>CM042694.1:124929357-127329357 GCA_023614405.1 Avena insularis
TCTTAATGCTTCTTCATTTGAGAACACTTGATTCTTTTTCTTGCTTCTTATGCCTAACTTAAAGGCGTTAAAGAAAGGTACTTATTGGGAGATAAAACAAAAGTTTTAGATGATTCTTATAAGTTATTACTTCAGTAATAACCGCTTCTTATCCTTTTTATTTCTTTTTGTACCAAGAGTAACCTCTAATGAGAGAAGTAATGATTGGAAAAGTTGCTGTCCCAGAAACAGATTTTTGTGCTTCACCGTAAAAATTCGTGTAAAATCTCTGTACGTCCTTTTGAGACGTGAATTTTTGTGCTTCTGCCCCAGGTTGTTATCTAACTTTCGTTAGTTCAACACTTTTTGATTTGAGCAACAGAAGGTCTTCGAAAAAAATTCGTATTTACCTGCTGGTATGTTTTGACAGATTTCTGCCATTTTCTGCATTTGCTTCTTGTTGGTTCCTTTTGAGTTCTTTTGGGGAATTGAGTTTTTTGAGAGTGCTACAGTATCTAGTGTTCTAATGGAAGTTTATTTGGTGTTATAACTGAACCTTAAGACTTATTTATCTTGAGTGCACTAATGTTGGTAATAAAAGATTGTGTGAAGTTTTGTATGAAGGAAAAATTTCAGGTGTATGGAAGGAATGAGTAATGAGATGAAGGATGGACTAAAGCTCAAGCTTGGAGATGCCACGTGTCACCCCAAGAAATATCTAAAGTAAAAGCGTCAAATCTTAGGGGATGCCCAAGGCATCCCCTCTTCATAAAAATCCAGATTTCTTCAGCGCTTCATTTTTATTGTTTCATACAGTTGTATTTGTTCTTGGAGCATCTTCTTTGTTTTTGTTTTGGTTTTAGTTTGCTTGGTTTGCTTTGTTTTCTGAATAAATTGGTTGGACCCCCTCTTATATATTGGTTTGCAAATAGTTTGGTTTGGTTTGGAAAAAGTAGGAAAGTTCATGCTTATGTGGTAAAAATACCTCGTTTTTGGTATGGCCTATGCTTTGTCATGCCATGCTTGATATTGTTTTGGCTTTATGTAAGTAACCTTTGCTGTAGCATGACTTGTTATAAACAATTGATATTGCTTAATGTGCCTTGGATGAATCATGCGTTGTTTTAGCATATTAAAGCATAGTATAGTGGTATTCTTCTTTGATGCTTTATTTGGGTTGACTTGGCATACTCACACCATTATGACTATCTCAAGTCACCATAGCCTTTATGATCCTTTAGTTTTCAACTTGTAGTATCACTTTATGCTTTGATCAATGATGTTTTGTCGCTTTGCATGATTATGGCCATTATTGCTCTCTTAGTTTGTAAGCTCGGTCTTTTGCTAGCCTCCACAACCAAGTATGAGTTCCACTCATGCATCCAACTCCTTAAACCAAGTTATTCAAGACTCACCATACCTACCTACTAGCTTATGCTATTCCAAGTATATTCATGCTTTTGTTTACCTTAAATTAAACTTGTTGTAAGAGAAACTAGTGATTAAAGCTCTCACGAACTTGTGGCACAGTTTACTTTTCTTGCCCTTAATAAACTTGAACCATTGTGTCTATATTTGTATATTATTGCACTTATTTGTTGGGAATTAGCAGAACCATGCTTTCATAGAGAGCGCTTTCAACATTGCACTTAGTACTTGTACCTAGTTGATATCATGCTCTTTTGTATATGGATGTCATCGGTGTGAAATGAAAGGGAGCTTGTAAGTCCATGGATTTATGTATATGTGTTGAAAGCACTTTGGGCTGGTCTAATCCATGCTGACACTTGAATCCCTACTTCCTTTTATAGAGGCCTTTCTTCCACCATTATATTGAGTCTCCACCTTCTACCTTTATGCACCTACTTTGAGAGCATAGCGGCCATTCTTAGTTCAATGTGCATTGTCCCAAGACTAGTTGATTGATGCATAACTTGATATTGCTTGTTTTAAACTATTTTGTATCTAGTCACTCTTATGAACTTTGAAGGTGTCCTATGCATTTATATTTGCTACTCTTTGAGGACAAGCTGAATACTATTATGCTATGTTTTCTTTATGTGAAACAAACAAACGTCTTGCAAAGCATTGTTATTCATGAATCTTTTGTTTGTGCCTTTTCATGTTGCATCATATTTTTTTGTCTTATTGCTAGAACTTTGTCTTTCATGTTATGATTGAAGCACTATGATCCCAGCTTTGAATGTTTTACAAATACTTTGATCAAGTCTTTGATGGTGCATGTCACCTCAAAAATTATTCTTTCTTTTTTATCCTTACCTGCTCGAGGAATGACGGGAGTTAAGCTTAGGGGATGTTGATACATTGCAAATGTATCTATAATTTTGATGTTCCATGTGGTTTTTATCCATGTTCTTGTGTTTTATCCACACTTTGGAGTACTTTTCATATGATTTCTTGGACTAACCTATTAACAAGAGCCACGCGATTGCGGCTGCATTTCTGCTGTTTTGGTTCGAGAAAAGTCGAGAAAATGAATATTCTCAATTGGACAGGACAAAAGCCAAAGTGTCTATTTTTTCGGAAGTCATCACATGCGGAATACTGAGGCGGAGAAGGCACAGGGCGGCCACACCACCTGGCCTTGTGAGCTGGCCAGGCCGGTGGCAGCCGGCCAAACCCAGCCTCGGCCCTCTCCTTGCCTATAAGATGCCCTTGGAGGAAAACCCTAAGGACCCGATCAAAAAATCCACGAAAGAGTCTGTAGCCCCGTCATTTCCATCCCTAGATCGGGAGGGATCTGAAGCTCTTCCCGGCACCCTATTTGGAGAGGAATTCACCACAGGCCTTCTTCATCACTGTGCAAGCCTCCGGTGTGATCGTGATAGTTCATCCTTGGACTACGGATCCATGTAGTTGCTAGATGGCTGGTTCTCCTCCTTTGTGCTTTCATGTCTAGATCTTGTGAGCTCGTTCATGATCAAGATCATCTATTTGTAATTCGCATGTTGTGTTTTGCGGGGATCAGATGGATATTGAGATGCTATTTCAGATTGATTATTGATTCTATCATGTCTTTGTTATTTGTGATCTTGCATGCTTTCCGTTGTTAGTAGCTATCTTGGCCAAGTAGATGCTAGTAACTCAGAGTTAGTATGTTATGCTCGATAGTAGGTTCATGCCTACAGTGTCTGGGAAGTGATCTCTAAGGTACTAGATGTGTTGTTGCTACTAGAGAAAACAACAATCATTTGTTCATAGAACAATCGTGTTGTTTACTTTACATAATTAATAAAGCAATAATACATTGCTTGCAACTTAATACTAGAGGGGTTGGATGATAACACTGAAGGTGGATTATTAGTCATAGATGCGGTTGGATGGCGGTCTATGTATAATGTTGTAATGCCCAATCAAGTTCCAAAGGTCAAGATGATTAGTATATGCATGTATTGCTTTCTCTATGTTTGTCAATTGCCCTGTAATTTGTTCACTGACATGTTATATATCTTAAGGAGAGCCACCTCTAGTGAACTATGGATCCGGTCCTTTTCTTTTTACATACAATCTACAAAGCTATTTTGCTTTGTGTTTACTTTCTGTAACTATTACTTCCTTCCATTAGATCGTTTAATCCTTTGTTTTCAGCAAAACACGGTGTGATTGACAACCTCATACATAAGTTGGGGACAAAGTTATGTGGTTGTGTTGTGCAGGTCTCACGTTGCTACTAGCACCGGTCGCCCTTCAAGGCTCAGCTAGCAACAACTTTGGGGTTTCCTTGCTCCTCTTGGTTCAATTAAACCTTGGTTCCATAACGAGGAAACTTGCTGCTATGCTCATCATACCTTCCTCTTGGGGTTCCCAGGGCTCTACATCAACACTAAGCCATCAACAACCTAGCACAAGAACTAAGCAAGAACTAGATAAGTGAAGTGCGGTAAAGGATAAAAGTAACCAAAAGTGGAGCACTCAGAGTCCACAAGGATTTGTTTCCCGTAGTTCCTTCCTTTTGAAGGGAAATGCGTCTACGTTTGGAGAGGGTGGTTTCAAACCACCAACTCCTGAAGGCCTCCTTGTTCTCAGATGAACCTCACCCCAATGGGTTCGATTCACCTCTTCCACTATCGACAACCTTGAGGTGAAGGCACCTTTACATGAGTTCGCACACATCCACAACAATTGGGCTCCCAAATACAAGCAAGCTATCAAACAATCAAAGACAAACTTGTAAGAACCAAATCAAAAGCTAGGGTTTCAAGAAACACTAGAGCATGGAGACCCTCAAGTGAATGAGGGGAATGAAGATCTCTCTTGGTGAAGCTATAGATCAAGGCCTCCTCCTTTGATTCTCCAAGGATCAATGACTTTGGATGGTTGGATGAAGAGATCTTGTTGATTTGGTGGCTCAAATGGGCATGGTGTTCTTGAGGTGGACGGTGGAGGAATGGGATAAGGTCCTCTATTTATAGCCCTTCACTCCTTTGAACCGTTTTTGACCGTTGGAGAAAAGTCGGACCGGAGACTCAGGTCCAGTCTGCTTTGGAGACCAATCGGTCAGTCTCGGACCAGCCTCGGACCGTGAGCAGAATGAGCCTAGCCCTCCTGTGAGCCAAGTGGACGGAGATTCGGTACCTCTACCGGAGACTCGATCTGAGGCAGGGCCGGAGACTCTGAACCTTCCTCAGGACCAAGCTCTGGACCACCTCTCAGGCTGACCTAGGCAGAAGCAGGAACCCCTCAGGAGACTCTGAGGAAACTTGGACCATCTGGAGACTCGGTCTGGAGACCGGAGACTCGATCTGAAATCCCAGTCGAAGCAAATATGTAGGAATGTTCTGAGACCAAAGGTCCTTTCACTTTGAAATGTATCAACTGTAGAAAATATCAAAATGTAACAAGGCTCTACTTGTTGTTAATGAACAACAAAAGTGATTATGACGATAAATATGCTTTCAACGGTTTCAAGAAAAGACAAGAAGGGTAAAAATAGGGAAAGAAGGGTGGCAAATCTATTGCACGCACCTAAAAAGAAATCTGAGCTGGCCCTAAATGCGATCAAGTGCTACTATTGCAAGGGGACCGGCCATTGGAAGCATAACTCCCCAAGTACTTAGTAGAAAAGAATGCCGACAAAGGCAAACAAAGGTATATATGATATACATATTATTTATGTACTTGACTAGTACTACATGATGGCGCTAGGTATTTAATCTTTGGATCGGTTGCTAATATATGTAACTTTCGAATTAGGGGCTACGGAACAGCGACCACTAGCAAGGGGTGAGAGTCGATATGCGTGTCGCAATGGATCAAGAGTTGATGTGATGGCTATCGCATTTGCCTCTCCACCTGATCGGGGATTAGTTATAAACTTAAATAATTGTTATTTGGTGCCTGCTGAGCATGAACATTATATGGGATCTTGTTTAATGCGATGTGAATTTATTCATTTAAGTCCGAAAACAATGGTTGTTGATTTATATGAATGATATCTTTTATGGTCATGCACATGATGAATGGTTTATTTCTATTGGATCTCGATAATAGTGTTACACATATTTATAATGTTGATGCTAAAAGGATTAAACTTGATGACGATATATCTGTATATATGTGGCACTGCCGTCTAGGTCATATTGGTGTTAAACGCATGAAGAAACTCCATTCTGATGGACTTTTGGAATCACTTGACTTTGAATAATTTGATACATGTGAGCCATGCCTTGTAAATGGGCAAGATGACTAGAATATGTTTTCGGTTCAATGGAGCAGGCGATAGATTTATTGGAAATCATACATCTTGATGTATGCGGTCCAATGAGTATTAAGTGTTGTGAGGTGGTTATCGTTATTTTGTTACTTCCACGGATGATTTGAGTAGATACGGGTATATCTATTTGATGAAACACAAATCTGAAACCTTTGAAAAGTTCAAGGAATTTCAGAATGAAGTGGAAAATCATTGTAATAGAAAGGTAAAATTTCTGATGCAGTGGTAGGTGAGTATCTAAGTTACGAGTTTAGCACATATGAAAAGAGTGTGAATAGTTTCACAACTCACACTGCGGAACACCACAATTGTAAGGGTGTGTCGAACGTAAATAATCATACTTTATTTGATATGGTTAGATCTATGATGTCTGTTGACTTGCCATTTGTCATTTTGAAGGGTTATGCACTAGAAAGCGCATCCACTTTAAATGGGCACCATCTAAATCCGTTGAAAAGACACCGTATGAATTGTGGTTTGGAAGCAAATCTAAGCTGTCATTTCTTAAAGTTTGGGGTTGTGATGTTTATGTGAAATTCAGCCGGATAAACTCGAACCCAAAGAGGAAAATGCATCTTCATAGGATACCCTAAGGAAACTATTGGGTATTCCTTCTATCACAGATCAGGGCAAGGTTTTCTTTGCCAAGAATGGATCCTTTCTAGAGAGTTTCTCACGAAAGGCGTGTGTAGTCGGAAGGTAAAACTCAAAGAGGTTATAGAACCTTCTCTTCATGCAGCGATTGGCGCTAGAAATTGTTCAGTTGACTTCACGAATGAATAGAAACTAATGATAATGATCATGAAACTCGAAGAGGATACTATTGAACCTCGCGGTCAGCGGGACACGTCTCTGTCACATGCGGAAATCCTATTATGAATTTCATAGTTGATGAAATAGATGACTCGGCGACGTATGAAGAAGCGATGATGATCAGATTCCAACAAATGGCTAGAAGCCATGAAATTCGAGATGGAATCCATGTCAAAACAAGTTTGGACCTTGGTGGACTTACCTCACGACCAAAAGGCGTTGAGAATAAATGGATTTTCAAAAGAAAAAGCATGCTAATGGTAATGTAACCATCTATAAATCTCGACTTATCATAAAGGTTTTGACAAATTCAAGGAGTTGACTACAATGAGACATTCTCCCCGTAGTGATGCTAAAATCGGTTAGGATTATGTTGTAATTGCTGCATATTTCGATTGTGAGATATGGCGGATGGATGTCAAAACTATGTTCCTCAATGGTAATATTGAAGAAGAGTTGTATGTGATACAACCAAGGTTTTATCGATTCTAAGGATCTTTAGACAAGGTATGCAAGCTTCAGCGATGCATCTATGGTGAGCAAGCATCCGGAGTTGGAATCTCCGCTTTGATGAGGTGATCAAAGAGTTTGGATTTGTCCAAACTTATGGAAGGATTGTATTTACAAGAAAGTGAGTGGTAGCAATGTGGTATTTCTAATATTATATGTGGATGACATATTACTGATTGGAAATGATATAGATCTTTTTAGCAGTGTTAAAAGTTATCTAAGCACAAATTTTTGATGAAGGACCTAGGTGAGCGTCATACATATTAGGCATAAAGATCTATAGAGATAGATCAAAGGCGCTGATAGGGCTATCACAGTACACACCTTGATAAGATTTAAAGAAGTTTAAAATGGATGGAAGTAAGAAGGGTTCTTACCAATGTTTCAAAACAAGACATTGAGTAAGACTCAAAATCCGACTTCTGAGAAGAAAGAGATAATGGATAAGATCCCTATGCTTGGACATAGGCTCTATAATGTCGCCATGCTATATATAACACCGGATGTGGCACATGCTATTAGTTTTACTAGTAGGTACAATCTGATCTAGGTTGAACCTTTGGATAGCGGTCGAGAATATCCTTAAGTACTTAAGAAGAACTAAGGATATGTTTCTTGTATCTGAGTGAAGAAGAGCTGATGCTAAGTGTTATGTCGGCCTTAGCTTTGACGGATCCAGTGACTCTAAGTCTTAATCTGGATACATATTTCTCTTGAGCGTGTATGATTAGTTGGAGGAGTTCAAACAACCTATGGTGGCTGGATCAGCGACGGGCGGAATATGTTCTTTGCTTTAGAAGCGGCGCAAGGCGGTTTGGATGAAGGAGTTCATAACGAAATAGGTGTGGTTCCTAGTGCGTTGGACCCAATGGTGATCCATTGTGACAACAATGGAGCCATAGCCAATGCCAAGGAACCAAGGTCTCTAAATTCCAAGCATATTAAGCGTCGGTTTCACTCCATCATGAACATGTCAAGGATGGAATATAAAATTTGTAAAAGTACACACGAATCTCAAAGTTGCAGATCCGTTGACTAAAGTTCTCCCTAGGGCAAAACATGATTAACACCAGAACTCCATGGGTGTTAGATTTATCACTATGTAACTAGATTATTGTCTCTAGTGCAAGCGGGAGACTAAAGGGAATATGCTACGAGAGGCAATAATAAAGTTGTTATTATGTATATTCAAGTATATGATAGATGTTTATTTTTTGTATGCTATAATTGTATTAACGGAAGCGTTAATACATGTGTATTTAATAAACAAATGGAAAGTTCCTAGTTATGCCTCTCTTTAAACTAGCTCGTTGATTAACAAGATGATCAATGTTTCCTAATCATGGACATTGGATATGGTTAATAGCGAGGACACAACATTTGTGAAATGATGTGATGAACATTCATCCAGTATAGCATTACGATCAAAGTCATTGAGTCTATATTGTTGTAACATCATCGAAGTAACCTAATCCTTAGACCATGAGATCATATTAATCACTAACAGGAAGAGTATCTTGATAACATCAAGCGTCACGTAGTAAAAGGGTGACTATAAAGGTGGTTGATTATCTGAAGGAGTTATGTAGAGGCTCATGGATCAAGAGTGGGATTTGTCCATCTCGATGACGGATAGATATACTCTGAACCCTCTCGGTGATATCATATTGAGAATAGCTTGCAAGCAAGTGATGTGATCACTAGAATATTATATCAGGGAATGAGAAAAGAGTGCATGTCGATGTGAGATCAAACTAGGTATTTGGATACCGATGATCGAATCTTGGACATGTAATATATCGTGAGACAAAGGATTAAGTTACTAGCGTTAAAGGTTCTCACGATCATAGAATTCATCGTTGAATGTGCAAAGTCGGAGAATGGATCTCTAGGTCCGCTTGATTATTGATCTAAGAGGAGTCTCGATCATGTACGCATTATTCGTGAACCATAGGGTGACACACATAAGGGTTGCCAAATACCATTTAGACATATATGTTTAGACAGAATGAAAGAATTGCCGTATGGAATTATTTCAATGGACACGGAATTGTTTGGTGAAATTGCTGAAGTGGTTACGCATGTGATATTGAAATATCGCGGGGTTTTATGTGAATGTTTGTTAATTAAAATAATTAACATAATTCTAAATAAAATAAATAAAAGTTTATTAAATAGAGTTGCATTAAATTTGGTGTAAATTTAATGCATGTGAATCAGATGTGTGAGTGGAGGCATGTTTATTTGAGTGGAGCTTCCACCACATGAATGAGGAAGAGGTAAGGCACCTCCTTGGCGCTTGACCATGGGGAGAGGATAATCCCCCTCTCCTCCCTCACTAAACACACCTCCTCGTGAAGGATCTCTCTCCTCTAGATATATTCCCAGGTCTGGATTAGCGAGATACATGTTCGGTGGCATTTAAATGCGGAAGGATTCTTGCTTTTCGATTTGGGCGAGGAGGTGGAGTTGTTAATTGGCCTAAAAAGGTGTGTGCAAGGGCGGATGTACTACTGATTTGTAGCTAGGACTTCCACGATCTTGAGATCGTAGCAAGCATTAAATTACATCATCCACGAGTTCCAACATTAACAAAAGCTTTGTTGTCTTCTAGGGTAAGTTCTCCATGGATATATATCCGGATGTTGCTTGTATCTAATAGATAGATCTTGGCATATAGTTACCATCATAGGAATTTTTTGTTTTCTATCTTGCGAACCTAGTGCCGTCGATAGTTGGCCGGAAATACTGCTCGGGCACATTTTTCCTTTGGTAATCTTGGTGGAAATTCCACTTCCACTTACAATGCACCTCATGATGAGGTTTCTATTTGGCCGCGTCTATTTGTCGGTACTTGGTCTGTAGTAGACCCGGTAATCTTGGCAGAAGTTTCAGCCGGGTGGGGTGGAACTTCCGGCTGTCTGACAGTCGATCCAATCACGCTTCGAGCTGTTGGAACCGGGCCTACCAGAACTTCCGGTGGCTCACGGTACTCTGAGACCGAACCGAAAATGTCCCAAGCGGTCGGAATCTGGAAGCCCTTTAAAAGGGACTCCTCTTCTCCTTCGATGGGGCTAGCTCTTTTCTTTGGTTTGGCTTTCTCTCTCCTCTATTTTTGATCTTGAAGAGCTTGTCTTCTGTTGGAGATATGCCCTAGAGGCAATAATAAATGTAGTTATTATTATATCTTTGTGTTTATGATAAATGTTTACATTCATGCTATAATAGTATTAACAAGGAAACATTAATACTTGTGTGATTTGTAAACTTAATTTGAAGTCCCTAGTAAGCCTCTATATAATACTAGCTTGTTGGTTAATAGATGATTGTGGTTTCCCTATCATGAACATTGAGATGTTAATAACAACAAGATCATATCGTTAGGAAGATGATATGGTGGACATACTCCTATAGATAAAGCGTAGCATAAAGATCAAGTCATTTAATAGTTCAATTGCTATATGCTTTACGATACATAGTTATCTAATTCCTTGGACCATGAGATCATGCATATCACCTTTACCGGATGGATGCTTTGATAACATCAAACACCACATATGCTTGGGTGGCTATAAAGGTGGCATTGAGTGTTCAGAAAGTATTGGTTGAAACACATGGATCAAAAGTAGGATTTGTCCATCCATATGATGGATAGATATACTGGGCCCTCTCGGTGAAATGTCATCCAATTAGCTTGCAAACATGTGGTAGCTCTGAGGGATCACATATCACGGGAGCGAGAAAAAGTACTTATCGATGTGAGGTTGAACTAGGTATCGCGAGAGATACGGCGATCATAACCTCGGATGAGTAAACTATCGTGAGACAAAGGAAATTGATATAGTATGTAAGTGGTTCATTCGATGTAAAGTAATCGTAGAAATATGTAGAACCATATGAATTTCCAGATTCCTCTATTGGTTATTGTTAGGAAGTGTCTCGATCATGTCGCATAATTCCACGAACCGTGGGAGACACATAAGATTAGGCGTTGTTTGAGTAGTTATGGAATGATGAGGAAGTCGAATGTTGTTGAGATCTCGAATGGGATTCGGGATATCACGAGGAGATCCGGAATGGTCAGGAGAATAAAAGATTCATATAAGGAAAGTCCCGTTTGGAGTTGGGGAATGGATCCGGTGTTTTCATCAGGAACATTCTAGAAGGTTCGAATGTCCGGCACTCTCCGGGAAGGGTACATGAATGTGTCATTGTAAGTTGGAATGATTGCATCATGTACTAGGTGTCGTGCTGTCCAAAATAAAGGGTTTATTTAAATCCTAAATTGAAAAGTCAAGCGGCTAGTTTGAAAGTCAAGCAACAAGTTTTGGAAAGAGGAGGAAGAGGTGGAAACCGAGTTGGGAAGGAGTCCTCCTCCCCAAGCGGCGCCCACCCAAGCCGAGTTGAGGAGGACTCCACTCCTCCCTTGGCGCCGCCCTCCACCTATATAAGGAGGCGGGGCTCCCTCCTAGTACACAAGTCCCTCTCCTCTAAACCTAAACCCTAGCCTCAGCTGAGATTTCTCCCAAGCAATCAAGTTAGAGCTTCTAATTGCCCTAGCCTCCGGTTTAGAGCCTTCCTGGTGGTGTGTCTAAACCCTAGATCACCAAAGCTCTCTCATACTCCACCATACTCGCTCCGGCTTAAGTGAAGCCCTGCGAGATCTCCCTCTACTTCGATTCCACGCCCGTTGTCTTTTGGGAATCATGAGAGAGTACTACAACCTCCGCCTGCTGGAACAAGGGAGAGGAAGGTCTTACGTCCAGTAAAGCGTGTGACCCGACTGCGGGGCCGCTGCATTGCGGCAGGAAGGATCGTCTGCGATCTTGAGATCGGAAAATGCGACTACATCACCCACGAGAATGCTGCTCGTTAAACACTGGAATCTTCGGTGAGTTATTCCATCGACTCGTTGCTACAATCTAGTAGATAGATCTTGGCTTGTTTGTTTGTATCACGGTAGAAATTTTTGTTTTTCCATGCTCACGAAACCTTCGGTGGTATCGAGCGATGTCTATATGTAGATACATTGCCTGAGTAGAACACAATGGTCATTGTGGGCTTTGATGCTTTTATTGTCGATTGCTTCTTGTGTACTTTTGCATCTTGCGGGATGTTGGGATGAAGCGGCCGGAACAACCCACATGACATCGTTCATGAGACTTGCTCCAGCTTGACATACAACTTGTATTGCATAAGTAACTGCGGGTGCCTGTTTCTCCCAGCATAGTGGAGATCCAATTTACAGCGGGTGCTTTACAATACTAGTATCAATGTTGTAGTTCTTGTTAATTAAGTTAGAGCGACACTTATTGAAAGCCCAAACCCGTAAAATATGCAAAAGAAAGTAGAGGCATCTAACTTTGTTTTGCAGGGGTGTGGATGATGTGATATAGCCATGATTGTGATTATATTTGATGTATGCAATGTTCCTTATTGTAGAAGTTAGCAGCGGCGGGGAAACCATGGTTGTCTTTAATTTACATTAAGACCGTGTCTATTCAAAGTAGTTGTAATAGTTGAAGGTGGTGGTGACAACCATGAAGAAGCGTCATTGACCTTGATGCTATGCGGTGATGATGGAGATCATGTTAGGTAGCTTCAAGATGGAGATCGGAAGCACAAATAGAAAACCATATCATATCACATATTATGAATTGCATGTGATGTTAATCCTTTATGCATCTTGTATTGCTTAGTAGGCGGTAGCATTATAAGATGATCCTCATACATAAATTTCAAGTTCTAAAGTGTTCACCCTTAGTATGCACCGTTGCTAAAGCTTGTTGTTGAAGCACCACGTGATGATCGGGTGTGTTAGATTCGCAAGTGAATACTAGCGTAAGCAATGATTTGCTTATCACGGTAGCTAAGGTTTGATCTTGCGAGCCTAGCATGTGGACATGGTCTCGGGAACACGGATCACGAAGGTAAAAGCATGAATCATATAGTAGATATGATGAACATGTCGATTGTTAAGCCATTGAAACTATATCAACTCTCGTGATGATGGGTTTTGATATGGTGGATTTGGTTTGTGTGATCACTAAAACAATGTGAGGGATGTTGTTTTGGTGGGAGTTCACCTAGATTAAACTTTATTATTAATTTGAACTCAATTTGTCATAAACTTAGTCTAAACAATTTGCAAATATATTTGTAGATCAATGGCACCCTACCATCAATTTTAATCGTTCTAGAGAAAGAAAAGTTGAAAAACAATGGAAGCAACTTCCCGGATTGGTTCCGCAATTTGAGATTGTCCTCACAGCTGGTAATTTGACCTATGTGCTGGATGCAGCTAGGTGACCCACACTGTTGATGCTACCGATGAAGTAAAGAATGTTTACCTTGCTCGGAAGAATCGGTACTCCATAGTTCAGTGTCTTTATCTTGTATGGTTTAGAATCAGACTTGAGAAAAGGTTTGAGAATTCAGACCCACATGATATTGTCAAGTGATCTCAAATTGATCTTTGAGACTCATGGCGATTGAGAGTTATGAGGCTTGAAAAGTTCTTTAAGCGCAAGATGGAAGAGGCGACTCGTCGGTGAGCATGTGCTTAAGATATGCAGACGCATAAACAAACTTCAAAGCTTGGGTATAGTGATTCCTAATGCTTTGAGGATTTACCGTAATCCTCCAATCACTACCACCAAGTTACAAGAACTTTATGATGAACTTCAACATGCAGATCATGAACAAGGAGTTGGCATAATTGTTTGCTATGTTAAAGTCTCTAGTGGAGATGAAAAGAGCACCAAGTGTTGTTGGTTAATAAGACCACAAATTCAAGAAAGGCAATTCCTAGCGGAAGGGACACTTCAAGAAGGGTGGTAAGAAAGTTACCACACGAAAGACAAAGTGGACCCAAGACGTCTTGAGTGCTTTCTTGCAAGGAGAAGATCCAAGGGAAAGGTTTGAGCGGAATTGCCCAAAGTACTTACAAAAGCGGTTGAAGAACAACAACATCAAGAAGAAAGGTATCTCGATATACATGTTATTGTTGTTTATCTCACTAGTATTCTTAGTAGTGCCTGTGTTTTTGTTAGTGGTTAGGTTGCTCATATTTGTTACTCGAAGCGAGGCTGCGAATAAGCGGAAGCTAGTGAAGAGCGAGGTGACGATCTTGGCGTGGGAAGCGGATCAAGGTTGATGTGATCCGGTCAAATAGCATACCTTCTGCCTCATCTACCATCGAGATTAGTTTTATACTTAAATAATTATTATTTGGTGCCTGCGTTGAGCATGAACATTATATGGGATCTTGTTTATTGCGAGGCGGTTACTTGGTTAAATCCGAGAATAATGGTTGTTCGATTTATATGAGTAATATGTTTTATGCACATGCACCTTTGATAGATGGTCTATTCTTGTTGAATCTCGATGGTGGAAATACACATATTAATAACGGAGGCTAAGCGTTTAAAATCTGAAGCGATAACACGACCTATATGTATGTCGTCTTGGTCACATTGGAGTGAAGCGTATGAAGAAACTCCATTCCGATGGACTTCTTGAATCACTTGATTTTGAATCACTTGAAAGATCTGGCATGTCGATGGGTAAAATGATTAAGACTCCATTTTCTGGTATGATGGAAGCGAGCTACGGACTTGGAAATCATACATACCGATGTGTGTGGTACAATGAGTGTAGCATCATGATGGTTATCGTTATGTTCTTACCTTCACGGATGATTTGAGTAGATATGGGTATATCTATTTCATGAAACATAAATCCGAGACTTTCGAGAAGTTTAAGGAGTTTCAAAGTGAGGTAGAGAATCAACGTAACAAGAAGATTAAATTTCTCGTTTTGATGGGGGTGAATATCTAAATTCACGAATTTGGCGAGCATTTGAAGAAATGCGGAATACTTTCTAATTGACTGCAGGAACACTAATAATAATGGTGTGTCACGAGCGTCGATAAATAATCGAACTCTCTTAGATATGGTTAGATTCTATGATGTCCTTACAGATTTACGCTATCATTTTGGGGTTATGCATTAAAAAGCGGCCGCATTCACTTTAAATAGGGCCTTTATCTAAATCCGTTGAAGCGACACCGTATGAATTATGGTTTGGGAAGAAACCTAAATTGTCGTTCCTTAAAAGTTTGGGGTTGCGAAGCCCTATGTAAAGAAATTCTGAGGACAAGCTTGAACCCAAAGCGGAAAAATCGTCTTCATAGGATGCGAAGGAAACTATTGGGTGTACCTTCCCTATCATGGATCCAGAAAGGCAAAATCTTGCCGTTGCCTGGAATGGATCCTTTCTGAAGGAATTTCTCCGAAAGAAGTATTTGGAAGGAAAGTAGAACTTCGGCGAGGTTGTGAACCTTCTCTCGAGTGCGAGTATAGCGCTGGCGGCGGGAAGAAGTTCACAATGTGGTTCATGCGCCAATAAGAGAAGGAAGCTAATGATGATGATCATGAAACTTCGGTTGAAGTTACTCTGAGCCTCGCGGTCAGCGAGAACTTCGTACCACTCCAGTTGGTATGATCCGTTATGAATGTCATGTTGGTGGACAACAGGTGATACTAGACATATGAGGAAGCAATGATGAAGTATGATTCCAATAAATGGCAAAGAAGCCATGAAATCCAGATTGGATCATGTCTGAAAACCAAGTATGGACTTTGGTGGACTTACTTGCGGATGGCGAAAGGCTTACATCGAGAACAAATGGATTTTCAAGAAGAAAACAGATGTTGATGGTAATATTCTTTGTCTATAAGAAGCTCGACTTATGCATAAAAGGGTTTCGACAAATTCAAGGAGTTGACATTCTGATGAACTTTCTCACCCGATGTGAAGCTAAAGTCTGTGAGGATTATGTTAGCAATCAACTTTGCATATTATGATTATGAGATATATGGCGGATGGATGTCAAAGCGGCATTCCTCAATGGAACATTGATGAAGAGTTGTATATGATGCAACCCAAAGGTTTTGTCGATCTAAAGATGCTAACAAGGTATACCAAACTTCAGCGGTCCATCATGGATTGAAGCAAGCATCCGAAGTTGGAATCATAACGTTTTGATAAGGTAATCAAAAGTTTTGGTTTATACAAACTTATGGAGAAGCTTGTATTTACAAGAGAAAGTGAGTGGGGAGCTCTGTAGCATTCTTAATAATATATGGATGACGCATATTGTTGATTGAGAATGATGTAGACCTTCTTAATAGTGTCAAGGAATATTTGAATAATAGTTTTTTCAATGAAAGGATCTTGGCGAAGCATCTTACATATTAGGCATAAAAGATTTATAGAGATAGATCAAAGCGCCAAATATCATTGTCACAAAAGTACATATTTGGACAAAGTTCTAAAGAGGTTTGGAATGGAAGATAGCAAGAAAGGGTTCTTACCCATATTGCTTAATACGACCTTATGAGTAAACTCAAAGTCCGACATCGTGCAATGAGAAGATAGAGGATGAGTAAGACTCACAACCTATGCCTCCAGCCATAGGATCTCTAATGTATGCCATGCTATGTACCCCCTAGAACCCGACGCCATAATGTCTTTGTTAGTCTAACTAGCGCTGAGGATATCAAGAAGTGATCGGTGGATCATTGGACAGCTGATCCAAAAAACATCCTTAAGTACTTGAGAAGAACTAAGGATATGGTTCTTTCTTATGGAGGTGATGAACAGCTAGATTTGTTAATGGTTACACCGATGCTGGATTGGAACACCGATCCGGATGATTCTAAATCACAATCTTGGAATCTGCATTATTTATTTTGAATGGTGCAGCGAGTTAGGCGGAGGTGCAAAAGCAAGCGTTGTGGCGAGAGATCTTCAAGCTGAATCAGGAATACATAGCTGCTAGCGGAGGCTTCACAAGAAGCGATATGGATGAAAGAGGGGATTTCATTACGAAATTTGGAGGTGGTGTGGTTCCTAGATGCGGCATTTTGGACCCAATGTCTATCTCTTGTGATAACATGGGCGCCATAGCCAATGTCTGTAAGAACCAAGGTCACAAGAAAGCTGAAGCTTACATCAAGCTACGTTTTCATGCTATTAGAGAACATATCCAAGATGGGGATATAAAGATTTTACAAAGTATACACCTGAGATCTAAATGTGGCGGATCCGTTGGCTAAACCTCTCAAGAGGCAAAACATGACCCTGACACCAACTGCCATGGGTGTTCGGTGCTATTACCCATGTAATCTAGATTAGATGACTCTAGTGCAAGTGGGGAGACTGTTGGAGATATGCCCTAGAGGCAATAATAAATGTAGTTATTATTATATCTTTACATGTTTATGATAAATGTTTACATTCATGCTATAATAGTATTAACAAAGGAAACATTAATACTTGTGTGATTTGTAAAAGCTTAATTTGAAGTCCTAAGTAAAAAGCCTCTATATAATACTAGCTTGTTGGATTTAATAGATGATTGTGGTTTTCCCTATCATGAACATTGAGATGTTATTAACAACAAGATCTCATATCGATTAAGGAGAATGATATGGTGGACATACTCCTATAGATAAAGCGTAGCATAAAGATCAAGTCATTTTAATAGTTCAATTGCTATATGCTTTACGATACATAGTTATCCTGAATTCATACGACCATGAGATCATGCATATCACCTTTACGGATGGATGGCTTTGATAACATCGAACACCACACCGTGGCCCTAGGGTGTTAAGCTATAAAGGTGGCATTGGTGTTGAAGTATTGGATTTGAAACACATGGATCAAAGTGGGATTTGTCCATCCATGTGAGATAGATATACTCTGGCCCTCTCGGTGAAATATCATCCAATTGGCTTGCAAGCATGTGAGCGCTCTAGGGATCACATATCCGCGAGGCGAAAAAGAGTACTTGCTCGATAGCGAGAGTTGAACAGCTATGCTGCGAAGTCTGACCGATCATAACCTCGGATAAGTAAACTGTCATTGAGACAAGGAAATTGATATATTGCCTAAGTGGTTCATTCGATCGCAAAGTAATAGAAATATGTAGAACCATATGAATTTCAGATTCCTCTATTGGTTATTGTTGAATGTCTCGATCATGTCGCATAATTCACGAACCGTAGGGAGACACATAAGGATTGACGTTGTTTGAGTAGTTATGGTATGATGAGAAAGAGGCGAATGTTGTTGGTCTCGGATGGGATCCGGGATATCACGAGGAGATCCGGAATGGTCCGGAGAATAAGATTCATATAAGGAAAGTCCCATTTTGGAGTTTGGGAATGTTTCCGGTGATTCCATCGGGAATGTTCTAGAAGGTTCCGGAATGTCCGGCACTCCGGAGGGGAAGGGGTACATGAGTGTGTCATTGTAAGATGGAATGATTGCATCATGTACTAAGTGTATTCTCTGTCCAAAATAAAGGGTTTATTCAAATCCTAAATTGAAAAGTCAAGCTAGTTTGAAAGTCAAGCGGCTAAAGTTTTGGAAAGAGGAAAAGAGGAGTGGGAAACCGAGTTGGGAGAATCCCTCCTCCAACAGCGCCCCAGCCTCAAGCTGGGGAGGACTCCTCCCTCCCCTTGGCCGCCGGCCCCTCCACCTATATAAGGAGGGGCAGGGCTCCCTCCTAGCACACACAAGTCCCTCTCCTCAAACCCTAGCTTGGCGCCACCACCATAGCCGCCGCCGCCCCCTAGGGTTTTGCCCTAGCCGCCGACTTGGGGTCCCCGGAACCCTAGCCGCCGGCTCTAGCATCCCCTCCTTGGTGTGTCTAAACCCTAGAACACCGAGGACTCTCTCATACTCCACCATACTCGCTCCGGCTTAAGGCGAAGCCCTGCGAGATCTCCCCTCTACTTAGGTACCACGCCCGTTGTCTTTGCGGAATCGCGAGAGAGTGCTACAACCTCCATTTGCTGGAACAAGGAGAGGAAGGTCTTACGTCGATGCGAGCGTGTGACCATTGCTGGGAGGCGCTGCGAGCAGAGCGGAAGGGATCTTGAGATCGGGAAGAAATACTACATCACCACGAGAATCCGCTCTCGTTAAACACTTTGGAATCTTGAGGGTGAGTTATTCCATCGACTCGTTGCTACAATCTAGTAGATAGATCTTGGCTTGTTTGTTTGTATGCGATAGAAAATTTTTGTTTTCCATGCCTCGAACCCCTACACAAAGTTCATATATCAAGAGTACTAGATACAATAGTTTCAAACAAGCAACAACAAGTTATGCATCAATCAACTAGTGTTGGGACAATGCATATAACTAAGAATGTCACTATGCTCTCAAAGTAGGTGCATAAAGATAGAAGGTGGAGACTCAATATAATGGTGGAAGAAAAGCCATTTGTAAAAGGAAGTAGGGATTCAAGTCTCATAAAGAGCTTAAAATTATGGTACTTGCTTTCACTCTCATTGCCCCTATCATAAGCATCTTGAAGGTGATTAAGGTTAAAGTGACACAACTAAGAGGATATGCTTGACAAGTTATAAGTAAAATCTCATGTTACTTACGACCGATCCTCATGCTACTCAACTTGATCCGAGTAAGCTTTTGTCATTAGTAAGTATATGTGTATCATTAAGAACATGCAGGGTAACCCTTGCACATAATCTGGAGCTTTCCCATAATCAAAATGACAAGCAAGCGGACAATGAGCATCTCGGCAATCTTTTATTTACTATTTGCATAGGTGTTTATTGAGGATGCTTCATAAGCGTGCTCATTATGGTGATGCCAAGTTTCCACCATGATTAGGCAAGCAAGGCTAGCTGACCCGACGTTTCTCTAACACATATACAAACTCCATGATCTTATAAGTTCCACTTTTATTTCACACAAGAATCCATAAGCAAAGAACATAATATCAACAGTACAAAGTACAAGTGCAATGTTAGCGTTCCCCATGAAACATGGTTACGCTAATTTCAACTTATAAAGCGCAACATATAACAAAGGACCCAATGGTTCAAGTTTATTAGAGGCAATAAAGTAAAGTGTGCCATCAAGTTCGAGCTTTAATCACTAGTTTTCTCATAACAAGTGGAAGGTAAACAAAGCATGAATATATGTGAAATAGCATAAGCTAGTAGGTAGGAGTTGGATGCATGAGTGGAACTCATACTTGGTTAATAATGGCCATAATCATGCAGACAAAACATCATTGATCAAAGCATGTGATACTACAAGTTGAAAACTAAAGGCTATGGTGACTTGAGATAGTCATAACATGGTGTGAGCATGATACCACTATACCATGCTTTAATATGCTAAAACAAATGATTCATCAAGGATCTCAATTGTTTATAACAAGTAATGCTACAACATAGAATACTAAGCATAAAGCCAAAACAATATCAAGCATGGCATGACAAAGCATAGGCCACAGTCAAAAACAAGCTCTCTTTAACATAAGCATGAACTTTCCTACTCTTTTCCAAACCAAACCAAACCAAACTATTTGCAAACCAATGTATGAAAGAGGGGTCCAACCAATTTATTCAGAAAACTAAGCAAACCAAGCAAAATAAAAACCAAAACGAAAACGAAAAAGAAGACGCTCCAAGGATAACACAACTGTGCATGAAACAATAAAAAAGAAGCATTTGGAAGAAACGAGATTTTATTGATGAAGAAGGATGCCTTAGGCATCCCTAAGCTGACGCTTTGTATTTTTTGAATATTTCTTGGGTGACACATGATGTCCCCAAGCTTGAGCTTTAGTCCATCTTTCATCTCATTACTTATTCCTTCCATACACCTAAAAATTTTCCTTTATACAAAACTTCACTAATCTTTATTAAAATATTAGTGCACTCAAGATAAATAAGTATTAAGGTTCAGTTCTAACACCAAATAAACTCTCCATTAGAACACTAGCTACTTGCTAATTTCTCAAAAGCTCAATTTCAAAAGAACTCAAAAAGGAACCAACAAGAAGCAAATGTAGAAAATGGCAGAAATCTGTCAAAACAGACCAGCAGGTAAAGACAAATTTTTTCGAAGACCTTATGTTGCTCAAATAAAAAAGTGTTGAACTAACGAAAGTTATATAACAACCTGGGAAGAAGCACAAAATTCACGCCTCAAAAAGACGTTCAGAGATTTTACATGAATTTTCACGGTGAAGACATGTCTGTTTCGGGACAACAACTTTCACCATTACTTTCCTCATTAGAGGTTACTTCTTGGCACAAAAGGCAAATAAAAAAGGATAAGGATGGCATTACTTGGCAATAACTTCCAAGACTCATCTAAAACTTTGGGTTATCTCCAATAAGTACTTTTCTTTAACGCTTTTGCTAGGCATAAGAAGCAAGAAAAGGATCAAGTATGTTCTCAAATGAAGAAGTATTAAGACCACAATACCAGAAATATTTTCAACAAGGCAAGGTATCAGAGTATCATCCAAATAAGTTCTAGAGGATCCTCTCAATGCTCTTAGGTTCACCATTCTCATCAAAAGGGTTTGAAGGAATAATCCAATCAAGATTCTTTTTTCTATGGCATCATGTATTGCTACTTAGTTGGGGCAAAAGCAGATCTAGGTTCCTCCCCATTAGGGTTTGGTTTTACCCATCTTTTCTCGTAAAAATTTCAACAAATAGACTCCACATTACGAGCCTAGCATATTGAAACGTCTAAAGACTCCTTCCAGCTTCCTTGGCAACATCATAACTCTTAAACAAAGTTTGTGAATAAAACTCTCTTTCAGTATGGTCCTCAATTTTTGGCTTAAGAAACACATTTCCATTAAGGGGTCGAGGTTAACAAACCTATTTAACATGAATTAAAGAAGGTAGCAATTCATAGTTTGAGCAAGTTCTAAGGGGATCTATCTTCGCATCTTCATGCTTACTAACATGATTAAAGAATTCTTCAATATTATCTTCCCAATTATAGAACCACTACCAATTGAAAGGTCTTTCGTGGTGAATTTAGGGATCAACAATATGGTGAGCTAAGGAAGAGGTGACAACTAAGGAGACTTAATTTTTTATGTTTTCAAATAAGAAAGCAAACTAGTAAAACTATTTTTTTGAAGTTTTGATAACAAAACAAGCAACAAAGCAAAAAGAACTAGTTAAAAACAAAAATAACAAAGTAAAGAGATTGATTATGAGGGACTCCCTTGTGAAGATGTCCTTGACTCACCTAAAAGGCTACCAAAATGCTTGATGGCTCAGTTGTTGATGTAGAGCTCGTTGGGAACCCCAAGAGGAAGGTATGATGAGCACAGCAGCAAGTTTCCCCAGTTATGAAACCAAGGTTTAATCGAACCAGAGGAGCAAGGAACACCCCAAAGGTGTTAAGGTTGAGCCTTGCAGGCTTAACGGAGACCTCGCATAACACAACCACGTAACTCCGTCTCCAACTTGCATGAGGTTGTCAATCTCACTGTTTTTGCTGAAAACAAAGGGATTAATGTAATTAATGGAAAGAAGCAATAGCTCTGCAAAGTAAAACACAAAGCAGTAAACAGTTTTAGATTGTATGTAAAAAGAAAAGGACCTGATCCTATAGTTCTTCACATTAGAGGGTTTTAAGATAGATAACATACTGGTGAACAAATACAGCGTAGGCAATTGACAAACATCGGAAAGCACACATGCATATACTAATCATCTTGACTCTCGGAAACTTTGATTAAGTATTGCTAAACAATATACATAGACCCGCCATCCAACTACATCTATGACTACTAATCCACCTTCAAAGTTATCATCCTAACTCCCTCCAAAGTATTAAGTTGAAAGTACCGTATTATTTGCTTTTATGAATCAAGTACAGAAAGTAAACAAAATACAATTGTTCTATGAATAAAGGATTGTTGTTTTCTCCCAGTAGCAACGCACATCTAGTACCTTTAGAGATTTCACACTTCCCTGCATTACTGTGAGGCATGAACCCACTATCAAGCATAACATTAATCCTTTGGAGTTACTAGCATCTACTTCACAAGATAGCTACTAACAAACGGAAAGCATGCAAGACTTCAAATAACAAAGACACAATATTAGAATCAATAATCAATCTAAATAGCATCTCAATATCCATCTGATCCCGCAAACACAACATGTAGAATTACAAATAGATGATCTCGACCATGAACGGAGATCACCAGATCTAAAACATGAAAGCGTAAAGAAGAACCCTTGAATTCCATCAAGTCATAGTGACAGATGACTACATTTTTGCCACGATCATCCTTATGACCATGTTGTATGATGTGACACAAGTCATTAAGATGTACCAAAGGCATTCTTGGTCCCAAAATCTAGCTAGTCCTCTCGTAATCAAGAATTGGACTTGCAAAATCCTGCAAAGGTTCTTCCATATCTTTTTCTAGTTGCCAGGGCGGCGTGGTAATCCTTTTCTTTTCTACTCTTTGCTTCTAGGAACTAGCTTCACAAAAGTTTGCCGCTTTGGGTAGATGTCATCAAGAAGATAATAGCCATAGTTGTATTTCTATACATTTGCTCAAACTCTATTGTGGACCTTCACGCATTCAATCCTTGATATAAGATCAGACCGTTGAATAACATGTTGATATTGGCCACAGTGTGACTCGAGCACTCCAAAAAGCATGCCAACCAAGTCTCATAATCTTCCACGCATTTCAAGGATGATAGTGTAATCCTTTCTTGTGACCTTGAATTGTCCATGCCATGCCGCATGACAATTCTTCCAACCTAATGCATACAAATAATAGAGCCAAGTATCTAGGGATCCCTTGCTCTCCCTCCAAAACTCTAGTCGTGTCTTCGTGATTAGTCTCAAGTACACTATACAACACGCCAAGATGGGGCTATGGACGGCTACAAAGTGCTTGGATACACCAATGGCTTAACTTCACCATTGCCAAATGGTCACAATACAATCCGCTGGAATACCGTGCCATCATACGCAAGGTGGCTACCGTTAGGTGCTATCTCAAGTCGGCAGCAACTCTCATTCGCCAAGAACCGATCAAACTTGGTCACCCTTCGTGATATGCGCTGAACAAACCGATGCTCATCCTAAATACCTAAAAATACTCCTCCCGAAAGTGGCATTATCATGAAATACATCCCATCAACCCTCGTCTTCAACTTTCCCTCCACATCTTGCCTACCAAAACTGACCCAATTTGCTCGTTCTTTCGCCTCGCCAAGCCAATAGCATCGACATGTTCTCATCTTCCGGAGCTCTAGTTCATCGCCGGATGAATCATAACAGATCCTCTACAAAAGCACGCATTACACTACTTTGTTTAATGTAAACTAAAATCAAATTTCGAGGACAAATGGCGCCACGGCCGCAAAACGATTTTGGCGGGCGTTAGGCGCGCCAAATAGCTTTCCGGCTCGAGGAGGACATGGCGTCGCTGAAAGGGTACATACCGCTGTCGCCGAGGTAGCTCCGAGTTGGCCGGCAGCGCCGCGGCAGCGGTTCAATTGGCGCGCCGAAAGTGACGCTAAGGCGCCGGGTATCCCGCGCTGTTCCCTGCCACGGGCGAAGCTCGGGAAGCTGGCAAGGGATCGCAGCTACTGCGCCATGACGGAAGTATGTGCCGCGGAATCGCTGGGCGGAATGGAGCAGCAGAACGCAGCGGGTGACTTTTCAGTGGCGTTAAGCATTCGCTACCTGTAGGAGTGATAGCGCCGTTAGCGCCGGGCAATTCAAATTTAGCGGCGCTGCGGACACCGGATGCTACCGATTTTTTGGCTAACAGGCACCATTATCGCGCTACCGCTGGGGAAGAAAAAGGCCGCGTCATATATCGGGCGGTTATTTTTACAGTCACTGGTTTGAAGTAGGTTGTTGGAGTTGCTCTAGATCTGAAGTTGTATAGTTAATTGCTAGCTTTAATTAGCGTATGTGGTAGGGTTTTTTTGCAGGATATGATAGGGAGTTTGTTAGCTAGCTACGCCTATATGGCCGGGTCATGTGTTAGTGGCCGGTGTGATGGAGTGCATGAAGTTAGTGGATGCGTGTGGCCTACTAGCAGCAGTGTGAGCTAATGTTTCCTTTTTGGTTAATAGAACAGAGAAGAGAAAAGTACGTGAAGGCACCAAAAGAAAAATCTGTGTTAGTGAGAGCTGTAAAAGTGACGCAGCTTTTCAAGCGAGTCTCTCAGAGAGTTGAGAGAATCAACTCAACAGCCCCCACTGGTTGTATCGCTCATACAATTTTACAATGCTGCAATTGTGGTGACCTGGGCGGCCATCGATCAACCTTCCTTCCCAACACATGGACAAGAAGTAGAAAGTGCCAAATAAGATGGTCGATTTCTAGGATAAATAGCCGGCATGAGTTGCACTCCAGACCTGTAGAAGCTTGTAGCAGCATGTAGCAGCAGCTGGCGGTGGCGGCCATGGCCACTCCTGCACCATCAAGCTCATGCTCTTCGCCATCCCACTGCCCTCGGCTTCACGCTCGGCGTCGAAGACGCTTCCCCAAGCTCCACCAAGTCTTCCGTCTTCCCCGGCCTCTTCTTCCCGCCACCCGTGGCAGAGAGCTGTCACGCTGGCGCGTGCGCGCCAGCCACTGCAGCTGTACTTTACAGGAGTGCCGCCGGACAATCAGCGCCCGGTCCTTCGCTTGCCGGTGGCTGACTCCGGCATTACACCGCTGGTAAACATGCAGCAGCTGGGCCTGTGAGCGTGAAAGCGGAACGGCTGGGCGTTAGAGACGACGACGATGAGCTGATGGCGCTGGCGGCGGCGGCTCGAGGGCGTGGCGGTTTAAGTCGGAAGGTGGCGTCTGTTCCTGGCGAAGTGGATCGCCGATGGCGCTGCTGTGGGGATAGTTCTTCGAGGGCCACCGCGGGCTCTCCTACTCCGTCTACGCGCACACTGACCCGCGTCTAACGGCTCCGCCGCCACGGACCAACAGTCCGCCTTCTACGGCCGATGGATTCCCCCATAACAGAACCCTCAGTTACCACCAGATTAATTTGTCTTCACCGAATATGAACAATACTGGGCAGGCGCAAAAACATACTCTGCAACCCTTTGCCAAGGTTACGCTTTCAGCAAAGGGGTATTTCTCGGTAAAGCGGTAAATAGCTCTTTGATTGAGGGTATTTGCTTCGGGAACCGTCAAACTGTTTTGCCAAGTGTTCACTACATTAAAAAAGGACTAACGGAAGAAGGTATGAAAAATCCATGGCAAGACGGTTTGCCGAGAGTATTTTTTTCAGCACATAACAAAACACCAAATATGTTTTAGTTGAGTGTATATTTCAACACAAGGAAAATTTTAAAAGATCTTTTGCCGAGTATGTGTACTAATACACACGGCAAACCCTTTGCCGGCGCAATCATCTGCAAATGGTAGGTTTGCACAGGCTGGCTAATAATGTTGCATGTTTGTAAAGTGTAACACTGTGGAAACCCCCCCTCTTTTGGATCCAACATCCTTTTTGTCCTTCATGACGATCAACCAACTCTCCGGGACTGTCTTCCTGTACACTTGATAAAATGTTAGTCCCCAGGGCAAATATAAGACCAGCACATATATAGTCGTCTGTGAAAGACCAATTTGATAAAGCCTCCATGTATGCCAATAATAGTCTGCAGCATATTTTCAAGGGTTTAGTGGCATTGATGTTCACTTGTGATAAGATGTCTAATGCAGGAGAGGGCATCTTATCGTGGTACTTTGGTTAATTCAGGAAGAAGACATGCAAGACTTCATTGCTGGAGCGGCTGCTCACCACTGAGTATCCAATCAGACGAGCAATACTACGGCAGCCCGGATAGCAGCTACTTTGTTTTCATTGTGGCTATAGGCGAGTCGTGTTATGTTAGCAGCGACCATCACATCCATCTTGATGGCAACTGTGGCCCTGCTGGAAATTCCTAGCTGAAACTTGTACTCTGACCTTTCAACCCAACAGTTTGAGCATTAACTTGTACTCTGGCTGGGTGGTGGGAAAAATTACACGTAGAAAAAGAATCTCATTTAGCAGCGAGTACGTGGCTATGTTGCTAGATATTTCACTTGACATGAACAATCTTCGTTTTCATGTGGCTAAGGAGCAAGCAGCAAGAAGTGGCCATAGGCGAGTCAAATATGTTAGCAACGACTATCACATCCATCGGATGCTGACAATATTGGCACTATATTTGACTTGTAGCAGCTCGGGTCGTCTTTTTATATGCAACCTACAAATGGCAATTCGAACAGCATTACCGAACTCCCCAACACCAGGGAAGCGCAATGATGAGCCCCATCATACTCACTCATCGCTAGCTTTGTACTCATCTTCTCGCCGCAAGCATCGTCGGCAGGGCGTTGGGGATCCTTCCAAGGAGTCCCTTACCACTGCATCTCAGCAGCGGGAACATCGATATCGCCTATCCCTTAAGGGGGGTCCGCTGCTTCCGTCAAGGCTTGAACTCACCTGCGAATACTCCACCAATCAACCTCCCAAGCTCTTTTTGGCAGCAGCAGCAGCATGCTATCCAGGTCACTGGCACGTACATACCCCTGCGACGAAATTTTCTTGAGTACCTATATAAGCCTTGCAACGAGTCCAGGTACAATACCATAACATATCATATGGGAGTCCCCTTCAAAGGTATTACTCGGTAGCTATAATACTTATTCGGGGCTGGTTGTGATTGATGTCACCTTGTTGGAGTATTAATGAGACACATCCTTGGTTCTTGTATGGAGAGATGACGCCGGCAAGAAGCCACCAACTGAGGGCTTTGTAATGGAATTGGTTGTTGCCTCATCCTGCTGCTAAGGGACCTGCTAGGCTTTGGGCAAGACTCTGTCAGCACCTTAACACTACTGGTAACGCAATCAGATTGGTTCCACCCTGGTTGGCATCATGGCTGTGACAAATGATGGTGAATATTACATGAATGATGCAAACTGACATTTTCGATAGCAATATTGATAATAACGCGAGTTTAGTGTTAGCATCACGGACCAACTAAGCTGTGAAAGTGCACAAATGCATCAACGCAAGCTAAGTGTGCCTGCAGCAGCAGCGGCAGCAGTTGCCAGGATTCTCATCTGCTGGTACTGGTTACCACTGTTCCACCCTTTCTTATTATCAAGACGGCAACCCTTACATTTTAGATGGCGTGCAAGCAAAAAGGCTGAATTCCGGCCCTACTTTTTTCTCCAAAATTAGCTGAAACATCCTTCTATATAGCATTACCTTCATCCTCTAGCTTCTTTTTACTTACTTTTTGTGTCTATCTATTGTGAGCAGGATTATAACCTCAAGCCGTCCAAAGAACGTGCTGCAACGTATCATGTGGAAGCATCGTTCCTTCCCTTTGGGATCGAAATAAGGGTGTTCTGCAATGACAAGAGATTTCTCTTAATTAGCATCTGGCAATCTCACACTTTCGGTCTTAGGAGACGTAATAATATCATGACTGATGTATCCGTGGAAAAATGGGACACTGACTGTTAACAACACGGTGAGACAACAGAGAGAATATCAAACGAGCAGACTGACAATTATGGAAATACAGTGAGTTCATCCCTGCTGGAAATCAAATTGATTTCTCTCTAGAATACGACATGGTTATAAAGTGGGCGGTTGCCAATCAAACTTGTCAAACAGCTATGCAATGGGTACTATGTATGCATGCCGCAGTTCCCACAGCGACTGCCTACACGTCATCCACGGATAATATTTATGGGGTATCGTTAAAAGTGTTCGCCAGGCTATCAAGGAAATCCGTAATATCCAGGATGGCTGCACAGGTCTGATCCTCCCTCACAGCCCTTCATTGTGCAATCACTCCTCATAAATACTATTTTACAATCTTTATCTATATTAATTAATTGATTATTATTATATATACATACTATAAGGAAGAAAATTGTAGTTCCTAGAAATTTCCTAAAAACTGTGACCATCCCTTTATTAGTAGTATATCACAACCATTAGATCCACATAATCATGCTTGAATGATCATCCGTTAGATCTCCGGCCCCTGCTTCTTGCACTTGAGCCACAACGGCCAGGCATGGCCTGGGGCTGCCCGCTGCGAACCGTTGCACAAGGAAACTGCGACACGCATTATAGTTGTTGCAACAAAAATCCGAGGTCGTTGTCCCGACGTAAAGTCAAACCGCTTCCACCGAGACGCACCGACTGGAAAGCCGATAACCTTTTGCCACACTAGCGACACAAGATTGTCGCCAAATCCATGCAAGAAAAGATCCACTCCATGAAACTACTACCCATCGTGGGTTTTCGGATGTCGCCTCACGACTCACAAGCATCATCCACTCGGTCCACTTCGACATTCACCCACACATGTTGTCAACAAGAAAGACATGCGCCAACAAGAGGAGCTCTGCCATGGCGATGCCCTCCAAGAAGGGCAACAACAACATAAACGCCAGCATTGCCTGCCTAGGAACCGTGATATAGGGGATTTCTAGGAGAGCCCATACCTACCATTAGCGGGTGTGGATGGAGATCCATAGCCAAAGCACTTCAAGGAGAAAGAAGACACCATTGTGTTGCCACGCTTGGCACTAGCACGCCACCCATGGACATCACGCAGGTTCTCATTGTCGACTTCCACGGCGCCAAGGCGTAGCTAATGCTATTGACACGCTCAAGACAAAACTTCATGCTCTAGCGCGGTTGAAATCACCTCGACCTGCCGGCTGATCCAATCGACCACATCCACCACATCGCTGATCGGCCATCATCCCGAGGCCGCTGCCCCGACATCCTCTAGCGGAAGTCCACCATCGACTAGGAAGTTGAGCACTTTCTTGTTGCAGCAAGGGAAAAATATGTCCGAGGCTGAAGGTGGTTGAGCGCTTGTGCCAGACCCGGGCCCTTTAGCCCCAAATCCGCTGTCTACCCGACGACAATATTGGACACCCCTCAGACGACCTGCGCCTAAGTAAGCGCCACTCAAAGCGCCGGAAAAAAGAGCTTGCACACCCACATCTGTCCTGTCGAGTCAAGCTGTGTAGCCCAGCTTGAGGACCGCTGGTCCCACGCCTCGGGACAGCTGGAAGCCACCATGCAGCAGCCCGCCTGCAGGACTTTCTCCTGCGCCACATGTGAATCCATGTTGATGCGATCGATGCTTGAAAACACGCCCTCTGTTCGGACACCCCATGCTGCCAGCCGCTGAGGACACTGCTGACTCAACACAATAGTTCAGGGACCACATGCTGCCAACGTGCTACTAGGGCTTTGCCTCGTGGGAGCCCTCCGCAGCGGTGAAAGGGGGAGGGAGTGTGGTGGGCAATGGAGTTCGGGTGGAGCTTGTTCCGCTCAAGGCTACTCCATGGGACCAAAGGGGGCGTTTTTCGAATAGCCCGATCCTTTGACGAAATGGTTCCATATTTTCTAAACAGATTGGATTGTTAGATATGCATACATGTACCTCATCAAACTAAATCTATAAGATCTACATAGTTATACCTAAATAAAAAAAATACGGTGGATATTCATAATTGTATATAACATATAATAATTAGTACTCCCTCCGTCCCAAAATAGATGTCTCAATTTTCTAAAATTTGGATGAATCTATATATACCTAAATAATGTCTAGATTCATCTAAATTTTGATAAATCCGAGACATCTATTTTGGGACTGAGGGAGTAGATCTTTATATGTTAAAAAATATATCATAGCCAATAGATCATCATGATTGCACTTATATAGGTCTGACACACTTTTTTAAATGCACGTGTTACTTACTAATTGAACTATGAACGACAAGTTCACATGTTACAGCTGATTTAAATATATCATATGGTAGTCCTTACTGCATACTCCAATTCTAATCTAATACAGCGGTCGATTGAGCCCTATAAATATATAGCCAGTGGAATTCCTGTATGCATGTAGAAAATTATTACTACTCCTCAGGGCGATACGATACAAAAAATAGCCTAGAAGGGGTGTGATAGGCACCAATATAAAGCATCGATGGAGGAGTAGGCAAATGAGCGTTGATTACTGGAACGGAAGGCTTGAGGACACACTTGTCATTTATTTGTTTATTATTTTCATTATAGAAGATTAAATAAATTGTATATAGACAAATAACCATGTTAGGAGGCCGGGTGAAGATGAACAAAAATTGGATTGTTTCTAAATTGCGTATAATTGCTGTCCTACACTCCAGAGCATACCGGGCATGCAGATTGCCGGCTAGTTTAGTTGGTGTCTGCTCGACTACTAAATAAATACTGTACTAGTAAGAAAAATCAGCAATATTTTTTTCTATCTTTTACAGTTCTTTTTTGTTCCGGTTGTAACATATATCATATATTTATATACAAAATAAAGATCAAACATAACACTTTCGACAAACTAAGGATGATGCCCTCGTATTTGTGAGAGCCACCTTGCTTGTTTAAGAAAACATTACGTGAACTTAAGTGAAGATGATGGAGATCATACGAATTTGGCTATTTTCTAGCAAGTTGTAAGACATTTGCCAGCAATATATAACCAATGAGAATTTTCACAGATATCAATGAATGCGAAGCGCCACATTACTGCAATGGGATGTGTCAAAATTTTCCTGAAGCTACAAATGCACGTCAGCAAAGCAACACATTCTTATTTTGGGTAAGTCAGCTTGCAAAGTATCCTCATTGCAATTACAATTAACCAAATGATGAGTGACTTAGAGAGCGATGATTAAATGTAGGTATCGCCACTGGAACTGGATGTGGCCTTGGCTCCATAATTATTGTAGTATGTGCAATTATGTTAGCAAACAAGTGGAAGAAAGGCATCCAGAACCGAATCCGACGAGCACACTTCAAGAAAAACCAAGGCCTACTCTTGGACCAGCTGATCTTAGATGAAAGTGCCACAAACAAAACAAAGATATTCTCCTTGCAGGAACTAGAGAAGGCAACCAACAACTTCGATGTCACTCGAGTTCTTGGTCATGGAGGACACGGTACTGTTTATAAAGGGATTTTATCAGACCAACGGGTGGTGGCTATTAAAAAATCCAAAATTGTAGCAAACTGAGATAGACCAGTTCATCAATGAGGTTGCTATCTTGTCTCAGATAATTCAATTTAAAATGTGGTAAAGCTATTCGGTTGTTGCCTTGAATCTGGAAGTTCCTTTGCTGGTGTACGAGTTCATATCTAATGGTACACTACATGACCTTCTTCACAGGATGTTAGTGTTAAATGCTTGTTGTCATGGGATGATCGATTAGGATTGCAGTAGAAGCAGCAGGGGCACTTGCTTATCTGCACTCGGCTGCTGCAATCCCAATTTTCCATAGAGATGTGAAATCTGCTAATATACTATTGGATGGCAGCTTCGCTACAAAGATTTCTGACTTTGGTGCTTCAAGGTCTCTTTCACTTGATGAAACTCATGTGGTGACTATTGTCCAAGGAACGTTTGGTTACCTAGATCCAGAGTATTACCATAGGGCAGCTAACTGAAAAAAGTGATGTGTACAGTTTGGAGTAATACTTGTGGAACTTTTGACAAGAAAAAAACCAATTTTTATTAATGATCTAGGTGGAAAACAAAACTTGTCCCATTATTTCGTTGAAGGATTGCAAGAGGGAGCTGTCATGGAAATAATGGATCCCCAGGTTGTCCAAGAGTCAAACAGAGAAGAGCTTGATGATATTTGCTCACTTATAGAAGCATGCTTGAGATTCAAAGGAAGAGCCAGGCCTACTATGAAAGAAGTAGATATGAGGTTGCAAGTCCTGAGAAGTAAGAGGGTAAGAAAATGCAGAATTCTCCCAGCTAGTGATGAAGAGATTGAGCATTTTTTACGCCCAAACGTTGGTAATTCCAATGCACCGATGAATAGTATCAAAGCTGGTTATTTAACATCAAAAGGAATCTCTAGTTGCGATAGGCTAGAGCAAGAGCTTTCATCCTCACTCACTATGCCACGCTAAGTATATATGTGCAATACCACATTTGCGTCCTTCCTATTATTAACTTGAATTATCATTTAGTTTGTACTGAGTTGTATTATGTTAAATAGTTCACTTTTTGGCGAGTATGTCATGTATATCCACTTTCTATATATTTGAATAATTTATTCAGTAATATGTGAATTTTGTACAATTATGTTACTATTATGTGTGATGAATATGATTGGAAATACATCATTGTATTTAAGTTATGGCAGCAGAGAAAAACATATATGTAGCATTCTCAATAAATTTCATACCTCCCACTGTTTTTGGCTTTGTTTTTTTGCAGGTAAAAATGATATTTTTTTACGCAACAGAGATAACAGACGTCAATGTGCTAATAATGACCGGACTAAAACAAGCCCATCATAATTCACGACACTATTCATGCTCACAGTGATAAGATATATTTACATTGTTAAGATTGTTCTGACTGGAGTCAGCCCCAAGTTCAGGTTCATCTAAGATGACTCGATGGACAGCGACACTCTCTGGTGATGATGGAGAAGTGTGGTCGGTCTAGGCATTGATACTCCTCGACTGGAAGCCTCCCTCGTCAATGGCGGCGGCGGGAAACCCTAGTACTCCTCAGTTAGCAGACGCCATCCACACATTGAACAACAATGAAGGAATTGGTTCATGAGCTTTATTAGTACCGGATGTCTACGTACTTCTATTCTTGTAGACAGTTGTTGGGCCTCCAAGTGCAGAGGTTTGTAGAACAACAACAAGTTTTCCCTTAAGTGGATCACCCAAGGTTTATCGAACTCAAGGAGGAAGTGGTCAAAGGTATTCCCTCTCAAGCAACCCTGCAATCAAGATACAAGAAGTCTCTTGTGTCCCCAACACACCCAATACACTTGGCAGGTGGATAGGTGCACTAGTTCGGCGAAGAGATAGTGAAATACAAGTTGTATGGATAATTATAAGTGGTAACGGTGATAGAAGATAACTTGATGGCGTGGAAGAGACTAAAGTAAAACTGAAATAAAGATGTAAGCAAGCAAACATGTAACAGATCTAATAGCAAACGGTGTTTCAGTGCTTAGAAACAAGGCCTAGGGATCATACTTTCACTAGTGAACACTCTCATATAAATATTTTCTTTATGATACTACTCTTAACTACTCTCGGTTGGACACTCTAATCGATGGTAGGGCTATAACAACACACCTCAAAGTAAGTTTTTCCCATCTAGATAACCCCACACTATCACCTTGAATACTAGATGAGTCCAACAAACACCACAATTTCATAAAGACATCCAAATCCAAATATAACTCATAACAAGTATTTGTAATCTCTAGCCTAAGTGCCACCATGGTGTGCACGCTGTCACTTTCACACACATGGGGAGAGCAGAGATCTATTAAAGCACTTGAGTAGCAAGGTAGATCTATAGATTACAAGCTCATGACCACAATATGATCATGCATAGAGAGAGGGATGAACACATAGCTCTTGGTAGAACCCTTAGCCTCGAGAGAACTACTCCCTCCTCATCATGGGAATCAGCAACGTGATGGAGATGGTGGTGGAGATCGATGGAGATGCCTCGGGCACTTCCCGATCAGTGAGTGTCAAACAGATTCTTCGTCCCCTAATCTCTCCCCTTCGGTGGCGCGAATCTTGAACTTTTAAATGGCTGGAGGCTTGTTTATTTAGGGTTTTGGTATCGGGAGGCTCTTATAGGCGAAGGAGGCAAGGTCGGTGGCGGCCAGGGGCCCACACCACCACAGTGGCGCGACCAGGGCTAGCCAGCGCCACATGGTGTGGCCAGCCCCTGGCCTCTCCGCCTCGCCTTCCGCTCCGTGAGTCTTCTCCGGGTAAAATATCAACTTTGGCTTTGTCTCCAATTCGAGAATATTGATTTTTTCGACTTTCACGGAACCAAAAACAGCGTAAAACAGGCAACCGGGCAATCGTGGGATCTTGTTAATAGGTTAGTCCAAGAAATCATATGAAAAGTACTCCAAAGTGTGGACAAAACACAAGAAAGTGGATAAAACTAAGCATGGAACATCAAAAATTATAGATACATTTGCAATGTATCAACATCCCCAAGCTTAGATCCTCGTCCTCGACTAGGTAAGTGATAAAAGAAAGAATAATTTTGAGGTGACATGCACCATCATAAACTTGATCAAACTATTTGTAAAACATTCAAAGCTGGGATCATAGTACTTCCAATCATAACATGAAAGACAAAGTTCTAACAATAAGACAAAGAAACTATGTTGTAACATGAAAGGTACAAACAAAATATTCATGAATAACAATGCTTTGCAAGACGTTTGTTTGTTTCACATAAAGAAAACATAGCATAGTGGCATTCAGCTTGTCCCTCATAGAGTAGCAAAACACAAATGCATAGGACACCTTCAAAGTCTATAAGAGTGACTAGATACAAATAGTTTAGAACAAGCAATATCAAAGCTATGCATCAATCAACAAGTCTTGGGACAATGCACATAGAACTAAGAATGGCCACTATGCTCTCAAAGTAGGTGCATAAAGGTAGAAGGTGGGGACTCAACATAAAAAGTAAAAGAAGGGCCTTCATAGAAGGAAGTAAGGATTCAAGTCTCATAAAGAGCTTCCAAAAATTATGGTACTTAATAGCTTTCATCTCTCATTGCCCCTATCATAAGCATCTTGAAGGTGATTAAGGTTAAAGTGAACAAACTATGGTGTACATGCTTGAAGTATAAGCCAAAAATCTCATGTCCCTTGTATCTGAGGGCCGCCTCATGCTACTCAAGTTTAGTCACCGTAAGTTCTTGTCATCGTAAGTACATGTGTATCATAGAGAACCGCCAACGGGTACCCCATCCCGATGATATGGAAGAATCCCCATATCAAAATGACAAGGCAAGAAGACAATCTAGCATCTCAGCATTCTTCTTATTTACCATGGAATATGGTGCTTTTTTCTCTTCCTCTTTCATAATCCTTTTTTTTCTCTTTTTCTCTCCTTTCTAAATATAGGACTCTTTTTTTTATAAGAAGAATGCTTCATAGATAGCTCATTATGGTCACGCTGCAGGTTTCCACCATGTCAGCATGGATTAGACCAGCGGCCCAGGCGTTTCTCTAACACATATACATAACTCCATGGACTTACAAGCTCCCCTTTCATTTCACACCGATTTATATCCATATACAAAAGAGCATGATATCAACTAGGTACAAGTACCAAGTGCAATGTTGCAAGCGTTCCCCATGAAAACATGGTTCTGCTAATTCCCAACAAATAAGTGCAAGCATATACAACATAGACGACACAATGGTTCAAGTTTATTAAGGCAAAAAAGTAAAAGTGTGTCATCAAGTTTGTGAGAGCTTTAATCACTAGTTTTCTCAAAGCAAGTTTAATTTGGAAGGTAAACAAAACCATGAATATACTTGGAATAGCATATGCTAGTAGGTAGGTATGGTGGACTCTTAAGTGGATCACCCAAGTTTGTAGAACAGCAACAAGTGGATCACCCAGGTTTGTAGAACAGCAACAAGTTTTCCCTTATGGATCACCCAAGTTTTATCGAACTCAGGGAGGAAGTGGTCAAAGGTATTCCCTCTCAAGCAACCCTGCAATCAAGATACAAGAAGTCTCTTGTGTCCCCAACACACCCAATAACAACAATGATGGTTTCAGTGAGAAACATGTCCAAAAATCTTAACAGCTCGCACAACATTATATCGCAATCTCAACAAACATAATCACAAAACACGGTCTAAATGCAACAACAACCAATGATACAAATACAGGAAGGGAAACCCATGACCATATGGCAAGCCTAGGGTAGCATCTCTCATCAGATCTCATCAATGTCGATCACCTCATTCATCCACCACTACATGGGGCCTCTACATCCACTATAACATGTTCAACAACATCGAACGGTACCGTGAAGAACACCTTCCTGGTTCGCTTCTTTCGTCGCATAATCTGTATAAGATCTTCAGTATCCAAAACCTCTATGAATTCTTGCTTCTTATGATGCCACCACCGGATTCGTGCCATCTGCTTTGGGCCAATACCGATTTCCTTACCGATCATCTCTCTCATTTCATCAAGAGTTGTGTTTTTGGAATCGATAGTGATCTCCACAGTACATGACGAAACTGGCTTATTAACTCTCTCATCAAGTTTTGCCATGTATACTGAACTTATCTAGATTAGCATCTATTGGTCCGTACTCTATGAGTCGAAGCTCAGCAAGATCTCTAGCATCTGCATACATATCATCAATCATCGCTTCAACTTTCACCTTACGATCAGCTGCACAACACTCTCAAACCATCTAAAGCTCATGTGAGTGTTCAATTTGCATATAGGTATCATTCATGTTACGCCACACCAATTTTGTCCTCTGTCTAGAACCCCAAGGAATCCTAGTATGAAGCATATCTACCAGCTATGAAATAGACACAATCTCTTTACAATTCACAAGCAGATGCATATCTTGCCCGAACACAACCCTCTCGCAGCCAAAATCTAGTTTTGTAGTGTACTAGCGAACATGAACTAAGAACTCATATAGGTCCCTTGAATCAAAGTTGTGCCTAATTTGATTAAAAAGGGGAACTTTTCAGTTCATTCGATTCTATTATCCCGTAGCTAATCTAGTTGTAAGATAAGGCACAAATAAGAAAAATTCACCTCTGACTCTTTTCCTAGGTTTTTTTCGAGATCTGAGTGCCGCATCTGCCCACCAGAGCCGAACAATCCGCCGCCGGCCTTGCCTTCAACCCGCTGCTCGTATGTACCTTGGAAGCAGAATCCTTGTTGACCTCCTCGCTAACCGGGGCTGAAGACCTCAGATTCTGGCCCCGATGGACCCAAATCAGTCGGCCACATAGCTACAACCTTCGCCTTGCAAGACATGCTGGGCCGCCACCACCAGATTCAGTGTCGGGGGAGGGAGAAAAAGGACCTCCGCTGCCGCTAGATTCAGGGTCGGGGAAGGGAAGAAAAAGGACCGCCACAGCAGCAGACAGATTCAGTGTCGGGATTTAGGAAAGTACAGTAATGGATTTTCCCCTATGACACGTGCAGGGTGGCTAAGAAGAGAGACCAGCGAAGAAGGGGCATAGTAGGAACTAGTGTAACGGAATATCCTGACTTAACGGGCGTGATTTGAAAATATTGGGTTTGACCATCATTCATTCAAAACACCCCTCTGAGCAATTGGCGCCCCAACTTCTCGAATCGCGGTGATTAAAATTAAGTTGGGTACCACAATGCACTGGCGTCTCAACTTTCGGATAGCAAAATGATATTCTCATCCTCCAGACTTACCGAAACCCTTCTGGTTTTCTCTCTCTTTTCTTCGGTGATTCTGCCGATACCAAAACGCTCTCTGAGCATCATCAAGCCCTTAAACATGATACCCCATGATTCGGAAATACTCCAGACATGGTCAGGACCTTCCCATACCAATGATCATCAGAGGGACATGGATTTGCAGCTGAATCCATTGTCAAGCCCTAATAGTCTTCACAAACAAAATGCGACTATTCGCCTATTAATAGAAATTCAAACATGACCTATTTGTTTTTGCGAATGATGACTTATGTATTTAGATGACAAGCAGATGTTAGTAGGGATGTGTTTAATTGATTGAATCAAATCGGTAGCATATATGTATGTTGGTGTTGGCTACATTGTAAATGATTCGGTCGATATCAAAGCATCATCATCAACACTTTTCATGTGTAGCTTACAATGTAAATATTGATGCAATTTCATGTAACTAAGATCACCAGGAAAATGTAGGAAACTCAGAAGTACCAAAAGAGATTAAAAATATAGGCAATAGAAAAGTACTCTTATTTAGACACGATCATACAAGCTCCATTTGCAGATACCGATTCTCTTGATGAGGTTGTGGGGGCATCTTGGTGACATCCGAGCATGTCCGGGTGAAGGGGTCGTAGGGTTGCAGCACGAGTGTTTTTACCTCATCGAAATTGCAGCCGGTAGTGCAGTGCATCAGTAGCTTCCCATCTTCCCTTAGCATCAGTGGTGTGTAAAGACAGGTCGACGGAGCCATCTTGATGGTGTACACCTTGATCCAGGTGCCCGAACTGAGATCGGTTAGAAGCCATATGTTGGTGCGTGGATTGAAGGTCATCTGCAACAACGACTGGACCATGCAAAGGTGGCCGTCGAGATCGGTCACACGCATCAAGGACGTCTTTTCCTCCTCGTCAAAGACGAGTTTCCGCGGGCCTCGATGGGCTGCTTCTCCCATTGCTCGCTCTCGAGGTCAAAGCAGAGTAAAAAGTCATCCGATTGCTCCTTTCCTGCTAGGAAGTACATGAGGCCCCTGATGTTGGCGGGAGCCCCGGTTACTCGGCACAACGCGTGGCGGCGGCTGTGCCGGCCTCCACCTGGCCCCGTCTCCTACGGTGAGAACCTCACAGCACGACCCGGTGTCGTTGAGGCGCACCACCTTGTAAGCGTGAGACGGACTGGCGGCACGACCGAAGACGAAAGTGGTGAAGTAGGGCGTGATGATGTAGGGATTCTTGTCGTGCAATCGCACTTCTATCTTGGAGCAGCAATGCATGAGGATTTCCCCTGTTACCGTGTCGAGGACGTGGGCGCCACCGGAGGAACTGCCGGTGATGCAGATGAGGTCGTCCACGCTGGTGCACACGGTGCTGCTCCCGCCCATGCCTTTGAACACCCTCGCAACGTTGCCGTCCGTGTCCATCAGCTGCAGGTCGCGGGCTTTGACGATGGCCGGTAGATTTTCTTCATCGTTTACTTGTTGGCTTTCTGCTTCTTCTACTTGTTGAACCGAGGAGGTGGCAACGAGGAGGATCTGCTTGTGATAGTCCAGCGCAGAGATTGACGAGGGTTCCATGTTTGATCTGCTTGCGGCCGCCTCTGATTGAGGAGGTCGCGGGACGATCGATCGATGGATCTGTGAACCCAACATACACATACACCGTGCGTGTCTTTGTATATGGCATATATATATAGAGAGAGATAATTAAGGAGAGAATCAGGTTTGGTTACTACGCAAACAAATTTGGCATATATATATATAGAGAGAGAGAGAGAGATAATTAGGCAGAGTCCTGACCGACCGAGCACAACAAATTTGCAACGCAACTGGATACAACGTACATACTTACCCCGCAAAAAAAAGGTACATACTTAGGCCGGTTATTTGATCAAATTAATCGCTACTGTTGGTTACTATATACGCACAATAGTACGTGATGGATGGATAGATCGAATCACAACTACTCAATCAGAGGCACATCTACGTATATATGACCTTGGATCGATCCAGCGATGCACACGGAAATGGAACCGGCGGGCAATAAAAAAAATAAACAAGCACTAGTACTACTATACATATGTAGATGGTGACCTGCTTGATCTCGGAGAAGAGTCCCGCCCTCTTCCGCCCCCAGCCAAACATGGATGGATGGATCCTCTTCTTCACGGCCAGCCGGAGGCGGCAATCATCAGATCCACAAAGTGACTCCTCACCTCACCTCTTCTCGACGTACTGCAGCATCAATGTTCCTGCGCGGAACGTCAGATCCAAATTACATGAGGATTGATCGATCCATGAACACAATGGAACCAGTCAATAAGAAAGAGAAAAAGTACTCTTTTTATACTATATACATATGTAAATCCTGACGTGATGCTGGATCCGCCAAAGATGGATGGATGCATCCTCTTCATCTTGCCTCGCCTCGCCTCGCCTCACCTCGACAAAGACTAAGTCGGTCGGTCGCACGCGCTAGCCGCACGCGGTGGGTGTACCTCACTTGATATTTATAGACGGGAGCCCGTCCAGTTTTATTTCGAATTTTGGAACTTTTGGCGCCACTACTATTTCACCTCCACCGGTTGCCGCTATTTCTTCTCTCATCTTTCAAGCCTCAAGGAAGACCAGAAACGGCCAATTCCAGCAAGTTTGGATCTGCCCGTGCATGCCGGTGGTCAAATCCAAGGGCGTTATTTATTATAGGGAGATCGAGTAATTTCAGCCGAGAGAATAGATGCCAACGACGCAAGGGCGAATGAATGGTCACTTGGGCAGATTACCATCGTCTCAAAAATAGACGTCGGAAATTTATCAAAATTTGAATGTATCATGTACTAAATAGTGTCTAGATTCATTCAAATTTTAAAAAATCTACGACATCTATTTTAAGACTGAGGAAGTAGTAAAAAATAAGAGCTAGCTTCTACACATTCTCCCTCAGTTCTTGTGGCAGACGTAGACGTTGAATGAACCAACACTATCCTTCTTGTCCTTGAGTCTTGCAAGTTCGCACGGCAATAATCGTCAAGCAAACAAGCTAAGCTAGTACAACAACATTGCCCTTCAACAACTGGTCTCGATGAATTAATACATGTATTACAACTTTGCAAATTAATAATAATGTAGATTATTACACACAAGGTTCCTAAGCCTGAAAATTGCAAAATTCCAAACCCACTAAATAATCTGCAGGACATATAAAATACCAGATTCTACCAAGCTTATTTCTGAAGCAAGTTCTTGCAAGACAAGGAAAAAATACATGTGCCAATCAGCAGCCACTTGCACAGACGACTAGTAAAACAAGACTGCTTTTATCTATCTCACAAGTAAGCTACGGTCTGGTCAGATATACACCACAATAAAATCTCTTCTTGCAGTCTACCAGTTCAGCTACAGGAAAACAGCAGCGACTAGCGTGACCTACTACTTGTTTTCCTCTCGCAGCAGCGACTAGTATATATGTGCATGTCAAAGATCTACCACCATGGTCGATCCTTCCGTTTCCAAATCTAACCCATCATCTCCAGCAACCCACATATCCAAGTCGCCTTTGTCAAACTTATATCATCATCATTCTCCTCCTCGGGAGTTACACTCCTCAGAAGCTTGATTTTTCTTAGATACCACGCCTCTGGACTTAGGATCACCTACAAAAACAATTTGTGAATGGAGATGAGAAGATAAGCACAGTACAAACGAGTTCCTCCTTAAAAAGAAGTTGGCAAATTGAACAAACAACTTAATAGCATCACCCATGACTTGCTTTTGCCCTTTGTTATTAGGATCTATATTTGAATCAAGTTGATGCGTCTTGATTATAACTCTGGATTAGAACGAGCAATGCAAGTTCTATAGTAAGTAACATCAAGAAAATCTGAAACATCATTCACTTCAGGATTGCAGTACCACAAAGTACCAAACATACACTTCTCAACTTGCATCCACTCAAAACTCTTTAAGTCATCAAATGACTACCTGACACAAACGCATTAGCTGACAAGGAAGAGGGACACACTAGGTATGCATGACTGACCATTATACTACTAAAAAATGAAAACACAAACTTGGAAATCTGACGGCCTAGATTCCCATTCTAGACAAAAAAAAGTGGAAACATTAATTTGGACTTGACTCCCTAGATGCACCATCTTGTATATGTCAGAATGGGGACAATCAACATCAATCATAACAAAATTTCAGTCTCACAGCTCAGATTCTCATATCTTATCTATCACATCAACACAAAACAAAATGCAAGCAAAGTTTCTTCCACCATCCCAGGTAGACCTTACCTGCACAACATCATCCACCCACAACGACACTACGGTTGTTTTTCGAGAAAACGCAATAGACTATTGCGTTTCATTTCATTGAAAAAGCAGAGTTCGGATTTACGGCCCTCCTAGGAGGGAAACCGACCCAAATGCAAAAAATAGACACACCCAGTGAACATCCCATGGTGTTGGCCACACATCACGCAGGCCCTTGGCACCAGCCAGCAATGCAAAAAATTTCCCCCGTTGTCGTGTCGAGGACGTGGACGCCACCGGAGGAACCGCCGGTGACGCAGATGAGGTCGTCAACACTGGTGCACACGGTCCTGCTGCCGCCCATGCCTTCGAACACCCTCACAACGTTGCCGTCCGTGTCCATCAGCTGCAGGTCACGGGCTTTGATGGCCGGTACATCCTCGTCCTCCTCATTCTCATCGTCGCTGTCATTCTCGTAGTCATTGTCGTCCTCCTCCCCCTCTTGGTCCTTTTCTGTTGCTTCTTGTTCTTCTTCTTGTCCTTCTGTTTTTGCTTCTTCTTCTCGTGCTGCTCCTTCTGCTTCGTTTTCTTCTTGTTCTTCTTGAACCCAGGAGCTGGCAACGAGGAGGATCTGCCTGTGATCAGCGGCGAACAAGTCTAGCTCAGAGATTGACAGATTCTCCATGTCGGCGGCCGCCTCTGGTTCCTCGCGGGGGATCCGCGGGCGATGATCGACCTGTTAGGGCTGATCGATCTCTAAACCCAACATACAACGCCTCTGACCTCGCGGGAGTTGTACATTTATGCGTATGGTATTATAGATATAATTAAGGAGAGAATCAGATTTGGTTACTATGCAGAGTCCTGACCGAGCACAACTAATTTGGAACTGCATGATTTGATTTGATTTGATTTGGGACAATAATTCCATGTAGGGACTATATTAGAGAACCGGACTTGGTTAACATGCAGAATCCGAACGGAACCCAACAAATTTTGAACCCCGCCCATGATTTGAGTTTGTTTTGGCAGACCCATGATTTGAGTTGGATACACAACCATCCACCGATCGATACCGCACAGTATTTTTCCTTGCGCACGACAGCATAGCTAAGAAAGGAAAAAACGAAAAGAAAGATCGAGCTTGGCCAGTGGCGGACCTAGGCAACAAAAAATTCTCGAAAATATATAAGCATTAGATTTTTTTGTTGAAAAAGAGCATATATTAATATCAGAGGATACCGATTACACCCAGCCTCTGCAACAACACATTGCCCTATCGGCCATACGGATGCACGCAGTCAATCAAAAAAAAAGAATTACAAAAAAGAATAGTCCCGCTAGAACGACTCATTCATTGAAACATCAGTACTACCACCACCAGGACAACACCATAAGTCCAACTTCTCAAAAAACGACGCCTCTTAGAGGGAACCGTGCACAAACACCGTCATTGTCCGATCAAAGATCTAGGTTTTCAACCTGAAAAAAGTCCATGCTCTTAAAACAATACCTTCAACAAGACCATTGCCAAGCACAACCAATTAAGGCCAGACCCTGGGTTTTCACCCTGAAAGGTAGGACCATGAATCTCTCATGTGCAGTCGCCTCACTTGCATGCCACTGCTCCAATTCACAAGTCACCTAGCCAATTCCTTATTACCACCCAGACTCAAACCACCATTGTCGGTCCTTAGATCTCGGTCTCCATGACTTTCTTCATCAGCACCATGGAACGAGAACATGCCCCATGATAATAATAGCCAACAGAGCTTCGAAGCGCATCCTCTGAAACCAAACGATCAGAGTAAAACATGGATGCGCACGACCAAATCCAATCCGATCCAGCAAACTTACGGCATGAGCGCACTATGGAGTTTGCCGGTGGAGCCTTCCATAACACGACACAGAATATATAAGCATTAGATAATTTTCTCAATAGTTCAAATGCATTCAAATGATATTCATTAATTTGTTTTATAAGAGCAGGATCACACACTATTTCAGCCCGTAAACACATCATCCACCTTATGTCCTCTTCCTCATATGCGACATTTTTTACGATGATGGTTGTTCATAAGCTTCTTGTATCAATAGTATAAACCACCAAATCCTTAAATTTGAGAACTTTGTTAGTAAGAAGAGATTTCTGTCCAGATTTCTGAGATCTGTGGTGTTTTTGGTGAGCTTGCTTTGAGTAGCTTTGAGGTCTGGGTCAGTGTAGCTTCAGATTTGGAAGCGGTTTATTCAGTTCGGACTGCTGCAGTTTCAGCACAGAGCAGTTTTGGTAGACGAACAATTTGGGCAGGCAAACGGTGTCCGATTGACCTCAAATTGTAGCTCTGTTCCTGATATTGACCAAATTTCAGGTCAATCGGACACCGTTTGCCTGCCCAAACTGTTCGTCTACCAAAACTGCTCTATGCTGAAACCGCAAAGAGTCCGAATCGAATAAACCGCCTAAATCTGAGCTACACGACCTGCACCTCAAACCAGCTAACCAGATCGAAGTACTCAAAGAAAGGAACGAGCTCACCAAGTTTGGAGTCAATCCAAACACCTTTGAGCCTCCAAATACCAGCTTGAAGACAGACCGATCAGATCTCAGAAATCTGGACAGAAATCACCTATGTTCTTCCTCCTCTCTTCTCACTAGGTTGTGGTGTTCTTGTGTGTTCTCTCACCCTCTCACACTTTCTCAGCTCACACTCTCACACACGGAGTGTCTCACACAGCCACCAAGGGTGGCTAGGGTTTTCTACTCCTCTCAAGGAGCACCTCACCGCTGGATACTTAACATCGATCAACGGTTGAAACGTGTTGGACTTCACGGGTCGACGTTGGCTGCCAACACACCTCCATGTGGAGGGACCTGGCCCAACAAACTCCCCTCCCCGACATCATGGAGGGTCTCACGCTAACCGACAACATGCCGGCGAGCCGACGGCATACCTCGAGCTTTCCCCTTGTCACCACCTTGGTCAACATATTAGCCCCATTGTCATCTGTGTGCACCTTCTCAATTTGCATTTGTTTGGAATTCAGCACATCTCGAATCCAATGATAGCGCACATCAATATGCTTCGACCTCGAATGAAAACTTGCATTCTTACTCAGGTGAATGGCACTTTGGTTATCACAAAAGAGCACATACTTGTCTTGCTCAAAACCAAGATCACAAGCCAATTGTTTCAGCCACAATGGCTCCTTACTCGACTCAGTTACTGCGATGAACTCGGTCTCAGTTGTGTTCAGCGCCACCCACTTTTGCAACCTGCTTTGCCATGCCACAGCTCCCCCTGAATGGGTAATCAAATAACCTGAAGTAGACTTCCTTCCATCGACATCCCTAGCCAAGTCTGAATCTGAATATGCAATCAGCTTGGGCTCACTACCACCAAAGCAAAGCTTCATATTAGTGCTGCCCCGGAGATACCTCAAAATCCACTTCACGGCTTCCCAATGTGGTTTTCCTGGATTGGACATAAATATGCTCACAGTACTAACCGCTTGAGCAATGTCAGCCGCAGTACACCATAGCATACATCAAACTCCCAACAACTGAACCATAAGGAACCTTTTGCATTTCCTTTTCCATCTCTTCAGTGGAGGGACATTGTATTTTACTCAACTTGAAATGAGCTGCGAGTGGACAACTCACTTCCTTTGCCTTGTCCATCTTGAACTTGCAAAGTACCTTCTCAATATATTTCTCTTGAGACAAGTACAACTTGTTGGATTTCTGTCTCTCTCAACTCTCATGCCGAGAATACACTTTGCTAGACCCAAATCTTTCATGGCAAATTTATTGCTCAACTCTTTCTTTAGCCTAGCAATTCTTGAGACATTCTTGCCAACAATCAAGATATCATCCACATAGAGCAATAACATAATAAAATCATCACCTGAGAACCTCTGGATAAATACACAATGGTCTGAGCTACACCTCTTGTAGCCTTGCTCCCCCATGACAGATTCAAACTTTATGTACCATTGTCTTGGTGCTTGTTTCGGGCCATAGAGACTTTTTTTCAGTTTGCACACATAGTCTTCTTTGTCTTTAACAAGAAACCCCTCAGGCTACTCCATGTAGATTTCTTCCTCCAACTCTCCATGAAGGAAAGTTGTCTTCACATCCATTTGCTCAACCTCCAAGTTGAGACTTGCTGCCATGCCAAGGATCATTCGGATTGATGTCATCTTCACCACCGGAGAAAACATTTCATCAAAGTTAATACCTTTTCTCTGGCTGAATCCTTTTACAACTAGCCTGGCCTTGTACCTTGGATGTGACGTGTGCTCTTCTTGCTTGATTCTGTAGACCACTTGTTCTATAGAACTTTCTTGCCCTTGGGCAACTTCACCAGCTCATAAGTATGATTCTTATGCAAAGAATCCATCTCTTCTTACATAGCCTTATTCCACTCCTTCTTGTTCTCATCTTTCATTGCATCTTGAAAGCACTCAGGTTCTGAACCATCAGACAATAACACCACATATTGGTCTGAATCATACCTGGTGGAAGGAACACGACATCGGCTGGAACGTCTGAGTGGAGCAGCTGGTGGGCTATCTGGTTCAGGTGCTTGCTGATCATGATCACCTTCTTCAGCATCATACTCTTGCTGCTGGGGAGCTTCCTCACCTGTAGCCACTATGCGCATAACCTTGCACATCTTCTGCATCATCATCTTCAGCTTCTTCTTCAGCTGAATCTGCAGGAACTAGGTCAGAATCAGATCCGTCTTGCTGCTGATTTCGAGGAGGAACATGCACCGGAGCCTGCACCTTTTTCTTCACAATATCCTCAATTGTTTGGTCTTCAACAAACACAACATCACGGCTTCTCACAACGTTTCTTGCTATTGGATCATACAACTTGTAGCCGAACTAATCACCTCCATAGCCAAGAAATATACACTGTCGTGTCTTTGAATCAAGCTTTGACCTTTCATCTTGAGGGATATGAACAAAGGCCTTGCACCCAAAAACCTTTAGGTGCTCATACGAGATGTCCTTGTCATAAAAGACCATGTTTGGAACATCTCCCTGTAATGGATAACTTGGTGAGAGATTAATAAGATAAATTGCAGTCGACAAAGCCTCACCCCCAATAATGTTTAGCCAGCTTTGCACTCGATAGCAAGCATCTAACTCTCTCAACAATTGTCATGTTCATCCTCTCAGCAAGACCATTCAGCTGTGGTGTCTTCGGAGGAGTAAATTGGTGCCTAATTCCCTGTTCCTTGCAATAGGCATCAAATGGGCTAATATACTCTCCCCCATTATCAGTGCGAATGCACTTGATCTTCTTCTCAGTTTATCTCTCAACTCAGACTTGGAATTGCTTGAACATGCTTAGTACTTGATGTTTGTTCTTCAACACATAGACCCAAACCTTTCTGGAAAAGTCATCAATAAATGTGACAAAGTACTTTTCTCCACCCAAAGACCTCACCGACATTTTGCAAACATCGGAATGTATCAAGTCCAGCACCTCGGGCTTCTTGTGAGGAGGTTGACTCTTGAACGCAACTCTGTGTTGCTTCCCCGCTAGACAATCTGAACATTTCTTGATGTGAACACCTTTCACACCTTTCAACATATTTTTCTTCACTAGCACCATCACCCCCTTCTCACTCATGTGCCCAAGCCTCTTGTGCCATAAAGCACACGCATCCTCTTTCTGCAACGCATTGACACAAGCAGCAGAAAGCTTAGCATGGACATGATACAAAACTGAAACCATGTTACCTTTAGCAACAATCAAATTTCCCTTGGTGAGATTATACTGTGTATTTCCAAATCTGCTCAAGTACCCATCTCTATCAAGCAATCCAACCGATATAATGTTGAGCCGAAGGGTCTCAACATGTCTCACCGACTTGAGGACTAGTGTCGTACCATTTTCAGTCTCCAAGTGCACATCTTCTCTTCCAGTGATTTTTGCTCTATCATTGTTCCCCATCTTCACAACACCAAAATCACCTTCTGTGTAGTTTGTGAAGAGCTCTCTACGAGATGTAGCATGTATGGTAGCACCGCTATCCGGAATCCAAGTCATCTCATCGCCATCTGCAAGGCTGATGGTATCATCAGAAACTACGGTGATCCTCTCCTTGATGGTGGAAACACTGATGCCATCATGTTCTTCATGCATGAGAAACATGATCTCCTCTACCGCAGCAATCCAGCCTCCCTCACTATCACTATCACTGTCGGTTTGTTTCTGAACTTTCTTCTTTTTCTTTTTGTCTTTCTTCCATTGTTCACAATGCCACTTGATGTGGCCCTTCTCACGGCAGTGATGGCATATAACACCAGCATACTTGTCCTTGTCTCTTGATTTGCTTCTACTTCTTTCTCCTCCCTTACTCGGACCTTTACTCTTGCTTCTCCCCCGTGACTCGGTCACTAACATTTCAGAATATGAGGAAGAACCGTCCTTATCAGCAATTTTTCTAGACTCTTCATTTAGTACCTTGGTCTTCACAAGGTTCCAAGTGACAACTCCATTAGGTGCTGAATTGCACACGGTGACCTTAAAGGTCTCCCAAGTGTCCGGTAATGAGCCAAGTAGCAGCAAGGCTCTGACTTCATCTTCAAATGTAATTCCCATTGAAGATAGCTGATTTATAATGCCCTGAAACTCATTTACATGATCTGCAATTGGAGTGCCCTCTTTGTACCTCAAACGCATCAATTTCTTGATCAAGAACATCTTGTTGGTAGCTTCTTTGCGGGCATACAGCTCCTCCAATTTCTGCCATAAGGTACGTGCATGTGTCTCCTCAATGATATGGTTCAAAACATTATCATCCACCCATTGGCGAATGAACCCACAAGCTTGGAGATGAAGTACCTCCCATTGATCTTCTTTCATATCACTGGGCATCTCAGTGGAGAACACTAGCATCCAGTAATCCTTCACATATAACAAGTCCTTCATCTTGCACTTCCAAGATTGATAATTTGTACCATTCAAAGAAATCATTCTGTTGGTATTCACTTCCATATTTCACCACAAGCAAATGCAATCACCCCAAAACAAACCTTGCTCTGAAACTGAATACAAAACTGAACTCAGCTCTGATACCACTTTGTTGGGGTGAGAGGAGGAGATAGACACACAACCTCCCACGCTCCTGTCTGCGGTGAACCTTCGAGGATAGTTTCAATCAACAGATATGCAGCGGAAATAAAACAACGAGTGCATGCACAGGTGACAAAAGGATTTACGTGGAAAAACCTCCTCAAGGTGAGGAGGAAAAAACCACGGGTGCGGACCAACCGGTCCACGCGAGCTTCACTATGAGCAACCTGGGTACAGAGTCTTCTCTAGAACATCTAGAGATGTACAACACACTCAGCACGTTGCCAACCGGTAACAACAACCACTTGAGAGAAAGATTACAGCAAAGCAGACTATCTCAGTTTTTGTCCCCTTCGGTAATCAGCAAACTTCTCTTAAACCACAGATACAATCAGCACCAAACTTGATAGGCAAGCTGACATACGAGTACCCAACAAACTTATTAATGATTAACCAATACTTCAAGGTTTAGACCACCTCATTTCAGATATTTAGGAACTTATGAACAAATGGCAATTCAACTAAAATTGAGAAAATCATGGTCGCTGGTCCTAAATTAGGTTGAAACCCGAAATTGAACTAAATTTGAGGCATTGAGCCATGGCATCACATATATATCTTCTTCTTGGTGAAGTCAGTGTTGGAGATATGCCCTAGAGGCAATAATAAATGTAGTTATTATTATATCTTTGTGTTTATGATAAATGTTTATATTCATGCTATAATAGTATTAACAAGGAAACATTAATACTTGTGTGAATTGTAAACTTAAATTGAAGTCCCTAGTATAGCCTCTATACTTCACTAGCTTGTTGGTTGATTGATGATTGTGGTTTCCCTATCATGAACATTGAGATGTTATCAACAACAAGATCATATCGTTAGGAGAATGATATGGTGGACATACTCCTATAGATAAGCGTAGCATAAAGATCAAGTCATTTCAATAGTTCAATTGCTATATGCTTTCTGATACATAGTAACCTAATTCCTTCGACCATGAGATCATGCATATCACCTTTACTGGATGGATGCTTTGATGTCATCAAACACCACACCGTAACAGGGTGGCTATAAAGGTGGCATTGAGTGTTCTTAAAGTATTGGTTGAAACACATGGATCAAGAGTGGGATTTGTCCATCCACATGACGGATAGATATTCTCTGGGCCCTCTCGGTGAAATGTCATCCAATTAGCTTGCAAGCATGTGACTTGGTCACAAGGGATCACATATCACGGGAACGAGAAAAGAGTACTTATCAGTAAAGAGGTTGAACTAGGTATGCAGAGATACCGACGATCATAACCTCGGATAAGTAACATATCGTGAGACAAAGGGAAATTGGTATCGTATGTAAGTGGTTCATTCGACGCAAAGTAATCGAGAAATATGTGGCCATATGAATTTCCAGATTCCTCTATTGGTTATTGTTCGAGAAGTGTCTCGATCATGTCCGCATAATTCACGAACAGTAGTGAGACACACTTAAGGATTAGACGTTGTTTGAGTAGTTATGGTATTATGAGAAAGAGACCTAATGTTGTTCGGAGTCTCGGATGGGATCAGGGATATCACGAGGTGATCCGGAATGGTCCGGAGAATAAGATTCATATAAGGAAAGTCCTTTGAGTTGGGGAATGGTTCCGTGATTTCATCGAACATTCTAGAAGGTCCCTAATGTCCGCACTCCGGAGGGAAGGGTACATGAATGTGTCATTGCATGTTGGAATGATTGCATCATGTACTAAGTATTCTCGCTGTCCAAAATAAAGGGTTTATTTAAATCCTAAATTGAAAAGTCAAACGGCTAGTTTGAAAGTCAAACGGCAGTTTTGGGAAGTGGGAAAAGAGGAGGAGAGGTGGAGGCCGAGTTGGAGGAGGGTTCCTCCCCTTGGCCGGCGCACCTCCCTAGGCCGAGTTGGGGAGGAACTCCTCCCCTTGGCCGCCGGCCCTCCCACCTATAAAGGGAGGGGCAGGGCCTCCCCTCTTACACACACAAGTTTCCTATCCTCTAAACTAAACCCTAGATCTAGACCCCGGTTTAGAGCTATTCGGTTTAGAGCCTTCTAATTGGTTTAGAGCCCTCTAATTGGTGTGTCTAATTACTAGACCACTAATAGCCTCTCTCATAAGCTCCACCATACTCGCACCGGCTTAAGGCGAAGCCCTGCGGGATTTCCCCTCTACCTCCCACCACGCCGTCGTCGCCGGAATCGCGAGGAGAGTGCTACAACCTCCGCTGCCTGCTGGAACAAGGGAGAGGAAGGTCTTCGTCGAGTACCGAACGTGTGACCGACTGCGGGAGCGCTGCGGGAACGCGGCGCCGGAAGGATCGTCTACGCGATCTTGAGATCGGAAAGAGTACGACTACATCACCCACGAGAATCTGCTCTTGTTAAACACTTTGGAATCTTCGAGGGTGAGTTATTCCATCGACTCGTTGCTGCAATCTAGTAGATAGATCTTGGCTTGTTTGTTTGTATGCGATAGAAAATTTTTGTTTTCCATGCTACGAACCCCTACAGTCGGGCCGGATGATCCAGACAAAACTAGAGTTGCCAGCTAGCCCTCCTACCGATCTTCCGCTATCTAGGGCTTGCATGGGTTGGCTTTGGGAAATGGGACAATCTTGTCTTTTTCGGCTAATTCTTGAAAAATAATCGAGTTAATCCAATTTTTTACTCCTATCATAGTACCAATAATTTTGTTAACCTAGTGACCAGGTTTGTTCCACGAGAAATAAAACTTTTCCTCGTCGGCGTTGTCGAAGGTGCCCAACCACCACTTGGCGTCGTCATGACTGATATTAGCGGCGAAGTGGCTTGTGGGCCGCATCCTCACGCCGAGGAACTTGGTGACGCCTTTAGGCCTGCAGCGCGAGCTCCGATTGGCTGGCGGCGAGGTCGATTAGGGCTTGCCCACAGCTAGCGGCTGCTAGATCTGGAGGGGAGGGGTTCTACGATGGTGTATTCGGCGCTCGGCGGCTGGAGCGGTGGGGGAGAAGAAGACGGTTGGGCTAGAGCACGATGCGTTGGAAAATATGCGGTAGCTGCCACTAGTGCACACGGCCCCCTCTAACACCGGTTTGGAGGGCCCTCTAACAGCGGTTGTAGAACCGCTGTTGAGGGTTCAGTGTTAGAGGGCCCCCCCTTTAACACCAGTTCTTATACGAACCGATGTTAAAGGGTGGCGCACGTGGGGCTGCCGCAGGGCTCAGGCCCCCCCTTTAACACCGATTCGTAACACGAACCGGTGTTAGAGGTTCTGTGCCGCGGCAGGAAAAGGAGATAAATCTCTCCCGTGGCAGAGTTCTGCCCTGCCCGTTAAGGCGATTTACTGTGACGCGGCGGGGGACGGGAGGGGAGGAATCGATCGGGCGGTATACACATACATCGTCATTGGTACATACGAGTACATGAATAATTAAGCAACTATTATTATACACAACATCGTCATTGTGTGGTATTCTCCGTAAACGTTGAAGCATCAAGTACAAGACAAACACGTTCAATCATATATACAACGTTCATTTTGGTGGATATCTAAAGAGTTCTCCGCCAGGCGTGACGACCTCATCAAGTATGAACCCCGCCAATTCCTCTTGAATGGATCGTATGCGGTCAAATGGTAGGAGTTGGTCCCGCATCCGTTCGATCTGAATATATATGAAGAATGGGGTCAATATATATATAAGAATAAAACTCAACACAATTGATGATAATAAAATAATGTTGTGTACTTTGTTTACTTACTCTAAGTTGTTCTAGTGCGGCTTGGCCCGTCGCACGTATCTTGTTGCGAATGAACTCGCAAACATAGTACCCACATAAGTTATTGCCGTGTCCCTGATGCGCGCACTTTACGAGAATAGAGAGTTCAATCAAAATAATAATCAATAAAGCATGATATAATGGAATTGGAAGCAGAATCAAAGAGATACGCAGACCTAGCTAGCTAGTATTACTTACATTTTGGTCTACAAATTTTAGTTCTTCGACCATTCACCCACGCCTGCCGTGAACCTTTCAAACCCTGTCCGCAAAGAAAATGGATAAAGGAGTAATTAATTACTTGTTGTCACGAAAGTTTCCGATCTAGTGCGATAATATGATTGAAATTACCTCGAGCATCTCTCTAAAAGTCGCCCATCGCTCTTTTTCATTTAAAACGAGTCCATGACAAGGACTTTTCTGAGTCAGGTTGAATGACTAGCGGAATAAAGTGGAACCTACGCACGCATAACTCATCATCAGTTACACTTAACATCGAGTAAGCGAAGCAGAATGTGTACAAGAGAGGGTAAAGACTCACGAGAAGTTGTAAGGCAATAGTATTTCCCTTTTGGTTTGTTGTCTCGAGAAAGACCTTAGCAATAAATCTTACATTTGCCGGGTTTGGTTCTTACCACTTCTTCATGAACTCTATTTGGGTCGAACCCAATGTCAAAAGGTCCTCCTTTCATGCATTCCATAACCTTTTTCCTGCATAATAGTATATATATATGGTGAGCATATATATACATGCAATTAATGAAGTGAATGAGATGAGATAGAAAATAGAAATAGTACTTACACACAATAAAGGCTGATGGAAGCTTTGTCGAGTTCCTTGATTGAATAGAAAATGCAAGTCTTGAATGTTGAAGGCGATCTCTCGTCTCCGCACAAGAAAATCTGATCTCTTATATGCGCGTGATCCATTCTTCCTTTCTCGCCTTGCGAAATCAAGATACCACTTGTGCAATCTTCGCATCTTTGTTGGTAGATTCTTGAGCTCCTCTTTCTTGACGAGATTCTTCCCATACTTTCATGGCTGTATGGGGTTGGCATCGCATTTGGGCAAGTTGTCTCCCATGATGTTCAAGTATGCAATGTAAGTCATCCCCATCTCATTGGCCTTTTTTGTAGCTCGCCTCGTAATCATTTACGGAGGAGCGTCCCATGTGTCGAACACTTGGAGCGGGCGCATGATTGGTTTCTGCTCTCCGAGCATGGGAACTGTTTTCAGGGTGCCGCCATCGCTACTTTTAGTCTCCCCTGGCGCCTTGCATCCGCCTTCAAAACCTGGCGCTCGTAGTCCGCACAAGTGGGGTTTCAGGTTTCAAAAGATTTTTGTAAAACTTCTCCACCACCGCCGGATCTATTTTCTCCTTTGGCTCGGCCCGTCTAGGTGCAAAGAATTTCTTGACCTCTTCTTCCAAGATCCTATTGGTCTCCTCGTCGCTGCGATTCCACGGTAAAACCGGCAATGGCTTGGCGGAAGGCTGCGGGGCGTAGTTTTTGACCTCTTCTGGCAGTGCTAGTGATGCTCTTCGTGGCAGTGCTCTTCCGCTTCGCCGAGGAGATGGCTGAAGCGCCGGAGATGGGCAGACGGGCAGGAGATGGCTGGCCTTGCGGAGATGGCTGCCGCAGAGATGGCTGAAGCGGCTCTCGGCTGACATGGAGACAATGGTGCTAGTGGCCTCCAATTTGGAAGCACGATGTGTTCCTTCTTCCAAAGAATGGTTGTTTTCACTGCAAATTTGAGTTGAGTTTCCCCTTCACCTGTAGCATGGTCAAGCTATGCTTCCTCATATTCCTTCACAACCTCATCCAACCCGACAATAGCATAGCCATCCGGAATCGATTCGGCGGTGGTAAGTTCCACCAGCTACGAGGTAAGGCATAGCCGATGACCACCTTAATGGATAAGCCCATTAATCTCACATGCAGCTCAGCATGTTCGCTCTCCGTGATCTCATCCACGGGTATCGAGGACCCGCCATTTCAGCGTGGGCTGCACGTTCTCCGTGGAAGCCACGCTTTTTCCATGTGATGCGGCGGCAGCTTCTAATGCAGGCTCTTCGTGCCGCTAAGATGGGCCGGTAGCTTGATGGCTCTGTTGTGCATTCACTTGTGCCTTCAGCGCCACAAGTGCATGTTCTATCTGTGTCATCCGCTCTGTACGCTCTTTTTCTTTACTGCTGCGCCATCTGTAAGAGTCGCTCCACTCAGCAAACCCATCCTTCCACGTCATACCCCCTGTGCCTCGTGCATGTCCAGGGTGTTCTTTTTACCGATGGCGTGTGAGCTGGTCATTCTCTGGCCGGGATGGAAGGTCCGGCGGCTGTTTCCTCGTATGCCGTGATGAGTTCAAAGGTGGGTTTGGCAAGGAGGCGGGTTGGGAAGATACACAATCCTGTTTCTGGGTCCAACCTTGCCCCGATTCCGTAGAACCAAGTCTTTGCACGTAGGTCCCACCCATGTGTCTGGGGTGTGATCCCTCTGTCGCGCAGGGCCTTCTCAGCTTCCTCCCACTTAGGCCTCTGAGATATGTAGCCACCTGACCCTGTCCTCTGGTGATATTCCTTCTTCTGGGCATTTAGCGTATTGGTTTCTGACCTCTTTGTAGCTATAGCACCTTCCTTGTATGCCACAAATTCGCGCCAGTGAGGTCTTATCTTCGCATAATATGCGTCTTTGAAATCTGGAGTCTTGCGAGCTTTGACAAATTTGTTCAATTTTGTCTTCCGATTCTTGAAAGCGACCATCTTCTTTAGAGTCCACTCTTTGACCTTTTCCTTTATAACCGGTTTGTTTTCATCCTCCTCTGGCGGAAGGGTGAAATTTACCAACAGCGAATTCCAAAGCGTTTCTTTGGATCTTTCATCGACAAAGGTACCGTCGCCATTCTTTGGCTTATTCCAATATTCAATTGTGATTGGGATTTGGTCCCTAACAACAACTCCAGCCTGACGTACAAATTTGTCTGCGGCATTCTTGGGCTCCATCGGCCTGCCATCAACACGGACTGCTTCGATCGTGAACTTTGCACGATCTTTCAACCGATGGCTCGCGCCTCGCTTGCTCTTTTTCGTAGAAGAAGATGGTTGCTGGCTGGTCGATCCAGAGGGCTAAAAGAAGAAAGAAGCGTTAATTAATACATGTAGAAGAAGATTGTTGGTGGAAGTCAGCAGAGGCTTAATCAATGCATATACCTCGCCGGACTTTGTAATCACTAAATTGCGTTCACCGGAGTCTTCATCTTCTCCATGACTACTTGAGTTGTCATCATGTCCCTCCAAGTCTAGATATTGTGAGGTGTCCTCATCGATAATGTTCTCCATTATTTCTTCTTCTTCAAGGTTTCTACTAAGTGGATCCATAGTTTCTAAAACAATAATATTATCTAGAGTAAGAGAGTAAACATTCAAGTGGACTTGGATTCATACACAAATATACATATTATTCATACAAAAATACACAAATAGGATAAAGTACATAAGATAAAGTACATTATTAATACATCATCGGAGAATAGCTCGGGTGCATTATAGGATAAAGTATAAGATAAAGTACATTATTAATACATCACCGGAGAATAGCTCAGGTGCATTATAGGATAAAGTATAATATAAAGTACATTATTAATACATCACCGGAGAATAGCTCGGGTGCATTATATGATAAAATATAAGATAAAGTACATTATTAAGATAAACTAGCGAACGCGGCTGCTGTGTTCTATGCTACGGGAGCTCTACAGCCACAGAAGAGGAACCATCACCGGAGAATAGCTCGGGTGAGATCCGTGAAGCTGCCAGATATTGGAGAACCTAGTCTCCAAAAGATACATGTATCGCCGTACATGCTCGTCCTCCTCCCTAATACGACGACGTACCACCTACTCGGGGGCTGGCTCCCTCTGCACCGCTCCTAGACCTCGTGGACGCCACCAAAGAAGCTCCGGGTCGACGATGATACCCGGATTCCTCACCAAGGTACGAGTCCCGACAGGTAGCACCTCCCAGTGCCAACCCGGCGGAGCCCAGACTCGGACATCCCCGACAGAGTCCAGTAGGCTCGGACGAGATGGACGCGGCATCACTAAATAATAGCAATAAACAATCATAAAACATAAACAGTAACTAAATCACTAAGTATATATTGCCCTAATAACAATAACCCTAAACCTATCACTAATAACAATAATGCGGTATTTACCTAACTAATACTAATACTAACAACCAATACTAATTCTAATTCTAACTCTAAATTAGCCTAATAATACTAATACTAATTCTAATTCTAACCCTAATACTTAACCAATACCCCTAATACTTAACCAATCATATGCCTAATACTTAACCAACACCCCTAATACTTAACCAATACCCCTAATTCTAACTCTAAATTAGCCTAATAATTAATACTAATACTAATTCTAACCCTAATACTTAACCTATATACTAATTCTAATTCTAACCCTAATACTTAACCTAATACTAATACTAGCTAATTAACCTAATACTAGTACTAGCTAATTAACCTATATACTAATTCTAATTCTAACCCTAATACTTAGCCTAATAATACTAGCTAATTAACCTAATACTAATACTTGCAAATTAACCTAATACTAATACTAGCTAATTAACCTATATACTAATTCTAATTCTAACCCTAATACTTAGCCTAATAATACTAGCTATAATTAACCTAATACTAATATAGCTAATTAACCTATACTAACTAATTGACCTCACCTGCAGGAAGACGTACAGCGGCGGCACCGGTGGCAAAGGCGCGGGAGGAAGACGTCAGAAGTCTCCACCAGTGGCGGCAAGTGGCGTAGCTCCCCAGCGCCGGGTGGCAACGGCATGGCGGAGCCTCCCCACGGTAGCTGGCGGCAATGAAGCCTCTCAAGGGCAGGCGACAACGACGTGGGCAAGAAGGGAAGGGGGTGGCGGCGGTTGGGGGCGGTGGCAGGGCACACGCACGGGGATCGATCTGGCTGGGGGAAGAAGGGAAGGGGTGGTACGTTATAAACCCCGGAGGAGTGCGAGCGAATAATAAATGTGCTCCCTTTAACACCGGTTCGTATGGAACCGGTGTTAAAGGGGGGGCATATATTTCATGCATTAATGGGGTGGGGGCATTTATAATTCAAAAATTAGGATATGAATTTAGAAAATTCATATCTTATTCATTTCAACTCAGAAAAATATGAATAATATATCATAATTTTCAGAAAAATAATATCTATCCTTTCATGTAAAAACATTTTATATTTACTTTATATGAAAATTTTCAAAATGATTAAAACACTTACATATAAATTTTTATTATTCAATTCAAACAAAAATAAATTGTCAAATCCTAAAACTTTGAACATAAGAAATATTAAGCATCTAAAAAGGAATCTAACCCTATTTTATTAGAGCAAATCATATTTTATTTTGTATTAACATTTTTGAATTGATTGGATATTTAAATGCCGCATCTTTTGTATACACTTGAATCTGACAAAGCCTCGCTCAACTTGCATTGGATTTTTGATAAAATAGCATATTGTGAACCTAAAAATATTTTTTGTAAAAAATCATGAGCATCGTATCATGTACCTGTAGTTCATATCTGACCCACTTCCTGCCGATTCGGCAGGAATTTGCCTTTTTCACCAGAGGTGGACGGAAAGGTTTCAGATCCCCTGTTGGTACATTGTCCATATAAGGTGGTCTAGTATTTTTGTAAAATGTGGTGGTGGTTTTTTGAATTAGCCGTTTGGTGGTTGCTTCACAAAACCGTCCGTTTTTTATGCTCGGAAAATGGAAAATGCCTTTTTGGTGTGATAAAAAGGAAAACTTCCTCTTGCAACATTGTTTGCCATGCCATGATGCACATGTATGCACAATATGGCCTTAGTATCACAAACTATGCCTTGATTCTAGCCATAACATTGGTCATTTGACCCGAAAGCCAAGAAACCTCGAATGAGATAGGTCATTTTGTGAAGGAGATAGAACTAGAATTAAAATACAGAATGCAACTAATAGTAAGTTACATAAAGCACGACTAAAAATTAAGATACATAAAAGAACTGAAAATTAAGATACATGGCCAGATTAAGTAACAATCGGCCGAACTTGTTTCGGAATGTTGGAGTGATTCAGTCATGCTCCTGCCTACCTGTAATACTTACATCTGTAATACTGGCCATTGTCATCATTGCTGCCGCTGTGGTCGCCAGTAATTGAACCTTGAAGGCTGAGTACGTGTGGGCTGGACTTGAGGGTAGCGCAGACGGGGTTAGAGTCGGGCGGTGTCACAGGCCATGACGCTGGAGAGTCGATCACGCCACCATAGCCGACGGCTGGCCTCGTTGAAGTTCGGAGGAGGTGGGCCGTCCTCCTCGTGCCTGGCGAGCGCCCTCTCACGCCGATCCACGAAGAAGGCTTCCCAAGTAGGGAAATAGTCGGGATGCCATCTGGGATTCCTCCGCTGCTCCGGCGTGAGCTCGAAGTAGTAGTGGTTCGTGATGGCCATCCGGCACGCCACACCTAGAGGGACAGGAGGAACTGCACGCTCGCCTCCAACATCCAGCCGACGGGGACACAGTAGCCCGGCGGGCAGGGGTAGTTCGAGGCGCAAAGCGCCTCCGCCTCCCTGGGGGTTAGTGCTATGGTGGAAGCCATGGGAAAGAGTGATGAGGTTGCAGATATGAGTCTAGAGATGTGCAATGACAATGGAGGCCAACCCTACATATATATATATAGTGAAGAACTGGCGGGAAGAACTGGAGGGAAGAATCAAGGAAGAATCAAGGGAAAAAATGGCGGGAAGAAAAATGGCGGGAAGAAAAATAGAGGGAAGAAATAGAAGGAAGAAAAATGGCTCATTTAATACATATACTGTTAACAGAAGAAGACTTATATCTGCCGCCTTTCTCCACTCTATCCCATGGCTTTCACCATACCTCTAACCCCAGGGAGGCGGAGATGGAGTCTTTCATGGGCTAGCAGGAAAATATTTTCCGAGGCGGAACTTCCGAAGATGCCATAGGGCGTGTGCACCAAGGGCATCTTCAAGAAATTCCGCCACGGGATATTTCCAAACCCTTTCCTCCATCCATGGGGATGAAACTCTCCATCCATGTTGGCTTGGTCGTTGCCATAGCACATCTACACTCATATATGCCGCCTCTCTCCACTCTATCCCATGGCTTCCACCATACCTCTAACCCCAGGGAGGCGGAGATGTAGTCTTTCACGGGCTAGCAGGAAAATATTTTCCGAGGCGGAACCTCCGAAGATGCCATAGGGCGTGTGCACCAAGGGCATCTTCGAGAAGTTCCGCCACGGGAGATTTCCAAACCCTTTCCTCCATCCATGGGGATGAAACTCTCCATCCATGTTGGCTTGGTCGTTGCCATAGCACATCTACACTCATATCCGCCGCCTCTCTCCACTCTATCCCATGGCTTCCACCATACCTCTAACCCCAGGGAGGCGGAGATGTCGTCTTTCACGGGCTAGAAGGAAAAAAAATTCCGAGGCGGAACTTCCGAAGATGCCATAGGGCGTGTGCACCAAGGGCATCTTCGAGAAGTTCCGCCACGGGAGATTTCCCAACCCTTTCCTCCATCCATGGGGATGAAACTCTCCATCCATATTGTTGGCTTGTTGAGTTGCTTGCCATGGCGTATCGATGCTCCTTTTATAGGCACGGCACCGCTTCTACTTTGTCTTCTTCCTCCGACAGGGCGTCGTGCACTACATCGAGCAGTGTAGTCCACCCATGCGTCCTTATCCTACCGACAGCTTTAGTCCCGGTTTGAGCCCCCACCCGGTACTAAAGGTTACCCACGCGTCCTTATCCCACCGACAGTTTTGTTAGATGACACAAAAACCACCTTTAGTCCCGGTTGCACCCACCAACCGGTACTAAAGGTTAGCTACCCCTTTGTCAATGTAAGAAATATGACATTGATTTCCATGTTGAGATACATATGTGTGCCAAAAATGGCTCAATTAATACATATAGTCAATCTTATGATCGCGTCGGCCGTAACCATGGAGTATCAACACCGTTTAACAGGATGGTTGGGTCAGTCTTCACTCTGAAGGGCGGAATTTCATCAAACTTATTATAATCTTCTGACATGTCTGTCTTGTCCTCCACTCCCACGATGTTTCTTTTCCCTGAAAGAACTATGTGACGCTTTGGCTCATCGTGTGATGTATCTGTTTGCTTATTTTTTCTTTTTCGGTTTGGTAGACATGTCCTTCAGATAGAAAACCTGAGCCACATCATTGGCTAAGACGAATGGTTCATCTAAGTTCTTGTCTACCTTCATAAGATTGTTGAGATCCACTGTTGTCATTCCGCATTCTTGTCTACCTCAACCCCTCCCCGTTAGCTTGACCCATTTGCATCAAACAAGGGGACCTTAAAATTAGGTCCATAGTCAAGTTCCCATATCTCCTCTATGAACCCATAATACGTGGTCTTTTGCCCATTGTCTTCTGCATCGAGCGGACACCACTATTTTGGTTGGTGCTCTTTTATCTTGGCCTATCGTAAAATGTATTCCCATTTATCTCGTACCCTTGGAAAGTACATACAGTCGAAGATGGTGTCCTGCCAACAAGTACAGCTGATCCCCAGTGGTGTTATTCGTGAGAAGTCTTTGCAGCCGCCAAAACTCGCCATGTGTTCACTTGTAATCCATTCATCGACCGTCCCGGGTGTTTGAGGCGTATTAAATTCTTGTGTTCATTGATATACGGGCAACCAAGATAGATCTTTGTAAAACCGTAGTGTGCTTGATTGAGAGAATGTCCGTCCCTACATATCATTGCTTTACATCCTAGGGTGCCTTTTCCACGCAGTCCCCTCATGTCGTGATTCTCGGAACACCAATTGCCTTAAGGTCAGGAATAAAATCAACACGTAACTCAATGACCTCCTCTGTTACATAGCCCGTAGAGATGCTTCCTACTGGCCTAGCATGGTTATGAACATATTTCTTTAAGACTCCCATGTACCTCTCAAAGGGGAACATATTGTGTAGAAATACAGGACCGAGAATGGCAATCTCTTCTACTAGGTGAACCAGAGATGCATAATATTGAAGAAGGATGGTGGGAACACGAACTCAAAGTCGACAAGACATTGGGCCACATCCGCCTCAGAACTCGGTAGGCTTTCCGGATCGATTACCTTCGAGATATTGCATTGAAGAATGCACATAGCTTCACAATGGGTACTCGAACATTTTCGGTAGAAGCCCCTCAATGCAATCGGAAGCAATTGTGTCATAATCACGTGGCAGTCATGAGACTTCAGGTTTTGGAATTTTTTCTCTGCCATATTTATTATTCCCTTTATATTCGATGAGAAGCCAGACGGGACCTTGATACTGCTCAGGCATTCAAAAAAGATTTCCTTCTCTGCTTTAGTAAGAGCGTAGCTGGCAGGAGTTAAGTGGCATCGTTTACCCTTCTTGTTCTCAGGATGCATAGGCTCTTCAGGGTCTTTCAGACGTTGCTGGTCCTGCCGTGCTTCCGGTGTATCTTTTGTCTTCCCATACACTCCTAGGAAGCCTAGCAGGTTCACGCAAACATTCTTCGTCACGTGCATCACGTTGATTGAAGAGCGGACCTCTAAAACTTTCCAATAGGGTAGGTCCCAAAATATAGATTGCTTCTTCCACATGGGCGCGTGTCCGGCATCGTCATTCGGAACAGATAGACTGCTAGGACCTTTTCCAAAGATTACTTCTAGGTCCTTGACCATACCAAATACCTCCTCACCGGTACGGAGGACAAAGCTTCCTCCGGTTACGCCAGACATTTGAAATGCTTGCCTTTCTTTCATCGGATGCAGTGTTCGGAAGAAATCGACGATACCCTAGGTACACAACCTTCTTACATTTATCCAAATATACACTTTCAGTCTCATCTAAACAGTGTGTGCATGCATTGTGTCCCTTGTTTGTCTGCCCTGAAATGTTACTAAGAGCAGGCCAATCATTGATGGTTACGAAAAGCAATGCTCGTAGGTCAAATGGCTCCCCTTTGTGCTCATCCCACATACGTACACCTGGTTTGGCCCACAGCTGTAAAAGTTCTTCAACTAATGCCTTAGGTACACATCAATGTCGTTGTCGGGTTGCCTCGGGCCTTGGATGAGCACTGGCATCATAATGAACTTCCTCTTCATACACAACCAAGGAGGAAGGTTATAGATACATAGAGTCACAGGCCGTGCTGGACTGCAGCTCGCTCACCAAAAGGATTCATGCCATCTCAGATTAGACCAAACCTTAAGTTCTTGCGCCACGTGCGAAGTCCGGTACTCTCGCCGACTTTTCTCCACTGTGACCCATCAGCGGGTGTCTCAACATCGCCTTTCTTACGGTCTTCCATGTGCCATCGCAACAACTTGGCATGCTCTTTATTTCAAGAGACGTTTTAACCGTGGTATTATAGGAGCATACCACATAACCTTGGCAGGAACCTTCTTCCTAGGGGCCTCGCCTCAACATCGCCAGGATTGTCTCGTCGATCTTATACCGCAGTTGCATACCGGACATGCATCCAAATTCTCGATTTCTCACCATGGTAGAGGATGCAGTCATTAATGCAGGCATGTATCTTCCAGACGCCTAATCCTAGAGGGCGGACAACCTTCTTTGCTTGGTATGTACCGTCGGGCAACTCATTATTTCTTGGAAGAAGATTCTTCATTTTTACCAACAACTTTGAAAATGTACGGTCACACACGTTCTCTGCCTTCCATTGCAGCAAATCCAGTGTGGTACCTAGCTTTTTGTGGCTATCTTCGCAAGTTGGGTACAACAATGTTTTGTGATCCTTTAACATCTGCTCCAGCTTCTCCTTCTCCTTTTCAGTTTCACATTCTTCCTTTGCATCAGTAATGGTCGACCAAGATCGTCATCAGCGGGCCCATCTGCTCCCTCTTGATCTTCATTATCTACCCCCGTTGCAGTATCATCATATTCAGGATACATATTATGATAGTTGTCATCATCCTCTTCTTTTTCGTTGTCTTCCATCACAACCCCTTTTTCTCCGTGCTTGGTCCAACAATTATAGCCGGGCATGAAACCGGATCGAAGCAGGTGGGCGTGAATGGTTCTGGTATTTGAGTAGTCTTTCTTGTTCTGACAGTGAACACACGGACAACACATAAAACCATTGTGACCACGGTTTGCATTAGCCACAACGATGAAATTTTGGAGGCCCGTAATGTACTCGGAAGTGCGGCGGTCACCGTACATCCATTGCCGGTTCATCTGCATTAATATATAGTATATATCAAAAAATAATAGGGAGATGACCATTTATATATATAGTACATCAATGACACATGAAAGGATAGTTGCCGACCTCGACCGATAAAGAAAGAGCAACGAGAAAACTTATTTTGAGCTCTCGGGCATTTCACCGAACACCTCTTGTGCATACGAAAAAAACACAAACTAGCACACTTCACACCCTCTTGCTAGGCTCCAAAATGAGATAGTGAAAAAATGAAAGAGTGGGATGTGGGCTGCAGTGTCTTATATAGCCCCCCTTTAACACCGGTTCAAGCCACGAACCGGTGTTAAAGGGGGCTGGCCATCAGTGCAGAGGTTTTAACACCGGTTCGTGCCATGAACCGGTGTTAAAGGGGGCTCTTTTTTGCTGCACGGGCCACGCTGGTACAGGCCCCCCCTTTAACACCGGTTCGTAGAAGAACCGGTGTTAAAGCTCATTTCCAGGCTCAACCAAAGGCCTCGTTTCCACTAGTGTGCATGGCTGCCACATATTTGTAGCACGTGGCACTGCTGCCGCATATTTTTTGTGGCACGAAAATCGGATGCGGCAGCTGCTGGAGCAGGTTTTTTGTCTCGTGGTATCGCATATGAAGGCTATTCGCGCTGCTGCTTTGCGGCGGCTGTTAGAGATGCTCTAAGAAGCTGAACAATGTCCATGGACAGAAAGTAACCCGGAAACCACGCGGCAAAAGAAATAGCAAGGAAAAAAACAGCAATTAGACACAAACAATACTAGTCGTAGCTAGTCACAAGTTTCATGTACGCATACAGCCAAGAATAACCGCTCGGTGAGGAAGGTCAGGACCATATGATGATACTCCCTGTTTGTTCTGGGACCTTTTTTCCCGGAACGAATCAAAGTAGCTAGCTGAGCTCCTGTACGGCAGTTCAAGGTTAGCCCACCACACAACGAGTCCGCCATGCTCAATTGGTTTTTTTAGTCGAAATCATTGTCATGCTTGAGGCACGCGGCGCTGAAGCCTGGACGAGCGCCGGGCAACAGGGACGTTGTGTCCGCCCGTGAGCTTGGCCATGTTCGATTCGGCGATGGAGGTCGACGGCGAGTCGTACAAGTCTGGGCCTTGGTGGCTTGACTCGCTGCAGGCGATGAGGAGGACATACTCAATCCCCATGGACGCTGTTAGATTATGAGTTTGTCTTGTAATACAAGTTGGTTAGGCTGCCGAGTCGGTTAGGGTTTGGCTGAGTTGGTTGTGACTCTCAGCCCTATATATACTCCTTTTACTCCCCAAAATCAATATATATGAGATTTATTATAATTCTATATGGTATCAGATTAGTTCCGTTCCTGGCTGCGCCTCCCACGCCGCCGCCGCCACCGCCACCGCCGCCCAGCTACTTCGAGCGCCAGGCTGCCATCGTCGCCGTCCAAGCCGCCTCTCTCGCGGCATCTTCTTCCAACACCTCCACTACTACCCCTCTAGCCCCAACTATCGCCACCACCATCAACTACGCCGACACGATCTCAGATGTCATCCCGTTCATCCCCATTACCCTAGATTTACCTAAGCACAACTACTACCATTGGCGCCACCTCTTCGAAGTTCACCTCGGCCGCTGCAATCTTCTGGACCACGTCGCCGCCGACTCCGTTCCTCGGCCCTCGGATCCGCGCTGGGTCAAGGACGACCTCGCCATCATCCAGTGGATCTACAACGGGTGTCTACGGAGATCTTCAACCTCGTCTTCCGCGACGCCACCAACGCCGCCACCCTCTGGGTGGCTCTACGCCAACTCTTCTAGGACAACCTCGACGGTCACATCAACACTCCACACGGAGCTTCGCAACACCATCCAAGGTGATTCCCAAGTCGGCGTCTACTGCCAATGCCTCAAGTCCATCGCCGATGAACTCCGCGAGCTCGGGGATCCCATCGACAACAAGCAACTCATCAACGTCCTTCTCGTCGGTCTTGGCGAGCGCTTCGAAAAACAGGCATCGTTCATCCCCATGATGCGGCCGGCCCCCTCCTTCGCCGAGGTCCGGTCCATGATCCAATGGGCTGATCGCGCCATGGCGAATAAGGAGTCGCGCCCTCAAGCCTTCGTCGTCGCTCCACGGCCAACGCCTCCGCCACCAGCAGCTCCACCAATGCCTACAATGCAGCCCCCTCCCGGATGGCGCCCCAGTCCGAACTACCGCGGCAAAAACCCTATCTACCGGCCTCCGCCGCTGCCGCCGCCTCGTCCTCTGGCTGCACCGACACCATCTCCAAACGCTGCCCCGCCTGCTGCACCTCCGACCTGGCGTCCTCGTCATGATCCCTGGACCGGGCTTGTCCAGGCCTGGCCAATGCCCTGGACTGCCCCATCCCCAATCGGCACGCCTCCTGCCTATTCTGGCTCCTGGATGCCGGGCATACGCCCCCACACGGGATCTCCTGGACTCATGAGTCCCCGTCGTCCGACGCAAGCATACCACGCTGCCCCAGCGGCCTACACCTACGGTGCCCCATCTCCTGTGCCCTACTACGTCGATGGCAACGGTCTCTATCACCCGCAGCCCTAGCCGCAATCTGCACCAACCGCTTCGTACATGCTGCATGCTCCGCCACCTCCATCGACGGCTCCGCCCCTGCTGCCTTCACCGACCCCTCATTGGGACCAAGCTGCCTTTTTGCAGGCCATGAACAATTTTGCTACTCAGGGAACCTCAGGTATGGACTGGATCTTCGACTCTGGTGCTTCTAGCCACATGTCTAATTCGAATATTTTGCTGTCAAATTGTACTTCTTCACCCTTTTCTTCCATCACCTTGGCAATGGCTCCACTATTCCAATCTACAGCACTGGTAATACCGAATTAAACACATCCACTAAACCACTTTTACTTCGAGATGTCCTTGCTGCTCCTGCTCTTATCAAAAACCTAATCTCTGTTCGCAAATTCACTTCTAATAATATTGTCTCCATTGAATTTGACCCCTCTGGCCTGTCTGTGAAGGACCTTCAAACCAAGGAGGAGATCGCTCGCTTCAATAGCTCCGGTAATCTCTATTCCATCAATGGAGCCCCTGCCGCAAGACCATCCTCTTCCATGATGGCTTCCGTCCACCTTTGGCACCAGCGTCTAGGCCACCCCAACGCCGTCACCACTTCAAATTTGCTTAGTGAATTTTCTCTTCCATGTAATAAAGATCATCATGACCCCTTAGTGTGTGAGTCGTGTCAACAAGGCAAACATGTGCGCCTCCCCTTTAGTTCCTCTAGTTCCTATAGTAGTTTTCCTTTCGAGCTTTTACATTGTGATATTTGGACTTCCCCTCATATTAGTATTTCTAGTTTCCAATATTATCTTGTTATTCTAGATGGTTTTACCCACTTTATTTGGACTTTTCCCCTCAAGCAAAAATTGGATCTTCACACAACTTTTCTAAATTTTCAACGATATGTCTCAACACACTTCTTTCTACCCATTCGTTTTATTCAATGTGATAATGGACGTGAGTTCCACAACTTCAAAAATAGGAATCTTTTCCTCCAACACGGCATCCTTCTACGTTTTTCTTGCCCTTACACCTGTCCCCAAAACGGCAAGGCAATAGAAAACGGCATACCGACCATGCCTTTCACCGACTATTTTTGCAATAATGCAGCGGCTATACCGGCCATGCCTTTCACCGACGTCGAGCCAGCCTAGCGAGATTGGAAAACCTGCCAAAACGGAACTTTGCAGATATTCTCCTTCAAAATCGCGGCAATAGAAAACGAGTTGTGGTGGACGCTTGATGTGTATGGCTTGATCGCCATAAGAGACCACCTCGACCACAAGCGCAATATTATCTATGCTCGCTCAAGGGATAACTGCCAGACTATTACCTCTGAGGTTTGTATGTATGATCATTTGACTACTGCATATTTAGATGTAACGGTATCACTTGTGTCGCTAGTTAATGTTGCTTCAAAAGAGCAAGGCATTCTTAAGTAGGTTGAACTATATCTGTGTCACAGCAGCAGCAGTATAGCAGTGACAGCAAATCCTGTTCTTGAGAGCAACCAACTAACATATGTATTTTTACAATCATTTGGGTTATGCACCTCATGATCACAACATTTTGTGCTATGTACCTAGCATTGAGTAATCATCAATGTTTTGCAAACATAAATTAGCGTCTCATCTTTGGGCATGTAGGTTGTTTCTTTGGGAATGCAAGAAAACGTTACTTCCTTAGAAAGGCTTAGGTTAGTCATAGTGCTAGTATCATGCCACCTAGGAAAAAATCAGATGTGCCATCATAATTAAATAAAGAGAGAGGTATTAGTGGTATCATAGCACGTGGAATTAGATAATTTAATAGCAAAAATACATCTCATACACACAGTTGCATTGAGGTTATACAAACAATTAAATATTACGATGTTATGATACTAACCACTATAGGGGAGTATCATATACTAGTATCATACGCATGACACTAGTGTGATACTAATGAATAATTTCTCTTTATTATTAGCAAGTTCCTCTCCTCGAGTGTTATTTTGCTGACTATGGCACTAACATAATTCTAATTCATGTCATTGTAATTTACTCATACCTGGTAAACACATTAGGTAGCTAGTCGCAAACTACCTTTTCTATCATTTTATATATGTTTGCCATATTTCATATTTTTCCTACTAAATAAAATTATGTATATCACCATCCTTTAATATTTATTTTAATTAATTTATGCATGCAGAATCCATATTTAACACTAGTAGGTCCTACTCGTGTTGTTGTGTTGTTGTCCGACGTATCTGATTCCGTGCACTTTGAGGTCGTGCTAAAAGTGAAGAGCAAGAATAATGAATCTGAAGATAAAGATTTAAACTTGTTAGCGTCCAAGTACAGAACATTTGAAATGAATTATTCACGTGCAATTAGGTAAGTTGTCGCCAGCAAGCTTTCCAAACTAGAGTGGAGATTCGGACTTCTTGCTAAATCTGTGGAGGCTACAATCAGTATAAAAGCTATTCATGGGTCATTGCCAAATGGTTGTAGAGGTATATTTAGTGCAAGAACTATTAGTCGAGATCGCATGAAAGCATTGTTGCTCTCTCTTGAAGATGACAAGTTGCCGGTAAACTTTGATGGCATGATTAATCTTTCACGCCAAGTTGTTAGTGTTGAAATTGATGGAGGGCTGAAAATTTCAATTACAACGGAATATCCTGACGGAAAACAAGTCACTACTGCAAAACATGAAACAACTTTTACACCTAGGGAAGCCGGTAGAAACTATGCCATTCTTAAGGTTCACAAATGTGAGATGAAATTCATTGTTGTATGGTCGCTTGTCTGCTCATATTGATCTCTATACCCAACCATGTAATATGTGTCCTAGATAAGGATTGCATGCATCCATCCAGTCAAGAAGGCGTTGTAATAGACTACGGAGTGCCACAGTGCCCGGGCATGCTGCAGGCGCAATCGGAATAATCCGACTTCGTCTCCTTATTCCTCTTGTCCTGTTTTCTAGAACCCCCAAGATTGGGGGCAGGGGGTTGATCCAACGAACGGAGTGAGAAGAAATGATATAGTTGGGGGAGGGAAGATCAGGGAAGGTGAAGATACATGCATCCAGTCTTTCAAACGCTGGCAAAATCATTCCATTCAGAATTCTTTGCTTTCTTAAAGCGTCGGACTTCTAAATTCTCAAAAATCAAAAAAGGATATATATAGGGAATAGATAAATTCCACCCACCTAAGTATAGAACTGTTAGAAATAAAGAGGAAACTAATAAATTGAGGTAAGAAACAAGATAAAATAAACCATATTTTATACCAGAATATTCGGTGCTCTTTTCTAGTCCAATATTGTTGTGCCGATAGACTTTTGTCAATCATATGATTGGATTGTTGATGTAGAAAATTGTTGGCACGAGAACAATTTTGCAGTTATAATGGCACCTATGTTTGTTTTCTTGTCCTTTTTTGCAAGCCAATTTTTTAAAAGCCTTGCATCTTTTTGTACTAATAAACTTTAGTTGTGTGTGTAAGCCTAAGGGTTTACCTTCCTTTAAAAAGGATTAATAAAAAATATATATATAAGTTTTTTTACTTTGACAAATAGTCTCTATTGTATCAAAATCCACCATTAGGCTCTATTCCAAAATATATGCATAAAATGTATCAACACTACAACACTATTAGGTTACCTTTTTGAGACACATAGCACTCAATCAGAAAAACAGGTTCTGAAATTTGAATACGGATATGTTCAAAACATCATGTTAATAGAATCATAAGAAATATTATGCAAGACCAGTATTGATGAAGAGGAGCATAACCCATTGTATTGTGTGATCTATTGACAAACAAAACACATTGTAGCAAGCAAAAATCTGTATGAAAACACATGAAAATAGTTATTTATTTATGGCTAGAAGATGAATTACTTTTAAGAATCGGGTTTACGCCAAGGGTCATATCTGTGCTTTTTATGTCAAGAAAAAATTGAAAATAAAATAAACCTGGCATTGCTACATTTCGTCTTCTGGATTAAAATAGGAAAATGATTTTATCGTGTTGACTGATCGATCAGCCGCTCACCGCAGGAAGAAGACATCCCCGCCACGATGCCATGGGTTCCTAGTTTTTTCTTAAACAAAGGGCACACTTTATTCACTGTTTAATTGCGATACTTCGTTCATTACATGTCTCAACACCAAATTGGGAGGGTAACCATCCCAAAGATAAATTCTATCATACTCATAACTATTTCTAGGTAAATTGTGCGCCACTTTCTTTGCCTCCCTTGGACAATGTTGAAACTTGATCATACAGATGTGTTGAGATATCTCGAAGCAATCTGCCGCCAAGATTGGGACCAAAGTCTAGTATCGCTATCGCATGCTTGAATTATTGATAACACTAGATCATGATGGCGCGCGTTGCCGCGCCCGTCTAAAAAACAAAGAGGGGAGTGACGTATAGTTATTTTCATACATATATGAAGATATGAACCCATGTTTAAGGAGTGAGGTATTGGTCGGTGATCAAAGAGGGGAGTCCTTTTGGCCCTAAGGGAAAATGTATACCCTCATTGGTTGTAAACTCTGTTTTATTTTTAAAAAAAATTAGTCAAATACACACACTGGGAAACTCGGTACAAAATACCTATGGTAATAATGGTTGTCAGACTCAGACACAAACATACAGAATTTTATCACTTCCTAGGCCTAAATACATGAAAGGCATATATTGGAAATTTAAATCTGCACTAAAATACTTTTCTTGATCTTCTTCAGATTGAACGTGCTACTTAGAACATCATGTCAAAAGAAAAATCCAACCGAGGAACACATGTGGTCAAAGGTATGAACAAAGCCCCTGTGATACAATTACAAGAATCTTGCGAGCTAACAGTGATGTAAAATTGCTCGCAGCTTGTGAACGGATATGAGCAAAGTCTGTGATACAAAATCATGTGTGATCATGGTGTGCCCTTGTATTCCATAGCTAGACAAATTAGCACATGGCAAAAGAAAAAGCACGAGTATAAATAATAAGCTGGTGATCAAGACAACAACAACATAAACCCTAAAATTAACTATAAAAGGATAGATGGTAGATTCGTTGTAATAGGAACTTTCCCATATTCATGCTCAATTCGCTAACCTCTGTTAAGAGCAGCAGTTGCCTTCTGATGATGCACGTCATCTCCTTAGTTTCTCTTATACCTTGAACTGTGTGGATGGTACAAATATGTGAGAAAACTCACTTGTTATATAATACACTAAATTGACCTTACAAATCATGCACAATGTGCATCAATTAAGTTTAAGTTGCGTACAAACCATGGGTTCAAATATGATTCACTAATAGTTTAAAAAATATCTTAACTTTTGAAGATGCAGCATGTTCACATGCTCATGATATTTCAGACAAAGCAAAGCTAACTTTGGGAAATGTTGGCATAACACCAGCTTTCCCAATGCATCTGAAGATGTCCATGTTTTATGTTTAGATCTGGATAGTCCATGATGCTATCTAGCCGGTACATTCAGAGATAGCTTAGTAACCTAAAGAAATGTTCTCTATAAATAAACCAGAAAATCGGTAAACTTCCGAGATATTTTTTTCCTGAATCACAATGTTAGATACAGAAAGCTCACCATTTCATTGTGCTCATCAGGCACCTTGTGAAGATCGTTCTTAATCCAAGTTCCTACAACCTTCTCGAATTGATTCGTTTGGATCTCAACCTCACCTGGTCATTGTCATTCTCTAGTCTGCATCGGGTGCCTGGCCATGACCAGATTTGTCAGATCACGGGAACTACATGAGCTAGGATATCATTTTACCTAGTAGATGTGGGGTTGTGGCGCTCCTTACCATTGAGTGAGCAGTGACCGCGGCAGATGGAGGAGTGAAGCCATGGAGGGTGTGTCACTGCTGCCCATTATGCAGATCAACTCGGCATCGCCGCTTCGAGGATAGGAGCAGATGAGAGTACTTTCTTCAGGTCTTATAGTACGGCTTCAGCTTCGTCGGTCCAAACAAAATCCTCGGTCTTTTTCAGGAGTTTGTATAATGGTGCGGCTCTTTCACCAAGTCGGCTTACAAACCGACTGACTGCAGCGATGCAACCAGTTAGTCTTTGTACGTCCTTCAGGCGAGTTGGCCTAGAAATATTGAGTATAGCCTTGATTTTGTCCCGGTTCACCTCTATGCCTCTTTGAGACACGATGAAACCTAACAATTTTCCGGCTGGTATTTCAAAGAAACATTTCTTCGGGTTAAGCATAATGTTGTATTTTCGTAGATTGGCGAATGTTTCCTCCAAGTCAGAAATCAGCGTTTCCTTATTTTTGGACATCACCGCAATATCATCCACGTATGCATGTACATTGCGTCCGAGTTGGTCATGGAGGCAACGCTGCATCGTGCGCTGGTAGGTAGCTCCTGCATTCTTTAGCCCAAAGGACATCTTAACAAAACAGAAGGTTCCGAAGGGGGTTATGAATAAAGTTTTGACTTTGTCAGATTCCTTCATCCGGATTTGGTGATAACCGGAGTATGCGTCGAGAAAACAGAGGAGTTCCGAGCCTGCCATAGAATCGATAACTTGATCAATCCTAGGCAGAGCGAACGGATCTTTTGGACAAGCCTTGTTCAAGGCAGTATAATCAACACACATCCTTAAATCAGTGGTGTCCTTTTTAGGAACCATTACAGGATTGGCCGACCACTCAGTGTGGATGACCTCTTCTATGAATCCGGCTAACTCAAGCCATGCTACTTCCTTAGCTATTGCCTTACGCTTTTCATCGCCGAAACATCATAAGGACTATTTGACGGGTTTAGCGTTCAGGTTTACATTTAAAGAGTGCTCAGCATGTTCCCTAGGTACTCCGGTCATGTCAGATGGCTGCCATGCGAAGATATCTTGATTTGCTTTGAGGAACTTGACGAGCGCGCTTTCCTATGCACTATCTAGGCCTACACCTATCCGGGTCACCTTGGAGGGGTCATCATCCTTCAACGGCGTCTTCTTCGTCTCTTTTGATGCCTTGAACTCCGGATTTGGCTTTGTCACCTCCTTCTTCGTTGCGGGCATCTCGGACGGATCTATGCTCTTCTTGATCTCCTGGTACTCCTGGGCGTGCAACACGGCTTCAGCAAAGGCGGCATTTTCATCCTTGCACTCTCGCGCTTTCTTCGGGTCTCCCCTGATGGTGATTACGCCGTTGGGACCTGGAATTTTCATCATATTATAAATGTAACACGGACGAGCCATAAAAGCCTAGTAAGCCGGACGTCCGAATATAGCGTGGTACGCGCTCTTGAACGGGACCACTTCGAAGGAAAGTGCCTCCGTCCGATAATTCTTTGGAGTTCCAAAGGTAACATCCAAAGTGATCTCTCCCAGGAAATTAGCTTGTCTTCCTGGGACAACTCCATGAAAGATCACAGAGCTATGGTTTAGCTGGGTCTCCGAGATCTTCATCCGGCGTAGCGTTTCGACATAGAGAATATTGATACTGCTGCCACCATCCATGAGGGTCTTGGAGAAACCATAACCGTCAATAAGTGGATTGACGATTAAGGCGTATTTTCCTCGCCTGTGCAACTTAGGCGGATGATCGGCGCGGTCAAATGTGATTGCCACTTCCGACCAGTCCAAAAATTGGGGGACAGCTGGAACTGTTGCATTGAGCTCATGTAGAACTGCTTCCTTAACCTTTGCTGGTTGAGATCCGAGGAAGGTGACATAAGTGTCTTTCTTGGTCAGAAAATTTTTCTTCCCTTCCGGCTTGGGATTTGAAGCATCAGCTTCCTCCATGTCGGAATCTTCCTTGGTCTCTTTATCTTTTTCGGGATTCTTCTTTCCCTTCTTCCGCTTAGCTTTGTAGCGCGTGGTGTCATCTCTTTTGATGTCGTCATTGAAACGATATTCGGTGTTGGTGTGGGACGAGCCCCCATTGGCGTCTAAGTGATGCACACATGGGTTATTGGCAATGTCGGCCCAAGAGTAGGTTTTGCCCAGTTGTTGGTCTCCTCTACCTTGGACTCTCGAAGTCCCACGGCCATGCCCGCGGCCTCCGCCGCGTCCTACTCGTCCTCCAGACCCGAAAGTAGTAGTGACCACTGCTGTTTCCACGTTGGGTTTTTCTTCCGAGGTATTTTTGCGCTTTTGAGCTTGTTGCTTTGGTTGTTTTGCCGACTGTGGCACAGCTAGGGCATTGAGTAATCCCTCTGCATCATCATTGGCATCTGCATACTTGCTCTCTGTTTCTATCATCTCTCCCAAATCTGTGACTTTGTCACACTTCAAGCGATGACGCAGTAGACCAATTGGGAGACCTGCAATGAAAGCTTCAATCGCAGTTTGATCATTTACTCCTTCACAGGAGTTCTTCGTGTCGATCCATCGTCTGAGGTAATCCCGACAAGTTTCTCCGGCCTTCTGGGTGCAACGCTGTAGGTCTCCGACCGTATAGGGCCTCCAGTATGTGCCTTCGAAATTCCGAAAGAACGCACTTTGCATGTCATACCAGTTGTGGATGGTGTTCTCCGGAAGTTCATTAAGCCATGATTGTGCCGTCTTCCACAACATAAGTGGGAGATATCGGGTTGCGACCAGGTTGTTTCCGCCTTTGGCGATGCAGCAAGCTTGGGAGAAATCCTGTAGCCAGGTATTTGGCCGAGCAATGCCGTCGTAGGCTTGGATATGTCTTGAGATAGCAAATCCTTCCGGAAATCTTGTAGCTCTGATGCATGGTCCGAAGCACTTTGGGCCCACGTAGATATCATTGTTTTCGTAGCGCCGCGCCTCTATGTTGGAGTTGATCCTGTGCCTTGCGTCGTTCGGGGATAGAGATCGTCCCGAATGTCGGTTGTGGTTGCGGTGCCTTGGAGCCGGACTTCGTCTTCTGCCACCACCTCCTCTGCCACGTCGTCCTCCTTGCCCCCCTTGAGAGCCGTTGTGATGACTGCTTGGTGGAGAGGGTGGGGTAGCTCGATTGTTTTCGGCTGTTCGCCGGCCTCCGTCCAGAGCGTCATTATTCCGGTTTCTGGGAGGGTCTTCACTACGACGAGCCCCCTGCCGGCTTGTCCTGGCATGGTTTTCGTCGTTCCTTTGTCCGTCGTTCCCACTATGGTGAGGCTCAGCCGGACGGCTTGCATGTCTAGGAGGTGGCATTTTTTGACGATCCTCCTCCCGACGTTTCTCTTATCTTCTCCCTTCGATCGCTTGACTCTCTTCGGGGAGGATTCCTCGGATACAGTGCAGCAATGGCCTCTTGCTCGGCCGCTGGAGCGATGTTGCGCCAGCCACGTGCAGATCTGTGATGCTGTCCCGATGATCCGGTTCTGGAGTGGTTGTCTTCCCGTTGGTTGGAATGGTGATGCTGTTCCAGAACACGCTGGGGCCTTATATCATTCCAGTCTGAGTCCGTGTGACATTGGTCGGATTTGGAGACCAGCTTTCCGCTTCCGGATTTCGCAGCCCTCTGTTGCTCCAGACCCTTGGTGAGTAGCTTGATGCCCAATCGAACCTGTTCTGGGCCTGGATTATTTGACAGGATATCTCGAGCTACGACAGTGTTCTGTACCGGTGTTGGGTACACCAGATCTCCTTTGCTGTCGAGACGAGGCATCCCTGGATCTCGTTCAAAGAGAACCTTGTTCACTTCCGGAAATTGACTGTCACGTGTGTAACGTTTCCGTGTCTTCTGATGCAACTGAGAGATGTAATCCTTAGTTGCCATGCGTCTCTTCTCCTCCTCGATGTTTTTGGCTTCATCCAGGAGTTGTTGACGACGCGCGTCTAGGGCTTGGGCCCTTTCGTCCAGCTCTTCAGCAGTAAGCTCTGCAGCTATAGGGATAGGTGTGGTTAATGCAGCATCGATGAGTTTACGCGCACCTTCAGTGATCACGTGTCCATCCATCAATTCTTCTTTTTTGGGCTCTTCTGGGATAAGTGCTCCATCCGAGTCTTCCTCGTATTCCTCGGCAATCACCTCCTCTGCCAGAGGGTCTTTTGCCGGGGTCTTGTTCTTCTTGTTCTTCTTCTTTGCCTTCTTGGCAGCGCTGGTAGCAAAGACGGCTTTGGGTCCGTTTCCCGGAGTCAAACTCTGATCGGTACTTTTGGACATCTAGACTTCGGGATTATCTCTGACTTCCATGTCATCCTGTGCTTTGGGAGAGTGTTCCCCGGATCCTTCATCCATGGCTTCTCCTTCCTCTGCAGCTTTGGAGTGTTCCCCGGATCCTTCATCCATGGGTATGTCGGCGTTTGTTCCAATTGCCTCCAGCACAGAGTCGGTGTTTTCTCCAGCATCAGCAGTGCCGGATCCGGATCCCACATATCCGACGAAGTGCGATGCATGCTTCCTGAGGTACCTGCGGCTCTCGCGATCAGCTTCGTCGAAACTTTTGATGGTCTCGAGAATTGCATCTGTGCTTGAGTTTTGCATTATCATACGTCGCAGTGTGTACCTTAGAAAAGGCTTGTCTATCCTGGCGTCGTCAGAGCCGGAATCAGTGTCGTTGATATGCTCCTCCTGGATTTCGACTTCCGCGGGTGGGTCGATCTGGGATTCAGCCTCTCCGAGGAGGTCCACTCCAGTTTTGACTTGGGCCGCTAGGTCTTCTTCAGGCTCAGATTTCTCCACTATCTCCGCAACTGGTGTGGGCTGGGTGGGATTAGGGTTTTCTGAGATCCAGAACTCTGCCGCCTCCGCGGACAAAGGGGACCCAGAAGATTCTTCTGCCTCTATCATCACCGCTGGGATGGGTGGGATAGGTTCAGCAAAACCGATGTAAACATCGATCTCGCCAAAAGACATGATGGTGTAGGCAGTCACAGCCTCCCTAGCTGGAATCTAGGTCTCCTCGAGAACGATGAGTGGGACGTCGCTGGCGTATAGGATGCGATCGACGGTGATAGTCTCGCCGATTCCGATTCTTGCAGATTCCACTCGGAACGCAGATCCAAAGCTCACTTGCCCCACGGTGGGCGCCAACTGTCGTCGGATTGATGACAAGTACGCCATGAGGGGGTCCTCGAGGAGTGCGGAAGAGAGGGGTGTGAGACGTACGGTGTTTCGGGACGGTGAGCACACAAGTTTACCCAGGTTCGAATCCGCCGGCTTTGGACGGATCCTACTCCTGCTAGCAATCCAGTAATACGACAGAGCCGGAATATGGGTTACAAGGGTTCGCCTATGTAAGTTGAGATTGTAGACTATTGAGGGTGCCCTAAAGGCTCTCCCTAGGACGGCTTATATAGATATCCGACTTGGGTTTACAGGAGAGATCTATCCGGCTACGACTAAGAGTTGGTTACAGAGTACATCTTGAACTACAAGTAACACTATGGGCCTAAGTCGGTAAGTCTTCTGGGCCTTCCCATAGCCGGATTGGACTCCGTCTTTTCTCTCTGACTGGGCCACCCGTGAAGCAAAGCTCTAACCCGAAGTGGGACATCTTGGTCAGAGAGGAACTGTGAGGATACCCGAAAAGTATATCCCCAACACAAGCATTAAGCATCCCACAGATAGTCAAGCACACATATTATAGTAATTAGAATCGATCACAAACTAACGAAAAATATATGAAGGCACATCACATCTCACCAATCCCCTACATATCCCACGCCCAAGGGAATTACTCACACATGAGAGAAGAACGGATCATCAATATAATTAAATAAAGGGAAATCGTCTTTGTATTACCGTGGAGATCCACAATAAGAATAGAAAAATATCTGATACAATTCAAGATGGAAAGAAACAATCTCAAACCCTAGTCTTGCAAGGTGGAGATCCCTCTCTCTCAAGTACAAGTAGTGGCTACGGCGTGTATTGGCTAGGAGGTCGAAGATCATGGAGCGAGGTGAAGAACGTCTTCTCCTTCTTCTCCGGATCTCTTCTTTCTCCCTTCTGGATGGTGTGGCTGCTGCTGCGTTGTGTTTTCGTCCCCGGTCCCTTCACGGAAGTTGTCCTTTTGACAATACAGAGACGACGACAACTATACGGCGGGAACTATATGGCCGGAAAAATATTTCCGCCGTATAGTTGCTTGTTAAAGCTTTTGTGAGCTCCCCTCGCGTGCTTCCAAAGTGAGACTCACTTGTTTTCTCTAAAATATTGTGTTTCTCTAGTTAGATCCTTCTGTTGACGTTCAGAACCTGAAACACACATAAAAACCAAGTTTTCTTCGCTACCAAAGTATGAGCGTTAGGTAAAGCCAGAAAATGATCAAATCCGAGAGAAAGCCATCAAATAAAGCCATAAAAAATGTATCGAAACTCACAGCTATCAACATACAGTTTGAGGAAGCATCTGTATCATTTGGAAGTGTTGTATAAACAAAAACCCGAGTATTTTTTGGGTCCGGTGAATAGGGCACCTAGGCAATGATACAATGCGCTTACACCCCAATCCCTCTTTCAAATCAACGATTCTATTATGGACTCGGGGGCTACTCCCATAGGGAGTGCTAGAAGCTCAATCGACAAATTATGGCCAATGATAGCAGTCGCCAAAGTTCAAAGTCCCCACTCTAGTCTGTGACTCGAATAGGCACTCGGGGGCTACTCCCATAGGGAGCGTTGGTCGCGCACCCAATGAAAAGAAAAATATAGTTATCTATAGCAAAAAGCATTGAGCACGTCCTCACCATGAGCATTTGAAACATTCGATGACTCCGCCCCACAATCCCTGACAATACCCTGCAAAGGTACAACGTCTCTTGGGTCACCCGAAACACCTCCACGGTGATTAAACATTCGGATGCCGCGTTTACAATGTGAAGGTAAGACCTGCGAAAGGCCTCGCAATGCACCTGCTGCGCTCTATCAGAAATAAACCGTGCCTACAGGCATGATGAAAAAGCCTTGACGGACGCGTCGAGTGCTCATATTAAAACACTAGAATTCAACTATGTAAGGCCTCCACGACATGAATCGAATTACGCCAGCAATATTCCGAATTACAGTCCGGGGACTCGAGTTTGAGTACATGGCGTTATTTTTCCCTAAGACAGTGAACTGATCCCGATCCGTTGGATGTATCAGGCACGCATATCAACAATCCCTATGCCACAAACTGAGACACCCGAAATCACTTTTAGATGAACCATGCACTCAAAAACATTATAGTCTCCATCCGAATCTGCGATTCGATTGGACACTCGGAGGCTACTAACATGGACATACCCTACAGGTACTTGTGTTTAGCCTATCCGGTCCAGCCCGGCCCAAGAGGAACCCGCGGGCTAATTGAAGCCCAAAAAGGATTCTGGTGGCCTAAGTCCGAAGGATGGCGACTCCTTGGAGGACATGACAAGCAATAGATAGATTTTGAAAAGAGTGAAACCCTAATCTATAACCGACTCGGCCTGCTATCCCGAGACCTAGCCTCCCTATATAAATACTAGGAGGGTAGCGAGAAGGATATCCACAACCCTAGCATACACCTCGCTAGATCACATCTGCACACCCCCTATAACTTTCGAATCCTCGATAATCTAAGAGCAGACAAGAAAGAGTAGGGTCCCTTCTGAGGGCCTGAATCCGGGTAAACCGCGTATCCCTGATGTGCTTGTTTGCTAGCTGATCGATGCCTCCAGCGCTCCCCAATTCCTCGAACCTAAGTCCATCAACGATGGGTATTGACGAGTTAACCCCTTGTCACTTCTCCTCTTAGGCCTCGTCTCTCCTTCTCCCGCATCATATAAAAGCGAGCATCCCATGTGAAAACCCTAGCCACCTCCATTCTCTCCACCCGAATCATGTGCTCGTTTCTTTCCCCCAATCCTTGTCTCTATATTGCCCCCAATCTCGCCTATCGTTTCTCCCCAATCCCCTCCAACTCCACCTTCTCTTCCTCCACCCCATCTCCTGGTCTTCTCCATGATTGTGCAGGGAGAGGCGAACGACAGTGGGGGTTCATGGTTGTAGGAGGTGGAGCTTGATGTGGGTGAGTAGGCAGGGAAGAGACCTCCACCGCTAGCTGGAGGACGTTGTCCAGGAGCACTCTCCTGATGCATGACCTCCACCGCCGCCGCCGCCTGTTCCCCGACGACCGGTGACGTTCCGCATCCAGAAGGCAGCCACATATCCTAGGTCTCTCTCTCTCTCTCCCCCTCCGGAACAAGGAGCTTACTTTTGTTTTAGGGTTCACCAAGTAACGTATCTGAGCCATCCACTGTGGTTGCATATTCAAGCTAAAATAACATATGTTACAACAGAAATTTTATATCATGGTAAAGTGTCTATCAGTTTTGTTGGCCCGAAGAATACTTGTAAAACAGAAAAAATCTTGTACTTATTGTTCCTTTCACAGATTTTGTTGTCAGGAAGTTTCTGTCAGTTTTGTGAGTCTCAATATTACATGTAAATAGAAAAGTTTGCTCGTACTTACTGATCTTGATGTTAAGTCGACCTCTAACTGAATCTACGTATACTTATACCAGGTGATGTGTGAATATGTATGCCCCTCAATGTGAGGTCGCCATGCAGGAAGCCAGGAACTATTTGAGACTGAGAGAACATGTGCAGTTGAGGTCGATTACATAATATGAAAGGACAAGGATATTCAGATTTCAGACTTCATGTCATATTTTGCTGCGGGTTTTACTTATCATAGTATTGTTCATGATTGGCGCCAGGGCTTCGGTAATAACTAGTGGCCAAGAGAAGAATTTATCATGTTGGATATTCTGCTCTCATCTTTAAATGTACCCATGGACTCATCCTCAGCTGCCCAACGGCCATCTCGATGGCAGGCTCTATTTATTGTGAGTTATCTTTTCTTCTGAAGTTCTGTGGTAAATCCCGTAGATCTGTGTGATATATCAGGATGTGTGATTCTATTCTTGAGTTCAGGTATTGCACAAGTGTTTCATTGGTGCCAACGGTTACAAATATTGTGACAGTAAGAAGTTGAAATTGGCTACTTTTATAGTGCCTTTAATAGTCCTCAAACACGACTAGTATAATTTGATCTAACGGGCTGAGAAAGATTTGACCCAGCAGGCCCAAAATTTAATTCTATGTAAAAAATACAATCGCATTGAGGAATAAGAACCGGGCCTGGAAAACATCGCTCGATCAAAAACGCTGGGGAAAAATGTCGCTGGAAATAGTTCGTTGCGTCGCACAAAATTTCTAACAAACAGTAACCAAAATTTCAATTTACTTTTAGCAAATGGATTTCTTTTCCTCCCAAAATCTTTTACCCTCTAACAATTTCAAGATTTTGCCTCTGTATTGCCGTTCTTGTTACATTCTTCTTCCGCACCGACCACCACCCTCCATCTTGATTTTTCTTCGTATGATGCGATTCAGTTCGTCTTCACTAGAGAGGAGCAAGAAAATCTACCCTAGTTCCCTGTTCCACCCTTCTATTTCGGAAAAAATCCAACAGTTCATAGTCGGCACGGCAACCGGCCATGGGTACCGCTCAGAGTTGGTGTTGAGCCCGATTAAGACTGAATCACGCAAGCCCCTTGTTCCGCTTAGCTGGTAGCCGAAGCATCCACATGCTAATTGGTACCGGCGAGCTAAGTCAAGTCGTGTCCCTTTTTTCGGAATTTCCTTCCTGCCCTCCGGTGTGTACGCCATGTGTGCTGGCCTGAAGCTAGGGCAAGACGAACATGGCAAGGCCCAATTTGCTTAGCAAACAACAAAATGTACCCTAGGTCGGCCGCCGCCAACTTGGCCAGGGAAAACATTTCGGACAGCGCCCAACTAGGGCCCGTTAACCTTGTGGTCTAATTTTCTCGACTAGTAGTACTAGTCACCCATTTGGCACTAGTATAAACTGTTAGGGGCCTTTAGATGCACTAAAATGGAGGGTTGTTATTTATTTGAGGGTACCACAAAAGAACTCCTTGAAATTTTGCAACTGCCTCCAACGAATTCAGGATTTTTTTCTATAGATGTTGGCGATTCATCTTTATATATTATTTTTTTAGTTTCTGCTACTAATTGAGCATTTGTCTGCTGATGTAAATGCATAATTGAATTTGTAGAATTAGACGAGACACCATCAATTGTTGCAATAATAGATATTATAATATCCTTATCTAGCATATGGCTGGTTGGATGATTTATTGGTCTACTTTGAGGGCTTTGATTTTGTGCGTCTGTTGTTCATTACATTGGGTTATTGGCTTTTGACACACATCTTCCTATAGGTTTATTCCTACTCACATTGGCGCAGAAACATACCTATGTGCAGGTGAGGTGCAATGTTCTTCATTCTTTCTATATGATAATAACTGATTTTTCTGATAATATGCCCAGGGTAGCATATTATAGTATATTACATAGTTGGGAGCATGAGAGTTTAGTATAACTAGATACAACCGAACCTAGACAAATCTGAGAACATTAATTTCGATTGAAAGAAGTATATATATTTGTCATCACAAATGAAAATCTGTGAACAAAAAAGAAGAAAGAAAAATGAATGTCTATCGTTTACCTGTATATACGAGAGCTTCTGAACAAGAGCGTTAACTTCGATCAACCAAAGAATTGTATGACAATGTATGTATCCTATAATAAAGTAAAGAAAATTGCCTGATCATAGGTCCTTCACCCGAAGCCCATCACCTTTGGCGCGAATCTCATGAATCGGGTGAGCGAGTTGGGCAGGAACTTCCTAGCGAACATGAAGCAGACGGTGGTGGTCCTCCCATTGTACTCGCACATCGTTCCGCCCCTGAGCCACCGCAGGAAATCCACCGTGACCTCCATCCTCGTGAACCGTGATGGGTGCGGCCCGCCGTGGGACCAGTCGACCCACGTCACGCTCCGCTTGGCAGCCCTCGCCGGGTGCCGAATATGGAGGAACGTCGGCAGGTAGTGCTCATCGGCGTAGCAGTTGCGCTTGCAGAACCTCTTGAAGAGTGGGAAGTAGATGTCGTCGGCGACAATGTCGGCCGCGAGGGCGCGGTCCAGCTCGAACCACTGGGAGCCCTTGCGCCACTGCCAGGGGGCCACGGCCGGGGACATGCCACGCTTGTACCGCCCACGTCCTGTCCCGCCGAGCTCGTCGTAGGACTCCACGTACACCTTGGTGGAGTTGATGAGATAGGAGTAGACCGTGGGGAAGTCGAAGAGCGGGACGTGCGATTCGGACAGGAGGAGGAAGCGGGCGTTGGAGCGGTCCAGCAGTGCGTGCGCTAGGAGACGCCGCTCAGCTTCCACCATGTTGATGTGACCCCATCTTACCTCCTGTTTAGTATTGTGTTGTCATGACAACAATATATTCAATACTCCAAAATTATACTCTCTCCGTCTTAAAATAGATGTCTTAGCTTTATCAAAATTTAGATGATTCTATGTGCTAAATAGTGCTAGATTCATCCAAATTTTGACAAATTTAAGATATCTATTTTCAGACGGAGAGAGAGTATAGTATATGATAATTAACTTTATGTCATCGTATGTGGCCGAGGTGAAGGAGGCTGAGTACTGTTGTGCGGTTTGAATTATAAAACAAAATTCTCCCGCCAGGCAGATATATATATATAATAATAATCTTAAAGTAAAGCAGGAAGATGAGATGCAACGCAAAGAAACAAATGCGTCCTTTGCAGGCATCATGGCGTGATCGATCGCCTGCCTGTGGAACTCCGCGCTCCCTTGCCATCCATGTGCTCCTCCGGCACATGCGCCCGTGCCAAAATAGGGCGGACTTATCTAGATCAAGCCTAGGTTTTCTGGATACCCAAACATGCGGTCAATGCTTTGGACCCAAAAAGTACATGCATGAATGCCGCCATGGGATACGCGCCAATTCATGCATCCGATCCAAGGTACTACTGGCATAGTACTGTAGTAATAAACTAAGAACAGAGATTAACCGAAACTCTATAACCAAAACCAGTTTACTGCTCGATGGGTTAATTACCTTGCTGGGAATCCGTCGGCCGTAGAAGGCGGACTGTTGGTCCGTGGCGGCGGAGCCGTTGAACGCCGGATCGGTGTGCACGTAGACGGAGTAGAGCCCGCGGTGGCCCTCGAAGAACTTCTCCCACAGCGGCGCCATCGGCAGGTCCCACTTCGCCAGGAACAGGAACGCCACCTTCGGCGCGCCGGCCGCCACCGCCCTCGAGGCCGCCGCCGCCAGCGCCATCAGCTCATCGTCGTCGTCTCTAACGCCCAGCCGTTCCGCTTTCACGCTCACGGGCCCAGCTGCTGCATGTTTACCAGCGGTGCTAATGCCGGAGTCGGCCACCGGCGCCGGCGGGGACCGGGCGCTGATTGTCGGCGGCGCCACCTTAAGTACTGGCTGCGGTGGCTGGCGCGCACGCGCCGGCGTGGACAGCTCTGCCACGGGTGGCGGGAAGAAGAGGCCGGGGAGGGCGGAAGACTTGGTGGAGCTTACGAGGGAGAGCGTCGCTACGACGCCGAGCGTGAAGCCGAGGGCGAGTGGGATGGCGAAGAGCATGAGCTTGATGGTGCAAGGAGTGGCCATGGCCGCCACCACCAGCTGCACTGCTACATGCTGCTGCTGCGGCTTCTGGGTCTGGGTGCTCATGCCGGCTATTTGCTCCTAGAAATCGACCATCTTATTTGGCACTTTCTACTTCTTGTCTATGTGTTGGGAGAGGAAGGGATGATCGATGGCCGCCCGGGTCACCGCAATTGCACGGCATTGTAAATTGTATAAAGGCGATACAACCGGTGAGGGCTGTTGGAGTTGATTCTCTCAACTCTCTGAGAGACTCGCTTGGCTGCGTCGCACACAGCTCTCACTAACATAGAATTTTTTTTTTGGTGCCTTCACGTACTTTTCTCTTCTCTGTATTTCTATTAACCAAAAGAAAACATGCTCACACTGCCTTAAGTAGGCCACACACACACACGCATCCACTAACTTCATGCACTCCATCACACCGGCCACTAACACATGACCCGGCCATATATGCATGGCTAGCTAACAAACTCTATCACATCACCGCAACAAAAAAAAAACTACCACATACGCCTAATTAAACTAACTAATTAACTACTGAATCTAAAAGCAACTCCAACGGTCGCGCTAAAACCGGCGCTGTAAAAATAACCGTCAATATAGCGCGCGAGGCACTTTTTCCTTCTCCAGCAGGCGCGTGATAATCGTGCCCGCTGTAAAAAAAACGGCGCGCGTCAATTTGCCCACACGCACGCCCCAAATTTGGTGCCCGGCCGCTAGCGCGCTATCACTCTCTCTGGAGCGCGAATGCCCAACCGCCACTGAAAAGTCACCCGCGCGTTCGCTGCTCCATTTTCCACCCATGATTCTGCCGGCGCCGGCTTCGATTCACCGCCGCCGCCGCCGCCCGTCCATGCGCAGTAGCTGAAGATCCGCCGCCGCCGCGCCTCCCCGCAGCTTCCCCAAGCTCGCAGCGGCATAAATCGACGTGAGTTGCCGGTGCCACGCGCCCTTTCGCGCCGCCAATCAAACCGCCACCGCCACGCCTCGGCCAACTCGGAGCTGCCACGGCGACCGTGGCGCCGCGCTGCCCTCGACGACCGCCATGTCCTCCTCGAGCCGGGAAGCTATTTGACGCACGCTTTTTCGCCGCCGCAAGGTACGTTTCGCCGCCAGCCGCGCCACTTGTCCTCGAAATTTTATTGAGTGTATATTCGTGCTTTTGTAGAGGATCTTGTATGATTCATCCGACGATGAACTAGAGCTCGAGGAAGATGAGAACATATCGATGCTATTAGCTTGGCGCGAGACGAAAGAACTGAAGCACAGTGGCTCAGTTTTTGGTAGGCAAGATGTGGAGGGAAAGGATTGAAGGGCACAAGAGGTTGATGAGGATGTATTTCAATGACAATGCCACTTTCCCGGAGGAGTATTTTCATCGGTGTTTTAGGATGAGCATCGGTTTGTTCAAGCACATGTGCAAAGAGGTGACCAAGTTTGATCGGTTCTTCGAGCGAAGGAGGAATGCTTTCGGAGATCTTGGGCATAACACCTAACAGAAGGTGACCGCCACCTTGCGTATGATGGCATACGGTATTCCGGCGGACCTTGTTGACGACCATTTGGCAATGAGTGAGAGTTAAGCCATTGAGTGTGTCAAGCACTTTGCCGTCACAATTGTGCGCGTGTTTGGCACCGTGTACTTGAGAGCCCCCAATGCCGAAGACACGACTAGGCTTTTGGAGGAGAACAAGGCTAGGGGGTTCCCTGAAATGCTTGGCTCTATTGACTGTATGCATTGGAGTTGGAAGAATTGTCATGCGGCATGGCATGGACAATTCAAAGGTCACAAGAAGGATTGCACTATCATCCATGAAGCCGTGGAAGATTATGAGACTTGGATTTGGCATGCTTTTTTTGGAATGCCCGGTCCTGCAATGACATCAATGTTATTCAACAGTCTCCTCTTATATCAAGGATTGCATTGCGTGAAGGTCCACAAGTGGAGTTTGAAGCAAATGGCCGCAAATACAAATATGGCTATTATCTTGCCGATGGCATCTACCCAAGGTGGCAAACTTTTGTGTAGCTGGTTCACAAACCCAAAGGTAAGAAAGAAAAGGATTTCCACGCCGCACAAGCGACGGCTAGGAAAGATGTGGAGAGAACCTTTGGGATTTTGCAAGCCCAATTTGCTATTCTGAGAGGACCGGCTAGATTTTGGGACCAAGAATGCCTTTGGTACATCATGACGGCTTGTGTCATCATACGAACATGATCATAGAGGATGATCGTGGCAAAAATGTAGATCACACAATCACTATGACTTGATGGGGATTCCCGTGCAAGTGCATAGGAGAGAGCATAGGGTGGCGCATTTCATTGCCTCATATCATGCTATTCACGACAATGAGACCCATGATAATCTTTAAAAAGATCTCATCGAGAAATGGTGAAAATGGTTTGGAGCACAACATTGAGTCCTCCTTTTATTTGTTGTTTGTTGTAGTGTTGATGAAAAACTTGTTGTATTTGATGGTGAACAATTCCTATATTTGTTGTATTATTTATGTATCATTAGGTTGTGTTGTAATAATAACTAGACAATTTTTTGTTGAATTTATTTGGGTTTTTTGATCTTCTTGATCATATAGTTCATTGTAAAACCTATTTGCTTCGGCGCCCGCGCGCCTACTGGGGACTATTTTGTGCTCTGTTTTTGCACGCCTATTTTAGCGCATCCACTGGAGGAAATACACCGCGCGCATGCTAAAACTGTATCGCGCGTGTTGCATAGCACTTTTACAGCGCCGGGTTTTAGCGCGGCTGTTGGAGTTGCTCTAAGAGTAGCTCCTATGTAGACAGCGGGCATCAATACTTAAGCATGCAGCATCATTTCACATGGCAGTGACGCCTGCTTCACGTCGCCCGTTGCCTCTCTCCGGCATGCAGTTCCAGACACGTACATCTGCAGACCTATACTGACATGACCAGCTAAATGCAGATACAGAAATAAATATGCTATGCTGATACATATATATCAAGATTATACCCAACAAGGGCGGTATCTGTGGCTGGGCTCGTTCGCTATTGACGGGGTTATATAAACTAGATTTAGGGGCGCACCTTGTCACATGAACCTATAAGCTCCCGACTGGTTTACATTTTGGCTAACGCTGATAAATTTCAGGTGAGAAACGACAACACGTATCTTAGTTTTTTACAAAACAACTAAACTACACGGAGCTAAGCAGGCAACAATGCAACAAAGAGTTGGAAGCAACAACTTACGACTCGGCCTTCTCGTCTTCCTAGGTAACGGTCCCACACAGATCAACACGGCGGAGGTACAACTCGCCGGCACGCTGGTATTTACTCCCACCTAGTCGCATTCGCCGCCCGCGCCACCGTGTCCCGCCATCATTATCCGCTCAACTTTTTTCTATAAAATCGGTTGTTCTGCTATCGTATGTTGGTATTCTCACACCTCACCAGAGTCGATGCCAAGCACAATGGTCCGCAAGCTCGCTACGACATGGGCGGTGCTCAGCCACACCGTGCGTGACCGGTAAAATGTGCTTAGCCACGTACATCTTTTGAGCTGATAAACAACGGGTAAAATTCTGCAATAAGCATAAAGAAAGTCAATGATAAGTAGACATAGAGAATATGGGGAAATATATTACACATTTATACAAAGCAATGGCACTTAGGCTAGAGAAAAGAACATGGATCTTCCATATATAAGGTAATTCCATACGATAGGTGCACATGTATGGTTCATCGAGTAAAACCCTTCTTTACAACCGTCATGGAATACTGTTAGTCTTGTGAATTCCCTAACTTAGGGGGTGTGTCTTGGCGCACGCTCCCGTCTTTTGCGTTGATAAATGTTTCATAAAACATTATACAATAAACTGAGAGAAGACCAAAAAACCTTGTAAATATAATTATCAGAACCAAAACAAAATTATGTATAAATTAGTCTAACCTATCAGAGATGGGGTGATAACAAATTGCGTGCAAAAAGTGACAAAATAGCTAATGATGGCAAAGAGACATTATTAGTAGTTTTATGATATCATTAACATATTATTGTATGATCACAAATCAGGTTTTTCGTTTATGCTACTGAAGAAAGTAATTGCCTCTCTTGCGATGCTACCCATATTATTGTAGATCACATATTAATGTGATCATAACATCGTTTTAATAAATATATATAAAAGAAAATCTCAAAGACGGAAAAACTTTTGGTAGATCTGGATATTGGCTTCTTTATCTATTAGTAACAGAGCAGCACAACTACAAAGATCATAAGAAAGTAGAAAAAACACCGCAACACTTTAAATTTTACTTATGATTTTCTTTGACTATCACCTAAGAAAAAAGTAATTGTAACTTGTTTCATACTTGCTCCATTTTTAGATAATAAAATGTATAATGCTATTGCACATCTAAAACACAGAGGACGTCAAATGATGTTAGACCCAGATCACAAGGTTCAGCTTCGGTATGTCATCATTCGGGAAAGAAGAGAATTTAAAACACCCAATAGATGTCATAGTAGTCTATGTATCACGACATCAACATTTTTGTTATGTGTAGAGTTGTGGGGCCTCACGGCCGATGCTCTGAAACTATGGTTTCTCACCACACTTCATACATTCAAAAGGAAAATAAGTTTATTATGCAAATATGGATTGAGGACTTTAGGAAAAGGGTTAAATATGCATGAACATATGAAGTTAGCAGCACCAAGATGTAGTGGTATTGGAAGGCATACAAAACTATGGATAAAATTAGTATTAGGTGATGAACTTTATATGCTAAACGACCGAGAACACTTCCCGTCACAACAGGTTCTACCAATGTGTCTCTGTCCACATACAAGAAAAAAAATCTAGTCAGGCAACATGAAGCCTTCTCTGAGCTCATGGTAGATAGAGAAATACCAACAAAATATACGAGGGAATCAACTAAAGAAGCAAGCTATTATATCCATAATACAAGAAAGCAATTTTTACAATCTCAGCATAAACTAAACCAAAGACATATTATGGACATGTGAGCTCACAAGGAAATTCAAACACATATTATGGCTCTAGGGACCAACATCAACTTTGATTTATCATACTCATTTAATCTCTGACATAAAAATAAAAGTTTCAGGCAAATGAATATCCACGCTATTGCATTGCATTGCAAATGAGAAATAAAACATGCATACATTAATGGAGATGATTGAACTGTATTTTTAGTAGAAATACCGGAACACATGTGAAAAACAAAAAATATCATAGATAATTATCAAATCAATATCAAATATATCTTCAGTGACATCAATGTTTAAACATGTGAACTGAACAACAATTCAAAGTATAATCGATGCATTTATCCAACTTGTTGTACCATGCAAAGCGTGGTTGTAGACTAGAATTAACCAATTTCATAAATAGTAGGCAGTGCGCATACACAGTGATGATCAAACAGAAAACTATCTAACATAATAATTATGTCACACTGGTTTTCTCTTACATGGTGTATAAAAACTATATATTGTCGCTTTCTGGACATACCTCTTCTCTCCATGATATCCGCAGAACAGCAGTTAATAAGATAACCTTACTTAGTAGAAAACAAAAAAAATACATATGATGAATCTGTGTCATGTATTATTTTTCTAAGATCAAAAACTACTTGCCTCCCATCAAAACAGAAAATTTTCACATGTATTCATAAAGTTGAGGTGCAGCTTCCTTTTCATGGCCAAATCAACTCTAATCAGCTAGTTTTTTCAAATCTTCTACAGGGGGAAATCATCTAGGAAATCAACTTGGGAGATTTAAATATCCATTTTGATTCATGAACCAAAGATGAACAAATGAAAGAAAGAATACCTAGGTCTTTGTACTGATGTGAGTAGTGGAAAATATTACTTTGTCCTTTGGCCTGGTGCGAGTGGTGGATGAGGGAGCGGGAGCCTCCTACCACAACCCACCTCTTCTCTCTTTTCTATATTCGATAAGCAAGTCAAAGAATAACTATGACCCATTGAATTACTGTTATACTATAGAAAGCAAGATACAAGTTAAATACAGAGATAGTGCTATAAGGTGCAACCATTCGAAGAATAATGTTGTAACAATATCATGAAGAGAAATCACTACCAAGCGATGTAATTGGTGTAAATTTAGGACTGAGTTCGCTCTTCTTTCAATAGAAATTATGTTAGAAGGTAAGTCGGGTTACCTTGCATGAGTTTGACAGAAATAAATTTCACTTCACACTGAAAAACAAATGTGGTCCCACCGCCAAAAAATACAGTGGAATAAGATTTTAGTTAGAGAAAAATCCATAGATTGGTATTGCTATTGGATATTTGGATACAATAACAGATTCCAGCAAGAAACTTATAAATCGTTAGGAAGTGGATTTTTAGATATCATGCAAGTGAAAAGGCAAAAAAGGTAGCACATACACGAATGCAATCTGCATACTGAATGGACAAACACAATTTACAAAATCATAGTAAACTTCAAATGTTTAATAACCAAATAAAGTAATTGATCCATATATGACATGCACCAAAGATTTTCTATGAAACTTAAATACCATCTTTATGCAAATAGATTTAATGGTCAAATGCATATATAGGATTAACCAATCATTATTCAATCAAACTAACCTTAACATAAACATAGTGACATATTGGCAAGACCAAGAGACAACACAAAGGCAAAATATATTAGAAGATAAAAACATGGTAGGACCATCCGTTTATATCCTAATGGGTTCACGAATTATTCTGATATAGAACAAATATTTCTCTGTAGGATTTTGACAAACACCTTATAGGCAAAAACAAATATGAGGATGTGTGGGAATTAAATAGACAGCGATTAGAAGGAAGAGAGGCAGGTTACCTTAGCTCGTTGTGCTTGTTTATCTATAGTTGAGATGTTAGTCCTGCCACGAAAGCATTGATACCTAGAATATGGTTGTTGACATACAAGCAACAAGCTGATGCCACTCAGACCCTTTTTGTCTACAGAAAAATAAAATAAAGTGGATGTTAATTCCCACATAGGTACAAATGATATTAAAGCCATTAATGAATACATCAAGAAATAGAACATTCCTAGCTGCTTCCTCAGAATAAATTTCATCCAGTAGAGGACATTGCAATTTTCATATTTTGGAGAGGAAAAAGTACATTGCAGTGCAGAATATCGAGTCTTCAACTTTAATGAAATTATGAAAATACTATAGAAACCTTCAATTTATCTTTCTTGGGACTCTGATCCTCCGCACATGAATAGAGACACTTCACATTTGATGAAATGACTTTGGCACATCAATGTCACATAGGGATATCAATATGAAATTATTATTCTGGGATGCTGGAATATTTAGATAGAAGGAAACATGCAAATTTTCAAGGGAAAAACACCTTCAGTTCAATTCTAGAAGAGATAACTAAAATAGGATCTTGCCATGGTTATCCCCGGAGCAAGGAAAAAGAAAGCTCAATCCCTGAAAAATTGTATACAACTAAATCTGTAATCTTGTTTGTGTTTTTGTGTCTGTTTTATGTATAGCTGTAAATATGGAACACTATATGTAAAAACATATAGAGAACAGATAGACCATACACAACATTAGTTAGCATAGAGGTTGTACCTTGCACTTAAGGCATCAATGCAAGACAATCTTCATTAATGCACAATCTTCGATAATGTTGCATGAATAAGAAGAGGAAAAATGCTAAGACAACATCACTAATGCTTCCTAAAGCAAAAGAAAAAAAGGAAAGTGATTGACAAACAAAGCTAGTTATACTACCAGTTAATTTTTCATCAAAGAAAATGTGCTAATACAAATATATCTCGATTATAAGAATCTACCATTGTAGCATGGTACTACTAAGCCATTTGTATTACATAAAAAAGGAAAAGATAAAACTTATGCATGTCATGATAGAGTATTTCTACAGAGGACTACCATAAAATAAAATAGTTTGAGGGGTTATCATCATACACTTCATCATGTTAACAACTTGAACACTGCAAATTCAAAAACTGCTTTAGTATCATTGGAGTGATTAAATATATCTGACTTATTAGGACAAAAGATATATCTATGCACTCTCATTTACACATAATGAAACATGCAAAGCTTGTACACACCAAAAAAAATTCAAATTCTTTTCAGAAATTACTAAACATGATTATTTATAAACAGAATAATGGAAGGTATAAAGATGTTTTTTTTAGGTTTTGGTTGTTTCCGTTTTAATTTAACTTGGTGCAGAGCATAAACGGTTATACGTTTAGTTTACCGGTTACATAGAAGAAGTATTAGTTGAGGGAGGGAAGTACACAATAAGACACCATAACTTACACATATTCAACTTCTCCTTGTCTCAGATGAATATTAGCAACCCCCTATGATATTGTGGTAGAAAATTACAAAATAAAACTGAAACTAAGAATTTGACTCAATGTAAACTTGCAAGGTAAATTGTAACCTTATAGATCGGGGACAAAAGAAACAAATAATTGATAAGGCAATAATACTATGGGATACACTTCAAACTGATCATGCATTACGCTGTTTTGCAGAATGCGAGCTAGCACAGTAAATTCAATATCAATACTACATAGGAAGAAATCAGTAACCTCAAAATACGTAGACCCTGCTGACCATTTAACTCAACTTAGTGCCAAACCCTATGACTAACACTAGTACACATGAAATCCCTATGACTAACACTACTACACGTGAAATAAATACACAAGTTATTCTTAAACTTCCATGTCATTCTTAAACTTATTGTTCTTCTTCATAAGAATAACCTTTTAGGAAAGTTATAAAAACAGGACATGCAAAGATCCAGAAAATGAACGGGAAATCTAAAATTTGTACAGAAAGTTATGACAGGCATGGCATTACATACAAATGCTATTATGAGTAGGGCATGCAAAGGTTAACAATGTGAACATGAGTTGTAGATATGGAAGTAAAAAGTATGAGACACGAATGCTTATAAGCTTCTTCCCTTGCTGCATTGTATGAGATATACACGCAGGTGCCGGCTGGAAATAAATAGCACATGAGGCAAAAGACATGGAAAATACCTTCTGCAGCGAATCGGCAATAGCTCACCACGGGTCAGTGTCCTTACCGCTTCTACACAGCATCCCACTCCTCCTATCGATTGTAAAGGTGTAGGCAAAGCACAATTGTGGCAGAGCCAGAATTTTCAACATGGTTAGGAATGCTGATATTTATTAACTTTTCGCACCTACAAAAGGACAATATATATTGAACACTTGGCAGTAAAAATTGTTCATCATATGACAATGCACAAACTATAATACTTTAAATTCATCTTGCACCTACACTTCTTCCTTTACATCTCTTCTATTGCCCACTTTTAGCACTCCACAATGAATGGACAATGGAATGGAAAAACTGGTACTGGAATTTGATCGGGTAATCATGTTATTCTCAAGTGGGACCAAAATATAAGAGTAAAAAAAGAACTCACTGCACGCTGCTAGTGCTGACGTGATGTCGGGTTGCGTCCTACTTCAGCCAACACTAAACCAGCCGCCGTTGTCTATGGACAAAGCTTCCCTATAATCATCTTGAATATTGCCGGAATCGGCCATCCTATCTGGAAGCCTCTAATTACTTCATGAAGCCTAAAAAATAAATGTCGCGTATGAGTGGACATCATGCATATATAACACCAAAAAACAAACATCACCTTCACTATAACTAATGCTTGAATAAACCTCTTGCATCCAATGTGACCCATCTTTAACAAATAGATGCAGACTTTGGTCATATATAAAATAGATGCAGATACAACATAAGTAATTCATAGTTTAGTGCTAACATTGAGACAATTCATAGTTCTGCATACCGGTCTTTCACGGCTGGTCCATCACAAGATGCATCAAGGAATCTGATTTCTTCATCGCGCGAGGACGACGACGCAATGTAGCAGCAGCATGAAATCAGCGGGGAGAGTCTCTTGAGGACGATGGCACAGAACACCATAGCCGTCTTCTCATTGTCCCACATCATCAATCATCAACCCAGCAGGGGCAAATCAACACATCAGCACACCAGCAAGAAGCACACTTGCAGCCAACCACCACACAGCCCTACCAGCACATACGCAACAGCAAGCAGACAACAATCAACCATGAGGAGAGCAAGGATTCTGAAAGGTACTTTTGTGGTTGTCGGCAACGGGTGCGCTGGTTCTGCGACTCCTTGTAGTAGCGAGTGTTGGGGGAGGAAGAGACACACAACCTCCCCGCTCTGCCTGCGGTGAACCTTGGGGATAGTTTCAATCAACAGATATGCAGCAGAAATAAAACAACGAGCACATGCACAGGTGACACAAGGATTTACGTGGAAAAACCTCCTCAAGGTGAGGAGAAAAAAACCACGGGTGTGGACCAACCGGTCCACTTGAGCTTCACTATGAGCAACCTGAGTACAGAGTCATTCTCTAGAATATCTAGAGATGTACAACACACTCAGCATGTTGCCAACCGGCAACAACAACAATAACCACTTGAAAGAAAGATTATAGCAACGCAGAGTATCTAAGATTATGTCCTCTTCCATAATCAGAAAACTGCTCTTAAAATACAGATCCAATCAGCACCAAACTTGGTAGACAAGCTGACATACGAGTACCCAACATACACACCAAATTTCAGGTTAATCGGACACTGTTTGCCTACCCAAACTGTTCGTCTATCAAAACTGCTCTGTGCTGAAACTGCAGCAGTCCGAACTGAATAAACCGCTTCCAAATCTGATGCTACACAGACCCAAATCTCAAACCAGCTAACCAGATCGAAGTACTCAAAGCCAGGAAGGAGCTCACCAAGTTTGGAGCCAATCCAAGCACGTTTGATCCTCCAAACACCATCTTAAAGACAGACCGGTCAGATCTCAGAAATCTGGACAGAAATCATCTCTACTTCTTCTTCCTCTATTCTCACTAGGTTGTGGTGTTCTTGTGTGTTCTCTCACTCTCTCTCATCAGCAGCCACATTGGCTTGCTTATCTCTCTTTCTCTTCTGCTCCCACACATAGACACCAAGGATGGCTAGCCGTTGGATACGAATATCGATCAATGGTTGAAACGTGTTGGACTTTACGGGCTGATGTTGGGCTGCCAACACACCTCCATGTGGAGGTACATGGCCCAACAAACTCCCCCTCCCGACATCATGGAGGGTCTCACTTCCAACTAGAAGTCATGCCGGCGAGCCGATGACATACCTCGAGCTTTCCTCTTGTCACCACCTTGGTCAACATATCAGCCCCATTGTCATCTGTGCGCACCTTCTCGATTTGCATTTGCTTGGAATTCATCACATATCGAATCCAATAATAGCGCACATCAATATGCTTCGACCTCGAATGAAAACTTGCATTTTTTACTCTGGTGAATGACACTTTGGTTGTCACAAAATAGCACATACTTGTCTTGCTCAAAACCAAGCTCACAAGCCAATCGTTGCAGCCACAATATCAAATAACCGGAAGTAGACTTCCTTCCATCGATATCTCTAGCCCAGTCTGAATATGAATATGCAATCAGCTTGGGCTCACTACCACCAAAGCAAAGCTTCATATTACCCCGGAGATACCTCAAAATCCGCTTCATGACTTCCCAATGTGGTTTTCCTGCATTGGACATAAATTTGCTCATAGTACTGACCGCTTGAGCAATGTCAGGTCGTGTGCACACCATAGCATACATCAAACTCCCAACCACTAAAGCATAAAGAACCTTTTGCATTTCCTTTTCCATCTCTTCATTGGAGGGACATTGCTTTTTACTCAACTTGAAATGAGCTGCGAGTGGACAACTCACTTTCTTTGCCTTGTCCATCTTGAACTTGCGAAGTACCTTCTCAATATATTTCTCTTGAGACAAGTACAACTTGTTGGATTTTCTATCTCTCTCAATTATCATGCCGGGAATACACTTTGCTTGACCCAAGACTTTCATGGCAAAAAATTTGCTCAACTCTTTCTTTAGCCTAGCAATCCTTGAGACATTCTTGCCAACAATCAAGATATCATCCACATAGAGCAATAATATGATAAAATCATCACCTGAGAACCTCTGAATAAACACACAATGGTCTGAGCTACACCTCTTGTAGCCTTGATCCCCCATGAAAGATTCAAACTTCATGTAACATTGTCTTGGTGCTTGTTTCAGGCCATAGAGACTTTTCTTCAATTTTCACACACAGTCTTCTTTGCCTTTAACAAGAAACCCCTCAGGCTGCTCCATGTAGATTTCTTCCTCCCACTCTCCATGAAGGAAATCTGTCTTCACATCCATTTGCTCAACCTCCAAGTTGAGACTTGCTGCCATGCTAAGGATCATTCAGATTGATGTCTGATACGTCCATTTTGCATCACTATTCTATGTCATAATTCACTGTTATTCATTGATATATTTCATATTAAGAGGTGATACTTATGTTATTTCATCTGTTTTTGCATGGTTGATGACTTTTGGAGCATGGACCGCTGCAGTCAGGATTCTGATGGAAAAGGTGCTGTTTGGAGGCAAAATTCGCGAAGATCAGAAAATCTGGGAAAATATACGGAAAATCCTATTTTTCCAGAAGACGAAGGAAGCCAGAAGGGGGGCTGGAGATGGGCCACAGGGGGCCCACACCACCCCCTGGCGCGGGCTAGCCTAGGCCGCGCCACCAGGTGGTGTGGCCGCCCTGGTCCACCCCTGGCACTCCCCTCTGGCGTATATTATCCTCCCGAAACCCTAAGACTCGGGGAGCGACCACAGAAAGATTCCGCCACCTCTGTGGGGCGGAAAACACCGAGAGAGAAAGATCTCTCCGACAGACAGATTTCTGCCGAGGGAATTCCTTCTCGGAGAGGGGAGATCATCGCCATCAACACCACCATCAAGCTGGACTTCATCGGGATCATCATCATCATCATCACCACCATCATCACCATCAGCACCCTCATCACCATCTCCATAAGGTTGTAACAATTGTGTTGAATCTTGCATAGTTCTTAGGGGAAACTTTCCTGGTGTTGATTACTCTTTGTAGTTGATGCCATTGAGTGAACCATTAAATTATTGTTTATGTTCAGATTGTTATACATCATTATTCCATCTCTGATCATGGTCCATATGATGTCTTGTGAGTAGTTCGTTTTGTTCTTGAGGACATGGGAGAAGTCATGTTGTTACTAGTGGAATTGTGTTGAGAAAGATTCAATAGTTTGATATTTAAGTTGTGGTGTACTTCTTCTAGTGGTGTCATGTGAACATCGACTACATGACACTTCACCTATATGGGCCTAGGGGAATGCATTGTGTATTTGGATACTAATCGTAGGGGTTGCCGGAGTGATAGAAACCTGAACCCCCGTTAGGAAACCATTGCACAAGGGACATAAGGGTCTTAGAGTTTAAAGTTGTGGTTAGGTTTTTACCTTAATTACTTTCTTATACTTACGGATGTTTGCAAGGGGTATAATCACAAGTATGTATTAGTCCTAGGAAGGTCGGTACATTAGCACAGGTTCACCCACACAACACTTAGCAAGCTAAAGAAGATTAATCAACTATATGAAGCGAAAGCACTTGACTATCTTCCCATGTGTCATCGAGAACGTTTGGTCATCTTAAGTAATACAATCGGCTTGTCCTTTGCTGCATAAAGGATTGGGCCACTTGCTGCATTTATTCCTACTATCTTTTATTTACTCGTACTTTGTTTACTTGCTTTATCAAAAAACCCTAAAAATCCGTTTGCTAAGTATTTGTAGAGAATTCCTGATCCATACCACTAGCCAGCACCTTCTGCTCCTCGTTGGGTTCGACAATCTTACTTATTGAAAATACTGCGATACACCCCCTATATTTTTGGGTCATCAAGACTATTTTCTGGCACCGTTGCCGGGGAGTGAAGCAGTATTGGAGAGTGGAACTGGTAAAGGAAACTTCTACTGTGAGTTTTGTTTACTTCTGTTAGTTGCTTTATTTTCGTTATGGATAATTCGCTGAGTTTTTTATTTGGTAATGCTACTACCACTTCTAAGGTAGTAGATAAACCACCGCCTGCTGAGAATGATGTTTTTAAAATACCTACAAGAATTATTGACCGTGTTATGGATAACTACTATGTTGGGGATGGAACTGTCCATCCCGGTGATCATTTGCTCTTTATACACAAATTATGCGGGTTGTTCAAGTGTGCAGGTATTACTACAGATCAAGTTAAGAAGAAGTTATTCTCATTATTGCTGAAAGGAAGAGCTGAGGACTGGTATAAGCTGCTGAAGAATGGTCAAGCTCTGGAATGGGAGGAAATAGTGCCTCTCTTTTATTCAAAGTTTTATCCTCCTAGTGAGATTCATAAAGATCGAAATCAAATATACAACTTTTGGCCTATTGATGGAGAGAGTACAGCTCAAGCTTGGGGGAGATTGAAGTTACTAATGCTCAAATGTCCCATTCATGAGTTGCCCAACAATATTATTATCAATAACTTTTATGCAAGGCTCCCTCTACATGATAAGGATTTATTAGATGCTTCTTATGCTGGATCATTCACTCGTATGGAAGAAGAAGCTAAATGGGATCTTCTGGACCATATTCAAGATAATGCTGAAGCTTGGGAGAATGACAAAGGTAGAAAGTCAGGTATAAATTATGATTATGAATGCATTGAATCTTTTATGCGAACTGGTGACTTTCAAAATATTAGTAATGCTTATGGTCTTGATTTGCAAGTTATTACGAATTGCTTTAGAGCTTTTGCTTCTTATATTGAAATTCCGAAAAGGGGATGGAATAAGTACCATGCACCTTATAAAGATATTGTTGACTGTGTTCCTGTTGGGAGTACTGAGTGTTGCACTATTGATCACATCTTACCTGAGCCCTATATCGAGAAGATTCCCTTCCCAGATAAGGTAAAGGATCATCCTATGATAACTAATGTAATCACTAAAAGTGAAAAGAGAACTGTAAAACCTGATGAACAAATAAATGTTGAACCTGTGGTAGCAATTGTGAAAGACCTTGTCACTAAAAGCATAGAAGATGGGCACATAGTTTTTTGTGAGGGTGCTTCTAATATTGTTTCACATCCTAATAGAGCTAAAAAATCTAGTGTCCTTGTGCTTTCCGTTAGAATTGGTGATCATTGCTATTATGGTTTATGTGATATTGGTGCAAGTTCCAGTGCTATTCCTTATGAGCTTGATAGAGAAATTATGCATGAAATCAGTCCCTGCGAATTGGAAGAGATTGATGGGGTTATTCACCTTTCTAATAGAGAGACCATCTCTCCAATTGGCATTGTACGAGATGTAGAACTTCTTTGTGGTAAGATTAAGTATCCTGTCGATTTTCTAGTACTTGGTTAAGCTGCTAGTAAAACTCATCCTATCATTTTTGGTAGACCTTTCTTGAGTACTTGTGGAGCTATTATAGATTGCAAGAGGGAGAAAATCTTGACTAAGTTTGATGGGGAATCTTATGAGTTTAATTTTTCAAAATTTACTAAAGAACCTAGTGAAGAGGAAACCCATAATGAGTATTTTAGAGTTGAACAACTTGCTTCTATCTCTCTTGCTCCTAACAATGCTTTGCAGCAATTTATGGAAGATCACGAAAGTGAGATCTTCATGGAAGAAAGGAACGAGATTGACGAGATCCTTAGTCATCAACCCAAGATGCTAAAGCATGACTTGCCTGTAGAAGACTTGGGTACCACGTTGCCACCTAAAAAGGATCCGGTCTTTGATCTAAAACCTCTCCCTGATGATCTTAAATATGCTTATATTGACGATAAAAAGATATATCCTATTATTATTAGCTCTAAACTTTCAGGAAAGGAAGAAGAAAGGTTATTGGAGGTTTTGAAGAAACACCGAGGAGCTATGGGTTATACTCTGGATGATTTAAAAGGGATTTCACCTACTATATATCAGCATTCTATCAATATAGAACCAGATGCAAAGCCAGTAGTAGAGCACCAACGACGTTTAAATCCTAAGATGAAGGAAGTGGTAAGGAATAAGGTATTGAAACTCCTTGATGCTGGTATTATTTACCCTATTGTTGATAGTGAATGGGTTAGTCTTGTTCATTGTGTTCCTAAAAAAGGAGGTATTACCGTTGTTCCTAATGATAATGATGAGCTTATTCCCCAAAGAATAGTAGTAGGCTATAGGATGTGCATTGATTTTAGAAAAGTCAATAAAGTTACTAAGAAAGATCACTACCCGCTTCCTTTTATTGATCAAATGTTGGAAAGTTTGTCTAAAAAACCGATTTTTGTTTTCTTGATGGTTATTCTGGTTTCTCTCAAATTGCTGTTAAACAACAAGATCAAGAAACTACTACTTTTACTTGCCCTTACGGAACTTATGCTTATAGACGTATGCCTTTTGGTTTATGTAATGCTCCTGCTACTTTTCAAAGGTGCATGTCTGCTATCTTTCATGGTTTTTGTGAGGAAATTGTAGAGGTGTTCATGGATGACTTTTCTGTCTATGGAACTTCTTTTGATAATTGTCTACACAACCTTGATAAAGTTTTGCAGAGATGTGAAGAAACTAATCTTGTTCTTAATTGGGAGAAATGCCACTTCATGGTTAATGAAGGGATTTTCCTCGGGCATAAAGTTTCTAAAAGAGGCATAGAAGTTGATAGAGCTAAGGTTGAGGCAATTGAAAAGATGTCATGTCCAAGAGACATCAAAGGTATTCGTAGTATCCTTGGTCATGTTGGTTTCTATATAAGGTTTATTAAAGACTTTTCTAGGATATCAAAACCCCTCACTAATCTTCTTCAAAAAGATGTACCCTTTGTTTTTGATGATGATTGTAAGGAAGCTTTTGAAACTCTTAAGAAGGCTTTAACTACAGCCCCTATTGTTCAACCACCTGATTGGAGTTTACCCTTTGAAATAATGTGTGATGCTAGTGATTTTGCTATAGGTGCTGTCCTTGAGCAACGGATTGATAAAAAGTTAAACGTTATTCATTATGCTAGTAAGACTTTAGACGCTACTCAAAGGAATTATGCTACTACTGAAAAAGAATTTCTAGCTGTCGTTTTTTCTGGTGATAAGTTTAGACCCTATATTGTAGACTCAAAAGTCACCATTCATACTGATCATGCTGCTATTAAATACCTTATGACGAAGAAGGACGCTAAGCCTAGGCTTATTAGATGGGTTCTGCTCTTACAAGAGTTTGATCTACATATTGTAGATAGGAAAGGTGCTGAAAATCCTGTAGCCGATAATTTATCTCGATTGCAAACCATCTCTTTTGACCCTATGCCTGTTAATGATAGTTTCCCAAATGAGCAGTTAGCTGCAGTAGGGGTAAGCTCGCGAGGGAGCCCTTGGTACGCTGATTATGCTAACTTTATTGTCTCCAAGTATTTGCCTCCAACTTTTACAGCTCAGCAAAGGAGGAAGTTCTTCTATGATTTGAGGCATTATTTTTGGGATGACCCACACTTATACAAAGAAGGAGTGGATGGTATTATCCGAAGATGTGTTCCAGAATATGAACAAAAGGAGATATTGCGTAAATGTCATGGTAGTGCTTATGGAGGACATCATGCAGGAGATAGAACTGCGCAGAAGGTGCTACAATCAGGTTTCTACTGGCCTACCCTTTTTAAAGATGCAAGAAAATTTGTTTTATCTTGTGATGAATGTCAGCGTGTTGGTAATATTTCTAGACGCAATGAAATGCCTATGAACTACTCTCTAGTTATTGAACCCTTTGATTGCTGGGGATTTGACTTTATGGGTCCTTTCCCTCCCTCGAAAGGTTACACTCATATTCTTGTTGCCGTTGATTATGTTACTAAGTGGGTAGAAGCCATTCCTACAAAGAGTCTTGTGAGAGACTTCTCTAAAAATGCTTAAGGATGTTATCTTTCCTAGGTTTGGAGTGCCTAGGTATCTCATGACTGATGGGGGTTCTCATTTCATTCATGGTGGTTTTAGAAAGACCCTTGCTAAATATGATGTTAATCATAGAATTGCTTCAGCCTATCACCCCCAAACTAGCGGGCAAGTAGAGTTATCAAATAGAGAAATTAAATCCATCTTGCAAAAGACTGTTAATAGATCTAGGAAAAACTGGGCTAAAAAGTTGAATGATGCTTTATGGGCTTATAGAACTGCCTACAAAAATCCCATGGGGATGTCTCCTTATAAAATGGTTTATGGGAAAGCTTGTCACCTGCCTTTGGAATTAGAACATAAAGCTTACTGGGCAGTTAAAGAACTAAATAGAGATTGTAAGCTCGCTGGTGAGAAAAGATTATTTGACTTAAGTTCTTTAGATGAATGGAGGAGTGAAGCCTATGAAAATGCTAGGATCTTTAAGGAAAAAGTTAAAAGATGGCATGACAAGCGAATACTTAAGAGAGAATTTCATGTTGGTGAGAAAGTTCTATTGTATAGGTCTCGTCTCAGATTTTTTGCAGGAAAGCAACTGTCAAAATGGGAAGGACCTTTCATTATTGAAGAAGTATACCATTTAGGAGCAATAAAAATTTCTTCTTTAAAAGATAATACTACACAAGTAGTGAATGGGCAGCGACTCAAACACTATATTGCTGGTGATTCTTACAATGAAGATGTTGATGCCTTTCAAGTTATAACTCCGGAAAAATTTATCAAGGACCAAATTCAGAGACCTGTAGAGTCTGTTTTTAAATAGGTAACAGTTCTGGTAAGGAAAGTTCCGCGAAAACACTATCCAACTATATTTTTGCAGTTTTTAGTCAATATGGAAAGCTACGAAGCGAAAGGGGGACGAAAACGGAGCCAGGGTGGCTCACACCACCCTGTGGTGCAGGCCCACCCCAGGTCGCGCCACCAGGTGGTGTGGCCACCCTAGACTCCGTCTCCGACCCGTTTTCTCCCAGTACCTTCCTTTTGTTATGAAACTTCGTAATATATAATCCCCCGGATCTTCCGAGGTTCGTATATCGAGTTCTTGTCATGTTTTTGTTTTGATCTGTTTCTGCCAGGTAGAGTCCCAGATTTGGAGCCACAATGTCTTCCTCTGGACTAGCCAAGGGAGATTCCTTAGAAGATATCATCAACCCATACATGAGAGAGTTGAAGATTCATCCCAAGGAGCTGTTGCTTGAAGATGGGGAGGTCCGGATAAAAGAGGTTCAAGGCCCTAAAGGTGAAGGAAGTCTGGAGGACAGGATGGAAGCACTGGAGCAAGAAGTCTTTAGGTACAAGAAGATGGCGGAACGCGAAGTGGATATCATCCATAAGATTTGTTTCGAACTCATCACCGGGCACCAAGAGGAGACCGCTGAGCTCAAGGATGAAGTCCTCTCACTCCGCCAAACAACCAACGAACTGCAAGCACAGCTCTACGACGTTCAAAATCAAAACTGCGAGTATGAGGTTAGGTTTAAACGCATAAGTGTTGTTGCAAGTTTCAGGATGCTGGAGACCACGATGTCCTTTGTTGATGGGAAGCCCTTACCCTGGAAGTCGGACGATGATGAGAGGATACCACCACCACCAAAGGAGTAATTCATCATCAGGTTTGGCATCCCCTTGGTTTGTTCCAAGCTTGGGGGAGTGTCGCGGTATCACATCACTATCTTCTATCTTTTTACCTTATTAGTAGAGTCATATCATGAATAGAGAAGTTATTATGTAGGATGGTTTGCATTATGGAAGTTCCCCTCTCTCGTTAGATATGTATCCCTTGGTGTGAGTTTCTGTTATGGAATATTAATGAGAAGTTCTATCATTCACTCTTTTGCATAGCTTATATTAGTTTTAAATTCGTGGTTATATGATTGAGCTTGTTGTTAGTATTGGTATCTGATACGTTGCAAATGTATCTATAGTTTTTGATGTTCCATGCTTGGTTTTATCTACTTTCTTGTGTTTTGTTCCAACTTTGGAGTACTTTTCATCTGATTTCTTGGACTAACCTATTAACAAGATGCCACAGTGCCAGTTGCCTGTTTTCTGCTGTTTTTGGTTCCAGGAAGTCAGAAAATGAATATTCTCGGAATTGAACAGGACAAAAGCCAAAGTTACTATTTTCCCAAAAGACTCATGGAGATAGAAGGAGAGTCGGAGAGGGGCCACAGAGTGGTGTGGGCCCCCTGGCCGGCCACCGTCCTTGCCTCTCTCGCCTATAAGAGCCTCCCGATGCATAAACCCTAAATCATCAAGCCTCCAGCCACGAAAAGTTCCACAACGCCGCCGCCACCGAAGGGGAGATTCGGGGGACAGAAAGTCTCTATTCCGGCACCTGCGGCGGAAGTGCCCCCGGAGCCATCTCCATTGATCTCCACCACCATCTCCATCACCATTGCTGATTCCCATGATGAGGAGGGAGTAGTTCTCTCTCGAGGCTAAGGGTTCTACCGGTAGCTATGTGTCCATCTTTCTCTCTATGCATGATCTTATTGAGATCATGTGCTTGTAATCTAAAGATCTACCTTGCTACTCAAGTGCTTTAATAGATCTCTGCTCTCCCCATGTGTGTGAAAGTGACAGCGTGCACACCATGGTGGCACTTAGGCTAGAGATTTCAAATACTTGTTATGAGTTATATTTGGAGTTGGATGTCTTTATCAAATTGTGGTGTTTGTTGGACTCATCTAGTACTCAAGGTGACAGTGTGGGGTTTTCTAGATGGGAAAGGCTTACTTTGAGGTGTGCTGTTATAGCCCTACCATGGATTAGAGTGTCCAACCGGAGAGTAGTTAAGAGTAGTATCATGAAGATAATATGTTTATATGAGAGTGTTCACTAGTGAAAGTATGATCCCTAGGCCTTGTTTCTAAGCATTGAAACACCGTTTGCTACTAGATCTGTTACATGTTTGCCCGCTTCCATCTTTATTTCAGTTTGCCTTTAGTCTCTTCCACGCCATCAAGTTACTTTCTAGCACCGTTGTCTTATATCCATACCACTTGTAATTCACTATCTCTTCGCCGAACTAGTGCACCTATACACCTGACAAGTGTATTGGGTGTGTTGGGGACACAAGAGACTTCTTGTATCTTGATTGCAGGGTTGCTTGAGAGGGGATACCTTTGACCACTTCCTCCCTGAGTTCGATAAACCTTGGTAATCCACTTAAGGGAAAACTTGCTGTTGTTCTACAAACCTCTGCACTTGGAGGCCCAACAACTGTCTACAAGAATAGAAGTGCGTAGACATCAAGCTATTTTCTGGCACCGTTGCCGGGGAGGTAAGGTAAAAGGTATTCACACCGGAGGATTAAAGAAGAAGAACCTCCCACGGCAAACGCCTATTTTCTGGCGCTGTTGCCGGGGAGGTAAGGTAAAAGGTACTCACATCCTCCGGTGTGAGCGCTCGAAGTTATTTCCTTTAGATTCTGAAATTTTGTCTTTTTGTTTCTTGTTTTCACTAGTTAGGCTTAATGGAAAACAACAACAAAATTAGAGAGCTTTATAGTATTTATCTTGAGTTAGGACATGAAGTGTTTGAAGAGAAAATTTTAAAACCTATGGAACTTTACTTGCATGCTAATAGCAATGTTGTTAGTATGGACACCATTATTGCTAATGCTATGGAAAAGTCTAAGCTTGGGGAAGCTAGTTTTTATGAAAATGATCTTTTTAGTTCCCCAGCTTTGGAAGATAGATATTCTATTGCTTATGATGATACAAAACCTCCAATATTTGATGATTATAATTATGAGTATGATATTTTCAGTCCACCTTCTATTGAGGAGAAAATTAATGATTACAATATGCCTCCTATATTTGATGATTATGGTGATGAGAATAATAATGATATCTATTTTGTTGAATTTGCTCCCACTACAATTAATAAGAATCACTATGCTTATGTGGAGAGTAATAATTATTATATGCATGTGGCTCATGATAAGAATGTTTTATGTGATTGTTATATTGTTAATTTTATTCATGATGCTACTGAAAGTTATTATGAGAGAGGGAAACATGGTTTTATGTGTCTCAACAATATTAAGTTTCCCCTCTTTATGTTGAAAGTCTTGAAGTTGCACTTGTTTTGCTTTACTATGCTTGTTGCTTTGTGCTTTCATGACTTGTTTTTTTACAAGATTCCTATGCATAGGAAGTGGGTTAGAGTTAAATGTGTTTTGAATTTGCTTCTTTATGCTCTCTTTTACTTCAATTCATATTTCCTATGTGAGCATCTTCTCAAACTATCAAGCCTAACTTAAAGGCGTTAAATAAAAGAACTTATTGGGAGATAACCCAAAAGTTTTAGATGAGTCTTGGAAGTTATTACCTCTGTAATAACCGCTCTTTATCCTTTTTATTTGCTTTTTGTGCCAAGAGTAACCTCTAATGAGAGAGAAGTAATGATTGGGAAAGTTGTTGTCCCGAAACAGATTTCTGTTCTTCACCGTAAAAATTCGTGTAAAATCTCTGTACGTCCTTTTGAGGCGTGAATTTTTGTGCTTCGGCCCCAGGTTGTTATCTAACTTTAGTTAGTTCAACACTTTTTGATGAGCAACAGAAGGTCTTCGAAAAAATTCATCTTTACCTGCTGGTCTGTTTTGACAGATTTCTGCCATTTTCTGCATTTGCTTCTTGTTGGTTCCTTTTTGAGTTTTTTTGGGGAATTGAGATTTTTGAGGGAAGTGCTACAGTAGATAGTGTTCTAATGGAAGTTTTATTGGTGTTAGAACTGAACCTAAAGACTTATTATCTTGAGTGCACTGATGTTGCTAATAAAGATTGTGTAAAGTCTTATATGAAGGAAAAATTTCAGGTGTATGGAAGAAATGAGTAATGAGATGAAGGATGGACCAAAGCTCAAGCTTGGGGATGCTACGCGTGTCACCCCAAGAAATATCCAAGAAGTACAAGCGTCAAAGCTTGGGGATGCCCAAGGCATCCCCTTCTTCATCAATAAAAATCTCAGGTTTCTTCCAAACACTTCATTTTTATTGTTTCATGCACAAGTTGTGTTATTCTTGTAGCATCTTCTTTTTCGTTTTTGTTTTGGTTTTTCGTTTGCTTGGTTTGATTAGTTTTCTGAATAAATTGGTTGGACCCCCTCTTTCATACATTGGTTTTCAAATAGTTTGGTTTGGTTTGGAAAAGAGAAGGAAAGCTCATGCTTAAGTGGTAAAGAGAGCTTGTTTATGACTGTGGCCTATGCTTTGTCATGCCATGCTTGATATTGTTTTGGCTTTATGATCAGTATTCTTTGTTGTATCATGACATGTTATAAAAAATTGAGATTGCTTAATGTGCCTTGGAAGAATCATGCGTTGTTTTAGCATATTAAAGCATAGTATTGTGGTATTCTCCTTTGATGCTTTATTTGGGTTGACTTGGCGCATGCTCACACCGTTGTCTTATATCCATACCACTTGTATTTCACTATCTCTTCACTGAACTGGTGCACCTATACACCTGACAAGTGTATTGGGTGTGTTGGGGACACAAGAGACTTCTTGTATCTTGATTGCAGGGTTGCTTGAGAGGGGATACCTTTGACCACTTCCTCCCTGAGTTCGATAAACCTTGGGTAATCCACTTAAGGGAAAACTTGCTGCTGTTCTACAAACCTCTACACTTGGAGGCCCAACAACTGTCTACAAGAATAGAAGTGCATAGACATTAGTATCACTTTGGGATCATTGAGTTAATTTAGTTGGTTTTGGCAAACTTGGCTCGGTCAGTAGCAACACTAGTTTTGAGAGTTGAAAGAAAAGGATAAAAGTACTCTAAAGAAAAAAATCATCATCTTTCTTTCTTGATTTGCTCATAAGTCTAGTATTCTCTAGTTAAGATATTTTGTGCTTCCGAGGAAGATTGCATGTTTGTTTTTATCACTTACATGTTTATTTGTTTCCTTCAACTCTTATACTTGCTACCCAGCCTTGCTAGCCAAAAATCTGTACTGAGAGGGAATTCTTCTCGTGCATCCAATCCTTAAACCAAAAACCATGCCATTTGTGTCCACCATACCTACCTATTAGCATTATTGCTATTCCAAGTAAATTCTTGTTTTATCTACCTCCCAAATTAAACTTGTTATGTGAAAATTAGTGATTAAAGCTCTCACGAACTTGATGGCACACTTTACTTTCTTGCACTCAATAAACTTGAACCATTGTGCTCACCTATGTTGCGTATATGCTTGCGCTTTGTAAGTTGTGAATTAGCAGAACCATGCTGTCATGGGGAATGCTTTCAACATTGCACTAGTACTTTGTACCTAGTTGATATCATGTTCTTTTGTCTATCTATGTCGTCGGTGTGAAATGAAAGGGGATCTTGTAAGTCCATGGAGTTATGCATGTGTGTTAGAGAAACGCCTGGGCCGTTGGTCTAATCCATGTTGACATGGTGGAAACCTGCATCTATGAAGTATTCTTCTTATAAAAAAGAGATAGAGATTGAGAAAAAGAGAAAAATAAAATAAAAAAAGAGACCATGAAAAGAGGAAAGAGAGAAAAAAGCACCATATTCCCATGGTAAATAAGAAGATTGCTGAGATGCTTGTTGTCTGCTTGCCTTGTCATTTTGATATGGGGATTCTTCTGTATCATCAGGCAAGGGGTACCCCGTTGGAGGTTCTCTATGATACACATATGCTTATGATGACAAGAACTTACCGGTGACTAAACTTGAGTAGCACGAGGAGCGGCCCTCGTATTCAAGGGACATGAGATTCTCAACTTATGACTTGTCAATGCATATCCTCATATTTGATCACTTTAACCTTAATCACCTAAAGATGCCTATGATAGGGGCAATGAGAGCTGAAAGCTAGTAAGTATCATAATTTTTGGGAGCTCTTTATGAGACTTGCAATCCCTGCTTCCCTCTGCGAAGGGCCTTTCTTTTACTTTTTAGTTGAGTCAGTAAACCTATTCCCTTCTATCTCAGCAAGTATTTTGAGTTGTTGTGTTTCATTCATATGATGATTTATTCAATCATGTTTCTTATGTTCCTTGTTTTGCACATTGCTCTTATCTTGATGTTTACTACTTTGAAAGCTATCATTGAAAACTAGTTATTTGTGAACTCCAGCAAATTATCAACTATTCTTCGACCAAGAGCTAAGTTTGCCATTACCAATTATGATTTACTTTATGTATCTCTATTGTGTTTCCTTTGATTATTGCAATTTGAGTTATATAATAGTGAGTTGTCTTCTATTATGATCTATGTATTTGATGAATGTGATGCTTCTTGTCCGTATTTTTTTATCGACTCTTCACTCCATAAACCTGAGGCCATGTTTATTGAGCTCGGTTTCGCTTGGGGACAAGCGAAGTCTAAGCTTGGGGGGAGTTGATACGTCCATTTTGCATCACTATTCTATGTCATAATTCACTGTTATTCATTGATATATTTCATATTAAGAGGTGATACTTATGTTATTTCATCTGTTTTTGCATGGTTGATGACTTTTGGAGCATGGACCGCTGCAGTCAGGATTCTGATGGAAAAGGTGTTGTTTGGAAGCAAAATTCGCGAAGATCGGAAAATCCGGGAAAATATACGGAAAATCCTATTTTTCCAGAAGACGGAGGAAGCCAGAAGGGGGGCTGGAGATGGGCCACAGGGGGCCCACACCACCCCCTGGCGCGGGCCAGCCTAGGCCACGCCACCATGTGGTGTGGCCGCCCTGGTCCACCCCTGGAACTCCCCTCTGGCGTATATTATCCTCCCGAAACCCTAAGACTCGGGGAGCGACCACAGAAAGATTACGCTGCCTCTGCGGGGCGGAAAACACCAAGAGAGAAAGATCTCTCCGGCAGACAGATTTCTACCGAGGGAATTCCTTCCCAGAGAGGGGAGATCGTCGCCATCAACACCACCATCAAGCTGGACTTCATCGGGATCATCATCATCATCACCACCATCATCGCCATCAGCACCCTCATCACCATCTCCATATTGCTGTAACAATTGTGTTGAATCTTGCATAGTTCTTAGGGGAAACTTTCCCGGTGTTGATTACTCTTTCTAGTTGATGCCATTGAGTGAACCATTGAATTATTGTTTATGTTCAGATTGTTATACATCATTATTCCATCTCTGATCATGGTCCATATGATGTATTGTGAGTAGTTCGTTTTGTTCTTGAGGACATGGGAGAAGTCATGTTGTTAGAGTGGAATTGTGTTGAGAAAGATTCAATAGTTTGATATTTAAGTTGTGGTGTACTTCTTCTAGTGGTGTCATGTGAACGTCGACTACATGACACTTCACCTATATGGGACTAGGGGAATGCATTGTGTATTTGGCTACTAATCGTAGGGGTTGCCGGAGTGATAGAAACCTGAACCCCCGTTAGGAAACCATTGCACAAGGGACGTAAGGGTCTTAGAGTTTAAAGTTGTGGTTAGGTTTTTACCTTAATTACTTTCTTGTACTTACGGATGTTTGCAAGGGGTATAATCACAAGTATGTATTAGTCCTAGGAAGGTCGGTACATTAGCACAGGTTCACCCACACAACACTTAGCAAGCTAAAGAAGATTAATCAACTATATGAAGCGAAAGCACTTGACTATCTTCCCATGTGTCCTCGAGAACGTTTGGTCATCTTAAGTAATACAACCGGCTTGTCCTTTGCTGCATAAAGGATTGGGCCACTTGCTGCATTTATTCCTACTATCTTTTATTTACTCGTACTTTGTTTACTTGCTTTATCAAAAAACCCTAAAAATCCGTTTGATAAGTATTTGCAGAGAATTCCTGATCCATACCACTAGCCAGCACCTTCTGCTCCTCGTTAGGTTCGACACTCTTACTTATCGAAAATACTGCGATACACCCCCTATACTTGTGGGTCATCAATGTCATCTGCACCACTGAAGAAAATATTTCATCAAAGTCAATACCTTTTATCTAGCTGAATCCTTTTACAACTAGCCTGGCCTTGTACCTTGGATGTGACGTGTGCTCTTCTTTCTTGATTCTGTAGACCCACTTGTTCTTAAGAACTTTCTTGCCCTTGGGCAACTTCACCAGCTCATAAGTATGATTCTTATGAAAGGAATCCATCTCTTATTGCATAGCCTTATTCCACTCCTTCTTGTTCTCATCTTTCATTGCATCTTAAAAGCACTCAGGTTCTGAACCATTAGACAATAACACCACATATTGGTCTGAATCGTACCTGGTGGAAGGAACACGGCCTCAGCTGGACCGTCTGAGTGGAGCAGGTGGTGGACTATCTGGTTCAGGTGCTTGCTGATCATGATCATCTTCTTCAGCATCATACTCTTGCTGCTGGGGAGCATCCTCACTTGTACCACTATGTGCATCATCTTGGACATCTTCTACATCATCATCTTCAACTTCTTCTTCAGCTGAATCTGCAGGAACTGGGCCAGAATTAGATCTATCTTGCTGCTGATTTCGAGGAGGAACATGTACTAGAACTTTCTCGGGAACCTGCACCTTTGTCTTCACAATATCCTCAATTGTTTGGTCTTCAACAAACACAACATCACAGCTTCTCACAACCTTTCTTGCTATTGGATCATACGACTTGTATCCGAACTGATCACTTCCATAGCCAAAAAAATATACACTGTCGTATCTTTGAATCAAGCTTTGACCTTTCATCTTGAGGGATATGAACAAAGGCCTTGGACCCAAAAACCTTTAGGTGCTCATACGAGACGTCCTTGTCATAAAAGACCCTGTTTGGAACATCTCCCTGCAATGGATAACTTGGTGAGAGATTAATAAGATAAATTACAGCCGACAAAGCCTCGCCCCAATAATGTTTAGGTAGCTTTGCACTCGATAGCAAGCATCTAACTCTCTCAACAATTTTCCTATTCATCCTCTCAGCAAGATCATTCAGCTATGGTGTCTTCGGAGGAGTAAATTGGTGCCTAATTCCCTGCTCCTTGCAATAGGCATCAAATGGTCCAATATACTCTCCCTCGTTATCAGTGCGGATGCACTTGATCTTCTTCTTAGTTTCTCTCTCAATTGAGACTTGGACTTGCTTGAATACACTTAGTACTTGATGTTTCTTCTTCAAAATATAGACCCAAACTTTCCTGAAAAAGTCATCAATAAATGTGACAAAGTACTTTGATTGACCCATTGACCTCACCGACATTTTAAAAACATCGGAATGTATCAAGTACAACACCTCGGGCTTCTTGTGAGGAGGTTGACACTTGAACGCAACTCTATGTTGCTTCCCCGCTAGACAATCTAAACATTTCTTGATGCGAACACCTTTCACACATTTCGATAGATTTTTCTTCACTAGCACCGCCATCCCCTTCTCACTCATGTGCCTAAGCCTCTTGTGCCGTAAGGCAACGCATCCTCTTTCTGCAATGCATTGACACAAGTAGCAGAAATCTTAGCATGAACATGATACAAAACTGAAACCATGTTACCTATAGCAACAATCAGATTTCCTTTGCTGAGCTTGTATTGTGTATTTCCAAATCTGCTTAAGTACCCATCTCTATCAAGCAATCCAACTGAGGTAATGTTGAGCCGAAGGGCCTCAACATGCCTCACCGACTTGAGGACTAGTGTCGTACCATTTTCAGTCTCCAAGTGCACATCTCCTCTTCCAATGATTTTTGCTCTATCATTATTTCCCATCTTCACAACACCAAAATCACTCGTTGTGTAGTTGGTGAAGATCTCTCTACGAGATGTAGCATGTATGGTAGCACCACTGTCTAGAATCCAAGTCATCTCATCACCATCTGCAAGGCTGATGGTACCATCAGAATCTACAGTGATCCTCTCCTCAATGGTGGAAACACTACTGCCATCATGTTCTTCATGCATGAGAAACATGATCTCCTCTACCGCAGCAATCCGGCATCCCTCACTGTCACTATCACTGTCAGTTTGTTTCTGAACTTTCTTCTTTTTCTTTTTGCCTTTCTTCCATTGTTCACAATGCCACTTGGTGTGGACCTTCTCACGGTAGTGATGGCATATAACACCAGCATACTTTTCTTTGCCTCTTGATTTGCTTCCACTTCTTTCTCCTCCCTTACTCGGACCTTTACTCTTGCTTCTCCCCCGTGACTCAGTCACTAACATTTCAGAATGTGAGGAAGAACCGTCCTTATCAGCAATTTTTCTGGACTCTTTATTTAGTACCTTGGTCTTCACAAGGTTCCAAGTGGCAACTCCATTAGGTGCTGAATTGCACACGGTGACCTTAAAGGTCTCCCAAGTGTCCGGTAATGAGCCAAGTAGCAGCAAGACTCTCACTTCATCTTCAAATGTAATTGCCATTGAAGATAGCTGATTTATAATGCCCTGAAATTCATTTACATGATCTTCAATTGGAGTGCCCTCCTTGTAGCTCAAACACATCAATTTCTTGATCAAGAACATCTTGTTGGTACCTTCTTTGAGAGCGTACAACTCCTCCAATTTCTGCCATAAGGTACGCGCATGTGTCTCAATGATATGGTTCAAAACATTATCATCCATCCATTGTTGGATGAACCCACAAGCTTGGAGATGAAGTACCTCCCACTTATATTCTTTCATATCACTGGGCATCTCAGTGGAGAATACCGGCATTCAGTAATCCTTCATATATAACAAGTCCTTCATCTTGCACTTCCAAGATTGATAATTTGTACCATTCAAAGAAATCATTCTGTTGGTATTCACTTCCATCTTTCACCACAAGCAAATGCAATCAACCCAAAACAAACATTGCTGTGAAACTGAATACAAACTAAACCTTAGCTTTGATACCACTTTGTTGGGGGAGGAAGAGACACACAACCTCCCCACTCTTCGTGCGGTGAACCTTGAGGATAGTTTCAATCAACAAATATGCAGCGGAAATAAAACAACGAGCACATGCACAGGTGACAGAAGGATTTACGTGGAAAAACCTCCTCAAGGTGAGGAGGAAAAAACCACGGGTGTGGACCAACCGGTCCACACGAGCTTCACTATGAGCAACCTAGGTACAGAGTAATTCTCTAGAATATATAGAGATGTACAACACACTCAGCACGTTACCAACCGGCAACAACAACAACAACAACAACCACTTGAAAGAAAGATTACAGCAAAGCAGAGTATCTAAGATTCTGTCATCTTCGATAATCAGAAAACTGCTCTTAAACCGCAGATCCAATCAGCACCAAACTTGGTAGACAAGCTTACATACGAGTACCCAACATACACACCAAATTTTAGGTCAATCGGACATCGTTTGCCTTCCCAAACTGTTCATCTACCAAAACTGCTCTGTGCTGAAACTGCAGCAATACAAACTGAACAAACCGCTTCCAAATCTAATGCTACACTAACCCAACATACACACCAAATTTCAGGTCAATCGGACACTGTTTGCTTGCCCAAACTGTTCGTCTACCAAAACTGCTCTGTGCTGAAAATGCCACAGTCCGAACTGAATAAACCACTTCTAAATCTGATGCTACACTGATCCAAATCTCAAACCAGCAAACCAGATCGAAGTACCCAAAGCAAGGAACGAGCACACCAAGTTTGGAGCCAATCCAAGCATGTTTGAGCCTCCAAACACCAGCTTGAAGACAGACCGGTCAGATCTCAGAAATCTAGACAGAAATCATCTCTCCTTTTTCCTCTCTTCTCACTAGGTTGTGGTGTTCTTGTGTGTTGTCTCATCCTCTCTCATCAACAGTCACGTTGGCTTGCTTCTCTCTCTTGCTCTTCTGCTCCCACACACAGCCACCAAGAGTGGCCAGGGTTTTCTTTTCTACTCCTCTCCCAAGGAGCACCTCAGTCGTTGGATACGAACATCGATCAACGGTTGAAACGTGTTGGACTTCACGGGCTGATGTTGGGCTGCCAACACACCTCCATATGGAGGGACATGACCCAACATCGAGCGAGTTTAAACGGCAACGAGGCGACTCCATGTAGCGGCACATCGGAAGACCCAACCCCAACGCTTCACCTCCCTTCACCGCGCTCCTCTTCTACTTTGTCGTCATGCCATGAAGCCTACAGGAGAGGACCAATGCCCTAGCGCCCGTGCTCTTCCTTCTCGCTGGGGCGCACCAAGGTCTACAACGGAGGGGACTCGGTGGCAGAGCTTGGAACACCGATCTAGGCCATCCTCGGTAGCTGGATAACGTGCTCATGCTCTCCATCGCTGGAAGCGACCCTGCCTCAGCATGTTGATAGGGGACGAGGGAGAGGTGGTAAAGGGAGGAGGAGCAGGAGAGCACTAGCGCTGGCGAGAGGAGGGGGCGAAGGGATTGGGGCGGGGCATGGAGGAGGAGATTGGGCAGGGATGACCTGCTACGGGCCCGAGAAAGAAAGGGCCCAGCGATAGCGACTGGCCTGGAGTACACGCAGCAGATATCGTCGAGAGGGCAAAAAAGGAAAGGGATAAATTAACAGGCCAGATGATCTGTGGGGAGGCGATCGAACAGTCCACATGCGCTCATCCATAGGGAGCCCGCTGGGACATGCGCCTATTATACTTTTAGATACATAAAAAACTAGATATATGTTGGAAATATATTGTCATGTGCCTATTTAATCTACCGATTAATGGTCAGCCGCCGCTTCAGTACTGATTAGTCGCTGCTCGGCCGCTTCACTGAAGCTCACAAGCCGAGCGAGCACTTAGTTGTTACCAAATTCCTGAACATTGTTTAATATGGTGATCATTTGAAGTTGAACCAGTTAGATCCCTGTCTAGCTTCCATATGTTTGCACCGTTCGGTTAGGATTCTACATGTACGTACATAGCTACATATATGAAAGTGGAGGGTTTCAGCGATTGTTTAGGGACGCCAGATCAACCCCCGGTACTATAGATCCCCGAACATCTACAGTGCAACGTTTTTTTCGCCCCCTTATCCAATGTCTTCTGGACGGTTCGAAGCCGTGGACAAAAAGAGTTCTACCGGTGTTCCTTTTCTCCCCAATGCCGCCGACCTCGGAACCAGTCCAACCACGCGAATCATGGTTCCTTTCCTCTCCATCCAGCGCCAAGTCATGGCACCGTTCCAGGGTAGTGCTCATGGTCGTCGTCATCCTGGTGATGATGCTCGCCGCGGCCCCGCACGTCGTCCTGGCCACCACCTGCGGGCAGGTGGAAAGACTCCCGCCTTCTAAATCTCACCTCTTTCTTCTCAATCACCGCCGCTGGTTCTTGCCGTCGACCTCTCGCGCATGCTCGTGGGAGAGGCGGATGGTCTCGATGCCTGCCATGGCTGCTCTTCCAGAAATATCTGTTGTTGACTCCACCTCGCACCGCTGATTCTCCTCCTCTTCTCCTTTTGCCATCTCCGCGTTCTCCACTACTGCCTCCGCAAGCGGCGGAGTCCTCAAGTTTCCCTGGTTCTCAAGACCAACCGCACCGTCGCGCAGGGCCTCCTCATCGCCGGCGACCTCCTCTCCCCCTCCACCGCAAGCGATGACCCAAGGGACAGGTTACGGCAGCAGGAGCACCACGTGAGACGCCACCCCTTCCCCGCTGGACCTACTCGCTCTGCTCTCCACAACTCCACCATCTCTCTATCACGCTCTTTCCACAGGTAGGAGCACGCGAACGGTCGGATAGGCGGCGCGGCCGCCAGAGGAAGACGTGCTCCTAGCGGCGCAGCTTCCGAAGTGTTGGAGAGACGGCGCGGTCGCTGGAACAAGACGACGTCTCAGCGGCGTCAGGCTTGCAGGCAACACGAGACGCATCGGGAACCAGGTGTGTTGCCTGACCTCTCCCTCCTCTCCTTGGTTTCTATCTTTGGTCTCCTCTCTCATCCAACGGGTCAATAGCTCCTATGCGACATCTTTCCTTGGAATTGGACAGAACAAGACATAGCTGATAGAAATGGCTACCATGCAACGTTTCTTTGGTAGAAAATAGCCCAGGGCCACATGAGCATTAAAACAGTCGTTAAGGACACATTTAACTTAGTTCCAAGATTAGGTTAAGACAGACCGGTCGGTTGGTACAGCTAGTCAAACAAACCGCTTCTGACTGAACGCGCGCGTCACACGTACTATAGCTTCCCCGACGGCGGCGGCGGACCTCACCCATCGTTCTCGTCTTCGACGGCGGCGACAACGCAACATTCTTTGAGGCGGAAGCGATTTAGTTCGACGGCGAAGGTGGTGAGTGTCATTTGCAACCTAATTCCTCTCTCATTCTTCTCAAATCGAGATCTGAGCGTGCCCATTGATGCTACATTGTGGAGGCGGGTGTCTTTGAGCGAGGGAACGAGATGGATCCGCGAGAGGGGACTTCTAATCGGTATATCCCGCATCTCTAACACTTGATTTCTGTTTGGTTTGGCTCCTTGTTCGCTTCCGCTAGCTCACAGTGGCCGCCAAAAACAGGGGAGACGATGTTGCACGGCACACCTTCGAATTTTGCATCAAATTCTTTCCCTCTAGGGCTGTGTTAGTTGATGGCAGCACGCAGATAATTGAGAGAGACACAGTTGTTAAATGGGAGGTGGAATTGGAAGATGTTGATCCCCAAGAGCTACAAAGCATGGAAGAGGAGGCGGTGAGGAATATGGTGGACAAAATTGGGGAGAGTGTGGTTTGGGGGGCAGAGCAAGAAGTTTCTTTGTTACAATTTGATGATTGGAAAGGTGAGTATGTTAGGATTGAGACAGGGGAACAGATGGTTGATGAAATCGATGAGCGAGACGGTTGGAGAAGCAAAAGTGCTATGTTTTTAGCAGAGCTCATTGATCTGAAATCTGATTCGAGGGTTGGATATGTGCCCTCGAAGTTGGCTTCTCAGATGGTTGAGGATGATTGGGTTGCACAGAGACAAATAATGCCTATAGTTACTGAGTTGGCAGTGTTAACAGTGGAGGCTGCAGATGCTAATGCACAAGGGGAGGCTGAAAAGATTGTAACTGTTGATTGGAATTCAGTTCAGATAACTGCCCGGACTGATTTGGTCATTGCACCAATGTCTAACATTGAAATGGCAAAGCTTTTTGGCATTCCTATATATGACAGAGACAAGGAGAGGGATGAAGCTGCAAATGATGGTGACAACCATTCAAGAGATGAAGAGGCAGATATAGATCCAGAGTTGTTGCAATATGCTGCAGTTCATGTAGATGATGCACATGATGATGAGCTAGTAACAGTTTATGACAAAGAGAACCCAGTTATTGAAGTTGGGAGATTGTTTCCAAGCATGGATGAATTCAGGATGTGTTTCAGGACATATGCAGTCAAACGTGAGTTTGCTACCAAGACTTTGTGGTGATAAAAGAAGTTCTATGCAAAATGCATAGGTTATGATGGTGGTGCAAAGCCTTGCAAGTGGTATATATCTGCTAGACGCCAACCTGATGGAAGGACAATAAGAGTGAATCAAATTCCAAAAGCTCATACTTGTATTACAACTTCTCAAAAAGTTACAAAGATGACATCACAATTATGGGTTGCAGAAAAAATCAAGCCTATTTTAGCCACAACACCAAACAACACTGCAAAGAGACTAAAAACAGACTTGGAAAAGCAGTACCCCATTAAGCTGAATTATACTACAGTGTGGAAGGCAAAGCAAAGGGCAATGAAGGAGCTATATGGTGATTGGGAAAATACCTTTCGAATGCTTTATAACTTTAAAGCAGAAGTAGAGAAGAGGTCACTGGCGGTGTTGTGGAGATGAATCTTGAGGTAATAGCTGATGGGAAAGTCTTCTTCTCTAAATTATTCATGGCTTTAAAGCCTTGCATCGATGGCTTCAAAGCAGGGTGCCGTCCATATTTGAGTATAGACTCATCATTCTTGACTGGCAAGTGGAATGGTCAACTAGCAGCATGCAATGCTTTAGATGGACACAATTGGATGTTCCCTGTAGCTATTGGCATGTTTCAGTCTGAGTCAGAGGCATCATGGACATGGTTCATGATGCAGTTGAAAAGATGCATAGGGCCAGTCTCTCCTTTGGCAGTGCACACAGATGCATGTAAAGGTTTAGAAAATGCAGTGAAAATTGCTTTCCCTCATGATGAGCAGAGGGAGTGCTTCGGCCATATGTGGATGAATTTGATCAAAAATTCAGAGGAGATGATTTTGGGCGCATGTGGCCAGTAGCAAGATCTTACAACGGACAGACACATTCATATCACCTTGAGAAGATTAAGGCTGCACGCTCTGAGGAAGATAGGGTCAAGTTTTGTACATGGTTGGACACCTACCATTCTCTTTTATGGTACAGGTCAGGTTTTAACACTACCATCAAATGTGATCATATCAGCAATAATTTGGCAGAAAGTTTCAACAACAAAGTGAAGGAGTTAAAAGACTTGCCTGTCCATGACATGGTTGACCAGATCAGGATTATGATCATGAGGTTGTGGGAATTGAGAAGAAGGCTTGGTGATGTTCTTCAAGGAGATAAGCTTCCTGATGTAGTCACGGCGGTGGTCAATGAGGCAGAGATCTTGAACATTTGTGTGTTGAGAAATCCTCATTGTGGGGTGGTGAAGTCAGAGATACAAAGACCGGTAGGAGGCATGTTGTTGACACTCAATTGCATGAATGCACATGACTTGAGTGGCAACACACTGGGAAGCCTTGTGAGCATGCCATACTTTTCTTGGCCTCCAAACATAAGCCAAATATGCACCCATATTTGCATGAGTATTATTCTGTAGCAAAATTCAAGGCTGCATATGCAACACCAATTCCAGCACTTACAGACCAGTCTCAGTGGCCTGAAGTGGACATTCAGTTCTCCTTGTGTCCTCCATTGATGAAAAGAAAGGCTGGGAGGCCTAAGCATAGTAGATTCAAGGCTTGGTTTGAGAAAGGTGGGAGCAGCAAGAAGGGGAAGAAAGATGGCAAGCCAAAAAGGGCCCAAAAAGGTAACAAGAATAGATGTAAACTCTATGAAGAACTTGGACACCGAGCTGGCTCTACCAAGTGCAGATACACTGCTGAAAAGCCAAAGTATGTTCATCGAAAATCTCTGTATTTCTTGTTGATGATTTTTCTCCCCCAACTAACTTGCTTGTTTTCAGGAGGAAGCATGGAGAAAAAGCCCCACCTCTTGTTGTTGAAGAATGTTGGCCAGTGAAAAAGGCAAGAATCAATGGCTCAAGAAAGAAGAGAACTAACCAGATCATGTTTGGTGTTGCTGAGGTGCAAATTTAACCTGTTAATGCTGTTGAGGATGAAGTGCAAACTGTTGAGGTGCAATCTGAACCTGTTAATGCTGTTGAGGATGAAGTGCAAACTGTTGAGGTGCAATCTGAACCTGTTAATGCTGTTGAGGATGAAGTGCAATCTGAAATTGTTCCAGATGATTTGGCTGTTGTCCTGCCATGTGAATCTGCTTTGGCAGCTGTGTTGCCATCTTTGGAGGTTGTGCTGCCAAGTGTTGAGTTGCCATCTTTGGAGGTTGTGTTGTCATCTACTCAATCTGCAGAAGTGCAAACTGAAGAAGTTGGACATGGTCAGGTGCATAAGTTGAGGGGGCCTAGTGGAGTTGGCAGGAAAACCAAGAGTATCAACAAACTGTGCGATGTGGAACCAAGTAGTGGAAAGAAGGTGAAAAAATCGAGTGGTAGAAAGAAGCAAAAGAAATAGAGTCGAAATCATTCAACTATGATGTAATTTGATGTGAAAACTTAAGTTTGTTGTCATTTGATGTGAAAACTTATGTTCTCTGATATAAAACTTGATTGATGTAATGGGTTATGTCATTTCATGTCAAAAGTTATGTGCTATGATGTTGATTTGACTTGATTCAAATTTCAAATTTGAGCCTATCTATAATATTTTTGGAGTTCATTTGTTTGTTATGTGATGTTGCACTGTTGTATGTACTACTATGCACTTTAGTTAATAAATCCAAGTCTTTTTGCGAAGTCGAACTCATAGTCACTGAAATGTTGTCCAAACAGGCTCCAAAGCTAGGGAAAACGACCCAATTTCTAAGCAAGTTTTTTTCGACCTTCTCAAAATCACCCAAAAAGATTTTTTTAGCTTATATTCTACTTATATAGCATCAATACGAAGTCTCACATTTTTTTGAATAAGTATTCATATTATTAATTTATTTTTGAAAAAACACCCTTTAATACAAAGTCAGTAATAAAACAAGATTAAAAGTTGAAAATGCAAAAATAACTTCACATCCTCCTTAGTTAGTCCAAAATGAAGCTAAGGTGTTTTTTGATTTTTTTTTGCATTTTCAAAACCTCAAACCCTCTTCTCACTCCTTTGAACTCTATGCAACCTCAGTCGAGATAGTCCAATTTGTGAAGGTTTTTTCGTGCAAAGATTATTAGATTAAGTCGATCATTTTATATCATAAGTATGTAACATAACAAGACTATGTGTGCAAGTTTTATATTTTTTCGATTTTTTTTGAATTAGTTATGCACATTTGAAGTTCGGTCAAACCTTTCAAAACCCCGTTGACTGCCTCCAAACCCCATCTAACCCTAACGCCAAACGTCGACCGTCGATCTAACCCTAAGGCCAAACGTCAGTCGTCGATCTAACCCTAATGCCAAACATGGAGCGTCGATCTAACCCTAACGCCTAACTGTGGCCGTCGGATAAGCCTTCTAGAAAGATTCCGCGGGTGTAGCTGTGGGCGATCCGTGGGAGCCCTAATTCTCCAATCTGATTGGCCACCGTTTTTTCCCCGATAAACAGATAACGTTGAGCGAGGGGGGAGCATCTAAGTGACCGTTGGGTCGGTTGGACCGGGCCGGGCTGCCACGACGTGCTCTGTTGGCATGCATGCGAGAGGGAGGGCTGCCCGCGACGTGTTCGCATGCATGCAATAGCGTCGCAGCCTAGCTATTCTGCTCGTGAACGACGCAGGCTGATTTGCATGCACGCAGTGACGTAGTAAAGCAGCAGCAGGCGTGCAGCATATAGGTACATCGCATCTAAGCTATTTAAACCATTTTAACAATTGCATGCACGCAGACACGGGACGGGCGCGTTGGTGGTAGTGCAGCTCCCTTTCGCAGTGTCACGCGTGGTGGAACGGTTTCTCACGTGGCAGCCTTACCGTCACGCGCCAAAACGAAGCATCTAGCTCATGCGCCCGTGCCGCTTTGGATTCTCTGCCCGCCGATTTAATGCACTTATGCCACCACGAACGGAGGAGAGAAAATGAAGCATCGTGTACATTGACCACGGCTGCAACGCGTCTATATAAGGGCACCATTTCCTCATCCCTCTCCCCCTCACACTCATCTCTCAAGTCGCCCCTGCTTCTTCCTTTCGAGCCAAATCCACCACTCGAGCAACCACTCCACTTTCCAAGCCACCATGCAGTTCACCGGTCCTACCTACCGCCGCCCTCGCACCGTGTCGGAGTTGCAGTACCCGGCGGGCAGAATCGTCGAGAGCAGCCTCAGGGTGTGGGCGATATCGAGGTGGAGGGGCCCTTTCGAGTTGGCTCGCTTCTTCCTCCGTTCTGACTATCGCCACCTCCCTGCGGGCACTCCGCCCATGTTCCAGCTCCAAGAGCACTACGACGGCGGCCACGGCAACTTCGACATCGGCCTGTACGTGACTTTCACCAACCCCTACGACGCCTACCACCTCCTCGGCCAGGTGTTCTGGTGTGGATGCGAGTTTATCGCATTCACCACCTACAATATCTTCACAAATTTCCACCATATCTTCCCCGAGCCCAACGGCATGCACACCCTCCCCTACCAGATGCCGGAGGAGGACGAGTGAGAGGCGCTGGCTAAGGAGGGGCCAAGGAGCGCTGGCCGAGTCTTTCTATCTAGCTTGTGTTGTGTTGGTTGGGGCGTGTGTGCCCGTGTCTAGTTTTAAATATTTTCGTTTTATGTTTTATGCACTATATCTTGTAAGAGGATGCCCCTCTATATGTTATAAGGGGATGCTATTTGGGTATCCGATGCCCCTTTATCGTGTTATCTATGTTGGTCGTACTAATATATTAATATTTATTCGTGCCTAAAGTTTCTTCATTACATTGTATTTACATTGTTAAACTATATGACCGCGTGTAGTAAAAAATGCACTCAAACATGATCCAATAATATATTAATATTGATTCGTGTCTAAAGTTTCTTCATTGCATTCTATTTACATTGTTAAATGTGGCCGTGTGTAGTAAAAACCAAAATGCACTCAAACATGATCAATCATAAATTTTGTGCCTATATTGGCACACTATGTCTTCTTTCTTTGAGAGAGGCACAACCATTTTAGGTAGAAATACACGTGTAAAAACTTTAAAAACACCATAGCATGCACAAATCAAAAGAAATTTAAATTGTTACTTCGAGTGCACCTTTTGGTAAAAAAAAGTGCTAGTCGGGTTTTGGTTCACAAAGACTGCTAACTAGAACCAACCTTTTATTTCGGCCAAAACAACACGCGGGTGCACCCTAGCAGCAAGACACGATAAAAGAGCCAAAACAACGTGGGACAACTCAAATAATTTGAAGCTTCCTGTAGTCATATTTGTAAAATAACGATAAGACGAAAAGATATATCTATGTGAATAACCGTGTGCACTTTTTTTGCACTAGCTACACTTCTTTTATCAATGGGCCTGGCTATGTCCTATTCGTCCCTGCGTACGTTATAATTGGACCTGGCCTTTTCTGAAAACTGTCAACCAACTTTTTTTTACCTTTTCTCCCTCTACCACTGAACTGTACACTCTTCCCACACCTCACTGACGACGGACTGAAGAAGTGAAGAAACGACAAAGAGCGAAGAAGACATGCCGAATTTGTGCAGCACAACACTTTTATTCAAACATCTTTTACGATTACAAGTGATGCACAAGCTAACTTCAACAGTGATAGCCTAAACTAACGACTAATTATCATCACATAAACAAATGCGAGAGCAATTACACAAACATAAAAAAGACCGGCCACCAAATTGTCCTGCTTCTTCAATTCGATGATTCTCTTCATCTGCTTGTTTAGGTTCTTCAGCTCTGCCGTCACTCCTGCATCCCCCACAGTAGCACCAATGGAATTGCCAGATCTAGACAGGCCCGATACAAACTTCTCTGCCTCCAACGGTAAATCGATCTCCCCTGATGCGCCAGCCAGTTGAATCCGCTCTATGTACACATCTAGCCACTCAAAATGGGCGCATTGATTCAATTTCTGAAATCAGAAAGATGAACCCTAAATTCCAAATCGGATGAAAAATGATGAAATTGGGACACAAAAACCAAAATTGGCAGATTGAGAAGTAAAATCTGACCTTCCCCTGCTCTGTTTTACTCTCGCATTTCACGAATTCCCGTCCAAGGTTGCCATTCTTGTTGGTCAATGTGACCAGCCGCTTCAGGGACGCAGTACGTGGGCATACAGGGCAGCTTGTCATTGGCACTGCGCCATAGCGCGGCCATGTGCGGCGGGAGGCTGAAGTGGAGCTCGACATGGGAAGGTCGTGGCCCGTTTGCCAGCCGTTGTTGCGCGTCGTCTCCGGAGAAGAAGAACAACAATAGTCGGGGAGGGAGGATGGGAAGGTCGCGGTAGGGCTCGGGTGCTGCACGGCTCGGGGTCCTCTCTTGTACCAATGCTGAGCTGGATAAGTTAATGGGTCCCACGCTGTGGGTCCCACCATCGGGAGACACTCTGTGGGTCCAGCGCTCAGGTCCTTACGTAGTGGGTCCCGCTCGGCTCACCTGATTCGAGTTGTCAACGTGTGTCTTTGGATTAAGTAGTAGTGTCGCACCTGGGCTATTTTCTACCAAAGAAACGTCGCATGGTAGCCATTTCTATCAGCTATGTCTTGTTCTGTCCAATTCCAAGAAAAGATGTCGCATAGGAGCTATTGACCCCTCATCCAACAGTGGATGTAGCGATGCAAAGAGGGACGAACGCATAGACCATGCCCCCCGTGGTGGCGAGAGCGGGGCGGCCGCCGGCGACGCCAGGTGAGCTCGACCTCTGCTGTCGGATTTCCTTTTTCTTTTCCTTTAGCTTGCTTCCCTTTTCCTGTTCATGTTCTTCCTGTGAATTTTGGGGATTTTTGTTTTGTGAACAGAGCATATCGGATGTGACGATAAGGTATATGATGTGAAGTACAGCAGCGCAACGGGCCAGGTATTGTTTCAGATCTTCTTCCTCTCTCTTACTTCTATTCCAATACTGATAGCTTATATCTTTCATATTTAGGTTGGATGATTAGCTGGCATATTGTACTTCTCTGAACTCCTATAGATGCATGGTATAGCTGCAAACAAACAATCTGCATCTTTCACCCCTTTCAGGCATTTACAATAGCAAATTAATCACGTCTTCTACTCAACCTACACTTTTTGTTTGACATTCAGAGTTGAATATTTACAGTTTCTGATATTTTTGCACTGCAGAGCTGCACAGAACCCATGTAGCTGGCATGACAGTAAGAGTCCAGAACTTTTCATTGCCATAAAATGAATTGCCCGGTAATTTAATTACCATTTCCTTGATCTATTTTCCAAATCATCATTTTGCAGGTTCATAACACGCGAGACCAACATGGACATGGTGTATTCATTTTGAGACAATCGCGTACCTTACAGCCTTGATTGATTGGTCATGTGAATTAAGGTCCTTCCCGTTTCCTACGTTATTATATGTAGGACAATCAACATTTAAGTTTAAGCAATATAATTTTCTTGCTTTGTTTTTAACTCATCAGTTCCCTGCCAATATGATCGTTAGTGTTCTACAGATGGCTAGGAAAAATTCTATTTCTTAGCAAAATTTTCCTCCTTTTTCAATATAATATACTTGATGCTTGATGTTTATTTCAAAGCAGTTGGCATGTACAAATTAGTGCTTGCATGTTTCTCTTGAGCAATGAAAATCTTTCTGGTTTGGTTTGGTTTATTCACACGTTGTGTATCGGAATTAAATTCTCACATGTTTGCCATTTTGTAGACTGCTAAACAAGCTCTTGGTACTTTCAGATCGATGCTTGGTCAATTTGCTCGGAAACGGTTTCATTCACCAAGGTGAATATTTGTTACCTACCATGCTGTATATCAACTTTTTATTAGTTATCAAAAGGAAAAGTAACCTTTGCTTTTGATGTACGGAGCTATTTTAGAAGCATGTAAGAAAATATGATCAATCTAGCATCGGAAAAGTAACCTTTGCTTTTGATGTACAGAGCTATTTTAGAAGCATGTAAGAAAATATGATCAATCTAGCATTGGTTGTTAGCTTCACTGACAGTACTCACATTACCCGGGCTGTATGACTTCCGCACGGATGCTCTGACTTCTGCACTGATGTTGTTCCTTACCCTGCGACATGAACTCCCAATTCTGCTTTCTAAATCCTAGGTTGCAGAAAGGGAATATATACATGCTTCTAAAATACGACATGTGGAGGGATGCCTAGGTGCTATTTCTACTAAGGTAAAGTTGACATATTCAGTAACCAATTCCGTATTAGATTCTAATTTTACATGTTTTCTTGAGTAATTAAGTTGTCACGTAGAGTCATGATTTACTTAACATCCTCTGCTAGAATATTTACATGAAGTATTGGAAGGTATGTTCCTTCTGAACTAATTGACATTTTGGTTAATATGGTACATGTCCGTTACGTCAATAGGACATGTGCATACGGGGATAGATTATCTTTTCATGTAAGAGCTACCAGCATCAATTCCAGAGCTGTTGTACTGACTTTATTAGAAAAATTGAGTTGTTACTTTAGGCATAAAATGGCCATACCATCAACCTTTCTCCAGCAGCATCAGAAAATAAGCCATATATGTTCATAAATCATTTTTGATATTCTTCCATAAAAACAATAACATTTTCCATTGTGTTGCTCTGTTTACCTCTGCAATATGTGGTGATGCATAAACATCTTCTGGTGTAAGTTTGCTTCTAGGGTTCTGCAACCATTTGAGGCACTGTTGTCAGAACTGAAGCCTGGACAAGCTCAAATATTTAATTTACCATTTGGAGTCGAGTTACATAATTACGCATGTTCGATATTGTTCATCTTTAGGGATAAAAAAGATGAAAACCTGCTACATTCGTTCATGACCTTTGAAGTCACCTCTACACGTCAATTGATAAAAAAGTTAGGTATTATAGCTTTATGCAACTTCATATATATATCCTACATTTCTATTACGCGGACTATGGATTTACTTAATCTGACCGGTGAATGACCTGGCAAGTTTTCTGATTTTTTTTAATATTGTATCAAGCTTCCCCAGCAAACGATGAGGCTGGCCCCAGAATTCACATTTTTGCCGAGTAATTTTACTGGAATTTCAGTGCTGAATTAACTGAAAAGTGAAGTTGTCGTTAACAACCAGGAAACATGCAACGTCAACCACACACCATGTAGAATAATGAATACTGGTATACATGAACAATGTTGGATGTCACTTAAGCACTTCATATCGGATCAAGTACGCCCAGCCTTCTTTTCTAATGAAATAGCCAAGACATTGCGCTTTGATCTTTTTTCTCTACTGAAACTGAAAAAAAAACTGATGCCCCTATTGTTGACCCATTACAATTGAAAATGGGGGCTTGGATGAAACAAAGCATCCAAAATAGGAGTCTGATTCTCCCTCAAGATTATGACCATTACATTTTTTTGGCTTCATTTATTAAGCCCAACCTGTGGGTTCAATAGTTAGCCTACAAGGGTCTTGACGTTATTTGGCTTTGTTAAGCAACTGTCCAGTCCAGAAAGTGGATTTTGTTATTGCCATTCAGTGAAACATTATACTAAAGATTTGACATATGCTTTACTTCATGGATCTTTGATATTTGGATGTATGTTTTTGGGGCAGTTGTTGTGAGTTTCCATCCAACATCTCCCTGCTTCAGGTTAATTAAGTGACAAACTAGGCAAAACTTTCTGTCCTGCGGAAGTTGCAGAAGGCAACCCATGTCTGGAGTATATTAAATATGTTGTGTTTCCATGGTTTGGATACTTTGAGGTACTCGGGAAGGAAGAGAATGGTGGTAGCAGGTAATATATCATTATTTATCTCTGAATAATGTAATCTGGTACTATACATTTACATGTTTTTGAAAGGGTATATGTATACGTCATATATGTGGTAAAGTATGCGCGAGTACGAAGGACCTCGAAGTATGCAGTTAGTACAAATTTGTTAGAATGAGGGATTTCTTCTTCGGGAGGTGGTAACACTATTACATGTTTCCTCCTGAACCAGTTTATATGTACAATATATACTTATACGACTGAGTCATTCTTTATTTCATAGCCAAGCAAGCGAAACTAAAACAAATATCCGTGAGATAATTATGTGCCAGCAAGTTTCTGGTCAGTACAAAACGATTTCTATAGTTCATCTTGATGTCTATGTGTAGGATGTTTCAGAACATTCAAGATGTTATGGAAGTGGTGCTCTGGATGCCGCTGAGGTGAAGCTGTGCCTTCAGCAAGAAACTAGACAATCGTTGTGATCCTCCATTCCTCCACCAGAGTCAAAGAAATCATGTTCCACGACTCTTGAATCGTTCATATCTCAGAAGTCACAAAGTATTGAAGATGTTTATCTTGGTATCATATTTATTATCTTTAAGTTTTTATCACCAGATGTATGTGGTATTCTCCATTTAGCAAACCTGGGATTCGATATGCTTTGTTTATGTCCAACAACCTGGTGAACTTGATGAGATTAGAAGAGATATTTGTACTGTTAACTGGCTCTTTCTGTTATGTATATGCAAGCACCTTTCAAGTATATGGTACTTGCCAACACCGTGGTAATGATTTATATACTTCTGTTGCACCTAGGAACACCTTATACACGCCTATTGGTCATCCTACGGGCGCGGCGTGTCGCTGCGCCAGAGTTTCCTAGGTTCATACAAAGCACGATCGATCTGTCAGTACTAACATGTTTACGGATTTCAACTTTCAATTATTTTTTATTGGGTGGGACCGCATATCATGCATGTTGTAGCGATATTCTAACTCTTAATTTTAATATAATTCTTTTGGGAAATTCAGAGCTTGAATTTTGATTGATTAATGAATCATGTTGATCCACTTTCGTGAAGGCTAAGTGTTTCTAGTTGTAGTAGAAAATTGGCACACTGCCTACCGGTGTTGGGTGTCGCTGGACTCTGATGGGTAGTAGGATGTTTCTCGTCTTTGAGAATTGTAGAATCTTAAGATAGTACCAAAAAATGTGTGCAACAATTTGTAATTTTCTATGTGATAATACAAAATCATTAAAAAATAACATTTTAAATGTTCTCGTGTAACGAAAAATATATTTGTGCAACAAGTTATAATTTTCTCTACAGTGCTAACAAAATATTTTGGAATGTCTTGCAACGTTTTAAACATGCCCACGCAACAAAAATATTATATGTGCGCAACAAATATAATTTTCTTTAGTGATACTTCAAATAATCATATGAATTTTTGTCCAACATTTTAAGCATACACATGCAACATTTTTTTGTGTGTATGCGACAAATTATAGTTTTCTCCGCAATCCTGCAAAATCTTTCAAAAAGTATTACATCATTTGAAACATGACCATGCAAACATATACTTAAGTGTATGCAATAAATTACGGTATCCTCACCATCGACATACCATGATGGATCTAATGGATATCCGAAGAAGACGACACACCTAACCATTACTAATCCGTGCAGGACGTGTCATCCCTAATTCAGTAATAGTTGAGTTCTCAATAATGGCATGTCTCCCTATAGCTGCACATGTACCTTGTAGATTGTACTTTCTCCATTCCAAAAAATCAGATTGTTTAGCCTTTTTGTGAAACACATGTTTCTAGACTTCCGAACCTTCATACTGAAAAGCGTCTACATGTGTTCTAGACAAAGGTAAAACATCTAATGTTTTGTAACGGGGATACTGCATAGCAGCAAGCTAGTAGTAAAGCGCTAGCAAGTAGATCCGTGAAAGTTAAAGAGAGATGTGGACAACATCCGGTCAAAAAAAGAGACGTGGACAACACGTTGAAGGAGATATGCCATAGAGGACAATAGTAAAGATGTTTTTTATTTACATATCTTATTAATTCGTAATAGTTATGTATCATGATAGAACTGTATGAAGTGGAAACATTAATACATGTGTGGTATATAAACAAACCAGGTTCCTAGTATCCTCTAGACTAGTTCGTTGGGCAACTGATGATCGAGGTTTCCCAATCATGGACTTTACCACGTCAACTGACAACGAGGTCACTTATGAAGTGATGGACAACACCCAACCATAGTATTGCAATGTGATCCAGTCACATAGTTCAACATTGTAATATCTAGCAAAGCATATTGATTCAGTCCTTCGACGGTTAGATCATATTAATCATTGTCTCCCAAGGCTTCTTTGATCACATCAATCGTCATGTCCGTAATTGGGTGAACATGAAGGTGTGCGTTAGGTATTTCAGAGGAACTTTTGAGGCCTATGTATCAAGACCGGGATTTTCCCATCCGAGTGACGGATATATACCCTAGGACCACTTGATGAGATTACATCTACACGTTTGCAAACATGTGACAAGGTCACGGGAATGTAATATCACGAGAACGAGTAAATGTGTTTGTCAGTGACAAGATCGAACTTAGGTATGTCGATACCAGGAGATCAAACCTTGGACAAACTTGGTATCATAGAGCAAAGGGAATGATACTCGATGTTCAAGGTTCAAGCGATCAAGTTAATCGTGGAATGCATGGGGATCATTATGTGTTTCCAGATACCACTATTGGTCATTGATCGGAAAGTGTGTCGATCATGTATGTGTATTCCCGATCCAGACGGTGTCACGCTTAAGGTTAGAGACGCTTAGGGATTAATCCAAGATCATAGGAGAAAAAAGAGAGAACTCCAGAATTGTTCTAGAATATAATAAAAGTGTTTCGGGGATATACGATGATAACCGGAGGGGTTCGGAAGGTGTTTCGGAGTGATAAGTATTAAATAATATGAATTTAATATTAATTAAATGAATTAATATTAAAAAACAATATTTAAATTGGATTTTTGGGCGGACCACCTAACTAGGCCTCACTAGAGAAGGGCCAAAAGGGGGCCGCCGCCCTAGGGAAGGCCTTGGGAGGCTGCCGACCACCAAGTGGGCTCCCACAACGTGGGGCCCATGTGGGAGGCTGGTCGCCGCCTCCTCCCACCTCTCCTCCCTTGATTAGTCCCACCCCGGGACTTTGAGGGAGGGAGTATCTCCCTTCCACCTATATAAACAGGGGCACCCCTCTCCCCAAATCTATCCATCAATTGGACTTTACCTTTCTCTCTCTCTAGCTCTCTCGCTCTTCCTCATGTGTTGTTCCCAATATTGGACTTGCATACGGGGATTGGGGTGTTTCCACCATATGCATGTCGTCGTGCTGTTGGACTCGGTCCGGATCAATCTTCTCCCATTGCTTTGCTGGACCAGATCCCGGGAAACATCTCTACACCATATGTGTGCAAGGCCACGAGTCACTGCCACTTGTGGTGTTTTGCTTGGAGCTTAGAACTTGGACGTTGACATGACCATGAGGTCGACTACGTTGTACAATGAGCAAGGGGTGAGTTGCGAGGAGCTTCGCGACCTTGAGGTCGGCTACGACTATGACTACGTCATCCATGTTCCCCTCGGAACGTTAACCGTGTTCGGTATTCAAAGGTATGAACACCGAATCCCCGCTCGTTACTATACATATCTATGGATAGATCTTGGCTAGGTGTGTTCGCACTGTAGGATTTTTTGTATTCTATCGTGGAACCCCTTCAGTGGTATCAGAGCCGATCTATGCGTAGATGTTTGGTATGAGTAGAACACATGTTGATTGTGTGGGCATTGATTTTCTAGTTGCTAGCGTTCAACCTGTACTTGTTCATATCACAGCAATGTCGGATGATGCGGCCCAGACCAACCTTACGTGTAACCTTATGTGAGACCGATTCCACGACTAACATATGTCTTGTACCATATAAGTGGCTGCGGGTGTCTATCTCTTCGACATTAGTTGATATGGCATTTACAAAGAATGGCCTTGAAAGGGGAATTAAAGGACAACTAGTTAATCTATGTTATGGTTGGAAGTTCGTAGGTAGAAACAGTTCTCTTGCGAAAGCCCTAACAGACGCGTAAAACATGCAAAGATAAAGTAGAGGCATCTTTATTTTGCAGGAGCTTGTGATATGGTCAAGGTAAGTATTTATGAAATGTACTACCGATGGCATGGAGGCACCATGATATGTCCATTTTGCATCACCATTCTATATCATAATTTACTGTTATTCACTGATATATTTCATATTAAGAGATGATACTTATGTTATTTCATCTGTTTTTGTATGGTTGATGACTTTTGGAGGATGGACCGGTGAAGTCGGGATTCTGATGGAAAAGGCACTATTTGGAGGCAAAATTCGCGAAGATCAAAAAATCTCAGAAAATATATGAAAAATCCTATTTTTTCAGAAGACGAAGGAAGCCAGAAGGAGGAGCAGAGATGGGCCACACAAGGTGTGGTTCATGATATGGTTTGTGAGAAGAACACATATGCAATGACTCTAGCTGTGGTTCATGAGAAGAACACACATGCAATGACTCTAACTGTGGTTCATGAAAAGAGCAGACATGCGATGACACCGGTGGATCCATGTGTGGTCTATGAGAGGAACACACATCCAATGACACCGGTGGATCCTTACGTGGTCTGTGAGAAGAACACACATGCAATGACACTGGTGGATCCATACGTGGTCTGTGAGAAGAACACACATGCAATGACACTGGGTGTGGTTCACGATATGGTTTGTGAGGAGAACACACATCCAATGACTCTAGCTGTGGTTCATGAGAAGAACACACATGCAATGACTCTAACTGTGGTTCATGAAAAGAGCAGACATGCGATGACACTAGTGGATCCATGTGTGGCCTATGAGAGGAACACACATGCAATGACACCGGTGGATCCTTACGTGGTCTGTGAGAAGAACACACATGCAATGACACTGGTGGATCCATACGTGGTCTGTGAAAAGAACACACATGCAATGACACTGGTGGATCCATATCTGGTTTATGAGAAGGACACACATACAATGACACTGGTGGATCCATGTGTGGTCTGTGGGAAGAACACACATGCAATGACACTGGTGATATGTGGTTTGTGAAAAGAACAGACATGCAATGACTCTAACTGTGGTTCATGAAAAGAGCATACATGCAGTGACACTAGTGGATCCATGCGTGGTTAATGAGAAGAACACACATGCAATGACACTGGGTGTGGTTCATGATATGGTTTGTGAGAAGAACACACATGCAATGACTCTAACTATGGTTCATGAAAAGAGCAGACATGCGATGACACCGGAGGATCCATGTGTGGTCTATGAGAGGAACACACATCCAATGACACCGGTGGATCCTTACATGGTCTGTGAGAAGATCACACATGCAATGACACTGGTGGATCCATATGTGGTCTGTGAGAAGGACACACATGCAATGACACTGGTGGATCCATCTGTGGTTTGTGAGAAGGACACACATGCAATGACACTAGTGGATCCATGTGTGGTCTGTGGGAAGAACACACATGCAATGACACTGGTGATATGTGGTTTTTGAAAAGAATAGACATGCAATGACTCTAACTGTGGTTCATGAAAAGAGCATACATGCAATGACACTAGTGAAATCATGTGCGGTTAATGAGAAGAACACACATGCAATGACACTGTGTGTGGTTCATGATATGGTTTGTGAGAAGAACACACATGCAATGACTTTAGTTGTGGTTTATGAGAATAACACACATGCAATGACTCTAACTGTGGTTCATGAAAAGAGCAGACATGCGATGACACCGGTGGATCCATGTGTGGTTTATGAGAGGAACACACATCCAATGACACCGGTGGATCCTTACGTGGTCTGTGAAAAGAACACACATGCAATGACACTAGTGGATCCATATGTGGTCTGTGAGAAGGACACACATGCAATGACACTGGTGGATCCATCTGTGGTTTGTGAGAAGGACACACATGCAATGACACTGATGGATCCATGTGTGGTCTGTGGGAAGAACACACATGGAAGGACACTGGTGATATGTGGTTTGTGAAAGGAACGGACATGCAATGACTCTAACTGTGGTTCATGAAAAGAGCAGACATGCGATGACACCGGTGGATCCATGTGTGGTCTATGAGAGGAACATACATGCAATGACACCGGTGGATCCTTACGTGGTCTATGAAAAGAACACACATGCAATGACACTAGTGGATCCATATGTGGTTTGTGAGAAGGACACACATGCAATGACACTGGTGGATCCATGTGTGGTCTGTGAGAAGAACATACATGCAATGACACTGGTGATATGTGGTTTGCGAAAGGAACAGACATGCAATGACTCTAACTGTGGTTCATGAAAAGAGCAGACATGCAATAACACTGGTGGATCCATGTGTGGTTAATGAGAAGAACACACATGCAATGACACTAGGTGTGGTTCATGATATGGTTTGTGAGAAGAACACACATGCAATGACACTAGCTGTGGTTCATGAGAAGAACACACATGCAATGACACTGGTGTATCCTTATGTGGTTTGTGAGAAGAACACACATGCAAGGACTCTAGCTATGGTTCATGGAAAGAAAACACATCCAATGACTCTAGCTGTGGTTCATGAGAAGAACACACATCCAAGGACACTGGTGGATCCATGTGTGGTCTGTGAGAGGATCACACATGCAATGACTCTAACTGTGGTTCATGAAAAGAGCAGACATGCAATGACACTAGTGGATCCATGTGTGGTTAATGAGAAGAACACACATGCAATGACACTGGGTGTGGTTCATGATATGGTTTGTGAGAAGAACACACATGCAATGACTCTAGCTATGGTTCATGACAAGAACACACATGCAATGACACTGGTGTCTTATGTGGTTTGTGAAAAGAACACACATGCAAGGACTCTAGCTGTGGTTCATGGAAAGAACACACATCCAATGACTCTAGCTGTGGTTCATGAGAAGAACACACATCCAATGACACTGGTGGATCCATGTGTGGTCTGTGAGAGGATCACACATGCAATGACTCTAACTGCGATTCATGAAAAGAGCAGACATGCAATGACACTGGTGGATCCATGTGTGGTTAATGAGAAGAACACACATGCAATGACACTAGGTGTGGTTCATGATATGGTTTCTAAGAAGAACACACATGCAATGACTCTAGTGGATATATCTTGGCATAATTTGATGTAATGCCATGATGTATTTCATTGTACAAGACACTCACTTTCCATTTTTATACTACTCAGTTTTGCCCTTAGTTTTATGTGGTACTACTCAGTTTTGCCCCCTCTCTCTATCTTTCGTAGAAGCACAAACCTGTGCTCACCCTGTCTGCTACTCCCTGATTGGTTGTCATAGTTGTCACGCAGATCGTGCGCACCAACCGTTGATTCTGTGCGATCCAACGATGATCATTGCACACGTCGTGCCCTTCACAGTACATCGTGAGACAACACGGACGTCTCCCTCAGCAAGACTTCTATAAGAAGGAACACGATGCCGGCCATGGAAAAAGTCGTCGAGCGGTCATGTCATGTTTAATAAAGTCTAAAAAGCCTACTAGTGCTACTACTACGCCACAACGCATGCGTCATCGAGTGCACGGTCGTCGATGGACAACTGCAATTTATTGCCACTTGATTTTAATAAGACATATCCCCTTTTTTACGCAGCGACTCTCAATCGCACTTCCAACTGGGGCCCACCATAAGAAGCTTGCACGCTAGCCGGAGGCCGAATAGCTGAGCTCGACGAGACCTAACGTCTCCGGCTTCATCGAGTCACTCGCAGCCATCAACACATCCCTTTACCCGATCTATCACAACCCCACAAATCTCGCCGTACATCCACCTACCTCCCCCTCTACATTTCCACTTTTAACTATCGCCAATTTTAGGGCCGTGTCAAACTTCGTACATAGAAATTGTGTGCGCGCCCTTTGCATGCGGCTCAATACAGAACTTCCATGCATGGCCCGGGAAAAAAACGTGACGTACCGTGCGCGTGTCACGGTGCACGGTGCAGTAGACTGCGAGGTGCGTTGCACGGTGGTGCAACGAAACGTGCCTTGCTTCCATCCACCTTAACTATAGAGCCCCTCTCCGCACACCCACTCTCACTCTCGCTCACTGTCCTCACGCAACCCTCTCCACTGTACCACTAGCACCCGCAAACTCTCGAGAATACCCCATCCGCGCCGACAATGGCCGAGGAGGATAAGGTGGCCATCGTCGCCTTCGTGGCTGCCGGCGAGGAAGCCCCCGTCTCCTCACCGGTCCCCCTCGACGCATTGAAAGCAGTCGCCGTCCCTGTCTAGGCCCCAGTCAAGGCATCGATGGCAGCCGCCGTTCCCGTCCAGGTCCCCGTCCCGCCATCGACGGAGCCGAAGAGGAGTTTCCCCCGCAGGAGCTCCCCGGTTGATACATTGCAAATGTATCTATAATTTTTGATGTTCCATGCTTGGTTTTATCTACTTTCTTGTGTTTTGTTCACACTTTGGAGTACTTTTCATATGATTTCTTGGACTAACCTATTAAAAAGATGCCACAGTGCCAGTTGCCTGTTTTCTGCTGTTTTTGGTTCCAGGAAAGTCAGAAAATCAATATTGTCAGAATTGGACAGGACAAAAGCCAAAGTTGATATTTTACTGGAAGACTCACGGAGCCAGAAGACGAGACAGAGAGGGGCCACAAGGTGGCCACACCAGAGGGTGGTGCGGGCTAGCCCTCGCCGCTCCACCAGGTGGTGTGGGCCCCCTGGCCGCCCACCGACCTTGCGTCTTCTCCTATAAGAAGCCTCCCAGTGCATAAACCCTAAATAATCAATCAGAAATCCACAAAAAGTTTCGCAGCGCCACTGCCACCAAAGGGGAGATTCGGGGGACAGAAAGTCTTTGTTCCGGCACCCTGCCGGGATGGGGAAGTGCCCCCGGAGCCATCTCCATCGATCTCCACCACCATCTCCATCACTATTGCTGATTCCCATGATGAGGAGGGAGTAGTTCTCTCTCGAGGCTAAGGGTTCTACCGGTAGCTATGTGTTCATCTATCTCTCTATGCATGATCATATTGTGATCATGAGCTTGTAATCTATAGATCTACCTTGCTACTCAAGTGCTTTAATAGATCTCTGCTCTCCCCATGTGTGTGAAAGTGACAGCGTGCACACCATGGTGGCACTTAGGCTAGAGATTACAAATACTTGTTATAAGTTATATGTGGAGTTGGATGTTTCTATGAAATTGTGGTGTTTATTGGAACCATCTAGAGCTCAAGGTGATAGTGTGGGGTTATCTAGATGGGAAAGACTTACTTTGAGGTGTGCTGTTATAGCCCTACCATGGATTAGAGTGTCCAACCAGAGAGTAATTAAGAGTAGTATCATAAAGAGAATATATTTATATGAGAGTGTTCACTAGTGAAAGTATGATCCCTAGGCCTTGTTTCTAAGCACTGAAACACCATTTGCTATTAGATCTATTACATGTTTGCTTGCTTCCTTCTTTATTTCAATTTTCCTTTAGTCTTTTCCCACATCAACCACACGCCAACAAGCTATTTTCTGCCACCGTTACCACTTATAATTATCCATACCACTTGTATTTCACTATCTCTTCGCCGAACTAGTGCACCTATACACCTGACAAGTGTATTGGGTGTGTTGGGGACACAAGAGACTTCTTGTATCTTGATTGCAGGGTTGCTTGAGAGGGGATACCTTTGACCACTTCCTCCCTGAGTTCAATAAACCTTGGGTGATCCACTTAAGGGAAACTTCCTGCTGTTCTACAAACCTCTGCACTTGGAGGCCCAAGAACTGTCTACAAGAATAGAAGTGCGTAGACATGAAGCTATTTTCTGGCGCCGTTGCCGAGGAGGTAAGGTAAAAGGTACTCACATCCTCCGGTGTGAGTGCTCGAAGTTATTTCCTTTAGATTCTGCAATTTTGTCTTTTTGCTTCTTGTTTTCACTAGTTAGGCTTAATGGAAAACAACAACAAAATTAGAGAGCTTTATAGTATTTATCTTGAGTTAGGACATGAAGTGTTTGAAGAGAAAATTAAAAAACCTATGGAACTTTATTTGCATGCTAATAGCAATGTTGTTAGTATGAACTCTTTGGACACCATTATTGCTAATGCTATGGAAAAGTATAAGATTGGGGAAGCTAGTTTTTATGAAAATGATCTTTTTAGTTCCCCAGCTATGGAAGATAGCTATTCTATTGCTTATGATGATACCAAACCTCCAATATATGATGATTACAATGATGAATATGATATTTTCAGTCCACCTACTATTGAGGAGAAAATTAATTATGACTACAATATGCCTCCTATATTTGATGATTATGGTGATGAGAATAATAATGATAGCTATTTTGTTGAATTTGCTCCCACTAGAATTAATAAGAATGACTATGTTTATGTGGAGAGTATTAATTATTTTATGCATGTGGCTCATGATAAGAATGTTTTATGTGATAGTTATATTGTTAATTTTATTCATGATGCTACTGAAAGTTATTATGAGAGAGGGAAACTTGGTTTTATGCATCTCAATAATATTAGGTTTCCCCTCTTTATGTTGAAAGTCTTGAAGTTGCACTTGTTTTGCTTTACTATGCTTGTTGTTTTGTGCTTTCATGACTTGTTTCTTTACAATATTCCTATGCATAGGAAGTGGGTTAGACTTAAATGTGCTTTGAATTTGCTTCTTGATGCTCTCTTTTACTTCAATTCATATTTCTTATGTGAGCATCTTCTCAAACTATCATGCCTAACTTAAAGGCATTAAAGAAAAGTACTTATTGGGAGATAACCCAAAAGTTTTAGATGAGTCTTGGAAGTTATTACTTCAGTAATAACCTTTCCTTATCCTTTTTATTTGCTTTTTGTGCCAAGAGTAACCTCTAATGAGAGAGAAGTAATGATTGGGAAAGTTGATGTCCCGAAACAGATTTATGTGCTTCACCGTAAACATTCGTGTAAAATCTCTGAACCTCCTTTTGAGGCATGAATTTGTGTGCTTCTGCCCCAGGTTGTTATCTAACTTTCGTTAGTTCAACACTTTTCAATTTGAGCAACAGAAGGTCTTCTAAAAAATTCGTCTTTGCCTGTTGGTCTGTTTTGACAGATTTCTGCCATTATTTGCATTTGCTTCTTGTTGGTTCCTTTTTGAGTTTTTTTAGGTAATTGAGCTTTTTGAGGGAAGTGCTACAGTAGCTTGTGTTTTAATGGAAGTTTTATTGGTGTTGGAACTGAACCTAAAGACTTATTATCTTGAGTGCACTAATGTTGCTAATAAAGATTGTGTGAAGTTTTGTATGAAGGAAAATTTTCAGGTGTATGGAAGGAATGAGTAATGAGATGAAAGATGGACTAAATCTCAAGCTTGGGGATGCCACGCATGTCACCCCAATAAATATCCAAGAAGTACAAGCGTCAAAGCTTGTGGATGCCCAAGGCATCCCCTTCTTCATCAATAAAAATTCTAGGTTTCTTCCAAACACTTCATTGTTATTGTTTCATGCACAGTTGTGTTGTTCTTGGAGCGTCTTCTTTTTCGTTTTCGTTTTGGTTTTTCATTTGCTTGGTTTTCTTAGTTTTCTGAATAAATTGGTTGGACCCCCTCTTTCATGCATTGGTTTTCAAATAGCTTGGTTTGGATTGGAAAAGAGTAGGAAAAGTTCATGCTTAAGTGGTAAAGAGAGTTTGTTTTTGACTGTGGCCCGTGCTTTGTCATGCCATGCTTGATATTGTTTTGGCTTTATGCTTAGTATTCATTGCTGTAGCATGACTTGTTATAAACAATTGAGATTGCTTAATGTGCCTTGGAAGGATCATCCGTTGTTTTAGCATATTAAAGCATAGTATTGTGGTATTCTCCTTTGATGCTTTATTTGGGTTGACTTGGTGCATGCTCACACCATGTTATGACTATCTAAACTCACCATAGCCTTTATGATCCTTTAGTTTTCAACTTGTAGTATCACTTTATGCTTTGATCAATGATGTTTTGTTGCTCTGCATGATTATGGCCATTATTGCTCTCTTAGTTTGTCGCTCCCAGTCTTTTGCTAGCCTCTGTAACCAAGTATGAGTTCCACTCATGCATGCAACTCGCTAAGCCAAGTTATTCCAAAGAGTCCACCATACCTACCTATTAGCATATGCTATTCCAAGTATATTCATGCTTTTGTTTACCTTCCAAATTAAACTTGTTATGAGAAAACTAGTGATTAAAGCTCTCACGAACTTGATGGCACACTTTACTTTTCTTGCCCTTAATAAATTTGAACCATTGTGTCGTCTGTGTTGTATATACTTGCACTTATTTGTTGGGGATTAGCAGAATCGTGCTATCATGGGGAACGCTTTCAACATTGCACATGTACTTTGTACCTAGTTGATATCATGCTCTTTTGTCTATGGATGTCGTCGGTGTGAAATGAAAGGGGAGCTTGTAAGTCCATGGAGTTATGTATATGTGTTAGAGAAACGCCTGGGCCGCTGGTGTAATCCATGCTGACATGGTGGAAACCTACAGCGTAACCATAATGAGCTGTCTATGAAACATTCTTCTTAAAAAACGGAGTCCTATATTGAGAAAAAAGAGAAAGAGAAAAAAAGAGATTATGAAAAGAGGAAAGAGAGAAAAAAGCACCATATTCCCATGGTAAATAAGAAGATTGCTGAGATGCTCGTTGTCTGCTTGCCTTGTCATTTTGATATGGGGATTCTTCCATATCATTGGGCAAGGGGTACCCCGTTGGCGGTTCTCAATGATACACGTGTACTTACAATGACAAGAACTTCCCGGTGACTAAACTTGAGTAGCATGAGGAGCGGCCCTCATATTCAAGGGACATGAGGTTTCTAACTTATACTTCGTCAAGCATGTACACCATAGTTTGTTCACTTTAACCTTAATCACTTCAAGATGCTTATGATAGGGGCAATGAGAGCTGAAAGCTATAAGTACCATAATTTTTGGAAGCTCTTTATGAGACTTGAATCCCTACTTCCTTCTATGAAGGCCCTTCTTCCACCATTATATCGAGTCTCCACCTTCTACCTTTATGCACCTACTTTGAGAGCATAGTGGCCATTCTTAGTTCTATGTGCATTGTCCCAAGACTAGTTGATTGATTCATACCTTGATATTGCTTGTTTTAAACTATTTGTATCTAGTCACTCTTATGAACCTTGAAGGTGTCCTATGCATTTATATTTGCTACTCTATGAGGGACAAGCTGAATACTATTATGCTATGTTTTCTTTATGTGAAACAAACAAACGTCTTGCAAAACATTGTTATTCATGAATCTTTTGTTTGTGCCTTTTCATGTTGCATCATAGTTTCTTTGTCTTATTGCTAGAACCTTGTCTTTCATGTTATGATTGAGGTACTATGATCCCAGCTTCGAATGCTTTACAAATACTTTGATCAAGTCTTTGATGGTGCATGTCACCTCAAAAAAAATTCTTTCTTTTTATCACTTACCTACTCGAGAATGAGCAGGAGTTAAGGTTGGGGGTATTTATACTTTGCAAATGTATCTATAATTTTTGATGTTCCATGCTTGGTTTTATCTACTTTCTTGTGTTTTGTCCACACTTTGGAGTACTTTTCATATGATCTCTTGGACTAACCTATTAACAAGATGCCACGGTGCCAGTTGCCTATTTTCTGCTGTTTTTGGTTCCAGGAAAGTCAGAAAATCAATATTCTCGGAATTGGACGGGACAAAAGCTAAAGTTGATATTTTACCGGAAGACTCACGGAGCTAGAAGATGAGACGGAGAGGGGCCACAGGGTGGCCACACCATATGGTGGCGCGGGCTAGCCCTAGCCGTGCCACCAGGTGGTGTGGGCCCCCTGGCCGCCCACTGACCTTGCCTCTTTGCCTATAAGAAGCCTCCCGATGCATAAACCCTAAATAATCAATCATAAATCCACGAAGAGTTCCATAGCGCCGCCGCCACCGAAGGGGAGATTCAGGGGACAGAAAGTCTCATTACGGCACCTGCCGACGGGAAGTGCCCCCGGAGCCATCTCCATCGATCTCCACCGCCATCTCCATCACCATTGTTGATTCCCATGATGAGGAGGGAGTAGTTCTCTCTCGAGGCTAAGGGTTCTACCGGTAGCTATGTGTTTATCTCTCTCTCTCTCTCTATGCATGATCATATTGTGATCATGAGCTTGTAATCTATAGATCGACCTTGCTACTCAAGTGATTTAATAGATCTCTGCTCTCCCCATGTGTGTGAAAGTGACAGCGTGCACACCATGGTGGCACTTAGGCTAGAGATTACAAATACTTGTTATAAGTTATATTTGGAGTTGGATGTTTCTATGAAATTGTGGTGTTTGTTGGAACCATCTAGAGCTCAAGGTGACAGTGTGGGGTTATCTAGATGGGAAAGGCTTACTTTGAGGTGTGCTGTTATAGCCCTACCATGGATTAGAGTGTCCAACCGAAGAGTAGTTAAGAGTAGTATCATAAAGAGAATATATTTATATGAGAGTGTTCACTAGTGAAAGTATGATCCCTAGGCCTTGTTTCTAAGCACTGAAACACCGTTTGCTATTAGATCTATTACATGTTTTCTTGCTTCCATCTTTATTTCAGTTTGCCTTTAGTCTTTTCCCACATCAGCCACATGCCAGCAAGCTATTTTCTGGCACCGTTACCACTTATAATTATCCATACCACTTGTATTTCACTATCTCTTCGCCGAACTAGTGCACCTATACACCTGACAAGTGTATTGGGTGTGTTGGGGACACAAGAGACTTCTTGTATCTTGATTGCAAGGTTGCTTGAGAGGGGATACCTTTGACCACTTCCTCCCTGAGTTCGATAAACCTTGGGTGATCCACTTAAGGGAAACTTGCTGCTGTTCTACAAACATCTGCACTTGGAGGCCCAACAACTGTCTACAAGAATAGAAGTGTGTAGACATCACCGGTCACAAGCAGATTAAGCACTTCTTGGGCACCTACGATCTAGATAAGTACATCGCTCCGTTGAACCCCTACGACACCGGTATCGACGACCCATGGTCGAAGGTAACTAGGGTTTGCTCCCCTCCCCTGGTTCTTCTACCGTTCCCATCGTTGGATGCAAGATCTTGGTTTATTAGGATTCGCTTGTTCGCATTTCGATTGCTCGATCTTCTTACATCATCTACTCCCCCATTTTCCTTTTCTTCCAATAGGTTTCCGGCAGTGACGTTTGCAGTGATGATGAGTCCATTCACACCAAGGCTCATCAGGTGTTGAGGAGGCTGCGGGCTGGCCAGTACGACGCCTTCCTCAGGCGCGGTGACTACAGCTGCCCCTTCCGCAAGGGGATCAACTACTGCTTGACAAGTCACGCCGGCGGCACCGACTTGAATACCTTACTGAAGCATGCAGAGGCCACGGGCTCCGACATCCACAAAGGCGGCAAGCGCGAGATCATGAACATCAATGCCTACATCGCTGAACACCGGTCTCTCAGCATTCACCTCCGAAACCTCCAGCGGGTGGTCATCAAAGAGGTTCGCATGCCTCCAATCATGCCCAAGGCGCCCAAGATTAAGGGACTGGGCAGCAAGAAGTGGAGGAAGCGCCGAAGGGAGGAGGCGGAGGCGCGAGCGCTTGCAGGATGTGCATGCAGCTTCTTTCTAGCTATATCCTATTTCTGGATGAATGCATCGAACCTCGTTAAGCAACTTACTTTCTATCGCTATATCCTATTTAGCTGCGCATAGCTATATCTACATTTGTTTTGTTTTCTGAATGAATGCATTCTGCCTGGTGTGATTTGCTGCTCTAGATTTGCTACCTGATCGGAGGCAAAAAGAGGTCCAAAAGAGAACAAATTATCGAAGTGAGAATCTTCTCTAGATTTGCTACCAATTTGGGCAAAATGAAACATATCTGTTTAGCGAGAGAGGAAAAGGGCACTCTTTCAAACTACCAGTTAACAAGCTACCATCTTGACAAGCTACAAGACACATACATAAACATAACACAAAGAGGGTTAAATTTATTTTACTACTCTCGCTTGAGGCACTAGCCATCTTGACAAGCTAATTGAGTTCCACATAACAGAAACATAACACTAAGAAGTAAAATTTGATTCACTTCTCAGCAGACCACTTGAGACGCTTGCCATCGTTCCTAGCCGACCAACTGTGATCATTCCAGGTGGATCTTACATTATTGGCCTCCACAGCTCACAAAATGCAAGTTCGTCCCACCTGGGATCTGACTTGGCTTCCCTACCTTCAGCATCCTACGGCACAATTAGCGGTGCATCACATGCCTGATTGTTGCCGCTAGAAGATGCTGCCTCTCTGTTTGCTGCTTCAGCTGCAGCCTCTCTGTCGATTATAGCTTCAGTCAAGCTCTCTTTCAGCTGCTTCTGCAGCCTCTCTGTCAGCTGCTTCAGATGCAGCCATTTCCTTTGCATATGCAGCTTCAAACTCAGCTATTCTGCATTTTCTACAAAGGGCTCCCCTAAGCTCGTCTTCCCTCCTGCAAATAGGGCAAAACACGAGGTAACATAGAAAAAATGGATCTTCTTGTACAGCTGGTAGGTCACGTGAGCATCTATGGATGCATACTTCAGGTTTATATCAGACAACGGCCACTCGTCCCAGAAATTGTGCCTATCCGTAGGGAAATCTTCCTTCATTTTGTCGTACGACTCATCGAGGATTCTAGTTGCGAGTGATGCCATTCCATCCTTCCTCGAGCCCCCCAGGATCTTGACAAGACGTTGAATATCGATCCAGTTGTGCGTAGGAATTATAATTTCCTCTTGATAAAATTTTGAAAAATTAGTTGTTGTGTCGACAGTGCAGAAAACAATTCCCTTTTCTACAAGGAACTGACGCAGCGCCGGACATTTCCTGTTAGTCCTGAAAGTATGTAGTTTGTCATCACCAAAAATTGTAACTACAAATATTTTGTCAATGCAAGATCATCATCTCAATATAATTTTGAAAAGTTTAGTAAATGCAAGATCAAGACTCTCAACATTGTCTTGTCATAATTTATTCGGTTTTGCTATTTCTCAGTCGACTGAACGAGTTGCACATTTCTTTTAACTACGGTTGCACTTTTCTTAGGTGATTGAGACTAAAGAAAATCTCAGTCGATTGAGACATAGGCAAACCCTAATTTATTTGGTCCTAAATAAAATCCAATAGTTGCAAGATGAGCAAGTGGATAAAGAATAAGAGGAGAAAACCCTAAAAGCGGTTAGCTACAGAGAGCAGATCTACAAACCGGGAGAGGTGGTAGACGAGGACGTGTTTCTGCATGGCTAGTTGAACGACGGTGACTTCACTCCCTTCACATCGGTGCTCCGGGGTGTACTCGAGGTCCAATCCCATAAACTTGTCCTCGTCTATCCCAAGACAACCCTCGTACATCCTCAGGACACGCACCACTGTCTCCTCCTCGTTGGTGTAGACAACGTATATCTTCTTATTGTCATGGGTAGTGAAGCTTGTCTCTAGAGTGCGTAGATCTTCCATGGCGGCAAGGAGAAGACGGGAAGAAGATAGATGACAGGAAGAAGAAGAGTGGTTTCTGCGAGGCAGGGGAGCGGTGGAACCATCAATGCGCTTTTAAGGTAGTGGTTAACGATTGGGACAGAAGTCCAAGGAGAGACGCGTGGCGGTGGCTGTTCTAGCTTCTGAGTAAACAAAAAATAATTATAACGCCGATACATGTGCCCTGTTTTGTCACATCAATACACTGGGTAGGGGTTGGGCAGGGGGTGTTGTCCTATCCACTGTGCCAACGCTGCAAGCCTATGTGACAGCCACCCCGCCTAAGCGACGGGAGAGACATAACGGCGAGAACTGACAGGGGGGCAACTAGATGGCCGTTAGCCTAATTTTTTGTATTGAAATGTAAAGTTGAATTCGTGCAGAAAAAAGACCCTCTGAGTATTTGGCACACCAACTGTAGTCATCCCGGCTGATTTCAGGGAACTTGGGTACCGCGTTGCCTGTACACCTCAACTTTTGGGCCAGAAGGGGGAGCCAGAGGTGGGCTAGGGTGGCCACACCACCTGTTCGTCTACGGTACCAAATTTCGTAGGCCAGCGCATGGCGGTACCTAAGTTGCCTGAAATTACCGCGTTTCGAAAAGTTGGGCCGCCAACTACTGAGAGGGGCCATTTCGAGGCAAACTCATCTCACCCCTGCCAAATTCAAACATTCCATTAAACTGCCCCGTGAAGTAGACGGTTGGGACCCTCATGCCGGTCATCTGTCCGTGACATGAGCGCCAACGCGGCAACCTCTTAGGCAAATCGAGCAGCTAAGTGGATTGGATGCGTTGACCAATTTCACAAATCCATTCCCAGCTTTCCCCTAGCCCCGGCGGCATCGGAATCCACCCTCCAGGCAAGACGATCCCTTCGAACATTTGACTTCCGGCGCCAAGTTGTTGTGCCCAGTCGCTGATCCCGAGCTCCAATGGCGCATGCCATAGCCGCCGTTGCGAGGCTCTAGCCCGCCTCCGCCGCCGATGAGCCGAGCAGCTCGGAGGATGGCAGATCCTACTATCAAGAAAGAAGAAGTTCTGTCTACAAGCGGGTGAGCTACCCTTCTCTTTGCTATTCGCACTAATTACAACTTCTAGCTGGCTACTGAACCTCAAATTGTTTGTTAGCCCAACACTGACAAACATATTTTGTCCACGGTTTTCTGTCAAGTGGGATCTACACGGACCCCCCTTACCTGGTTATGGTAGTCCTCTACAGGTACGACTCTAAGGGCAAGAGGTATGGACACCATTGTTTCACGATGGAAGAAGCGCCTACGCAGATCTGCACTATATCTGGTATGGTTGCTGCTCTACGTAATCATGTTGAATTATGGCTGAAGCAGACTACAAAGTTCAGCTTCATGGATGAACGTGGCATCATGGTTCCTATAACGTGTGACAGTTAGCTAATTGGGTTGATAAAAAGGTATGCTTCGGCTGCCATGTTTGAGCTGAAATGTGATGTACTGGATGTGGAAGCTGCTGCAACTAGGAGTCGCCCTTCTATTTCTGGACAGGGTGGTTGCTCGAACCCAATTAGCTCCTGGTAAGCAAAGGTCTCTTTGGGTTCACATGTTTGTGCTGAATTGTAATTTTTGTTTTGAGTAAAATGCACCGGAGGACCTAAAAGTTTGGAGGAAACCGTATGTAGGTCCTAAAAGTTTGGACTCATGTACCGGAGGTCCTAATTATCAGATCCATGTGCACTGTAGACGGGGATGTAGCTGAGAATTAGGACCTGCAGTGCACAACTAACTGAGAATTAGGACTTACAGTGCACAACTAACTAAGAATTATGACCTCCAGTACACGAGTTGAAACTTTTAGGACCTGCGAACGGTTTCCTCCAAACTTTTAGGACCTCCGGTGCATTTTACTCTTTTGTTTTATTTACTCTATAGATATTAGGCAGTTATGCAACAGTCTTATTTCTTTGACAGGAAGCACCGCAAGGTTAGAAACATGACTGCCGAGTCAGTCATTTTGCTGCCCGAAGAAATTAAAAACGAGTGGAAAGATGATGTTGGACACGATTCTGGTGCCCATTGTCCCGGCGATGCAGAGTACGTGAAGCTAATAAAATTGGCACCAAGGAAGAGGAAGAAGGCAGGAAATGAAGAAGCCAGTGGATGTGAAGGCTTGGTACCCAGGCTACGGAAGAAGGCTACTGGCAATGAAGATGCATAGTAATATGTTGAACTTGAACCTATATATGTAATTTTGTTAAATTCTGATCGCTCTATGTGTGGCACGTTGCTGGGCGAAACAATCTACCCACGTTCTCTGAGTAAAATGTACCGCGACTTGGGGTTTGGAAACGCCCGAGTCAGTAGTTGAATCCGAAATTGTGATTGTGCCACTACTATCTGAAAACAAGGATTCATCGGTTCCACGATTGCTGAGGGGCAGGAGGTCTCCAAATACGACGGAATGTAAGTGGCACAGAAATAAATTATTTAAGCTGCCACACTCCACGAAGCAGCAACTTATTTGAGATCTTGCTGTGACGTGGCAACATAAACAACAATGTTCTCACCGATAATGCCCAGATGAGGAGGAAATCGGTACCACTTTTTGGCCTAATCTTGAGTCCGTCTATCTCACCGCCTCTCTGCTCCTGTATCCCTGCATCTGGCGAAGCTCCCGGATCTCCAGTAACCGGGTGTACATGCTTCCACTTTATAAATTGTGGTTGTGCCATTTGCATGCGGCACAATCCACGTAGATTACGTTTAAAAAAACCACCAATGTCAGAATACACTAGTAGAAAAGGTGTCTTTGGTCCACGGTCACGTTCCCAATCTGGGACAGAGATCTAAATCGAGGCAGAAATTGATCTAAATCACAAATTCTTCCACAAATTAATCGAGACAGAGATCTAAATCAAGGCATTTCATTACTTCAACCACAAATTCTTCTAAACAAAGGTGTGATTTCACATCCTACATTAATTCAACCACTAGTCAACAATTTCACTTCCGCTGCCACTGTCCTCCGAGCCACCGGCTTCCTCGTCGCTGTCGGACGGAACCTCCACGATGTCCGCATTGTTCGCGAGACGGAGCACCTATTCGCGTTGAGCGGCGGCGATGACGGCATACTTGGTTCGTCCAGGGATGGACCAGAACCTCTCCCGCCCTTCTCGGTTGCGGAGATCCCGGTGTACCACACGCCCGTCAATGATGCGGTTGCCAATCTTGGCCTTTCGCTCCTTCTTGAACAGCGTCGGCCAGTACGGGCTGGTCGCCGCATACCGGGGCAGCACCCTCCTCCACGCGGGCATCTGGCGGCGGCGCGCCGCGATTTTGCTCTCCATCTTGGCTCGGCCAGGGAGCGGATCCACCGGCACCCCCGCAGAGCTAATGCGCCATCCATGGGGCACCGTCGCGGCTGGCGGCGCGAGGATGTTGAAGTTCGCGAACATCACCGCCTCATAGAAGTTCAGATCGGGCATCTCCATGGAGGCGTGGTGGAGATTGGAGAGGGGGAGAGGGGATGGACGACGAAGCAACGACGCGGTGGAGATTGGAGAGGACAAGGGGATGGACAACGAAGCGACGCGTTGTGGCGCCTCCTATTTGTACACGAGGACGATGAAGGGACGGGCGGAATATCCAAGGGGCATTGGTGATACATTGCAAATGTATCTATAATTTTTGATGTTCCATGCTTGGTTTTATCTACTTTCTTGTGTTTTGTCCACACTTTGGAGTACTTTTCATATGATTTCTTGGACTAACCTATTAACAAGATGCCACAGTGCCAGTTGCCTGTTTTCTGCTGTTTTTGGTTCCAGGAAGTCAGAAAATGAATATTCTCAGAATTGGACGGGATAAAAGCCAAAGTTACTATTTTCCCGGAAGACTCACGGAGCTAGAAGGAGAGTCGGAGAGGGGCCACAAGGTGGCCACACCCCCCTGGCACGGACCAGCCTAGCCCATGCCAGGGCATGGTGTGGGCCCCCTGGCTGGACACCGACCTTGCCTCTTTCGCCTATAAGAGCCTCCCGATACCAAAACCCTAAGGAGTCAATCAGAAATCCACGAAAAATTCTGCAGCGCCGCCGCTACCGAAGGGGAGATTCGGGGGACAGAAAGTCTCTGTTCTGGCACCCTACCGGGACAGGGAAGTGACCCCGGAGCCATCTCCATTGATCTCCACCGCCATCACCATCACCATTGCTGATTCCCATGATGAGGAGGGAGTAGTTCTCTCTCGAGGCTAAGGGTTCTACCAGTAGCTATGTGTTCATCTCTCTCTATGCATGATCTTATTGAGATCATGAGCTTGTAATCTATAGATCTACCTTGCTACTCAAGTGCGTTAATAGATCTCTGTTCTCCCCATGTGTGTGAAAGTGACAGCGTGCACACCATGGTGGCACTTAGGCTAGAGATTACAAATACTTGTTATGAGTTATATTTGGAGTTGGATGTCTTTATCAAATTGTGGTGTTTGTTGGACTCATCTAGTACTCAAGGTGACAGTGTGGGGTTTTCTAGATGGGAAAGGCTTACTTTGAGGTGTGTTGTTATAGCCCTACCATGGATTAGAGTGTCCAACCGGAGAGTAGTTAAGAGTAGTATCATGAAGATAATATGTTTATATGAGAGTGTTCACTAGTGAAAGTATGATCCCTAGGCCTTGTTTCTAAGCATTGATACACCGTTTGCTACTAGATATGTTACATGTTTACTTGCTTCCTTCTTTATTTCAGTTTGCCTTTAGTCTCTTCTACGCCATCAAGCTATCGTCTATCACTGTTACCACTTATAATTATCTATACCACTTGTATTTCACTATCTCTTCACCGAACTAGTGCACCTATACACCTCACAAGTGTATTGGGCGTGTTGGGGACACAAGAGACTTCTTGTATCTTGATTGCATGGTTGCTTGAGAGGGAATACCTTTGACCACTTCCTCCCTGAGTTCGATAAACCTTGGGTGATCCACTTAAGGGAAAACTTGCTGCTATTCTACAAACCTCTGCACTTGGAGGCCCAACAATTGTCTACAAGAATAGAAGTGCGTAGACATCAAGCTACTTTCTGGCGCTGTTGCCGGGGAGGTAAGGTAAAAGGTGTTCACACCGGAGAACTAAAGAAGAAGAACTTCCCACGACAAACGCCTATTTTCTGGCGCCGTTGCCGAGGAGGTAAGGTAAAAGGTACTCACATCCTCTGGTGTGAGTGCTCGAAGTTATTTCCTTTAGATTCTGCAATTTTGTCTTTTTGTTTCTTGTTTTCACTAGTTAGGCTTAATGGAAAACAATAACAAAATTAGAGAGCTTTATAGTATTTATCTTGAGTTAGGACATGAAGTGTTTGAAGAGAAAATTAAAAAACCTATGGAACTTTAATTGCATGCTAATAGCAATGTTGTTAGTATGAATTCTTTGTACACCATTATTGCTAATGCTATGGAAAAGTCTAAGCTTGGGGAAGCTAGTTTTTATGAAAATAATCTTTTTGGTTCCCCAGCTTTGGAAGACAGCTATTCTATTGCTTATGATGATACCAAACCTCCAATATATGATGATTACAATGATGAATATGATATTTTCAGTGCACCTACTATTGAGGAGAAAATTAATGATTACAATATGCCTCCTATATTTGATGATTATGGTGATGAGAATAATAATGATAGCTTTTTTGTTGATTTTGCTCCCACTGCAATTAATAAGAATGACTATTCTTATGTGGAGAGTAATAATTATTATATGCGTGTGGCTCATGATAAGATTGTTTTATATGATAGTTATATTGTTAATTTTATTCATGATGCTACTGAAAGTTATTATGAGAAAGGGAAACATGGTTTTATGCATCTCAATAACATTATGTTTCCCCTCTTTATGTTGAAAGTCTTGAAGTTGCACTTGTTTTGCTTTCCTATGCTTATTTCTTTGTGCTTCCATGACTTGTTTCTTTACAAGATTCTGATGCATAGGAAGTGGGTTAGACTTAAATGTTCTTTGAATTTGCTTCTTGATGCTCTCTTTTACTTCAATTCATATTTCTTATGTGAGCATCTTCTCAAACTATCATGCCTAACTTAAAGACGTTAAAGAAAAGTACTTATTGGGATATAACCCAAAAGTTTTAGATGAGTCTTGGAAGTTATTACCTCTGTAATAACCGCTCCTTATCCTTTTTATTTGCTTTTTGTGCCAAGAGTAACCTCTATTGAGAGAGAAGTAATGATTGGGAAAGTTGCTGTCCCAAAACAGATTCATGTGCTTCACCGTAAACATTCGCGTAAAATCTCTGAACGTCTTTTTGAGGTGTGAATTTTTGTGCTTTTGCCCCAGGTTGTTATATAACTTTCGTTAGTTCAACACTTTTTGATTTGAGCAACAGAAGGTCTTCAAAAAAATTCGTCTTTACCTGCTGGTCTGTTTTGACAGATTTCTGCCATTTTCTGCATTTGCTTCTTGTTGGTTCCTTTTTGAGTTCTTTTGGGGAATTGAGCTTTTTGAGGGAAGTGCTACAGTAGCTAGTGTTCTAATGGAAGTTTATTTGGTGTTAGAACTGAACCTTAATACTTATTTATCTTGAGTGCACTAATGTTGCTAATAAAGATTGTGTGAAGTTTTGTATGAAGGAAAAATTTCAAGTGTATGGAAGGAATGAGTAATGAGATGAAGGATGGACTAAAGCTCAAGATTGGGGATGCCACGCGTGTCACCCCAAGAAATAGCCAATAAGTACAAGCGTCAAAGCTTGGGGATGCCCAAGGCATCCCCTTCTTCATCAATAAAAATCCCAGGTTTCTTCCAAACGCTTCATTTTTATTGTTTCATGCATAGTTGTGTTGTTCTTGGAGCGTCTTCTTTTTCGTTTTCATTTTTGTTTTTCGTTTCCTTTAGTTTGACTAGTTTTCTGAATAAATTGGTTGGACCCCCTCTTTCATACATTGGTTTTCAAATAGTTTGGCTTCGATTGGAAAAGAGTAGGAAAGTTAATGCTTAAGTGGTAAAGAGAGCTTGTTTTTGACTATGGACTATGCTTTGTCATGCCATGCTTGATATTGTTTTGGCTTTATGCTTAGTATTCTTTGTTGTAGCATGACTTGTTATAAACAATTGAGATTGCTTAATGTGCCTTTGAAGAATCATGCGTTGTTTTAGCATATTAAAGCATAGTATTGTGGTATTCTCCTTTGATGCTTTATTTGGGTTGACTTGGCGCATGCTCACACCGTGTTATGACTATCCAAAGTCACCATAGCCTTGATGATCCTTTAGTTTTCGACTTGTAATATCACTTTATGCTTTGATCAATGATGTTTTGTCGCTCTGCATGATTATGGCCATTATTGCTCTCTTAGTTTGTCGCTCCCAGTCTTTTGCTAGCCTCCACAACCAAGTATGAGTTCCACTCATGCATCAAACTCCCTAAACAAAGTTATTCCAAAGAGTCCATCATACCTACCTACTAGCTTATGCTATTCCAAGTATATTCATGTTTTTATCTACCTTCCGAATTAAACTTGTTATGAGAAAACTAGTGATTAAAGCTCTCACGAACTTGATGGCACACTTTACTTTTATTTCCCTTAATAAACTTGAATCATTGTGTCGTCTATGTTGTATATGCTTGCACTTATTTTTTGGGGATTAGCAGAACCATGCTATCATGGGGAACGCTTTCAAGATTGCACTTGTACTTTGTACTTAGTTGATATCATGATCTTTTGTCTATGGATGTCGTCGGTGTGAAATGAAATGGGAGCTTGTAAGTCCATGGAGTTATGTATATGTGTTAGAGAAACGCCTGGGCCGCTGGTCTAATCCATGTTGACATGGTGGAAACCTGCAACGTAACCATAATGAGTTGTCTATGAAGCATTTTTCTTATAAAAAAGAGTCAGATATTGAGAAAAAGAGAAAAAGAAAAAAAGAGATATGAGAAAAGAGGAAAGAGAAAAAAAAGCACCATATTCCCATGGTAAATAAGAAGATTGCTGAGATGCTTGATGTCTGCTTGCCTTGTCATTTTGATATGGGGATTCTTCCGTATCATCGGGCAAGGGGTACCCCGTTGGCGGTTCTCTATGATACACATGTACTTACAATGACAAGAACTTACCGGTGACTAAACTTGAGTAGCAAGAGAAGCAACCCTCGTATACAAGGGACATGAGATTTCTAACTTATACTTCGTCAAGCATGTACACCATAGTTTGTTCACTTTAACCTTAATCACTTCAAGATGCTTATGATAGGGGCAATGAGAGCTGAAAGCTATAAGTACCATAATTTTTGGAAGCTCTTTATGAGACTTGAATCCCTGCTTCCTTTTATGAAGGCCTTTCTTCCACCATTATATTGAGTCTCCGCCTTCTATCTTTATGCACCTACTTTGAGAGCATAGTGGCCATTCTTAGTTCTATGTGCATTGTCCCAAGACTTGTTGATTGATGCATAGCTTTGATATTGCTTGTTTTAAACTATTTGTATCGAGTTACTCTTATGAACTTTGAAGGTGTCCTATGCATTTATATTTGCTACTCTATGAGGGACAAGCTAAATGCTATTATGATATGTTTTCTTTACGTGAAACAAACAAACGTCTTGCAAAGCATTGTTATTCATGAATCTTTTGTTTGTGCCTTTTCATGTTGCATCATAGTTTCTTTGTCTTATTGCTAGAACTTTGTCTTTCATGTTATGATTGAAGTACTATGATCCCAGCTTTGAATGTTTTACAACTACTTTGATCAAGTTTATGACGGTGCATGTCACCTCAAAAATTATTCTTTCTTTTTATCACTTACCTACTCGAGGACGAGCAGGAGTTAAGCTTGGGGATGTTGATACATTGCCGATGTATCTATAATTTTTGATGTTCCATGCTTGGTTTTATCTACTTTCTTGTGTTTTGTCCACACTTTGGAGTACTTTTAATATGATTTCTTGTACTAACCTATTAACAAGATGCCATAGTGCCAGTTGCCTGTTTTCTGCTGTTTTTGGTTCCAGGAAGTCAGAAAATGAATATTCTCAGAATTGGACGGGACAAAAGCCAAAGTTACTATTTTCCCAAAAGACTCACGGAGCCAGAAGTAGAGTCAGAGAGGGGCCACAGGGTGGCCACACCCCCCCCCCTTGGCGTGGGCCAGCCTAGGCCGCGCCAGGGCATGGTGTGGGCCCCCTGGCTAGCCACCGACCTTGCCTCTTTCGCCTATAAGAGCCTCCCGATACCAAAACCCTAAGGAGTCAATCAGAAATCCACGAAAAGTTCTGCAGCGCCGCTGCTACCGAAGGGGAGATTCGGGGGACAGAAAGTCTCTGTTTTGGCACCCTGCCGGGATGGGGAAGTGCCCCCGGAGTCATCTCCATCGATCTCCACCGCCATCTCCATCACCATTGCTGATTCCCATGATGAGGAGGGAGTAGTTCTCTCTCGAGGCTAAGGGTTCTACCGGTAGCTATGTGTTCATCTCTCTCTATGTATGATCTTATTGAGATCATGAGCTTGTAATCTATAGATCTACCTTGCTACTCAAGTGCTTTAATAGATCTCTGCTCTCCCCATGTGTGTGAAAGTGACAGCGTGCACACCATGGTGGCACTTAGGCTAGAGATTACAAATACTTGTTATGAGTTATATTTGGAGTTGGATGTGTTTATGAAATTGTGGTGTTTGTTGGACCTATCTAGTACTCAAGGTGACAGTCTAGGGTTTTCTAGATGGGAAAGATGGACTTTGAGGTGTGCTGTTATAGCCCTACCAACGATTAGAGTGTCCAACTGGAGAGTAGTTCAGCGTAGTATCATAAAGAAAAATATATTTATATGAGAGTGTTCACTAGTGAAAGTATGATCCCTAGGCCTTGTTTCTAAGCATTGATACACCGTTTGCTACTAGATTTGTTACATCTTTACTTGCTTCCTTCTTTATTTCAGTTTGCCTTTAGTCTCTTCTACGCCATCAAGCTATCTTCTATCTTCTATCACCGTTACCACTTATAATTATCTATACCACTTGTATTTCACTATCTCTTCGCCGAACTAGTGCACCTATACACCTGACAAGTGTATTGGGCATGTTGGGGACACAAGAGACTTCTTGTATCTTGATTGCAGGGTTGCTTGAGAGGGAATACCTTTGACCACTTCCTCCCTGAGTTCGATAAACCTTGGGTGATCCACTTAAGGGAAAACTTGTTGTTGTTCTACAAACGTCTGCACTTGGAGGCCCAACAACTGTCTACAAGAATAGAAGTGCGTAGACATCAATTGGTCAGGCAAAAGAAGTAATGCGGGGTCAGACAAAAGAAGTAACACAGGGTCAGAGCAATTTTTTCCTCCCTGGAATCCGGGACCAATAGTTCAGACCGCTAGGTCAACAAGTACAACTATTACAACTTAAAAAGGCACGGAGCTTAAGCTAAATAGAACTAGTTATCACACATCTCCTTGATCTTCCTAATCTTAGCACGATGCGCATCTTCCTGCGAGAGCAAGGATCAAATCGTCTGCTCCTTCCTTTTAGCATCTTCCTTGCATAGCTTCAATTGTTTCTCTGCATTTTTCCTCATGCACTTGTCAATACTCGTAGTTGTGAACTGTAGGACTTTGGCCTGGTGGAGATCATTCCTTGCTTGAGTCAGTTCTTGCTCTGCTTTAGCCTTCAGGGCCAACGCCGCGTCCCTCTCCTTCTCGACTTTGCTAACCTTGTCTTGCACCCACCTGAGATCTCGCTTATGCTTGGTCGTGTCAACTGGTTCCCATAGCTTCATCTCAACACTGTCAAGAAGTGAGCTGAATACGGATTCTTTCAACTCGACAGTCATTTCCCATAGTTTGTCTAGTGTTTTCTGCATCGATTTGGGCCACTCTGGATCTACCCATTTGACAACACCGCAACTTCCACCTTGCATCATTGCACGATGTCCTTGACACCATAGAAACCTCCTGCCTGCGTTTCGTCCTTCGAACGCTACAAATTTAGCAGGCACATATCCTTGTTTACATACCAGAGGACTGTCTTCATCCGCTAAACCGTGATAGTCGGAGTCATACATCGTCTGGTTGGCCTAACACATCATACGCGCATGAGTAAACAGATTAGATCTAGCTCAAAAAATAGATAACTGGCCACATATGATACAAATAGAGATGAGACAACTCACATCGAAATCACCGTCCCTGTCGTCACGACGCGTTTCCTCGTCGTCTCCCCTTGAACCCATGGCGAGAGGGGAGGGGGTGGCTGCCGGAGCGGGGATTGGGATGGAGGCACCGTCGGCTTGCGGCTACGGCAGGATGGGAGTGAAGTGGGGAAAGTGGCTTCGAGGGTAAGGAAGAGAAGTACGGGGAGGAAGAGAAGTAATGGGGACGTGACACTAGGATGTGGCCCACTGAACTTGTGAGACGTGACACTCGCAATAGGGGAGTGCCCGGTGTTACGAGTTTGTCCAGAGCAAGTGTGTCCAATCATGCCATAGAACAGCCTACTCGCGGATCACTCTCACGAAGACCATCCCAATTGTCCAAGCGCCCCGATCGAACGGTATGTAACAATCATCAAGCAGAACAACTGTGTTAGGGCGTCCCTTCTAGAAGACTTGGTCTAACGGCTACCCATGCAATGACATTGGTGTATCCATGTGTGGTTTGTGAAAAGAACAGACATGCAATCACACTAGGTGGATCCATATGTGGTTTATGGAAGTAACAGACATGCAATGACTCTAGCTGTGATTCATGAAAAGAACAGACATGCAATGTGTAGGGGTTCATAGCATGGAAAACAAAAAATTTCTATCGCATACAAACAAACAAGCCAAGATCTATCTACTAGATTGCAGCAACGAGTCGATGGAATAACTCACCCTCGAAGATTCCAAAGTGTTTAACGAGAGCAGATTCTCGTGGGTGATGTAGTCGTACTCTTTCCGATCTCAAGATCGCGTAGACGATCCTTCTGGCAGCGTTCCATGAGCGCTCCTTGATCGGTCACACGTTCGATTTTCGGAAGACCTTCCTCTCCCTTGTTCAGCAGGCAGCGGAGGTTGTAGCACTCTCGTGATTCCGGTAGCTGTGGCAGTGGTCAGGAAGTAGAGGGGAAATCCCGCAGGGCTTCGCCTTAAGCCGGTGCGAGTATGGTGGAGCTTATGAGAGAGGCTATTAGTGGTCTAGTAATTAGACACACCAATTAGAAGGCTCTAAACCAATTAGAAGGCTCTAAACCGCTGGCTAAAGCAATTAGAAGCTCTAAACCAAAACGGCTCTAAACCGGAGATTAGAGGTGGAAACTTGTGTGTATAAGGAGGGGAGCCCTGCCCCTCCTTATATAGGTGGGAGGGCCGGCGGCCAAGGGGAGGGAGTGGAGTCCCTCCCCAACTCGGCCTTGAGGTGGGGCGCCGGCTTGGGGAGGAGGGAATCCCTCCCCAACTCGGTTTCCACTTCTCCTCCTCTTTCCACTTTCCAAAACTTGTCGTTTGACTTTCAAACTAGCCGTTTGACTTTTCAATTTAGGATTTAAATAAACCCTTTATTTTGGACAGCAAGAACACCTAGTACATGATGCAATCATTCCAATATGTAATGACACATTCATGTACCCTTCCCCCTCCGGAGTGCCGGACATTCCGGGACCTTCTAGAATGTTCCCGATGAAAACACCGGAACCATTCCCCAACTCAAAGCAGGACTTTCCTTATATGAATCTTATTCTCCGGACCATTCCGGATCACCTCGTGATATCCGGATCCCATCCGAGACTCGAACAACATTCGGTCTCTTTCTCATAATACCATAACTACTCAAACAACGTCGAATCCTTAAGTGTGTCTCCCTACGGTTCGTGAATTATGCGGACATGATCGAGACACTTCTCCGAACAATAACCAATAGAGGAATCTGGAAATTCATATGGCTCCCACATATTTCTACGATTACTTTGCGATCGAATGAACCACTTACATACGATACCAATTTCCCTTTGTCTCACGATATGTTACTTATCCGAGGTTATGATCGTCGGTATCTCTGCATACCTAGTTCAACCTCGTTACTGATAAGTACTCTTTTCTCGTTCCCGTGATATGTGATCCCTTGTGAGCCAGTCACATGCTTGCAAGCTAATTGGATGACATTTCACCGAGAGGGCCCAGAGAATATCTATCCGTCATGTAGATGGACAAATCCCACTCTTGATCCATGTGTTTCAACCAATACCTTCCGAACACTCAATACCACCTTTATAGCCACCCTGTTACGGTGTGGTGTTTGATGACATCAAAGCATCCATCCAGTAAAGGTGATATGCATGATCTCATGGTCGAAGGAATTAGGTTACTATGTATCAGAAAGCATATAGCAATTGAACTTATTTAAATGACTTGATCTTTATGCTACGCTTATCTATAGGAGTATGTCCACCATATCATTCTCCTAACGATATGATCTTGTTGTTTGATAACATCTCAATGTTCATGATAGGGAAACCACAATCATCAATCAACCAACAAGCTAGTGAAGTATAGAGGCTATACTAGGGACTTCAAATTAAGTTTACAAATCACACAAGTATTAATGTTTCCTTGTTAATACTATTATAGCATGAATGTAAACATTTATCATAAACACAAAGATATAATAATAACTACATTTATTATTGCCTCTAGGGCATATCTCCAATAGTCTCCCACTTGCACTAGAGTCATCTAATCTAGATTACATGGTAATATACCGAACACCCATGGCAGTTTGGTGTTGGTCATGTTTTGCCCTCGGGAGAGGTTTAGTCAACGGATCCGCCACATTCAGATCTGTGTGTACTTTGCAAATCTTTATATCCCCATCCTGGATATGTTCTCGAATAGCGTGGAAATGCAGCTTGATATGCTTCTTGTGTGACCTTGGTTCTTGCGCATTGGCTATGGCGCCCATGTTATCACAGTAGATAGACATTGGGTCCAGCGCACTAGGAACCACACCCAGCTCTGTAATGAACTCTTTCATCCATATCGCTTCTTGTGAAGCCTCCGGAGCAGCCATGTATTCCGATTCAGTTGAAGATCTCGCCACAACGCTTTGCTTTGCACTCCTCCAGCTAAGCTGCTGCACCATTCATAATAAATACGTATCCAGTTGTGATTTAGAATCATCCGGATCGGTGTTCCAACTAGCATCGGTGTAACCATTAACAACGAGCTGTTCATCACCTCCATAAGAAAGAACCATATCCTTAGTTCTTCTCAAGTACTTAAGGATGTTTTTGACCGCTGTCCAATGATCCACTCCTGGATCACTTTGATATCTGCTAGTTAGACTAACAACATATGCGATGTCGGGTCTAGTACATAGCATGGCATACATTAGAGATCCTATGGCTGATGCATAAGGAGTCTTACTCATCCTTTCTCTATCTTCTGCCGATGTCGGACTTTGAGTTTTACTCAAGGTCGATTAGCAACATGGGCAAGAACCCTTTCTTGCTATCTTCCATTCCAAACCTCTTTAGAACTTTGTCCAAATATGTACTTTGTGACAATGATATTTGGCGTTCGATCTATCTCTATAAATCTTTATGCCTAATATGTAGCTGCTTCCAAGATCCTTCATTGAAAACTATTATTCAAATATTCCTTGACACTATTAAGAAGGTCTACATCATTCCCAATCAACAATATGTCATCCACATAGTATTAAGAATGCTAAAGAGATCCCACTCACTTTCTTGTAAATACAAGCTTCTCCATAAGTTTGTATAAAACCAAAACTTTGATTACCTTATCAAAACGTTGATTCCAACTTCGGGATGCTTGCTTCAATCCATAGATGGACCGTTGAAGCTTGCATACCTTGTTAGCATCTTTAGGATCGACAAAACCTTTGGGTTGCATCATATACAACTCTTCATCAATGTCTCCATTGAGGAATGCTGTTTGACATCCATCTGCCATATCTCATAATCGTAATATGCAGCGATTGCTAACATAATCCTCACAGACTTTAGCTTCGCTACGGGTGAGAAAGTCTCATCGTAGTCAACTCCTTGAATTTGTCGAAACCCTTTTGCGACAAGTCGAGCTTTATAGACAGTAACATTACCATCAGCATCTGTTTTCTTCTTGAAAATCAATTTGTTCTCGACAGCCTTCCGGCCATCCGGTAAGTCCACCAAAGTCCATACTTGGTTTTCGTACATGGATCCAATCTCGGATTTCATGGCTTCTTGCCATTTATTGGAATCTGGGCTCATCATCGCTTCCTCATATGTCTCGGGGTCATCGGTGTTGTCCACCAACATGACATTCATAACGGAATCATACCAATCTGGAGTGGTACGATTTCTCGTTGACCTCAGAGGCTCTGTAGCAACTTCAACCGAAGTTTCATGATCACCATCATTAGCTTCCTCTCTTATTGGTGCAGGCACCACAGGAACTTCTTCCGGTGCTGCGCTACTAGCAATTTCGAGAGAAGGTTCGACAACCTCGTCGAGTTCTACTTTCCTTCCAGTCACTTCTTTCGAGAGAAATTCCTTCTCTAGAAAGGATCCATTCTTGGCAACAAAGATTTTGCCTTCGGATCTATGATAGAAGGTATACCCAATAGTTTCCTTCGGGTATCCTATGAAGACGCATTTTTCCGCTTTGGGTTCAAGCTTGTCTGGCTGTAACTTCTTTACATAGGCCGCATCCCCAAACTTTAAGGAACGACAATTTAGGTTTCTTCCCAAACCATAATTCATACGGTGTCGTTTCAACGGATTTAGACGGTGCCCTATTTAAAGTGAATGCGGCTGTTTCTAATGCATAACCCCAAAATGATAGCGGTAAATCTGTAAGTGACATCATAGAACGAACCATATCTAAGAGAGTTCGATTACGACGTTCAGACACACCATTACGCTGTGGTGTTCCCGGCGGTGTCAACTGCGAAAGTATTCCACATTTCTTCAAATGCTCGCCAAACTCGTAACTTAGATATTCACCTCCACGATCAGAACGTAGAAATTTAATCTTCTTGTTACGTTGATTCTCTACCTCACTTTGAAACTCCTTAAACTTCTCGAAAGTTTCAGACTTATGTTTCATGAAATAGATATACCCATATCTACTCAAATCATCCGTGAAGGTAAGAACATAACGATAACCACCGCGCGATGCTACACTCATTGGACCACACACATCGGTATGTATGATTTCCAATAAGTCTCAGCTCGCTCCATCATACCGAAAATGGAGTCTTAGTCATTTTACCCATCGACATGCTTCGCATCTTTCAAGTGATTCAAAATCAAGTGATTCAAGAAGTCCATCGAATGGAGTTTCTTCATCGCTTCACTCCAATGTGACCAAGGCAGCGATTGCCACATATAGGTCGAATTATCGCTGATTTCAATCGTTTAGCTTCAATGTTATTAATATGTGTATTTCTACTATCGAGATTCAACAAGAATAGACCATCTATCAAAGGTGCATGTGCATAAAACATATTACTCATATAAATCGAACAACCATTATTCTCGGATTTAAACAAGTAACCGTCTCGCAATAAACAAGATCCCGATATAATGTTCATGCTCAACGCAGGCACCAAATAACAATTATTTAAGTATAAAACTAATCCCGATGGTAGATGAAGAGGTAGCGTCGACCGCGATCACATCAACCTTTGATCCGTTTCCTCGCGCGCCGTCACCTCGTTCTTCACTAGCTTCCGTTTATTCTGCTCTGTTTGAGTTACAAATATGAGCAACCGAACCCAGTATCAAATACCCGAGCACTACTACGAATACTAGTGAGATACACATCAATAACATGTATATCAGATATACCTTTCTTCTTGATGTTGCCGTTCTTCAAATCCGCCAAGTACTTTGGGCAATTCCGCTTCCAGTGACCTTCTCCCTTGCAGTAAAAGCACTCAGTATCAGGCTTGGGTCCAGCCTTGGTCTTCTTCGTCGGTATGGTAACTTTCTTACCACCCTTCTTGAAGTTTCCCTTACCTTAGACTTGCCTTTCTTGAATTTGGTGGTCTTATTGACCATCAACACTTGGTGCTCTTTCTTGATCTCCACTTACAGATTTTAACATAGCAAATAGTTACAACTCTTTGTTCATGTTACGCATGTTGTAGTTCATCACAAAGTTCTTGTAACTTGGTGGTAGTGATTGGAGGATGCGGTAAACCCCAAAGTATTAGGAATCACTATACCCAAACTTTGAAGTTTATTTGCGTGCCCGGACATCTTAAGCACATGCTCACTTGTGAGCTACCCTCTTCCATCTTGTAGTTAAAGAACTTTTCGAAGCTTCATAACTTTCAATTGCCGCATGAGTCTCAAAGATTAATTTGAGATCCTCGACAATATCATATGGATCGACTCTTCAAACCTTTTACGAAGCTCCGATTCTAAACCATACAAGATAGCACACTGAACTATGGAGTCTTGATTCTTCCGAGCGAGGTAAACATTCTTTACTTCATCGGTAGCATCAGCCTGTGGGTCACCTAGCGGTGCATCCAGACATAGGTCAAATTACCATGTGAGGACAATCCTCAAATTGCGGAACCAATCATGAAGTTGCTTCCATTGTTTTCAACTTTTCTTTCTCTAGGAACGCATTAAAATTGATGGTAGGGGCTGCCATTGATCTACAACATATTTGCAATAGTTTAGACTAAGTTTATGACAAATTGAGTTCAAATTAATTAATTAAATTAAACTAGATGAACTCCACTCAAAACAACATCCCTCACATTGTTTTAGTGATCACACGAACCAAATCCACTACATCAACACCGATCATCACGAGAGTTGATATAGTTTCAATGGCGAACAATCATCATGTTCATCATATCTACTATATGATTCATGCTTTACCTTTCGGCGATCCGTGTTCCTGAGGCCATGTCTGTACATCCTAGGCTCGTCAAGATCAAACCTTAGTTACCGCATAAGCAAATCTGGCTTGCTTACGTTGTATTCACCGCGGAATCAAAGACACCCGATCATCACGTGGTGCTTGAGCAGCAAGCTTTGGCAGCAGTGCATACTAAGGGTGAACACTTTAGAACTTGAAATTTATGTGCATGAGGGATCATCTTATAATGCTACCGTCGTCTACTAAGCAATACAAGATGCATAAAGGATTAACATCACATGCAATTCATAATATGTGATATGATATGGCCTTTCTTCTTTGTGCTTCCGATCTCCATCTTCAAGCGAACATGATCTCCATCATCACCGCATAGCATCAAGGTCAATGGCTTCTTCATGGTTGTAGTCCACCAGCTTCAACTATTACAACTATTTTGAATAGACACATGAGTCTTAACAGAAATTAAAGACAACCATATGGCTCCACGGTTGCCAACTTACAATAAGGAACATTGCATACATCAAATATAATCACAATCATGGCCATATCACATCACGCACCCACCGCAAAACAAAGTTAGGCGCCTCTACTTTCTTTGCATATTTTACGTGGTTTGGGGCTTTCAATAAGTGTCGTTCTAACTTACGAACAAGAACCACAACATTGATACTAGCATTGTTGATCACCCGTTGTAAATTGGATCTTTACTATGCTAGGAGAAAGCAGGCACCATAAAGCCACTTATGCAATACAAGTTGCATGTCAAGCGTGGAGCAAGTCTCATGAATGATGTCATGTAAGGTTAGCCCGGGCCGCTTCATCCCAACATACCGCAAGATGCAAAGTACACAAAAAGCAATCTACAATAAAAGCATCAATGCCCACAATGACCATTGTGTTCTACTCGTGCAACAGATCTACATATAGACACGGCTCTGATACCACTGTAGGGGTTCGTAGCATGGAAAACAAAAAATTTCTATCGCATACAAACAAACAAGCCAAGATCTATCTACTAGATTGCAGCAACGAGTCGATGGAATAACTCACCCTCGAAGATTCCAAAGTGTTTAACGAGAGCAGATTCTCGTGGGTGATGTAGTCGTACTCTTTCCGATCTCAAGATCGCGTGAAGCGATCCTTCTGCGCCAGCGTTCATGGCGCTCCCGATCGGTCACACGTTCGGTACTCGATGAAGACCTTCCTCTCCCTTGTTCCAATAAGAAGCGGAGGTTGTAGCACTCTCCTCGTGATTCCGATAGCACAAGGCGTGGTGCCGGAGTAGAGGAAATCCCAGAGCTTCGCCTTAAGCGGTGCGGTATGGTGGAGCTTATGAGAGAGGCTATTAGTGGTCTAGTAATTAGACACACCAATTAGAAGGCTCTAAACCAATTAGAAGGCTCTAAACCGCTGGCTAAAGCAATTAGAAGCTCTAAACCAAAACGGCTCTAAACCGGAGATTAGAGGTGGAAACTTGTGTGTATAAGGAGGGGAGCCCTGCCCCTCCTTATATAGGTGGGAGGGCCGGCGGCCAAGGGAGGAGTGGAGTCCCTCCCCAACTCGCCTTGAGGTGGGCGCGGCTTGGGAGGAGGAATCCCTCCCAACTCGGTTTCCACTTCTCCTCCTCTTTCCACTTTCCAAAACTTGCCGTTTGACTTTCAAACTAGCCGTTTGACTTTTCAATTTAGGATTTAAATAAACCCTTTATTTTGGACAGCAAGAACACCTAGTACATGATGCAATCATTCCAATATGTAATGACACATTCATGTACCCTTCCCCCCTCCGGAGTGCCGGACATTCCGGGACCTTCTAGAATGTTCCCGATGAAAACACCGGAACCATTCCCCAACTCAAACAGGACTTTCCTTATATGAATCTTATTCTCCGGACCATTCCGGATCACCTCGTGATATCCCGGATCCCATCCGAGACTCCGAACAACATTCGGTCTCTTTCTCATAATACCATAACTACTCAAACAACGTCGAATCCTTAAGTGTGTCTCCCTACGGTTCGTGAATTATGCGGACATGATCGAGACACTTCTCCGAACAATAACCAATAGAGGAATCTGGAAATTCATATGGCTCCCACATATTTCTACGATTACTTTGCGATCGAATGAACCACTTACATACGATACCAATTTCCCTTTGTCTCACGATATGTTACTTATCCGAGGTTATGATCGTCGGTATCTCTGCATACCTAGTTCAACCTCGTTATCGATAAGTACTCTTTTCTCGTTCCCGTGATATGTGATCCCTTGTGAGCCAGTCACATGCTTGCAAGCTAATTGGATGACATTTCACCGAGAGGGCCCAGAGAATATCTATCCGTCATGTAGATGGACAAATCCCACTCTTGATCCATGTGTTTCAACCAATACCTTCCGAACACTCAATACCACCTTTATAGCCACCCTGTTACGGTGTGGTGTTTGATGACATCAAAGCATCCATCCAGTAAAGGTGATATGCATGATCTCATGGTCGAAGGAATTAGGTTACTATGTATCAGAAAGCATATAGCAATTGAACTTATTTAAATGACTTGATCTTTATGCTACGCTTATCTATAGGAGTATGTCCACCATATCATTCTCCTAACGATATGATCTTGTTGTTTGATAACATCTCAATGTTCATGATAGGGAAACCACAATCATCAATCAACCAACAAGCTAGTGAAGTATAGAGGCTATACTAGGGACTTCAAATTAAGTTTACAAATCACACAAGTATTAATGTTTCCTTGTTAATACTATTATAGCATGAATGTAAACATTTATCATAAACACAAAGATATAATAATAACTACATTTATTATTGCCTCTAGGGCATATCTCCAACACAATGACACTGCTGGATCCATGTGTGGTTCATGAGAAGAACACACATCCAATGACACTAGTAGACTCTAGCTGTGGTTCATGAAAAGAACAAACTTGCAATGACACTGGTGGATCCATATGTGGTTTGTCTAGAGTAACACACATGCAATGACACTGGGTGTGGTTCATGAAAAGAACAGACAAGTAATGACACTGGTGGATCCATGTGTGGTTTATGGAAGTAACAGACATGTAATGACTCTAGTTGTGATTCATGAAAAGAACAGACATGCAATGACACTGGTGGATCCATGTGTGGTTCATGAGAAGAACACACATCCAATGACACTGGTGGATCCTTATGTGGTTCATGAAAAGAACAGACATGCACTGACACCGGTGGATCCTTATGTGGTTTGTCTAGAGGAACACACATGCAATGACACTAGGTGTGGTTCATGAAGAACAGACATGCAATGACACTAGGTGGATCCATATGTGGTTTGTGAGAAGAACAGACATGCAATGACACTGGTGGATCCTTATGTGGTTCATGAAAAGAACTGACATTCAATGACACAGGGTGTGGTTCATGAAAAGAACAGACATGCAATGACACCGGTGGATCCATGTGTGGTTTATGGAAGTAACAAACATGCAATGACTCTAGTTGTGGTTCATGAAAAGAACAGACATGCAATGACACTGGTGGATCCATGTGTGCTTCATGAAAAGAACACACATCCAATGACACTAGTGGATCCTTATGTGGTTCATGAAAAGAACAGACATGCAGTGACACCGGTGGATCCTTATGTGGTCTTTCTAGAGGAACACACATGCAATGACACCAGGTGTGGTTCATGAAAAGAACAGACATGCAATGGCTTATGTGGTTTGTTTAGAAGAACACACATGCAATGACACTGGGTGTGGTTCATGAAAAGAACATACATGCAATCACACTAGGTGGATCCATATGTGGTTTGTGAGAAGAACAGACATGACATGACACTAGCGGATCCTTATGTGGTTCATGAAAAGAACTAACATGCAATGACACTGGGTGTGGTTCATGAAAAGAACAGACTTGCAATGACACCGGTGGATCCATGTGTGGTTCATGAAAAGAAGAAACATGCAGTGACACCGGTGGATCCTTATGTGGTTTGTCTAGAGGAACAAACATGCAGTGACACTGGTTGATCCTTATGTGGTTCATGAAAAGAACTGACATGCAATGACACTAGGTGTGGTTCATGAAAAGAACTGACATGCAATGACACTAGGTGTGGTTCATGAAAAGAACAGACATGCAATGACACCGGTGGATCCATGTGTGGTTTATGGAAGTAACAAACATGCAATGACTCTAGCTGTGGTTCATGAAAAGAACAGGCATGCAATGACACCGGGTGTGGTTCATGAGAAGAACACACATCCAATGACACTGGTGAATCCTTATGTGGTTTGTTTAGAAGAACACACATGCAATGACACTGGGTGTGGTTCATGAAAAGAACAGACATGCAATCACACTGGTGGATCCTTATGTGGTTTGTTTAGAGAAACAGACATGCAATGACACCAGTGGATCCATGTGTGCTTCATGAGAAGAACACACATCCAATGACACTGGTGGATCCTTATGTGGTTCATGAAAAGAACAGACATGCAGTGACACCGGTGGATCCGTATGTGGTCTATCTAGAGGAACACACATGCAATGACACCGGGTATGGTTCATGAAAAGAATAGACATGCAATGACTTATGTGGTTTGTTTAGAAGAACACAAATGCAATGACACTGGGTGTGGTTCATGAAAAGAACAGACATCCAATGACACTTGTGGATCCTTATGTGGTTTGTTTAGAGGAATAAACATGCAATGACACCGGTGGATCCATGTGTGGTTCATGAGAAGAACACACATCCAATGACACTGGTGGATCCTTATGTGGTTCATGAAAAGAATAGACATGCAGTGACACCGTTGGATCCTTATGTGGTCTATCTAGAGGAACACACATGCAATGACACTGGGTGTGGTTCATGAAAAGAACAGACATGCAATGGCTTATGTGGTTTGTTTAGAAGAACACACATGCAATGGCACTGGGTGTGGTTCATGATAAGAACAGACATGTAATGACACTGGTGGATCCTTATGTGGTTTAGTTAGAGGAACAGGCATGCAATGACACTGGTGGATCCATGTGTGGTTCATGAGAATAACACACATCCAATGACACTTGTGGATCGTTATGTGGTTCATGAAAAGAACAGACATGCAGTGACACTGGTGGATCCTTATGTGGTTTGTCTAGAGGAACACACATGCAATGACACTGGGTCTGGTTCATGAAAAGAACAGACAAGAAATCACACTAGGTGGATCCATATGTGGTTTGTGAGAAGAACAGACATGCAATAACACTGGTGGATCCTTATGTGGTTCATGAAAAGAACTGACATGCAATGACACTGGGTGTGGTTCATGAAAAGAACAGACATGCAATGACACCGGTGGATCCATGTGTGGTTCATGAAAAGAACACACAGGCAGTGACACCGGTGGATCCTTATGTGGTTTGTCTAGAGGAACACACATGCAATGACATTGGGTGTGGTTCATGAAAAGAACAGACATGCAATGACACTAGTGGATCCTTATGTGGTTTTTGAGAAGAACAGACATGCAATGACACAGGTGGATCCTTATGTGGTTCATGAAAATAACTGACATGCAATGACACTAGAGGTGGTTCATGAAAAGAACTGACATGCAATGACACTAGGTGTGGTTCATGAAAAGAACAGACATGCAATGACACCGGTGGATCCATGTGTGGTTTATGGAAGTAACAGACATGCAATGACTCTAGCTGTGGTTCATGAAAAGAACAGACATCAATGACACCGGGTGTACTTCATGAGAAGAATACACATCCAATGACACTGGTGGATCCTTATGTGGTTTGTTTAGAAGAACACACATGCAATGACACTGGGTGTGGTTCATGAAAAGAACAAACATGCAATGACACTAGTGGATCCTTATGTGGTTTTTTTAGAGGAACAGACATGCAATGACACCGGTTGATCCATGTGTGGTTCATGAGAAGAACACACATCCAATGACACTGGTGGATCCTTATGTGGTTCATGAAAAGAACAGACATGCAGTGACACCGGTGGATCCTTATGTGGTCTGTCTAGAGGAACACACATGCAGTGACACCGGGTGTGGTCCATGAAAAGAACAGACATGCAATGACTTATGTGGTTTGTTTAGAAGAACACACATGCAATGACAATGGGTGTGGTTCATGAAAAGAATAGACATGCAATGACACTAGTGGATCCTTATGTGGTTTGTTTAGAGGAACAGACATGCAATGACACTGGTGGATCCATGTGTGGTTCATGCGAAGAATCCACATCCAATGACATTGGTGGATCCTTATGTGGTTCATGAAAAGAACAGACATGAAGTGACACCGGTGGATCCTTATGTGGTCTGTCTAGAGGAACACACATGCAATGACACTGGGTGTGGTTCATGAAAAGAACAGACATGCAATGGCTTATGTGGTTTGTTTAGAAGAACACACATGCAATGACAGTGGGTGTTGTTCATGAAAAGAACAGACATGCAATGACACTGGTCGATCCTTATGTGGTTTGTTTAGAGGAACAGACATGCAATGACACCGGTGGATCCATGTGTCGTTCATGATAAGAACACACATCCAATGACACTGGTGGATCCTTATGTGGTTCATGAAAATAATAGACATGCTATGACACTGGTGGATCCTTATGTGGTTTGTCTAGAGGAACACACATGCAATGACACTGGGTGTGGTTCATGAAAAGAACAGACATGCAATCACACTAGGTGGATCCATATGTGGTTTGTGAGAAGAACGGACATGCAATGACACTAGTGGATCCTTATGTGGTTCATAAAAAGAACTGACATGCAATGACACTGGGTGTGGTTCATGAAAAGAATAGACATGCAATGACATCGGTGGATCCATGTGTGGTTCATGAAAAGAACAGACATGCAATGACACCGGTGGATCCTTATGTGGTTTGTCTAGAGGAACACACATGCAAGACACTGGGTGTGGTTCATGAAAAGAACAGACATGCAATGACACTGGTGGATCCTTATGTGGTTTGTGAGAAGAACAAACATGCAATGACACTGGTGGATCCTTATGTGGTTCATGAAAAGAACCGACATGCAATGACACTGGGTGTGGTTCATGAAAAGAACTGACATGCATTGCCACTTGGTGTGGTTCATGAAAAGAACAGACATGCAGTGACACCGGTGGATCCTTATGTGGTTTGTCTAGAGGAACACACATGTAATGACACCGGGTGTGGTTCATGAAAAGAACAGACATGCAATCACACTCGGTGGATCCATATGTGGTTTGTGAGAAGAACAGACATGCAATGTCACTGGTGGATCCTTATGTGGTTCATGAAAAGTATTGTCATGCAATGAAACTAGGTGTGGTTCATGAAAAGAACAGACATGCAATGACACCGGTGGATCCATGTGTGGTTCATGAAAAGAACAGACATGGAGTGACACCGGTGGATCCTTATGTGGTTTGTCTAGAGGAACACACATGCAATGACACTAGGTGTGGTTCATGAAAAGAACAGACATGCAATGACACTGGTGGATCCTTATGTGGTTTGTGAGAAGAACAGACATCCAATGAGATTGGTGGATCCTTATGTATTTCATGAAAAGAACTGACATGCAATGACACTAGGTGTTGGTCATGAAAAGAAGCCGACATGCAATGACACTGGGTGTGGTTCATGAAAAGAACAGACATGCAATGACACCGGTGGATCCATGTGTGGTTTATGGAAATAACAGACATGCAATGACTCTAGCTGTGGTTAATGAAAAGAACAGACATGCAATGACACCGGGTGTGGTTCATGAGAAGAACACACATCCAATGATACTGGTGGATCCTTATGTGGTTTGTTTACAAGAACACACATGCAATGACAATGGGTGTGGTTCATGAAAAAACGGACATGCAATGACCTTGGTGGATCCTTATGTGGTTTGTTTAGAGGAACAGACATGCAATGACACCGGTGGATCCATGTGTGGTTCATGAGAAGAACACACATCCAATGACACTGGTGGATCCTTATCTAGTTCATGAAAAGAACAGACATGCAGTGACACCGGTGGATCCTTATGTGGTCTGTCTAGAGGAACACACATGCAGTGACACCGGGTGTGGTCCATGAAAAGAACAGACATGCAATGACTTATGTGGTTTGTTTAGAAGAACACACATGCAATGACAATGGGTGTGGTTCATGAAAAGAACAGACATGCAATGACACTGGTGGATCCTTATGTGGTTTGTTTAGAGGAACAGACATGCAATGACACTGGTGGATCCATGTGTGGTTCATGAGAAGAATCCACATCCAATGACATTGGTGGATCCTTATGTGGTTCATGAAAAGAACTGACATGCAGTGAGACCGGTGGATCCTTATGTGGTCTGTCTAGAGGAACACACCTGCAATGACACCGGGTGTGGTTCATGAAAAGAACATACATGCAATCACTGAAGTGGTATCACTAGAGGAACACTCATGCAATGACACTGGGTGTGGTTCATGAAAAAAACATGCTATGACACTGGTGGATCCTTATGTGGTTTGTTTAGAGGAACAGACATGCAATGACACCGGTGGATCCGTGTGTGGTTCATGAGAAGAACACACATCCAATGACACTGGTGGATCCTTATGTGCTTCATGAAAAGAACAGACATGCAGTGACACTGGTGGATCCTTATGTGGTTTGTCTAGAGGAGCACACATGCAATGACACTGGGTGTGGTTCATGAAAAGAACAGACATGCAATCACACTAAGTGGATCCATATGTGGTTTGTGAGAAGAACAGACATGCAATGACACTGGTGGATCCTTATGTGGTTCATGAAAAGAACTGACATGCAATGACACTCGGTGTGGTTCATGAAAAGAACAGACATGCAATGACACCGGTGGATCCATGTGTGGTTCATGAAAAGAACAGACATGCAGTGACACCGGTGGATCCTTATGTGGTTTGTCTAGAGGAACACACATGCAATGACACTGGGTGTGGTTCATGAAAAGAACATGCATGCAATGACACTGGTGGATCCTTATGTGGTTCATGAAAAGAACAAACATGAAGTGACACTGGTGGATCCTTATGTGGTTTGTCTAGAGGAACACACATGCAATGGCACTGGGTGTGGTTCATGATAAGAACAGACATGTAATGACACTGGTGGATCCTTATGTGGTTTGTTTAGAGGAACAGGCATGCAATGACACTGGTGGATCCATGTGTGGTTCATGAGAATAACACACATCCAATGACACTTGTGGATCGTTATGTGGTTCATGAAAAGAACAGACATGCAGTGACACTGGTGGATCCTTATGTGGTTTGTCTAGAGGAACACACATGCAATGACACTGGGTCTGGTTCATGAAAACAACAGACGAGAAATCACACTAGGTGGATCCATATGTGGTTTGTGAGAAGAACAGACATGCAATAACACTGGTGGATCCTTATGTGGTTCATGAAAAGAACTGACATGCAATGACACTCGGTGTGGTTTATGAAAAGAACAGACATGCAATGACACCGGTGGATCCATGTGTGGTTCATGAAAAGAACAGACATGCAGTGACACCGGTGGATCCTTATGTGGTTTGTCTAGAGGAACACACATGCAATGACACTGGGTGTGGTTCATGAAAAGAACATACATGCAATGACACTGGTGGATCCTTATGTGGTTCATGAAAAGAACAAACATGAAGTGACACTGGTGGATCCTTATGTGGTTTGTCTAGAGGAACACACATGCAATGGCACTGGGTGTGGTTCATGATAAGAACAGACATGTAATGACACTGGTGGATCCTTATGTGGTTTGTTTAGAGGAACAGGCATGCAATGACACTGGTGGATCCAAGTGTGGTTCATGAGAATAACACATATCCAATGACACTTGTGGATCGTTATGTGGTTCATGAAAAGAACAGACATGCAGTGACACTGGTGGATCCTTATGTGGTTTGTCTAGAGGAACACACATGCAATGACACTGGGTCTGGTTCATGAAAAGAACAGACGAGAAATCACACTAGGTGGATCCATATGTGGTTTGTGAGAAGAACAAACATGCAATAACACTGGTGGATCCTTATGTGGTTCATGAAAAGAACTGACATGCAATGACACTGGGTGTGGTTCATGAAAAGAACAGACATGCAATGACACCGGTGGATCCATGTGTGGTTCATGAAAAGAACACACCGGCAGTGACACCGGTGGATCCTTATGTGGTTTGTCTAGAGGAACACACATGCAATGACATTGGGTGTGGTTCATGAAAAGAACAGACATGCAATGACACTAGTGGATCCTTATGTGGTTTTTGAGAAGAACAGACATGCAATGACACTGGTGGATCCTTATGTGGTTCATGAAAATAACTGACATGCAATGACACTAGAGGTGGTTCATGAAAAGAACTGACATGCAATGACACTAGGTGTGGTTCATGAAAAGAACAGACATGCAATGACACCGGTGGATCCATGTGTGGTTTATGGAAGTAACAGACATGCAATGACTCTCGCTGTGGTTCATGAAAAGAACAGACATCAATGACAACGGGTGTAGTTCATGAGAAGAATACACATCCAATGACACTGGTGGATCCTTATGTGGTTTGTTTAGAAGAACACACATGCAATGACACTGGGTGTGGTTCATGAAAAGAACAAACATGCAATGACACTAATGGATCCTTATGTGGTTTATTTAGAGGAACAGACATGCAATGACACCGGTTGATCCATGTGTGGTTCATGAGAAGAACACACATCCAATGACACTGGTGGATCCTTATGTGGTTCATGAAAAGAACAGACATGCAGTGACACCGGTGGATCCTTATGTGGTCTGTCTAGACGAACACACATGAAGTGACACCGGGTGTGGTCCATGAAAAGAACAGACATGCCATGACTTATTTGGTTTGTTTAGAAGAACACACATGCAATGACAATGGGTGTGGTTCATGAAAATAATAGACATGCAATGACACTAGTGGATCCTTATGTGGTTTGTTTAGAGGAACAGACATGCAATGACACTGGTGGATCCATGTGTGGTTCATGAGAAGAATCCACATCCAATGACATTGGTGGATCCTTATGTGGTTCATGAAAAGAACATACATGAAGTGACACCGGTGGATCCTTATGTGGTATGTCTAGAGGAACACACATGCAATGACACTGGGTGTGGTTCATGAAAAGAACAGACATGCAATGGCTTATGTGGTTTGTTTAGAAGAACACACATGCAATGACAGTGGGTGTGGTTCATGAAAAGAACAGACATGCAATGACACTGGTCGATCCTTATGTGGTTTGTTTAGAGGAACAGACATGCAATGACACCGGTGGATCCATGTGTCGTTCATGAGAAGAACACACATCCAATGACACTGGTGGATCCTTATGTGGTTCATGAAAATAATAGACATGCTATGACACTGGTGGATCCTTATGTGGTTTGTCTAGAGGAACACACATGCAATGACACTGGGTGTGGTTCATGAAAAGAACAGACATGTAATCACACTAGGTGGATCCATATGTGGTTTGTGAGAAGAACGGACATGCAATGACACTAGTGGATCCTTATGTGGTTCATGAAAAGAACTGACATGCAATGACACTGGGTGTGGTTCATGAAAAGAATAGACATGCAATGACATCGGTGGATCCATGTGTGGTTCATGAAAAGAACAGACATGCAATGACACCGGTGGATCCTTATGTGGTTTGTCTAGAGGAACACACATGCAATGACACTGGGTGTGGTTCATGAAAAGAACAGACATGCAATGACACTGGTGGATCCTTATGTGGTTTGTGAGAAGAACAAACATGCAATGACACTGGTGGATCCTTATGTGGTTCATGAAAAGAACTGACATGCAATGACACTGGGTGTGGTTCATGAAAAGAACTGACATGCATTGCCACTTGGTGTGGTTCATGAAAAGAACAGACATGCAGTGACACCGGTGGATCCTTATGTGGTTTGTCTAGAGGAACACACATGTAATGACACCGGGTGTGGTTCATGAAAAGAACAGACATGCAATCACACTAGGTGGATCCATATGTGGTTTGTGAGAAGAACAGACATGCAATGTCACTGGTGGATCCTTATGTGGTTCATGAAAAGTATTGTCATGCAATGAAACTAGGTGTGGTTCATGAAAAGAACAGACATGCAATGACACCGGTGGATCCATGTGTGGTTCATGAAAAGAACAGACATGGAGTGACACCGGTGGATCCTTATGTGGTTTGTCTAGAGGAACACACATGCAATGACACTAGGTGTGGTTCATGAAAAGAACAGACATGCAATGACACTGGTGGATCCTTATGTGGTTTGTGAGAAGAACAGACATCCAATGAGATTGGTGGATCCTTATGTATTTCATGAAAAGAACTGACATGCAATGACACTAGGTGTTGGTCATGAAAAGAACTGACATGCAATGACACTGGGTGTGGTTCATGAAAAGAACATACATGCAATGACACCGGTGGATCCATGTGTGGTTTATGGAAATAACAGACATGCAATGACTCTAGCTGTGGTTAATGAAAAGAACAGACATGCAATGACACCGGGTGTGGTTCATGAGAAGAACACACATCCAATGATACTGGTGGATCCTTATGTGGTTTGTTTACAAGAACACACATGCAATGACAATGGGTGTGGTTCATGAAAAGAACAGACATGCAATGACACTGGTGGATCCTTATGTGGTTTGTTTAGAGGAACAGACATGCAATGACACCGGTGGATCCATGTGTGGTTCATGAGAAGAACACACATCCAATGACACTGGTGGATCCTTATCTAGTTCATGAAAAGAACAGACATGCAGTGAGACCGGTGGATCCTTATGTGGTCTGTCTAGAGGAACACACATGCAGTGACACCGGGTGTGGTCCATGAAAAGAACAGACATGCAATGACTTATGTGGTTTGTTTAGAAGAACACACATGCAATGACAATGGGTGTGGTTCATGAAAAGAACAGACATGCAATGACACTGGTGGATCCTTATGTGGTTTGTTTAGAGGAACAGACATGCAATGACACTGGTGGATCCATGTGTGGTTCATGAGAAGAACACACATCCAATGACACTGGTGGATCCTTATGTGGTTCATGAAAAGAACTGACATGCAGTGAGACCGGTGGATCCTTATGTGGTCTGTCTAGAGGAACACACCTGCAATGACACCGGGTGTGGTTCATGAAAAGAACATACATGCAATGACTTATGTGGTTTGTCTAGAGGAACACTCATGCAATGACACTGGGTGTGGTTCATGAAAAAAAAACATGCTATGACACTGGTGGATCCTTATGTGGTTTGTTTAGAGGAACAGACATGCAATGACACCGGTGGATCCATGTGTGGTTCATGAGAAGAACACACATCCAATGACACTGGTGGATCCTTATGTGCTTCATGAAAAGAACAGACATGCAGTGACACTGGTGGATCCTTATGTGGTTTGTCTAGAGGAGCACACATGCAATGACACTGGGTGTGGTTCATGAAAAGAACAGACATGCAATCACACTAAGTGGATCCATATGTGGTTTGTGAGAAGAACAAACATGCAATGACACTGGTGGATCCTTATGTGGTTCATGAAAAGAACTGACATGCAATGACACTCGGTGTGGTTCATGAAAAGAACAGACATGCAATGACACCGGTGGATCCATGTGTGGTTCATGAAAAGAACAGACATGCAGTGACACCGGTGGATCCTTATGTGGTTTGTCTAGAGGAACACACATGCAATGACACTGGGTGTGGTTCATGAAAAGAACATACATGCAATGACACTGGTGGATCCTTATGTGGTTCATGAAAAGAACAAACATGAAGTGACACTGGTGGATCCTTATGTGGTTTGTCTAGAGGAACACACATGCAATGACACCGGGTGTGGTTCATGAAAAGAACAGACATGCAATGACACTAGGTGGATCCACGTGTGGTTTGTGAGAAGAACATACATGCAATGACACCGGTGTATCCATGTGTGGTTTATGGAAGTAACAGACATGCAATGACTCTAGCTATGGTTCATGAAAAGAACAGACATGCAATGACACCGGTGGATCCATGTGTGGTTTATGGAAGTAACAGACATGCAATGACTCTAGTTGTGGTTCATGAAAAGAACAGACATGCAATGACACTGGTGGATCCATGAGTGGTTCATGAGAAGAACACACATCCAATGACACTGGTGGATCCTTATGTGGTTTGTTTAGAAGAACAGACATGCAATTACACAGGTGGATCCATGTGTGGTTTATGAGAAGAATACACATCCAATGAACTCTAGTGGATCTATCTTGGCATAATTTGATGTATTCCATGATGTATTTCATTGTACAAGACACTTTCCATTTTTATACTACTCAGTTTTGCCCTTGGTTTTATGTGGTACTACTTAGTTTTGCCCCCCTCTCTCTATCTTTCGTAGAAGCACAAACATGTGCTCACCCTGTCTGCTACTCCCTGATTGGTTGTCACAGTTGTCACGCGGATCGTGCGCACCAACCGTTGATTCTGTGCGATCCAACAATGATCATTGCACACGTCGTGCCCTTCAGATCTGGCGTGAGGACGAGCGGACGTCTCCTCTCGAGACTTCTACAGGAAGGAACATGATGCCGTCCATGGAAAAAGTCATCGAGCGGTCATGTCAAGTTTAATCAAGTCTGAAAAGCCTACTACTGCAACTACAACACATGCACAGGGCAACGGGGTCATCGAGTGCACGGTTGTCGACGGGACGCTGCAATTTATTGCCACTTGACTTTAATAAGACATATCCCATTTTTACGCAGCGCTCTCAATCTCACTTCTAACTGGGCCCTACCGCTAGTAACTTCCATGAGTCAAGGGCCCTCTCGAGTAGATCTAATGTTGCTAGAAATTAGTTTCGCGCCACTTGCATGCAGTGGAATCGAGGTCTGCCATGAGCGTGTTTTCAATGCAGATCTAAAGTGGAGATCGTGGCTGTTTCAAAAAAAAGGGAACCGAAAAAAAGGGTGGAGATCATGGTAGCCCCCGCTCCCCGCCTATCCACTCGAGGACTACGAACGGTCTGGTATTTATAACCCCCCTTGACCTTCTTCTTCCATGAGCTCCTGTCATTTCCCCCCCAGTCTGTCTAGTCCCAAGACCCCAATCTACACACAGCCTTCAAAGCTCCCTTGCTTGCACTACCTCCTTCCCTTGGTGCGCCATGAAGCGTACGCGTGGAGACGAGCCGGAGGTGAAGCCAGTTGAAGGCGCAGCAGCAGATGGCTCGGTCGTTGCCAAGCAGGCAGAGGCGTCTTCTCCAGGCACGAACGTCGCTCGTCGTTGCGCCGTCGAGGGTGTGAGCTCATCTGTCCAGCCAGTAGCCATTACCGCTGAGCAGCAGGTGGTAGCCATCACCGCCGAGCAGCAGGTGGTAGCCATCACCGCCGAGCAGCAGGTGGTAGCCATCACCGCCGAGCAGCAGGTAGTAGCCGTCGCCGCCGAGCAGTAGGTGGCCGACAACGTCGTGGTGCCAGCGGTAGATCTAGATGGGGGCAGGCGGCAGGGGGAGGCAATCTGGTGATCTACATCAACGACCCCATCGCCGTACAAGAAATCTTCGACGCAATCACGGAGAATGATGAGTTCGAGGAGGAGGTCCCTGATGAGGAGTCTGAGGTACTACATTGCTAGCTTCTCTAGTCGCAGTCGCAGTTTTCACTGTTCATACATAAGATTTTCTCAATCGTGTACAGATTATTTTGCTCTTGAAGTAGGGTAGTATATATATGATTCGATCGATTGATTGATGCATCTGCCATCTAGTCAAAAAAACCCAATCCGTCTAGTCACAAAACCCCAATCTGCTCATCTGCCATCTAGTTGAGTTTGCTAGTTGAGTGTTGATTTCGATACACAGCAGGCCTATAACATTACATTTCTATTCCTTACTGAGCCCCACGATTCAACTTTGCCCCAAAATAGTGCAAGGGCATCTGATGGTGTCGTTTTCTTAGGGATGGTTAGTGCACCTAAGGCAGCAATGCACATAAACAATATAGGTTGTGTTGTTGGTATTTTGGTTCTCCGACTCCATCGCTGAAAAAAATGAGGCCCTAATTTTTCTCTCGTATGGAACCTAAATATATAATCTTTGTATTGTTTCTGATCTATGAATGCGTTGTATGATGCATTTGTATATCCCTGTATATTGTTTTGTATGATTACATTTCAATTTCTTATTGTGGCCAATGATTCAAATTTGCCCCAAAGAGAGGCAAACACATTGGTGTCAGATTTTTTCAGGGATGAGTGAGCGAACCTGGGGCCATGTACAAGATCAATATAAGCTGTGCAATTGTTACTTGGTTCGCTTACGCCATCTCTATAGAAACGTATGAGGCTGCAATAATTATTCTACATTCATAGAACTATGATATTTGAATTATCTATTCCATGCATTCAAAGTGTATAAGAATTACATTTTAGTTTGTCACCGAGGCTGATGATTGAAATTCCAAAAGAGTTCAAGGGGAGACATGTATGATGGTGTCGTGTTTTAGGGATGGGTTTGTGAACCTGAGGCAGCAATGCATACAACAATATAGGTTGTGCTGTTGGTACTTTGGTTCTCCAACTCCATCTCTAAAACAAATTATGAGGCCCTTGATTTATTCTTATATGGAACTACATATATAATCCTTGAATTGTTTCTGATCTTTTAATGATTGGTATGATGCATATGTATATGAATGGTTTTGATCATAAGTATTTTTAACATGTACCTAAAGATTAATTGTTTTTTTGTTGGGCCACACAGAGAAAAACAAAACTTTTTCCTACGCGGTGATCCCAAGATCTACTGAGGTAGTAGGCCACGAGAATTACCACTAGGCGCGCGGTTGCGGAATCGATGAAGCACGTCGCTTGATGCAGTGCAGTCCTCATGATCCGTTCCGATCAATGATCGTTGAAGTGCTGAACATACAGCACCTCCACCAGTATCCACACGTACGAGGAGGTGCACCGGCGATGGACTGCTAGGTCCGTTACGGCGGTGACAGGACTGGACTGGACTGGAGCTAGGGTTTCCAACACATGGAGTGACCTAACCATGTGCTCTAAGCACCTACGCCCCAGCTTATATAGGAAGTGAAAGTGGGCTCCATTCACTTGTGGCCCATTCACTAAAAGGCCTATATTAGTCACTGCGAGTCCAACTCACTGACTCTGTCCATTTCCTTTGTGGGTCCAACCCAAATATGCTCCCGCTCTTAAGTGTGTGACCCGACAGGCTCATGGTGATCCGGACACGATCCGAGTCTCACTGTTGATCGATTAGTAGCGGCTCCTAGCAGAACGTGCCAACTCCCAAGTACCAAAGAGTCATGACGACATACCTTCCAATTTGACTTACGTCTGAGTCCCTTTTGCCTCATGATATACCTTGTCGGACTATAGGCGAAAGATCGTCATCCCTTAAATAGTCCGACTCTCTTTCTCGATCCGAGATAAGTGATTCATCCGACTAACTCTTAGTCGGTCGCCTCGGTTAACACTTAACCGAGTCACGCATGGCCATGCTTTACGAATCATATCTTCCGAGAGGGCCCAGAGAATATCTCTCTAGTTGGAGGGGCAAAATCCCATCTCGGTTATTCACATCACGCAGCTTGATTCTCAGTCGACCCGAACTCCGCCTTTATAACTGCCCAGTGACGGAACAACGTTTGATAGAACCTAAGTCGGTGATCCTCAACTCGGACTGTGCAATAACCTCAGGTCTAAGGATTACATTGATTGAGATATACAAATGACGACTTACTCGTTGTATCTCAATATGGGTTAGTCCGACTCGCTAAACTCTTTAGCCGAATCCGTGTAAGTCGGAATGGCATCTCTATGCCCATGACAAGTGGAACCGAGTCATCAGCTGACTTTCACATTGGTCTAAGTTGTGTGTCCAGCACAACCTCAACGACCAAGGACAATCAGTATAAACAACATGAATATATAGTTCCACAATTGAATCACATATTCAATGATATATATCAGTAGTTCATACATGGACAATAACTTTATGAATACCTTGGAAATAACATCATACATGATTGCCTCTAGGGCATATTCCCAACAGTCTCCCACTTGCACTAGAGTCAATCATCCGACATCACATGTCTAGGCATCTAATGCCCATAGCTCTTAGGTGCGCCTCATGCTTCGGCTGTGGAAGTGGCTTTGTCAATGGATCCGCAATGTTTGCATCCGTGTGTACCTTGCATAACTTGATATCACCTTGATCCACGAACTGGCGAATAAGGTGGTACTGCATGAGTATATGTTTGTTCTTCTGGTGTTGTCTAGGTTCCTTGGCTTGTGCGATAGCACCATTGTTGTCACAATACACGTCTAACGGATTGGACGAGCCCTGAACCACACCAAGATCCATGAGGAAATTCCTCATCCAAACGGCTTCCTTTGCCGCCTCTGAGGCAGCAATATACTCAGCCTCTGTCATAGACGCAGACACCGTCTCTTGCTTGGAACTCTTCCAGCTCACAGCACCTCCGTTTATTACAAACACATATCTAGATTGCGAACGAGAATCATCTGAGTCAGTGAGATAACTCACATCCGTGTAACCCCTTACACTGAGTTCATCCTCACCTCCATAAACCAGGAACATATCATTAGTCCTTCTCAAGTACTTGAGGATATTTTTAGCCGCTGCCCAGTGGATTTCTCTAGGGTCAGCCTGGTACCTGCTCACAACACTTAGAGCATAGGAAACTTCTGGCCTAGTACAAATCATAGTGTACATGATGGATCCGACTGCAGAAGCATACGGAATTGCACTCATCCGACTTCACCCATCAGTTGTCGAAGGACACTGAGTCTTGCTAAGTTTTACACCATGGGACATCGGTAAGAACCCCTTCTTAGACGATTCCATGTTGAATTTCTTCAACACTTTGTCCAAATATGTACTCTGACTCAATCCAATGAGCCGCCTTGATCTATCTCTATAGATCCGGATTCCTAGTATGTAAGTCGCCTCACCCAAGTCTTTCATCGAAAAACTCCTTTCCAATGATTCCTTGGTCTCTTGCAACATCTGGACATCATTTCCAATCAGTAATATGTCATCCACATATAAGATCAGAAAGTTTACTTTGTTCCCACTAAACTTCTTGTATAAACAAGAATCATGATCACTCTTGATGAAGCCAAACGATTTGACTACCTCATCAAAGCGAATGTTCCAACTCTGAGATGCTTGCTTCAACCCATAAATGGCTTTCCGAAGTTTGCATACCTTGTCAGCATTAGCCGGATCGACAAAACCCTCGGGTTGTATCATATACACGTCCTCGGTTAAATTTCCATTAAGGAAAGTCGTCTTGACATCCATCTGCCATATCTCATAGTCGAAATAGGCTCCTATAGCTAACATGATCCGAACTGATTTAAGCATCGCCACGGGAGAGAAAGTCTCATCATAGTCAACTCCTTGAACTTGTCGGAACCCCTTCGCGACAAGACGTGCCTTATAGGTAGAAACATTTCCATCCATATCAGTTTTCTTCTTAAAGACCCATTTGCACTCGACGGGTCTTGCACCGTCTGGCAGATCAACCAAGTTCCAAACTTGATTTTCATCCATGGACTTTAGCTCGGATCTCATGGCTCCAAGCCATGGCTCAGAATCAGAACCCACCATCGCTTCCGAATAAGTTGTCGTCTCATCACATCGCGGTAACACATCATCACGAACACTTCCATGTCGGCCGATCTTCGTAGTGTCGGTGCTGTTTCCGGCTCAGGTACCACGACCGGCTCAACCTCCAAGGCTTTTGCCGACTCGCTACTAGCCGGTACCTCTCGAATTTCTTCAAGTTGCACCGTGCTCCCACTAACTCCCCGACTGAGAAACTCTTTCTCAAGGAAGACACCGTTTCGAGCGACAAACACTTTGCCCTCTTCTCGGTTGTAGAAGTAGTAACCCAAGGTTTCCCTCGGATATCCTATGAAAATACACTTATCCGACTTAGTTGTAAGCTTGTCCGACTGAAGTCGCTTGACAAAAGCTTCACAACCCCAAATCTTAAGAAAAGATAAACTCGGCTTCTTGCCAGTCCACATCTCATGCGGTGTCTTCTCTACCGACTTAGATGGTACTCTGTTTAGTGTGAACGCTGCAGTTTCTAGACAATAACCCCAAAATGAGAAAGGCAAATCTGTCTGACTCATCATTGATCGTACCATGTCCAACAAGGTCCGATTTCTCCTTTCCGACACACCGTTTCTCTGCGGCGTTCCTAGAGGAGTGAGCTGGGGAACTATTCCACAACTCTTCAGATGGTCATCAAACTCATGGCTCATGTACTCGCCTCCTCGGTCCGACCGAAGTAACTTTATTTTCTTGCCGAGTTGATTCTGTACTTCATTCTAGAATTCCTTGAACTTTTCAAAGGCATCCGATTTATGTTTCATCAAGTAGATGTATCCATACCTACTCAAATCATTAGTGAATGTAATGAAGTACTCATAACCACCTATGGCTATCGTACTCATCGGGCCACATACATCACTATGTACTAGTCCCAATAAGTCGGACGCCCTTTCACAACTCTTTGCAAAAGGTGTCTTGGTCATCTTGCCGAGTAGGCAGGATTCACATGTCTCGAATGACTCCAAGTCGAACGAAGTTAGGATTCCATCATCATGGAGCTTCTTCATGCGTTTCCAACTTATATGACCAAGCCGACAATGCCAAAAGTAAGTCATATTCAGATCATTTGGTTTCAACCTTTTCACATTTATATTATAGACAGATTCACTATCAAGATTCAAAATAAATAACCCGTCCTAGACGGGTGCAAAGCCGTGAAACATATCATTCAAATATAAAGAACAACCATTATTCTTAATATTCGACTCATAGCCTTGTCTCATCAAACATGAGGCAGAAATAATGTTTCGACTAAGCACTAGAACATAATAACAATTATTCAGCTCCATTAAGAATCTGGAAGGTAAATGAAGTTGCATCGTGCCGACTTCCAACGTAGCGACTCTCGCTTTGTTGCCGACTCGAATGTCAACCTCGCCTCTCGCCACGCTCCTAGTTCTTACCAGTCCCAACAACGAGTTGTAGATATGAATAACTGATCTGGTATCATATACCCAAGAACTACCAGGTGCATCAGCAAGATAAATGTCTATAACATTGCAAACAAGCGTACCTGAGCCGGAAGTCACACCTCTACTCTTGACTTTATCAGCCAGATACTTGCTGCAATTCATCTTCCAGTGGCCATCCGCCTTGCAGTAGAAGTAAGTGGATCCGGCTGCAGGAGATGGCTTGGTCCCTGAGGAAGCACTTTGGACCGGGTCCTCAGCCTTACCTCCCGACTTATCCTTCTTCTTCTTAGTCCAAGAACTCTTCTTGAACTTAGCCTTATTTTGTACCATCAACACTTGACTGGCACCTTTCTTGAGATCCGCCTCAGCCTGCTTGAGCATCCCATGTAATTCAGTGAGCTTCTTATCCATACCATGCATGTGGTAGTTCGATATGAACTGACCATACGCACTAGGAAGAGAGTTTAGAATTATGTCTATAGTGAACTCTTCGCTAATGGGGTAGCCCAGCCTTTCTAGAGACTACACATAACCAACCATCTTGATCACATGTGGACTCAGTGGATCACCATCCTTAAGCTTGCAGCTCAACAAGGCCTGAGAGACTTGATACCTCTCAGTCTTTGCCTGAGTCTGGAACATACTTTTGAGGCTTTCGATCATATCGTAGGCCTCAACATTCTCGAACTGCTGCTGCAAGTCCGGTTCCATGTGAGCAAGCATAAGACAGCTAATTTCCGTGGATTCATCACAAATCCGACGGTAGGCATTGGTGGTCATGATGCATTCTCATTTGGCTCATCTGGAAGTGGGTTGTCTAGGACATGGTCCCTCTTTTCTTGCTTGAGAACAATTCTCAGATTATGATACCAGTTGGTAAAGTTAGTTCCATTTAGCTTATCTTTCTCTAAGATGGTTCTCAAAGCAAAACTGGAAATCTGAGGAAGACTGCTAGGTGCCATTGATCTACAATAGAAAATAAGCAAAACACTTAAGACATGTATCCATAAAAGAGCAAGCATATTAAACACTTTAATACTTATGCTCCCACTAGAACCAACACCCCTCCGATGGTTGCTTAGTGATTCAGGACCCTAAATAAGCAAGTCGACTAGTGAGCTTTAGCATCACCGCTAGCCGACAAGTGATCTAGGTAGACAACTCCTTGTCAATCGTATCTCATACGAATCCTGTTGGATGGGTGGCGTCACATGCCCCGGCTCCCATCCGACTTTTCCCCGAGTCCCACAACCGTTGTGATAGACCCGTCTAGATTACCAAGTGCTTCCGCTATAAGAGTCCGACTCGAACCCACCTAGTCAGAAAGAATTGATAGCACCTCAATTTTTAAGAGCCCACTACCAAAAATGTCCGACTTGTGATGGTGCAGCACTAGCGGGGAAACTGACTAGACCTTCTTTGAGGGATTACTTTCTACCAACTATCTAATAGAGGTAAAACAGAGACATAACAATAACACAAAATAAAGCAATTATAATATGAAATGGTATGGCTCTCTTCATGGCGATCTCCATCTCCATGAAGCTTGTAATTCGAATCGTGTCAAATATTGTCACGTGCCGCCTCACACCATGTAGTCGGCTTGTACATCGACTTGCATGCCATCCGGGTTCTCCAAACAGCTAAACTAGCTAGTAATGTAAATTACATAGAGAATCCGACACGCAGGTCGTTATACAATAAAATGACAGCACCTAGGCTCTAGCCGGCTGACAAAAACCGTGATAGGCAGATCACGTATGGATTACACACATCACATGCACATAAGCCATGCCATTCACAACATCATCCTGCAAAAACAAGTTATGCATAGATACGATATCTACCGGTGTTGTGAAACTCGCAACGACATCTAAGGCGCTACGACAGGGCGAAGCCGGCGGTCCACGACCTCAGCAGTTAGATCACGGAAACCAGATCATCCATTCCCCCGAGTACAGTTGATCTAATCAACTTTGTACAAAACCGATCTATCTCATAGATCGACCACCAAAATTGTAATTAGATCCAATCTAACGCCAACCGCATATCACATATGCATGATCTCGAGCCTAAAACCAGAAGCTAACGCTCTGATACCACTGTTGGGCCACGCAGAGAAAAACAAAACTTTTTCCGACGCGGTGATCCCAAGATCTAGCTGAGGTAGTAGGCCACGAGAATTACCACTAGACGCGTGGTTGCGGAATCGATGAACCACGTCGCTTGATGCAATGCAGTCCTCACGATCCGTTTCGATCAACGATCGTCGAAGTGCTGAACGTACAGCACCTCCGCCATTATCTACACGTACGAGGAGGAGCACCAGCGATGGACTGCTAGGTCCGGTACGACGGTGACAGGACTGGACTGGACTAGAGCTAGGGTTTCCAACACATGGAGTGACCTAACCATGTGCTCTAAGCACCTGCGCCCCAGCTTATATAGGAAGTGAAAGTGGGCTCCATTCACTTGTGGCCCATTCACTAAAAGGCCTATATTAGTCACTGCGAGTCCAACTCACTGACTCTGTCCATTTCCTTTGTGGGTCCAACCCAAATATGCTCCCGCTCTTAAGTGTGTGACCCGACAGGCTCATGGTGACCCGGACACGATCCGAGTCTCACTCGTGACTGATCAGTTGGTAGCGGCTCCTAGCAGAACGTGCCAACTCCCAAGTACCAAAGAGTCATGACGACATACCTTCCAATGTGACTTACGTCTGAGTCCCTTTGCCTCATGATATACCTTGTCGGACTATAGGCGAAAGATCGTCATCCCTTAAATAGTCCGACTCTCTTTCTCGACCTGAGATAAGTGATTCATCCGACTAACTCTTAGTCGGTCGCCTCGGTTAACACTTAACCGAGTCACGCATGGCCATGCTTTCCGAATCATATCTTCCGAGAGGGCCCAGAGAATATCTCTCTAGTCGGAGGGGCAAAATCCCATCTCGGTTATTCACATCACGTAGCTTGATTCTCAGTCGACCTGAACTCTGCCTTTATAACTGCCTAGTGACGGAACAACGTTTGACAGAACCTAAGTCGGTGATCCTCAACTCGGACTGTGTAATAACCACAGGTCTAAGGATTACATTGATTGAGATATACAAATGACGACTTACTCGTTGTATCTCAATATGGGTCAGTCCGACTCGCTAAACACTTTAGCCGAATCCCTGTAAGTCGGAATGGCATCTCTATGCCCATGACAAGTGGAACCGAGTCATCAGCCGACTTTCACATTGGTCTAAGTTGTGTGTCCAGCACAACCTCAACGACCAAGGACAATCAGTATAAACAACATGAATATATAGTTCCACAATCGAATCACATATTCAATGATATATATCAGTAGTTCATACATGGATAACAACTTTATGAATACCTTGGAAATAACATCATACATGATTGCCTCTAGGGCATATTCCCAACATTTTTATTTATATTTACAATATTTAGGCTTGTTTTTGTACCTAACTATGTATATCCCTGAATATTGTTTTGTACGATTACATTTCAATTTCTTATTATGGCCAATGATTCAAATTTGTCCCAAAAGAGAGGCAGACACATTGGTGTCGATTTTTCGAGGATGAGTTAGTGAACACAGGCGATGTACAACAACATTAGTTGTGCAATTGTTACTTGGTTGTTGACTCCATCCTGAAGAAACTTATGAGGCTGCAATCTTTATTCTACATTCAGAGAACTATGATATTCGAATTATCTATTCCATGCATTCATAGTGTATAAGAATTACATTTTAGTTTGTCACCGAGGCCGATGATTGAAATTTGCCCCAAAAGAGTTCAAGGGGAGACACGTATGATGGTGTCGTGTTTTAGGGATGGGTTGGTGAACCTGAGGCAGCAATGCACACAAACAATATAGGTTGTGATGTTGGTACTTTGGTTCGCCAACTCCATCTCTGAAACAAATTATGAGGCCCTTGATTTATTATCATATGGAACTACATATATGATCCTTGAATTGTTTCTGATCTTTTAATGATTGGTATGATGCATATGTATATGAATGGTTTTGATCATAAATATTTTTAACATGTACCTGAAGATTAATTGTTTGGTTTTTTATTTATAATTACAATATTTAGGCCTGTTTTTGTACCTGACTATGTATATCCCTGAATAATGTTTTGTACGATTACATTTCAATTTCTTATTGTGGCCAATGATTCAAATTTGCCCCAAAAGAGAGGCAGACACATTGGTGTCAGATTTTTTCAGGGATGAGTTAGTGAACCTAGGGCGATGTACAAGAATAATATAGGTTGTGCAATTGTTACTTGGTTCACTTACGTCGTCCCTGTAGAAACTTATGAGGCCTTAATCTTTATTCTACATTCATAGAACTATGATATTCGAATTATCTATTCCATGCATTCAGTGTATAAGAATTACATTTTAGTTTGTCACCGAGGCCGATGATTGAAATTTGCCCCAAAAGAGTTCAAGGGGAGACACATATGACGGTGTCGTGTTTTAGGGATGGGTTGGTGAACCTGAGGAAGCAATGCACACAAACAATATAGGTTGTGTTGTTGGTACTTTGGTTCGCCAACTCCATCTCTGGAACAAATTATGAGGCCCTAGATTTATTCTCATATGGAACTACATATATGATCCTTGAATTGTTTCTGATCTTTTAATGATTGGTATGATGCATATGTATATGAATGGTTTTGATCATAAGTATTTTTAACATGTACCTGAAGATTAATTGTTTGGTTTTTTATTTATAATTACAATATTTAGGCTTGTTTTTGTACATGACTATGTATATCCCTGAATAATGTTTTGTATGATTACATTTCAATTTCTTATTGTGGCCAATGATTCAAATTTGTCCCAAAAGAAAGAGGCGACATTGGTGTCAGATTTTTTCAGGGATGAGTTAGTGAACCTAGGGCGATGTACAACAACATTACAGGTTGTGCAATTGTTACTTAGTTCACTGACTCCATCCCTGAAGAAACTTATGAGGCCCCTAGATTTATCCTACATTCACTCTGATGCAATTATTTGTCATTGTGTTGAGATGAAATGATATATGAATCGATCAAACTATTGCTGAGATGCTTTATCTTTGATATCCACGGATATATTGTCTTATATATACATGTTGTCAATTCTTGAGTTGTAATACAATTCAATCATATGTATAAGTTCTAAGTTATGTTCTTAAAAATCAACAGGAGGATGATGATGAAGTGGACGATAGCAAGATATCCAGGGACAACAAGAGCCGCTACGTGCTTAGGCGGTTACGGTGTGGGCTAATCCGTTTCCACCGTAGAGGGAGACTGTTTTGCCCATTCTGTGGCAGAGCAATCAACATGCACCTCAATAGCATGATCCAACACGCGAAGGGCGTTGGCAGAGGCGGAGGCAGAAGCCATAGGCCGATTACCTTGGCGCGGCATGCAGCCTCACAAATTCCTTGGAGTATGTCGATGGCACCTGTATCCCATCGACTAGGGCATCACTTGCCTGCCTCCTGGCGATAAACCCACCTTACGCTAGGCGTCTCCGTGTCCTGGCCTCCTGCTGCAGCCCCTGCTTTTATTTTGTTCTAGTTAACTATTACCTGTGTGTGGCATGTAAGACAATATATCCGTGGTGTCTCTAGTGAACCTTCTATATTAATCTACTCCTTTATATGGAGTGCCTTAAAGTTTCTAGTGTTCAATTATATTTACTGATCATGCTCATGCACACTACAAAATATTTCTAGTGCTCGATTATATTATAATTGTCAAGAAATACATCAACAAGTTAAATTGGTCGAAATTTTGTATTGAAGTAACTAAATGTATCACACACATAATAAACTAGAAACTAAAATCTAGTTCAAACACATAATGTATCACCACCACTTGTTGTCGTCCTTGACTTGCTTCCCCTTCAACCGCTTGATGTCGCCACCGTCCCAAGATCCCTGCTTGTCCTGAAACCGCTTTCTGTCCTTCCCGCGCTTCTTCTCCTAGGCTAGCTTGCAACCAGGGCATAGCTCTCTCGCGAAAAACTCCGCCTTAACCATCCCATCTTTCATGGTAATGAGCTTACTATACAACTCGTACGCCATGTAGGCGTCTCTGGCTGCATACTCGGCGCTTTGGCTCATCGGCTTCCACTCCTAGTAGTCGTGATCGAGTCGCTTCAATTTCTTCAGTTTTTCATAGGATTTATCGATGATTTCCGCTACCAGATCACCCATGCCATCCTTCGATGGGTATGATTTCATCTTGTATAGATTTTGGATGTCGATGTGGTGCCCCTCTGGGATTTTTATCAACGCACGAGAAAGCATAATTGTGTCATTTGTGATATTCACGCTAGTAAAAGTTATCCCTTTCCTACACAAGAACTCAACCAGAGTCGGACAATGCATCTCAGTTGGTTTACTCCTGCCCTTAGATGGTTCTAGGGATGTAAGGGAACAAGGGATGCAGAAGTGGTGATCTCAAATTTAAATTTCACATACCTGCAGAAGTGGTAAACGAGGACCTCCTCATGTATGGCGATTTACACGACAGCGATCTCTTGTGGAGGATTTTTTTTGCTTATTTGCACGGGTGTACTCCAAGTCTAGCCCCACAAACTTGTGCTTCTCTTTCTCAAGCAATTGCTCAAACCTGGCGAGAGTTGTCTCCACGGTCACTTCATCATTTGTGTACACACTGTCAAAGTCGTGGTGCCATGGGCAGGGACCAAGTGGGTCTCTGTTGTGCGTTTCCCATCGTCCATGCCTGCAAGGAAATGGGTGAAAGGAAATGCCTGCAAGGAACTGCCTGTGAGAGGAAGAAGAAGATGAACCGACGGTTCCAGAACAGAGGAAGAAGAAGCGCCTAGGAAAAACTGCACAGGAATGACTGAGGAAGAGGAATAACTATAGAAGAAATGTGGTAACTGCAACTTTCGGTTCGAGGACTCACCGTGGTTACGTGGAGATCGTGGCAGTGCTGCCGGTTCAACAAGTGGGGCCAGTTCCTGTGAGAATATGAAATTAGCTGTGCATTTTTCTATGCGAGAAATTGAGAGAAATCATTTATATTTTGTCTTTCATAATTAAACACAATGAAGTTGGTACAGCCCAAGAGATTTGAACAAAAGAGATTTGCTAGTTTAACATACAATAACACTTACAGGCCCAACATGGCAGAACTTGGAGAGCCCTAGAACTTGAGCTACCACAGAGACCTCGGCAGAGGTGGCAGAATTGGTGCGGGTGCAACCACGGCGACGGCGAGCTCGGATTCTAGAGGAGGAAAACATAACCGAGCATGGTCGACAAGGTGATAGATCTCACCGGGAACCAATTCTCGTCCCCGCACTGTGCCATGGGTGCGTCCATGGTGAGGGCGAGCTCCGACTCGGTATGGGGAGGAGAGCGGGTGGCGGCAATCCGTCACGTCCAGCTATGGCGTGCCATGGCGACCATAGATTGCCGCTGGGAAGAAGACGCATAATGGATGCACGCCAACACCCAAGCCTAGGGGAGGAGAGCTGGGCCGAGCAGGTTCGTCCATGTCCTAGCTCCGTGCCATGGCTGCGACGCCCCACAGATTGCCGCTCCGGGGAAGAAGAAGACGCGTAATGGATGCAGGCGCCAACGTTGCAAGCCTAATTGACACCTAAGCGATGGGTGCGAGAGGAGCGACATAACGACGAGAACTGACAGGGGGGGCCACTTGACGGCCGTTAGCCTGATTTTTCGTATTGAAAAGTAAAGTTGAATTCGTGCCGAAAAAGACCCTCTGAGTATTTAGCACACCAATTGTAGTCATCTCGGATGATTTCAGGGAACTTGGGTACCGCATTGCCTGGACACCCCAACTTTTGGGCCGCAAAATGATATTCTCCTTCTCAAGGGGACTCGAATTTGAGGTGCCCTTGCTGCTTCAATCGCAGGACCAGGTCTCCTTCGACAAAGGATCTGGGGTGTAGCCTTCTGCTATGGTAGTTGCGGAGGTTCTGCTAGTAGATCGTGGATCTCTCTGTTGAAATCTCACGTGCCTCATCAAGGAGATTGACGGAGTCTTTGAGTGCGAGAGTTGATTCTTTCTCGCTATATGCAACCACCCGTGGGGCTTTGTAGCGCACTTGTGCGGGTAGTACTGGTTCAGCATCGTGCACCATGAAGAACAGAGTGTGGCCCGTGGCGCTGTTTGGAGTTGTGCGTAGGCTCCAAAGTACTGATTGCAGCTCATCTGGCCAGCACCCGGCGGCTTGTTCGAGTGGTTGGAGGAGCCTTTTCTTGATTCCTCTACAGACGAGGCTGTTGGCCTTTTCGCCTTGACCGTTGGTCTGAGGGTGCGCCACCGAGGCATAGCTAATGTTTATTCCCAGGTTTTCGCAGAATTCCTGGAACTCCTTGGAGGTGAAGTTCGTCCCATTGTCCGTGATGATGCTATGTGGCACCCTGAAGCGGAATACAATGGACTCGAAGAATTTGACGGCGCTGGCTCCCGATTGGTTTGTCACCGGCATGGCCTCAATCCACTTGGTGAATTTGTCGACCGTGACTAGGAGGTAGACGTATCCTTCTCGTGAGGATCTCTGGAGCTTGCGAACCATGTCGAGTCCCCATTGCGCGAAAGGCCAAGCCACAGGTATTGGCCTGAGCTCCGCGCCAGGTGTGTGCGGTTTGTCCGTGAATCGCTGGCAAGCATTGCAGCGCTGGACGATGTCTTTGGCGTCGCGCATGGCCGTTGGCCAGTAGAATCCAGCTCGTAGAGCTTTGGCGACAAGGGCGCGACTGCCGGCGTGGTGCCCGCAAGTGCCTTCATGTATGTCGAGGAGTATGGCTCTTCTATCCCCGTTGGAGACGCTTCGATGAAGGACTCATGTGATGTTGTGCTTGTACAGTGCGCTGTTGATGAGGGTGAACGCCTTGGATCATCGCGCTATGTGACGCGCATCAGTTGGGTCATCTGGTAGCCTTTTGCTGAGCAGGTGTGTGATGTTTGGCTGTGTCCAGGATGGCTCGATCATCATGACCTCCATGGGGCCTTCGATTCCTATGTCTGGCTCCATGTTGTCGAGTGCCATGGGCTTGCTCGGTGGCGTAGCCCCCGAGTCCTTTGTCGTGCTAGCTTTAGGCTCTGTGGCCTTTGGCTTGATGGAGCGCTCGCAGATGTGCTCTAGAAATATGCCAAGTGGCACTTGGGCGCAGGTGGAACCAATGTTTGCGAGTATGTCCGCCTCCTCATTGCTCTCGCGGCCGACGTGGCGTAACTCGCAGCCGTCGAAGTCCCCTTCGAGTGTGTCATAGAGGTCGCGGTAGGTGATCATGTTGTCGCTCAGAGCGTCGCACTCATTCATTGTTTGGTTGACCACCAGCTTGGAGTCGTCATAGACGACAAGTCGTTTAGCACTGCAGGCTTTTTCCATTCGCATCCTGTGGAGCAAGGCTTCATATTCGGCTTCATTGTTGGAGGCTGTGAACTCCATTCGTAGAACGTACCTCATCTTGTCACCTTGGGGCGATGTCAGTATGACACCTGCGCTAGCTCCTTCCTTGCGCTTGGATCCGTCGAAGTGCATTGTCAATAGGTAGGACATGTCTAGCTTTTTAGGGAGCTGGTTCTCCATCCAGTGCACGAGGAAGTCCGGGAGAACTTGCGATTTGATCGCATCGCGTTTCTCGTACGTGATGTCTCATGGAGACAGTTCTATGCCCTAGAACGCGACTCGTCCGGTGGCGTCGGGATTATTGAGTATGTGCCCGAGCGGGGCATCGTTCACCACTACGATTGGGTGCTCCTGGAAGTAGTGGCGCAGTCGCCTGGCAGTCATGAAGACACTGTAGGCCAGCTTCCGGTAGTGCGGGTACCGATGTTTTTTGGTGTGAGCACCTCGCTGAGGTAGTAGACTAGGTGTTGTACCCCATGGACTTTATTTTCTTCGGCTCGCTCCACCACGAGCATAGTGATGACCACTTGGTTGGTGGCGGAGATGTATAGCAACAGTGGCTCCTTTTCACGAGGCGTCACCAATATTGGCGAGGTGGACAGTAGACGCTTGAGGTCTTCGAATGCTTCTTATGCTTCATCTGTCCACTCGAACTTGTCAGCTTTACGGAGAAGTTGGTAGAAGGGTAGTGCCTTTTTGCCCATTCGACTGATGAACCGACTGAGCGCTGTGATTCGCCCGACCAGCTGCTAGACGCCTTTTACGTTCTTCGGCTTCTCCATGGCCAATATGGCCATTATTTTTTTCGGGTTTGCCTCGATCCCTCTCGTGGAGATGAGATACCCGAGCAGTTGCCCAGATGGTACGCCGAAGGAGCATTTGTCCAGATTGAGCTTGATCCAGTAGCGATCGAGGTTACCGAAGGTCTTGCGGAGATTGTCGAGTAAAGAGGCTTCCTCTTTGGTTTTAACGACGATGTCGTCGATGTAGACTTGGATATTGCGACCAAGTTGGTTCTTGAGGCAGGCCTGCATACACCGCTGATAGGTGGCTCCTGCCTTTTTTAGCCCGAAGGGCATCGTGTTGTAGCAGAACACACCAAAGGGTGTCGTGAACGCTGTTTTCTCCTGGTCTTCCTCCTTCATTCGAATCTGATTGTAGCCTGAGTAGGCGTCGAGGAAGCAGAGACGCTCGCATCCCGCAGTAGAGTCGATTATTTGATCAATCTATGGCAACGGGAAGTGATCCTTTGGGCAGTGCTTGTTCAAGGAGGTGAAGTCCACATACATCCGCAGGATATCCGTGTCCTTTTTAGGCACAAGCATCGGATTTGCGAGCCAGGTGCTTTCCTTGATCTCGCGTATGAATTTTGCATCGAGGATTCTATTGATTTCCATACCGACCTCTTTTTCTCTTGGTTCAGACAGTCGCTGTATTGTTTGCTTGACTGGCCTTGTGTCTGGATTCATGTTGAGTGAGTGCTCGGCGAATTACCTGGGAACTCCTAGAATGTCCGCTGGACACCAGGCGAAGATTTCCCAGTGCTCACGGAGGAATTCGACGATCATGAGTTACTATGCGTGACTCAAGTTGTTGGCGATGAGGGTCGTCTTGGTCGGCTCCGTTGGGTGGACCTAGACTTTCTTGGTGTGCACCGACGTGTCGAAGGATTGGTCGGGTGAGCTTGGCTTGCTCAGGGAGGCAAACTATTGTCTGTCAACTCCTTTAACCTCACGAGTTCCTCTTGCATGTCGAAGGACTGGGAGATTCTGTTGAATTCCCTATCGCAGCTGTCAGACCTCTCGAAGCTTCCGTTGATTGTGATGACGCCGTTTGGGCCCGGCATCTTCATCTGTAGGTAGGCATAGTGTGGTACCGCCATGAACCTCGCGAACGCGACACGTCCGAGGATGCAGTGGTACTGTGAAGGCTAGTCGACAACATCAAAGTTGATGCGCTCTCGCCGAAAGTTTTGTGACGTGCCGAAGATGACGTCGAGGTTGATCTTTCCTAGGGGTACACGCCCTTCCCTGGAATGATGCCGTGGAACATCGTGTCTGAAACTTCTAGACATGTCAGAGGGATCCTCATTGCTCGCAAGGTACTCACGAACATGAGGTTGATGCCGCTTCCGCCGTCCATGAAGACGCGACTCATATCGAATCCTCCGATTTGTGCCTCGAGCACCAGGGGACAGTGGCCCGGGCGAGGTACTTGACGCGGGTGGTCGCTCTTATCGAAGGTGATGCAGGACTCGCTGCCATTGAGGTACTTAGTGGTGGAGGGCAGAGAATTCATCGCCAGATTGACTTGGCGAGTGATCGATTTTTGTACTCGATTTGAGGGACGACCCTTCTGGATCATTCCCATATTCCCCAGTGGTCGGGGATATGGTTCGCCTCCATGATTCTGGACTGGTGCAGCCGCAGGTGGTATTGGACCTGGTGGTGGTGGAGGAGCTCCATGTGCCACAGCGCCCGGGGCAGCTCCGTACCCTTGGTTAATCGCGTTGCGATTCATCTGGGCCAGGCCCTTGTGGAGCTTGAGGAATTCGTGGCAGTCCTTTAGGAGGTGGCTTGACTTTTTCTTGCCGTCGTGTTTGTCGATCTAGAAGTGCACGTTGCATGTTCCGGACAGTTTGTCCTGGATGGATGTTGTGAGTGCCTCATCGCGAGTGTGGCGCTGCCACACTTGCATGGTTTTCCTACTGTCACGGTATCCACCGCTGCGGTATCCGCTGTTGTGGTTGTCGTCACGTTTGTTGATGTAGCTAGCCGCGACCATGTCGACCTCTTTGCGGTGCTCGTAACCGTGCATTCGACGTTTCCCTCGGCGGTCGCCTCTACGCCCGAGGTCGTCGTCATCATCGGAGTAGGCGCGGTTTTTCACCGAGTCCTCTCCATCAGCCCACCTATTCGCGATCTCCATCAGGTGGTCGATTGTCTTGGGCTTCGAGCGGCCCAGCTCCTCCCTGAGCTCTCTGCGGCGCACGCCGCCGTTAAACGCGTCGATTGCGTGATCCTCATAGATGTCTTCTGCAGAATTCTTGATGATGGACCATCTCTGGATGTATGAGTGCAGCGACTAGCCAGACCTTTGGTAGAAGCCTCTTAACTCTTTGACTGATGCGGGCCTTTTGTAGGTGTCCTTGAAGTTCCGCACGAAGCTGTAGACCAGCTCTTCCCAACTGCAAATGGATCCATGCGGGAGGTTATTAAGCCACGCTCGAGCGGCGCCTTGCATCTGTAGCTGGAGGCATTGCATCACTGTACTCGAGCTTCCACCATGTATCCTGATGGAGGAGATGTGATCTTCTAGCCAGATTTCGGGTCCTACAGGCCGTCAAATTTCTGGTTCTCCGATGGGAGTTTGAACCCCTTAGGCATTCGCTTCTGCCTAATGGCTCTACTGAAGCATCTGGCGCCGTAGAGCTCTATGTCATCATCCTCTGAGTCAGTCAGACAAGCACGCCTCGCGTGCATCTTGTTGACCTTGCGCTGCGTGATGTCATCACGCGCATCGTAGTCTTGGTCGTGTCGCCGTGAGCGGCGACGTCGAGACAAATCGTGGCTATCATCGCTAAACGAGGGCGAGGAGTAGCGTTTGGCTAGAGCCTTGCTCTTTTTCGATTCCAGCATTGGATCCTTGATGAGGGCGGCTTCGACTAGCCGCAAGCCTGCGATCGTAGATCGGTGCATGGCAGCTCGGGGATCTCCAGCCGGAGGCTGGTTGTTGAGGAGATACATGGTGCCGCCGTCACCGCCGCCTGTGGTGTCTTCGGGAGCACATTGCCACGCATGTCTACCATCATGGATGAGAAGTTGAGGACTCGCACGGCCTCTTCTTGCTCCTTGTCGGTGAGGTGGGCCAGTCGAGAGCACCTTTTGACGGACACGTGGTCATTGCCCTTGGAGGAGGATCCTCCCATGGAAGAGAGCTGAGCCCGTCGAAGACTCGACTCGTCCGACGCCCTTCTGCGCGCGTCGAGTTGCACAATTACTTGTTGTTGGCGCTTGTATTCTTCTTTGAGCAGCCAATGGTAACCCATCAGCATGTCTTGCGATGAGTTTGGGGGTAGAGGGTTACCCCGCAGAGCTTCTCGACAGCGAGCCCACTTTTTGTCATTGAGGTGGATCTACACGCGCTCTCTGGCATGCTCATTCGCCATGAGGTGCGGTTCTCCTCCCGTCCCGTTGTTGGTCGGTGCGCTGTTGGCGGGACCACCGTTTGCGACTGGGATGCCTCCGTTGGTCAGATCAGTGCCGGTGTTTTCATGACTGACGCCGATGTCGCCTGCGTTGATGACGGCGCACATGTAGTGATTGGGGAAGCTGTTGCTTCCGCAGCTTTCAGATCCAGAGTCGTAGGCTCCGTCTTTAGTGGCTAGATCGCCCAGATCGGATCCGCAACTGTTATCGCTGATCGCGTTCCCGACAGTTGTCGGGGCATTGAGTTTGCTCAGGGTGCCGATCGGCAGCGGAAACCACGATGCTGGAGGAATCGCGGGAACCGCCGGCTAGTCAGGGAGGCGGAGCGTGCCCAGCTGACCAACTTGGAAGCGTAGGCTCCCAATCGCTAGGCCGATTCCCTCGCCCACGGACTCGAAAGTCGGGCAAGTGACCGGCGTGTAGACTGTGAAGTCAAAAGCACCAAAGAGGAGGCGAGTCTCTGCTGTTGCAGAGTTGTAGATCGCGGTTGACGGGACCAAAGAAGCCGCGACATCAGCACTCCCAATTCCCACAGACGGTGCCAATTGATGAGGGTTGAACTCATCAATGCCCATTGTTATGGACTTGGGTTTTGGAGAAGGAGGGAGCGCTGGAGGCATCAATCAGCTAGCAAACAAGCACACAGGGACGCAAGGTTTACCCAGGTTTAGGCCTCATAGAGGTCCCTACTCCTGCTTGTCTGCTCTTGGGATTATCGAGGGAGTCGAAAGTTACAAGGGTGCTCATATGCAATCTGGCGAGGTTGTGGAAACTAGGGTTGTGATTGTCCTCCTCGCCGCCCCCTCCTAGCCTTTATATAGATAGGCTAGGTCTTAGGTAGCAAGTCGAGTCGGTTACAAGTTAGGGTTCGCCCGTTTAAACTTTCTATCTTAGGCTTTACTTTGTGTCACAAGCAGTCAGAGTCTCCATAGGTCACCTGAATCCTGGATTGGGCCCTGATAACGCCGTGGGCTTCTGCCAGATCAGGCCGTATATACCAAACGTGAGTACCTGTAAGGTATGCCCATGTCAGCTACACTTTAACACTAGATGAATGGTGCACATGTTTTAATTTTCCAAACAATGATGTTAATGCGTTACGCACATCCTTTACTGGCTTAGACCCTTCCCCTACACAATATTATAATGGAATAAGTTTCACTACTAGAGTGAGCAAGGGGAAGAATATTCAACATCCTGCAATTCGCTATTGTTCTATGTTATTGCTAACACCTTGCAAGCATGTAATGAGTTCACGGGACTCAATGAGGAGGACATCTTAGTCCTTGCAAAGGTTGCTTACAGCAACTGCGACTTGTCACTCAACTTGGGCGCAATCCTTGTGCTCTACCTGGAGCACCAATCCTCCCAAAGCCAAGGACCAACCACAGGTGGAGGCGTCATCACCGTGCTTGCCACTTCCCTAGGCATCGACCTAGGTGAATTGCAACATGTGCTAGGTGAGCAGCGTGTTGGTTTCTCTACTTTAAAAGCTTGTGGAATGCTCACTAGGAGAGGTGGTGTTTATTACCTGCATATTACTGAATCTAGGTGTCTCTACCCCGCTCCTATGCCTAATGGTCTTTTCTCTATCGAGGAAGGACGTTTTCTATATGACTTGCAGGTTGAGAAACACCAACTGTGGAGGAGATTCCGGAGGAGGATGGGGACCAAGAAGAGGAGCAAGAAGTTCCTTATCAAGAGGAGCAGCCACAAACTCGGTTTGCCACATACCAAGACTTCCAATAACTTGGAGGGACTATGGAGAGTATGCATAGCCTCTCTTTGAACCTCCGAGGAACAACTAGTAACCTCTCAACTCAATTTGTGAACTGGAGTAACGACTTTTTACCACCACCACAATGATTTGAAGGGCTTGCAAAAGCCTAAACTTTGGGAAGTTTTTCCTCATGTATCTTTATTTGGCATTCATTTTCTTTTATTTATTTTGAGGTTGTGTTTTTAATTCGAATTTATAAGCACTCGTGTTGGTTTCCCCAACACTTTATTTTTAGTTCTTTCTATTTGCTTTCGAGATTTTCTAGGCGAGCTTTGTCGCCAATTTTCTATTCTTTAAATTTCCTCTCTTAAAAACCACAAAAAGATTTCTCCATTTTTCTTTATTTTCCCTCTTTCTTTTCTTTCCGCCTTGAGGTTCTCATATATTTGCAGGAGAGTGATCAACTTCGAGTTTCCAAGAAGCAAATAAAAAAGGAAGAGAGAAGTGGAACCAAACATGAGAGGTGTGCCTTATGACTCCCACTTTTGAAGTTTGAGAAACCCATGCTAGTTAGTGGTAAGTGTTGAGATGTTATATTGGTGGAGTGAGCCTTTGTATTGCAGTAAGATTTTGTTTGCATGGGCATTTAGTTGGGTATGTTTTGTTCCAGCTCTCGTAATTAATCAAGTCTTGCCTAAAAATTGCTAAACAATTGTAACAAGAAAAAGTCTCACAATTGAAGGCTTGGTTGTTGAAGTGCTTAGTATTGAAGGCTTATTTCTAGAGACACTCAACACCACTAAAATTGTTGATTGACTTGATAGCTCTCTTTAAAAGTATTTGTTCGATTGAATTAATGTTTAGCGGTTTTTGTGAGCATGCCAAAGTTTAAATTGTTAATCATAAGAATGATATAGCTTTATGTGTGTCAAACTTCATGGGATGCCAACAACTCCGCTAGCCTACGAACGATCTTCATGGAGGAAACTTCTAGATTCCGGCTATGAGTTGATTAAACACATGTAGCAGCAATGTTATAGTGTGTAAGATTCTTAGCACTCTGATACATTGCAAATGTATCTATAATTTTTGATGCTCCATGCTTGGTTTTATCTACTTTCTTGTGTTTTGTCCACACTTTGGAGTACTTTTCATATGATTTCTTGGAATAACCTATTAACAAGAGCCACAGTGCCAGCTGCTTGTTTTCTGCTGTTTTTGGTTCCAGGAAAGTCAAAAATGAATATTCTCGGAATTGGACGGGACAAAAGCCAAAGTGCCTATTTTTCCGAAGACATCTGGAGCCAGAATACGAGACGGAGAAGGGCTGGGGGCCGGCCACACCACCTGGTCGCGCGGCCAGGCCTGGCCCACGCCAGGGGGTGGTCTGGCCGACCCCAACACCCCCTCGGCCTCTCTTTCCGCATATATATTACCCTCGGGACCAAAACCCTAAGTACCCGATCAAAAATCCATGAAAGAGTATGTAGCCGTCGTCATCTCCATCCCTAGATCGGGAGGGATCTGAAGCTTTTCCCCGTACCCTGCCGGAGAGGGGAATTCACCCTGGAGGCCTTCTTCATCTTTATGCAAGCCTCCGGTGTGATGCGTGAGTAGTTCATCTCTGGACTACGGGTCCATGTAGTAGCTAGATGGCTGGTTCTCCTCCTTTGTGCTTTCATGTCTAGATCTTTTGAGCTATGTTCATGATCAAGATCATCTATTTGTAATTCTGCATGTTGTGTTTGCGGGGATCTGATGGATATTGAGATGTTATTTCAGATTGATTACTGATTCGATCATGTCTTTGTTATTTGTGATCTTGCATGCTTTCCGTTGTTAGTAGCTATCTTGGCCAAGTAGATGCTAGCAACTCCAATAGTTAGTATTTATGCTCGATAGTGGGTTCATGCCTCTGGTAATTTGGGGAAGTGACAGAAATCTCTAAGGTACTAGATGTGCTATTGCTACTAGGGAGAAAACAACAATCCTTTGTTCATAGAACAATCTTATTGTTTACTTTACACATTAAATTAAAAGCAATAATATGTTGCTTGCAACTTAATACTGGAGGGGGTTCGGATGATAACATGAAGGTGGATTATTAGTCATAGATGCAGTTGGATGGCGGTCTAAGTATAATGTTGTAATGCCCAATCAAGTTCCAAAGGATTCAAGATGATTAGTATATGCATGTATTGCTTTCTCGATGTTTGTCAATTGCCCCGCTGTAATTTGTTCACCTAGCATGTTATCTATCTTAAGGAGAGCCACCTCTAGTGAACTATGGACCCCGGTCCTTTCTTTTACATACAATCTACAAACTGTTTACTGCTTTGTGTTTACTTTCTGCAAACTATTAATTCCTTCCATTCGATATGTTTAATCCTTTGTTTTCGGCAAAACCGGTGAGATTGACAACCTCATCGCAAGTTGGGGGCAAAGTTCTGTGGTTGTGTTGTGCAGGTCTCCACGTTGCTACTAGCACCGGTAGTGCGCCCTGCCAAGGCTCAGCTAGCAACACCTTTGGGGTGTTTCCTTGCTCCTACTGGTTCGATTAAACCTTGGTTTCATAACTAAGGGAAACTTACTGCTGTGCTCATCATACCTTCCTCTTGGGGTTCCCCAACGAGCTCCACGTCAACACCGAGCCATCAAGTACTTTTCTGGCGCTGTTACCGGGGAGTCAAGGACATCTTCACAAGGGGAGTCCCTCATAACCAATCTCTTTACTTTGTTATTTTTGTTTTGATTAGTTTCTTTTTGCTTTGTTTGCTTGTTTCTTTATCAAAAACACAAAAACATTAGTTTTACAAGTTTGCTTTCTTTATTGAAAACACACAAAAAATGACTACTCTTGAAAACACTAAGTTGTGTGACTTCACTAGCACCAACAACAATGATTTTATGAGCACACCTATTGCTCCACCTGTGCCTGAAGCTACTTTCTTTGAGATAAAACCTGCTTTACTCAATCTTGTTATGAGAGAACAATTTTCTAGTATTGGTAATGAAGATGCTGCTGCCCATCTAAATAACTTTGTTGAACTTTGTGAGATGCAAAAGCATAGGGATATAGATGGTGATATTATTAAGCTAAAATTGTTTCCTTTCTCTTTCAGAGGAAAAGCTAAAGAATGGTTGAATTCCTTAACTAGGAATAGTATTGATTCTTGGACTAAGTGCAAAGATGCTTTCATTGGAAAATACTATCCTCCTACTAAGATTATATCTATGAGAAGTGAAATAATGAAGTTTAAACAATCTGATAATGAACATGTTGCTCAAGCTTGGGAAAGAATGAAATCTTTGGTAAAGAATTGTCCCACTCATGGACTGACTGCTTGGATGATCATCCAAACTTTTTATGCAGGATTAAACTATTCTTCAAGGAACCTATTGGATTCTGCTGCTGGAGGTACCTTTATGACCATTACTTTGGGTGCTGCAACAAAACTTCTGGATAATATGATGGTTAACTATTCTGAATAGCATACTGAGAGAGCTCCACAAGGTAAGAAGGTAAATTCGGTTGAGGAAACCTCCTCCTTGAATGATAAGATTGATGTTATTATGTCTATGCTTGTGAATGGGAGAGCCCATATTGATCCAAATAATGTTCCCTTAGCCTCTTTGGTTGCTCAAGAAGAGCAAGTTGATGTGAACTTCATAAGAAATAACAATTTTGACAATAATGCTTATAGGAATAATTTTGGTAACAATAATTATAAGCCATATCCTCCCAACAATGGTAATGCTTACGGAAATTCCTATAACAATAATAGGAGTGCTCCCTCTGAACTTGAAGTTATGCTTAAAGACTTTATTAGTAAGCAAACTGCTTTCAATAAAACTATTGAAGAAAAACTCTCTAATGCTGAAAGAAATATAGCATCTTTGGTTGAAGATCAATCTTCTTTGAATAAAATGGCTGCTAAACCTGAAACTAATGATAATCCCTTTGCAGCTACTAATGCCATACAAGTGAGAATTGATGAAAATGTTAGACTATTAGCTGAATTACATGCTAAGTGGGAAAGAGAAGATGAAATTGCTAGAAACATTAGTGTTTCCACTATCACCACCACTAGTGCTAAGGCTAGTAATAGTTCTACCACTCTAGATGATAAATTTGATTTTGATATTGATGGTTGCAATATCTCTGAAGTTATTAAGTTCCTACAAAAGCTTGCTAAGAGTCCTAATGCTAGTGCTATGAACATGGCCTTTACAAAACACATTACTGATGCTCTCATAAAGATTAAAAAAGAAAAGATGAAACATAAATCTTCTATTCCTATAAAACAAGAAGATGGTTGGGAACCCATCATTAATATGAAAGTGAATGACTTTGATTTTAAAGCTTTATGTGATCTTGATAGTAGTGTTTCTATTATGCCTAGAAGGATTTATGATATGCTTGATTTGCCTCCACTTGAAGATTGTTATTTGAATGTCCCACTTGATGATAATGCTAAAAAAAACTTATGGGGAGTATTAATGATGTCCTTATTATGGTTAACAATGCATATGTCGCTGTTGATTTCTATGTTTTGGATGTTGGATGCAATGCTTCTTGTCCTATCACCTTGGGAAGACCTTTTCTTAGAACTGTTGGTGCCATTATTGATATGAAAGAAGGCACCATTAAATATCAACTCCCACTCAAGAAAGGTATAGAACACTTTCCTAAGAAGAGAGAGAAGTTTTCTTTTGCTTCTCCTATGAAAACAAAATTTGGTCTTAATGCTTCTTCATTTGAGAACACTTGATTCTTTCTTGCTTCTTATGCCTAACTTAAAGTCGTTAAAGAAAAATACTTATTGGAAGATAACCCAAAGGTTTTAGATGAGTCTTGGAAGTTATTACCTCAGTAATAACCGCTCCTTATCCTTTTTATTTGCTTTTTGTGACAAGAGTAACCTCTAATGAGAGAGAAGTAATGATTGGGAAAGTTGATGTCCCGAAACAGATTTCTGTGCTTCACCGTAAAAATTCGTGTAAAATCCCTGAACGTCCTTTTGAGGCGTGAATTTTGTGCTTCTTCCCCAGGTTCTTATCTAACTTTAGTTAGTTCAACACTTTTTGATTTGAGCAACATAAGGTCTTCGAAAAAATTCGTCTTTACCTGCTAGTCTGTTTTCACAGATTTCTGCCATTTTCTGCATTTGCTTCTTGTTGGTTCCTTTTTTAGTTCTTTTGGGGAATTGAGCTTTTTGAGGGAAGTGCTTCAATAGATAGTGTTCTAATGTAAGTTTATTTGGTGTTAGAACTGAACCTTAACACTTATTATCTTGAGTGCACTAATGTTGCTAATAAAGATTGTGTGAAGTTTTGTATGAAGGAAAAATTTCAGGTGTATGGAAAGAAATGAGTAATGAGATGAAGGATGGACTAAAGCTCAAGCTTGGGGATGCCATGCCTGTCACCCCAAGAAATATCCAAGAAGTACAAGCGTCAAAGCTTGGGGATGCCCAAGGCATCCCCCTCTTCATCAATAAAAATCCCAGGTTTCTTCCAAACGCTTCATTTTTATTGTTTCATGCACAGTTGTGTTGTTCTTGGAGCATCTTATTTTTTGTTTTTTGTTTTGGTTTTTCATTTGCTTGGTTTTCTTAGTTTGCTGAATAAATTGATTGGACCGCCTCTTTCATACATTAGTTTTCAAATAGTTTGGTTTGGTTTGGAAAAGAGTAGGAAAGTTCTTGCTTAAGTGGTAAAGAGAGCTTGTTTTTGACTGTGGCCTATGCTTTGTCATGCCATGCTTGATATTGTTTTGGCTTTATGCTTAGTATTATTTGCTGTAGCATGACTTGTTATAAACAATTGAGATTGCTTAATGTGCCTTGGATGAATCATGCGTTGTTTTAGCATATTAAAGCATAGTATTGTGGTATTCTCCTTTGATGCTTTATTTGGGTTGACTTGGCGCATGCTCACACATGTTATGACTATCCAAAGTCACCATAAGCCTTTATGATCCTTTAGTTTTCAACTTGTAGTATCACTTTATGCTTTGATCAATGATGTTTTGTCGCTCTGCATGATTATGGACATTATTGCTCTCTTAGTTTGTCGCTCCCAGTCTTTTGCTAGCCTTCACAACCAAGTATGAGTCCTAATCATGCATACAACTCCCTAAACCAAGTTATTCCAAAGAGTCCACCATACCTACCTACTAGCTTATGCTATTCCAAGTATATTCATGTTTTTGTTTACATTCCAAATTAAACTTGTTATGAGAAAACTAGTGATTAAAGCTCTCACAAACTTGATGGCACACTTTAATTTTTTGCATCTAATAAACTTGAACCATTGGGTCCTTCTTTGTTGCGTATATGCTTGCGATTTATAAGTTGATATTAGCAGAACCATGTATCATGGGGAACGCTTTCAACATTGCACTTATACTTTGTACCCCGTTGATATCATGTTCTTTTGCTTATGGATCCCGACGGTGTGAAATAAAAGTGGAACTTGTAAGATCATGGAGTTTGTATGTGTGTTAGAGAAACACCTGGGCCGCTAGCCTAAGTCATGCCTAATCATGGTGGAAACTTGCAGCATCACCATAATGAGCACTCTATGAAGCATCCTCAATAAAAACCTATGCAAATAGCAAATAAAAAGATTGCTGAGATGCTCATTGTCTGCTTGTCTTGTCATTTTGATTATGGGATAGCTCCTATATCATGTGCAAGGGGTACCCCGTTGGCGGTTCTTTATGATACATATGTACTTAAAATGACAAGAGCTTACTTGTGACTAAAGTTGAGTAGCATGAGGTTCGGTCTTCGTAAGTAAGGGGCATGAGATTTCGGTTTATAACTTGTCAAGCATATCCTCTTAGTTGTGTCACTTTAACCTTAATCACCTTCAAGATGCTTATGATAGGGGCAATGAGAGCTGAAAGCTATAAGTACCATAATTTTTGGAAGCTCTTTATGAGACTTGAATCCTTACTTCCTTCTATGAAGGCCTTTCCGCCACCATTATATTGAGTCTCCACCTTCTATCTTTATGCACCTACTTTGAGAGCATAGTGGCCATTCTTAGTTCTATGTGCATTGTTCCAAGACTTTTTTATTGATGCATAACTTGATATTGCTTGCTTTAAACTATTTGTATATAGTCACTCTTATGAACTTTGAAGGTGTCCTATGCATTTATATTTGCTACTCTATGAGGGACAAGCTGAATACTATTATGCTATGTTTTCTTTATGTGAAACAAACAAACGTCTTGCAAAGCATTGTTATTCATGAATCTTTTGTTTGTGCCTTTTCATGTTGCATCATAGTTTCTTTGTCTTATTGCTAGAACCTTGTCTTTCATGTTTTGATTGAAGTACTATGATCCCAGCTTTGAATGTTTTACAAACACTTTGATCAAGTCTTTGATGGTGCATGTCACCTCAAAAATTATTATTTCTTTTTATCACTTACCTACTCGAGGACGAGCAGGAGTTAAGCTTGGGGATGTTGATACATTGCAAATGTATCTATAATTTTTGATGCTCCATGCTTGGTTTTATCTACTTTCTTGTGTTTTTCCACACTTTGGAGTACTTTTCATATGATTTCATGGACTAACCTATTAACAAGAGCCACAGTGCCAGCTTCTTGTTTTTTGCTATTTTTGGTTCTAGGAAAGTCAGAAAATGAATATTCTCGAAATTGGACGGGACAAAAGCCAAAGTGCCTATTTTTCCAGAAGACATCTGGAGCCAGAATACGAGATGGAGAAGGGTCACCCCCTCGGCCTCTCCTTCTGCCTATATATTGTCCTCGGGACCAAAACCCTAAGTACCCAACAAAAATCCACGAAAGAGTCTGCAGCCGCCGTCATCTCCATCCCTAGATCGGGAGGGATCTGAAGCTCTTCCCGGCACCCTGCCTGAGAGGGGAATTCACCCTGGAGGCCTTCTTCATCATCATGCAAGCCTCCGGTGTGATGCGTGAGTAGTTCATCTCTGGACTACGGGTCCATGTAGTAGCTAGATGGCTGGTTCTCCTCCTTTGTGCTTTCATGTCTAGATCTTGTGAGCTCTGTTCATGATCAAGATCATCTATTTGTAATTCTGCATGTTGTGTTTGCGGGGATCCGATGGATATTGAGATGCTATTTCAGATTGATTATTGATTCTATCATGTCTTTGTTATTTGTGATCTTGCATGCTTTCCGTTGTTTGTAGCTATCTTGGCCAAGTAGATGCTAGCAACTCCAAGAGTTAGTATTTATGCTCGATAGTGGGTTCGTGCCTCTGGTAATCTGGGGAAGTGACAGAAATCTCTAAGGTACTAGATGTGTTGTTGCTACTAGGGAGAAAACAACAATCCTTTGTTCATAGAACAATCGTATTGTTTACTTTACACGCAATTCGTAAAGCAATAATCTGTTGCTTGCAACTTAATACTGGAGGGGTTCGGATGATAACCTGAAGGTGGATTATTAGTCATAGATGTAGTTGGATGGCGGTCTATGTATAATGTTGTAATGCCCAATCAAGTTCCAAAGGAGTCAAGATGATTAGTATATGCATGTATTGCTTTCTCAATGTTTGTCAATTGCCCCGCTGTAATTTGTTCACCCAGCATGTTATCTATCTTAAGGAGAGCCACCTCTAGTGAACTATGGACCCCGGTCCTTTCTTTTACATACAATCTACAAACTGTTTACTGCTTTGTGTTTACTTTCTGCAAACTATTACTTCCTTCCATTCGATACGTTTAATCCTTTGTTTTCGGCAAAACCAGTGAGATTGACAACCTCATCGCAAGTTGGGGCAAAGTTTTGTGGTTGTGTTGTGCAGGTCTCCACGTTGCTACTAGCACCGGTAGTGCGCCCTGCCAAGGCTCAGCTAGCAACACCTTTGGGGTGTTTCCTTGGTCCTACTGGTTCGATTAAACCTTGGTTTCATAACTGAGGGAAACTTACTGCTGTGCTCATCATACCTTCCTCTTAGGGTTCCCCAACGAGCTCCACATCAACACCACGCCATCACACTCCCGGGTAGCTGTGTTCATGATGGAATCACTCCTCTTGCTGTTATGAGTAATCATTATGCAAAAGGAACAAAAACCTTAGCAATCCCACGAGTGTCCATCACATCTCGATAAACTAATATTTTTTTTGGCATGCTCTTAATTACTCAAGAACTGAAATTCTTGAAGGACAATGAATAGAAAAGTAGTTCTTAAAAAGTCTTGATTTATTGATGTGGGAGAATTGAGATACTCTAGTGTATATGCTTTTCATGACAACTCTCACACTCTCAATTTACATGATTATACTATTATTAAAAGGCAAGCCTATGAGTTGATTACAAGACATGGAATAAAGTTTACTCATTTGAATCATCCATGTTAACAAAAAAATTGCTACGCTATAAGGATGCATAAAACCCGTATGATATGCTTGCCATTTACTCTATCTATGCTGAAGTTTTTCAGATTTATGAAGTGGAGGAAACATGACACTACCAATCATGAGTAAGATCGTCATCTCGTTATTTCAGTTTAAATGTTGAGTTCCTTTTTGACTTTGGTTTCTTGCTCAAGGATGATCAAGATTAAGCTTGGGGAGGTTGATGGCTCTAAAATACAGCCATCTACGTCCACATTTAAACTGGATAGTATTTATATTTTTGATGAAATATCTCTCTAAATCCTGCCACTAATGCCTAATATTCAAAGGGATATGAAATCCTTTCCTTCCATTTTTCCCTGTACAGATAATGACGTCTGATGATGGGAATCACTATATTAAAGTCAAAGATACGAGATTTCCAACAACCAGAAGAAACCAGGAGTCGTGGGTCGGAGGCAGACACTTTAACGACCAACTATACGACTGGAACAAAATTTCGGCCGTATAGTTCCGGTCGTATAGTTTCCATCGACACTGCTAGGTGATGAGTGCATATTTGCATCATGTTTTACATTATTATTTTGCATTGTAGATGTAGGATCTTGGTATTTTACGGTGTTCGCACGCACATATTATGTCTGTTTTCACCAGGATCAGGACATATGATGGATCCAATGGATAAAATTCTTGGAGCAGTTGTACTGTGGAGAAAGGAGTCAAAAACAACGTAAATCGCTTATTTGGGAAATATTAATAATACCAGAAGAAAACCAGAAGCGAACAAAGGAGGCAGAAGGATCAACGACCAACTATACGACCAGAGCAAATTTTCTGGCCGTATAGTTGGCGCCACCACCGCCTCATCAAATAGTTTCACCCCGTGCGATTGGTTCGAGGAGACGACATACAGAACACCCGGAAATCGCAGAAACCTCACCTCCGGAAGGCATCTGGAGGGGGAACTCATCCACCGGGGATCCATCTTTGCCCTGTGCAGATCCGGGAGTCTAAGGCATTTATCTTCATCATCCACCGCTGCATCAACACCATCTCTATCCATCCCATCTACATATTGTCTAGATCTTGTTGTAATTCCTATACTCGTTGTGGATTTATACAAGTACTATTCATCTATGATTTTTTCCATTACCATTGCCATGATGTTGATTGCCTCCATGTCTGAGTAGATCATTAGTTCTTGGGGAGATGGAGAAACCCTAGTATGACATTGAAATAAGATAAAGGCTATTATGATATTTATCGTTGTGACCATGTGTTAGATTTTCTACATCTTGATGTTGATAGAAGTCGACCTCTCAATATTTGCCTCTCGTGGGGACTTGATGGAGGAAACTACTTGTTGGTAGACGGAGGCGTGCTAGCACTTACAGTGAATATAAAGCTATTGGCACCCCTTACGTATCAACTTAGAAAACCGAGGAAACTCACGGAACACTATACATGCCATGGGATACGTCCTACGGGATTACGTTCCTTAATAGCACAATAATTTAATTGATGTCGATTGCAGACTATTGTGGTTATGAGGATGATGTGAGCAGCGGTTGCTGCCTATTCGTCCAAATACGGAGTTCCTCCCACACATACATAGTTGAGAATGTTCATTATGATAATCTTTATCTTAGATATTTACAATACTAGTGGTGTATCCGCTACACCCTGAGAATGCTTTTTCCCTACTGCGGTTCCAATCTCTTTTACATACGCGATACTTACTTTCTATACTCAGTTGTTTTACTTTACTTTATTTGCTCTTATACCCAAAACCCAAAAACACCTTTTTACACAATACTCGTATTTTATCTTGTTACTTAGAACTTTATCTAGCATTTCTATCGTAATACTTATTTCAAGAGTTATTAGACTTCAGACTCCTACTCCCTGTGGGGTCGATATCTTTATTTCGAAACTGGCTACAAACGATCTGTGCACTTGCAGTCATCACTAGGTCAAACAGAACAACTCTCGTGAAGGGACCCCTATATAAAGAATCCTCGAGCGACGAGAAAAGAGCCCTCGAGAGTCCCTTGTCATCAGATTGATGACAAGTACGCCATGAGGGGGTCCTCGAGGCGTGCGGAAGAGAGGGGTGTGAGACGTACGGTATTCTGGGATGGTGAAAACACAAGTTTACCTAGGTTCAAATCCGCCGGCTTTGGACGGATCCTACTCCTGCTAGAAATCCAGTAATACGGCAGAGCCGGAATATGGGTTACAAGGGTTTCGCCTGTGCGAGTTGAGATTGTAGACTATTGTGGGGTGCCCTAAAGGCTCTCCCTAGGATGTCTTATATAGAGATCCGGCCTAGGGTTTAAAGGAGAGATCCATCCGACTACGACTAAGAGTCGGTTACAGAGTACATCTTGAACTACAAGTAACACTACGGGCCTTTGTCGGTAAGTCTTCTAGGCCTTCCCGTAGCCGGACTGGACTCCGTCTCTTCTCCCTGACTGGGCCGCCCGTGAAGCAAAGCTCTAATCCAAAGTGGGCCACCCTGGTCAGCAAGGCACAGTGAGGATACTCGGAAAGTATATCCCCAACAGCAGCCCCCGGAAGCCTCCAAGATGTAGAGTCGGATTTCATCATCGTCTAGCTTGATCTTCGGCTTGCGGAATCTTGAAGGGTTCCTGAAACTTCAAAAGAAAGGATAGGATCCGAGTCTCAAAATGAGTCGGACCCATGAGTACATTATTCGGGTTTCCAGCTTGAAATTCAAACTTAAGCCGGAACTTGGTCTCTGACGTAACCTCACACCAGTCAAGGTCAAGTCATGTCACTGCCAAACATTCCTGACAACACAATCCTTGGTAGGTCCGTTTCGTGCGGAACCGAGGCGTCGTTTTAATGCGTACGCGGAGATCAAGGTGGCGTAATCCTCGCGGGGAGGTTACCCAGCTCCTTCCACGACGTGTGGCACGATTACTGTTTTGTTCACAGTAATCTTGGCACAGCTAAAGGATATAGGGTTGAGATTTCTCCCTTTCCTCTTCACCAGCTCTAGTGCCTCTTCCTTCCTCTTGATGTTTCCCACGAACAGAGCTCCTCTACCTCCCCCAAATCCCATAGCATCGCCCACCCTAGGTCACCGGCGCCCAGAAGATGGCTGAAGCCTCATCTTCCGCCACGGCGGCGATGGCAGCGATGGCGTCGGCGTTGGAGAAGGAGAGTTTTCGCGGGGTTTGGATCCCCTGCGTCCTTGATGACGCCAAGCTCCGCATCATCGAGAATGAAGGTATCCTCCACGCCGAGGACTAGCGGAGCGGCTACGGACGAATCGTCCCCACCCCCAACACCAACGAGCGAGTGCATTTCGGCACTCACCTTGACAGAGGTTTGAGCTTTCCTCCCTCAGATTTCTTTTCTGAGGTGATAGATCATTACGGAGTACAACTCCACCATGTCCCTCCGAACTCTCTCTTAGAGATGAGCGCCTACGCCTCCTTGTGCGAGAGGTATCTTGGTATTTGGCCAAGCCTTCTTCTTTTCTGGTTTTACTTCCATACCCAGAGAAATTCCATCACCGCCGGTAATCCTTACATTACCGGTACGCTCAGCTTTTCTGTTAGGAGAGAACAAGTCTATCCTAGGATTAAAGCTAGCGAGTCGGTTAAAAAGTGGTCATCCACGTTCTTCTATCATAAGGATAGACTGGCTACCGGCAAAGCCACTACTTTGTCAGCTTTTGCTAATGGCGCCGCCACGCCCCAAGGGTCATGGGACGCGGATGCTTCGGCTCTCACTAATGATGTGCTTCTTGCAAAGAGGCGGATCGAATATCTAATGAAGCACAAGGGTCTGAAAGGATCCGACTTGGTCCACTGCTGGCTGGCGCGCCAGATTCAGCCTCTCCAACATCATGGTGATAGGCTTATGCACTCCATCACCAAGAGTAAGATGGATTCTCTCCGGATCTTCTCCAAGTCTTATTCCGATAGGGATTACGAGTCCCAAATCAAATGGTTGATCAAGGAGTGGGTCGAGAGGAAGATTCTAGATATGTCCTTGGATATGCACACGACTGACTATCCCGTGACACCAATAAGTTTTCCAACAGTAACTCGAATATGTGTTCATCTATGCATTGTTTTGCTTTTATGCAATACTAAGATACTTTGTTATTTTTAGTTTGCTGACCTCCTCGAGTCGGAGCTTGCTCCTATCGAGGGATATCCTCCTGAGTTATCTCAGGATGATGGAGAATTGGTTCCACTGCCGGAAGCGCTTACCCGAAAATGTAAGGCTCCGACGGTGTCTATCGGCACAAAAGAAGTGCCCATTGTGAAGAGGTAACTTTCCTCACAAGGTATTTGTATTTTATCTCTTATTCTTTCTAAAGTGTAATGATATTTGCTCTATTACCTCTTCAGAGCTAGACAGCTCACCAAGGTCAAGGGGAAAGGAGGCTCGTCGAAGCCCCTACGCTAGTCAAAGCTGAATTTGACTTCTCCTGCCGCAGCGCCTCCGACTCCTGCCCCACATCCTTCCGTAGCGCCAGAGATTACTCCATCTCTACCCGTTGCGGAAAATCCGGCTCAACAAGCAGAGCCAGCGATCCTTGGCTCGCAAACCGATGTCACCATGGGTGGCTCGGTACTTTATAAGGGTGAACCCTCTAAGGGTAATGATTCCTCGGTAGAGGTCTTCGTTGAAAACCTCCTCAGCAATCCGGGTCTTGCCAAACTTGGCATTACTCGGAAATCTGCGGAGGAGATCCAACAGCTAGCCCAGCAATGCTTGGAAAGCCGGAATATCACCGCTGAGGAAGAGGCGCAAGAAGCCGAGGACGTCAATTACTCCGAGCTTCTTGACCAAGTTCATCTTGAGGGAGAGAAAAAAAAAGCGGCGTGCGAGACGAATTCCGCCACCGCCAGTAATCCCGCTAACCCTCGCCGAGAAGGTTACCACTAAAGTGAACATGAGCTTGAGCAAGCTCACTCATGAACAACATGTAAGTCGGAATTCCAACTACCTTTTTTACTTATTTTATACCATATCCTCTAGCCCCCAAGCATGAAGTTGGATAGACAATCTAGACTTATGCTTTCATAGGATGCCAAAGAACGAACTAGTATAGCCCCAAGGCTCGTGCTGATATTAGTTGATATATTAGCCTGAGTCTTTAGTAGACTTCTGACTCTAGGTATTCTGACTTATAGAAAGTTAATGCTTATAACCAGGAATTGTTGAAGAATATTTGCAATAACCGGAGAGAGATGAGAGCTCTTCGTCTTGAAAATGCTCAATTAAAGATATCCAAGGACGAGGCTGAAGGTAATCATTTTAAACCTGAACCTTGTTATTGTTACCTTGATAGTCGAATCTTCTATTCAACTGTTTCCTTTTATTTACAGAACTGGTCAAACAGTCATGTAAAATGATTGAAGAGGCCGAGAATTTTAAGACCCTAGAGGTGGAGAACACTGACTTACGTCGGGAGCTGAATGAGTTGAAGGCGGATCACGAGCGCAGCATTGCTCAAGTCCTCGAATCCTCCTCCACGGCCATCGAAGAACGCGGTCGTAGGATCGTGGTCCAGGATAAGAAAATCTCGGATCTCAATGACGAGCTATTTAGAGAAAAGGACATCGTCGAGGCACTCTGGGCTAAACTCTAGAGCCTTAGGGCGGAGAAGACCAAAGTTGACGATGTCATCTTCGGTATGTTTCCTATTTTCTGATTTTCTGTTTTTCTGACTCTATGAGTTCGGATATATTTTTCTAACCTTTGCTTTAAATGCGCAGGTTCTCTGAACTTACTAGATTCTTCCTCCACCGAGTCTCGCACCAGCCGGCTTACACAAGTCGGCGACTTGCTTCACGATTTCCGCCAATCCTTGGAGGATATTGGCGAAGTACTCAAAGTTCCAGACATGGATAAAATGGCTGGCTTTGAGGTGCGAGACAAGGCCAAGGAGATGCCCTAGCTCATCCAGGACTGGAACATGTCCTATGCGCGAACCGCAGCACGGAACGCCCTCACCATGGTTATGAGCCACCATGGAAGCATGGAAATCTGGCAAGTAACCATAGGATATTCAACTGTGGATGAAGACGGACAGGAGCAAGATATTAAGTCCATCATGGACTCCTGTGCTGGATACGGATGTCATGTAGCTTATCTAACCAGCTACGACACTCCCTTCTTCACTCGCGTAGAAACGCCTCCTCCGCCTACCAAAGAAACTGGTGAAGCTTCCGACGACAAACAAACCGTATCGGATTTGAACGTCTTGGAAAGATATAAAGGCGAGGGTGACGTCTCCAGTGAGCCGGCAACTACTACCTCTTCTTCTACATTGTATAGCATTAGAAAAACAATGTGTTATTCTCAAACAATCGGATTCTAAATAAGTAGTTTAATACTTTTGCTAGTGCTAAGATTTGAAATTCCTATTTAACACTTTTGGCTTTATTTTGTCGTGCCTGAAATTTTTACATAAGCACTTTTTTGTTTTGCATGTACTTATCGTTTATCTGGCTTTCTGCCTCGTCCCTTTCGTGAGCCGGCTAACCTTCCACACGAAAACTTTGCCGAGCAACGGAGCTCAATTGCTAAACCAGTTTAAACTTGGAAATAGAGCCGGCTTTCAGTACCAATAATTCACTACTCGGAAAATGCCCGCATCCGACAATCAGATAAAGAACCCAAGTACAAACTAGAAATGTTAGATTTATACCCGAAGGTAGCATTTTTATAATTAGAAATCTAACCAGAACAAATATGAGCATAAAGTACTTTCAAGTATTCTGGGATTTTCGATTGTGACATGATCATACGGAAATAAGATGGTAATATAAAACTTCTCAAAAAATATTGAGGCAACCAACACTTTATTTCTCATTGAACATGTACACATATATGATTTACAAAGAAAGAAAAAAATTAAGAATAAAAGGGACATAGCTGAGCAATATTCCACGGTCTGTCTAATTCTTCCGGGTCTATACTACCTCCAGCTCTCTTTCTTTTCTTAGTAGCAGGTATTTCTTTGACTAGTCGCATATCAGTTAGATAGTAAGAACCATTGTGCAATACTCGGCTAACTAAAAAGGGCCCTTCCCATACTGGGGAAAGTTTGTGCTTTGTTTTCTGCACAAGCCGGAGAACCAAATCGCCCTTACTAAAAGACCGGTTTCTGACTCTCTGGCTATGATACTTGCGTAACTTCTGCTGATAGGCTGTTGATCTCATCTTAGCAACGACGCGAACTTCTTCGATTAAATCGAGATCATTTTGTCGAGAAATTTCGGCATCCTCTTCAAAATATGCAGCAACGCGGGGAGAAGTGTGAATCAAAACGCTAGGAAGAACTGCTTTTGCGCCATAGACCAAGAAGAAAGGTGTGTATCCGGTTGACTTGTTCGGAGTTGTTCTCAAGCTCCATATTATAGACGGAAACTCATCTTCCCAAATCCCTGCAGCACGCGGAAGTGGTGCTTCGAGTCTTGGTTTGAGTCCTTGTAGGATTAAACCATTTGCTCTTTCAACTTGTCCATTAGCCTATGTATGTGTGACTGACGCAATGTCAAGCCGGATATTTGTTCATCATAGAATTCGGCAAGTTCTCCCATAGAAAAATCACTCCCATTGTCCGTAATAATGCTATGCGAATAACCGTATCGAATTATAACGTTCTCGACAAATCTTCTGGCTGTTGCTCCATCACAAGTTGTGACGGGTTTAGCCTCAATCCACTTCGTGAATTTATCCACCATCACTAAGAGGTGAGTAAATCCACTTGGAACCCATTTAAATGGTCCTACCATGTCAAGCCCCCAGACCGCGAAGGGCCATGTTATAGGTATTGTCCACAGCTGATCAGCCGGAACATGAGCTTGTTTGGCGTATTTTTGGCATCCTTTGCACGTCTTGACCAGCCGTTCAGCATCTGCCTTAGCTATAAGCCAGAAAAATCCGTGTCTGAAAGCTTTTGCCACTAAAGATTTGGCTACAGCGTGATGATCGCATTCTCCTTCGTGGATTTCCCTTAGGATTTCCACTCCTTCTTCTGGAGATACACAACGCTGAAAGACCCCAGACACACTCCACTTATAGAGCTCACCACTTGTAATAGTATAGGTTTTTGCTCGTCGGACGATCTGCCGGCTCAGAACCTCGTCTTCGGGTAATTTTTCGACTACCGAGTAATCAAGGTAGGGTTGAGTCCAGCTGGGAATCACAACCAGAACTGCTACTAAAGGTGAGTCGGATTTGGTCGAATATTCCTCGTCAACTCCTTTTATAGAAGGAACTTTGAGTTGCTCCAAAAAAGCGCCATCCGGGACCTTTTTCCGCGTAGAGCCTATACGAGATAATGCATCTGTTTCCTTATTTTCTGTTCAAGGGATGTGTTGAACTTCAAACCCTTCGAACGATTTAACTAGTTCATCCACGACATCTCTATATGCTGCCATGTGTTTGTTTGCGTTACAGATATCAGACACTTGTTGAGCAACAATATCCGAATCTCCATAGCACATTAATCGTCGGATGCCGATATCCTTAGCAATCTGGATTCCGTGCAGCAGTGCTTCATATTCGGCAATGTTATTTGTTGCCGTGAAGTGAATTTGCAGCACATAGAAAAGTTTATCTCCCTGGGGTGATTTGAGCACCACACGAGCCCCCGGGCGCCTTTGACCCATCAAAATGCAAGGTCCAATATTACGACTCTAGGAGAGTCATATTTTCTGTTGTCTCTGTCCAATCAGCGACAAAGTCAGCCAGAATTTGGGATTTGATTGCCATACGAGGTTTATACTCAATGTCGAAAGATGAAAGCTCTATGCCCCATTTTGTGACGCGTCCTGTAGAATCGTTGTTGTTGATTATGTCTCTCATGGGAGTTATGCTCACCACGGTAATTAGGTGTTCCTGAAAGTAATGCCGTAACTTCCAGGATGCGAAGAACACACTATAAGCCAGCTTTTGATTGTGCGGATATCGCTACTTTGATTCAGTTAGGACTTTGTTGAGGTAGTAAGTCGGACACTACACTAGGTGTTCCTATTTTTCCTATGGTCTTTCCACCACCATTACGACACTGACGACCCTGTTTGTCGCAGCGAGATAGAGCTGAAGGGAATATGCCCGAGAGGCAATAATAAAGTGGTTATTATCTTATTCCATGTTTATGATAAATGTTTATTTTACATGCTAGAATTGTATTGATTGGAAACATCAATACATGTGTGTTTAATAAACAAAAAGGGTTCCTAGTTATGCCTCTCTTATAGACTAGCTTGTTGATTAACAAGATGATCAAGGTTTCCTGATCATGGACATTGGATGTTGTTAATAACAAGGTCACACCATTGGTGGAATGATGTGATGAACATTCATCCGAAGTATAGCATTACGATCAAAGTCATTATGTTTATATTGCTATAATATCATACGAAGTAATCTTTATCCTTAGACCATGAGATCATGTTAATTGCTAACAGGAAGAGTATCTTGATAACATCAAAGCGTCACACCGTAATAGGGTGACTATAAAGGTGGGTTCGATGCTACAAAGGTGTTATGTTGAGGCTCATGGATCAAGAGTGGGATTTGTCCATCCGATGACGGATAGATATACTCTGGGCCCTCTCGGTGATATCACATTGAAATAGCTTGCAAGCAAGTGATGTGATCACTAGAATGTTATATCACGGGAACGAGAAAAGAGTGCATGTCGGTAAAGAGATCAAACTAGGTATGGAGATACCGATGATCGAATCTCGGACATGTAATATATCGCGGGACAAAGGGATTTAGTGACTAGCATTAAAGGTTCTCACGATCACAGAAGTCATCGTTGAATGTGTAGGAGTCAGTATGGATCTCTAGGTCCATTGCGATTATTGATCGGAGAGGGGTCTCGATCATGTCTGCATTATTCGCGAACCGTAGGGTGACACACTTAAGGGATACCGACACCATTTGGAGCAAATATGTTTCAGATAAAGATTTAAGAAAGCGCTGGAATTATTTCAATAGACACCGAAACTGTTTCGGGTGAAATTGCTGAAATTGGTTCTGCATGTAATATTGAAATGTTGCAGGGGGTTTTATGTGAATGCTTGTTAATTAAAGTAATTAACAAAATTCTGAATAAAAATAATAAAAGAGTTTTATTAAATGAGAGATCATTAAATTTGGAGAAATTTAATGAATTTAAAGTGGAGACTTTAAAAGAGAATGTGAAGGGGCATTTTAATGTGGAGGGGTTACCACCACATGAATGGAGGAGGTGAAGGGTCACCCCCTTCATGTGCCGGCCATGAAGGAGGGGCACCCCCCCTCCTCCTATAAAAGGCCACCCCTTCCTCACTTCTCACACACACCTCCTTGTGAAGGATCTCTCTCCCCCTCTAGTATTATTTCCCCATGGTCTCGGATTAGCGAGATACATGTTCCCGGTGGATTTATCTGGAAAGGAGTTGCTGCTTCCGCTGCTTTGCTGGAGCGAGGGATGGAGGTTGTCGGGGTACCGGACGTGTGTGCGATCACGGATGCACCGCTGCTTTGCGGTGCTGGACTTGGTGGTGCTAGAGCTGGATCTGATGGACGTCTTTGGGCGGACCTGCTGGACTTCATCACGATCTTGAGATCGGCAAGTGTCGACTACATCAACCACGAGTTCCTACTCGTTAACAAAACTCGTTGTCTTGAGGTAAGTTCTCCATGGATGTATGTCCACCGTTGCTCTGTATCTAGTAGATAGATCTTGGCGTATAGTTCTCATCGTAGGAAATTTTTGTTTTCTATCTGCAGACCCTACAAAGTGGTATCGAGCCCTGATCTGCGTAGGTGCTTTGCACGGGTAGTACACATATGTTTATATGTGGGCAATGATGATCATGTTATTGCATCTTCTATGTATTTTGGATATTGGTGGCATAGTGGGATGAAGCGGCCCGGACCAACCTTACATGTCATCGTACATGAGACCGGTTCCACGACTGACATGCAACTAGTTTTGCATAAGTGGCTGGCGGGTGTCTGTCTCTCCTACTATAGTCAATATCTGATTTACCACGAGTTGCTAATAACTTGGTTATCCTCGTTGTGGTTCATGTTTGTAGGTAAGACCGGTTCTATCTCCGAAAGCCCTAAGCCACGTAAAACTTGCAATTGATAAATTAGAGGCGTCTAGTTTAGATCGTTGCTGGGCTAGTGTCTTGATATGGTATTGTTGTAAGTAGATGTATGATAGATACTCTTACAACTCACTTAACGTGTAAGTTCCATAGACCTTGGCCTTACACACAAAGGAATGATAGAGATCATACCACGATGCATATGATGGTGATCAAATGCATGGACCATATCATCTCACTTTACACATTAGATGTTTGCATCTTATATTGCTAGTTTGGCGCTTTTAGTAGAATTGTAATATGATCCCTCATTTAAATATCAAGATAAAATGTGTTCTTCCTTAAGTATGCACCATTCTATGGATCGTGTTTCGAGACATCACGTGATGATCGGGTGTTCTCAACTCTATGCTTTCATGCAACGGGTGTAAGACAGTTTTACACACGCGAATACTAAGGTTCTTACTTGGCGAGCCTAGCATGTACAGACATGGCCTCGGAACACGGACCGAAAGGTTAAGCATGAGTCATATAGTTGATGTGATGACCATATTGATGCTCGCCTTTGAAGCTACACCGACTCACGTGATGATCGGACTTGGTGTAGTGGATTTGGTTCTTGTACTCACCAAAAACACGAGGATGTCGTTTTTGAGTGGGAGTTCATTTCTAATTTGGATTAGTCGAACTCAATTTGTCATAAACTAAATCGAAGTGAATTTGCATAATTTTTTGTAGTCATTAGCATCTGTTCACTACCTTATGCTTAGTTTTAATTGAGATAATAGAACTATAGAATTCTAGATATTTACTTTACGAACTGGTATCGTATTGTTTTGAATGTCAATTTAAAGTTTATAAGTCCTATTGCAAACTTTCAACAAACTCTATTTACTCCATGAAGTTTAATAAGTAGTATTAAATAGAGAGTAAGAATTCCAATGTTAGTATCTAAAGTGTCATGTTTGCCTCCATGATTATTGATATTCAAAAGGTTGTTTTAATATCAAGATTATATTGGAGCTGGAAATTGTTTCAGAAACCATCATGTGTGAAAGATATTGTGATATCTGAAACAATGTTTTTGGTTGCATTATGATAGAGTATAATTTAGCAAAATACATGTTCTCGTATTGTATGAGAATTTGTGAAGGATGGAGATTCTAGGCATCCGAATCTACCAAAAAGGTTTTGGGAACTGATATTATACTCGCGATTCTTCCTTATAGGCTATAGTAGCTTGATCATGAAAGTTGTCATGATAAGGATGAATAGAAAATGTAAGTAAAATGTTTACTACACTAATAGATTACTAAAGAATGGATTTTTGAAAGAACACCAAACATTTGATGATGGTGACCCACTTCAAAGTGCAAGTCCAAAGGTATTAGTATTTGACTATATACGCTTTATACCATGTGTCATGTTGATGACACCACTATTGATGTTGATAGATTCTTTTAAAAGAAAAGGAATTGCTGAAAGAGAATCTATAAAATATTTGGCAGAAAATAAAAGGTTGGAGATGTCCAACTTAGGTATATAGAAGATATACATGTTATGGCTATATTCCTTCCTTGTTAAACAATGTGGTTCTTAGGTATTGGATACCGGTATTGGATACCGAATGGTTGGTATGAAGTAGCATACAGGACAACGCAATTCATGAACTACAATGGCCTAAGTAACCAGCAAGAGAATGAGTGATGATGTTCATCGAAAACAAATAAAGTGTTATTGTGTTTTTCGTTGTCATCAAACCAAGCCTTCAAGAATTGTTTAAATAATTGTTATTTTGTTCTGGTATCATGAGAACAATGGCTATTCAAATAATTACCGTATTCCATAAAGGATGGATGAACTTTTACAAGTCTAGTTGGAGAAATCACATCCATAAACACTATTGCTAAAATGTCGCAAGACAAATGATTGAAAGATCACTTATGAAGTGACATCACTGTTTAAATTATATTCGAAAGAAAACATGAAGAAACTCCATGTTGATGGATTTTTGGAGCCTTTGATTTTGATCAATTGACGCATGTGAGACTTTCCTCGAGATAATTGAAACTCCGTCCATAGGCCAGAGAGGAACGGATGACTAGCTTATTGGAAATTGTGCATGCTAATGTGCATAGTCCATTATGTGTAGCCATATGCGATGGATCTTTTTGCTTCATATGCTTTCTTCGAAAATTTGAGTGAATATATCTGTATATTTACTTAATAAGGAAGAAGTATGAAACATTTGAAAATTGTTCAAAGACTTTCAAGATGAAGTGGAAAATCATTGTAACAAGAAAATAAAGAGTTTATGATTCGATCATAAAGGAAGATATTTGAGTTACATGTTTAGCAAAAACACCTAAGACTTGAGGAAATGTTCCATGATTTGTGTTTCCCGATAAACCATAGGAGTATGGCATATTCGAGAGATAAAATCAAACCATGTTTGACATGGTAAGATCAAGGGTGTCATTTATAAAACTGCCATTATGTTTTAAGGATTTAAGCTTTAGAGACTACCGCTTTTACACTGAAAAGAGCACCATCATGATCCATTGAAATGACACCATATGAGTTATGGTTTGGGATAAAACCCGAATTGTCTTTTCTTAAATTTTGGTATGCTATGCATATGTAAAATGTTTACAACCAAAGTCGGATAAGCACATCTTTGTAGGTTATCCCAAAGAATTTGTTGGGAATTTCTCCATAACACCGAGGATAAAAGAGTTTGTTACTTGGAACGTCAAGTTTCTTGAGAAGGATTTTTTCGTGAAAAGTTAAGTGGGAGGACAATAGAACTTTGATAAGGTTGTTGAACCTTAGCTATATGTGCTAAGTAGCGCAGCGCTGGAAAGTGTCCCGGTGGCGGCCACAATGCTCATGGCTCTCGTGATTACAAAAGGTGTGATCTCAGAGATTAGAGTTCCTATAGAACCGTGTGGGTCGTTCAGAATCAAATAGTAAGATTTGATAAGCAAGTCGTTATTGTTTTAACAACGATGAACCGACTACATGCAAAGAAGCGATGATGGGCCCTGACTCCATAAAATGACTAGAAGTCATAGAATCCGTGATAGTATCCATATACGAGAAAACAAGTTTCTGAACTTGGAAGACCCTCCGGAAAGGTGTGAAGCCTATCGGTCATGTTTGGATCTATAAAGAAATAAGACATGGATGTTTAACATCTATGAAATAGTCGACATGTCGGAAAGAAGTTTATGACAATGTTCAAGGAGTTGACTATGACAAGATTTGATCTTTCATAGCGATATATAGTCTTGACGGATTAATGTAGCAACCACTACATATAATTTGGTATATGGTAGTTGAATAAACAAAACAAGATTCTTCTAATAGAACGGTAACCTAGGACATGTACATGACATGGTCCGAAGGGTTTTTGTTAATTCAAATGGTGCTAAAAGGGCATGTAAACTTCAATAGTTGAAGTAAGCATAGCGGAGTTGGAATCTTCACCATGATGAAACTGTTAAAAGAGTTTAAATTCATCGAAGATGATGAAGATGCTTGCATTTGCAAGAAATTAAGTGGGAGCGCTGAGACATATTTCTAATACATTATGTAGAGGACATATTGTTGATTGGAAATGATGTATCTTGTATTGACACAAGTTAAGAATTTCATTAAAATAAGATTTCGATGAAAGACTTGGGCAAACTCGGAATATTAGGCATCAATATCTATATGGATAGATTAAGGTGCTAATATGGTTGTGCCAGACATACATATATGAGATATTGAAAGGGTTCAATATGGAAACAACAACAAAGGTTCTTGCTGCATGGAAAGGATTGTATCAAAATTCAAGTGTTTCAACACTTGGTGAGTAAAATCACATGAAGATTTTGATCGATTATACCATGATATGTATATATCCAGAATGTCCTATGCTCTAAATGTTATGAGCATATACCAGAATGATTCATAAGATGATCATTGGACAATAGTAAAGATATTCTTATGAGCTTTGGAAGAACTAAGAATATATAATGTATAAGTGACAAATAGTTAAAGGTAGTTCATTGTAAAGTGTTACATTGATACTAGTTTTGTCACAAGATACAAATTAAATTTATCTCAATTTGGACTATGGGTGGCACAATGTAATGGAAAGGATGTTCCATGATGGATTTGGATGAGTTCCAAAGTTGAGACATTGTGACGGATACTACAACAAAAGGCTAAGTATATGCCTGCTATAGTAGCGACAAGGAGGGCATTTGTGTTAAGTAGTTTGTTATCAAACTAGGTGTGGTTCAAAGTGGGCTAATACTATGAAGATATATTGTGTGACAATAATATCAACATATTTTGAGCGAACGAACTAAAGGTCTCACCAAAGGACCAAATCTATACAATGCCATCTCATTTGAGAATGAGTGATGCGTGAGACGCAGAGACATGCAAATACACGAACCTGAAAGCTATGGGATCCAGAGATTATGTTAACCACTAGCAATAGCGTATATGCAACACCAGAAAGCCATAGGTGTTCAATACAAAGTTTTTCAAACTAGATTATTGACTCTAGTGCAAGTGGGAGATCAAGGAATATGCAGAGGCAATAATAAAGTGGTTATTATCTTATTCCATGTTTGTGATAAATGTTTATTTTACATGCTAGAATTGTATTGATTGGAAACATCAATACATGTGTGTTTAATAAACAAAAAGGGTTCCTAGTTATGCCTCTCTTATAGACTAGCTTGTTGATTAACAAGATGATCAAGGTTTCCTGATCATGGACATTGGATGTTGTTAATAACAAGGTCACACCATTGGTGGAATGATGTGATGAACATTCATCTGAATTATAGCATTACAATCAAAGTCATTATGTTTATATTGCTATAATATCATACAGTAATCTTTATCCTTAGACCATGAGATCATGTTAATTGCTAACACGGAAGAGTATCTTGATAACATCAAACGTCACACCGTAACAGGTGACTATAAAGGTGGGTTCGATTACTGAAGGTGTTATATTGAGGCTCATGGATCAAGAGTGGGATTTGTCCATCCCGATGACGGATAGATATACTCTGGGCCCTCTCGGTGATATCACATTGAAATAGCTTGCAAGCAAGTGATGTGATCACTAGAATGTTATATCACGGGAACGAGAAAAGAGTGCATGTCGGTGACGAGATCAAACTAGGTATGGAGATACCGATGATCGAATCTCGGACATGTAATATATCGCGGGACAAAGGGATTTAGTGACTAGCATTAAAGGTTCTCACGATCACGAAGTCATCGTTGAATGTGTAGGAGTCGTTATGGATCTCTAGGTCCTGCTGATTATTGATCGGAGAGGGTCTCGATCATGTCTGCATTATTCATGAACCGTAGGGTGACACACTTAAGGGATCTTGACACAATTTGGAGCAAATATGTTTCAGATAAAGATTTAAGAAAGCTGGAATTATTTCAATAGACACCAAAGCTGTTTGGGTGAAATTGCTGAAATTGGTTACGCATGTAATATTGAAATGTTGCGGGGTTTTATGTGAATGTTTGTTAATTAAAGTAATTAACAAAATTCTGAATAAAAATAATAAAAAGTTTTATTAAATGAGAGAGCATTAAATTTGGAGAAATTTAATGCATTTAAAATAGAGACTTTAAAAGAGAATGTGAAGGGCATTTTAATGTGGAGGGTTACCACCACATGAATGGAGGAGGTGAAGGTCACCCTCCATGCGGCCATGAAGGAGGGCACCCCCTCCTCCTATAAAAACCACCCCTCCTCACTTCTCACACACACCTCCTTGTGAAGGATCTCTCTCCCCCGCTAGTATTATTTCCCCATGGTCTCGGATTAGCGAGATACGTGTTCCCGGTGGCGTTATCTGGAAAGGAGTTGCTGCTTCCGCTGCTTTGCTGGGCGAGGGCGGAGGTTGTCGAGAATGCAGGACGTGTGTGCGATCACGGATGCACATTGCTGCTTATGGACTTGCGGTCTTTGGAGCTGGATCGATGGACGTCTTTGGGCGGACCTGCTGGACTTCATCACGATCTTGAGATCGGCAAGTGTACGACTACATCAACCACGAGTTCCTACTCGTTAACAAAACTCGTTGTCTTCGAGGGTAAGTTCTCCATGGATGTATGTCCACCCGTTGCTCTATATCTAGTAGATAGATCTTGGAGTATAGTTCTCATCGTAGGAAATTTTTTGTTTTCTATGATGCGGACCCTACAAGAGCAACATCGGTTCATGAGGTTCCGGTGCTTCAAGGATAGGAGCGGACGAAAGTACTGCTTTCAGGTCTTGTAGTGCAGCTTCAGCTTCATCAGTCCAAACGAACTTTTTGGTCTTTTTTAGGAGCTTGTAGAGTGGTGTGGCTCGTTCACCGAGCCGGCTTACAAACCGACTGACTGCAGCAATGCATCCAGTTAGTCTTTGAACGTCCTTCAGGTGAGTTGGCCTCGAAATATTGAGGATAGCCTTGATTTTGTCATGGTTCACCTCTATGCCTCTTTGAGACACAATGACACCTAACAATTTACCGGCTGGTATTCTAAAGAAACACTTCTTCGGATTAAGCAGTATGTTGTATTTGTGTAGATTGGCGAATGTTTCCTCCAAGTCGGAAATTAGGGTTTCCTTCTTTTTGGACATCACTGCAATGTCGTCCACGTATGCAATGTCGCCCACATTGCATACGATTTGATTAAATGGAGGAATTGTTGCATAGTCTTGTAGTGGTAGATCCTACGTTCTTGTGCCCAAAGGGTATCATAACGAAACAGAAGGTTCCAAAAGGGGTTATGAATGAAGTTTTGACTTTGTCTGATTCCTTCATCCGAATTTGGTGATAACCGGAATATGCGTCGAGAAAACATAGGAGTTCCGAGCCTGCCGTAGAATCGATAACTTGATCAATTCTAGGCAGAGCGAACGGATCTTTGGGACAAGCCTTGTTCAAGGCGGTATAATCAACACACATCCTTAAATCAGTGGTGTCCTTTTTAGGGACCATTACAGGATTGGCCGACCACTCAGTGTGGATGACCTCTTCTATGAATCCGGCTAACTCGAGCCGAGCTAGTTCCTTAGCTATTACCTTTCACTTTTCATCGCCGAAACGTCGTAAGGACTGTTTGATGGGTTTAGCGTTTGGGTGTACATTTAGAGAGTGCTCGGCAAGTTCCCTAAGTACTCCGGTCATGTCAGATGGCTGCCATGCAAAGATATCTTGATTTGCTTTGAGGAACTTGACGAGCCCGCTTTCCTATGCGCTAGCTAAACCTATAGCTATCTGGGACACCTTGGAGGGGTAATCATCCTTTAAAGGCATCATCTTCGTCTCTTCCGATGCCTTGAATTCCGGAGTCGGCTTTGTAACCTCCTTCTTCATCATGGGCATCTCGGATGGGTCGATGGTCTTCTTGATCTCCTGGTACTCCTAGGTGTGCAGCATGGCTTCAGCAAAGGCGACATTTCCATCCTCGCACTCTCGCGCCTTCTTAGGGTCTCCCCTGATGGTGATCACGTCTTTGGGACCTGGAATTTTCATCATATTGTAAATGTAACACGGACGGGCCATAAAAGCCTAGTAAGCCAGCCGTCCGAATATAGCGTGGTAGGCGCTCTTGAACGGGACTACTTCGAAGGAAAGTGCTTCCATCCAGTAGTTCTTTGGAGTTCCAAAAGTAACATCCAAAGTGATCTCTCCCAGGGAATTTGCTTGTCTTCCTGGGACAACTCTGTGAAAGATCACAGAGCTGTGATTCAGTTGTGTCTCTGAGATCCGCATCCGACGTAGCGTTTCGACATATAGAATGTTGATGCTGCTGCTACCGTCCATGAGAGTCTTGGACAAACCATAGCCGTCAATAAGTGGATTGACGATTAAGGCATATTTTACGCGCCTGTGCAACTTAGGTGGATGATTAGCACGGTCAAAGGTGATTGCCACTTCCGAACCAGTCCAAGAATTATGGGACAGCCGGAACAATTGCATTGAGCTCATGTAGCACTGCTTTCTTGACCTTTGCTGGTTGAGACCCAAGGAAAGTGACGTAAGTGTCTTTTTTCATTGGGAAGTTCTTCTTCCCCTCCGGCTTGGGATTTGAAGGCTCTGCTTCCTCCATGTCGGAATCTTCCTTGGTCTCTTTCTCTTTTTTGGGATTCTTCTTTCCCTTCTTCCTCTTAGCCCTGTAGCCAGCGGTATCGTCCTTCTTGATGTCGTCATTGAAACGACACTCGGCATTTGTGTGGGACGAGCCCCCGTTGGCGTCTAAGTGATGCACACACGGATTATTGGCAATGTTGGCCCAAGAGTAGGTTTTGCCAGGTTGTTGGTCTCCTCTACCTTGGACCCTTGACATCCCACGACCGCGTCCACGGCCGCCGCCACGCCCTCCTCGTCCTCCAGACCCGAAAGTAGTAGTGACCACCGCTGTTTCCACGTTGGGTTTTTCTTCCAAGGTATTTCTGCGCTTCTGAACTTGTTGCTTTGGTTGTTTTGCCGACTATGGCACAGCTAGGACGTTCAGTAATCCTTCTGCATCGTCATTGGCGTATGCACACTTGCTCGTTGTTTCTATCATCTCTCCCAAATCAGTGACATTGTCGCACTTCAAGCGGTGACATAGTAAACCAATTGGGAGTCCTGCAATGAAAGCTTCAATCGCAGTTTGATCATTTACTCCTTCACAGGAGTTCTTGGTGTCTATCCATCATCTAAGGTAATCTCGGCAAGTTTCTCCGGTTTTCTGGGTGCAACACTATAGGTCTCCTACCGTACAGGGCCTTCGATATGTGCCTTCGAAATTCCAAAAGAACGCGCTTTGCATATCATACCAGTTATGGATGGTATTGTCCGGAAGTTCATTAAGCCAGGATCGTGCCGTCTTCCGCAGCATAAGTGGGAGATACCGGGTCGTAACCAAGCTAATTCCGCCTTTGGTGATGTATCATGCTTGGAAAAAATCCTGGAGCCAAGTATTTGGCCGAGCCACACCGTCGTAGGCCTGAATGTGCCTTGATATAGGAAATCCTTCCGGGAAATGTGTTTGTCGAATGCGCGGTCCGAAGCATTCTAGACCCACGTAGATATCATCTTTCTCGTAGCGTCGCGCCTCTATGTTAGAATTGATCTGGTGTCTCGAATCACTTGGTGACAGAGAACGCTGTCTTGGTTGCTGGTTGTGGCTACGGTGCCTTGGAGCCGGACTTCTGCTTCTGCTACCACCTCCTCCGCCATGACGCCCTCCTTGAGAGTCATTGTGGTGGTTGCTTGGTGGAGAGGGTGGTGTAGGTGGATTCCGGCCGATCACCGGCCTCCATCCGGAGTGTCGTTATTCCGGTTTCGGGGAGGGTCTTCATTACGACGAGCCCCCTGGTAGCTTGACTCGGTACGGTGTCCATCATTTCTTCGTCCGTCGTTCCCCCCACCGCGGTGGGGTTTAGCCGGACGGCTTGCATGTCTAGGAGGCGGCATCCTTTGACGGTCCTCCTCCCGACATTGCTCTTTGTCGTCTTCCCTGCAATTGTTCAATTCTTGACGGGGAGGATGCCTCGGAACTAGCTCAGCAACTACTTCTCGCTCTACGGCTGGAGGGACGTTGTTTCAGTCACGTGCAGTTCTATGCTGTTACCTTGAAGATCCGGTTCTTGAGTAGTTATCTTCCCGACGTCAGAATGGTAATGTTGTTCTGGGACCCCTTGGGGCCTAATATCATTCCAGGCCGGATCCATGCGACATTGGTCAGATTGAGAGACCAGTTTTCTGCTTCCGGACTTCGCGACCTTATGTTGCTCCAGACCTTTGGTGAGCAGCTTCGTGCCCAACCAGACTTGATCTAGGTTTGGATTGTTTGTCAGGATATCTCGAGCCACGGCAATGTTCTGTACTGGTGTTGGGTACACCAGATCTCCATTGCTGTCGAACCGAGGCATCCATGGGTCCCCCTCAAAGAGGACCTTGTGGACTTCCGAAAATTTGTCGGCTCGTATGTGGCTTTTTTGGGTCTTTTGATGCTGTAGAGAGATGAGCTTCTCTGCACTAGCTATGCGCTTCTTCTCTTCCTCGATGGTGTTGGCTTCATCCAGGAGTACTTGGCGACGCACTTCTAGGGCTTGAGCCCTTTCTTCCAATTCTGTAGATGTGAGTTTTGCAGCTGTAGGGATAGGCGTAGTTAACGCAACATCAATGAGTTTACGGGCACCAGTAGTAACCACGTGTCCATCCACCGAAGCTTCTTTGGGCTCAACTAGGATCAAAGTTCCATCCAAGTCTTCTTCATAATCCTTGGTAACCACTTCCTCCACTGGAGGATCTTTAGCCGGAGTCTTGTTCTTCTTGTTCCTCTTCTTTGCCTTCTTGGCAGCACCGGTAGCAAAGACGGCTTTGGGTTTGTTTCCCGGAGTCAAGCTATGATCGGTACTTTCGAGCATCTGGACATCGGGATTATCTCCAAGATCCATGCCATCTTGCGCTTTGGGAGAGTTTTCATCAGATCCTTCGTCAATGGCTTCTCCTTCTTCTACAGCTTTGGAGTTGAACTCCTCTTCATATTCCGTGGAGAACTTTCGGAAATACGCCGACGTCATGGAGTCATCCGAAGATGTCGGTAAGTCGGTGTTTGTTCCGATCACCTCTAGCACCGAGTCCTTGTTGTCTCCAGCATCGGCAGAGCTAGATCCGGATCCAACATATCCGACGAAGTGCGATGTGTGCATCCTCAGGCAGTTGCAGCTTTCTTCGTGGGCTTGCTTGAAAATTCTGATGGTTTCGAGAACCTCATCCACGCTTGCGTCTTTCATCATCATGCGCCCCAACGTATGCCTCAGGAAGGGTTGGTCTGTTCCGGCATTGGAAGAACCAGAACCAGCGTTGTTGTCTTGCTCCTCCTGGATTTCGACCTCGACGGGCAGATCGATCTGGGATTCGACCTTGCTAAGGAGATCCACTCCAGACTCAATTTGCACCGCAAGATCTACTTCAGGCTCAGCTTTCTCCACTATCTCCACGACAGGTGTGGGCTGGGTGGGATTAGGGTTTTTTGGGATCCGGAACTCCGCCGCCTCCACGGACAGAGGGGATCCGGAAACTTCTTCTGCCTCTATCATCACTGCTGGGGTGGGTGGGGCAGGTTCAGTGAAACCGATGTAAACATCGATCTCGCCAAAGGACATGATGGTGTAGGCAGTCGTAGCCTCCCTAGTCGGAATCCAAGTCTTGTCGAGAACGATGAGAGGGACTTCGCTGGCATAGAGGATGCAACCGACGATGATAGTCTTGCCGATTCCGATTGTTGCAGATTCTGCTCGGAACGCAGATCCAAAGCTCACTTGCCCCCACGATGGGCGCCAAATGTCGTAGGATTGATGACAAGTACGCCATGAGGGGGTACTCGAGGCGTGCGGGGGAGAGGGGTGTGAGACGTACAATATTCCAGGACGGTGAGCCGAATCCGCCGGCTTTGGACGGATCCTACTCCTGCTAGCAATCCAGTAATACGGCAGAGCCGAAATATGGGTTACAAGGGTTTTGCCTGTGCGAGTTGAGATTGTAGACTATTGTGGGGTGCCCTAAAGGTTATCCCTAGGACGGCTTATATAGATATCTGACCTAGGGTTTACAAGAGAGATCTATCCGATTACGACTAAGAGTCGGCTACAGAGTACATCTTGAACTACAAGTAACACTATGGGCCTATGTCGGTAAGTCTTCTGGGCCTTCCTGTAGCCGGACTGGACTCCGTCTCTTCTCCCTGACTAGGATGCCCGTGAAGCAAAGCTCTAACCCAAAGTGGGCCACCCTAGTCAACAAGGCACAATGAGGATACCCAGAAAGTATATCCCCAACATCCCTGCCCCAGATCATCAGCCGCCGGAGGAATAGACTTAGATCTAATCTCCAAATCCTTCTCCACCACCATAGCCATATTCCACCACTTGTAATAGTATATCTCTTCTTCGATTAGCGACATTATAAGACTATTTTCTATCAATCTCATGATTTCCCTTACAATGTTTGTGATTGTTGATCTCATCTCCATGTGTGAGTAATTCTCCTTGGGCTAAGGGATTCGGCCTAGCCAGGTAGCGTGTGTGCATGTTATTTATCATAGATGGGATCATGTATTAGTTTGTATGATATGATGATTATTGTATCCTCTCTTGCCTCAATATAAGGACTTGTCAGGTACCCAAGACCCCAAGGATTGAGCCAAGTATAGGGAGTATGAGTAATGACTAATCTGCAGGTTGGGAACCCCAGTGACAGAAGGGGTAGTACGGCTGTATGTGAGGGATTTACTTGGGATTAACGGTGACATCACTATGCATATCATTAGTTCTCTTTCTTCTATGGATGAGACTAGTAGGTTATTGCTATAAGCGGTTGCGGAGGCAATAGCAATTATGGATGCACTACCCACATATAATTTATCTTCCTCTAACAATTACATGCATACTTTATCTTTATCTTTTATTCCCATCGGATATTTTGCATAGCTACAGGTGAAACCGAATGCCCTAGGCCCTCTCTCTCCATCATCGACAACAACAAAAGACGCAAACTCTTGGTCCGGTAAAAACACAAAAGGAATTCTAAAACCCCGGAAGTTCCATTAAAGTAACTTCACTATGCATCTTCTTCCTGAGGATTCGATAACCTAGGTCTACTAGGGAAAAAGATCTATACTACATCTGTAATATGGATTGAAGGTATTAGTACGCATTATAAGAGATGGCGCGTGAGAGCGGTTCTCTAGTTTCAAAACATGAAATGCTATGACACCACTCTTGGCAAGCCTGAGGGAGAGCTTACTCTTGCTCAGGAGCAAGTTTTTAATAAAACTGATACCTTGTTCAAGGCTGCACTATTGTATGTTCTTGTGGAAAACATTATTGAACCCTATATGTGATTTGATAATGGCAATGACATGTGGGATGCGCTCGAGGCCAAGTTTGGGGTCTTGGACACTAGCATTGAACTGTATGTCATGGAGCAATTATATGACTACAAGATGATGGATGACCGCTCTGTGGTTGAGCAGGCTCATGAGATACAATCACTGGCCAAGGATCTTAAGCACTTTCCTTGTGTGTTACCAGATAAGTTCATTGACGATGGCATTATTGCCAAGCTCCCTCCTTTGTGGAGGAACATTGCTACTTCCCTGAAACACAAGAGACAAGAGTTTTCCATATCGAATCTCATTGGAACTATTGATGTGGAAGAGAAGGCGAGAGAAAAAGAAACATGTGCCTGAGGTGCTAAGGAAGGTTCAAGTGCCAACCTGGTCCAAAAAAGAACTTCCAGCCTCACAAGTTCAAGAACAAGGGCAAGTTTGATGGTAGAGGAAAGTTCGATGGGAAGAACAAAGCCTCATAGTCTACCAGTTTCAAGAAGAAAACTAATAAGAAGAAAGGTGCTTGTCATGTGAGCGGAGATCCCGATCATTGGGCTCCTACTTGCCCCAACCGTTTTGACAAGCACCAACATGGGAAGGGCAACAACACTGCTAAGGTTATCATGGGCGACGTTGAGATGAAGGATGCTAGGTATGGTATATGTCTGTTTTGATATTTCCATGTTTTGTTCATATCAGGTCAGAGGAACTCAATCTGTGCTGATGGGAATGACTCGCATGCTTCTGTTCATGGTGTTGGTACGATCGATCTGAAGTTCACTTCGGGAAAGACCGTGCGCCTGAAGAATGTGCATCATGTTCCCTCAATAAATAAAAATCTTGTTAGCGGATCTCTTCTGTGTCGAGACAGCTACAAGATTGTATTCGGGTCTAATAAATTTGTAATTTCTAAGTATGAAAGCTTTGTTGGTAAAGGTTATGAGTGCGGAGGCTTGTTTCGCTTATCTATGTCAGACGTTTGTAATAAAATTGTTAATCATATTTACACAAATTTTGAATCAAATGTCTGGCATTCTCGTCTATGTCATATTAATTTTGGTTGTATGACGCGGCTAGCCAAAATGAATTTAATCCCTGATTTCACTATTGTCAAGGGCTAAGTGCCAAGTTTGTGTGCAAGCAAAGCAACCTCACAAGTCACATACGACTGCAGAGGTGAGAAATTTAACACCACTAGAGCTCATACATTCTGATCTTTGTGAGATGAATGGCGTGTTGACAAAAGGTGGAAAGAAATATTTCATGATGTTGATCGATGACTCTATGATATATTGTCATGTGTATCTTCTGAAATCAAAAGATGAGGCTTTGAGTTTCTTCAAAATCTATAAAGCTGAAGCAGAAAACCAACTTGATCGAAAGTTTAAGAGACTCGGGTCTGATCGTGGTGGAGGGTATTTTTCCAACGAGTTTGATTCCTTTTGTGCGAAACACGACATAATTCATGAGAGGACGCCTACCTACTCACCCCAGTCAAATGGGGTAGCCAAAAGAAAGAACTGTACACTAACATATTTGGTTAATGCCATATTAGATACATCGGGTCTCTCCAAGGAATGGTGGGGGAGGCACTAATGACTGCGTGTCATGTCCTAAACCGAGTTCCCACAAAGAATAAAGAAATTACTCCATTCGAAGAATGGGAGAAGAAAAGGTTAAAACTCTCTTACTTACGTATGTGGGGGTTGTTTGACAAAGGTTAATGTATCAATCCCCAACAAGCGCAAGCTTGGACCAAAAACCATTGATTGTGTTCTTCTGGGCTATGCTTTTCATAGCATTGGTTATATATTCTTGATAGTAAAATTTAAAGTACCTGACATACATGTTGGTACAATCATGAGTCGACTGATGCAACTTTCTTTGAGGATATCTTTCCTATGAAGGATATACCTAACTTATCAAATCCGGAGATACCTAGTTCATCTAATCAAGAGTTTGCTATAATTTCTGAACCTACCATTCTAATTGAATACTCTGAAGTCCTAAGGAAGATGATAATGAAATTCCTAAAAGGATCAAGAGACAAAGGACTACAAAGTCCTTTGGTGATGATTTCATTGTGTACCTTGTGGATGACACTCCCACTTCCATTTCAGAAGCCTATGCATCTCCTGATGCTGACTACTGGAAGGAAGTTTTTCATAGTGAGATGGATTCCATCTAAGCTAATGGAACATGGGAGATCACTGATCGCCCTTATGGGTGAAAACATGTAGGACGCAAGTGGGTGTTTAAGAAAAAGCTTAGGCCTGATGGTACTATTGATAAGTACAAGGCACGACTTGTGGCTAAGGGATAGACTCAAAAATAAGGTGAATACTTCTTTGACACTTACTCACATGTTGCCAGATTGACCACTATTTGAGTACTACTTTCATTGGCGGTCTCACATGGTCTTCTCGTTCGTCAAATGGACGTTAAGACAGCTTTCCTAAATGGAGAGTTGGATGAGGAAATTTACATGGATCACCAGATGGCTTTGTGGGTCAAGAAGGAAAGGTGTGCTAGTTGTTGAAGTATTTATATGGCCGAAAACAAGCCCCTAAGTAGTGGCATGAGAAGTTTTAAAGAACTTTAACTACTGCATGCTTTGTTGTAAATGAAGCTGACAAGTGTGTTTATCATTGCCATGGTGGGGGCGAAGGAGTCATCCTTTGTTTGTATGTTGATGACATGCTGATTTTCGGAACCAACCTTAATGCAATTAAGGAGGTCAAGGATTTCTTATCTCGATCTTTTGAGATGAAGGATCTAGGAGTAGCTGATGTTATCCTAAATATCAAGCTATTGAGAGATGACGATGGTGGGATTACATTGCTTCAGTCTCACTATGTGGAAAAGGTCTTGAATCGCTTCGAGTATAGTGACTGCAAGTCTTCTCCTACACCGTATGATCCTAGTGTGTTACTTTGAAAGAATCGAGGAAATGCTAGAGACCAACTAAGATACTCTCAAATTATTGGCTCGCTTATGTATTTAGCTAGCTCCACGAGGTCGGACATCGCTTTTGTTGTAAGCAAACTAAGTCGATTTGTTTCAAATCCAGGAGATGATCACTGTCATGCTCTTGAAAGAGTTATGCGTTATCTAAAAGGCATTGTGAGCTATGGCATTCACTATACTGGGAATACACGGGTACTATAGGGTTATAGTGATTCAAATTGGTTATCTGATGCTAACGATATAAAGGCCACAAGTGGATATGTATTCACACTTGGTGGTGGCGCTGTTTCTTGTAAGTCTTGCAAGCAGACCATCTTAATGAGGTCATCTGTGGAAGCAGAACTCACAGCATTAGACACAACCACTGTTGAACCAGAGTGGCTTCATGAACTCTTCATGAACTTATCGGTGGTTGAAAAACCAATACCCACAATCCTTATGAACTACGATAATAAAACTGTGATTTTCAAAGTAAATAGTTCTAAGGATAATATGAAGCCATCAAAACATGTGAATAGGAGACTGAAATTTGTCAAGAAAATGAGAAACTCCGGAGTTATTGCATTGGATTATATCCAAACATCTAAAAACTTGGCAAATCCCTTCACAAAGGGTCTATCACGCAACATGATAAAAATGCATCGAAGGAGATGGGTACGAGACCCACAATATGAGTTTTCCATAGTGGTAAACCACTCTATCTGATCGGAGATCCCGTGAATTAAAATTGGGAGACAAGTTGTTGGTTAACTAAGAGGAAAGTATCCATACTTCAATAAACACCACTCCATGAAGATGCAATACTTTCCTATTCTGCACGACAGGTTGATTTATTATCTTAATGTGTTCTAAGGGCTTACCTTAAGAAGAGATGTTGTCCTGAAGAACATATTTTGAAGAACACACCTATATTAGTCTGACTGTTAAACGTCGCAGTCTATGAGAGTAGGGTGCTCTTTAATAAACTTATGAAAAAGTCACGGAGTATGACGCATAAGCTCCACCCGCGGGGAAGTCCCATGGTAGCCTAGTATCGATCAAGACTTTGTGTGAAGTTAGGTTCACAACAAACTTGTAGTTCAAGGCATAGTCCACTGTACAAGTGGCATCCTAGTATAAACATAAAGCTTTAGGTGAAAGTTCAACTTAACAGTCTCCACTACAGCATCGGTATATAAACAATGTTTTAGAACCAAAGGCAAACTTCATGTGCCTCTTGGATCTGGTGGGGGATTGTTGGAATTTTTGCCTAAATGGCCTAGCCCATATTTCAATTTTAACAATTTCTAAAATCCTAGAGGCCCATGTGGCCCATTCATGCATGGCAAGAGGTGGGACAAATGTTTAGTCCCACATTGCTAGTTGAAGGAAGGTTTCACCACCTTATAAGGAGGGATCTTCCACCGCTTGGTAAAAGAATGAGAAGTAGAGATACATACACACGCGCTCCTCCTCCTCCGCCGCCCGCCACACCTCGTCACGATGCGTGCGCGCTGTGGGTTGCAGGAATGTCTCGAGCCGAGAGCTTGAACTCAGTGGAGATTTATTTTGAACTTAGTGGAGGTTGTTTGGCTTTGGTCGATTGATACATTGCAAATGTATCTATAATTTTTGATGTTCCATGCTTGGTTTTATCTACTTTCTTATGTTTTGTCCACACTTTGGAGTACTTTTCATATGATTTCTTGGACTAACCTATTAACAAGAGCCACAGTGCCAGCTGCCTGTTTTCTGCTGTTTTTCGTTCCAGGAAAGTTAGAAAATGAATATTCTCGGAATTGGACGAGACAAAATCCAAAGTTATTATTTTATCGGGGGACACCTGGAGCCAGAATACGAGACGGAGAGGGGCCAGAGGGCAGCCACACCACCTGGCCGCGCGGCCAGGCCTGGCCCATGCCAGGGGGTGGTGTGGCCAGCCCAGGCACCCCCTTGGCCTCTCCTTCCGCCTATAAGTTGACTCCGATACAGAAACCCTAAGTACCCGATCAAAATTCCACGAAAGAGTCTGTAGCCACCATCGTCTCTGTCCCTAGATCGGGAGGGATCTGAAGCTCTTCCTGGCACCCTGATGGAGAGGGGAATTCACCCTGGAGGCCTTCTTCATCATCATGCAAGCCTCCAATGTGATGCGTGAGTAGTTCAGCTCTGGACTATCGGTCCATGTAGTAGCTTGATGGCTGGTTCTCCTCCTTTGTCCTATCATGTTTATATCTTGTGAGCTCCGTTCATGATCAAGATCATCTATTTGTAATTCTGCATGTTGTGTTTGCGGGGATCAGATGGATATTGAGATGCTATTTCAGATTGATTATTGATTCTATCATGTCTTTGTTATTTGTGATCTTGCATGCTTTCCATTGTTAGTAGATATCTTGGCCAAGTAGATGCTAGCAACTCCAAGAGTTAGTATTTATGCTCGATAGTGGGTTCATGCCTCTGGTAATCTGGGGAAGTGACAGAAATCTCTAAGGTACTAGATGTGATGTTGCTACTAGGGAGAAAACAACAATCCTTTGTTCATAGAACAATCGTATTGTTTCCTTTACACGCAATTTGTAATGCAATTATCTGTTGCTTGCAACTTAATACTGGAGGGGGTTCGGATGATAACCTGACGGTGGATTATTAGTCATAGATGCAGTTGGATGGCGGTCTATGTATAATGTTGTAATGCCCAATCAAGTCTCAAAGGAGTCAAGATGAGTAGTATATGCTTGTATGCTTTCTCGATGTTTGTCAATTGCCCCGTTGTAATTTGTTCACCCAACATGTTATCTATCTTAAGGAGAGCCACCTCTAGTGAACTATGGACCCTGGTCCTTTCTTTTACAATCAATCTACAAACTGTTTATTGCTTTGTGTTTACTTTCTGCAAACTATTACTTTCTTCCATTCGATACGTTTAATCCTTTGTTTTCAGCAAAACCGGTGAGATTGACAACCTCATCGCAAGTTGGGGGCAAAGTTCTGTGGTTGTGTTGTGCAGGTCTCCACGTTGCTACTAGCACTGGTAGTGCGCCCTGCCAAGGCTCAGCTAGCAACACCTTTGGGGTGTTTCCTTGCTCCTATTGGATTGATAACCTTGGTTTCGTACTGAGGGAAAACTTGTTGTTGTGCTCATCATACCTTCCTCTTGGGGTTCCCCAACGAGCTCGATATATTTTGGGCCATCAAGCATATTTTCTGGCACCGTTGCCAGGGAGTCAAGGACATCTTCACAAGGGGAGTCCCTCATAACGAATCTCTTTACTTTGTTATTTTTGTTTTGCTTAGTTTACTTTACTTTTGTTTTGTTTGCTTGTTTCTTTATCAAAAACACACAAAAATTAGTTTTACAAGTTTGCTTTCTTTATCAAAAACACAAAAAATGACTACTCTTGAAAATACTAAGTTGTGTGACTTCACTAGCACCAACAACAATGATTTCATGAGCACACCTATTGCTCCACATGTTCCTGAAGCTACTTTCTTTGAGATTAAACCTGCTTTACTCAATCTTGTTATGAGAGAACAATTTTCTGGTATTGGTAATGAAGATGATGCTGCCCATCTAAATAACTTTGTTGAACTTTGTGAGATGCAAAAGCATAAGGATATAGATGGAGATATTATTAAGCTTAAATTATTTCCTTTCTCTTTGAGAGGAAAAGCTAAAGAGTGGTTGAATTCCTTAACTAGGAATAGTATTGATTCTTGGACTAAGTGCAAAGATGCTTTTATTGGAAAATATTATCCTCCTGCTAAGATTATATCTATGAGAAGTGAAATAATGAAGTTTAAACAATCTGATAATGAACATGTTGCTCAAGCTTGGGAAAGAATGAAATCTTTGGTAAAGTATTGTCCCACTCATGGACTGACTGCTTGGATGATTATCCAAACCTTTTATGCAGGATTGAACTATTCTTAAAGAAATCTATTGGATTCTGCTGCTGGAGGTACCTTTATGACCATTACTTTGGGTGCTGCAACAAAGCTTCTGGATAATATGATGGTTAACTATTCTGAATGGCATACTGAGAGAGCTCCACAAGGTAAGAAGGTAAATTCTGTTGAGGAAACCTCCTCCTTGAGTGATAAGATTGATATTATTATGTCTATGTTTGTTAATGGGAAAGCCCATATTGATCCAAATCATGTTCCCTTAGCCTCTTTGGTTGCTCAAGAAGAGCAAGTTGATGTGAACTTCATAAGAAATAACAATTTTAGCAGCAATGCCTATAGGAATCATTTTGGTAACAAGAATTATAAGCCATATCCTCCCAACATGGTAATGCTTATGGAAATTCTTACAACAATAATAGGAGTGCTCCCTCCGAACTTGAAGTTATGCTTAAAGATTTTATTAGTAAACAAACCACTTTCAATAAAACTATTGAGGAAAAACTCTCTAATGCTGAAAGAAATATAGCATCTTTGGCTGAAGCTCAATCTTCTTTGAATAAAATGGCTGCTAAACCTGAAACTATTGATAATCCCTTTGCAACTACTAATGCCATACAAGTAAGAATTGATGAAAATGTTAGACTATTAGCTGAATTACATGCTAAGTGGGAAAGAGAAGATGAAATTGCTAGAAACATTAGTGTTTCTACTATCACCACCACTAGTGTTGAGGCTAGTAATAGCTCTACTACTTTAGATGATAATTATGATTTTGATCTTGATGGTTGCAATATCTCTGAAGTTATTAAGTTCCTACAAAAGCTTGCTAAAAGTCCTAATGCTAGTGCTATGAATATGGCCTTTACAAAACACATTACTGATACTCTCATAAAGATTAAAGAAGAAAAGATGAAACATAAAGCTTCTATTCCGATAAAACAAGAAGATGGTTGGGAACCCATCATCAATATGAAAGTGAACGATTTTGATTTCAAAGCTTTATGTGATCTTGATAGTAGTGTTTCTATTATGCCTAAAAGGATTTATGATATGCTTGATTTGCCACCACTTGAAGATTGTTATTTAAATGTCCCACTTGATGATAATGCTAAAAAGAAACTCATGGGGAGTATTAATGATGTTCTTATTATGGTTAACAATGTCTATGTCCCTGTTGATTTCTATGTTTTGGATGTTGAATGCAATGCTTCTTGTCCTATTACTTTGGGAAGACCTTTTCTTAGAACTGTTGGTTCCATTATTGATATGAAGGAAGGCACCATTAAATATCAAATCCCACTTAAGAAAGGTATAGAACACTTCCCTAAGAAGAGAGATAAGATTTCTTTTGCCTCTCATATGAAAACAAAATTTGCTCTTAATGCTTCTTCATTTGAGAACACTTGATTCTTTTTCTTGCTTCTTATGCCTAACTTAAAGGCATTAAAAAAAGTACTTATTGGGAGATAACCCAAAAGTTTTAGATGAGTCTTGGAAGTTATTACTTCAGTAATAACTGCTCCTTATCCTTTTTATTTGCTTTTTGTGCCAAGAGTAACCTCTAATGAGAGAGAAGTAATGATTGGGAAAGTTACTATCCCGAAATAGATTTCTGTGCTTCACCATAAAAATTCGTGTAAAATCACTATACGTCCTTTTGAGGCTTGAATTTTTGTGCTCCTGACCCTGGTTGTTATCTAACTTTCGTTAGTTCAACACTTTTTGATTTGAGCAACAGAAGGTCTTCGAAAAAATTCGTCTTTACCTGCTGGTTTGTTTTGACAGATTTCTGCCATTTTCTGCATTTGCTTCTTGTTGGTTCCTTTTTTAGTTCTTTTGGGGAATTGAGCTTTTTGAGGGAAGTGCTTCAGTAGCTAGTGTTCTAATGGAAGTTTATTTGGTGTTAGAACTGAACCTTAACACCTATTATCTTGAGTGCACTAATGTTGCTAATAAAAATTGTGTTAAGTTTTGTATGAAGGAAAAATTTCAGGTGTATGGAAGGAATGAGTAATGAGATGAAGGATGGACTAAAGCTCAAGCTTGGGGATGCCATGCGTGTCACCCCAAGAAATATCCAAGAAGTACAAGCGTCAAAGATTGGGGATGCCCAAGGCATCCCCCTCTTCATCAATAAAAATCCCATGTTTCTTCCAAACGCTTCATTTTTATTGTTTCATGCATAGTTGTGTTGTTCTTGGAGCGTCTTATTTTTCATTTTCGTTTTGGTTTTTCGTTTGCTTGGTTTTCTTAGTTTCCTGAATAAATTGGTTGGACCCCTCTTTCATACATTGGTTTTCAAATAGTTTGGTTTGGATTGGAAAAGAGTAGGAAAGTTCATGCTTAAGTGGTAAAGAGAGCTTGTTTTTGACTGTGGCATATGCTTTGTCATGCCATTTTTGATATTGTTTTGTCTTTATGCTTAGTATTCTTTGTTGTAGCATGACTTGTTATAAACAATTGAGATTGCTTAATGTGCCTTGGATGAATCATGCGTTGTTTTGGCATATTAAAGCATAGTATTGTGGTATTCTCCTTTGATGCTTTATTTGGGTTGACTTGGCACATGCTCACACCATGTTATGACTATCCAAAGTCACCATAGCCTTTATGATCCTTTAGTCTTCAACTTGTAGTATCACTTTATGCTTTGATCAATGATGTTTTGTCGCTCTGCATGATTATGGCTATTATTGCTCTCTTAGTTTGTTGCTCCCAGTCTTTTGCTAGCCTCCATAGCCAAGTATGAGTTCCTCTCATGCATCCAACTCCTTAAACCAAGTTATTCCAAAGAGTCCACCATACCTACCTACTAGCTTATGCTATTCCAAGTATATTCATGTTTTTATCTACCTTCCAAATTAAACTTGTTATGAGAAAACTAGTGATTAAATCTCTCACGAACTTGATGGCACACTTTACTTTTTTTGCATTTAATAAACTTGAACCATTGGGTCCTTCTTTGTTGTGTATATTCTTGCGCTTTATAAGTTGAAATTAGCAGAACCATGTATCATGGGGAACGCTTTCAACATTGCACTTTGTACTTTGTACCCCGTTGATATCGTGTTCTTTTGCTTATGGATCCCGGCGGTGTGAAATAAAAGTGGAACTTGTAAGATCATGGAGTTTGTATGTGTGTTAGAGAAACGCCTGGGCCACTAGCCTAAGCCATGCCTAATCATGGTGGAAACTTGCAGCATCACCATAATAAGAACTCTATGAAGCATCCTCAATAAAAACCTATGCAAATAGCAAATAAAAAGATCGCTGAGATGCTCATTGTCTGCTTGCTTTGTCATTTTGATTATGGGATAGCTCCTGTATCATGTGCAAGGGGTACCCTGTTGGCGGTTCTTTATGATACATATGTACTTACAATGACAAGAGCTTACTCGTGACTAAAGTTGATTAGCATGAGGTTCGGTCTTCGTAAGTAAGGGGCATGAGATTTCGATTTATAACTTGTCAAGCATATCCTCTTAGTTGTGTCACTTTAACCTTAATCACCTTCAAGATGCTTATGATAGGGGCAATGAGAGATGAAAGCTAATAAGTACCATAATTTTTGGAAGCTCTTTATGAGACTTGAATCCCTACTTCCTTCTATGAAGGCCCTTCTTTTACTTTTATGTTGAGTCCCCACCTTCTACCTTTATGCACCTACTTTGAGAGCATAGTGGCCATTCTTAGTTCTATGTGCATTGTCCCAAGACTTGTTGATTGATGCATAGCTTTGATATTGCTTGTTTTAAACTATTCGTATCTAGTCACTCTTATGAACTTTGAAGGTGTCCTATGCATTTATGTTTTGCTACTCTATGAGGGACAAGCTGAATGCTACTATGCTATGTTTTCTTTATGTGAAACAAACAAACGTCTTGCAAAGCATTGTTATTCATGAATATTTTGTTTGTGCCTTTTCATATTGCAACATAGTTTCTTTGTCTTATTGTTAGAACTTTGTCTTTCATGTTATGATTGAAGTACTATGATCCCAGCTTTGAATGTTTTACAAATAGTTTGATCAAGTTTATGATGGTGCATGTCACCTCAAAAATTATTCTTTCCTTTTATCACTTACCTACTCGAGGACGAGCAGGATCTAAGCTTGGGGGTGTTGATACATTGCAAATGTATTTATAATTTTTGATATTCCATGCTTGGTTTTATCTACTTTCTTATGTTTTGTCCACACTTTGGAGTACTTTTCATATGATTTCTTGGACTAACCTATTAACAAGAGCCACAGTGCCAGCTGCCTGTTTTCTGCTATTTTTGGTTCCAGGAAAGTCAGAAAATGAATATTCTCGGAATTGGACGGGACAAAAGCCAAAGTTAGTATTTTATCGGGGGACACCTGGAGCCAGCATACGAGACGAAGAGGGGCCAGAGGGCGGCCACATCACCTGGCCGCGCGGCCAGGCCTGGCCCGCGCCAGGGGGTGGTGTGGCTAGCCTAGGCACCCCCTCGGCCTCTCCTTCCGCCTATAAGTTGTATCCGATACAGAAACCCTAAGTACCTGATCAAAATTCCACGAAAGAGTCTGTAGCCGCCGTCATCTCTGTCCCTAGATCGGGAGGGATATGAAGCTCTTCCCGGCACCTTGCCGGAGAGGGGAATTCACCATGGAGGCCTTCTTCATCATCATGCAAGCCTTCGGTGTGATGCGTGAGTAGTTCAGCTCTGGACTACAGGTCCATGTAGTAGCTAGATGGCTGGTTCTCCTCCTTTGTGTTATCATGTTTATATCTTGTGAGTTCCGTTCATGATCAAGATCATCTATTTGTAATTCTGCATGTTGTGTTTGCGGGGATCCGATGGATATTGAGATGCTATTTCAGATTGATTATTGATTCTATCATGTCTTTGTTATTTGTGATCTTGCATGCTTTCCGTTGTTAGTAGCTATCTTGGCCAAGTAGATGCTAGCAACTCCAAGAGTTAGTATTTATGCTCAATAGTGGGTTCATGCCTCTGGTAATCTGGGAAAGTGACAAAAATCTCTAAGGTACTAGATGTGTTGTTGCTACTAGGGAGAAAACAATAATCCTTTGTTCATAGAACAATCGTATTGTTTACTTTACACGCAATTCGTAATGCAATTATCCATTGCTTGCAACTTAATACTGGAGGGGGTTTGGATGATACCTGAAGGTGGATTATTAGTCATAGATGCAGTTGGATGGCGGTCTATGTATAATGTTGTAATGCCCAATCAAGTCTCAAAGGAGTCAAGATGAGTAGTATATGCTTGTATGCTTTCTCGATGTTTGTCAATTGCCCCGTTGTAATTTGTTCACCCAACATGTTATCTATCTTAAGGAGAGCCACCTCTAGTGAACTATGGACCCTGGTCCTTTCTTTTACAATCAATCTACAAAATGTTTACTGCTTTGTGTTTACTTTCTGCAAACTATTACTTTCTTCCACTCGATACGTTTAATCCTTTGTTTTCAGCAAAACCGGTGAGATTGACAACTTCATCGCAAGTTGGGGGCAAAGTTCTGTGGTTGTGTTGTGCAGGTCTCCACATTGCTACTAGCACCGGTAGTGCGCCCTGCCAAGGCTCAGGTAGCAACACCTTTGGGGTGTTTCCTTGCTCCTACTGGATTGATAACCTTGGTTTCGTACTGAGGGAAAACTTGCTGCTGTGCTCATCCTCTTGGGGTTTCCCAACGAGCTCGATATATTTTGGGCCATCATCGATGCCTATTCGTTTCCTCTCCCAACACCGACTGTTCGTCTGTCTACCCGTGCCTATAAGAGTGAGAGGTCGTTCCTATCCTCAGATATACCAATGCACATCCCTTTGCGCCTCCAGTTCTAGAGCACTGCGCTACCTAGATCTTCCCCATCCCATCTTGTGGCGTGCACCATGAGCCGGGACAGTAGGCCTCCGAGACCCTGCTGCTTCTAGTCCTGTACGGGAGAAGGGCGATAAGGTTTTTGGGGAGCGCTATTGGCGCGACTACTGGCTTCATCACAGGCTCCTTCACGGATAGCGACTACAACGACGTCTTCCCCAACGAGGACTTCTTCCCCGACATCAGCAATCTCTTCCTCGACGACATGGCTGACGATGGTGCCAACGCCAACACCAGTGGTTCCTCTGCTGTGATGACATCATCTTCCTCAAACTTGTTTATATTATTCAGATAGTCTATCGTATCTTCTGGTTTGCAGTAGGTATACGCTAAATCATATGATTAGTTTAACTTCTATTATTTTGTCCGTGTTTTATCTACTTTCTATTATAGTTAAATCTCTTGGAAAATTACTCTTTTTCTCAACAGTTCAAAGGGGTGATTGATTACTACTTTGACAACGAAGACAAAAAATCTTATTAATTTTGTCATTTTATTATGGGTAATTAAGTTTTGTTTAGGATTTAAAACTAATTTCTGTGGGTTAGCATATGGAAATTTTAGCAAGGGCTACTTCTAAACCAATGATTAATCTTATTAGTTTAGGAACTGGGTTCAACCACATTAAACATGCATGTTAGTGGTCATGGATGGTACAAGTTTTCTATAAAATGCATCTCTGAACTTATACATGAAACCCTATATCCTGGTACATAGTTCTTAATTTGATTTCTTTACTAAAAAGCTCTCCTCGGCTGACCTCACTAATTTGGATAGTTTACTAATTATGTTGTCAGATGTGATGCAGAAGATGAAGGGATGCGTAGTACTTTTAGTGTGTTGGTAAATTCTGTATATTAGATTTCATAAATGTGTGTACCTTCGTACTGACACCTGAACTCTGAAACCTCCTTTTTATTAGTATCGCCAATTTCTGTTTGTAGTTGAAGCTGAAGGATAGATGATCCGAGAGCTGCAGGAGTTGGTATTGTTGAATTTAATTACTTCAAAACAAATACATGACGACCCATGTCTGTGGAAAGTATTTCTCATCACCTAATGAATATTTCATTATATGATGACAATTGCATCGATCACTGCTAACATAAATATTTGTATGACTTCACATGTATTTTTTGCCTCATCATTTAGTCTTCAGAAACTGTCAAGCCATGTGTTACCTAGTTAAAATTATGTGAAGTAAAGCCATGTATAACCTAGATAAAATCGTGCGAAGTATTTATTTGCTTTAAGAATATAGTCAAATTGTCGTCATTTATGCTGCGGGCCTATGGCCATCTTCCAGGATGGGGTGATGGAGACAGTGTGTGTGGATACATGCAATGAAGGTGAGCTTGAGACAAGCCGACTTTATGTCGTTATACATTTACACATAGGTAGGTAATTTGATAAATAGCTTTTTTCTTTTATTTCTTTTCCATTTTCCCTACTTTACTTTAAATTGAGTGGTTTGAAATCGTGTTGCTCCATCTAAAAAGATTTAAGATAAAAAAATTATAACTATCTCACTGTTATAATTTTTTTTTATTATCTACTTCAAAATAGAAGGGCGCGACAACGCGTGCCATCATGATCTAGTATGACCTAACAAGTGGGTCACATGAATGCCACGTCGACATATACGCCGCTCTCCTAGCATCGCTAACTATATTTGGGCATTTCTCGGGATCGACACGACCCGAAAAATCCCGACGTCTGCCAGCGCGGCCCGTGGCTCGGCCCAGCCTGGCCAATTCCTTATTATTCTCTGCCCAAGCCCGGACCGAGGTAAAGCCCGACGGCCCGAGGCCTGGCCCGACAACCCGGTAACAAGCAGTTGTTTTCAGCAGCAAACAACGCATGTTTTCAGCAGCAAACAGAAGTTGTTTTCAGCCGCAAACAACAACTGTTTTCAGCACCAAACATGACCATAACATGGGAAGATTACAGCAGCAAACAAGACCATACCAGGGGCAGATTACAACAACAAACAACAGCAATTTTACAACAAGAACACAACAGTTTCACATAAGCAATAACAACAAAAGAGCACCATTTTCACAGCAATAATAACATAGTTTTTAGCAGCAAAATAGCACTAACAGTAGCAGTTTTGAACAACACAAATGGTAGCAGTATTCAATAGCAGCATTACAGTCCATACAAGTTTGAGCAAATAAAGCTAAGAGTCCACAATTATTACAGTCCACAAGGTTTTGGCAAATACAACTAAGAGTCCACAATCATGATTCATGACACCATCTCCTCTTCTCCTCTTCTTGGTCCAACAACAACTCTATACAAGGTAATTGCCAAAATTTTAGCATACATATGAAACAATGTATCAAGTTGACATGTAAAAAAATAGTGAACTAGGGATGTACATTCTTCCCCCGAAGAATCTTCTTCCGGTTTACCAAGATCAACAACCTCTTTTTTCCATGATCTACAATAGTTTGAGTAAATAAAATTAGCAAGGCAAACATAGAAATAGGAATGCGAACAAACATGGTAGAAGTAGTCAGGCCAAGAAGTCAAGTAGATACATCCTTTTTTTGCATCTTGCAACGATACCAATCCTGCAAGCACGTTAAGGCATCAACCGTCTTTGGTTTAAGTGAGCTCTAGTTCGGGGTTATAAACTTTTTACTCAAGCTGAAAGCAGATTCAGAAGCAACACTTGACACTAGAATTGCAAATATATCACATGCCATTCTTGCTAGTTGCGGATACCTAGCTGCAGACTTACTCTAGTAATCCAAGATATCAACATTCTCATTCAGCCTCTTAACAGGTTCAGCCAAGTACAAATCCAATTCAGATTTCTCTTCTTGTGAGTTGGTTGTTGCGACATATTGGTCATAGTCATCAAATGCACCAAGTCCAGAGGTGCTTGAGGAACCCGGTGTTGCTATATTTTCATTACTAACTACTCCACTTCCACTACCATACTCATTAAATAAAGAGGTCAATGTATTCCTAACATCCGTAATGCGTCGATGGGCATCAACCTCGTCATATAGCTTGGAGTAGGAATACATTAAGAACTTGAACTTGATGCGTGGATCAAGGACAACAACACAAGACAGAAATACGCTATAATCAAACCAGTATTTCATGAATTTCTCTCTCATAACATGCAACATATTAGCCATGTAATTATTTATTCCAGCACTAGCCTCCATAATAGCAGTATGAACAAGATAGACACTCATGAAGTACAAGTTGGTTGTTGGATATTTAGTACCTGAGAAAACTATAGTCACCTTGAAGAAACCTCCAAGAACTGATACATATGAGATATCTTGGCCCATTCTTCTTAGGATCGCCAAAAATGCTCCTCGAATATATTGTCCCTCTCAGAATACAATTGCATTACTTCTTTATAATACAAACAGCAGCCAAGCATTGTGTATGTTGAATTCCAACGGATGGGCATATCAGGTTTCAACCTTCTTGATTCTTCTAGATTGAAAATAGTTTTTGCAGTGCTATAAAACTTATGCAGCCTAGTGCCTGAAGCCTTTAGGTACATTATGCCATCTCTAAGTTTGCCAGCAGCAGGATCAATCAATGTCAAACCATCTTGAACTACTAAATTCAGTATATGTGCACAACATCGGATTTGAAAGAATTTACCGGACAAAGGTAAAGCACCTTTGGACAAGCGAGTTCGCAAGAATTTAATCATCCTATCATTGTATGCTGCATTATCAAGAGCTATGCACATAAGTTTTTGTTCAAACCTCTATTCACGGAAAGCTAAGTGCACCTCATCAGCAATAGAAGCTCCATCATATGGTGGATCAAGTTTTTTGAACCATACAATTCTCTTATTCAGTTTCCAATTAGCATCTATGTAATGACAAGTAATATAAATGTAGCTATCCTTTGGTACTTCAGATTTTCAATTATCAGATGTGTAACTAACTCTACCAGGGGCAGCAAGAATAGCTTCCATTGTCTCCTTTCTCTGACTAAGATACATGGCCATTATCTCTCTTTTTATTGTGCGACGACTAACAAACTTGAATTGTGGACAACAAGAAGTCATCATATGTCTAAATCCATCTTCTTCTACTGTTGTAAATGGATGCGAACTGGACACAAGATAAATAGAGATTGCCATTCTAGCAGCTTGAACATCAAATTTACCATTTTTAAATGTAGTTGTTCCATCATCATTGGTTTCAGTTTTCAAGAAATAGTTATTCTTTGTCTTATGCATAGCTTCAATATGCCTAAGGAGATGAGATGTATCATTTGAAGATTTACCCGACAATTGTTTCTTGCAATGGTTGCATTCAGCTACGATCATATCATCATCTTCTTTGGAGATCCTGGTAAAATCTTTCCACACCTTTGGCTTAAATCTGGAAGAACTAGAGGAGGCAGTAGGCAACGATTGTCCTACTTCTGCACTACGAGGTGCTTGTTCAGATTCAGAAGCAGGTTGCGACTTTTTTGTTGCCTTCGGCTTTGCCCTTGATCTGGCACGTTTGACCCGAGTACGAGGAGGATTTGGAGGTACAATAAATAACTCCATCTCACACTACTGCCCTTGTAATTCTTCAGGATGATAATCTGGTTCATCATCCTCGGGTCCTTCTAGATCTATATCCATCATTCTCAAACTGCATATGATGCATGTAATGGATGAGTAAAACATCTACTAAATTTAATGGATGAGTAAAACATCCCTAAATCAGATGCAAGCTCCTCATCTAGTAATTCCTACAGGCATCGAGCTAAGTCCTAAGGGGCATACGGAAAGTGAGCAAGTGAGCCAGTACGCACGTACTAAAAACTGAAGGTAATTTCTCATCTAGTATTCTAGTATATGGATTTACATCGGATGCCTTTGCGTACATACGATTCCTACAGGAGTACACGTTACAAGCTATACCAAATGGATTCCTACATCAGATGCAGTTTAGACATACGATTCCTACCGTGTACATCAGATCGTTGCTGCAGGGGAGGCTTGGAAGGGGACAAGGAGTATTACCTATCTTCGGCTTGGTCGGAGGATGTGAGGCGGCCGCAAGGACGTCTGGTCGTCCGTGAAGGAGGTGAGGGCGTGAGGCGGCCGCAAGTACGGCGGAAGGCGATGGCCAGAAACGCAGCCGGCGGCATCGCGAGTTGCTTGATCCACGACTCCACGCCGAATCTTGATGTTCTGCGGTGGCCGAGGAAAACGATGGCCGTCACTCGTCAGGGAGGAGATGCAGCGGCGTCGGACGGCCGGAGCTACGTCAGGTTGGGCGTCGCCGCCGCGCCGCCATGTCGAGCACAACACAGGGAGGGAATGGGTCGTGGTGTGAGCGTGCGTCGTGGGGGATTAGGGCAACTCCTAGTCGTGCCCAGCGGGGTCGTTCCTGGGCTCTCGGTGAATACGCGCCTACGCGGGATTGCGGGGAGAAGTGGATGGCACGTGTCGGGCCGGGGCGGGCCAAAGGCTAGGCCAAAACTGAAGCCCAGGCCCGCTACCCAGGCCATCCCGTGGGCCCAATTTGACCCTTCCACGGGCTTTTTTCGGGCCGGGCCGTGCGGGCCGAGCTGCCCATGCCCAGATTTGCCGCTAACCGTCTATGACCACACGACACATATTTTTTGGGTATAAAGTACGATGACCAATCTGAACCAGTTTGGGTATTAGCCATGTATTTTACTCCTTCAGAAATACGTACTTTCAATTAACCAAGAAATACCTAGCGTGCCATGTATTTTACTCTTTCAGAAATACGCTCCAATTAACCGAGAAAGACCTTGCTGCCAGCTCGTGCGAACCCGAGCCCGCACGGTTCTCTCCTCCTCTCTCTGTCTCTCTCCTGTCCCCAAGCGCTTCGGCGAGATCTCTCCTGCTACAAGCGGCTAGGCTAGGGTTTCCCTCGCCACATACCATCCCCGTCGTCGCCTCCCACCGCCGATCCTCGCCGCCGTTTCTCGCCCCGCCGTCCGAGCACGTCCTCTGCCGCCGGCCACGTCTACCGAGCTCCTACGCCAGCAGATCGACGCCGCCGGACCCGGCCGCCCCATCTCGCCATCGGCTGACAAGATCGTCCTCCGCATCCAGCTCTCCTCCGCCCTGGTCAACCTCGGCCTCCAGCTCTTTGCCAACCAGCTCGGGGATAATTGACCCACAGATTTGGCCCCCTATAGATCAGGGGCCCTGGGCGGCCCTGTTCTTCTAGGGTTTCTGGTGCCTGCCGTTCTCAATGGCAGACCTAACGGACATGGGCTGCTGCAGCTGTTTCAGTTTTCTAAGGAAACGCAGCAGCGTGAAGGTAGCTCGACCTCGGGAGACGGATGGCATGCTATCCAAGGATTTGTTGCAGCACCAGTCTAGCGAAGAAGATCCGGACGCGAGCTTCTACACTGGGGATGATCCTGAGAGAAGCTTCTACAATGGGGATGACCACGATATTGACCAAAGCTTCTATAATAATGGAGATGATCCCGATGCTAGTTTCTACGAGAGAGATGGCGTCGATTACCATCATGAAAGCGACGATGAGCCACAGCGGAAGAAGTCTGAAGATATTATTCTGACAAGGGCTCAGAATGGCTTTGCTTGTAGAGAGAGCTTAGTTAAGGAGACTAAGAAAGTGTTTCGCTCAGAGGTACCATCTTCTTAAGCCATCAGCTTTTACCATTATATTTCTGCTCGTGTTTCTGTTTTTGAAGGTCCATCTATTGAAATATTTTCTTGTAGGTAACACTGTCCAGCTATGAGCTATCCTTCTTTATTTTTTGGAATGGTTACAAATCAATCCTTCTGTTGATTAATGATTGATCTAGCTATATCACCAATTGGTTGTAAACAAACATGAATCATATTACACATAATCTGCTGAATGTAATTTGTATCATACATGGGCTATTTTAGATCCACAATACAATTTGGTGGTCACTGTTTTGGCCAGTGGTCTAAGAGCTTGACCAAGTTTTCATAGCTATGACATGTCCGTTGTGTGCCTAATGAATGGCTTAAAAGTTAAAAGTTGTATGAGAGCGTTTACTTCTGAATTGAGCAGTATAATGACTTTTCCCCTTTCGGCATGCTCTAGGACGAAATTGGTAATAAGATGATCAACCAGTATGTTCACCTGGGCAAGATTGGTGCTGGAAGCTATGGAAAAGTGGTAAGAAAGCTTAAATGTGCTATTAATGAACTTCCTTGGGTAGCTGTCTGATTGCGTTTCTTTTGTTCTTTGTTTTCTTCAAAAGGTTTTATACCGAAACATTAAAGATGGGAAGTTATATGCAGTAAAGGTAATTCTTTGCACTGTCTTCTGGGGTTAGTAACATGATACCTTTTCTATTAACCATTGATATTGATGACTGAGATTTCTTGATGGCATTTACTTGTTGAATATCATGATGCACTATTTCTGTCTGGTAGTTATTAATTTTTCCATATGCTTTTCCAGTATGATGTACTCTTTGCATGATTACTACTAGTTCTGACAACTGCTGGCATCAGAACTCACTATTCGCCATCTTTGAATTCCATCTCTTTGTTGCCATTAATTTTGTCATTTCTTTGTGTGCCTCTTGCACAGTGTTATGTCTGCTTGATGGAGTTGTAGCATTTGTCATTCTGTTTCAGGTGTTGAATAAATCTTATATGTTGAAAGTGCGTGTTGTACGGTCAGAAACGGCCATGACAGATGTTCTCCGGGAAGTGAGTACCTTCGTTAGAACATTTGTCTGTATAATGCATCATTTCGCTGTTTTGTTATGTCATGTGCAAAGTTCTCTGGCAATATAGTTGTTATCTTTGAAGATATTAACACTATATGATCTATTGCCCATAAGTTAACCAAGTTGGTCATGCTGACTAATCACATTCTGTTACTACTCACTAGTGAAGATTTTTTTTGGGAGGGTGCACCATTTAGTGTGTCCTTTGTTTATTTCAAGATTACCAGTTACCATTTTTCTTTGCTTCAGTTTCACTGACTGTTTGATGTTTGTTATCAAGAAGCTGACTTGTAGTAAATTTTCCCTTGGGATGCTTCAAAGGATTTAATTGATGGCCATCAGCATATGATGGAGGACTAAAGATTTAGTTAATTTTTGCCAAAATGCAGAAGCATGCTATTAATAGTCTACCACATTTCCTGGTTTTACTTGAGAACCAACTATCTTATTTGTTTTAAAAGTTTTCTAATTGGCTTCCCTTTTATTTCTTTGGTAACAGGTATCCCTCATGAAAATGTTGGATCATCCCAATATAGTAAATCTCATTGAGGTGATTGATGACCCAAACACAGATAAATTCTACATGGGTATTTATTGATGCTCTCCTATTTTGCTTTATTAGTCTAACATGGCGTTATTTTAGCAGGCTTGGTGGCATCTTTGTCAATGTTTAATAAGATTGCAATTTTCCCTTTGCATTGGCAGTTCTTGAATATGTTGAAGGAAAAATGGTGTGTGGTGATGGTTTAGGAGAAGCTACTTCCAGGAAGTACTTGCGGGACATTATCTCTGGTGTTATGTATCTACACGCTCATGTAAGATTTCTTTTTCTTTGCACAAAGGATGGCTCATAATGGTGAATTCTATGCTAAAAATATGTTGGTAGTGTCGATTTCATTAGTACTTTGATCTTATCAAATAGAAAATTCGACAAAGATGTTTGAATAGCTCTAAGTTTGTAGGGCAATGATTATTTAAAGCAGCATATTTTAGCTTTCATGTATTTTATCTTTCCATTGAACTTAGTTATGTTGGCGCAAAGTTGACCAGCAAGCTCAGATGCTCCGCAGAAATTATCTCAGCAGATAGATTTTCTATTATTGTGTTAGACTGTTATAGTCCATGTTTGCTTTGGCTACTTACCGAGTTTTTCTGTCTTTGAGGTACCTGATTGCACAGCCAAACATTAGCTTTGGGTTTGTAGTCCATGCTTAACTCATGCTTTGATCATATATTTGTCAAATCTACCTACTTTTGCATATGAATGAGTTTGCCCCCCTTTGTAGGAATGTTTAGGCCTGAGTTTTCAGCTTCCATATTTTTAGCACAGCGAATGGCTTGGTAGTTGAGTTTTTGCAGAAAAATGAGAGCCCCACTTAAAGCAGATAGAAAAAGAAGGGAGAGAAACCTGGTTTCTTCTAGAGTATGATGCTTATGGTCTTATTTACGGTTTTATGTGGTTTGCTGATTATATTTAACTATAAATGTGGCATCTGTAATTAGGACAGGCATATGCATCAAAACGCGATGTGTCTGTTGTTATATAAAGCTCCATATAGTGTATCCACTAGTTCGTAGTGGCCATATTCATTCGTTGCATTCTATCTAAGTATATGCGTTTGTGCACGCACTTCTGTACATAATGGAGCATGGTAACAGATTGCTTCCAAATGTTTACATAACTTTCTTTGCATTCTAATTAAGTATATGTGTTTGTGCACGCACTTTGGTATATAATGGAGCATGGTAACAGATTGCTTCCAAATGTTTACATAATACTTCATTAATTTTCGTTTCCTAAGTATGCGTTTCTTGATGTTTTTCCTTAACCTTATTTTCACATTTGCACTCTCATGGATATTCATGTTGTTTTAGCTGTTCATTTATCTATGTTATGCATTTTGTACTGTGTTTTATTCTTGTCAGTTTGACACAAACACTTAATTTTCTTGTTTTTCTACACAGAACATTATTCATGGCGATATTTGTCAGTTTGACACAAACACTTAATTTTCTTGTTTTTCTTCACAGAACATTATTCATGGCGATATTAAACCAGACAATCTCTTGGTCACAAGTACTGGCAATGTGAAGATAGGGGACTTTAGTGTTAGCCAGATTTTTGAGGTGGGGTGCTTCTTTATCTTGTAATTTTGCTTTTCCATTTAATTTTATTGTTACTATCATTTCAGTTGAATGAACCCCCAAAAAAATAATTGCATACTTTCTGGTTTTATTACTCTGTTCTAACAAGTGTATAATCTTGATGTTCATAGCTTCTACTTTTAAAATCTAAGATTGCAAATTGCATGCTTGAATAATACCGTCAGTTCCTGCCTTCATGAGAATTGAGAAGATTATATCCTGGAGTAGACAATGGAGTCTGATGATTTTGTTTAGCCTCATAACTTGATGCTTTACACAATGTGGTACTTGATTATATTGCAGGATGACGATGATATGCTGTGGAGATCTCCAGGTACTCCTGTTTTCACCGCACCAGAGTGCTGTCAAGGTACAGTTACATTACGCGTTTTTGTTGTAAAAGCGGCATGTACAATCAGCCAATTACCAAATTATCTACCTGAAGTACAATTTTTTTTTGGAATATTGGTAGCATGGTACTGTAGATGTTCCACAGCTAAATGATTGCATAGTTGCAGATAAACAAACCCAAAGCCCCAAACAACCAGTAGGCACACACTACAAAAATGAGGCCACTAGTAGTAGCATACATCTGGATTTAGCCTATGGTGCGACTGTAAGCAGCCAAAGGCCGGGTTATGAGTGCAATGCCAATGGATTATAAGTACAGCAATTTTAGTTCATTTGCCATTGATTTTAATTACTCCTGTCCTGAATTAGATGTAGCAGATTTGTCTAGATTCGTATTTATCTAGGCGCGTTTTAATGTATAGGTACATATGAATCTAGAAAAATCTGCGACATCCTTTTTTGGCATGGAGTACTAAATTGTCCTTGGCCATGCCATGAGCTTGCTTAATATGGTCAACCATTTTCTGCCTCCATTGTAGGTTCAGCCTACCATGGTAGAGCAGCTGATACATGGGCAGTTGGTGTTACTCTGTATTGTATGATTACCGGGCGCTATCCATTTCTAGGAGATACTTTGCAGGAAACATACGACAAGGTGCATACATAACTTGCTTCATTTTCCTTCTGGTTTGCCTGTTGCAAAAAACTTATCAATGTCACTGCTGTGGAACAGATTGTCAATGATCCAGTGGAAATAACTGAGGACATGAGCCCCGAACTTGCTGATTTGATACAAAGGCTGCTCTGCAAAGGTTCTTTCCTAAAAAGCCAGTGATTCTATGGTCTTTATATATTGATGAAAGATGTACTCTATTAATGGCGTTTTTTCTATTTCTGCACTTGGTTTTGTTTCAGATCCAGCAGAGCGTATCACTCTGCAGGCTGCGGCTGAGCATCCTTGGGTTGCTGGGGCTGACGGGCCAGTCCCTGAATTCATCTGTAGGTGTGGTTTTGGTCGCAGGAAGAGAAATGTTTCACAGGAAGCCGTACAATAACAAAGAGCCAGTCCTTCGGAACCGATTATTGAGTGGTATGTAGTGTAGTGTAGATAACTGATAAAAGTGTGTCGAAGCGAAACAAGTGAGATGAATGATGACTGGGTGAGGCTTTTCTCTCTTTGTTCTTCCTTTCCCCCTTTTCCTATTGAGTCAGTTGGTGCTCAGCTGATCACCGCTCCTCAATTTTGGGTACACAGAATAGAGTGCAATCCACAGTTTTTTCGCAGTGTAAACGTCGCTGCAAGCTTACAAGACTTCTGTCGTGGTGTATGTTTTATGTGCCTTTTTTCTGAATCAAATATAGTGACCATTCGAATGAAAGCAGTGCATTTCATGTTCCTTTCAGAAAGTTGTGCCCAGTACTTCTATTCCCTCGTCAAATGATGGCTATCATCAATGGAGGTTATCTTTAGATTTGTTAGTAGCTAGTCCCTCTGTTTCAAAATATAAGATGTTTTAGCTTTATGCCTACACCCTAAAAGAAGTCTATAAAGCTAAAACAAATTATATTTTGAAACAGAGGGAGTACTTCCTCTGTTCCTTAGAGTAAAACGTTTTGCATTTTTAGGGAATAAAGAACAAAGGGAGTAACTCTTTTGAAGTACTTCTAGCACAGCATTTTGGTGACGTCTTCGGTGAGAAAATACTACTCTCTCTGTCTTAAAATAGATGTCATGAATTTTGATAAATCTGGGACATCTATTTTAAGATGGAGGGAGTGCTCCGTATTCAAAAGAAACCATTCTTTATTTCAGAGCGTCTTAGAGGTCCTGTTAAAAATAAATTAATAACTGTGCTAGAGGCAGAAAAGTAACGAGGAATCAACCATCCTCTGTTTACTATTTAGGGGGATGCAAGTGGACGTCCGTGTCCACCTGGGCCACGTCGGCGGATAGACGGACTGCATCCCCACTAGTATTCCATGGATTGGTTTGAGCCTATAATATTCCTTAAAAATACAATTTTTTTTGCTTTGTAAAACGAATGTATCTAGACTATTTTTGTGTATAGATTTAGAGTGAACCTATACACTAAAATTTGGAGATGGAGCCTAGGAACGAGGAGGCGGAGGGGGAGGCGGCAAAGAAGTTGCAGATTCGTGGGGAAATGTCTGTCCCTCCCAAGACAAAGGAACCTACTACCGAGGAGGGAAAAACCTGAAGGAAATATGTCCTAGAGACAATCATAGAGATAATTGTATTTCATATGTATCCATGAGTTTTTATAATATTCCTTGAATATCCATATATCAGGCAACTTATATTGATTGGTAATTATGTGAATTGTTTGTGAAACTGTTTACTTGTATGGTTATCTAATAGTTGTTTCTAGTCGGAGTTCATGTGAGGACACACGTGAATATTAGACTAGCACATCGATTGGTTGATGACTATGTTTCGCAAGTCATAGACATGGAGATGTCAAACCAATAATATAGCCACATGTTATGAACATATGGTTGGACTGACCCAACTTGAGACTGGCAATAATACTTGTAGCTCTCTCTACACATCGTGTACGTTTTGTCCTTAGACCTGAGATTGTCGCATGTACTTGAGATGTGGATCGACCTACTTTGGGCTATCAAACACTACTCCGTAACTGGGTAGTTATAAAGGTAGTTTTCGGGTTTGTCCTGATACATGATGCAAGTCATCGGTCAATCAAGATAGGATTTGCCTCTCTCTACTTGAGAGAGATATCTCTGGGGCCCTCGAGTGATCGGATCCAGAAATACATTGCCGTGCTACATATGGTTAAGAGTTAACCTAGTAAAGGAATTCCGAATCACAGTATCGAGAAAGAGAGGTCAACTTGGAGCTAAACCAAATATCGTAGGGCAAAGGAAAAGATATGTACTCTACCTTGTGACGGTTCGTCTGAATGATCTTTATATACGTTTAGAAGTTGACACGTCTTGCTAGAGGCCGCTACCAACTATTGACGGAGTAAGTGTACTCGTGTTATGTCTATACGTGTATGAACCTACAGGGTCACACACTTTAGGAGCTGAAAGCCTAATGAGGATTGGATCCGAATTAAACCAGGCTTAGGCTACTAATGGGCTGCTAATGTAGAAGCCCATCAGGGATGCCTATATAAGAGAGAGTGAGGCGAGCTGAATAGGGTTGAGCACTCCACCTAGCCGCCAATCCTCTTACGCTTGTCTTGCACGTGTGGACCTAGCAGTCTGCATGTGACCTTCCACTCCGGACGTGTGGATACCTCAGAGGTGCTGCAGCTGTAGCACATATATGTTGCAAATGTATCTATAATTTTTGATGTTCCATGCTTGTTTTATATCTACTTTCTTATGTTTTGTTCATACTTTGGATTATTTTTACACATTTTCTAAAACTAACCTATTAACAAGATGCCATAGTGCCGCTTACTGCTTTTCTCGCTGTTTTGGTTTCGTAAAAGCTAGTAAGGAAATATTCTCGAATTGGACGGACAAAAGCTAAAGTCAATATTTTACCCAGCAATACGAGTCTGAGGGAGATTTAGTGGCGCACTGTATGCTGACACAAGGCGGCGCGCCCTTGGCCAGGTGTGAGCCCCCTGGTGCTCCATCGACCTTGCCCCTTCGCCTATAAAGACCCCTCGGGGCGAAAACCCTAAGGACCTGATCAAAATTCCACGAAAGAGTCTGTAGCCACCATCATCTTCATCCCTAGATCGGGAGGGATCCAAAGCTCTTCCCGGCACCCTATCGGAGGGGAGAGATCATCCTGGAGGCCTTCTTCATCACCATGCCTGCCTCCCGTGTGATGCATGAGTAGTTCATCTCTAGACTACGGGTCCATGTAGTAGCTAGATGGTTAGTTCTCCTCATTTGTGCTACCATGTTTAGATCTTGTGAGCTCTGTTCATGATCAAGATTATCTATTTGTAATCTTACATGTTGTGTTTGTGAGGATCTGATGGATATTGAGATGCTATTTCAGATTGATTATTGATTCTATCATGTCTTTGTTATTTATGATCTTGCATGCTTTCCGTTGTTAGTAGCTATCTTGGCCAAGTAGATGCTAACAACTCCAAGAGGGGGTATTTATGCTCGATAGTGGGTTCATGCCTCTAGTAATCTGGGGAAGTGATATGAATCTCTAAGGTACTAGATGTGTTGTTGCTATTAGGGAGAAAACAACAATCCTTTGTCCATAGGGCAATCGTATTGTTTACTTTACACACTTTGCTTAATGCAATTATCTGTTGCTTGCAACTTAATACTGGAGGGGGTTCAGATGATAACCTGAAGGTGGATTATTAGTCATAGATGCAGTTGGATTACGGTCTATGTATAATGTTGTAATGCCCAATTAAATCTCATAGGAGTCAAGATGATTAATATATGCATGTATGCTTTCTCGGTGTCTGTCAATTGCCCCACTGTAATCACCCAACATGTCATTTATCTTAAGGATAATCACCTCTAGTGAACTATGGACTCCGGTCCATTCTTTTAACATCAATCTACAATCTACTATTTACTATTTACTGTTTACTTTCTGCAAGCAATTACTATCTTCCACACAATATGTTTAATTATTTGTTTTCATAAAAACCGGTGAGATTGACAACCTCACTATAAGTTAGGGGCAAAGTTCTGTGGTTGTGTTGTGCAGGATTCCAAGTTGGAAACAATACCTTGGAGGTGTTTCCTTGCTCCTACTAGTTCGATAACCTTGGTTTCATAACTGAGGGAAAACTTGCTGCTATGCTCATCATACCTTCCTCTTGGGGTTCCCCAACGAGCTCGATATATTTTGAGCCATCAAGCACTTGGACGAGCCGCGCAAAGGGGAGCTTCTCATAGGACGATGACAAGAAGGAGACGTAGAACATCTACACTGTCGCGACGTGCTTCATCAAGTTTCGCAACTGCGCGTCTAGTGCTAATCCCGTGATCTAGGACAATAGTATTCCTGGTTGACGCGGTAGAAAATTTTAATTTTATGCTAGTGTAGCCTACCCGTTTTCCTACAAAACCCTCATTAAGCCTAACGACGTTGAGTAAGTGACTATACTAATTTTGGACATGTAATTTTATTTTTGGTCATAATAATTTAGCATGTACTAATGTTTGATTATTGTGCACCAATTGAACATATCCTAAGGGACGTATGCCTAACAACTTGGTTGAAGCTTTGATTAGGAAGTTTTGGCCGGACATGTACACTATGGTCCCTGGTGGCGAGAAGAAGCTAGCCCTCCGTTGGGCGGACTATGATGCCACCGATTGCCCAACATTCGGGAAAGCTTCTGACGCTATGATCACCAAGTTTTGGGTAAGGGCGTTCTCGAGTTTCGTTCATAGTTGATGACCCCATCGTGCTATGATTGGATGCCCATTACAGGGTGCTTCCGGAGGATGAGGCCAAGGCGAACATGACTTTGTTGGGGCTTGTCAGAAGTTGATACGGTAGCAGTGGTATAATGAAAAACATACGACCATGAATCACTTCAAGTCTGAGCAGGACGAGAGGGCCAAGAAGGAAGGCAATGTCAATAAGCCACCTAAGATGACGTTGGCCAATTACGTGTCAGTAAGTAAATTGTCAATCAGATTCTATGTTGCTGCTAAGTTACAATTGCGTTATCTGTTTTTCAAATAAGTATTGATTTTGCAGGTTATGCCCCAGTGGAGCAATGGGAAAGAAGACACATGAGAGGCATTGGCTATGAGGTGGCTCGGGGAAGACATCAAGTTCAAGATCGTGAGCGAGCAGAATAAGGCAAACCACGACAGTGAGGGAACACACAGTGTAGGAAACCGCAACCATGACCGCTTCAAGGAAAAGCTGGTATATATATATGGAACAACCTGCATTTATTTCGCCTCATGTTCCTACTTGATACATATAGCATTTCTTTAGCGATGCAGGAGGCTCATCTAGGGCGATCTATTTCTGACATTGCGACGTAGCCGAAGATGCACCAGAAGAATGTCGATCTAAACGAGCCTAAACCCTCTCTCCCCGATTACTTCGGTGATATCGAAGATGACTTGAGGCAATACTGCTCGACGCTCCAGGCTTTTCATCCGGAAGTGGATGACCCCATTAACAAGGAGACCAACGAGATTTTGTTGATTGTGGCGAGGCACGACAGGCAGCATGGTCGTCTCCGCATGCTTAATGTGGTGACCAAGCCTACCACGAACCTCACGTGTATCAAGGCTACCCTCACGCCGATGGCCCCTCTATCCCGCCTCCTCAATGGCCGCGTCAATTCACCGATGTAAGTTTTTCTTATTTTCATACTCTTTCCGACATTTGTTACTGAATGGCTAAGTTGACAAGATTCATTATTTTTGAAATTATAGCCTGGGTTGGACGCGGCCTATGATGCACATCATGCGGAATATAAGATGGTCATTCAGGAGTGGCAGTAGAGGAGTGATGCATACAATGAGTACCAAAAACCACGAACGAGGTAAGTTTCAACCTTTATTTTTGCAAAAGATGACAAGTCCCACTCTCGCTAGATAGATAGTTTGAACTTTTATTTCCGCAACGCCTGACATCTAAACCATCTTGCAGTCGTTCATGAGGTTTATGTCGACTTGAGAGCGAGATTCAGCACCGGTACTAGAATGAGTACCTAGGCCGGGGCCGTTCCCAGTGATGCCATCGAAGGAAGAATTTGCTCGCACCTACTATGTAGGGACCCCACTTGTTACCCTACTCCTCTCTAGGCCAACGTGCCTCGTAGGTTGCTAACTCTTGCTGAAACGTGTAGGGAATGGGATGTTCCGGAAACCAACACTTTGGTCGTGCTTCTCCCACGCCGGGTTCGTCGCGCGAGATCACACTGCTTCATACCTGCGATGCTTCTACTAGTGCTTCTCCTCATGCTGCGCCTAGCCCTGCTTCTGTTGGTGATTCTACGGGACCTCGGATTCTCGAGCTAGAGCTAGGTGTAGGGTTCTCGGGTTAGAGCTACATGTCAGGTTCTAGGTCTTTGTATGCACTTCATGATGATACTACTTTGGATGATGATGATCTTACTATGTGTATAATGATGATCTTGTTTGGATGATGATGATCTTGTTTGAATGATTATGATATTTTTTGCTACAAATAAAAAAAATCTGGCAAACTCTATGCCGGCCGTCGGCGTAGGGCTTACCATTTGGCGTCGGTGCAGGGCCTATGTCAACAACTTAGCCATCGGTGTAAGGGGAAATATGGGCCGACGGCTTAGCCATCGGCGTAGCCTGCCACACGACAACCTCCCGTGGCCTAGCGACAAGGCCTATGCCGAAGCCGTCGGTGTAGCGTGCTACCAGGCCAAACGGCCGTTAGACGTCTTGTGGCCCACCATGGCCTACGCCGACGGCAGATACACCGACGCCTTGACCAGGCCATCGGGCTTCCCTCTATGCCGACGGTCATCTAGCCTGCGCCAACGAGGGATTACGCCGACGGCTGCCGTCTGCATAGCCTACACCAACGGCAAATGGCCCTTTGCCGACGGCAACTAGCCATCGGTGTAGTGACCCTGTAGTGATAGCTTGACAGTAGGAGTTTAAGTGCGATCCCACCAATATCCTACTTCTCGTTCATTTGGAACCAAAGAGAGGATCATTAATTCCACCAAATTTTGGTCCAAAATTTTGAACAGACCCCCAAATCAGCTATAAGATCCCACTTGACATCTTACTTGCAGGGCATGATAGGTCGAGAGTGCTCAAATTTAATAAGCGTGTGCACTCAATGATAAGGAAATACAGTAATCGGTATAGTCTTCTTAGGAGGTTGCCCGCATATGCTTATGTGGAAGACGAAAGTTAATCCGTGCAAGTTATGTCTACATCCGGCAGTGATCCATACCTTGCATGAATTAATGCGGCCGAGGTGAGGCGATTCAACAGTGGGTGACAAGGTGTTGTTGGTGACTTCGTACTTCAAAGTTAATTCGTGCAAGTTATGTCTACATCCGGCGGTGATCCATACCTTGCATGAATTAATGCAGCCGAGGTGAGGCGATTCAATAGTGGGCGACAAGGTGTTGTTGGCGACTTCGTACTGCAGAGTTTGGCGCTCACTATGGGTAGTCCGTCCCAGCATGATAGTTCTATGATTGACGCGAGCGGCTTTCTGGCGATCGGGTGGCGATCCGATCTAGGGTTGATGTCGTCCCCATCTCCGGTGATCATCCCCCGTTCTTGATCCCTACGTCCCTCATCCTTGGTGTTGTGTGTGCACTTCGTGTGATCAAAAACCTTAACACCCCACCACCATAAACCTTTCTGTGTGTCTAGGGCACATGATCATAAAACACCCCATCTAGTCCAGATTCAGAGAGTTGTTGAAGGAGGAGAGGACTCATGATGGAAAACATGGAAGGAGTGATGAAGGGCTTGAAGTTGTCGGAGGCATAGAGGAAAGGTGTTCGCTTTGGTGGGTCGGGCGGTGCAAGACGGAGGATGGTGAGGCGAAGGCGACCGGGAAGTTGATGGCAGAAAAGCAGGCAATCTCAGAAGCAATGGAGAATGCATTGGGACCGCTATGGTGCCCAATGAAAGGTATTACTTGCAAAGATCTTGGAGAAAATATGTTTCTATTCAATTTTCATCAAGTTGCGGGGAGGAAGAAGGTTATAGACAGTGGACCATGGACTTTTGACAAGGACTTGCTTGTGCTGGATAAGTTTGTGCCAAACAAAAACCTGGACAAGTATAAATTTGATAGTATCCCCATCTGGGTAAAGGTGTACAAGATACCTTTAGGTATGATGACGAGGAAGACATGGGAAGATATGTGAGACCATACTGGAGAATTCATGGAAGTACATGGCATGTATTATGGACTAGCTATGGGGAAGTATATGCGAATAAAGGTGCAAATGCCAATAGAGAGACCGCTGATGTGAGGTACTATGGTGCAAGTAGATGATGTTGGCACAACTAAATGGTGTCCATTTGAGTATGTATTCTTGCCCAACTTTTGCTTCATTTGTGGTGTTATCGGGCATCTTGACTAGGAGTGCTCGTAGAAGTTAAAAGAGGTGAGAAAGCCTAGTTAGGGAAAGGGCTGAAGTGGGTGCCTCCAAAAGTGGGTTTGTGGGAAACTAAAGATCTTGGGGAAGGAGGGAGGAAACATGGTAGTTGGGGAAGTAGACTAGGGAGTGATGCACCGTCATGGATAAAAGGAGGTAACATGTTGGGGGACGGTGGCACGAGTAGTGGAGGGGTGAGAAGGCAATTACAAACCCGCTGAATCTGACTAATGATGTTAATGTGACTAGACTAAAAGATGGGGCACCAAGGAAGTTGAGATTTAATGATAAAGAAAGTGCAAATGAAAAGCTGCAACCTAGTAATATCAACAACGCTGAAGTGTAGGAGGGCAATAAAGTAGTAGATGGGGCTATGATGGAGAAGGAGGCTCAGGGGATGGAGAAGAAGGCTGGGAAGGCATGAGTGGAGGGGGATATGGGGAAGGGAGACGGCAGTGCAACAACCGCAACTTGGGAGGGTTTTACTAAAGGAAAATAAATAGAAGGGGTAGAGAAGGGGGATATGATACTAGTGAAGTGCAGATGTCTATAGCTGAAATGAAGTCAAATTTAAAGAAGTTTAGGAGAACTGCTAGAGCAGATAAGAAGGCGTGCTAAAGGGGGAGGAAGTTTCATGTTGTAAGAAGAGAGGGGCAGATGACATGGATCTTCACAATGTGGCTAAACTTAATAAGGCTAGGGACAACAATGTGGAGATGGTACACAACTCACTTTCTAAAGAGGGGCTATCAGAATAGCTCCATGGGACCCAATGAGACTAGGAGGATGGAAACACCGGTTGTTGGGGAACAACCCAACCATCCGAGTGGAACTCCACAAGAAGGAAAACCCTAGTGTGTTGTTTTTGTGTGAAATGGAGTTGGAGACAAGTAAGTTGGAGTGGCTCAGGTGGAAACTAGGGATGCTGCATATGATGTTTAAAAATTGTGAGGGCCAAAGTAGCAGTTTGGCTCTGTTTTGGAAGCGGGTGGTGCAACTGAGAGTGGCGGGGTTTATGCCTAGGTATCACATTGCTGTCGAGATAACGGATCCTGACAATTTTGTTTGGAGAATTCACCGGTATCTATGGTGATCCTCAAACTGATGGAAAGATAACACATGGAAGTTTATGCGAACTCTTAAACATCAGAACGATAAGCCATGGGTTTGCATAGGATACTTCAACGAGATTTGTTTGCATGGGAGAAAGAAGGAGGTGTGCCAATGCCACAAAGTTGCATGGATCATTTCAAGGAGACTTTGGAGTTTTGTGAATTAGATAACTTGGGGTTTACAGGAGATGCCTTTACATGGCGCAATAATAGTCATGATGCAAACAAGTACATTAGAGAGAGATTGGACATAGTTGTAGCAAGACAAATGTGTCGGGCAGATTTCCGGGCTTCAAAATAGTCAATGGTGATTCCCGACATTCTGACCACCGGCTATCCTAGTAGATGTGCACATGGATCATAGAAACCTTGGCGTAGCCCGGCTCGGGGCAAGATGCCAAGATTTGAAGCAAGGTGGGTGGAAGATGAGGAGTATAAATATATTGTTAAACATTCTTGGGAACCGAAGTTCAGAAGGGGGTGAAAAGGGGTGCTAGGCGAGTTGGTGAGATAGAGCAAGAATACCTTGGGGATTTGGAGAAGAGAGTAAGTATACTAAAAGGAGTTGGAGAGTTGGAGCAAATGAGGAGGGAGGATTAGTTACGTTTTAAGCTTGGGGGCTAGAGGATCAACAGGAGATGTATTGGAAGCAACGAGAACATGTGAGTTGGATGGAGGGAGATGAAACACAAAATATTTTTATTCAGCTACGTCGGAGAGAAGGAATATAAATATGACAAACAATTTAAAAAGGAAGATGGGAGTGTAGTAGAAGGAGAGGATAAGAAGTAAGTAGTGACTAACTATTTTTGTAAACCTTTTCTCATCCCATGCAAGTACTAGAGTAGAGGAGTTTTTGAGCCACATCGACTCTCGAGTTACTCTATCGATGGACGAATTCTATGCAAGGAGTTTACATCCCAAGAGGTGAAAGATGCTCTCTATAGCATTGGCGATCTCAAGGCCCCTGGTACATATGGTATGTCCTCAATTTTCTACAAGCAATGCTGAGATATTTCTAGAGACGATGTTAAAAATGAGGTCCTTAACAGGTTGAATGGTGGTCCAATGCCGGAGGGGTGGAATGTGGTGTTGATACAAAAAACAAAGAACCCAGAAATCATGAAGGACTTAAGGCCAATAAGTTTATGCAATGTTGTGTACAAGTTGATTTCAAAGGTTCTCGCAAAAGGCTCAAGCAAATTCTGCCCAAGATCATCTCGCCAAACCGAAGTGAATTTTTTCTAGGGAGATTAATCATGGATAACATTCTCCTTTCTTATAAGTGTACACGTCATATCAAGAACAAAAGATCATGGTAAGATGGATATGCTGCAGTCAAGTTGGATATGAGTAAGGCCTATGACCGTATGGAATGGTCGTTTTTGAGAGGATGACGAGGAAGATGGGGTTTGAGTTGCGTTGGATTCATATTATCATGCTTTGTGTCTCATCAGTGACATACCAATTTAGAGTCAATAGTGAGTGCACTGATGTTATTACATCGCAACAGGGGATCTGCCAAGGAGATTCGCTCTCTCGTACTTGTTCCTTATATGTTCGGAGGGTTTCTCCGATCTCTTGTACAAGGATTACGAGGATGAAAGTTTTCCAGGGGTTAAAATATGCCATGCTGCCCCGAGGTTCAACCACTTATTATTTGCGGATGATTCGATGGTACCCATGAAAGCTACATGTGAGAGTGCGAGTTCTCTTAAGAATATGCTACAAATATATGACTGTTGCTTGCGGAAAACAATTAACACTGGTAGAGATATGCTCATAGGTGAAACTTCACTACTAACGTGCCCAGAAAACCACACACCACCAGTTACTTGTGGCGTATTAGCGCTCTACGTGCCACTAGTATGTGTATTTTAGTGGCGTGCCATTTTTGTTTGCCACGTCACCTGTTTGTGGGACCCACATTTCGGGTGGGGCAAAAACATTGGTGGTATGGCAATTTATAATACAAGCCACTAATTTTTTCTCTAGTGGCATGACGATGGACATGCCACTAATTAGTGGTGTGGATTTATTTTTGACACGCAGCCTCGCGCCCAACAAGCGGGTCCCATGCGCCCCTACACGTCGGTCCCATGTGCCCTGACCCACACCTACATGCCCCACCCCACCCTGGCCCAACCGACCCACACCCCACCCCCACAAGCCCCACCCCGACCCACACCCTACCCCATCCCTGTTGCCTCTCCACCACACATCCTCTCCCCCACGATGCTCCGAGCCGCATGCCGCCACCCATGTTGTCCCTAGCCACTCCGCTCCATGTCCTCAGTGCCGCACCGCCCGCCTCATCCTCGGTCGCTCCGCTCCACGCCCCGAGCCCAGCGCCGCCTGCCGCCGCTCGCCTTGTACCTGATTGTTCCGACCTCCACACCCCGAGCATCGTGCCGCTCGCCGTTACCCGCCTCGTCCCCTGCCTCTCCGCTTCACCGTTCTCAAGGTGAGCGCCGCCATGCCTCCCCCTTTTTTATACATGTAATTTAAAATTTTTAGTATAATTTAGATAGAAATTGTAGTGTGATTTTAGATATAAATATTAGGTGATTTTAGATAGAAATTTTAGGATAATTTTAGATAATTTTTTTGTGTGATTATAAATAGAAAATTTATGGTGTTTTTAGATAGAAATAAGTTTAGGATAAATTAGTTGTAGAAAATCATTTTAGGGTGAATTAGTTGTACAAAATAATTTTGGAATTTTGGTGTATTATTTTTGTATTGTAGTTGGTAGATGATTTAAGTTGAATTTAGTTTGTAGATGATTTTATAATTTTAGAATTGTTAATGCATATGTTAGAAAAATAGATATAGATGTTAGATAAAATAGTCGTTAAATTGTTGATTACTTGTAATGCAATGTAAACAATTTAATTACTTGTAATTGACTCATTATTGTTTTTAGCTATAAGTATGTTATAACAGGCACCAAAGTATCACGACATACATAGGAAGTTGACCAAGATCCCCACGCGGAGGGCTCAAATAAATGTCGGGGGCACCACTAAGTACTATCTTGGTACGTGGAGGCACCCTGAGCCAGCGGCACGCTGATACTTACATTTTGTATTATCATAATAGCCATATATAGGACTAGTTTATATTATTATTTGCATTTTTATATATTTGTTTATGCATCTTTTAGATGATTTACGGGAGATTCCTACAAAATCCCTTGCTTTGGTATTTAATTTCTAGGAGGAAGAAAACCTCCTTTTTCGTATTTTGCTATTTTGGGTACTTTGTACATCAATTAATCCTAGGAGAAATACCACGAAAGTTTTTTATCACGAGAAGGACATTGGCCACCGGAACCACGCGAGGAGAGTCATGAGGGCTGAAAGAGCCCAGGTGGCGTGACCACCTTACTAGGTCGTGCCACCCAGGCCCATTCAGGCCTCGAGTGTCGCCTCGACTCTCCCTTTCTATAAATGACTCCGTTTCACCCAAAAATCTATGCCATAATTTCCCCATGATTTATAGAGGCAATGCGGAGGCGAAAGATCTCTTCTACTTCAGCGGAGGGGAGTTCCTGCTGCTCCGAGGCCTCCAGAGAGGGGAAATCAAAGATATCGTCATCACCACTCCTCCTTGACGTAGGGGGAGGCTTCTCCATCACAATATCCATCATCCCTAACATCAACACTATCTCCATCTCGAAGATCCACATCACCCCCTCATATTTGTGATAAGATTGAACCATGGATATTGTTTTAGTGCCTTGTGCATGATTATGCTTGGTAACTTGTCATTATTTGGTGGTGAAGTTATAATTTCAAATTGGGTTGTATTCCATATGCCACATATCCATATCATGTTTCACCATTGTGAGTAGTTCCCCGTGTTCCTCAGGGCATATGATGAATTGGCTATGATTTTTATATAGTATGCAATGAGTATTTGCTTAAGTTTTGATCTTTTTGTGGTTCTATGATGGTAATATGCGAACATCGACTATATATTACTTCACCTATATGGGCTCATAGGACTTCACCCTAGTGTAATGAAGAGAGTAGGGATGGACAGAATGACAGAAACCGTGTCCTAAGACTTTGAGTTGCATTATGGTTTTAGATCGGGACCTTAGAACTTTTTTCTGTGGTTGAACTTAATGTCTTAACGAATCCTTTGTTTGCACATGAAAGGTCTTAGGACCAATCATAATGGGTGCACTTGCATATTTATATGGATCCACCTATTTTAGGCTCCGTCCAAAGAGAATAAAACTTGAGAAGATACTTACCATGCCGTTTAGAAATCTTTATGATAAGTAAATTCATGCCTCCCTTAGGAACGTTTGTCACATATAAGAACACACACTTGAGCTTATTCTCTTGCTACATAGAGGATTGGGATTTCTAAAAAAAACATTTACTTTATTGCAATTTATTTTACAGTAATTTACTTTTCTGCAAACTATAAACCCCAAAACACCAAACCTTTGCATCTTTTATTGTTCTACTTGTCAGACTTGCTAACCAATACTTTCAGATTCTAATGGGTTCGATAACCTTTTATTTATTGAAAGGTACTAAATAGATCTCTTGCACTTGGTAGACATCAAGATACTTTTTCTGCCGTTGCCGAGGAGCGTTGTGCTATTGATAGGTTCGTTTGGTAAGAAAACTTGAAAGTTGTTTTTACTATTTACTGTTTTACTTTATTACTGCTACTATGGCTTCTGAAGTAATGAAGTTTTGTTTGTTTAACTATGTTCACTCTATTAAGGAAAAGTTCATAAACCTCCTGAGCTAGAAAGGGAGTATCAAATTCCCATTGTCCATGTTAAAAGGGTTAGGAAACAATATTTTTCAGGGGATGTAAGCAAAACTGTCCAGGATCATTTGCAGATGATTGAGGATATATGTTTTTATTTAAACTTTCTAGTATCTCTGAAGATGAAGTAAAAAGTAAGTTATTATATTTATCTCTTTCTGTTGATGCTCGCAAATAGTTTAAATCTCTAGATGAAGAATATCATCTTGATTGGGAATATCTGAAGAAGGCTTTCTATCTTAAATATTATACTCCTATGGAGGCTTATAATGATCACTGTCATATTTATAATTTTTGGCCCCATGTTGGAGAAAGTATTACTCAATATTGGGGAAATTACAGGAACTTCTTCGTAAGAATCCTTCTCATGGTTTTTCTAAAACTATCATATTGATCTATTTTTATGTGAGATTCGGTTAGCATCAAAAGGACTTTCTAGATAATTCTTCTAGAGGAAGTTTTACTCATAAGAGTGATGATGAAGCATGATACCTAATAAATGCAATATTTGATAATACTGATAATTGGATCTTGACAAAGGTAATAAACCACATTTAGAATATGAATACTAATGTGTAGAGAATTTCTCTACTTCCATCTTGTTTGAGGAATTGAGTAACATGTTTGGTCTTGATCCATATGTTTTAGTAGAAGTTGCCAAATGTTTTGATAATAATATTGCTGTCCCTAAACAAGGATTCGATGTATATGTTGAACCTGTTAAGCATTTTATTATTATGCCTAAAATCATTAAGCGGGTAAGCCAAGTTTCATCTACTGAAATTAAAGAATATGTTGAAACTCCTCCATATCCAAGTAAAGTGCAAGATAATTTACTCACTGCTATTGCAAACAAGAGTTATGGAAGATGTTGTGTGCCATATGACAAATTGAAGTTCAACATCAAGTTTCAGCTATTAAAGAATTAAATAAAGAAGACCCTTGTGATGTTTATTTATGTGAAGATTCCACCAAGGTAATTCAAGAAAACACCACTAAAGTGGATAAGCCAATTATATCATGTGTTATTAGAACTTCATGAAATCATGGTCTTTGTGATATTAGAGCAAGCATAAGTGTTATACCATATTCTCTATAACTTGAAATTAAGCCAGATATTGATCCCATACAAATGAAGAGGCAGGTATAACCATTCAACTTGCTAATAAAGAATATTGTTGGGGATATACTTTCCGGGTATACCCACTGTGACTCGCTGACCAGGGTGGCCCACTTCGGTTTAAAGAGCTATGCTTCACGGGTGGCCCAGTCAGGGAGAGAAGATGCCCATCCGGCTACAGGAAGGCCCAGAAGACTTACCGACATAGGTCTGTAGAATTACTTGTAGTCCAAGATGTATTATGTAACCAACTCTGTATCTAGTCGGATAGGACTCTCCTGTAACCCTAGGACCGGATGACGATGTAATCCGTCCTAGGGACCAACTTTTAGGGCACCACAACCAACCAATCTCAACTCGCACAGGCGAAATCTATCTTGTAATTTGTACTTCCGGCTCTGCCGTATTACTGGATTGCTAGCAGGAGTAGGAGCCATCCACCACAGGAGGATTCGAACCTGGGTAAGCTTGTGTGCTCACCGTCCCGGAATACCGTACGTCTCACACCCCACCTTTCTCCATGCCCTGAGGACCCCCTCATGATGTACCTGCCCTCAATCCGATGACAATGGTACGGTAAGAAATTTTTAAGTACTTGTAGGAAAGATAAAAAACCTGTAGATTTTATAGTACTAGGTTGTTATCAAGATTCATTTTGTCCTATTATATTTGGTAGAACTTTCTTACATACTATAGGTGCTGAAATTAGTTTACCTAAAGATAAAGTGTTTATTAAATGTACCGGTGAAAAACTAGAGTTTAATTTTTCCAAGATTACTGATAAACACTTAGAAAAAGGAATAAATGTTAAGGATGAAGTGGAAACTCTTACTTATGTTGCTATTGATTCATCGGACGCGATGGAGTGGTATGTACTTAACCAAGACGCACCCTTCACCGATGAAGAGAAAGAAGTTTTAGAACAAATATTATCTCAACAATCTCCAACATTGCAATTACATATTCCACCTGATGATTTAGGAGAACTACCTTCACCTAAAGAGGATCTTACCTTTAAACTTAAACCTTTGTATGATGATATGAAATATGCACACCTTGATGAAAGCTAAACTTTCAGCTCAAGAAGAATCAAAGCTACTTGATGTACTTCGTTCTCATAGATCAGCTATTGGTTATTATCTCGATGATTTGAAAGATATAAGTCCAGCTTTATGCATGCATAAAATCAATTTGGAAAAAGATGCAAAGCATGTTGTTGATTATCAAAATTGTCTCCCATAAAAGAAAAGAAGTGGTTAAGTATATACGGGGTAAGAACAATCTGTATTGTATATATCATTACCGATGCAAACAAAAAGGATGCACAGCTACGTACGTGTTGGCTTACCGATCAGATTGAGTTTTTTCTAATCTCAAAAAAGAAAAAAAAGATTGAGTTTTTTCTTCTTTCAAACACGTGGCGTGTGCCTACCCAGCGCCAGAACCGGATCAATCAGGTACGGTTGTCGTATCACGCACGACCTCGGACGAAAAGAAAAGAACAACCAGAAAATTCTCACGCAGACCAAGAGAAGTCTCGCGCCGGATGGATCATCTCCAGGCGTGAACGCTAGGGCGGCGTCTGCATCCTAGAGTCGCATGGCCGCACAAAACGGTCAACATGTGAAGAAGCTGGGGGCAGGAGTTCAGCACCGTGTACCTGTCTGTGCATGGCCAAGGAGGGACCGCGGCGAGCTCACGTACGCCGTGCTATAGATATCATGGAACCTAACTTATATAGTATGCTCACGTACGCCGTCTTATGGATCAGATGTTAGCTCTTCATTCATGTGACTGTAGTATGTTCCGTTGCGTGTACATAGACTCCTCAAGACCGATCACGCGTTTGAGATGTTTTTAGCCGAGTTGCACTGTACAAGCTAGCTAGCTTTGGTTTTCAAATTTAAACGAATGACTGATTATTTAATTGCATTAAAAAATAATCTTAATTGTATGTAGCTTCATCTAGGTATGGAGTGAACCTACACACTAAAAGGGATCTAGATATACTTATTTCACAAATCTAAAACATCTTATATTTTGATACGGAGGGAGTAGATACACTGGCGGACCTAGCAACTTTTGAAAGCCCGGACACACTGCAAACTAAAAACATCACTTTGTTGTACTAAAGCCATAATTGTAACATATTTAGATAATCATCATATGAATAATCTTCCCAATTCTAAAATTTTAACAATTCAACTTTTAACCATCCACTAGGATGTTTAATACTCCCTCCGCCCAGAAATAACTGATTTGGGTTTATCTAAATACGAATATATCTATACAGTAAAATGTGTCTAGATATATTCGAATCTAGACAAAACCAAGTCAGTTATTTTTAGACGGAGGGAGTAGGAAATTCCATGAATATTGCAGAGAAAAACTCACATATTTGTCGTGTACGGCCGATGCTTCTCCATCCCCATAGACATCATTGCCGGTGTACGTGGCTTTGCACAGGTGGGAAAATCAGCGGTGATGGCCGCACTGCTACTCCTAGCTGCGGCGTCGTCGAGCCATCATCCGCCGGACTGAAATTCTGGCCGTTGCTATCGTGGTCTTACCGGTGCTTCTCTTGCGTTGTCACAGCCTAATGGGAGCTAGGGCACGTGCAGTAACCGCTGTTCCGCGTCGTCGTTCTCGACTAACAAGTAGAGGAACAGAGGAATTGATCGACTGATACCAATTCTGTCTGATCGTGAATCTGAAAAGTGGCCCAATATGGACTATGAAACAAACTGGGTCGAGTTGTGCTTTGCTAAGGAACAACAGAATAGGCCTAAGCTGGCCATGTTAACATGTTACACGTATTTTTCAGTAGATTTTTACAGCTCCAGCTATATACATCGCACTGGGACCTCGCCGGACAGCCTGCAATCGTCGGCGTCGAGCCCGGGCACGTGCCTAGGGTGACCGGACGGTAAATCCGCCCCTGAGTAGATATGAAGGGGCGTTTGTAGATGGATCTAAGGTGGCCATAGATTCAGCATAGTCACAGGCAACGAGTGTTAGACTGCTGTTGACCGGTGAGGCTACACGAAGTTTAATCCCACCTCGCCTACGAAAGGAGGCCACACCCACCTTATAAGGGAGATATTCCTTCCTCCTTTTAATCCGGGCTTTTGGGATGGAGTGGACTTTCTTCTTATAGTTGGGCTATGAGCGCATAAACGTCTAGAACGTAGGTTGAATGCTGGGCTGGGCCAAGTGGACGCTGACATCTGGTATTAGAGTTAGCGATCGACATGCCTTCTTGAGGGGCTTCTCAGGGGGATGAGATGTTAGGCTGCTGTTGACCGGTGAGGCTACACGAAGTTTAGTCCCACCTCGCATACGGAAGGAGGCCACACCCACCTTATAAGGGAGAGATTCCTTCCTCCTTTCAGTCCAGGCTTTTGGGATGGAGTGGACTCTCTTCTTATAGTTGGACCGTGAGCGCATAAACGTCCAGAACGTAGGCTGAGTGCTGGGCTGGACCAAGTGGACGCTAACAGCGAGCAACGGAGAAATCACCTTCCATGGTATCTAGCTGAGTTCCCTAGTCCTTCCTTAGAGGATAAAACATTGGTATCTCCTAACTTTCCCTTTATTCTGGCTTTTTCTCTCAATCAGCGTCAGCAGAGAGAACTCTTCAGTCCTACTATGCCACCGAGGGTTTCTTCATGGGCGATTATAAGATTTTGCTTTGCAGTAAAACGATACAATGGGAATTTTTGAGTTCTGGCGAATGACATGGCAATTCAAGAATGAAAATGACAAGATTGTGAACAGTAATATGCAAAGGAATCCTCATGAGTGATCGTGAATGCGCAGTCACACAATTCACAACTTTTTTATTCTCTAGTCATTTTGAAAGGTATCTTATGGCAAAGTGATATGAGATTAGTATAGGCGTGAATGCACATCAATGATCATAAGTATGCCTAGATAGATCTAGGGCTTGAGAGTGACATATTTTCTGAACCATAATCACAATCCCTCTCTATCCTACCAAACTTTGTGCCATGAAATTTAGACTAATATTTACAAAGACATCGCCAAAATCAGCTATCTATTGATTCCTGACTATCTTTATTTTTACACCATGAAATTATAAAAACAAGATGGCGAATCAGTACAAGTCCAGAATTCCAGAGATCGTGATTGGAGGGTCGATCGGCACCCGCTTTGCTTTTCCTTCGGGGAACCAACCGTGGCAGCATGTTTGCCTCCTTTGGTCCAACACCTGAAGCTGTCCATAGAGTACCATGTGGCCAATCATTTCTGGAGACAATGCTCTCGCCATTTACCGTTCCAAGCTGCGCCTCGAGAGCAGCCATCTGATCAGTGTAGAAGAAGGCGCTAAATGATACGGGAACTTCCTGATTCTGGTAGACGGCATAACTTGCAACTGCAGCTACACCGTGGGCCCTTTTGTGGGCGAGGGTGACGTGCACCTTGTTCAGGCTGTCCTCTAATTTTATGGCGTTGAGAAAATTGTTGATATCAGTGTCCTTCTCTCCAACCTGTTCAGTTGTAAAATACGCACAATGTGGTTAAAGTAAAGAGCATCATCCATGGACACTCCATAACCAAATAACCTATCACTGAGGAACTCCCAAGCAAACAATATCTTATACATCTGAGCTGAGCATACAGTTCTTACCTTACGAACAAGGCACAATATATCTTCCCGGGATAATGTAACAGCAGCAAAAATGATATTGCTGAACCTCCGCTTCGCCACAGTCTTTAACTGTTCCACTACTTCTTTCGCCGCAACTTCAAACAGAACCTAAATAAAATAAACGTTATAACAAAAAAAAAATTATCTTTTTCTTCAGCGAACAAAAGCATCCTATTCCTGTGCACTGAAATTATAAAATCAAAGCCTTTTATGGTGTCAGCCTTTTAGTAGGCAGGATTAGTGCATGCTAGCCAATAACTCCTTGATTGAAGCACATCACATAGCAATGTAAGGTCATCTCTACTGCTATTGCTAAAAAGGGTAATGAGCATATTACCCCAATGGATGAGGTTGATACACTGATGTGCAAGCGCGGGTGCCCGAAAGTAAACAGGGTAGTGCAATTAAAAATGCGCGTTAAAAGCGGTTGGTATATATGGTATTTCACACTATGTTTAGGTTTTGTGTGTCTTTTGTACTACATTGTCTATTTTGGCTTGAATCAACAGAACACGTCAGCTCATAAAGTTAACAGTGGCAAAAAGGTAAATTAAGTTTGGAAGGTTGTTCTGCCACAAACTTCTTTCTCTTGAGATAAGCTTAGTAATCTATACTACCTAATAATAATAAAGGGAGACCTGTTTCTCGTCGTCCAACTTTTTTTGATGATTTTACCCCTGTTTTCAAATGTAATTACAGGGACTGCCACCGCTTAAGTGAAAAAACGCTTTGCCAGGCCGAGAGATTTGGTCAACTCATTCTGTTAGACCTCACCCAGCGGCCCAGCCTTATCATTCCGACCCCACTCGAGCGAGCTGCCGCCGGCCTCCATGAACTCTGACGCTACCAGATCCGGCTCTGCCACCATGAGCCCCCAATAGGAACTCACCAGCAACCACCGTCCCGACGTATATGGGACCTGACCCAGAATGCCTCGCTGAGGTCCAATGGAAGAGAGGAGAGACGGAAGCGGTGACAATCCCATGGCGAATCCGACAGGTGGCTTGGCGCCTTAGCGGCACTCCGGCTTCTGAGGGTAGCACTCGTGCTCCTGTATGTTCTCGTGCACGAAGAGAAAGATGACCACGGGGTGGGCTTGCTTGGTTGACCGGATGGGCCCGAGGACGAGGAACTAGGCGGGTGGGAAAGAAAGGTCCAAGGGAAAGAAAAGAAAAGGTACTCAAGTCTAGTCCCACCCTGCCTCCTTACATCGAGCCTCACCAGTTTATATATGGCGCCAATTGCCTGGATATCAGCAAGATGACTCGGGAACCAACAAGCAGCCACACCTTGCCTAATTGATCTATGCATATGGTGTGAGCTTGATTCAAAGTGAGGGAACCGATTGTGGGTTGCCTTGCATGCATAGTGCATGATTAAACGAGTATATCTATTGATAGTTGGCCCTAATTAAACAGGATCATGAGAAAAGGAGGAAGACGTTGCACAGTGGGGGGAAAAGAGGGAGACGTTACACAGTGGTGGTGCATAATTACAACACCGTCGTGCCACATGTGAATCGTTAGCTAGCCTTGAGATTGAGCTACATGACCCCCTCACCCTTAACCGCAGGACACCCTCACCCCTAAGCGCAACACTGGAATCTAGGAGTCTACAATACCTTTTGCTATGAGATATTGCTCCTGAACGTATACTTCTCTTTTACTTGGCACATTTTTCCTAAGGTGCTCGAGGATGAGAACTCAGGCACGCTAGAAGGTTAGAGACTTGCCATGTTAATTTAGTCAAGATCTGACTGTCAAAAGGATCCAATGTCGAGCTGCATCCAATTTGAACGATTCAAAAAGGTATCCAATTTACGCGAGGATTGGGCCATATTATTATGTTGGTGCACGAATCTTTGGTCTTCAGAACCAAAGATATATGTCATTCAATCTTTTTATAAATTTTTGGGTGCAATGCCTTAAACCTTTCCTTCCGCTATGAGGTACTCCACCTCTTTGCGTTTTCTCAAAATAATTGACTGCAAAGTGCATAACGGTATTAATCAAGTAGCTAAAACGATGTAGATTCTTCTCTCCCATTGCAACACATGGGCCTGTGAGCTAGTTTCTCTTTTATTATCAGTTTGTGACAAGAAATCACATGTGGTAGTGCAAAATCACTACCCCCTATCCTTACTGACTTTGTTACTTTATTGTTCTAATTGTCCGCAGGTTGAAGTTTCTCGATCAAACACTAGTTTCCTGAAAATAATATAGATTTCCAATGTATAACAGATGAGATGTGTTTACCTGAATGGATTTAAGATAATCTTCACTCCCGAGCAAGATCTCGCGCAACCTCTCCTCCCACTGTTTCCATTCACTAGCATATGAACCATTTGATGGCTTACATTATTGGTCAAATCAGCCATTACATAGAAGAATCATGATTTTGACTATTCCGCACTAGTTTTGCGAACATTATCAGCTGACGTAGCACTAGCTTTGTACCCAGGGGTTAACAGGTAACAGTTCCATACCTTCTACGCCTGCTTTGTTGATGCAGTCTGAATAAGCTAAGCCCCTCATCTAGGATGCTTTCGACATCACCAGGCAATGGAGCTCTGAAATTAGCAAATGCCAAGTAGCAGTTTAGCAGATACAAGTTTTTTTTAACAACAAAAATGAAGCCGGACTCATCACGGCATGTTTTCTTGGTACGTATATGGTTTTGTAAGGCTATAAACTTCAGGGTGCATAATAATACTGAGCAAGTCATCTTTCTAAGTATTTCCAAAGTACACGAACACAGAAGGGCATGGCTCAACAAGCATGACATTTTAGGTAAGCAGTACATGACAAAAGGAGGAAAAGTATAAGAGGGTAAGAAACAGGTCATTTTATTAAAAAAAACAATGGTAGAAACAGTACAGCAAAATGTGAAAATCTGTACCTATCTGGCTTCAGGAGAGGCATCTTAACCAAGGAGCCAAAACGCTCGTACAGTTCACTTTCAAAATCTCTTCGGCTCTGGAAGTGCATTTTTCTTGACTGTAACATTGATAATATGATATTCCAGCAGGATTTAAAACAGTTTTTCAGGAAAGGACATACCTTCCCCTCATAGAGGTTGTAAAACTTTAACAATACATTACCAGCATCTGGTGAGTCCTTGTTCAGGTTTCCCTTTATAAGTACGTAGTCATAATATGTTAGACAACTTGCAATGAACATCAGTCACTATCTACAAACTTGTGTAAAGCGCGAAAAGTCCTACGTACCGGATGATCGGCCCGTTTGAGTACACGAAACATGAAAACAGCAAGAGCTTCAAAACAAAATGGATTTGTATCGGTGCCTGTAGTTTCAAGGAAAAATGAAGAAAAATTACAAAGCAATTTAATGATCCAATCCAAGAATATGCATTTCATAAATAGAGATATAGATAGTGAAGATGGGAATAACACACTAGAAAATCTAAATAATCTCCAAGCATAGGGTTTTGTACAGTCCTTTTTTAAGTTATTCCCTGAATAATATTATATGGTACAGAGTACAAGGTACAGTATCAAGTACAACATTGTTTTACATGGAGGACCAGAAAGATAATAAACTACAAAAAGGTGCTCCACCGCATGCGGCAGGAAGGCTGCGGATGAACCGGTGCGCCACTGCCACTGCATCGGCCCATCCCTCCAACATCGGGTCGCCGAAGAAGATCTTGAGGGAGAGAACACTGCTGGAAACAGAGAAGGGAGAAGAGGGCTCTTCGCTCCACCAAAGCTCCAAACTCTTGAAATGCGCAGACTCCAGAGAAATTGCCAGGCCATGTCATGTCTGCTTGAAACCCAGCTCCTTCTTCCATTGCTGCAGTGAGGGCCTCCAGTCAGTAGGTTGAGAAGAAGAAAGAACGCCAAATCGGAAGGATAATCGACCAAGACCAGCCTGACAAGGGCGCTTGAGATGAACTGGAAATACATCATCCTTGCAAGAAGTAATCAATGCGAAGCACTAGATTTTGACTACATGCGTCGACCGAAATCTAGTCCGCTTAGCCAGAACCATGGAGAGTCGAAGCAGAACTGAAAGAACTCACCAAGCACACAGTGTTTTGGATGAGAAGGCCAGCGAATCCAAGAACAATTTGCAGGGATTATCAACTAGAAAGCACCGTATTGAATAGCACGGGCGGATCTTTGCCTCCATCCTCTTAACACTGTAGCTGGCCCGACAAGGGAGAGAAGAGTGCCGCCATCACAGATGGAAGACCTTGGCACCTCTGGAGTAACATCTAAGTGAAACAAGGTGGTGCTAATCAGATTTGGGTTAATGCCCTCCTCCTACTCCACTGCCGCTAGAGTCACCAGCCAAATAAGGGGGAAATGTCAATGTAGCCCACCACCAACAGAAGAAGAACTGACCACCAGATGAACGAACCAGAAAAGGAAAACAAGAGTACACACCGCAGCGCCAACTCCTATACACGACATACCTTCCTTCGCAACTCACTCCAGCCGAGCGGTGGAGGTGGAGACAGGGGAGGAGCGGAGCTTCAGTTTTCTGCACTACTCATACCTCACACGTCTCCCACCCCGCTTAGAGATTCTCTAACAGCTGCCCCATTTTGGGGCAGAACCACAAATAACTACCAAATGGGGCAATTTGGGGCCAAAAACAGCCTCCAACAGCTGCCCCATACGGTTTTGCGGCCCCATTTTTTTTGGGGGGGCACGGCCGTCTCGTGCTGCAAATATGGGGCAGCGTGGCTGCTGCCGCATTTTCAATCTCTGGCTGCATGCAGCCCAACTGCCAGCTCAGCCGCCATCCGGCCTCTCCCCACCCCCGGATTAATATTGGGTGCCCCATTTTAGGGCAGCTGCTACGGCGGGAACATTTTTTGTGCCCTACAACCTTCTCTCTCCTGCCCTATTATGGGGCAGCTGTTAGAGATGCTCTTAAGAGTCAGACCCCCCAGAGAGCTCATCTTACAGACTTGTCAAAGTAGCGCATTCATGGGGTTTTGAAGCACATAGTATCTCGAATATACACCAGATTGTTATCCAAGGTTGCTGTGTCACATTTCTATCATAAATTCAAACGAGTGCATAAGTTTCAAACATTGCTTTTCTCTTGAGTTCTTTGTGAAGTGGCGAAAAAATGGAGCAACAAATAATGAAGCACAAGTTACCTTTAGAATCAGGAATAACAGGAACTGCGGCCGCTCCTGTGGTCCTGCACATATCTTCGATCTGGAATAAATAGACCACCAGTTCAGTTTCTTTCTAAATTGCAGCATGCGAAATAAATAACATTGATAGTTATACTCCATCTAGTTTCAAAGTAGTCTTGCCTGCCGCCACACTTTCTTATTTGGTGCATTTTTGTCGGCAAGGGTTATTCTAAATGGATGGGCTTTTAGCTCAGCAGCAACCTTTTGCCAGTATTTTTCTGCAAGGCCAGAAGTTTACAAAAGGTCAAAACAGCCTCACTCTAGAAGAAAATATAGCACCTAAAATAGCAAAGAAAATTGAAGAACAGGTAGACAAGAATATATTTATGCAGTACTCTACCAATGGATCAACTGATTCTAATATATACTTGTAAAAGTAAACACAGAATCATATTCCCTTAGTTTTCAAGAAACTGCATCTACAGCACGAAATCGACTATAATTTATTTCAGTAGAGCAGCCTTCCTTTCTGAGTAGAGATGTAACCCTATTTGGCCCTGCAAACTTTGGGGGATATGGATTAGCTTTTTAGAGGGAACAAGCCCCACCTCACCTTGCTACACAGCCCAATGGTCCAGTGTCCCTAATATGTGAGTGCAAGTTCCAGATATCAGTTGGATTACTTATGTATCCCCACAGAAGAAAAATGGTGCCCTATTTTGTTGACTCAAAATGATGACTTCCAAATTAAGGCCTTGCAACCAAATCAGAGTACGAAAATAGGACCCTTCCACTTATAAACAATTTCAGGAAAAGCAAATCTCAACTGCAGTTCATATCGTTGGACGAGGAATATATCAATAATTCACTTATCATTGTGAACAACAGGATGCAACTACAGAAAGCATGAAGTCGGGGAGAATGGCTACAAGCTGCCAGAATAATCAAATTTGTATTTGTTCATATAAGCATATGCAAACTGCACAGCTGCACACATCCACACTCGTTCTATTTGCAGAAGATCTAAGAAAAAGTGGGCCTCCTCCACTGAATCCATTATATGGTCCCATGAACATAGCAACCAAAGAATACTGCCAAATGTCCCATACCTTTAGTAAGATCTCCTTCCAAACTATGAAGAGGGCGATTATCACCAAGGCCACCAGGCATTTTCAATATCTCATTACATAGAGAAGACTTTGCACAACCAGGTATACCTGAAAGAAAATAATAAAGATAACGGCATGTGAATTATAAAATTTAAAATTTTAAAAAGATTACAGAGCTTGGCAGTTAAAAGATGAAGATCTATACGATCTTTAGTTATTTACTAGCTGAAAATTGTGGTATATCGATAGTGACCTTAGAGCCGGTTGGTCTGGTATAAGTATAGGCTCACAGGGTTTATAAAGTTTAAGCCAAGCAGTCCGACAGTTGGTCTATGACTTACAGTTAATGTTGCTTAAGCAACGATCCTTTGGGAAGCTGCTTGCATACACCTTTATGGCTTACTTATCAAGTTTATCAGGTTTATAAGCTTTAAGCTTGATAAGCTAAAGTATGAGAATTGAGATAGTCCCAAGCTAGGGTAGAAAAATCCAGAACCAACAAATTTAGGGCACATAATTACTTAAGCCTAAAGTTGCCTAAATATAATAGTCTAATCTAGCCATATGTGGTCCAGCTGGTATGGCACCTCAGTTTCTGGCTGAAGGTCAGGTTTGATGCCCACCAAGCAAATGTTAGACAAGTTATGTTTTTTTACTCTCAGGGATTTGTTCCTGCAAAATCTGGCTTGTTTGAGGCTTGAGATAGATGAATTAAACAATGGTCACCTACCACCCATCCATCCACAAAAAACACAGCAAATGAGTTGGGTCTTATATTTAGCGCTGTTGGACAACTGCGGTACAAATGATTTATCAAGCTTTTTAATCTTGAGAGTAATAATATATAAGTGTATCAGCTATTCTAATGATTAAAACCAACTAAAAGATGAAGAGTACTTATGAAACAGCAAACTTAGAATCTGTTAATTAAAAATATAATTTACCAGGAAAGAATACAATAAGGCCCTCAGTTTTTGAAACAATATCGGCAGACTTTGTAGGACTAGAAGGTGCTGCCTCACGTTCTGACTTGAGATTATCTTCTTCATTTCGCTGTGCGTCGAGTATGGCCAAGAAATTTTCTGTTTGAACCAAGTCACCAGCAGCCCTTATCAAAGCCTGGTTTTTAGGGCTGTGCTTAGCATATTGCTCAAGGAAAGGCTCTGCCTCACTAAGATATGTTGAGCGCGAGAGTGACTTATTATTGTCATATTTCTCTCTAATGTAGACAGCCCTGTTTTGGCAAACCAAGTAAATAACAAGAAAAATGCGTAGTTTGGTAAAAACAACACTAAAAACACCCCCTATGAAGAGAAAGAAGTTAGCAATATACCATTTATCCAGCAGATCGCAAAGCTCATTTTGTTTACTTGGTGATGTTCCCCATTTATTCATTTCCCTATTAACATATTCAGGACATTGATATCATAGGCAGCACTGTTTCAGCCAACTGATGAAAGAGCTGTGGAAAAGTGAGGAACAAAAATTTGAGAGTAGAATGCATGACATACCTTAGGTAATAATCTTTATAATCAGATCGTTCATCGTTGAAAATGGTTGTGAGGCCATTCCGAAATAAAAATGTCCTTGTCTGTCAGGTAGCGATGTACAAGAATTATTAGAAGATACAGCTACAAATTTATCAGTTAATACGTTTGTGATTGCAGTCCCCTCCACCATGCAAGAATAAAGAAGCTTCTGAAGGAAAGAAGTCCACACAGATATGCCAAGCTTGTAAGCATTATAGTGCCATTGCAATAATAATTTATAGGTGCATCAAATGTTAAAACGAAAGCGAGCAATCCAGAGTAAATAACATCGAGTTCATACATCAAGAAGTGACCAACGAGCACGTAAGTCCTATAAGCTGAAAACAATAATAATGAAGTATTACCTTATAAGGAAGGAATTTTAGTTTGACCATTAAATTTGAATCCTCATCAGCCAGACCATCCTTAGCTGCCGAACTTGAATCCAAGGAACCTTCAATATTGTTTTGTACAATGTTGCTGTCTTTTGAAAGTTCAGAAGCCTTCTTATTGTTCGCCTTGAACCGGTTTACATCAATGAAGAAACCTAACCATGAAACATTACGTCAGTCAGTGACAGACTTATTATATTGAGAAGAAACTTAACTCACACGGTCCATCTTACCCCTATACAGTGGCCATAACCCTTGATATTTCCTACAAATATACATGACTGGTTAAATCCAATCCGAGAAGGCAAAGAATAATAGTATTGCAATGAGTTAATGAGGTACACGTCACTGACTTCACAATCTTACTTCATCTCTTGCTGATAACGTGTAAAAAGGGAATCATCAAGCACATGGATGACCATCTTGTAATATGAGTTATCATTTGAAAAAGAATCATCATTTTGGCAATTCGAGTAACATTTGAATGCTACATGTTTCTTCCTCGAACGAATCCGTTTCATCAAACGAATCATCTCCTGTAACAGGGCACACAAAATAAATTATCATGTACGTTAATGGATTATTGATATTTGCAGTTATAAGCATTCACAATGGAAGTATGTACGTATATTATTTAGTGCAATTGTAAAAATACTTATTGTTAGACAAGAATAAATAAAAATTACTAACCTGTAATTTCTGTGTTGCATAGTCTGTAGGATGTGCTTGCAAAAAGTCAGTGACAACAGATTCATCAGCTTTTCGAGACTGAGCATCAACACCACTATATCTAAACCAATCAGAATAGTTTGGACACATTGAAGATCCAATATTTTCAAGAAGTTCTTTAATTTTCTGTTCGTGTAGAAGTAATAAGAAGTTCCTTAAGATAGAAGCAATACAAAACTAATATAAATCATGAAAAAGGTGAATACCAGTTGACAACATTTAACAATACCTGGTTTTCATCTAACCTATTAGGGGGGCATAATTCACGTAAACTTGGTCCTAAATCACAGTCAACTGCATAGGAAAGTAACTTTGTAAATCAACAATAAAAACTAATGTATTTACAACTTCACAACTCAACTGCATTAAGAATTATTTTCTATAACATGTTCAGATGCATCAAAAAATATTTACAAGGACAAAAGCATAGATAACAGCCATAATAGTATTTTATTTCTAGTATTGATTATCCTCCTTTCTTATTTTTATTCTGTCCCTTGCTCTACCATATTAAGAAAAATACAATTAAATATGGAGAATTTTGTTCGTATCTTTCAATTATCATGATCTGGCTTAGTTACCATGGTCAGGAGCATCCTAACAGGCCTACCACTTTCATAGTTTCATATGGTTAAAATTTGTAAACCAATGATAGGTAGCCACTTTTCTCTGAATGATAAAAAAAGAGCTCCAGTTGAACAAAAACTTAACATTGAGGTGGAAACTTGTTTGAGATTGTTTTCAAACAGACAGAAACTCTCTGTATGGCTCATCTATTGCACTTCAATAACAAGGCACAATCATTTTACTTGCTTACCTCCATCTAATGGAGGCTGCGAGAAGTTTCTCAGGACTTCTTCCATTTGAACTGAACTTTCATAGCTAACAATACGGGCAACCAGACCTTCAAGTATCTCACCCTGCACAATTACATGATCCTTTGACCCTACAAATAAGAGAGACATGAAACTTTTTACAACAGCAGTGAAGTATAATACAGGAATTATTATTCAAGATAGGCTTACCTGGTACAGATATATCAGCTATTTCGTCAAGGGCTTCACAAACCGGTGTGGCAGTCCCCTCTTCACACAATGCATCATAGGCAGCGAAAAAAGAATTGGCAGATTTCCTTGAAAGAATAATAATATTAAAAGAAGACCCAGGGAAAAATGAAGATGCATCTCGTATAAAACAGCTTTGGAAGGGAAACTTATATCGAGTATAAGGAAGTCAAATATTTTGGCATAGGAATTTTCTTAACATAAAGTGGTCAGATGGCTACCTTGTGGAAAATAGCCAGACATGATTTGTTGGGAGGCGCCATTTTCGACAAAAGGCAATCACCTCCGGAGTAGAATAGAACTTTGGTTTGCCATGACCCAATTCTGTTACAGCTGTAACCACGACTGCATAAAGGGAAAAATGATATAAATATGCATTGAAAAGAGATTTTGTAAAAAAAGACCACCAAGGATGGTAAAATTTATGGATTGAAACATGATGTCATAGTTAAATGGGTGAAGTAACCTCTTCAAACTTGAAGCAAGAAAAATATGATGCAGACAGAATAACATGGACAGAAAAAGGATGGTGTTGATGTTTTGTTCAGTCTTTAGAACAGCCCAAATAGAACCGTGTTGTTAAGTCAATGCAAACAGTGAAATTTAGTGCGCTTTCAATTATATCAATGAAAGATTATTTTAAACCTTTAGCTGTAGCCCATAAAATTAGTTTATACCTCATATCAGCAGTTGTGCCAATCTAAAATTAGTTTATACGTCATATCAGCAGTTGTGTCAATTCTAACCACAAAACGATAATTTTAATTGTGTCCATGAAACACAATTTTACCCCCCAAAATTTTGACCATTTTATTATTCTAATAAAAATCACTGCATCCACTATTAAGTTTGCAATGTGTATTTGAAGTTATAACTAGAAGAACAAAGTATATGCAAACCACAATTTGCCTTGCTCATGGGATGTGTGTGTTGGGGGGAGGGCACATACCATAATCATCCTTTGGCTTTTGTCCATGGTCTCCTAATACAGCCGTCACAAGTTCCATTGAAACGCTTACCCGGTTTTTCTAGAAGCACAGAACACGGGCAAAATCAAGAACCTTAACAAAACTGCTGAGAGGCAGAAATGCAAACAATGAAAATACCTAGGAATAAGCTGAACATTCTTGATGAGTGTTTAGTTCAAATAAACTATTCACCAAAGAAACATTAAACACCACAGCTACAATGGCGATTCCTAATGTGTCTGTTATGTGATAGTCCCTCCTTTTCATTTTATAAACCGTATTCGGGTTAAGCAAGGGGATTAAGGTTGCGATAATACCAAGAGAACGATAGAGAGAAATGGACATGGTACCCAAGGTTGTAATAAGAGAGATTACTTAGTGTGTGTGTGTGTGTATTCACCATAAATATCAAAGAGGGGAAATAAATAAGGACAAAGGAGAGAAAAGTCATCATTTCAACATGCAAGCATTATAATTTGACACAAGATCCAAAAAAACTATTAGCCACATAATTTAATGTAGAGGATAGACATATGATTTCTTAAGCTCTTAGTTCAAGGCTCTGCGAAATTAAATCTATATGGAACAAAATAGAAGCGGTGAAATATAAAACAAAAAATAATATTCTCCTTAGTTCAAGGCTCTGCTTCAATACTATATGCTAGTGAAGTTCCAGAAGATGCACGGACCACAAACACGAAAACATGATAATAGGGAAGTCAAAAGGCATGTAGTTCTTGAGGAAATTGCATTGGGCATGAAGTACCTCGAGATAATCACTGAATTCGGCTTGCGTTTTAGGAGCTTCCTTCCCCCAAGCTTCACGAAAGATACGGCACAGGATAAAAACGCCCACAACAGTGTGGCTATAAGCAGGAATTACATTACACCTTCAGTTAAATAGCTCAACAAACATCAAGCCAAACCAGCAGAACTTACATATTTCCAAAGCTGTTCTTGCTATATGCTCCACCATGGTGACCAGCATACATGAATAGAGATCCTGAATGCTTAAGCGTAACCTGAAGAAAAAATTATATTTGTACGGTTAACAAATTTTAATAACAATCATTATAACTAGTTATAGCTAAAATAAAATTAGTAACTGGTCAAAAGGGGAAAAAGGAAGAAATCAAATATACCTCCATGGTAGCTAAGCCACGTGACACCAACTCAATCATCCGAGTTCTTATCTGCCACCACAAAAATGGGGGTAAGCTTCCCATTAAAGGTTTCAAATTGAGGCTACATCCACAAATATCGGGTAAGCTTGACTACCAAAGTACGAAAAAACAGTACTACTGCTACTTGGACGTTTACTGTGTAGCCAGTTCTTTAACTTTCTACAGTAAGATAAAACAAAAAGTGGTTACATTAACCAACCCCGTTATGGCCACACATATTGCAAATAGCATGTCGAAGCATTCATCAACAGCTAAAAAGTAGAGTGCGCAAAAGCTAATTTCTTTGAATTACTCAGAAGAAGATAGCCTGATATCTCACCAATACAATGGAAACCTAGAGCAGTTAAGCAACAGATGATTTAGAAACTAAGCCTTGGTTTAGTAATGTGGTGCATTACAAATTATGATAGTCTAGTTTGGTTGAACCGCTTTTAGACTTTTGGGGTCTCAACTGCTTTTTTGTTAATTGGCTTGCAACTAAATAAATTATTTCTTATAAACAGTATGAGATGATCAGAACCACCAAAACAATCATGAGGGAGAACACCCAATAGTTGCTCTTGGCTTTGTTTGTCACAAGGTGATGGAAGCAAGGAAGGATTCAGAAAACAGCCTACCACGCACCTCTTGATTGGACTTGTCGTTCTCGAACTTGGGGTAGAAAGTGGCCCTGATCCGCGCCTCCACGAACCATGTGTCGTCCTTGTCCACGGCAAAGTCTGAGTCCTCCCCGGTGCTACCCTGCTCAGCAACCCCCTCTGAGGGTGATGATGGTGTCGTCATCCTTAAGTTTGCACTTTGCAAATTGAAAGATTTGATTACTTCCTTTCCGGTTCAGCTACTGAGACGAGATGGAAATAGGCAAGCTGAAAAATCGAAACAAAACAAAAAATTCTTTTAAAATTCTGATCAGTTCATTTCGGAATTGCAGATGTTCTGAATTTCAAAGCAATTCACTTCTGATCAGTTCAATTCGGAATTGCAGATGTTCTGAATTTCAAAGCAATTCACTTGTTCACATCAATCGACAGTTGACACTGACATCGACAAGAAAATCAAAATTCGTAAGGCTGCAAAGGAGGGACTGCCAGACTCCTTATAACTAAGCTGCCTGGCTGCTGGTAGGCGGAAGGGGGCGAAGGGAGTTGGCCGGAGCGGCTGCGGCGAGAGGCTGGGGACTAGGACTAGGAGCACGTGACATCGACAAGAAAAATCTGTAAGGCCGTCAGGCGGTAAGGGAAGAGAACCGTACCGCAGTCGGTAGGGGAGGCGAGTGCGGTGGCTGGAGCCGCTGCGGTGGACGCGACGGTTGCCCCGAGCGCGAGATAGCGGAGCTGCGGCGCGCAGGAACGAGGATTGGTCGGCCGGTCGCCGGGGCTGTTCCGGCGTAGGGTTTAGAGTTTCAGGGGAGAGCGCCACCGTCGCGATGGGGAAACTTTCAGAATCTGGCCTAGCTAGCATACGCGTACTGCGTACAGCCGTGCATGTATTGGAAGACTTTTAAGTTAAGGAAGACTTTCTACGCGGTCTCGCTCATGGTCACAGGACAACAACAACAAAAAAATAGCAGATTAGTTAGGGAGGCTTGGACGATCGATCGCGAGATGGTCAGATCAGCCTGCGGCAAGTTCCATACGTTGCCGGAGATGAGGAAGGAGACCGCGGCAGCGTGTAGAGTGGCGGCGGCGGAGGCCCGGAGGAATGACCGGCCCAAGGAGGAGGCGGCGGTGACAAAGTGGATGGCAACGAGGGACCCCGAAGCGGCAGCGTACCAGACGCTGCTGCAGGAGGAGCGGCTGGAGTTGTTCCAGATGCTGCACACGGAAGAGATCCGTATGCACCCCGACGAATCGTCCGCCGGCCGCGTCAAGGAGGCCGTCTGGACTGGTAGCTACCGCCATGCCTGGAACTGGATGTGGGCCCCTTAGGGTGCCACCTACGAGGACACCAGTAAGAGCATCTTCACTAGCATGTTCAAGAGGCCTTCTCAGGACTTTTTTGTCCGGCTGGCGAAAAATCGTCCAGTCGCATTTTCAGGCGTCAGTTTTCGCCGGATTTGCTCAATTTTTCATCCGGGGTTCCCAGGCCGAATCCGGGACGCCGAAAACCGCCTAAGAACGTTGGATGAAGCAAAAAAAACGGTTGGGCCAACACTGTCGGCGATCCAAGGCCGAGCTCTCGTCTTTCTTCTCCCTCCTCACGCCTTTCTTCTCCATTCCCCGCCACATCTCCCGCCAGTTTCCCGAGTTCCCGCCCGCCATGCCGCGGAGCTAAAAAAAATCTTGGACGGACCAAGCTACAAAAAACCACGAACAAATGTAATTTTAAACAATATACTTCAGTGCTCAACAAGGTATTAGCATGGTTCAGCCGATCATCACATATATGATGAATCACTCCAAAACAAAATAAAGCATACATATCAAGATTCAGTTTGACCAAAATACATGGAGACACAGAGATGCATACTACAAATCAGCCTTCCAGTTTTTTCTTTCACCCTCTATATTCAATAGAAAACTATTGGCAAGATAGTCGTCTTCTATCTTATTGCGCAACCTTGTTTTGATGATCTTCATGCTAGAAAATACCCACTCAGCACTCACAGTTGAGCTGCGGTGATATGAATTGGAAAAATTGATAGAAAGTTAGACTGAATTTTACCAGTCCCGTTTGTGTGTTGCAGCAGGAAAATCAGTGAAGAAGGGCAAGGCTCAGTGCCATCTGCCGCCGGAGCGCCGCCGCTGCTAGCTGTCTAGTCGCGTGCCGGTCGCGTCGGGCGTCTGCTGCCCTAAGGCTTGGCAGTGGCGGAGCCAGGATTTTCTTATTGGGTATTCAAGATAAAAAATAGAAATATTACAGCACACCTATATATAATTATATATGTAGGTTCACAATATGAAGAAATGAACTTCAAATTGTTCATAGTAGTGACAACATCTCCAATCATCATCCGATACTTTCTACAATGGGGGGAGCCAATCTCCAGTTCTCTACCACCACCATCATCATTATTGGTTCTCATCATCATTATTATGTGTTTGCAATTCATTGGAAGGAGGATCATTTTCATCTTGATTTTTGGTTTCAACCTCAATAGATATCAACATTGTTGATGTTGATGTCGAGTTTCTTTGAGCCTTTATCCCACATACGTTTCAAATTACTACGCTTCTCATGCTTCTCCTTTCTCTTCATTTTTTAGACCTATAATTATTATTTTAACTAATTAAAGAGAATCCCAATTAGAGAAATCAAAACAAAAATTACGAGTGAAGCACTTCTTCTTACTACCGTGAGTGAACCGATCTGATCACTTGTGAATTTGAATTCAAGTAGAATTAGCATCAACTGATCAATTCTTATTCTTATTTCGACTTCAAGGTAAAAAAATATTGTCACTTCCGATTCTAAATTGAAGGTAATTAAAACAACAGAAATTATAACTAAATCTGAATGTCCGAAGCACACCACGTAAACACTTGTTCAGAAATTCTTACCGTGTAGTCTGTGTTGACGAAGCTATACTGGTTAGCTGTTGTGTTAACGCCGCCGTCACCGATCCCAGGGCTGCCGGAATTCAGAGGCGCTGCCGTTCCTACCGAGCTCAATCTTCTGCAGCACTGGTGCGGGACTGCGGCGGCCTGCGCTGTCAGGCTAAATTTTGAAGGCGGGAATGTCTTTCTTTCGAATCTGCGAGCGTGGAGAAGTCGGCGAGCGGGCGGGTGGGCGGCGGCCAGAAGTCGATCGAGTCAAGGAAGAGGAGCCGCGTCGCGACCGTGTCGATTAGATGCCCTCAGGTCGCATCCGTGTGGGTCGGCCGGAGCCCAACTAAAGCCCAAATAAGGTATTTCAGCCCAGGTTGGAACGGACATACTAGGGAAGGCTCGGGACAACACGTTTTTTCGATTTTTACGAGTTTATAACACGTACAAAAGAACCCTAACATGTATATACATATACACAGGAGCTTATATACTGTACTAAACTTTTTTGGCAGAAAACATTGGGTATTCATTCTCATTGCATACCCATGAATAATTCTAACTCCGTCCCTGGGGCTTGGGGGTTTGGGGACAGTCGCGTGAGCGCCCTACTGGACTCTCTGCTAGATCCACTCGCTCCGGTAGTCCTGCTTCTATCTCCAGCGCTCAGTCACCGGTCGGCAGAGCAGCACCGGCCCTAATAATCGGCATGGATGCGCCGAGTAGAGGAACAGCGGAAGAGGAACAAGGAAGCCACGAACTGAATCAACCAAATCGGTGCTCCCTGTTAGAGTATATTTGTGTATTGTATTTTTCCCATATGTTAGGGGGTTTTCTGTATATTTGCACCTATACATGTACTATATATTCTGGCCTTTGGCCCTCCGGTAATACAAGATCTATTGCCCTAACATGGTATCAGAGCCGTAAGGCCTTTTTTTCCTCTCTCTACTCGCCGCGCCGCCGCCGCTGCCGCCGCCGCGCCGCCGTCCCGGCCATCCGCCGCCCGTCTTCCCCGTCGCCCCGGCCACCGCCTCCCGGCCGCCACCGCCCGTCTTCCCCGTTGTGCCTCCAGTGCCTCGTGCCCCGACGCCCGTTGCCCTTGCCCCCGATGCTACTTAGGCGGTCAAGGATGCAACCCAGTCTTGATGATTCTCGGCCGACTATGAGCGCCGAGTTCAAAGCATCCTCGCTACTATATGGCTCACCTGGATCTGGCCGACAACACTCGATGGATCGATGAGGATGCTCGTCTGCTGCTGTTCTCACTTCGGTGTTACGCCTCGGTATGCTTCGAGTTCATGGGTCTTTCCACCGCTTTGCCGGTGAGCTTTTCTTCGTCATCGCTATCACCATCTGGAGATGCTCTTTATCATCCGTGGTTAAATCAGAGCATGAGCTCAAGCGGGTGATTCTACTATTGATGATTTCTACACTCAGTGCTGCTATTTGGCGTCGACTGACTCTCTTCAGACAATGCGGTGTGTAACACCCGTCCTGTTGTCACGATTGTGCACGCGGATCTGGAGTTTCAGCGCGTCTTTGTGTTCTTGTCACGGCTCTGCAAGGAGTTTGAGACGCGTCGTGCCAGCCTGCTTGCCCGGTGGTGTTCCGCTCTCTAAGGTCTTGGTGAGCTTCGTCTTCGTGGTCTTGGTCTTCTTGAGGTTCCGTCGCTTGCTGCTCATGGTCCCCTATGCCGCCCGGCTTCGTCATGTCCTTCGTCGCCACTACTCTCCACTCCACCGGCCCGAAGTCGGTCAGCCTCAAGGTTCTCGTCCTCCCTGTGCTCACTGTGGCAAGCCTGGCCACGACATCTCTTGTTGCTGGACGAGGGATCCACGCTTACGTCAGCAGTATCTTGCTCGTCGACAGTCTGGGTCTTCAGGATCTTCTGATGTTGCCTCTGGACCTCCTACTGGTGCTTCTGGACCTCCTGCCGGTGCTCTGTCTGATCAGGACATTCTCCGTGGTCTTCGTAGTCTGCTCGCTGCTATAGGCTCCTCCTCGACGGATTCTGCTGGTTCTGTGACTAGTTCTTCTGGCACTGCGCGACCATCATCTTCTACACAGTCAGGTACGTCATCCCCGTGGTATCTGGATTCTGGAGCTTCTTTTCATATGACTTTTGCATCTTCTATTCTTTCTGCTCTTCGCTCTCTTATTTCTCCTGTCCGTGTTATTACGGCTGATGGTACCTCTCTTCCTATTTCTAGTCGAGGCACCCTCTCTACTTCTTCCTTCTTTGTTCCTGATGTTTCTCATGTTCCCAGTCTTAAGATGAATCTTTTCTCTGCTAGTCAGCTTACTGATTCTGGTTGTAGGGTCATTCTTGATGCTGATTCTTGTGATGTTCAGGACCGTCGTACGCAGGCTCTGGTTGGAGCTGGCCCTTGGAGCATTGAGTCTCCGGGGCTCTGGGAGTTAGACTGGCTTCGCGTTCCTTCTGCTGACACTTCTTCTGCCACTTCTCCTACGGTTCTTTGCGTCATCCTTGGCTCTTTTCAGCAGTGGCATCATCGGCTGGGCCATCTTTGTGGTTCCCGTTTATCATCCTTAGTTCGTCGTGAGCTTCTGGGGCTTGTCTCAGGAGATGTGTCGTCGCTTCATTCGTGTCAGGGTTGTAGGTTAGGTAAACAGATTCAGCTTCCCTATCCTACTAGTGTGTCTGTATCTCAGCGACCTTTTGATTTAGTTCATTCAGATGTGTGGGGTCTGGCTCCCTTTGCTTCAAAAGGGGGCCATCGATACTATATTTTTTTTATTGATGATTTTTCACGATACACCTGGGTATTTTTTATGCGCTCTCGCAGCGAGTTGCTTGCTATTTATCAGCGTTTTGTGCCTATGGTCCGTACCCAATATTCCACGCCTATTCGTGTTTTTCGTGCTGATTCTCCAGGAGAGTATATCTCTCAGCACCTGCGTGGTATCCTTGCTGAGCAGGGCACCCTTGCTCAGTTCTCGTGTCCCGGCGCCCATGCTCAAAATGGTGTCGCCGAGCGTAAGCATCGTCATATTCTTGAGACTACCCGCGCTATGATGATTGCTTCCTCTCTTCCGCCGCATTTCTGGCTGAAGGCATTTGTCGACTTACCTCATTAATATCCAGCCTTCAGCTGCTCTTCAGGGTGGCATTCCTCTCGAGCGTCTCTCTGGATCCTGTCCACACTACTCGGCTCTTCGTTTATTTGGCTGCGTTTGCTATGTCCTTCTCCCTCCTCGTGAACACACCAAACTAACCGCTCAGTCTGTTGAGTGTGTTTTTCTTGGCTACAGTGATGAGCATAAGGGCTATCGTTGTTGGGACCCCGTTGGTCGTCGTATGCGCATCTCTCGTGATGTCACGTTCGATGAAACGCGTCCTTTCTATCCTCGCCCCACCTTTGGTACTTACCCAACGGATGATCTCTCTTTTCTTCTTTTTCCTGATACACCTTCCGCTGTCTCTTCTCCTCCATCTCCTCCTTCTGCTGCGCCTCCTTTGTCTTCGGCGCCATCCTCTCCTCCGTCTAGTTCCCCTAGTTCTCCTCGGTCTCCAGTTTCGGATCCTTCCTCCGCGCCTCCTTCTTCCTCCTCTTCTGATGAGTCATCTTCCGCGGATGAGCTTCCTTCCTCATGACCTGTTCGTCAGCGTCGTGCTCCAGACCGTTACTCCCCTAGTCAGTATGGTCTTTCTGTAGTTTCCGAGCCGACTTCTTATCGGGATGCTGCGTGTCATCCTGAATGGCAGCTTGCCATGGCTGAGGAGATTGCTGCGCTTGAGCGCATAGGCACATGGGATCTTGTCTCTCCCCCTCCTGGTATTTGTCCTATCACATGTAAGTGGGTCTATAAAATTAAGACCCGCTCTGATGGATCACTTGAGCGTTATAAAGCGCGTCTTGTGGCTCGTGGTTTTCAGCAGGAACATGGTCGTGACTATGATGAGACTTTTGCTCCTGTGGCACATATGACCACTGTGCGTACTCTTCTTGTTGTTGCTTCTGTTCGACGCTGGTCTGTGTCCCAGCTTGATGTTCAGAATGCTTTTTTTAATGGCAAGTTGAGTGAGGAGGTTTATATGCAGCCTCCTCCTGGGTATTCTGTTTCTGATGGGATGGTTTGTCGTCTTCAACGTTCTCTTTATGGCCTTAAACAGGCCCCTCGTGCTTGGTTTGAGCGTTTTGCCTCTGTGGTGACTGCTGCTGGTTTCTCTCCTAGTTCTCATGATCCAGCGCTTTTTATTCACACTTCTCCTCGTGGACGCACTCTTCTGCTTCTCTATGTTGATGATATGATCATTACTGGTGACGATCCTGAGTATATTGCCTTTGTCAAGGCTCGCCTGCGTGATCAGTTTCTTATGACTGATCTTGGTCCTCTTCGCTATTTTCTTGGGATTGAGGTTTCTGTAGGGTTTCGTAGCATGGAAAACAAAAAATTTCTACCGCATACAAACAAACAAGCCAAGATCTATCTACTAGATTGTAGCAACGAGTTGATGGAATAACTCACCCTCGAAGATTCCAAAGTGTTTAACGAGAGCGGATTCTCGTGGGTGATGTAGTCGTACTCTTTCCGATCTCAAGATCGCGTAGACGATCCTTCCGGCGCTGCGTTCCGGCAGCGCTCCCATGATCGGTCACACGCCTGGTAAGACCTTCCTCTCCCTTGTTCCAGCAGCGGAGGTTGTAGCACTCTCCTCGCGATTCCGACAACTGGCAGTACCGGAAGTAGAGGGGAGATCTCGCAGGGCTTCGCCTTAAGCCGGAGCGAGTATGGTGGAGTATGAGAGGGCTCCTCGGTGATCTAGGTTTTAGACACACCAAGGAGGAGGTGCTAGAGCCGGCGGCTAGGGTTTGGGGCACCCCAAGTCGGCGGCTAGGGCAACCCTGGGAGGTGGCGGCAGCAGCAGGAGGTGGTGGCGCCAATCTAGGGTTTTGGAGGAGAGGTACTTGTGTGTTAGGAGGCAGCCCTGCCTCCCTTTATAGGTGGAGGCGCGGCCAAGGGAGGAGTCCCTCCCCAACTCGGCTTGGAGGTGGGCGGCGGTTGGAGGAGAATCCTCCCCAACTCGGTTTCCTCCTCCTCTTTCCAAAACTTGCCGTTTGACTTTCAAACTAGCCGTTTGACTTTTCAAATTAGGATTTAAATAAACCCTTTATTTTGGACAGCAAAGACACCTAGTACATGATGCAATCATTCCAACTTACAATGACACATTCATGTACCCTTCCCCCTCCCGGAGTGCCGGACATTCCGGAACATTCTAGAACATTCCCGATGAAAACACCGGAACCATTCCCCAACTCCGAAACGGGACTTTCTTTATATGAATCTTATTCTCCGGACCATTCCGGATCTCCTCGTGATATCCCGAATCCCATTCGAGACTCCGAACAACATTCGGACTCTTTCTCATCATTCCATAACTACTCAAACAACGTCGAATCCTTAAGTGTGTCTCCCTACGGTTCGTGAATTATGCGGACATGATCGAGACACTTCTTCGAACAATAACCAATAGAGGAATCTGGAAATTCATATGGCTCCCACATATTTCTACGATTACTTTGCGATCGAATGAACCACTTACATACGATATCAATGTCCCTTTGTCTCACGATAGTTTACTTATCCGAGGTTATGATCGTCGGTATCTCTGCATACCTAGTTCAACCTCGTTACTGATAAGTACTCTTTTCTCGTTCCCGTGATATGTGATCCCTTGTGAGCCAGTCACATGCTTGCAAGCTAATTGGATGACATTTCACCGAGAGGGCCCAGAGTATATCTATCCGTCATATGGATGGACAAATCCCACTCTTGATCCATGTGTTTCAACCAATACTTTCTGAACACTCAATACCACCTTTATAGCCACCCGATTCACGGTGTGGTGTTTGATGTCATCAAAGCATCCATCCGGTAAAGGTGATATGCATGATCTCATGGTCGAAGGAATTAGATAACTATGTATCAGAAAGCATATAGCAATTGAACTATTAAAATGACTTGATCTTTATGCTACGCTTATCTATAGGAGTATGTCCACCATATCATTCTCCTAACGATATGATCTTGTTGTTAATAACATCTCAATGTTCATGATAGGGAAACCACAATCATCTATTAACCAACAAGCTAGTATTATATAGAGGCTTTACTAGGGACTTCAAAATAAGTTTACAAATCACACAAGTATTAATGTTTCCTTGTTAATACTATTATAGCATGAATGTAAACATTTATCATAAACACAAAGATATAATAATAACTACATTTATTATTGCCTCTAGGGCATATCTCCAACAGTCTCCCACTTGCACTAGAGTCATCTAATCTAGATTACATGGTAATATACCGAACACCCATGGCAGTTTGGTGCTGGTCATGTTTTGCCCTCGGGAGAGGTTTAGTCAACGGATCCGCCACATTCAGATCTGTGTGTACTTTGCAAATCTTTATATCCCAATCTTGGATATGTTCTCGAATAGCATGAAAACGTAGCTTGATGTGCTTCAGCTTCTTGTGTGACCTTGGTTCTTGCGCATTGGCTATGGCGCCCATGTTATCACAGTAGATAGACATTGGGTCCAGCGCACTAGGAACCACACCCAGCTCTGTAATGAACTCTTTCATCCATATTGCTTCTTGTGAAGCCTCCAAAGCAGGCATGTATTCCGATTCAGTTGAAGATCTCGCACAACGCTTTGCTTTGCACTCCTCCAGCTAAGCTGCGCACCATTCAAAATAAATCATTATCCAGTTGTGATTTAGAATCATCCGGATCGGTGTTCCAACTAGCGTCGGTGTAACCATTAACAACGAGTTGTTCATCACCTCCATAAGAAAGAACCATATCCTTAGTTCTTCTCAAGTACTTAAGGATGTTTTGATCATTGTCCAATGATCCACTCTGGATCACTTTGATATCTGCTAGTCAAACTAACGGAGATATGCAATGTCGGTCTAGTACATAGCATGGCATACATTAGAGATCCTATGGCTGAGGCATAGGAGTCTTACTCATCCTTTCTCTATCTTACGCCGATGTCGGACTTTGAGTTTTACTCAAGGTCGTATTGGGCAACATGGGCAAGAACCCTTTCTTGCTATCTTCCATTCCAAACCTCTTTAGAACTTTGTCCAAATATGTACTTTGTGACAATGATATTTGGCGTTTTGATCTATCTCTATAAATCTTTATGCCTAATATGTAAGCTTCGCCAAGATCCTTCATTGAAAAACTATTATTCAAATATTCTTTGACACCATTAAGAAGGTCTACATCATTCCCAATCAATAATATGTCATCCACATATAGTATTAAGAATGCTACAGAGCTCCCACTCACTTTCTTGTAAATACAAGCTTCTCCATAAGTTTGTATAAAACCAAAACTTTTGATTACCTTATCAAAATGTTGATTCCAACTTCGGGATGCTTGCTTCAATCCATAGATGGACCATTGAAGTTTGCATACCTTGTTAGCATCTTTAGGATCGACAAAACCTTTGGGTTGCATCATATACAACTCTTCATCAATGTCACCATTGAGGAATGCTGTTTTGACATCCATCTGCCATATCTCATAATCGTAATATGCAGCGATTGCTAACATAATCCTCACAGACTTTAGCTTCGCTACTGGTGAGAAAGTCTCATCGTAGTCAACTCCTTGAATTTGTCGAAACCCTTTTGCGACAAGTCGAGCTTTATAGCGATAACATTACCATCAGCATCTGTTTTCTTCTTGAAAATCCATTTGTTCTCGACAGCCTTCCGGCCATCCGGTAAGTCCACCAAAGTCCATACTTGGTTTTCGTACATGGATCCAATCTCGGATTTCATGGCTTCCTGCCATTTATTGGAATCTGGGCTCATCATCGCTTCCTCATATGTCTCAGGGTCATCGGTGTTGTCCACCAACATGACACTCATAACGGGATTATAGTAATCTGGAGTGGTACGAGTTCTCGTTGACCTGCGAGGTTCTGTAGCAACTTCGACCGAAGTTTCATGATCATCATCATTAGCTTCCTCTCTAATTTGTGCAGGCACCACAGGAACTTCTTCCAGCGCTGCGCTACATGCAATTTCGAGAGAAGGTTCGTCAACCTCGTCGAGTTCTACTTTCCTTCCAGTCACTTCTTTCGAGAGAAATTCCTTCTCTAGAAAGGATCCATTCTTGGCAACAAAGATTTTGCCTTCGGATCTATGATAGAAAGTATACCCAATAGTTTCCTTCGGGTATCCTATGAAGACGCATTTTTCCGCTTTGGGTTCAAGCTTGTCTGGCTGTAACTTCTTTACATAGGCTTCGCATCCCCAAACTTTAAGGAACGACAATTTAGGTTTCTTCCCAAACCATAATTCATACGGTGTCGTTTCAACGGATTTAGACGGTGCCCTATTTAAAGTGAATGCGGCTGTTTCTAATGCATAACCCCAAAATGATAGCGGTAAATCTGTAAGTGACATCATAGAACGAACTATATCTAAGAGAGTTCGATTACGACGTTCAGACACACCATTACGCTGTGGTGTTCCTGGCGGTGTCAATTGTGAAAGTATTCCGCATTTCTTCAAATGCTCGCCAAACTCGTAACTTAGATATTCACCTTCACGATCAGAACGTAGAAATTTAATCTTCTTGTTACGTTGATTCTCTACCTCACTTTGAAATTCCTTAAACTTCTCGAAAGTTTCGGACTTATGTTTCATGAAATAGATATACCCATATCTACTCAAGTCATCCGTGAAGGTAAGAACATAACGATAACCACCGCGCGATGCTACACTCATTGGACCACACACATCGGTATGTATGATTTCCAATAAGTCCGTAGCTCGCTCCATCATACCAGAAAATGGAGTCTTAGTCATTTTACCCATCAGACATGCTTCGCATCTTTCAAGTGATTCAAAATCAAGTGATTCAAGAAGTCCATCGGAATGGAGTTTCTTCATACGCTTCACTCCAATGTGACCAAGAACACAGTGCCACATATAGGTCGAGTTATCGCTCGATTTCAAACGTTTAGCCTCAATGTTATTAATATGTGTATTTCCACTATCGAGATTCAACAAGAATAGACCATCTATCAAAGGTGCATGTGCATAAAACATATTACTCATATAAATCGAACAACCATTATTCTCGGATTTAAACAAGTAACCGTCTCACAATAAACAAGATCCCGATATAATGTTCATGCTCAACGCAGGCACCAAATAACAATTATTTAAGTATAAAACTAATCCCGATGGTAGATGAAGGGGTAGCGTGCCGACCGCGATCACATCAACCTTTGATCCGTTTCCACGCGCGCGTCACCTCGTTCTTCACTAGCTTCCGTTTATTCTGCGGCTCCTGTTTGAGTTACAAATATGAGCAACCGAACCAGATCAAATACCCGTGCACTACTACGAATACTAGTGAGATACACATCAATAACATGTATATCAGATATACCTTTCTTCTTGATGTTGCGTTCTTCAAATCCGCCAAGTACTTTGGGCAATTCCGCTTCGATGACCTTCTCCTTTGCGTAAAAGCACTTTCGATTATCGGGCTTGGGTCCAGCCTTGGTCTTCTTCGTCGGTGTGGCAACTTTCTTGCCACCCTTCTTGAAGTGTCCTTCCTTAGACTTGCCTTTCTTGAATTTGGTGGTCTTATTGACCAACAACACTTGGTGCTCTTTCTTGATCTCCACTTCGCAGATTTTAACATAGCAAACAGTTACAACTGCTTGTTCATGTTCTGCATGTTGTAGTTCATCACAAAGTTCTTGTAACTTGGTGGTAGTGATTGGAGGACAGTAAATCCCCAAAGCATTAGGAATCACTATACCCAAGCTTTGAAGTTTGTTTGCGTGCCTGCACATCTTAAGCACATGCTCACCGACGAGCTGCCCTCTTCCATCTTGCAGTTAAAGAACTTTTCAGAAGCCTCATAGCTCTCAATTGCCGCATGAGTCTCAAAGATCAATTTGAGGTCACGGACAATATCATGTGGGTCTGAATTCTCAAACCTTTTCTGAAGCTCCGATTCTAAACCATACAAGATAGCACATTGAACTATGGAGTACTGATTCTTCCGAGCAAGGTAAACATTCTTTACTTCATCGGTAGCATCAGCTGCAGGTGGGTCACCCATGGTGCATCCAGACATAGGTCAAATTACCACTGTGAGGACAATCCTCAAATTGCGGAACCAATCCGAAGTTGCTTCCATTGTTTTTTCAACTTTTCTTTCTCTAGGAACGCATTAAAATTGATGGTAGGGGCTGCCATTGATCTACAACATATTTGCAATAGTTTAGACTAAGTTTATGACAAATTGAGTTCTAATTAATAGTAAAGTTTAATCTAGGTGAACCCCCACTCAAAACAACATCCCTCACATTGTTTTAGTGATCACACGAACCAAATCCACCATATCAAAACCGATCATCACGAGAGTTGATATAGTTTCAATGGCGAACAATCGACATGTTCATCATATCTACTATATGACTCATGCTTTACCTTTCGTGATCCGTGTTCCTGAGACCATGTCTGTACATGCTAGGCTCGTCAAGATCAAACCTTAGCTTCCGCATAAGCAAATCTGGCTTGCTTACGTTGTATACACTTGCGGAATCTAACACACCCGATCATCACGTGGTGCTTCGAAACAACAAGCTTTAGCAACGGTGCATACTAAGGGTGAACACTTTAGAACTTGGAATTTATGTGCATGAGGGATCATCTTATAATGCTACCGTCGTCTACTAAGCAATACAAGATGCATAAAGGATTAACATCACATGCAATTCATAATATGTGATATGATATGGCCTTTCTTCTTTGTGCTTCTGATCTCCATCTTCAAGCACGAACATGATCTCCATCATCACCGGCATTGCATCAAGGTCAATGACACTTCTCCATGGTTGTCGTCCACCGGCTTCAACTATTACAACTACTTTGAATAGATATGCGGATCTTAACATAAATTAAAGACAACCATATGGCTCCGCGGTTGCCAACTTACAATAAGGAACATTGCATACATCAAATATAATCACAATCATGGCCATATCACATCATCAGCACACCCTGCAAAACAAAGTTAGATGCCTCTACTTTCTTTGCATATTTTACGTGGTTTGGGGCTTTCAATAAGTGTCGTTCTAACTTACGAACAAGAACCACAACATTGATACTAGTATTGTTAATCACCCGTTGTAAATTGGATCTCCACTATGCTGGGAGAAAGCAGGCACCATAAAGCCACTTATGCGATACAAGTTGCATGTCAAGCGTGGAGCAAGTCTCATGAACGATGTCATGTAAGGTTAGCCCGGGCCGCTTCATCCCAACATCCCGCAAGATGCAAAGTACACAAGAAGCAATTGACAATAAAAGCATCAATGCCCACAATGACCATTGTGTTCTACTGCGCAACAGATCTACATATAGACACGGCTCGATACCCTTTGTAGGGTTTGTAGCATGGAAAATAAAAATTTCTGCCGCATACAAACAAACAAGCCAAGATCTATCTACTAGATTGTAGCGAGTTGATGGAATAACTCACCCTCGAAGATTCCAAAGTGTTTAACGAGCAGATTCGTGGGTGATGTAGTACTCTTTCCGATCTCAAGATCGCGTGACGATCCTTCCGCGCTATGCGTTCGGCAGCGCTCATGATCGGTCACGTTCGGTACTGACGAATACCTTCCTCTCCCTTGTTCCAGCAGGCGGAGGTTGTAGCACTCTCCTCGCGATTCCGGCTGACAACGCGTGGTACCTAAGTAGAGGGGAGATCTCGCAGGGCTTCGCCTTAAGCCGGAGCAAGTATGGTGGAGTATGAGAGGGCTCCTCGGTGATCTAGGTTTTAGACACACCAAGGAGGAGGTGCTAGAGCCGGCGGCTAGGGTTTGGGGCACCCCAAGTCGGTGGCTAGGGCAACCCTGGGAGGTGGCGGCAGCAGCAGGAGGTGGTGGCGCCAATCTAGGGTTTTGGAGGAGAGGTACTTGTGTGTTAGGAGGGGCAGCCCTGCCCCTCCCTTTATAGGTGGGAGGCGCGGCCAAGGGGAGGGGAGTCCCTCCCCAACTCGGCTTGGAGGTGGGCCGGCGGTTGGAGGAGGGAATCCCTCCCCAACTCGGTTTCCCACTCCTCCTCCTCTTTCCAAAACTTGCCGTTTAACTTTCAAACTAGCCGTTTGACTTTTCAAATTAGGATTTAAATAAACCCTTTATTTTGGACAGCAAAGACACCTAGTACATGATGCAATCATTCCAACTTACAATGACACATTCATGTACCCTTCCCCCTCCCGGAGTGCCGGACATTTCGGAACATTCTAGAACATTCCCGATGAAAACACCGGAACCATTCCCCAACTCCGAAACGGGACTTTCTTTATATGAATCTTATTCTCCGGACCATTCCGGATCTCCTCGTGATATCCCGAATCCCATTCGAGACTCCGAACAACATTTGGACTCTTTCTCATCATTCCATAACTACTCAAACAACGTCGAATCCTTAAGTGTGTCTCCCTACGGTTCGTGAATTATGCAGACATGATCGAGACACTTCTCCGAACAATAACCAATAGAGGAATCTGGAAATTCATATGGCTCCCACATATTTCTACGATTACTTTGCGATCGAATGAACCACTTACATACGATATCAATGTCCCTTTGTCTCACGATAGTTTACTTATCCGAGGTTATGATCGCTTGTATCTCGCATACCTAGTTCAACCTCGTTCTTGATAAGTACTCTTTTCTCGTTCCCGTGATATGTGATCCCTTGTGAGCCAGTCACATGCTTGCAAGCTAATTGGATGACATTTCACCGAGAGGGCCCAGAGTATATCTATCCGTCATATGGATGGACAAATCCCACTCTTGATCCATGTGTTTCAACCAATACTTTCTGAACACTCAATACCACCTTTATAGCCACCCAGTTACGGTGTGGTGTTTGATGTCATCAAAGCATCCATCCGGTAAAGGTGATATGCATGATCTCATGGTCGAAGGAATTAGATAACTATGTATCAGAAAGCATATAGCAATTGAACTATTAAAATGACTTGATCTTTATGCTACGCTTATCTATAGGAGTATGTCCACCATATCATTCTCCTAACGATATGATCTTGTTGTTAATAACATCTCAATGTTCATGATAGGGAAACCACAATCATCTATTAACCAACAAGCTAGTATTATATAGAGGCTTTACTAGGGACTTCAAAATAAGTTTACAAATCACACAAGTATTAATGTTTCCTTGTTAATACTATTATAGCATGAATGTAAACATTTATCATAAACACAAAGATATAATAATAACTACATTTATTATTGCCTCTAGGGCATATCTCCAACAGTTTCATCCTCTTCTGATGGGTTTTCTATCTCTCAGAAAAAGTATATTCAGGATCTTCTTGCTCGGGCTCTCTTACGGATGAGCGCACCGTTGAGACTCCTATGGAGCTTCATGTTAAGCTTAATTCTACGGATGGTGATCCTCTTTCCGATCCCACTCGTTATCGCCATCTTGTTGGGAGTCTCGTTTATCTTGCTGTCACCCGTCCTGATATCTCGTATCCTGTTCATATTCTGAGTCAGTTTGTCTCAGCTCCTACCACTGTTCACTATGGTCATCTCCTCCGTGTCCTCCGTTATCTTCGTGGCACGATTACTCGTCGCCTTTTCTTCCCTCGTTCTAGCTCTCTCCAGCTTCAGTGCTACTCGGATGCTACGTGGGTGAATGATCCTACGGATCGTCATTCACTTTCTGCTTACTGTGTGTTTCTTGGTGGTTCGCTTGTTGCTTGGAAGACGAAGAAACAGGTAGCGGTTTCCCGTTCGAGTGTTGAGGCTGAGTTGCGGGCTATGGCTTCGGTGGCCTGAGGTGACCTGTTACGGTGGTTGCTTGCAGATTTTGGTGTCTCGTTTACGCCCACTCCACTTTTGTCGACAAGACAGGTGCTATCAGTATTGCACGTGATCCGGTCAAGCATGAGCTGACCAAGCATATTGGTGTTGATGCTTTTTATACACGTGCTCAGGTGCAGGATCAGGTTGTTGCGCTCCATTATGTGCCTTCAGACTTGCAGTTGGCAGATTTCTTTACAAAGGCACAAACTCGCGCTCAGCATGATTTCTTACTCTCCAAACTCAGTGTTGTGGATCCACCATGAGTTTGAGGGGGGGGTGTTAGAGTATATTTGTGTATTGTATTTTCCCCATATGTTAGGGGGTTTCCTGTATATTTGCACCTGTACATGTACTATATATTCTGGCTTGTGGCCCTCTGGTAATACAAGATCTATTGCCCTAACACTCCCATCCGTGTAGACTGGTCTGGGTTAGTGTCTTAGTGGGCCTTTCTCGTAGATGCATAGGTATAATTTATTTTTCCTATCTTGGGATGGGTGGGCCATGGCCCAGTCTTGCCTTCACATAGCTCCGCCAGTGCATGCCGCTAGGGTTTCGTCAAACCCCCATCCGTCATCGGCGTACCAAAGGAGAAGAAGCAGAGGAAGCCGGTGCCAAGGCCGGAGGGCTTGACGGATGCCGAGTGGTTGAGTGATTGCCGGTGGAGGAAGATCGAAACAAAGAGCCGTAGGGATAGGATGGCGAGGTCGGACTCCTCTCCGCTTTGGCCAAAGCCTCCGACGACATGCCTCGCTCCGCTCTGTCAGAAGTTAATCTTCTTAATAGAATTTGTTTTGTACACTATGGTTTATTAGTGATTGTTTCTGGATAGTTACCTTTTGCTTTAAACCCGTATTCAGCTGGATATGTCTGTTGAAGTGAAGTGCCCGCGAACCATATCAAGCCCATATATTCATTTATCCATTCATTTGTGTTACGATCTTAATCATGATTATAACCTTCTGTGCGATGTAGGTTGAGCACGTGGACACCTCAAGAAAGAACCGGCAGTAATGCAGATGAGGCCGTAAGTGCTCACGATCAAAATTAGGTAGTTTAGAGCAAGTACAATAGAGCCACTAAGAAGTAAAATATACTATTTATGCTGAGTTGGAAGAGAGAGAAGAGGAGAGAGAAGATGAGCCGGCTGTAAGTTAAGAGTCAGCTCTAGCACGTGCTCCTAGGTGTTTTGTGAGAGTGAAATGTAGGCCACACTTTAATAAAGTAGTACATCCTTGTGTTCAACTATTGTACATATTAGCTATATAACTGACTATAGATAAGATGGCAACATCTTATAATCAACAAGCGGCTACACTATTAAACTTGCTCTTAACGAGTTTTTCACTTTTTTTATGTGCCTTTTATCGGGTACCATGCATGTCAATAAAATAATTGGGTGGCCATTGTCTTTCCGGCGGTGAAGCACACAGTTTTTTGTACTATACTTTCCGTTCTTTTCGTGTGTCTGGCAACAAGTATACCATCATGGTTGTTCGTCGATGAGGACCAACGGGTGTTGATCATTAAGACTACCCAACGCTAGTACTACCTTCGTTTAAAAGATTAAGATTTTTTTTAAAGTCAAACTATTTAAAATTTGATCAAGATTTTCTAAAATATATTAATATTTACAATAGAAGATTCATTCTCTTTGATCCATCACGAAACATATATTTCACATGGTATCTACTCCCTCCGTTTTAAAATATAAGATGTTTTAGCTTTGTGAAAGAAGTGTATCTAAACCCCTTTTAGTGTCTAGGTTCACTCAAAACCTAGATGAACCTAGACACTAAAAGGGGTCTAGATACACTTTATTCACAAAGCTAAAATATCTTATATTTTTAAAACGGAGGGAGTATACAATATCATAATTCTTGATAGTCTTTCTAAATATTCGGTCAAAGTTTTTATACATTGTTTTCTTTGAGAAAAAATATAAACCTTATCGTTTGAAACAGAGGTCGTATCTTATAGGTATCGTGCACTCCAACCTGACCGAGTCACTTTTTTTGGGTAAACATTACTACTCGCTCCGTCCTAAAGCAACGAAATATGCCCTCCCAGCCTATGCGTTAATATTCGTGCAAGAAAACTATACACCTTATATTAAGGAACAGAGGGAGTAAAAATTTGAGCTCACAAGATATGCAATTATATTAGCAACTGAAGGCGTGAAATAAATAGTAGTCCCTCCGTCCCAAAATAAGTGACGTGGGTTTGTCTAGATTCGGATGTATCTAGACACATTTTAGTATATAGATACATATGAATCTAGATAAACCAAGTCACTTATTTCGAGACGAAGGGAGTAAATGAGTTTCACAAATTTTATGAATTTGTAGAGGCTCACTTAATACTCCTAAGAGCTTGTCAAAATCCAGGGAAGGCACATAGATAAATTTTAACATAGCTACCTTTTTTTTGGTGTAACCCTAATCTGTACATATGGCTAGATATGGTTAGTTGCAGCAAGGATAAGGAGGCCACGGTGAGAAACAAGTTGACCACCACCAAACTGTCTATCCACAACGAGGTTGACGGCAGCACACACTGTTGTACCCCTCTGTTCCGAAATATAAATTATTTTGGCAAATTTTATGTTGCCAAAAAAAAATTGGAATGGAGGAAATACCATTTATTGCCCGGTTTGGTGTCAACGACTTTGGAAGGCAACCCGCAGATGAACACCATCATGATACTAGCAATTGATGAAGAAAATGAATACTCCCTCCGTCCTAAAATAAGTGTCTTGCATTTGTCTAGATTCAGATGTATCTCACACTAAAAGTCTAGATACATACGAATCTAGACAAATCCAAGTCACTTATTTTGGAACGGAGGGAGTAGTAAATAAGCTCCAAGAATTCTAAGAATTTGCAGAGGCTCAACTAACTGTCCTAAGTTTTTCAAAATCAAGGGAAGCTATTTAATCGAGAATGAAAATGACAAGATTGTGCACAGTAATATGCAAAGGAATGCTCATGAGTTGCTCGTGGATGCTAAGTCACACAATTCATATCCAGGGCTTGACAGTGAGATGTTTTCTGAACAATAGAGTATTAGTATCACAATCCCAATCTATCCTCCAAAACCTCGTGGCATGTAATTTAGGCCAATATTTACAAAGCCGTTGCTACCATGAGCTAGCAAAGACTACTGAATCTTATCTTTATTTCTACACCACAAATTCTATAAACAAGACGGCCAATCAGTAGAAGTTCAGAACTCCGGAGATTGTAATAGGAGGGTCGATCTGCACCCGCTTTGCTTTCCCTTTGGAAACCAACTTTGGCAGCGTGTTTGCTTCCTTTGGTCCAACACATGCTGCTGTCCAGAGAGTACCATGTGGCCAGTCATTTCTGGAATCAACAGTCTCTCCATTTACCATTCCAAGCTGCGCCTCGAGAGCAGCCATCTTATCATTGTAGAAGAAGGCGTTAAACGATACGGGGACTTCCTGGTTCTGGTAGACGGCATAACTTGCAACTGCAGCTACACCATGTGCCCTTTTGTGGGCAAGGGTGACGTGCACCTTGTTCAGGTTGTCTAATTTTATGGCCTCAAAAAAATTGTTGACATCGGTGTCCTTCTCTGCAACCTGTTCAGTTTGCAATATGTACAATGTGGTTAGAGCAAGAGCTTCATCCATGAATGCTTCATAAGGAAATAACCTAGCAGCAGCGGTCACATAGAACAAACCTATGGCTGAGGAACTCCCCAGCAAACAGTATCTAATACATCCGAGCTGAGCAAAGAATTCCTGCTTTGGAGACTAAGCTGAGCATACAGTTCTTACCTTACGAACAAGGCACAGTATATCTGCCTGTGATAATGTAACAGCAGCAAAAATGATATTGCCGAACCTCCGCTTCGCAGTATCAGGGGTTCCGATATCACCTTTTGCCACAGCCTTTAACTGCTCCACTACTTCTTTCACCACAACTTCAAACGGAACCTAAATAAAATAAACATTATAACAGAAGAAATCAATTATCTTTTTCCCCAGCGAACAAAAGAATCATCATCCTGTGCACTGAAATTATAAACTCGAAGCCTTTCATGGTTTCAAACTAGTAGGCAGGATTAGTGCATGCTAGACAATAACTCCCTGACTGAAGCACATCACATAGCAATGTAAGGCATCTCTACTGTTATTGCTAAAAAGGGTAACATGGGTATTACCCCAATGGATGAGGTTGGTAGACTGAACTGTAAGCATAGGTGCCCGAAAGTAAACAGGGTAGTACAACTAATAATGTGCGTGAAAAGAGGTTGGTATATATGGTATTTCACACTATGTTTAGGTTTTGTGTCTTCTGTACTACATTGCCTACTTTGGCTTGAGTCACTAGAATACGTCAATTCATTAAGTTAACATCGGCAACAGGGTAAAGTGAGTTTGGAAGGTTGTTCTGCCACAAACTTCTTTGGTTTGAGATAACTTAGTAATGTCTCTTATTTGTTTGTGACAAAACGGCATGGGGTAGTGCAAAATCGCAACCACTATCCTTACTGACTTTGGTACTTTGTTGTTCTAATTGTCCACAGGTTAAAGTTTCTCGGTCAAACATTAGTTTCATGAGATTTTTCCATATATGTTTTGTACTCCTTAGATTTCTGTTATCATCTCTCCAGGTTGTACACGGTTCTGAATGTTTTGGTTGCACACGATTGTTAGGAAGACCAAAACGTGTGATTCCTTCTATGGTGGTAGATGATTTTTTCCTTGCACTATGGACTATTTAAAGGAGCAACTCGCATTTTTCAAATTTGTGGTTTTAAACTCTACTGAAGTCACTACATGTGTGCACGTGTGTCTTTGATTCTGATGTCAGATTATCTTCAAAGTTTCAGGTCATTGGGAGGAAGTTATGTCTCATTTTGTTATGTGATTAGGGAAAGCAATGACACTGGATGAGGACTGTATACTTCAGAGATCAAATTCCTGTTTAAAAATATCGAGGCAGAAGCACGCGACATGGAGGATATACTAAAGAGAATGTCTAAATTGGAAAGTGAGATTATCAATGACTTTTGAGGAATTCTCTTCCGAGAGCTTTGATGTACAGTGCAACAAGGAAAATAAAACCGAAGCAAAACCTAAAAAAATTCAAATGATACAAACCAAAAACCAGAGTGAAATGTATTAGATGTTCTGAGTAAGTTAAACACATTGTATAGGTTTGGGAGACTATATTGAATTATTTTAGAACTGTTGTTTGTGCTATTCTAACTTATTATCATGCCCATTATTATCCAACTCGGCGTCTTGGCCATGCCAATGAGAAATTACTTTAGTCTAGCTTTTCTCTCCCGCTGCAACGCACGGGCACGTTTCCTAGTAGATTTCCAATGTATAATACGGAGTAGATGAGATGTGTTTACCTGGATGGATTTAAGATAATCTTCATTCTTAAACAAGATCTCACGCAACCTCTTCTCCCACTGTTCCCATTCTTCACTAGCATATGAGCCATTTGATCGCTTCCGTCTGATTCGATATTATGGGTCAAATCAGCCAGTATATAGAAGAATCATGATTTTGACTATTCCGGTCTAGGTTTGCAAACATTATAAGTTGACACAGCACTAGCTTTGTACCCAGGGGTTAACAGATAACACTTCCATACCTTCCACGCCTGCTTCGATGCAGTTTGAATATGCTAAGCCCCTCATCTAAGATACTTTTGACATCACCAGGCAACAGAGCTCTGAAATCAGGAAAAGCCAAGTGCCAGTTTGGTAGATACAAGTTTTTTGATCAACAAAAGTACAAACGAAAATGAAGCCGGACTCATCATGGCATGTTTCTCTGGTACATATAAAATATGAAAAGCTATAAACTTCTGGGTTCATAAGGGTACTGAGCAAGTTATCTTTCCCCAGCATAGGAACACAGAAGAGCATGGCTCAACAAACAGGATATTTAAGATAAGTTCATGAATACAATAGGAGGAAAAGTGTAAGAGCAAAAGAAACAGGTCATTTTATAAATAAAAATGGTAGAAGCAGTACAATAACATGTGAAAATCTGTACCTATCAGGCTTCAGCAGAGGCATCTTAACCAAGGAGCCGAAACGCTCATACAGTTCACTTTCAAACTCTGTTCGACTCTGGAAGTGCATTTTTCTTGAATGTCACATTGATAATATGGTATATTCCAGGAGGATTTTAAATAGTTTTTCAGGAAAGGACATACCATGCCATCATAGAGGTTGTAAAATGTTAGCAATACATTACCAGCACTCGGTGAGTCCTTACCCAGATTTCCCTTTATAAGTACGTAGTCATAACATGTTAGACAATTTACAATATACAGCAGTCATTATCTACAAACTTGTGTACAGCGCAAAAATGTCTACATACCGGATGATCGACCCGTTTGAGTACACGAAGCATGAAAACAGCAAGAGATTCAATAGAAAATGGATTTGTATCGGTGCCTGCAGTTGCAAGGAAATTAAGAAAAAATACAAAGAAATTTAATTATCCAATCCAAGAATATAGAAATACCGTAACCAGAGATATAGACAGTGAAGATGGGAAAACTACTCTTGAATCTATAAAATCCCCAAGCACGGGGTTTTGTACAGACTTGTCTTTTTTGATTGTTCTCTGAATTATAGTATACGGTACAGAGTACCAGGTACAGTATCAAGCATACATACTTATGAATAGCAGTACAGTCTTGTTTTACATGAAGAACTAGAAAGAAAAATAAACTACAAAAAAGGTCCTCCACAACGTGGGACAGGAAGGCTGATGACACGCTCTGTTGCTCCTCCACAGCTGTCCATGGACTTCACCTGCTGACACTTTGCGGACTAACTGCAGCGGCGCTTCAACCGCATTGGCCATCCCTCCCGACATCAGGTCATCGAAGAAGATCTTGAGGGGGAGAACTCGGCTGGAAAGAAGAAGGCTCTTCGCTCCACCAAAGGTCCAATGCTCCAGAGAAAACGCCAAACCATGTCCTGTCTGCTTGAAACCCGGCTCTATCCTCTACAGCCCCAGTGCGGGCCTCCAATCAGGAGGTTGAGAAGAAAAGACACCAAATCGAAAGAAAAATCAATGAAGACCAGCCTCACAAGGGCGCTTGAGATGAACCAGAAATACATCATTCTTGCAAGAAGCAATCGGCGCCAGGCACTAGGTTTTGACTGCATGCATAGCCAGAACCATGGAGAGATGAAGCACAACTGAAAGAACTTGCCGAGCACAGAGTGTTTTGGATGAGAAAGCCGACGAATCCAAGAGCGATTTGCAGGGATTATTAACTAGAAGGCACCGGATTGGATAGTGCGGGCGGATCTTGCCTCCCTCCGCTGATGCTGTTGCCAGACAGACAAGGCAGAGAATAGCACCGCCATCACAGATTGAAGACCTTGGCACCTCTGGAGTAAACAAGGTGGTGCTAATCAGATCTGGCTTAATGCCCTCCTCCTAATCCAGCATCACCAGCCAGATAAGGGGGAAATATTTTCCACAACTAACAGAAGAACTGACCACTGGATGAAGGAAGCAGTAATGGAAAACCAGAGTATACACAGCAGCGCCGACCCCTATACACGACATATCTCCCTTCCCAAGTCACTCCATCCGGGCAGCGCACGTGGAGACATGGGGAAGGAGACGGAGCTTCAGTTTTCCGCACTACACACGTCTCTCACCTCGCTTAGAAGGAGCCCCCCCCCCCCCCCCCCCCAGAGCTCATCTTACAGACTTGTCAAAGTAGTGCATTCATGGGGTTTGAAGCACATACATCTCGAATATATGCCAGATTGTTATCCAACGTTGTTACGTTGCATTTCTATCATAAATTCAAAGGAGTGCATAATTTTCAAACATTGCTTTCCTCCTCAGTTCTTTGTGAAGTGGCAAAAAATGGAGCAACAAATAATGAAGCATAAGTTACCTTCAGAATCAGGAATAACAGGAACAGCAGCCGCTTTTGTGGTCCTGCACATATCTTCGATCTAGAATAAATATACCACCAGTTCAAGTTCTTTCTAAATTGTAACATGCGAAAGAAATAACATTGATAGTTATACTCCATCTAATTTGAAAGTAGTCTTGCCTGCCGCCACACTTCCTTATTTGGTGCATTTTTGTCGGCGAGGGTTATTCTAAATGGATTGGTTTTTAGCCCATTAGCAACCTTTTGCCAGTATTTTTCTGCAAGGGCAGACAGTTTACAAAAAGGTCAAAAAAGCCTCTCTAGAAGAAAATATAACACCTAAAATAGCAATGAAAAGTGAAGAACAGGTATACAGGCATATATGTATGCAATACTCTACCAATAAAACAACTGATGCTAATATATACTGCTAAAAGTAAACACAAAATGATATTCCCATAATTTTCAAAAAACCACATCTACAGCAGGATATCGACTATAATTTATTTCAGTAGAGCAGCCTTCCTTTCTGAGTAGAAATATAGTCCTATGTGGCCCTGCAAACTTTGGGGGATATGGATTCGGTTTAGAGGAAACAAGCCCCCACCTCACCTTGCTACACAGCCCAATGGTCTAGTGTCCCTAACATGTGAGTGCAAGTTCCAGATATCAGTGGATTACTTGTGTATCCTCACAGAAGAAAAATGAATGTCCTATTTTGTCAACTCAAGATGATGACTTCCAAATTAGGGCCTTGCAACCAAATCAGAGTATGAAAATAGGATCCTTCCACTCATAAATAAATAAATATATTGATAACTATAATAAAACCAATGTAGAAACCACACTAGCACATTTCAGTCAAATTTGGATTCGTTTTTCGAGTCCATGATATAAACAAATTGGGTGGATCCTCCACCCGTTTAGCTAAGAAAGAATAGATACAGAGGTGGATAATAGATAGATATAAGATCATGAGCTGCCCCATAATGAAACCACCAGTAGTCGCGAATATCTCCACACTAGCAACTGATAGTATTTTGTCACTAGCACAATGGAATTTATAATTCTCAAAATAAACTATTTCAGGGAAAGAAAATCACAACGGCAGTTCTATTGGTTGACAAGGAATATACCAATAATTCAATTATCATTGTGAACAACGGGATGCAACTACAGGAAGCATAAAGTCAGGGAAAATGGCTACAGGCTGCCAGAATAATCAAATTTGTATTTTTTCTCATAAGCATACGTAAACTGCACTACTGCACACATCCACTCGTTCTACTTGCAGAAGATATAAGAAAAGGTGGGCCTCCTCCATGGAATCCATACTTTGGTCCTATAAACATAGCAACCAAAGAATACTGCCAAATGTCCCGTACCTTTAGTAAGATCTCCTTCCAAACTATGAAGAGGGCGATTATCACCAAGGCCACCAGGTATTTTCAATATCTCATTGCATAGAGCAGACTTTGCACAACCAGGTATACCTGAAAGAAAATAATAAACATGATGGGATGGGAATTAGAAAATAAAAAAAAATGAAAAAGATCATAGAACTTCACAGGGAAAGATGAAGATCTATACATTTAGTTATTTACTAGCTAGAAAATTGTGGTATATCGATAATGATCTTAGAGCTGGTTGGTCTGGTATAAGCATAGACTCACTGGGTTTATAAGGTTAAGCCAAGCAGCCCAAGCCCAAGGAGGCAGTTGGTCTAAGACTTACAGTTAATATTGCTTAAGCAAGATCCTCTGAGAATCTGCTTGCATACACCTTATGACTTACTTATCTAGTTTATCAGGTTTATAAGCTTTAAGCTTGGTAAGATAATGTTTGAGAATTGAGAGAGGCGGAAGCTAGGGTAAGAAAAATCCAGAACCAACGGTTTTAGTGCATAAAATCGGTTAAGCTTAAAGTTACCTAAAAACAATGGTCTAATCTAGACATATGTGGTCCAGCTGGTATGGCACCTCAGTTTCTTGCAGAAGGACAGGTTCGATGCCCAACCAAGCACATGCTAGAGAAGTTATCTTCTTTTACTTTCAGAGATTTGTTCCTGCGAAACCTGGCCTGTTTGAGGCTTAAGATAGATGAATTAAACAATGGGTCATCTTGGCCCTACTTGCAAGTTCTGAGTTAATGTTATGTGTCATGTAGAGGGTAATACGCCGAACCCCTGGACCTCTGCAGCACGACTCCAGCCGTGGAGGGATTGTCGCACAACAGAGGCAGAGAAAGAGGTAACGTAGGTTGGGGGATAATAGATCTGATTCTCTATTGATTGCCATAAGGGTCTAGAGGCAGACATTAAATAGCCCATGTACTCCCTTCCATCCTAAAACAAGTGACTTGAATTTGTCTAGATTCGCATGTATCTAATACTAAAATAAGTCTAGATACATCCGAATGTAGACAAATCCAAGTCACTTATTCCAGGACGGAGGGAGTACATTACTTGAAGTCTAAGGCTAGAATCCTAACAATCTTGGGAAGGACTAAATAAACTTAGAAACTAACTCTAAAGTTACAATCCTAATTAATTAAAAGGATACCGATTGATTCTCTTTCCTATCTATTTGCTGCTAGCTGAAGCCCTTCACGTGACATTATGGGTAATCTATCAGCTATTTGGAAAATCTAAATATACCAAATGTTCTATCATCTGAAGTAGCTATAACCCTACAACCACTACCCCCACCAACAAAAAAGCACAGCAAATCAGTTGGGTGTTATGGACAGTTTGAGCACTGTCAGACAACGGCGGTACAAATGATTCATCAAGTTTTTAATCTTGAGAGTAATAATATCTAAATGTATCAGTTATTAAAATGATTAAAAATAACTCAAGATGAAGAGTGCTTATGAAACATAAAACGTAGAATCTGTTAAAAGAAAAATATAATTTACCAGGAAAGAAGACAATAAGGCCCTTCCCAGTTTTTGAAACAACATCAGCGGAAATTGTAGGACTAGAAGGTGCTGCCCCACGTTCTGGCTGAAGATTATCCTCTTCATTTCTTTGTGCGTCGAGTATGGCCAAGAAATTTTCTGTTTGAACCAAGTCACCAGCAGCCCCTATCAATGCCTGGTTTTTAGGGCTGCGCTTAGCATATTGCTCAAGGAAAGGCTCTGCCTCACTAAGATACATTGAGGGCGAGAGTGGCTTATTATTGTCATATTTCTCTCTAATGTAGACAGCCCTGTTTTGGCAAACCAATTAAATAACAAGAAACATGTGTAGTTTGGTAAAAAAAAAACACTAAAAAACACCCCCTATGAAGAGAAAGAAGTTTGCAACATACCATTTATCCAACAGATCGCAAAGATCATTCTGTTTACTTGGTGATGTTCCCCAATTCTCCATTTCCCTATTAACATATTCAGGACCACTGATATCAGAGGCAGCACTGTTTGCATTCAATACGACAGCACCAACCACAACTCAGATAGAAAAATTTCACATGGCTGAAATCTTCAAGCATCAAATGATCATTTGATGAAGAAACATTCTTGAATATCACAGAAAGGGTATCCAACATGGGAGTGGCCTGGCTTTATAGGTGTTAACATTTTCTACTAATATGCATAATAATATAAACTTAATAGATGTCTGGAGGTTGTGCACTGTTTTTCCGGAGTTACACAAATTATGGACATGACGAAACTAAATCAAAACTAGTAGCTGCGTAAAATTAGCAAAGTAAAGATAGTCTTGTGGCAATACTCATCTATTTCAGCCAACTGCTGAAAGAGCTGCGGAAAGGTAAAGAACAAAAATTTGAGATTTGAATACATGGCATACCTTAGGTAATATTTTATATATTTAGACCGGTCATCTTTGAAAATGGTTCTGAGGCCATTCCGAAATAAAAATGTCCTTATCTGTGAGGTAGCAATGTAAGAGAATCATTAGAAGATACAGACATCATTAAAACTTTTATGAATGCAGTCCTCTCCACCGTGCAAGAAAAAAGGAGGAAAGAAGTCCACACATATATGCCAAGCTTGTAAGCATTATAATGGCATTGCAATACTTATTTGCAGGTGCATCAAATGTTAAATGAAAGCGAGCAATCCAGAGTAAACAGCATTGTATGCATACATCAAGAAGTGACCAACGAGCATCTAAGCCCTATAAGCTGAAAACAGTAAAAATGAAGTACCTTATAAGGAAGGAATTTTAGTTTGACCATTAAATTTGAATCCTCATCAGCCAGACCATCCTTAGCGGACGAACTTGAATCCAAGGCACCTTCAATATTGTTGAGTAAAATGTTACTGTCTTTGGAAAGTTCCGAAGCATTCTTATCATTCGCCTTGAACAGGTTTACATCAATGAAGAAACCTAACCATGAAACATTATGTCAGTCAGTGGCACAGACTTATTATATTGAGAAGAATTTTAAGTCATGTGGTCTATCTTACCCCTATACAGTGGCCATAACCCTTGATTTTTCCTACAAATATACATGACCAGTTAAATCTCATGACAAATAATAAATCACAAAAGGCAAAGAATAATAGTACTGCAATTGAGCTAATCACAATCTTACTTCATCTCTTGCTGATAGCGTGTAAAAACGGAATCACTATACACATGGATAACCATCTTGTAATACAAGTTATCATTTGAAAGGTAACATTTGAACGCTACAGATAAACGTCTCTCCAAACTAATCTGCTTCATCAAACGAATCATCTCCTGTAACAGGGCAGACAAAATAAATTATCATGTACTCTCTGTACTAAAACCACGACAAGTATTTTTAAACGAAGGGAGTACTAGTTAATGGATTATTGATATCTGCTGTTATAAACATTCACAGCAATTGCAAAAAGACTTATTGTTAGACAAAAACAAATAAAAATTACTAACCTGTAATTTCTGTGTTGCATAGTCTGTAGGATGTGCTTGCAAAAAGTCAGTGACAACCGATTCATCAGCTTTTCGTGACTGAGCATCAAGACCATTATTTCCAAACCAATCAGAATGGTCCGAACACATTGAAGATCCAACATTTTCAAGAAGTGCTTTAATTTTCTGTTCGTGTAAAAGTAATAAGAAGTTACTGCAAGATAGAACCAATACAAAACATGAAAAGGTGAATACCAGTTGACAACATTAAACAATACCTGTTTTTCATCTAACCTATTAGGGGGGCATAATTCACGTAAACTTGGTCCTAAATCATAGTCAACTGCATAGGAAAGTAACTTTGTAAATCAACGATAAAAACTACTCCCTCTGTTCCGAATTAAGTGACTCAACTTTTTCTAGATACACATGTATCTAGACATGTTTTGGTGTGTAGATACATGTGTATCTCGACAAAGTTATGACACTTAATTTGGGATGGAGGGAGTAATATATTTACAACTCGATTACATTAACAATTATTTCCTATAACATGTTCAGATGCATCAGAAAATATTTACAAGGACAAAAGCATAGATAACAACCATAGCAGTATTTTATTTCTAGTATTTCGATTCTCTTCCTTTATTATTTTTATTCTGTCCCTTGCTCTACCATATTAAGCAAAATATTACATTTGAATATGGAGAATTTTGTTCATATCTTTTATTTATCATGATCTGGCTCAGTTACCATGGTCAGGAGCAGCCGAACCTAAAACATCATATGGTAAAGATTTGCAACCAAATGAAAAGTAGCTACTTTTCCTTGAATGAGAAAAAAGAGGTCTATTTGACAAATTTAAACATTGAGGTGGAATTTTTTTTGGAAACAGACAGAAACTCTCTTTATGGCTATCTATTGCACTCAGATACAAGTAGATAACAAGGCACAATCATTTTTCTTACCTCCATCTAATGGAGGCTGTGAGAAGTTTCTCAGGACTTCTTCCATCTGAACTGAACTTTCACGACTAACAATACGGGCAACCAGACCTTCAAGTATCTCACCCTGTACAATTACATGATCCTTTGACCCTACAAATAAGAGAGACGTGAAACTTTTTACAACAACAGTGAAGTGTAAGACAACAATTATTATTCAAGATAGACTTACCTGGTACAGATATATCAGCTATTTCATCAAGGGCTTTGCAAACCGGTGTGGCAGTCCCCTCTTCACACAATGCATCATAGACAGCAAAAAAAGAATAGGCAGATTTCCTTCAAAGATATCAACAGAAAGAATATAATAATATTAAAAAAAGACCCAGCGAAAAATGAAGGTGTGCTGCGTATAAAACAGCTTTGGAATGGAAACTTATATCGAGTAAGGGAGTCAATGACTTTGCCATAGGAATTTACTTAACATAAAGTTGTCAGATGGCTACCTTGTGGAAAATAGCCAGACATGATTTGTTGGGAGGCGCCATTTTCGACAAAAGGCAATCACCTCCGAAGTAGAATAGAACTTTGGTTTGCCATGACCCAATTCTGTTACAGCTGTAACCACGGCTGCATAAAGGACAATATAAAACTGACATAAATATGCATTCAAAATAGATTTTGTAAAAAAGACTACCAAGAATGGTAAAATGTATGGATTGAAAAATGATGCCATAGTTAAATGGGTGAAGTAACCTCTCCAAACTTGAAGCAAGAAAAATACCAGCAATGATGCAGACAGAATAACATGGGCAGAAAAAGGATGGCATTGATGTTTTGTTCAGTCTTTAGAACAACCCAAATAGAACCTTGCTGTTAAGTCAATGCAAACAGTGAAATTTAGAGTGCTTTCAAGTATATCAATGAAAGTTTTTTTTTTACCTTTAATTGTAGTCCAGTTGTTATTTCCGGAATCATAAAATGTTTCTACTCTAATGGTTTTAGTTTTATACGTTATATCAGCAGTTGTGGCAAACCACAAAACGATAATTTTAATAGTGTCATTGGAACCTAATTTACCCCCAACATTAACAATATTTGACCATTTTATTATTCTAATACACATCACCCTATCCACTATTTTCGCGAAAATGCAAAAAGCTTTGCATTTCGATGCATTGATAGAAAAATAGAGTTATATGTACAAAGTCAAAAGTGGACCAACACCCACACCATACAACTCAACCCAAGAAAACAACATCTGGCGTATCCCGCGTGCTCCTGCGTCCGCCCATGATCTCGCATCCGCTTTGATCATGCCGACTAGGGAGGGCACCGAAGGCACCCCCTTGTTGAAGACTATCACGTTCCTATGCTTCCAAATCCACCACGCCGTGAGGATGATCATCGATGAGGTCCCTTTGCGCATGTGAAGTGGGTTGGAACGCACCACCTGCGTCCACCACTCCGCGAAAGCTCCTTGAACAACCGGTGGTCCCACGATAGATCGTATCCAGGATAGGACCTCGTGCCAGATTGTCCACGAAAACGGAACAACCTGTGAGGATGTGTGACATAGTCACCTTGGACTGATCACAGAACACGCAACGCGGACGGCGGGGATGTCGGTGGCGTGCGAGCCTCTCACTCGTCCAGCATCTGTCTTGGCAAACCAGCCAGATGAAGAACTTCACCCTAGGTGACGCCCATGATTTCCAGTTGAAGTTCCATGATCCAGAGGCTACAGACCTGTGGAAGAGGGTACAGTAGCAGAACTTGTAAGAGTACTGGCCATCGGTCGTCCACCACCAGATCAACTTGTTTGGCTCACCACACAGATGCAGCCCCTGTAACCGGGCCCACAAACTACACATACTGCCAAAGTGCTAGGGGGTTCACGGCTCCTGAAATGTCCGTGATCCAGCTGCGCTCAGTGAGAGTGTGCCGCACCGTCCTCACCTTTGTGGGTCCACACGGGATGAGCGCCAGTAGGTCCGGCTCTATCTCCCTGATCGACTTCCCATCCAGCCATCTGTCCTCCCAAAAAAGAGCGGAGGTTCCATCGCCCAGTACCATCATGGTAGTCAAGCAATCTGCACGACTGCTCCACCGGCTGCGTGCTCCTTGCGTGCTGCTGAAGCTGGACCTTGCCCGCGCCTTCGACAGCATTTCTTGGGCCTTCCTCTTCGAGATCCTATGACAATATGGCTTCACCGACCGCTTCCTGGATTGGCTGGCAATCCTCCTCTCCTCGGCGAACACGCGCGTACTAATCAATGGTGAATCAGGACTCCCAGTATGGCATCGACGTGGCCTATGCCAGGGTCACCCCCTTTCGCCACAGCTCTTCGTGCTTGCGGTTGATGCACTCGGACGCTTGGTCCAGCTGGCTCTGCAGGCCGGCATTCTCCAGGAGCTCCATCCAAGACGCCACATCCCTGCGTTCTCCATGTATGCAGACGACGTCGTCCTATTCTGCCATCCCACGACAGACGATCTGACGGCAATCAAAGAGATACTGCAGCTCTTCGGCCACGCTTCCGGGCTACAGGTCAACTACAACAAGAGCACCGCCTCTCTCCTGCATTGCGACCAACAGCTTGCTGCTATGGTGGCTAACCAGCTTGGCTGCCCCATCGTTGACCTCCCGATCACATACCTGGGGATCCCTCTCACCATACACAGGTCCTCTGCTGCCCAGTTACAGCCGCTGGTCGAGAGAACAGCATCACGCCTACCCACCTGGAAGGCCCAACTGATGAACAGATTTGGACGCCTCGCGCTCATCAAATCGGTACTCAACGCCATACCCCTCCACCAACTCATGGTGCTGGGCCCTCCCAAAAAGGTACTGAAGCAGCTGCGCAGGGTTGAGAGGACCTTCCTTTGGGAAGGAAGAAAGGAGGGCACGAGCGGAGACTGCCACGTCAGCTGGGACAAAGTCTGCCATCCCCAGTCGCACGGGGGCCTCAGGATCCTGGATCTCAAGCGCGCCGGCATTGCTCTCCGCGTTCGTTGGCTGTGGCTATCTCGGACAGATGACACCCACGCCTGACATGGCCTGGACCTCCAATTCTCTCAGGAGGAGCGTGAGATCTTCTTCGCTTCCACGGTTATGACGATTGGCAATGGCCAAAAGGCCCTATTCTAGGAAGACAGATGGATCGAGGGGCGCGCAGTCCGTGAAATTGCACCCCTCCTGTACGAGTGCATCCCGACCCAGAGGCGCAACCAACACACGGTTGCGCAAGGCCTGGCCAACAACAGCTGGGCCAGAGACATTCAAGGTACGATCGACCTCCAAGAGATTGGGCAATACCTACAACTCTGGCAGCGCGTGGCCAACACTCAGCTCTCAAATGACGGAGACCGCCTCATCTGGAAGTGGACAGCTGACGGCATCTACACCGCGCAATCCTGCTACCTAGCCATGTTTCACGGATCCAATGCCGCCATCTGGAAGACTTGGGCGCCACCGCGAGTCAAATTCTTCCATTGGCTCACAAACCAGGATCGCTGTTGGACGGCTGAGCGCCGCGCACGCCACGGGCTCCAGCACCACCCACGTTGCTTACTCTACGATCACGCGCCGGAGTCGATCCAACACCTGATCATGGCTTGCCCCTTCATCCAGCAGGTATGGCACGATATCCTAGTATGGCTACGGATCCCTTGCCTCCCCCCTGACGCCAGTGACACCCTCGACGACTGGTGCCGCGCGGCACGGCTCGCAACTCCAAAGCCAATGCACAAAGGAATCGCCTCCATTGCCCTACTTGTGCCATGGATGACATGGAAACACCGCAATGCCTGTGTTTTCGACAACGCCGGGCCCTCTTCACTCACCTTCCTGAACGAGATAAAGGATGAAGCTGCCCTTTGGGCAAGGGCCGGGGCTAGAGGCCTCAGCGTCATTCTGCCCACCACCTGGGATGTACATTGACTGTAATATTTATTTTTCATGTTGCGCATGCTGCGCTTGGCCTCCTAGGAGGTGTGTAATCAGAATTCTATCTCTCCAATGAAATGAAACGCAAAGGTCCTTTGCGTTTTCCCGAAGAAAAAAAAAGATCTCACGCTCGCTTCTGGTGAACTGCATATCTAACCCACTCCATCCACTATCAAATGCAGAAACAGTTTGCATCATGCATTTGAAGTTATAACTATAAGACACTACTCCAGTAATGAATAATGATGAACAAAGTATATGCAGAGCACAACTTGCCTTGCTCATGGGATGTGTGTGTGTGGGGGGGGCATACCATAATCATCCTTTGGCTTTTGTCCATGCTCTCCTAATACAGCCGTCACAAGTTCCATTGAAACGTTTACCCGGGTTTTCTATAAGCACATAACAGGGGCAAAATCAGGAATCTTAAGAAAACTGCTGAGAAGAAGAAATGCGAACGATGAAAATCACTAAGAATAAACTGAACATTCTTGATGAGTGATTAGTTCAAATTAACATCAAACAAAGACAAACACCACAGCTACAATGGTGATTCCTAATGTGTCTGTTACCTAATAATCCCTCCTTTTCATTTTATAAACCATATTTGGGGTAAGCAAGGGGATTAATGTTGCCATGATACCGAGAGAGTGATAGAGAGAAATGAACATGACATGGTTGGAATAAGAGAGATTACTTAGTGTGGGTGTATTCATCATACATATTGAGGAGGGGAAATGAATAAGGACAAAGGAGAGAAAAGGTCATCAATTCAACATGCAAGCATTATAATTTATTAATTTGACACAAGATCCAAAAAACTATTGGCCACATAATTTGAAATGTAGAGGATAAACATATGGTTTCTTATGCTACTGTTCAAGGCTCTGCGGAATTAAGATCTATATTCAACAAAATAGAAGCAGTGAAATATAAAAAGAAAAATAATATTCTGCTTAGTTCAAAGCTCTGCGTCATAAACTAAAATACTATATGCTAATGAAGTACCAAAAGATGCACAGACCAGAAAAACAAAAACATGACAATAGGGAAGTGAAAAGGGATGTACTTCTTGAGGAAATATTTAACTGGGCATGGAGTACCTCGAGATAATCGTTAAATTTGGCTTGCATTTTAGGAGCTTCATTCCCCCAAGCTTCACGAAAGATACGGCACAGGATAAAAACGCCCACAGCAGTGAAGCTATAAGCAGGAATTACACCTTCAGTTAAATAGCTCAACAAACATCAAGACAAACTAGCAGAACCTACATATTTCCAAAGCTGTTCTTGGTATATGCTCCACCATGGTTACCAGCATACATGAATAAAGTTCCTGAATGCTTCAGTGTAACCTGAAGAAAAACTTAAATTTGTAGGGTAAACACATTTTAACCATAATTATATCTAGTTAGCTAAAATAAAATCAGTAACTGATCAAATGGCGATAAAGGAATAATTCAAATATACCTCCATGGTAGCTAAGCCATGTGACACCAAATCAATCATCTGAGTTCTTTTCTGCCATCACAAAAATGGGGGTAAGCTTCCCACTAAAGGTTATTAATTAAAACTACATTCATAAACATGGGGGTAAGCTTGACTACCAAAGAACCAAAAAACATTACTACTACTTAGAAGTTTACTGTATAGCCAGTTCATTAAAAGAATCTACAGTAAGATAAAACTAAATGTGGTTACATTAACCAACCCCATTAAGGCAACGCAGATTCCAGAAACCATGATCAAGCCTTCAGCGAGAGCTAAAGAGTAGAGTGCACAATGAGTGTGCAGCAGCTAAATTCATTTGAATTACTCAAAAGAAAAAAAGATAACCTGATATCTAATCAATACAATGGAAAACTAAAGCAATTAAGCAACAGATGATTTAGGAACTAAGATTTGATTTAGCAATGTGGTGTATTACGATAGTCTAGTTTAGTTGAACCGCTTTTAGATTTTTGGGGGTCTCAATTGCTTTTTTGTTAACTGGCTTGCAAATATTCTTTACAAAATAGTACGGGATGATCAGAACCACAAAAACAATCAACAGGGAAAACACCCAACAGTTGCTCAGGAAACACTTGGCATTGTTTGTCACAAGGTGATGGGAACAAGGCGTAATACAACAAACACCCGCATGGTAAGGGTAGCCGACCACATACATCTTGATCGGACTTGTCGTTCCCGAATTTGGGGTAGAAAGCGGCCCTGATCCGCGCCTCCGCGAATGTGTAGTCGTCCACGGCGAAGTCCATGTCCCCCGTTTCCGAGGGCGATGATGGCGTCGTCATCCTTAAGTCTGCAGTTTGTAAGTTGCAAGCTTCGATTACTCCCTTTCCAGTTCAGCTATAGACCAAATGTCACAAAACGCAAGATGAAAAATAAAAACAAAGAAACAAATAGATTCTTCTAAGATTTCTGATCAGTTCAATTTGCAATTGCAGGTGTTCTGAATTTCAGAACAATTCACTTGTTCCCATCAATCGACAGTACAATGACATTGATGAAAAATTGTAAGGCTTTAAAGGAGGGCCTGACAGACTCCTCTTACTAAGCTGGCTGGCTACTAGTAGGCGGAACGGAAGGGTCGGTGGCCAGAGGGGCTGCAGCGAGGTTAGGGACTAGGAGCATGGGACATCGACAAAAGAGACAAAATCCGTAAGGCCGTCAGGCGGTAACGGGGGAGTTGGAAGAGGCATGTACCGCAGTAGGCAGGGGAGGCGAGGTCGGCTGCAGTGCGCGGCGGAGGCGGCGGACGCGGCGGAGGCCCCGAGTGCGAGATGCCGGAGCCGCGGCGCGCGGGAACTAGGGACTGGTCGGCCGGTCGCCGGGACGCTGGCTGCCCCGACGTCGCGTCTAGGGTTTCAGGTAAGGGGAGAGAGTCGCAGTGAAGAGGCGAGAGACGATGAGCTCACCGCCGCTGCTACGCCAGCACCGCTCCAGTCGTCGCCGCCGCAAGAGTTCGTGTCGGGTAGAAAAGGGGGACGTCCCGTGGTCCGTACGTAATGTTTAAGGGACGTGGTGGGCTCAAACTTTTTTTTTGAGAATGATGGTGGGCTCAAACCTGGGAGACGCTAAAGCCCATCTGCGAGACTGTATAGTATCTATACGCTCCCCTTATGATGTAAACGGATCGGATCGGATTGGATAGTGCTCTCTCCATATCCTTTATCATATTATTTTGTCGGATTCGGATCGGATCGGATAATAACCTGATGCGGATTTGAATGCGGATTATATCGGACTACGGATTCGGAACAGAAATGGAGCGAACTCGAAACGAAAACGGACATAAATTATCGGATAAATACACATGAAGAGACGTAATTAGATTTTTACCCTGCAAACAATGTAAACAACTTTTTATCCATACATAACACTAGACAGTGACTAAGCTGAGAATCTTACTGTTTATTAGAACTATATATATCAATAATATTCATACACCAACACTAGGTAGACACAGACACACCGACGCAAATGGTGCAAAAGAATTTATATATGGAGACAAGTAAGTGATTAGCTCAATGAATTTACTTGTTACATGTCGTACTAGGCTAGCCTATATTATATGTGAAGACACGCATGTGATTAGCTCAACTTATTAGAAATTTTGGCAAGCCCATTTAGTTATTTAATCGGATTATTCTAATTAAATAGATCGGATTATCGGCGAAAAATAGCGGATTATCCGCATCCGCGGGATAATAGCAATACCATATCCGTTACCATATCCTCCGGATATCCGCATAAACAAAATATGCATCCGCCTTCGTATCCGTCGGATTCCTAGAATTGCGTATCATATCTTTAAAAATAGATGTGGATGCGGATTCGGTGCAGAAATTATCCGTACCGTTTACATCCCTAGCTCCCCTAAAAAAAATGGCTACTCCCTCCGTTTTAAAATATAAGATGTTTTAGCTCGTGAAAAGAGTGTATCTGGACCCTTTTTAGTGTATAAGTTCACTTCAAACCTACATTAATCTACGTACTAAAAGGGTATAGATACACTTCTTTCATAAAGTTGAAACGGAGGGAGTACCGGAGTAGTATATAGCCTCGCAAATAGACTTGTGTTTCTCTTTGCAATAAAAGCCACCCCACCATGTACATGATGAGTAAAAGAGCAATTTTCCAAGAGATTTAACCATAGTAAAAGACAGATATAACACAGGCAGAATAATAGAAAAAGACCAGAAGATACGACAGGCAAACTGAATATGGTAAACAAGACTGAGGAAGATGATATACATCACAACACAAGAACCACCGGTGTTCGCGTTAACGTTGGCACCGTCGTCAGCCATGTTGTCGAGGAAAAGATTGTTGATGCCGGGGAAGAAATCGTCGTTGGGGAAGACGTCGGCGCAGTCGCTATCCGTGAAGGAGTCCGTGATGAAGCCAGTAGTCGCGCTGGTAGCGCTCCCCAAAAACCTTAAGGCCCTTCTCCTGTACAGGACTCGAAACAGCGGGGTCTCGGAGACCTACTGTCCCAGCTCGCGGTGCACGCCGCAAGACGGGATGGGTGAGATCTAAGTAGCGCAATGCTCTGAAACTAGAGGCACAAGGGTGTGCATTGGTGTATCTGAGGAGAGGAGCGATCTCTCACTCTTATAGGCACGGGTAGGCAAGCGAACAGTCGGTGTTGGGAGAGGAAACGAACACGCATCGGCTGAAACCGAATAGCCTCCACTAAGCTCGAATTAATTCTCCACTGAGTTCATATTAAACATCCACTCACGCAGACTGTTCATATTATTATCCATTCATGCGTGGCAAAAAGAGAGAGAAGCTCTCGGCTCGAGGCATTCCCCCAACCCGCGGCGCGCGCGTCGTGACGAGGCGGACGGCGGAGGAGGAGCGCGTGTGTATATGTCTTCTCTTCTCAAGCTCGTACAAGTGGTGGAAGAGCTCATCTTATAAGTTTGTCCAACTTCCACTCAACTAGCAATATGGGACTAAACTTTTGTCCCACCTCTTGTCTTGCATGAATGGGTCAAGTGGGCCTCTAGGATTTCAGGAATTGTTGAATAGTATAAATGGGTTGGGCCTTTATTAGGCAAAATTCCAACAATCCCTCACCAGATCCCAGAGGCACACATAAATTTGTCTATGGTTCCAAAACAGTGTTTATATATTGGTACTAGTGGAGACTGTTAAGTTGAACTTCCACCTAGAACTCTATGTTATACTAGTTTGCAACTTGTACAGTGGAGTATGCCTTGAACTGCAAGTTTGCTGCATTCTAGCTTTACACAAAGCCTTGACCAATATTGGGCTGCCATGGGACTTCCCCTCGGGTGGAGCTTATGCGTCATACTCCATAGCCTTTCATGAGTTTATTAGAGAGCACCCAACTCTCATAGACTATGACATTTAATAGTCAGACTCATATAGGTGTGTTCTTCAAAAGATGTTCTACGAGACAACATCTCTGCTTAAACTAAGCCACTTAGAAAACATTAAGATAAATCAACCTGCCATGCAGAATAGGAAAGTATTGCATCTTTATGAAGTGATGATTAAAGTAGGGATACTTTCCTCTTAGTTAACCAACAGCTTGTCTCCCAATTCTAATCCACGGGATCTTCGATCACATAGAGTGGTTTACCACTGTGGAAAACTTATATTGCGGTCTCATACCCATCTCTTTGATGCATTTTCTATCACGTTACGTGATAGACCCTTTGTGAAGGGATCTGCCAGATTCTTAGATGTTTGGATATAATCCAATCCAATAACTTCGGAGTTTCTCATTTTCCTGACAGATTTCAATCTCCTCTTCACATGTCTTGAGGACTTCATGTTATCCTTAGAACTGTTTACTTTAACAATCACAGTTTGATTATCAAAGTTCATTGGGATTGCGGGTATAGGTTTCTCAACCACAGGTAAGTCCATCAAGAGTTCTCGAAGCCACTCTACTTCAACAGTGGCTATGTCTAATGCTGTGAGTTTTGCTTCCATAGTTGACCTCGTTAAGATGGTCTACTTGCAAGACTTCCAAGAAACAGCGTCACCACCAAGTGTAAATACATATCCACTCGTGGCATTTATCTCATCAGCATCAGATATCCAATTTGAATCACTATAGCCCTCCAGCACCCTTGGGTACCCAGTATAGTGAATGCCGTAACTCGCAGTGCTATTTAGATAGCGCATGACTCTCTCAAGAGCTTGCCAATGATCATCTCCAAGATTTGAAACAAACCGACTAAGTTCGCTCACAGCAAAAGTGATGCTAGGCCTCGTAACGCTAGCTAAATACATAAGCGACCCAATAATCTGAGAGTATGTCAATTGATCTCTAGTAGTGCCTCTATTCTTTCGAAATAACACACTAGGATCATACAGTGTTGGAGAAGACTTGTAGTTGCTATACCCAAAACGACTCAAGATCTTTTCCACATAGTGAGACTGAAGTAGTGTGATCCCACCATTATCATCTCTCAATAGCTTGATGTTCAAAATAACATCAGCTACTCCTAGATCCTTCATCTCAAAAGACTCAGACAAGAAATCCTTGACTTCCTTAAATCACATTAAGATTGGTCCCAAAAATCAGTATGTCATCAACATACAAACATAGAATCACTCCCTCGCCCTACCATAGCGATAGTACACACATTTTTCAGCTTCGTTTACAGCAAAGCCTGTAGTGGTTAGGGTTCTCTCAAACTTCTCGTGTCACTACTTAGGTGCTTGTTTAAGGCCATATAAAGACTTCGACAACTTACACACTTTTCCTTCTTGGCCACTCACTACAAATCCATCTGGCTGATCCATATAAATTTCCTCGTCCAACTCTCCATTTAGGAAAGTCGTCTTAACGTCCATTTGATGAACGAGAAGACCATGTGAGGCAGCCAAAGATAGTAGTACTCGAATGGTGGTCAATCTGGCTACGGGTGAGTAAGTATCAAAGTAGTCCTCACCTTCTTTTTGGGTATAACCCTTGGCTACAAGTCTTGCCTTGTACTTCTCAATAGTACCATCAGGCCTACGTTTCTTCTTAAACACCCATTTGCATCCTACAGGTTTACACCCATAAGGACGATCAGTGATCTCCCATGTTCCATTCGCTAAGATGGAATCCATCTCACTACGAACGGCTTCCTTCCAGTAGTCAGCATCAAGAGATGCATAGGCTTCTGAAATAGAAGTAGGAGTATTATCCACAAGGTACACAATAAAATCATTACCAAAAGACTTTGCAGTCCTCTTTCTCTTACTCCCCTTAGGAATTTCATTATCATCCTCCTCAGGTTTTTCCGAGTGTTCAATAGGAATGGTATGTTCAGGAATTGTGGGTATTTCCTGATTCAATGAGTCAGGTATCTCCTGATTTGATGAGCTAGGTATATCCTTCATGGGAAAGATATCCTCAAAGAAAGTCACATCATTTGACTCCATGATTGTACCAGCATGCATGTCTGGTACTCCAGATTTTACTATCAAGAATCTATAGCCGATGCTATGAAAAGCATATCCCAGAAAAACATAGTCCATGGTTTTTGGTCCAAGTTTGCACTTCTTTGGGATTGGCACATGAACCTTTGCCAGATAGCCCCAAGTTCGCAAGTAAGAAAGATTTAATCTTTTCTTTTCCCATTCTTCAAATGGAGTAATCTCTTTATTCTTAGTGGGAACTCGGTTTAGGACATGACATGCAGTCAGTAATGCCTCCCCCCACCATTCCTTGGAGAGACCCGATGTGTCTAACATGGCGTTAACCAAATTTGCTAGAGTACGGTTCTTTCTTTCGGCTACCCTGTTTGACTTGGGCGAGTAGGGAGGCGTCCTCTCATGGATTATACCATGTTCCGCACAAAAAGAATCAAATTCGTTGGAAAAGTACTCTCCACCACGATCAGACCTAAGCCTCGTAATCTTTCGATCAAGTTGGTTTTCCGCTTCAGCTTTATAGATTTTGAAGTAACTCAAAGCCTCATCTTTTGATTTCAGAAGATACACATGACAATATCTCTTAGAATCATCCATCAATGTCATAAAATATTTCTTTCCACCTTTTGTCAACACACCATTCATCTCACAAAGATCTGAATGTATGAGCTCTAGTGGTGTCAAATCTCTCACCTCTGCAGTCGTATGTGACTTGCGAGGTTGCTTCACTTGCACACAAGTTTGGCCTTTAGATCCCTTCACAGTACTGAATTTTGGGATTACATTCATTTTAGCTAACCGCGTCATGCAACCAAAATTAACATGACAAAGACGTGAATGCCAGACATTTGATACAAGATCAGATGAAACATGATTCACGACTTTATTACACATCGATAGTGAGTGAACAAACCTCCACACTCATAGCCTTTACCAATAAATGTTCCAAACTTAGACAGTACAAATTTATTGGACTCAAACACAATCTTGTAGCCATCACGACATAGAAGTGATCCACTAACAAGATTCTTATTTATTGAGGGAACATGATGCACGTTTTTCAGGCGCACGGTCTTTCTCGAAGTGAACTTCAGATCGACCGTACCAACACCATGAACAGAAGAATGCAAGCCGTTTCCCATCAACACGGACTTAGCCCCTCTGACATGATATGAAGAAAACATAGAAACATCATAACAAACATGTACATTAGCACCTGTGTCAATCCACCAATCAGTAGAATGACATAATGAAAGAACAGTAGGTAATATACCATACCCAACATCTTTCATCTCAATGTCGCTCATGATAACATTAGCAGTCTTGCTGCCTTTTCCATGCTAGCGCTTGTCAAAGTGGTTGGGGCATGCAGGAGCCCAATGATCAGGATCACTGCACACATGACAAGCACCTTTCTTCTTATCAGTCTTCTTCTTGAAACTATTAGACTGTGAGGCTTTGTTCTTTCCATCGAACTTTCCTTTTCCATCAAACTTTCCCTTGTTCTTGAACTTGTGAGACTGGAAGTTCTTTTTCTGTACCAGGTTTGCACTTGAACCTCCCTCGGCACCTCGAGAACGTGTGTCTTTTGGTCTCGCCTTCTCTTCCACATCAAGAGGTCCAATGAGATCCAATACGGAAAACTCTTGTCTCTTGTGTTTCAGGGAAGTAGCAAAGTTCCTCCATGAAGGGGGAAGCTTGGCAATAATTCCCCTGGTAATGAACTTGTCCGGTAACACACAAGGGAAGTGCTCAAGCTCCTTGGCAAGTGACTGTATTTCATGAGCCTGCTCAACCACGGAGCGGTCATCAGTCATCTTGTAGTCATAGAATTGTTCCATGATATACAGTTCATTGCCAGCGTCCGAGACCCCAAACTTGGCCTCGAGCGCAGCCCACATGTCATTTCCATTATCAAATGACATATAGGGTTCAACAATGTTCTCCCCTACAATAGACAGTAAAGCAGCCTTGAACAAGGTATCAGTTTTCCGAAAAACTTGTTCCTGAGCAAGAGTAAGCTCTCTCTTAGGCTTGCCAAGAGTGGCGTCATAGCAGTTCATGTTCTGAAACCAGAGAACTGCTCTCACGCGCCACCTCTTATAATGCGTACCCTAAAAAACAGGTGGCTTCACAAAAGCAACGAAACCACTTGGAGCAAACTGCCTATAATAAGGTTTTTGGATTGATGAGTAAAAGAGCAATTTTCTAAGAGATTTAACCATAATAAAAGACAGATAAAACATAGGCAGAATAATAAAAAAATCTAGAAGATACGATAGACAAACTGAATATGGTAAACAAGACTGAGGAAGATGATATAGATCACAACAGAGGAACCGCCGGTGTTCGCGTTAATGTTGGCACCGTCGTCAGCCATGTTGTCGAGGAAAAGGTTGTTGATGTTGGGGAAGAAATCATCGTTGGGGAAGATGTCGGTGCAGCCGCTATCCGTGAAGGAGCCCGTGATGAAACCAATAGTCGCGCTGGTGACGCTCCTCAAAAACCTTATCGCCCTTCTCCCGTATAGGACTCCAAGCAGCGGGGTCTCGGAGGCCTACTGTCCCAGCTCGCGGTGCATGCCGCAAGATAGGATGGGTAAGATCTAAGCAACACAATGCTCTGGAACTGGAGGCGCAAGGGTGTGCGTTGGCCGAAACCGAATAGCCTCCACTAAGCTCGAATTAAACATCCACTCACGCAGACTGGTTAGATTATTATCCATTCATGTGTGGCAAAAAGAGAGAGAAGCTCTCGTCTCGAGAGCATTACCGCATCCCGCAACCCGCGGGCGCGTCATGACGAGGCGAGGCGAGCGGCGGAGGAGGAGCGCGCGTGTATATGTCTTCTCTTCTCAAGCTCGTACAAGTGGTGAAAGAGTTCACCTTATAAGCTGATCCAACTTCCGCTCAACTAGCAATGTGGGACTAAACTTTCCTTGCATGAATGGGCCAAGTGGGTCTCTAGAATTTCAGGAATTGTTGAATAGTATAAATGGGCTCGGACTTTATTAGGCAAAATTCCAAAAGTACATGTACAAATGAGTTAAAGTGTTGCGACAAGAAAAACTAGTCTTTGGAGGCAACAACATAAATTTTCCCGACTGAAAAGAAATAAGCAACTGCTAATCATAGACCTATGTGAAACTAAATTCATAGTTGTTTTTATCTGTTGAATCAAATTCATAATCGTCATGTTTGTTGACGTTGTTAATGATGATTTTTTGGTTGAGTTTCGCAGATTTTGGATAATAACAGCGAGGGTGTGCTTGATTTGATCATCGGCGGTGTTTGGTTGCGCATAGTTGATTGCTACTTCGTTGATTGCGCATTATTTTGCACATAAACTATTGCAGAGTTAAATTGTTGTTAAGTGGCACTATTTATCAAGTTATTCGCAAACTTATTCTATGCCATCATTGTTGTTAAAATTCTGTTTGCAAATGCATATGATTTGTTCCTCACCATGAGCCCGCGTGATCATGTAAAACACCTTTTTATATCATCTAGGTATTGTAATGGCTATCTGCGATTCCGTGGTTGCGTGCGGCTTTTTCATGGTTGTTCCTAGCATGTGGTCAGACGCTAAGATGACTTATTAAACTCGTACTTGCAAGCTTTGTGAAGTTAATTAACATAATTAACAACAAATGCCACATTTTTCACATGTACTCTGTACTGGGTATGTAAAAAGTGTTACTTAGCCATGTAAAAACATGTCTTGCATGAACTATGAAAGTTTTCCTACAAAGTAGGCTATGTGAATCATTTCGTTGCAAAGGTTGGGACATATTTCCCTTTTTTTTTTAAAAGATGTGCAATCCACATACAAGCTTACTAGTTTCAAAATAAATTTCAAACGAGATCATGAAATTTGTTCTTTATATGCACATAAGCTAGTCGCCAAGGGTGTGTGTGGGTGGGGGAGACGCATCCAAGTTAGGGTCAAGTGGATGTAATTTGTACGGTGAAAGATTGCACGGTATTTCTTTTGTCAAAGCAAACTCTACAATATTGCCATTGATGTCAACAGTTTATGAATGTTTTGATGACATTATTTAACGTGGATATTTACCCAATACTATTTTAATATAAGTTTCAAACATAATTGAGGAATTCATTCATTATATGCAAATTATCTAGCTATGATCTTGAAGGGGTCCGCAGCTGAAAACAAAAAAAAATCCTACCTAGCGCAACACCACTGCCAAGATCCATCTATGAGTTAATGCAGTAGCGGAAAGGAGGTTTCGACGACATACTGTTGTAAACTAAAAGCGTTTACGTTCATGGGAACATTGACGATGTAGTCGTACTCGTAGCCGACCTCAAGGTCATGTTGCTCCTCGCACGTCACCCCCGGCTCTTGCACGACAGCTCTAGGCGCTACAAGTGGCAGCGCCTACATGGAATCGCACACGTCCGGTCTCCAGCAACAACCTCTGTTCTTCCTGATCCAACCGGGATGCAGAAGTAGATCTTCTGAAATTGGGATCCAACAGCGAGACGACGTGCTAGAGTGGTGTCGTCTCTCACGAGCGCAGTTCTTCTTGGAACCGCGCACAAGAGATTCAATAGAGAGAGACTAACAGCATGTTTGGCAACCATATGGAATGGACAGGGGATTTTATCACCAATTCCCTATCCCGTGTCTAAATTGCTAGCCTCCCCCTAGGTAAGTGATCTGTGGGAACTTAACCTACAAATTCTCCTTCCCATTCCCTTCTTAACATTAATTCCGTCCAACCAATCAAAGGGACTAAAAGTCATTTGTCCTCAAATTCCCATTCCCTACCTCCAAAACCCCCAACCAAACAAGTTGTAAGGAATATTGTCTTGGGAATTTTCTAATTTATTTGTTGTATTTTCTCTCCCTATTTCTATCTATATATAGGAGAAAGGAGAGACCCCGCATTGCCAGCTGGCAATGTGGGACTAAATGAGAAGGGAGGGTGTCGTGCGGCCAAGGAAGGCGGCGACCGGCCGGGTGGGTCCCACCTGCCCCCGCGTGGCGGCCCAAGGCCAGGCATGTGGGTACCCTAGCTGCGGCGGCGATTGCCCCTTTGGGCGGTGTGAGACCTTGGCGCATGGCTTAATAGGATTGGTAGGATACTGATACGTCCATTTTGCATCACTATTCTATGTCATAATTCACTGTTATTCATTGATATATTTCGTATTGAGAGGTGATACTTATGTTATTTTATCTGTTTTTGCATGGTTGATGACTTTTGGAGCATGGACCATTGCGTCGATTCGATGAAAATGTGATGTTTGGAGGCAAAATTACGAAGATCGGAAAATCCGAAAATATATGGAAAATTCTATTTTCCGTAAGAAGCGAAGGAAGCTAGAAGGGGCTGGAGATGGGCCACAGGCCCACACACCAGCGCGGCCATCCTAGGCCGTGCCACCAGGTGGTGTGGCTGCCCTGGTCCACCCCTGGCACTCCCCTCTGGCGTATATTATCCTCCCGAAACCCTAAGACTCAGGGAGCAACCATAGAAAGATTCTGCCGCCTCTACAGGGCGGAAAACACCGAGAGAGAAAGATCTCCGCGGCAGACAGATTACTCTTTGTAGTTAATGCTATTGAGTGAACCATTGAATTATTATTTATGTTCAGATTGTTATACATCATTATTCCATCTGTGATCATGATCCATATGATGTCTTATGAGTAGTTCGTTTTGTTCTTGAGGATATGGGAGAAGTCATGTTGTTAGTAGTGGAATTGTGTTGAGAAAGATTCAATAGTTTGATATTTAAGTTGTGTTAGTGGTGTCATGTGAACGTCGACTACATGACACTTCACCTATATGGGCCTAGAGGAATGCATTGTGTTTTTGGCTACTAATCATAGGGGTTGCCGGAGTGACAGAAACCTGAACCCCCGTTAGGAAACCATTGCACAAGGGACGTAAGGGTCTTAGAGTTTAAAGTTGTGGTTAGGTTTCTACCTTAATTACTTTCTTATACTTACGGATGTTTGCAAGGGGTATAATCACAAGTATGTATTAGTCCTAGGAAGGTCGGTACATTAGCATGTGTTCACCACACAACACTTAGCAAGCTAAAGAAGATTAATCAACTATATGAAGCGAAAGCACTTGACAGTCTTCCCATGTGTCCTCGAGAACATTTGGTCATCTTAAGTAATACAATCGGCTTGTCCTTTGCTTCATAAAGGATTGGGCCACTTGCTGCATTTATTCCTACTATATTTTATTTACTCGTACTTTGTTTACTTGCTTTATCAAAAACCCCTAAAAATCCGTTTGCTAAGTATTTGCAGAGAATTCCTGATCCATACCACTAGCCAGCACCTTCTGCTCCTCGTTGGGTTCAACACTCTTACTTATCGAAAATACTACGATACATCCCCTATACTTGTGGGTCATCAAGACTATTTTCTAAAGCGTTCTTGAGAAGCGCTATTGAGAGTGGGCGGTAAAGGAAACTTCTACTATGAGTATTGTTTATACGCTAGTTGCTTTATTTTCGTTATGGATAATTACAGTTTCTTATTTGGTAATGCTACTACCCTTTGCTAAGGTAGTAGATAAACCACCACCTGTTGAGAATGATGTTTTAAAATACCTACAAGAATTATTGATCGTGTTATGGATAACTATTATGTTGGGGATGGAACGTCCATCACGGTGATCATTTACTCTTTATACACGAATTATGCGGGTTGTTCAAGTGTGCAGGTATTACTACAGATCAAGTTAAGAAGAAGTTATTCTCATTATCGCTGAAAGGAAGAGCTGAGGAATGGTATAAGCTGCTGAAGAATGGTCAAGCTCTGGAATGGGAGGAAATAGTGCCTCTCTTTTATTCAAAGTTTTATCCTCCTAGTGAGATTCATAAAGATCGGAATCAAATATACAACTTTTGGCCTCTTGATGGAGAGAGTACAACTCAAGCTTGGGGGAGATTGAAGTTACTAATGCTCAAATGTTCCATTCATGAGCTCCCCAACAATATTATTATCAATAACTGTTATGCAAGGCTCCATCTACATGATAAAGATTTATTGGATGCTTCTTGTGCTGGATCATTCACTCGCATGGAATAAGAAGCTAAATGGGATCGTCTAGACCGTATTCAAGACAATGCTGAAGCATGGGAGAATGACAAAGGTAGAAAGTCAGGTATAAATTATGATTATGAATGCATTGAATCTTTTATGGGAACTGATGACTTTCAAAATATTAAAAATGCTTATGGTCTAGACTCTCAAGCTATTGCTTCTTATTTTAAGGCTTTTGCTTCCTATATTGAAGTGCCTAAAAAGAAGTGGAATAAGTATCATGAACCTTATAAAGATGTTGCTAAGAGTGTTCCTGCAAGAAATACTGAAGTTTATACTGCTAATCATGTTTTACCTGAACCTTTGATGGCTCAGTGTCGGCGCCAGGAAAATGCTCGTGTGATGTTGATGTAGAGCTTGTTGGGAACCCCAAGAGGAAGGTATGATGAGCACAGCAGCAAGTTTCCCTCAGTTAAGAAACCAAGGTTTAATCAAACCAGTAGGAGCAAGGAAACACCCCAAAGGTGTTGCTAGATAAGCCTTGGCAGGGCGCACTACCGGTGCTAGTAGCAATGTGAGACCTGCACAACACCGGTCCCCAACTTGCGATGAGGTTGTCAATCTCACCGTGTTTTGCAGAAAACAAAGGATTAAACGTATTGAATGGAAAGAAGTAATAGTTTGCAGAAAGTAAACACAAAGCAGTAAACAGTTTATAGATTGTATGTAAAAGACAAGGACCAGGATCCATAGTTCACTAGAGGTGGCTCTCCTTAAGATAGATAACATGCTGGGTGAACAAATTACAGCGGGGCAATTGACAAACATCGAGAAAGCAATACATGCATATACTAATCATCTTGACTCCTTTGAGATTCGATTGGGCATTACAACATTATACATAGACCGCCATCCAACTGCATCTATGACTAATAATCCACCTTCAGGTTATCATCCTAACCCCCTCCAGTAGTAAGTTGCAAGCAACAGATTATTGCTTCTGACTGCGTGTAAAGTAAACAATACGATTGTTCTATGAACAAAGGATTGTTGTTTTCTCCCTATTAGCAAGCACATCTAGTACCTTAGAGATTTGTGTCACTTCCCAGATTACGGAGGCATGAACCCACTATCGAGCATAAATACTAACTCTTGGAGTTGCTAGCATCTACTTGGCCAAGATAGCTACTAACAACGGAAAGCATGCAAGATCACAAATAACAAAGACATGATAAAACCAATAATCAATCTAAAATAGCATCTCAATATCCATCGGATCCCCGCAAACACAACATGCAGAATTACAAATAGATGATCTTGATCATGAACGAAGCTCACAAGATCTAAACATGAAAGCACAAAGGAGGAGAACCAGCCATCTAGCTACTACATGGATCCGTAGTCCAAGGATGAACTACTCACGCATCACACCGGAGGCTTGCATGGTGATGAAGAAGGCCTCCAGGGTGAATTCCCCTCTTCGGCAGGGTGTCAGGAAGAGCTTCAGATCCCTCCCGATCTAGGGATGGAGATGACGGTGGCTACATACTCTTTCATGGATTTTTGATCGGGTACCTAGGGTTTTCGTCCCGAGGGCATCTTATAGTCGAAAGGGGAGGCTGAGGGGGTGCTGGAGGCGGCCAGACCACCCCCTAGTGTGGGCCAGGCTGGGCCGCACGACCAGGTGGTGTGGCCATCCCCCAGCCCTTCTCCGTCTCGTATTCTGGCATCTGATGACTTCTGGAAAAATAGGCACTTTGGCTTATGTCCCATCCAATTCCGAGAATATTCATTTTCTGACTTTCCTGGAACCAAAAACGGCAAAAAACAGGCAGCTGGCACTGTGGCTCTTGTTAATAGGTTAGTCCAAGAAATCATATGAAAATTACTCCAAAGTGTGGACAAAACACAAGAAAGTGGATAAAACCAAGGATGGAACATCAAAAATTATAGATACATTTGCAAGGAGTTGAAGATTCTTTAGAGGATATCATCAACCCATACATGAGAGAGTTGAAGATTCATCCCAAGGAGTTGTTGCTTGAAGATGGGGAGCTCCGGATAAAAGAGGTTCGAGGCCCTAAAGGTGAAGGAAGTCTGGAGGACAGGATGGAAGCACTGGAGCAAGAAGTCTTCAGGTACAAGAAGATGGCGGAACGGGAAGTGGATATCATCCATAAGATTTGTTTCGAACTCATCGCCGAGCACCAAAAGGAGACTGCTGAACTCAAGGATGAAGTCCTCTCACTCCGCCAAACAACCAATGAACTGCAAGCACATCTCTACGACGTTCAAAATCAAAATTGTGAGTATGAGGTTAGGTTTAAACGCATAAGTGCTGCTGCAAGTTTCAGGATGCTGGAAACCACGATGTCCTTTGTTGATGGGAAACCCTTACCCTGGAAGTCGGACGATGATGAGAGAATACCACCACCACCAAAGGAGTAATTCGTTATCAGGTTTGGCATCCCCTTGGCTTGTTCCAAGCTTGGGGAAGTGTCGTGGTATCACATCACTATCTTCTATCTTTTTACCTTTTTAGTGGAGTCATATCATGAATAGAGAAGTTATTATGTAGGATGGTTTGCATTATGGAAGTGTCCCCTCTCTCATTAGATATGTATCCCTTGGTGTGAGTTGCCGTTATGGAATATTAATGAGAAGTTCTATCATTTACTCTTTTTGCATAGCTTATATTAGTTTTCAATTCGCGGTTATATGATTGATCTTGTTGTTAGTATTGGTATCACTTTGGGATCATTAAGTTAATCTAGTTGGTTTTGGCAAACCTGGCTCGGTCAGTAGCAATACTGTTTTTGAGAGTTGAATGAAAAGATAGAAGTACTCAAAAATATATAATTTCATCATCTTTCTTTCTTGATTTGCTCATAAGTCTAGTATTCTCTAGTTAAGATCTTTTGTGCTTCCAAGGAAGATTACATGTTTGTTTTTATCATTTGTGTGTTTGTTTGTTTCCTTCAACTCTTATACTTGCTACCCAGCCTTGCTAGCCAAAAACTTGTACTGAGAGGGAATTCTTCTCGTGCATCCACCTCCTTTAAACCAAACCTTTGCCATTTGTGTCCACCATACCTAACTATTAGCACTATTGATATTCTAAGTAAATTCTAGTTTTGTCTACCTTCCAAATTAAACTTGTTATGTGAAAAATAGTGATTAAAGGTCTCACGAACTTTATGGAACACTTTACTTTTCTTGCATTTAATAACCTGAACCATTGGGGTTCTTTGTTGCGTATATGCTTGCGGTTTATAAGTTGAAGTAAGCAGAACCATGTATCATGGGGAACGCTCTTAACACTGCATTGGTACTTTGTACCTAGTTGATATCATGTTCTTTTGCTTATGGATCCCCGCGGTGTGAAATAGAAGTGGAACTTGTAAGATCATGGAGTTTATATGTGTGTTAGAGAAATGTCTGGGACGCTAGCCTAAGCCATGCCTAATCATGGTGGAAACTTGCAGCATAACTATAGTGAGCATTCTATGAAGCATCCTCAATAAAAACCTATGCAAATAGCAAATAAAAGATCGCTAAGATGCTCACTGTCTGCTTGCCTTGTCATTTTGATTATGGGATAGCTCCTGTGTCATGTGCAAGGGGTACCCCGTTGGCGGTTCTCAATGATACACATGTATTTACAATGACAAGAGCTTACTCGTGACTGAAGTTGAGTAGCATGAGGTTCGGTACTCATAAGTAAGGGGCATGAGATTTCAACTTATAACTTGTCAAGCATATCCTCTTAGTTGTGTCACTTTAACCTTAATCACCAAAAGATGCCTATGATAGGGGCAATGAGAGCTGAAAGCTAGTAAGCATCATAATTTTTGGGAGATCTTTATGAAACTTGCAATCCCTGCTTTCCCTCTGCAAAGGGCCTTTCATTTACTTTTTAGTTGAGTCAGTAAACCTATTTCCTTCTATCTCAGCAAGTATTTTGAGTTGTTGTGTTTCATTCATTCATATGATGATTTATTCAATCATGTTTCTTATGTTCCTTGTTTTGCACATTGCTCTTATCTTGATGTTTACTACTTTGAAAGCTATCATTGAAAATCAGTTATTTGTGAACTCCAGCAAATTATCAACTATTCTTCGACCAAGAGCTAAGTTTGCCATTACCAATTATGATTCACTTGATGTATCTTTATTGTGTTTCCTTTACTTATTGCAAGTTAAGTTATATAATAGTGAGTTGTCTTCTGTTATGATCTATGTATTTGATGAATGTGATGCTTCTTGTCCGTATTCTTTTATCTACTCTTCACTCCATAAACCTGAGGCCATGTTTATTAAGTTCAGTTTCGCTTGGGGACAAGCGAAGTCTAAGCTTAGGGGGAGTTGATACGTCCATTTTGCATCACTATTCTATGTTATAATTCACTGTTATTCATTGATATATTTCGTATTGAGAGGTGATACTTATGTTATATCATCTATTTTTGCATGGTTGATGACTTTTGGAGCATGGACCGCTGCAGTCAGGATTCTGATGGAAAAGGTGCTGTTTGGAGGCAAAATTTGCGAAGATCAGAAAATCCGGGAAAATATACGGAAAATCCTATTTTTCCAGAAGACGAAGGAAGCCAGAAGGGGGCTAGAGATGGGCCACAGGGGGCCCACACCACCCCCTGGCGCGGGCCAGCCTAGGCCGCGCCACCAGGTGGTGTGGCTGCCCTGGTCCACCCCTGGCACTCCCCTCTAGCGTATATCATCCTCCCGAAACCCTAAGGCTCGGGGAGCGACCACAGAAAGATTCCGCCACCTCTGCGGGGCGGAAAACACCGAGAGAGAAAGATCTCTCTGGTAGACAGATTTCTGCCGGGGGAATTCCTTCCCAAAGAGGGGAGATCGTCGCCATCAACACCACCATCAAGCTGGACTTCATCGTGATCATCATCATCATCACCACCATCATCATCAGCAGCACTCTCATCACCATCTCCATATTGCTATAACAATTGTGTTGAATCTTGCATAGTTCATAGGGGAAACTTTTCTGGTGTTGATTACTCTTTGTAGTTGATGCTATTGAGTGAACCATTGAATTATTGTTTATGTTCATATTGTTATACATCATTATTCCATCTCTGATCATGATCCATATGATGTCTTGTGAGTAGTTCGTTTTGTTCTTGAGGACATGGGAGAAGTCATGTTGTTAATAGTGGAATTGTGTTGAGAAAGATTCAATAGTTTGATATTTAAGTTGTGGTGTACTTCTAGTGGTGTCATGTGAACGTCGACTACATGATACTTCACCTATATGGACCTAGGGGAATGCATTGTGTATTTGGCTACTAATCGTAGGGGTTGCCGGAGTGACAGAAACCTGAACCCCCGTTAGGAAACCATTGCACAAGGGACGTAAGGGTCTTGGAGTTTAAAGTTGTGGTTAGGTTTCTACCTTAATTATTTTCTTGTACTTACGGATGTTTGCAAGGGGTATAATCACAAGTATGTATTAGTCCTAGGAAGGTCGGTACATTAGCACAGGTTCACCCACACAACACTTAGCAAGCTAAAGAAGATTAATCAACTATATGAAGCGAAAGCACTTGACAGTCTTCCCATGTGTCCTCGAGAATGTTTGGTCATCTTAAGTAATACAACCGGCTTGTCCTTTGCTTCATAAAGGATTGGGCCACTTGCTGCAATTATTCCTACTGTCTTTTATTTACTCGTACTTTGTTTACTTGCTTTATCAAAAACCCCTAAAAATCTGTTTGCTAAGTATTTGCAGAGAATTCCTGATCCATACAACTAGCCAGCACCTTCTGCTCCTCGTTGGGTTCGACACTCTTACTTATCGAAAATACTGCGATACACCCCCTATACTTGTGGGTCATCAGATACTCATATCAACAAGTTGTAACTTCTTTTCCAGAAGCTCATCTGGAAAGAACTCTAAGGTTAAAAGTGCTTGGCCTAGAGAAATTTGAGGATGGGTGACCGACTAGGAAGTGGGTACCGGGTGCGCACGAGTGAGGACAAAGTGCGCAGAAAAGACTAGTGTTGGTCCGTGGGGCCAGTTTAGATATTCTAGTAAGCTGTCAGGAGTGACACCCCGGGGCCCAGTGGACGGGGTGTTACAAAGTGATATCAGAGCCGGTCCTCACGGTTACACGGGCGTGTGCGGGTCAGTGGTAGGACATGTGGAGCATGGTGTGTGTGGCCCAGAGTGGACATGACATGGCACATGTGCCGGCAATAGGGGCACATATGTGTACCAAGAGGGGATGTTCCTAACTTATGGTTGATCGACGAGGGCGTCGATCTTCTAAGGGTGGGTGTATGTGAGACCTTGGCGCATGTCTTAATAGGATTGATAGGATACTCATATCAATAAGTTGCAACTTCTTTTTCGGAAGCTCATCTGAAAAGAACTCTAAGGTTAAGCGTGCTTGGCCTAGTGCAATTTGAGGATGGGTGACCGGCCGGGAAGTGGGTACCGGGTATGCACGAGTGAGGACAAAGTGCGCAGAAAAGACTAGTGTTGGTCTGTGGGACCAGTCTAGATAGCCTAGTAAGCTGCCAGGAGTGACACCCCGGGGGCCTAGTGGACGGGGTGTTACAGACGGCTCCCTCTTGGGCCCTTTTCCCTCCCGAGATTTGGCCCATTAGGGAAGTTGCCCATTAAAATTAATTTTAAATATTATTTTTATCATTAATTATAGTAATTAATATTAAAAACATATTTAATATTTCCTCATGATCAAAAACTCCTTTTTGATCACTTCGAACAACTTTAGACTTTACCCGGAACACTTCCGATTTTCTCTCTTCTTTCCAACAGTGATCCCAATGATTCCATAATGATCACAAAGTGTTGTAGGACCCTTAGGTGTGTTACCCTACGGTTCGGAAATGTCATAGATATGATCGAGACTCTCTCATATCAATGGTCATTAGAAGGATCGAAATGCTCATAATGACCATGTGCATTCCACAACGTTCTGTCGTTTGAACCATAAACCTCGAGTCTAATTCCTTTTGTTTCTTTTTTGTGGGGAAATTCCTTTTGTTTCTTCGATACATAAATTTCCCAATATTTGATCATCGGTATCAACATACCAAACTCGTTATCGACAAGTCTACTTAACTTATTCTCGTGATATCACATCCTCATGACCTAGTCATTTGTTGTAGCTTATTGGATGCAATGTCACTGAGTGGGCCTAGTGTATCTTCCCGTCATGCGGGAGAACAAATCCCGATCTTGATGCATACACCACAATGTGTCCCTCTGGAATACCCAACATATACCTTTATGATCACCATGCTACAGTGTAACGATTGATGCGGTCTAAGCAGTCGCAGGTGACAGTGATTAAATATGATCTCATGGTATGAGGAGAAGGTCTCTTAGTTTGTAACTATTGTAATAGTAAACTTTGTGACTTGATCATATCGCAATACTTATATGGGTAATGTCCATCATACCATTCTCTAGTGTCATGACCTTATTGTCAACTGACATAAATGCTCCATGATCAGGAAACCTTGATCATAGATTACCTAACGAACTAGTATATATACTCCATCAGTTGCCTAACAAGTAGATGTTACTTGAGACTTGATTTATTTACATACCACTCATGTATCAATGTTTCCGCTTAATACCGTTATAGCATAATATGAAACTATTATAAACTAATTGAGATATGATAATAAACACATTTATTATTTGCCTCTAGGGCATATCTCCATCAGGTCTATGGTGTAGGGTACCACCCCCAATCACCATAAAAACCAACTCATATTGTTCGTAGGATCAGAAAAATTAGACAGTCTAAATAAATCCTATCATAGTTTGATAAAAAAACCGTACCCCTCTCTCTCTCTATATATATATATATCTCCTTGCTACAGTACTTGGGAGCGCTCTAGTCTCTGTTGGGATGAACCGAGGCCCTCCCGGTGCTTCTATCATCGGCGAGTGCATGAGGCGAGGTGTCAGACCTAGTAGTGTATATAGTGGTAGGATGTTTGGATGTATGTCAATAGGGGACTTTTTTCCTGTAGATGGAGCGGAGTTTTGGATCGAGGAAGATAGATCCAGGGATTTCTAGGGTTTCTTCTCTCCATGCTTCTGCTCCTTTGGTCGGAGTAGGGGATGAGAGAGAGGGACGTCGTCTCCATAAATAAAGTTGTGGTCGTTGTCCACCTCTAGATGCAAGGGTGTTGTGCGATGGATTCGCTCCTGACTGGCAATGGAGGCGAGGAGAGAGGCGAAACAGCGTAGCAAATTAAGCGGTGGTGTAACAACCCGAAGAATAGGTCACGGGGAAGGGTAGATTTAGAATTGTGTATTTGCATTTGCATGCAACTAAAATTGTGCGTAAATTTCAAGTTTTTGTTTCGACAAAAGGTGTGAAAATGAACTCTAGTGTTGAGCCTGACTTTGGTCAACACTAGCTAGGATTTGAATTCAAATTCAAAAAAGAACCTTTTGTGTATTTAAAATTTGGATTTAATTTATACTTAACACAATTAAGTAAGACAAAGACTCATACTACAATAATACACAAGAATTTATAAACAACATTCTTTGAGTTTAAAACTGAGGTTTGAATTATTCAAACTTGAGTTCAAATTCAAACATACATAACAAAATAAATAAAATTCAGATAAATATAAGGAAATTTATGAAAATAAACATGATGAAATTTTTATTCATATAAAATGAGTACAAGGTTTCTTACAAAGGAATACACAAAGAGAAAATTACAAGAATGGATCTAATCCTATTACAAACTACAAGAAAAAGAAAACAAAAACATATCTAGACTTCTTATCATTTTTCTTGTTCTTCTTGATCTTTTTGACTATCTTAACCTGAAACACAAACTCAAATGAACCATTAGTTTGGTTAAAATGTAGGATCTACCCTAGGGTGAATCCATTTGCTTTAGAATCCAAATAACAAGTCCAAAAACTTGTCCTAAACCTCAATAGTTTGAGGTTTTGAGCAAAGTATATGGCAACGACAATGGTAACAAGGATTGTTGTATTGAAAAGGAAATAAGGGTAATTGAAGTACAATTTATCATGATCAGTTGATTAATAGAAGTGACATCAACAAGATAAACAAGTAGACAGTGAACAATACTAAGAGAAGCATCAGTACAGGAATGTGTTGTTCATTAAGAAGTAACCAAACCATATGCCCATGGATGGTAGCAGCAGTAGCCATAAGACCAAGATTGGCAAACCAACACAGTAGACAAGTAAATATAAAAGAGGAAAACCACCTCAAACCTTTGGAATCTTTCAAAGAACCAAATGTCATGATCATTGAACACGGATAGTTCATAGAATCACGTTAACTCAAGCTCACAAGTAACAGCGTGAAGGTTTACTTCTATTGAGGGGCAACCTCGAGGATGGCCCGATCTTTCACGAATCCCTTTCAAACCGAGGGTGGAGTGTGGGGGAAGGAGAGGTGAAATGAGCACGACGAACTCACGCACGAAGAACACGATGAACACAGACACACAAAGACACAATACACACCAATATCTCATGCCAGCGGTGACCGGTCCGGTGCAATCCCTAGGATTGGCGTCGGGTGGAGGGCTCTCTCTCGAACCGGCATAGCGAGTAGGGAGTCTCGGTGAGATCTTGATGTCTTGGCAATGGGACTCCGATGCTAAGGCATTGTACAACATGGTAGGCATAATGCAAACTCCAATGAGGTTTGTTATATTTGGTGCTCCTCTATCAAAGGAGCATGAGGCAAGAACTAGATAGATCCACAAAGGGGTGTCCAGCAATTCCAAATATCATGCCTAGGTCTTAAAATAGAGGTGGGGGACTATAAATAGGCCAGCCACTAGTTCAGGGGGTACTTTAGGCAACTAAAAATATCAAAGGGGTAGGATACTGATACCTTCGTTCTGGATTAAGGATGTAGTATAGCTCTTTTTCCCTAGTAGACCTAGGTTATCGAATCCATGGGAAGCGAATGCGTAGTGAAGTTACTTTAACGGACCTTCGAGAGTTTTAGAACTCCTTTTGTGTTTTTACCAAACCAGTAGCTTGCGTCTTTTTGTTGTTGTCGATGATGGAGAGAGAGGGCCTAGGGTGTTCGGTTTCACCTGTAGCTGTGCAAAAACATCTGATGGAAATAAAAGATAGAAATAAAGTATGCATGTACTTGTTAGAGCAAGATAGATTATATGTGGGTAGTGCATCCATAATTGTTATTGCCTCCGCAACTGCTTATATCAATAACCTACTAGTCTCATCCATAGAAGAAAGAGAACTAATGATATGCATAGTGATGCCACCGTTAATCCCAAGCAAATCCCTCACATACAACCGCACTACCCCTTCTGTCACTAGGGTTCCCAACCTGCAGATCAGTCATCACTCATACTCCCTATACCTGGCTCAACCCTCGGGGTCTTGGGTACCTGACAAGTCCTTGGATTGAGGCAAGAGAGGATAGAATAATCATCATGTCATACAAACTAATACACGATCCCATCTATGATAAATCACGAGATGCTTCGAAACGACGAGTCTTAGCAACGGTGCCAACTAAGGACGAACACTTTTATTACTTGATATTTAGTGAGAGGGATCATCTTATAATGCTACCGTCGCGATCTAAGCAATACAAGATGCATAAAGGATTAACATCACAGGCAATTCATAATTAATGTGACATGATATGGCCCTTTCTTCTTGTGCCTTTGATCTCCATCTCCAAAGCACGGACATGATCTCCATCATCACCAGCATTGCGTCAAGGTCAGTGGCACCGCTTCATGGTTGTCCATCATCACAAGCAACTATTACAACTACTTGGAATAAAGCTATTACAAGATGAATAGACACGCAGGTCTTAACAAAATTAAAGACAACCATTAGGCTCCTGCCGGTTGCCATATTACAACAAGGATCATTGCATACATCAAATATAATCACAATCACATGATGGCCATATCACATCACAAAACCCCTGCAAAAACAAGTTAGACGCCTCTAATTTTCTTTGCAAGTTTTACGTGGTTTGGGGCTTTCGAATAAGAACAGATCTTACCTACGAAACTGAACCACAACGTTGATACAAGTGCTATCAAGTGCAAAGTGTAGATTTGATCTATACTATGATGGGAGAGATGACACCATAAAGCCACTTGTGCAAAGCAAGTTGCACGTCAAGCGTGGAGCAAGTCTCATGTGCGATGACATGTAATGTTAGCCCGAGCCGCTTCATCCCACCATACCGCAAGATGCAAAGTACACACAACAAAAGACGGCACGAGCACCAACGCCCACAACACCATTGTGTTCTACTCGTGCAACAGATCTACGCATAGACAAGGCTCTGATACCACTGATGGGTTCGTAGCATGGAAAACAAAAAAATTCTACCACAAGAACGAACAAAACCCAGATCTAATCTAGATAAAAGCCAAGATCTAATCTATTAGACAAGTGCAACGAGATAGATCTGTACTAACCCTTGTAGTTTCCAAAGCCTTGTTCAAGATCGGATCTCGTGGTTGATGTAGTCGATCACTTGCCGATCTCAAGATCGAGTAGATGATCCTTCCGGCGCCGCGTTCCGACAACGCTTCCACAGACGGTCACACGTGCGGAGTCGAAGCAGACCTTCCTCTCCCCATTCCAGCGAGCAGCGGAGGTAGTAGATCTTCTCCACGCAATCCCAGCAGCACGATGGCGTGGTGGTGGTGGTGGAGTAGAGAATTCTGCAGGGCTTCGCCTAAGCCGGAGCAGATGGAAGGAGGAAGAGAGAGGCGGCTAGGGTTTGGAGTGGGAGGGGCAAGGAGGGGTGGCGCCTCCACCCCTCTATATATAGAGGGAGGGGTGCGGCCTAGGGTTCCCACCCCTAGGCCCACCCCTTAGGGCCGGCGCACTAGGGAGCTTGGGGGGAGAGTCCTTCCCCCCCAAGTTTCCCCTTTAAACTCCCCTTATCTTATCTTATCTTATCTCGGTTTTCAAATAAACTTCAAGATATCTTCTAGAACCTTTCGGAACATTCTGAAACCTTCTAGAATCCCCATACAAACACTCTGGAACATTTCCTAACTTAGAAAATGATCCCCATTATATGAATCTTATTCTCCGGACAATTCCGGATCTCCTCGTGATGTCTCGGATCCAATTCGAGACTCCGAACAACATTCGGTCTCCAACGCACATTCAATATCTACTTAAAACAACTTCAAACCTTAAGTGTGTCACCCTACGGTTCGTGAATATGTAGACATGATGAAGACATCTCTCCGATCAATAACCATCACGGATCTGAGATCCATAACTCCACATACTCGACGATGACTTCGTGATCGATAGAACCATTAACATATGAAACCAATTCCCTTTGTCATGCGATACTCTACTTATCTGAGGTTTGATCGTCGGTATCTCCATACCTAGTTCTACCTTGTTATTGATAAGCACTCTTTACTCGTTCCGTGTCATGCCATCCCTTGTGACCTAGTCACATGCTTGCAAGCTAACTAGATGACATTCCACCGAGAGGGCCCAGAGCATATCTATCCGTCATATGGATGGACAAATCCCAATCTTGGTCCATGCGCTTCAACACATACTTTCAGAATACCCAATGACACCTTTATAACCACCCAGTTACGAAGTGGTGTTTGATGTCATCAAAGTACCCATCCGGTGATGGTGATTAACACAACCTCATGGTCAAAGGATTAGGTTACTATGTATTTGAAAGCTTGTAGCAATATGAACTTAATGACTTGATCTTATGCTATGCTTACTATGGGTGTGTGTGTCCATTACATCATTCTCCTAATGATATAACCTTGTTATTAATGACATCCAATGTCCATGATCAGGAAACCATGATCATCAATTAATCAACAAGCTAGTTTAACAAGAGGCTTACTAGGGACTCTTTTATGTTTACAAAACACACATGTATTAGTGTTTCCTTATAATACAATTATAGCATGGGATGCAAACATTCATCATAAACACAAAGATATAATAATAACCACTTTTATTATTGCCTCTTGGGCATATCTCCAACAATTTCATCAAAAATATGATTAATATCCAGTTTAAATGTGGACGTAGATGGCTATATTTTAGAGCCATCAACCTCCCCAAGCTTAAACTTGATCGTCCCGAGCAAGAAAACCAAAATCAAAAAGGAACTCGGCATTTAAACTGAAATAACAAGATGGTGGTGTTACTCATGATTAATAGTCTCATGTTTCCTCCACTTCATAAATATGAAAAACTTCAGCATAGATAGAGTAATGGCAAGTATATCATACGGGTTTCATGCATCCTTATAGCGCAGCAAAATTATTGTGAACATGGATGATTCAAATGAGTAAATTTTATTCCATGTCAAGTAATCAACTCATAGGCTTGCCTTTGAACAGTAAATTATAATCATGTAGATTAAGAGTGTGAGACTTGTCATGAAAAGCATATATACTAGAGTATCTCAATTCCCCCACATCAATAAATCAAGACTTTGCAAGCACTACTTTTCTATTCATTGTCCTTCAAGAATTTCCAGTTTTTAAGTGATTGAGAGCATGCCAAAGATTTTTATTAGTTTATCGGGCTGTGATGGACACTCGTGGCATCACTAAGGTTTTTGTTCCTTTTGCATAATGATTACTCATAATAGCTAGAGGAGTGATTCCATCATGATTACAGCTACCCGGGAGTGCCAAGAAACTTACCCACTATAGCATTGCTGCTACAAGTGTTTAATCAACTCATAGCCGAAATCTAGGAGTTTCCTCCATGAAGATCGCTCAGAGGCCGGTGAGTTGTTGGCATCCCATGAAGTTTGACACGCGTAAAGCTATATCATTCTTATGATTAACAAGTCAAACTTTGGCATGCTCACAAAAACCACTAAACATTAATTCAATCGAACAAATCCTTTCAAAGAGAGCTATCAAGTCGATCAACATTTTCAGTAGTGTCGAGTGTCTCTAGAAATAAACCTTGAAGACTAAGCACTACAACACCCAAGCCTTCAATTGTGAGACTTTTTCTTATTACAATTGTTTAGCAATTTTTAGGCAAGACTTGGTTAATTACGAGAGCTGGAACAAAATGAGCCCAATTAAATACCCATGCAAATGGCAATCTTACTATGATACAAAGACTCACTCCACCAATATAATATCTCAACATTTACTACTAACTAGCTTGGGTTTCTCAAACTTCAAAAGTGGAGAGTCATAAGGCATACCTCTCATGTTTGGTTCCACTTCTCTCTTCCTTTTTTATTTGTTTCTTGGAAACTCGAAGTCGATCACTCTCCTGCAAATATATAAAGACCTCAAGGCGGAAAGAAAAGAAAGAGGGAAAATGAGGAAAAATGGAGAAATCTTTTTGTGATTTTCAAGAGAGGGAATTGAAAGAATAGAAAATTGGTAGCAAAGCCTCGGCTAGAAAAATTCGAAAGCAAAATAAAAAGAACTAAAGATAAAGTGTTGGGGAAACCAACACGAGTGCTTATAAACTCAAATAAAAACGTAACCTCAAAATAAATAAAAGCAAATGAATGTCAAATAAAGATACATGAGGAAACTTCCACAAGCTTAGGCTTTTGCAAGCCCTTCAAATCATTATGGTGGCGGGAAAAGTCGTTACTCCAGTTTGCAAATTAAGTTGAGAGGTTACTTGTTGATTCTCGGAGGTTCAAAGAGAGGTTGTGCACCCTCTCCATAGTTCCTCCAAGTCCTTGGAAATCTTGGTATGCGGTGAACCGGGTTTGTGGCTGCTCCTCTTGGTGAGGAACTTCTTGCTCCTCCTCTTGGTCCTCATCCTATTCAGGAATTTCTTCCTCGGGTTGGTGCTGCTCAACCTGCAAATCATATAGCAAACGTCCTTACACGATAGAGAAAAGACCATTAGGCAAAGGAGGGGGGTAGATACGCCCAGCTCCAGCAATATGTAGGTAATAAACACCACCTCTCCTAGTGAGCATCCCACAAGCATTCAAGGTGGAGAAACCAACACATGTCTCACCTAGTATGGGTTGCAACTCACCTAGATCGATGTCTAGGGCAGTGGCAAGCACGGTGATGATGCCTCCTCCTGTGATTGGCCCTTGGCTTTGGGAGGCTTGGTTCTCCATGTAGCGCACAATGATGGTGCCCAAGTTGAGTGACAGGTTGCAGTTGATGTAAGCAGCCTTTGCGAGGACTAGGATGTCCTCCTCGTTGAGTCTCGTGAACTCATTACATGCCTGCAAGGTGTTAGCAATAACATAGAACAAATAGCGAATTGCAAGATGTTGAATATTCTTCCCCTTGTTCACTCTACTAGTGAAGCTCATTCCATTATAGTATTGATCGAGGGAAGGAATTAAGCCAGTAAAGGATGCGCGTAAAGAATGAACATCATTGTTTGGCAAATTAAAGCATGTGCACCATTCATATAATGTTAAAGTTTAGTTGTTGTTCATTAGACGGAAAGAAATAATATCCTCTCCTTGCCACAGTTTAATGGTGCTTTGCAACGAACTCATAAATTCAATGTTAAGCGGCGATAAGTAGGTACATCATTATACACAAAGTTTTGCAGGCCGGCTCTATTGCAAAGTAAATTAAAGTCATCAGAAATACCAAGCTGGTTCAATATAATGGGGCAAGCCCACTTGGTGGCCTTCACTTCGCGGTTCTTGATCTTGTTGAAGCGTTCATGATGGGCCTCATCCCTGAACCGTATCCCCATGCATTCCTGGGTGATCACCCGAGAAGCGCTAGCGGTGGCACGAGCATGAGTTTGGCTCCCTGTGTTCATCTTCTAAAACATTGAAGAAAGGCAAAAATAAAACTTTGTGATCCAACAACAGTAAGTATAATATATTCCTCATCTAAGCACATTAAAGAATCTCCTCAAGATAATAATCTAGGCAAGAAAATCATGGTAATTGGTTCATAGTAGGTCTTACCCTAGATTGATAATGACAATAGATCGAAGATGAATTTGCAAAAAGTAATTGGAGGATCGGAGGAGAAACATACCATAAATCACTTGTGTGCGAGGAAATCGAACGAAATTGAGTAGAGATAAAGATCCTTTGAGGTTTTGAGAGAGTTTGGAGGTAGAAGAAAGAAAAAGGATTGAAGTTTTGGAGTTGGGAGTACCTTCCCGTGCGATTTTGTGGTTGGACGCAACTATACGGGCGGAACATGCGTTCCGGCCCTATAGTTGGTCGTTAAATTTTCTGTCCCTGGGAAAGAAAATTTGCAAAGGCATAGATATCTATACGACCGGAATTTTGTATTCCCGTCGTATAGTTGGTCGTTAAACTCCCAGTATATATGGAACAAAATTGTACAGAGGCATTGATATCTATACGACCGGAACTATACGGCTGAAATTTTTTATTCTTGTCATATAGTTGGTCGTTAAACTCCCAATATATATGAAAAGAAATTGTACGGAGGCATTGATATCTATACAACCAAAACTATACGGACGGAATTTTTATTCCCGCCGTATAGTTGGTCGTTAAACTCTTAGTATATAGTGCAGAAAAATTTCTGATGGCAAAGATAACTATATGACCGGAACTATATGGCCAAAATTTTTATTCCCGACGTATAGTTGGTCGTTAAACTGTCTGTGTGCATCAAAAAAATTATGTTTCTTCGTAAACTATTTCTTTTCTTGTAACTTAGCGATATACCTTGTTTTTGACAGAAAATTGATAGTAAATATTGTCGACCAACAATAGCATGAATAATGTAGAATTTCAAGTACTACCGAATTTCTTCTCCTCAAATGGAGTTTTCTAGCACTCTTTATTAAACAAAAACTTAAACTAAAACTAAAAACTTAACTGAAATCTTAATTTAACATGGGTTGCCTCCCATGGAGCGTTCTTTTATAGTCAATAGCTTGACCTTGATGATACTCACTTCGGCCAGATGAGTGGAACACCCACTCCAAAGTAGTTGGCCTTCAAAGTGATGGCCTCCTTCTCGTCATGTTTGGCTTTCTTCTTCCTAGGGAAATGAATAACAAAATGATCCCGCGAAGGCAATTGCAACCTCATGTTCCCTTCATGAAGGTTAATTAAAGCCTTTATAGTTCTCAAGAAAGGACGGCCTAGTATTATAGGAGCAACAGTATCTTCAGGCATGTCAACAATAACGAAATCAATGAGAGCAGGATAGCCTTTGATATAAACTAAAGTGTTCTCCTTAATCCCTATAGCTTGTTTGTAGGTAGAATCTGCTAGATGCAATTTTTAATTCAATAATTTCAAAGGAGCCAAGATTTAACTTGTTAAAATGACTCTTTGGAATTGTTGAGACGCTTGCACCTAGATCACAAAGTGCAGCTATCTTATTGGTTCCAATCTTTATATTACTAGTAGGCTCAAATATGTCATCTAGTTTAACAGGTAACTTTTTAGCAATTTTCTTGTATTCCTCTTCAAGCTCGCGCACCTTAATTGCTACTTGATCAATAAAGTGTTGATACATGGCTTCATCATTACCTTCACTTACCGGAATTTGACGTTGATCCTCTTTACGAGATCTTCGATAGTGTAGCTTGATGAAGGGGCATTACTATAATCAAGTTCTTTAGGCTCCTCCCTTTGGATCCTCATCATTTTGAGTTCTTCAACAAGATTGGGCTTAGCTTTACATGCAAATTTAGCTAGAATGAGAGTTTGACTCTCGGTTATCTTACCTAGATGTTCCTCAATGATCCTTGTTCTTTCTTGAAGGGCCTGCAAATCATTTCTTAAACTAACAACTTGGTTAGATAATTTACCAAGCATAGCATCATGGTTCTCCGTAATTTTGACTAGAATATTATTTTGTTCATTTTGTGAGTCTATGAAAGACTTAAGTGTTTCTTGGAGACTACCATTACTAGTTCCCATATTATTATTAGAGTTATTTGTAGGACTAGCATAATGTTTCTGAAAATTAGGATTGTAACTCTTCTTCCAAGCAGGATTGTAATCATTACGAGGTACGAAGTCTATTTCATTATGTTTGTTTCGGGGGTGGCTCTTACCTGAGTTTCCTTACCTTTTACGGATAGTATGAGCTCATCCAACTTAGCATTGAGTTTTTCATTCTGTCGTGGTGAGACAAAGTTCACCTTCTTCTTGTTTGATCTTTCCACATGCCATTGGGCATGGTTGTCTTGCATATTGTATAACAGCTGCTTTGCTTCGGTAATATGTTTACCCATGAATGTTCCTCCAGCTGCAGTATCAAGCATAGACTTAGACACAGGATTAAGAGCATTATAAAATAAATGGAGATTAACCAATCTTCCATCCCATGACTTGGAAAGTTTCTTAGGCATTCTTTCATCCTCTCCCATGCAAGAGCTAATTGCTCACGCTCTTCCTGTCTAAAGCTAGTAATATTAGATCGGAGTTGCATAGTCTCTGCATGTGGGAAAAATTTAGTCATAAATAAAGAAGTACATCCCACCCATGATGTAATAGTATTTTTAGGCAAATATAGAAACCATTCTTTAGCTCTCCCTCTTAGAGAGAAAGGAAATAAATGTAATTTGACCGCATCAGGGTCAACATCTTTTATACGCATCATATCACATATTTCAACGAAAGTATTTAAGTGCATACCTGCGTCTTCAACAATAGAGCCTCCAAATTGATTCTGTTGAACCAAACTTAAGTAATGGGGCTTAATTTCATAGTAATCAGCAGCGGTTGCTAGCTGAGTAATAGGAGTACGCAAATAATCATTATTGGGAGTAGCAAACTCCCCAAGCTTCTTTTTAGCCATACTTCCTATGTTTTTGGGTTTTCTTACATAAAAAATTATAATAGTAAAAACAAGAATTTAAAGACTAACTAATTTTTTTTGGTTTATCAAATAAAGACTGAAACCAAACTAACAAAATTAAAAACAAGAATTAAAACTAGCAAGGTTCCTAATAACCTCACCAGGGTAGCTATTGCTTCCCCGGCAACGGTGCTAGAAAAAGGATTGATACCTTCGATCCGGATTACGGATGTAGTATAGCTCTTTTCCCTAGTAGACCTAGGTTATCAAATCCACGTGAAACGAATGCGTAGTGAAGTTACTTTAACGGACCTTCGGGAGTTTTAGAATTCCTTTTGTGTTTTTCCCGGACCAGTAGCTTGCGTCTTTTTGTTGTTGTTGATGATGGAGAGAGAGGGCCTAGGGTGTTTGGTTTCACTAGTAGCTGTGTAAAACATCTTATGGGAATAAAAGATAAAAATAAAGTATGCATATAATTGTTAGAGCAAGATAGATTATATGTGGGCAGTGCATCCATAATTGCTATTGCCTCTGCAACCGCTTATAGCAATACCTGCTAGTCTCATCCATATAAGAAAGAGAACTAATGATATGCATAGTGACAACACCGTTGATCCCAAGTAAATCCCGCACATACAGCCGTACTACCCTTTTTGTCACTGGGGTTCCCAACCTGCAAATTAGTCATTACTCATACTCCCTATACCTGGCTCAATCCTCGGGGTCTTGGGTACCTGACAAGTCCTTAGATTGAGGCAAGAGAGGATACAATAATCATCATGTCATACAAACTAATACATGATCCCATCTATAATAAATAACATGCACAAAAGCTACATGGCTAGGCCGAAGCCCTTAGCCCAAGGAGAATTACTCACACATAGAGATGAGATCAAAGATCATAAACATTGTAGTGAAAATCATGAGATTGATAGAAATAGTCTTACAATATCGCCAATCGAAGAAGAGATCTACTATTACAAGTGGTGGAATATGTCTATGGTGATGGAGAGATTAGATCTAAGTCTATTCCTCTGGCGACTCTTTGGTGTTGTGGATGGAGATCTGGGGGTGGTTGATGGTTTCTGGGAGCGCCCTTTTCTCATTGCCCGAGGCCTCTTTATATAGGGGCCCCTTCACGAAAGTTGTTCTGTTTGACCTAGCGAGGTCGATGGCAAATATGCGGCCGGAACTATACGGTCAGAATTTTATTCCGGTCATATAGTTGGTCGTTAAAGCGTCTACTTCCGACCCATCACTCCTGGTTTCTTCTGGTTGTTGGAAATCTCATATCTTTGACTTTAATGTAGTGATTCCCATCATCAAACATCATTATCTGCGCAGGGAAAAATAGAAAGAAAGGATTGCATACCCCTTTGATCATTAGGCATTAGTGGCAGGGTTTAGAGAGATATTTCATCAAAAAATATGAATAATATCCAGTTTAAATGTGGACGTGGATGGCTATATTTCAGAGCCATCACTTGCGCGCGCTTGTCGACATCCATGTTGGCACGCTCATGGAGAGGTAGAGGTAGGATGTCGAGCGCAGTGAGGGGCTCGAAACCATAGACGATCATGAATGGACTCATCTTGGTTGTAGAGTGGTTGGCTCGATTGTAGGCGAACTCGGCGTGGGGAATGCATTCCTCCCAATCTTTCAAGTTCTTTTTTATCAACACACGAAGGAGAGTCCCGAGGCTTTGATGACCCACAAGTATAGGGGGTGTATCGCAGTATTTTCGATAAGTAAGAGTGTCGAACCCAACGAGGAGCAGAAGGTGCTGGCTAGTGGTATGGATCAGGAATTCTCTGCAAATACTTAGCAAACGGATTTTTAGGGGTTTTCGATAAAGCAAGTAAACAAAGTACGAGTAAATAAAAGACAATAAGAATAAATGCAGCAAGTGGCCCAATCCTTTATGCAGCAAAGGACAAGCCGGTTGTATTTCTTAAGATGACCGAACATTCTCGAGGACACATGGGAAGACTGTCAAGTGCTTTCGCTTCATATAGTCGATTAATCTTCTTTAGCTTGCTAAGTGTTGGGTGGGTGAACCTGTGCTAATGTACCGCCCCATCCAAGACTAATACATACTTGTGATTATACCCCTTGCAAACATCCATAAGTACAAGAAAGTAATTAAGGTAGAAACCTAACCACAACTTTAAACTCTAAGACCCTTACGTCCCTTGTGCAATGGTTTCCTAACGGGAGCTCAGGTTTCTGTCACTCCGGCAACCCCTACGATTAGTAGCCAAATGCACAATGCATTCCCCTAGGCCCATATAGGTGAAGTGTCATGTAGTCGATGTTCACATGACACCACTAGAAGAAGTACACCACAACTTAAATAACAATCTATTGAATCTTTCTCAACGCAACTCCACTACTAACAACAAGACTTCTCCCATGTCTTGAAGAACAAAACGAACTACTCACAAGACATCATATGGATCATGATCAGAGATGGAATAATGATGTATAACAATCTGAACATAAAAAATAATTCAACGGTTCACTCAATAGCATCAACTACAAAGAGTAATCAACACCGGGAAAGTTTCCCCTATGAACTATGCAAGATTCAACGCAATTGTTACAGCAATATGGAGATGGTGATGAGGGTGCTGATGGTGATGATGGTGGTGATGATGATGATGATCCCAATGAAGTCCAGCTTGATGGTGGTGTTGATGGCGATGATCTCCCCTCTCCGGGAAGGAATTCCCCCGGCAAAAATCTGAAGGAAATATGCCCTGAGAGGCAATAATAAAGTTGTTATTATGTATTCCTTGTATATGATAGATGTTTATTTTGCATGCTATAATTGTATTGATAGGAAACATCAATACATGTGTGTTTAATAAACAAAAAGGTTTCCTAGTCATGCCTCTCTTATAGACTAGCTTGTTGATTAACAGGATGATCAAGGTTTCCTGATCATGGACATTGGATGTTGTTAATAACAAGGTCACACCATTGGTGGAATGATGTGATGAACATTCATCCGAAGTATAGCATTACGATCAAGTCATTGTGTTTATATTGCTATAACATCATACGAAGTAATCTTTACCCTTAGACCATGAGATCATGTTAATTGCTAACACCGGAAGAGTATCTTGATAACATCAAACGTCACACCGTAACAGGGTGACTATAAAGATGGGTTCAGTGCTACGAAGGTGTTATGTTGAGGCTCATGGATCAAGAGTGGAATTTGTCAATCCAGATGATGGATAGATATACTCTGGGCCCTCTTGGTGATATCACATTAAGATAGCTTGCAAGCAAGTGATGTGATCACTAGAATGTTATATCACGGGAACGAGAAAAGAGTGCATGTCGGTAACGAGATCGAACTAGGTATGGAGATACCAATGATCGAATCTCGGACATGTAATATATCGAGAGACAAAGGGATTTAGTTACAAGCGTTAAAGGTTCTCACGATCACAGGAGTCATCGTTGAATGTGTAGGAGTCAGTACGGATCTCCAGGTCCCGCTGCTGATTATTGATCGGAGAAGGGTCTCGATCATGTCTGCATTATTCGCGAACCGTAGGGTGGCACACTTAAGAGTTACCGGACACCATTTTGGAGCACATATGTTTCAGACGAAAGAATTGCAAAGCGCAGGAATTGTTTCAATAGAAACCGAAAATTGTTTCGGGTGAAATTGCAGAAGGTGGTTCTGCATGTGATATTGAAATATTGCAAGGGGCTATATGTGAATATTTGTTAATTAAAGTAATTAACAAAATTCTGAATAAATTTAATAAAAGAGTTTTATTAAATGAGAGAGCATTAAATTTGGAGAAACTTAATACATTTAAAGTGGAGACTTCAAAAGGGAATGTGAAGAGGCATTTTAATGTGGAGGAGTTACCACCACATGAACGGGGGAGGTGACGGGTCACCCCCCCATGCGTCGGCCATGGAGAGAGGGGGCACCCTCTCCTCCTATAAAAGGCCATCCATTCCTCCTTCATCCTCACACCTCCTTGTGAAGGATCTCTCTCCCCCTCTAAAATTATTCCCCCATGGTCTCGGATTAGCGAGATACATGTTCCCGGTGGCATTTCATCTGGAAGGAGTTGCTGCTTCCGATGGATCGCTGGAGCGAGGAGGTGGAGGTTGTCCGGTGGCTTGAACGTGTGCGAAAAGTGATGCGCTGCTGAGTTGCGGCGCTCGGACTTCCTCGCGATCTTGAGATCGGCAAGTGTACGACTACATCAACCACGAGTTCCTACTCGTTAACAAAGCTCATTGTCTTCGAGGGTAAGTTCTCTATGGATGTATGTCCACCCGTTTGCTTTGTACCTAGTAGATAGATCTTGGAGTGTAGTTCACACCGTAGGAAATTTTTTGTTTTCTATGATGCGGACCCAACAGTGGTATCAGAGCCTGATCTATGCGTAGGTGCTTTGCACGGGTAGTACACATATGTTTATATGTGGGCGATGATGATCATGTTATTGCATCTTTTATGTACTTTGGATATTGGTGGCATAGTGGGATGAAGCGGCCCGGACCAACCTTACATGTCATCATACATGAGACCGGTTCCACGACTGACATGTAACTTGTTTTGCATAAGTGGTCATGGCGGTGTCTGCTCTCCTACTATAGTCAATATCTGATTTACAACGAGTTGCTAATAACTTGGTTATCCTCGTTGTGGTTCATGTTCGTAGGTTAGACAGGTTCTATCTCCGAAAGCCCTAAGCCACGTAAAACTTGCAATTGATAAATTAGAGGCGTCTAGTTTAGATCGTTGTTGGGCTAGTGTTTTGATATGGTATTGTTGTAAGTAGATGTATGATAGATACTCTTACAACTCACTTAACGTGTAAGTTCCATAGACCTTGGCCTTACACACAAAGGAATGATAAAGATCATACCACGATGCAAATGATAGAGATCAAATGCATGGACCATATCACCTCACTTCACACATTAGATGTTAGCATCTTATACTGCTAGTTTGGCGCGTTTGGTAGCATTATAAGATGATCCCTCATTTAGATATCAAGATAAAATGTGTTCTTCCTTAAGTATGCACCGTTTTGTGGATCGTGTTTTGAGGCATCACGTGATGATCGGGTGTTTTCAACTCTACGCTTTCATACAACGGGTGTAAGACAGTTTTACACACGCAAATACTAAAGTTCTTACTTGACGAGCCTAGCATGTACAGACATGGCCTCGGAACACGGACCGAAAGGTTAAGCATGAGTCATATAGTTGATATGATGCCCATATAGATGCTCGCCTTTGAAGCTACACCGACTCACGTGATGATCGGACTTGGTGTAGTGGATTTGGTTCATGTAATCACCAAAAGGACACGAGGGATGTCGTTTTTGAGTGGGAGTTCATTAGTAATTTGGATTAGTTGAACTCAATCTATCATAAACTTAGTCTAAATAAACTTTACAAATTCTGTTGTAGATGGCACCACCTGCTTTTAATTTCAATGTGTTCATGGAGAAAGAGAAACTTGCTGTGAATGGTAACAACTTCACCAACTGGGCTATGAATTTGAGGATTCTCCTCACTGATGCACAAAAGCAATATGTGCTAGATGCGCTGCTAGGCCCCCCACCAGCTCCTGATTCCCCTGACGAGGAAAAGAACGTCTATATAACTCGTCAGGAGGACCACAACTTAGTTCATTGCGGCATACTATATGGGCTAGAGCCAGAACTTCGAAAGCGTTTCGAAAATGGCAATGCCTTTGATACCATGGGAGAATTGAAAATGATTTTCGATACCCATGCTGCTGTAGAGAGTTATAATGATACAGAAAAGTTCTTTAGCTGCATGATGGAGGAAAACAGCTCCGTTAGTGAGCACGTACTCAAAATTTCTGGGTACGCCGATAAGCTTGTGTCCTTGGGAATAACGATTCCCATTGACTTAGGCATACATCGTGTTCTCCAATCTCCGCCACCTAGCTACAAGAGCTTCGTGATGAACTATAATATGCAGGGCATGAAGAAGTCTCTTCCCGAGCTTCTGTCAATGCTTAAGACTGCAGAAGTGGAGATTAGGAAAGAACATCAAGTGTTGATGATTAATAGGACCACCGGTTTCAAGAAGGACAAGAAAGGCAAGCACAAGGGAAAGAAGGGTGGCAAGTCATTTGCCACGCCTGAAAGAAACCCCGAGCTGGCCCTAAGTCTGACATCGAAAAGTGCTACTATTGCAAGGGATCGCCATTGAAGCGAATCGCCTCAAGTATTTGGCGGACAAGAAGTCCGGCAAGGCAAACAAAGGTATATGTGATATACATGTTATTGATGTGTACTTGACTAGTACTCGCAGTAGCACCTGGGTATTTGATACGGGATCGGTTGCTAATATATGTAACTCGGTTCAGGGGCTGCGGAACAAGTGACAACTAGCAAGGGATGAGGTCACAATGCGGGTCGGCAATGGATCAAGAGTTGATGTGATCGCCGTCAGAACGCTGCCTCTCCATATGCCATCGGGATTAGTTATAAACCTAAATAATTGTTATTTGGTGCCTGCACTGAGCATGAACATTGTATCCGGATCATGTTTGATGCAAAGTGGTTATTCATTGAAGTCTGAAAACAATGGTTGTTCGATTTATATGAATAATATCTTTTATGGTCATGCACCTATGTTGAATGGTTTATTTCGCTGGATCTCGATAGCGATACGCATATTCATAATGTTGATGCTAAAAGGATTAAACTTGATAATGATATATCTACATATATGTGGCACTGCCGTCTAGGTCATATTGGCGTTAAACGCATGAAGAAGCTCCATTCTGATGGACTTTTGGAATCACTTGATTTTGAATCATTTGATACATGTGAGCCATGCCTTATGGGCAAGATGACTAGAACGCCATTTTCCGGTTCAATGGAACGGGCGACAGATCTATTGGAAATCATACATACTGATGTGTGTGGACCAATGAGTATGTCGGCGCGAGGTAGATATCGTTATTTTGTTACTTTCACGGATGATTTGAGTAGATATGGGTATATCTATTTGATGAAACACAAATCTGAAACTTTTGAAAAGTTCAAAGAATTTCAGAATGAAGTGGAAAATCATCATAACAGAAAGATCAAATTTCTGCGGTCCGACCGTGGAGGAGAGTATCTTAGTTATGAGTTTAGCACACATATGAAAGACTGTGGAATAGTTTCACAACTCACGCCTGCCGGAACACCACAACGTAATGGTGTGTCAGAACGTCGTGTCGTACTTTATTGGATATGGTTCGATCTATGATGTCTCCGACTTACTTGTCATTTTGGGGTTATGCACTGAAAGCAATTGCATTCACTTTAAATCGGGCACCATCTAAATCCGTTGAAAAGACACCATATGAATTATGGTTTGGAAACAAACCTAAGCTGTCATTTCTTAAAGTTTGGGGATGCGATGTTTATGTGAAGAAACTTCAACCGGATAAACTCGAACCCAAAGCGGAAAAATGCGTCTTCATAGGATACCCTAAGGAAACGATTGGGTATACCTTCTATCACAGATCCGAGGGCAAAGTCTTTGTTGCCAAGAATGGATCCTTTCTTGAGAAGGAGTTTCTCGCGAAAGGTGTGAGTAGTCGGAAGGTAGAACTCGAAGAGGTTATTGAACCTTCTCTTCATGAAATGGCGAGTAGCGCAGCTCCAGAAGTTGTTTCGGAGTTGACTTCACCTAATGAAGAGAGAGCTAATGATATTCATCATGAAACTCCGAAAGAGGACACTACCAAACCTCGCAGGTCAAGCAGGACACGTGCAGCTCCTGAACTGTACGGCAATCCTGTTGTGAATTTCATGGTTGATGAAATGGATGACCCTGCGACGTATGAAGAAGCGATGATGAGCCCGGATTCCAACAAATGGCTAGAAGCCATGAAATCCGAGATGGAATCCATAACGAAAAACCAGGTTTGGACCTTGGTGGACTTACCTCACGACCGAAAGGCCGTTGAGAATAAATGGATTTTCAAAAGGAAAACGGATGCTGATGGTAATGTGACCATCTATAAGGCTCGACTTGTCGCAAAGGGGTTTTGACAAATTCAAGAAGTTGACTACGATGAGACATTCTCTCTCGTAGCGATGCTTAAGTCGGTTAGGATTATGTTAGCAATTGCTGCATATTTCGATTATGAAATATGGCAGATGGATGTCAAAACTGCGTTCCACAATGGTAAGATTGAAGAAGAGTTGTATATGATACAACCTAAGGGTTTTGTCGATCCTAAGGATGCTAATAAGGTGTGCAAACTTTAGCGATCCATCTATGGACTGAAGCAAGCATCACAAAGTTGGAATCTCCGCTTTGATGAGGTGATCAAAGAGTTTGGATTTGTCCAAACTTATGGAGAGGCTTGTATTTACAAGAAAGTGAGTGGGAGCAATGTGGCATTTCTGATATTATATGTGGATGACATATTATTGATTGGAAATGATTTAGATCTTTTAAACAGTGTTAAAAGTTATCTAAACAGCAAATTTTCAATGAAGGACCTTGGTGAAGCTTCATATATATTAGGCATTAAAATCTATAGAGATAGATCAAGACGCCTAATTGGGCTATCATGATACATACCTTGATAAGATATTAAAGAAGTTTAATATGGACGGAAGTAAGAAGGGTTCTTACCTATGTTGCAAGGCAAGACATTGAGTAAGACTCAAAGTCCGGCGGAAGAAAGAGAGATACTGGATAAGATCCCATATGCCTCAGCCATAGGCTCTATAATGTATGCCATGCTATGTACAAGACCGGATGTGGCACATGCTATTAGTTTGACTAGTAGGTACCAATCTGATCCAGGTTGAACATGGATAGCGGTCAAGAATATCCTTAAGTACTTGAGAAGAACTAAGGATATGTTTCTTATATCTGAGGTGAAGAAGAGCTAGTCGCTAAGTGTTATGTCAATGCTAGATTTGACACTGATCCGGATGACTCTAAGTCTCAATCCGGATCGTATTTCTCTTGAGCAGCAGCGTTAGTCGGAGGAGCTCCAAACAACTTTGTGGTGGCTGGATCAACAACGAGGCGGAATATGTTCTTCGCTTGTAAGCGCGCAGGAAGCGGTTTGGATGAAGGAGTTCATAACGGCGGGTGTGGTTCCCGATGCGTTGGACCCGACGGTGATCTATTGTGACAACAATGGAGCCATAGCCAACGCAAAGGAACCAAGGTCTCACAAGAATTCCAAGCATTAAGCGCGGTTTCACTCCATCCGCGAGCATGTCAAGGATGGAGATATAAAGATTTGTAAAGTGCACACGGACCTGAATGTAGCAGATCCTTTGACTAAAGTACTCCCTAGGGCAAAACATGATCAACACCAGAACTCCATGGGTGTTAGATTTATCACTATGTGAACTAGATTATTGTCTCTAGTGCAAGTGGGAGACTGAAGGAAATATGCTCTAAGAGGCAATAATAAAGTTGTTATTATGTATTCCTTGTATATGATAGATGTTTATTTTGCATGCTATAATTGTATTGATAGGAAACATCAATACATGTGTGTTTAATAAACAAAAGGGTTCCTAGTCATGTCTCTCTTATAGACTAGCTTGTTGATTAACAGATGATCAAGGTTTCGATCATGGACATTGGATGTTGTTAATAACAAGGTCACACCATTGGTGGAATGATGTGATGAACATTCATCCGAAGTATAGCATTACGATCAAGTCATTGTGTTTATATTGCTATAACATCATACGAAGTAATCTTTATCCTTAGACCATGAGATCATGTTAATTGCTAACACCGGAAGAGTATCTTGATAACATCAAACGTCACACCGTAACAGGGTGACTATAAAGATGGTTTCAGTGATACGAAGGTCTTATGTTGAGGCTCATGGATCAAGAGTGGAATTTGTCAATCCAGATGACGGATAGATATACTCTAGGCCCTCTCGGTGATATCACATTAGGATAGCTTGCAAGCAAGTGATGTGATCACTAGAATGTTATATCACGGAGCGAAAAGAGTGCATGTCAGTAACGAGATCAAACTAGGTATGGAGATACCGATGATCGAATCTCGGACATGTAATATATCGAGAGACAAAGGGATTTAGTTACAAGCGTTAAAGGTTCTCACGATCACAGGAGTCATCGTTGAATGTGTAGGAGTCAGTACGGATCTCCAGGTCCCGCTGCTAATTATTGATCGGAGAAGGGTCTCGATCATGTCTGCATTATTCGCGAACCGTAGGGTGGCACACTTAAGAGTTACCGGACACCATTTTGGAGCACATATGTTTCATACGAAAGAATTGCAAAGCGCAGGAATTGTTTCAATAGAAACCGGAAATTGTTTCGGGTGAAATTGCAGAAGGTGGTTCTGCATGTGATATTGAAATATTGCAAGGGGCTATATGTGAATATTTGTTAATTAAAGTAATTAACAAAATTCTAAATAAATTTAATAAAAGAGTTTTATTAAATGAGAGAGCATTAAATTTGGAGAAACTTAATGCATTTAAAGTGGAGACTTTAAAAGGGAATGTGAAGAGGCATTTTAATGTGGAGGAGTTACCACCACATGAATGGGGGAGGTGAGGTCACCCCCATCGCGACCATGGAGAGAGGGGCACCCCCCTCCTCCTATAAAAGGCCATCCATTCCTCCTTCATCCTCACACCTCCTTGTGAAGGATCTCTCTCCTCCTCTAGAATTATTCCCCCATGGTCTCGGATTAGCGAGATACATGTTCCCGGTGGCATTTTGTCTGGAAGGAGTTGCTGCTTCCGCTGGATCGCTGGAGCGAGGAGGTGGAGGTTGTCCGGTGGCTTGAACGTGTGTGCGAGTGCGGATGCGCTGCTGAGTTGCGGCGCTCGGACTTCCTCACGATCTTGAGATCGGCAAGTGTACGACTACATCAACCACGAGTTCCTACTCGTTAACAAAGCTTGTTGTCTTCGAGGGTAAGTTCTCTATGGATGTATGTCCACCGGTTTGCTTTGTACCTAGTAGATAGATCTTGGCATGTAGTTCACACCGTAGGAAATTTTTTGTTTTCTATGCTGCGGACCCAACAAAATCTGTCTGCCGGAGAGATCTTTCTTTCTCGGTGTTTTCCGCCCGCAGAGGCGGCGGAATCTTTCTGTGGTCGCACCCCCAGTCTTAGGGTTTCGTGTGGATGATATACGCCAGATGGGAGAGGCTGAAGTGGGCCAGGGCGGCCACACCACTCCCTGGCGCGACCTAGGCCTGCCCGCGCCATGGGGTGGTGTGGGCCCCCTGTGGCCCACCTCCACTTCATCTTCTGGCATCCTGAGTCTTCTGGAAAAATAGGATTTTCTGTATATTTTCCCAGATTTTCTGATCTTCGCGAATTTTGCCTCCAAACAGCACCTTTTCCATTAGAATCCTGATCGCAATGTCCATGCTCCAAAAGTCATCAACCATGCAAAAATAGATGAAATAACATAAGTATCACCTCTCAATATGAAATATATCAATGAATAATAGTGAATTAAGACATAGAATAGTGATGCAAAATGGACGTATCAACTCCCCCCAAGCTTAGACTTCGCTTGTCCCCAAGCGAAACTGAGCTCAATAAACATGACCTCAAGTTTATGGAGTGAAGAGTCGATAAAAGAATACGGACAAGAAGCATCACATTCATCAAGTACATATATCATAATAGAAGACAACTCACTATTATATAACTCAACTTGTAATGAATAAAGGAAACACAATAAAGATACATAAAGTGAATCATAATTGGTAATGGCAAACTTAGCTCTTGGTCGAAGAATAGTTGATAATATGCTGGAGTTCACAAATAGCTGGTTTTCAATGAAATCTTTCAAAGTAGTAAACATCAGGATAAGAGCAATGTGCAAAACAAAGAACATAAGAAACATGATTGAATAAATCATCATATGAATGAATGAAACACATCAACTCAAAATACTTGCTGAGATAGAAGGGAGTAGGTTTACTGACTCAACTACAAAGTAAAAGAACGGCCCTTCAAAGAGGGAAGCAGGGATTGCAAGTCTCATAAAGAGCTCCCAAAAATTATGATACTTACTAGCTTTCAGCTCTCATTGCCCCTATCATAGGCATCTTTAGGTGATTAAGGTTAAAGTGATCAAAAATGAGGATATGCATTGACAAGTTGTAAGTTGAGAATCTCATGTCCCTTGAATAACAGGGCCGCTCCTCGTGCTACTCAAGTTTAGTCACCGGTAAGTTCTTGTCATCGTAAGCATGTGTGTATCATAGAGAACCGCCAACGGGGTACCCCTTGCCCGATGATACGGAAGAATCCCCATATCAAAATGACAAGGCAAGCAGACAACAAGTATCTCAGCAATCTTCTTATTTACCATGGGAATATGGTGCTTTTTTCTCTCTTTCCTCTTTTCATAATATCTATTTTTCCTTTTTCTCTTTTTTCTCAATATGGAGCTCTTTTTTTTATAAGAAGAATGCTTCATAGATACTCGTTATGGTTACGCTGCAGGTTTCCACCATGTCAGTATGGATTAGACCAGCGGCCCAGGCGTTTCTCTAACACACATGCATAACTCCATGGACTTACAAGCTCCCCTTTCATTTCACACCGACGACATCCATAGACAAAAGAACATGATATCAACTAGGTACAAAGTACCAGTGCAATGTTGAAAGCGTTCCCCATGACATGGTTACCTAATTCACAACTTACAAAGCGCAAGCATATCATAACATAGGTGAGCACAATGGTTCAAGTTTATTAAATGCAAGAAAGTAAAGTGTGCCATCAAGTTCGTGAGAGCTTTAATCACTAATTTTCACATAACAAGTTTAATTTGGGAGGTAGACAAAACAAGAATTTACTTGGAATAGCAATAATGCTACTAGGTAGGTATGGTGGACACAAATGGCAAAGGTTTTGGTTTAAAGGAGGTGGATGCACGAGAAGAATACCCTCTCAGTACAGGTTTTTGGCTAGCAAGGCTGGGTAGCAAGTATAAGAGTTGAAGGAAACAAACAAACATACAAGTGATAAAGACAAACATGCAATCTTCCTTGGAAGCACAAAAGATCTTAACTAGAGAATACTAGACTTATGAGCAAATCAAGAAAGAAAGATGATGAAATTATTTTCCTCTAGAGTACTTCTATCTTTTTCTTTTCAACTCTCAAAAAGGTGTCGCTACTAACCGAGCCAGGTTTGCCAAAACCAACTAAATTAACTCAATGATCCCAAAGTGATACAAATACTAACAACAAGATCAATCATATAACCTCGAATTGAAAACTAATATAAGCTAATGCAAAAGAGTGAATGATAGAACTTCTCATTAATATTCCATAACGGAAACTCACACCAAGGGATACATATCTAACAAGAGAGGGGACACTTCCATAATGCAAACCATACTACAAAATAACTCCTCTATTCATGATATGACTCTACTAATAAGGTAAAAAGATAGAAGATAGTGATGTGATACCGCGGCACTCCCCCAAGCTTGGAACAAACCAAGGGGATGCCAAACCTGATGACGAATTACTCCTTAGGTGGTGGTGGTATCCTCTCATCTTCGTCCGTCTTCCAGGGTAAAGGCTTCCCATCAACAAAGGACATCGTGGTTTCCAACATCCTGAAACTTGCAGCAGCACTTATGCGTTTAAATCTAGCCTCATACTCACAGTTTTGATTTTGAACGTCATAGAACTGTGCTTGCAGTTCGTTGGTTGTTTGGCGGAGTGAGAGGACTTCGTCTTTGAGTTCAGCAGTCTCCTTTTGGTGCTTGGTGATGAGTTCAGAGCAAATCTTATGGATGATATCCACTTCGCGCTCCGCCATCTTCCTGTACCTAAAGACTTCATGCTCTAGTGCTTCCATCCTGTCCTCCAGACTTCCTTCACCTTTAGGGCCTTGAACCTCTTTAATCCGGACCTCTCCACCTTCGAGCAACAACTCCTTGGGATGAATCTTCAATTCTCTCATGTACGGGTTGATGATATCTTCTACGGAATCTCCCTTGGATGATCCAGAAGAAGACATTATGGCTCCAAATCTGGGATTTTTACCTGGCAGAAACAGATCGAAACAAAAGCACGACGAAAACACGATATACGGACCTCGGGGGATCCGGGGGGTTATATATTACGAAGTTTCATAACAAAAGGAAAGTACTGGAAGAAAACGAGTCGAAGGCGGAGTCCTGGGTGGCCTCACCACCTGGTGGCGCGGCCAGGGGTGGGCCCACGCCATGGGGTGGTGTGGGCCACCCCGGCTCCGGTTCTGTCCCTTTTTCGCTTCGTATCTTTCCTTATTGACTGAAAACTGCAAAAATACCGTTGGATAGTATTTTCGCGGAACTTTTCTTACCAGAACCATTACCTAGTTGGAAACGGACTCTGTAGGTCTCTGAATTTTGTCCTCAATGAATTTTCTGGAGTTATAACTTGAAAGGCATCAACATCTTCATTGTAAGAATCTCCAGCAATATAGTGTTTGAGTTGCTGTCCATTCACTACTTGTGTAGTATTATCTTTTAGAGAAGAAATTTTTATTGCTCCTGAACGGTATACTTCTTCAATGATAAAAGGTCCTTCCCATTTTGATAGTAGCTTACCTGCAAAAAATCTGAGATGAGACCTATACAATAGAACTTTCTCACCCACATGAAATTCTCTCTTAAGTATTCGCTTGTCATGCCATCTTTTAACTTTTTCCTTAAAGAGCCTAGCATTCTCATAGGCTTCACTCCTCCATTCATCTAAAGAACTTAAGTCAAATAATCTTTTCTCACCAGCGAGCTTACAATCCTTATTTAGTTCTTTCACTGCCCAGTAAGCTTTGTGTTCTAACTCTAAGGGTAAGTGGCAAGCTTTCCCATAAACCATTTTATAAGGAGACATTCCCATAGGATTTTTATAAGCAGTTCCCCATAAAGCATCATTCAACTTCTTAGCCCAGTTTTTTCTAGACCTATTAACAGTCTTTTGCAAGATGGATTTAATTTCTCTATTTGATAACTCTACTTGCCCGCTAGTTTGGGGGTGATAAGCTGAAGCAATTCTATGATTAACATCGTATTTAGCGAGGGTCTTCCTAAAACCGCCATGAATGAAATGAGAACCCCCATCAGTCATGAGATACCTAGGCACTCCAAACCTAGGAAAGATAACATCTTTAAGCATTTTTAGAGAGGTTTCCCCGTCAGCACTTTTTGTAGGAATGGCTTCTACCCACTTAGTAACATAATCTACGGCAACAAGAATATGAGTGTAGCCTTTCGAAGGAGGGAAAGGACCCATAAAGTCAAATCCCCAACAATCAAAAGGTTCAATAACTAGAGAATAGTTCATAGGAATTTCATTGCGTCTAGAAATATTACCAACACGCTGACATTCATCACAAGATAAAACAAATTTTCTTGCATCTTTAAAAAGGGTAGGCCAGTAGAAACCTGATTGTAGTACCTTTTATGCAGTTCTATCTCCTGCATGATGTCCTCCATAGGCACTACCATGGCATTTGCGCAATATCTCTTTTTGTTCATATTCTGGAACACATCTTCGCATAATACCATCAACTCCTTTGTATAAGTGTGGGTCATCCCAAAAGTAATGCCTCAAATCGTAAAAGAACTTTCTTCTTTGCTGAGCTATAAAAGTTGGAGGCAAATACTTTGAGACAATAAAGTTAGCATAATCAGCATACCAAGGGCTTCCTCGCGAGCTCACTCCAACTGCAGCTAACTATTCATTCGGGAAACTATCATTAACAGGCATAGGGTCAAAAGAGATGTTTTCCAAACGAGATAAATTATCAGCTATAGGATTTTCAGCACCCTTTCTATCTACTATATGTAGATCAAACTCTTGTAAAAGCAGTACCCATCTAATAAGCCTAGGCTTAGCGTCCTTTTTCATCATAAGATATTTAATAGCAGCATGATGAGTATGAATGGTTACTTTTGAGTCCACAATATAGGGCCTAAACTTATCACAAGCAAAGACAACAGCTAGAAATTCCTTTTCAGTAGTAGCATAATTCCTTTGAGCAGCGTCTAGAGTCTTACTAGCATAATGGATAACGTTTAGCTTTTTATCAATACGTTGCCCAAGGACAGCACCTACAGCAAAATCACTAGCATCACACATTATTTCAAAGGGTAAACTCCAATTAGGTGGTTGAACAATAGGGGATGTAGTTAAAGCCTTCTTAAGAGTTTCAAAAGCTTCCTTACAATCATCATCAAAAACGAAGGGTACATCTTTTTGAAGAAGATTAGTAAGGGGTTTTGATATCCTAGAAAAGTCTTTAATAAACCTTCTATAGAAACCAGCAAGACCAAGGATACTACGAATACCTTTGATGTATCTTGGGCATGGCATCTTCTCAATTGCCTCAACCTTAGCTCTATCAACTTCTATGCCTCTTTCAGAAACTTTATGCCCAAGAACAATCCCTTCATTAACCATGAAGTGGCATTTCTCCCAATTAAGATAAAGATTAGTTTCCTCCCATCTCTGCAAAACTTTATCAAGGTTGTGTAGACAATTATCAAAAGAAGTTCCATAGACAGAAAAGTCGTCCATGAACACTTCTACAATTTCCTCACAAAAGCCATGAAAGATAGCAGACATGCACCTTTGGAAAGTAGCAGGAGCATTACATAAACCAAAAGGCATACGTCTATAAGCATAGGTTCCATAAGGGCAAGTAAAAGTAGTTTTTTCTTGATCTTGTTGTTTAACAGCAACTTGAGAGAAACCAGAATAACCATCAAGAAAACAAAAATGGGTCTTTTTAGACAACCTTTCCAACATTTGATCAATAAAAGGAAGCGGGTAGTGGTCTTTCTTAGTAACTTTATTGACTTTCCTAAAATCGATGCACATCCTATAGCCTACTAATATTCTTTGAGGAATAAGCTCATCATTATCATTAGGGACAACGGTAATACCTCCCTTTTTAGGAACACAATGAACAGGACTAACCCATTCACTATCAGCAATAGGGTAAATAATACCAACATCAAGGAGTTTCAATACCTCATTCCTTACCACTTCCTTCATCTTAGGATTTAAACGTCATCGGTGCTCCACTACTGGCTTCGCATCTGGTTCTATGTTGATAGAATGCTGACATATAGTAGGTGAAATCCCTTTCAAATCATCCAGAGTATAGCCCATAGCTCCTCGGTGTTTCTTCAAAACTTCCAATAATCTTTCTTCTTCCTCCCCTGAAAGTTTAGCACTAATAATAACAGGATATATCTTTTTATCATCAATAAAAGCATATTTAAGATCATCAGGGAGAGGTTTTAGATCGAAAACTAGATCCTTTTTAGGTGGCATCGTGGTACCCAAGTCTTCTACAGGCAAGTCGTGCTTAAGCATCATAGGTTGATCACGAAGAATCATGTCAATCTCATTCCTTTCTTCCATGAAGATTTCACTTTCATGTTCTTCTATAAATTGCTGCAAAGTATTGTTAGGAGCAAGAGAAATAGAAGCAAGTTGTTCAACCCTAAAATCCTCATTATGGGTTTCCTCTTCGCAAGGTTCTTTAGCAAATTTTGAAAAATTAAACTCATAAGATTCCCCATCAAACTTAGTCAAGATTTTCTCCCTCTTGCAATCAATAATAGCTCCACAAGTACTCAAGAAAGGTCTACCAAAAATGATAGGATAAGTTTTACTAGCAGCTAAACCAAGTACTAGTAAATCAGCGGGGTACTTAATCTTACCGCAAAGAACTTCCACGTCTCGCACAATACCAATTGGAGAGATGGTCTCTCTATTAGCAAGGTGAATAACCACATCAATCTCTTCCAACTCGTAACGACTAATATCATGCATAATTTCTCTGTAAAGCTCATAAGGAATAGCATTGGGACTTGCACCAATATCACATAAACCATAATAGCAATGATCACCAATTCTAACAGAAAGCACAGGAACACTAGACTTTTTAGTTTTATTGGGATGTGAAACAATATTAGAAGCATCCTCACAAAAGACTATGTGCCCATCTTCTACGCTTTTAGTGACAAGATCTTTCACAATTGCTACCACAGGTTCAATGTTTATTTGTTCATCAGGTTTTACAGTTCTTTTTTCACTTTTAGTGATTACATTAGTTATCATAGGGTGGTCCTTTACCTTTTCGGGGAAGGGAATCTTCTCGATATAAGGTTCAGGCAAAATGGGGTCAATGTTGCAATACTCAGTACTTCCAATAGGAGCATAGTCAACAATATCCTTGTAAGGTGCATGGTATTTGTTCCATCCCCTTTTTGGAATTTTGATATAGGAAGCAAAATCTCTAAAGCAATTTCTAATAACTTGCAAATCAAGACCATAAAGATTACTAATATTTTGAAAGTTGTCAGTTCCCATAAAAGATTCAATGCATTCATAATCATAATTTATACCTGACTTTCTACCTTTGTCATTCTCCCAAGCTTCAGCATTGTCTTGAATATGGTCCAGAAGATCCCATTTAGCTTCTTCTTCCATGCGAGTGAATGATCCAGCACAAGAAGCATCCAATAAATCTTTATCATGTAGAGGGAGCCTTGCATAAAAGTTATTGATAATAATATTGTTGGGGAGCTCATGAATGGGACATTTGAGCATTAGTAACTTCAATCTCCCCCAAGCTTGAGTTGTACTCTCTCCATCATGAGGCCAAAAGTTGTATATTTGATTCTGATCTTTATGAATCTCACTAGGAGGATAAAACTTTGAATAAAAGAGAGGCACTATTTCCTCCCATTCCAGAGCTTGACCATTCTTCAGCAGCTTATACCATTCCTCAGCTCTTCCTTTCAGAGATAATGAGAATAACTTCTTCTTAACTTGATCTGTAGTAATACCTACACACTTGAACAACCCGCATAATTCGTGTTAAAGAGTACATGATCACCAGGATGGACAGTTCCATCCCCAACATAGTAGTTATCCATAACACGATCAATAAATCTTGTAGGTATTTTGAAAACATCTTTCTCAGCAGGTGGTGGCTTATCTACTACCTTAGCAGTGGTAGTAGCATTACCAAATAAGGAACTCAGCGAATTATCCATAACGAAAATAAAGCAACTAGCAGAAGTAAACAATACTCATAGTAGAAGTTTCCTTTACCAGTTCCACTCTCCAATAGCGCTTCACTCCCCGGCAGCGCGAAAATAGTCTTGATGACCCACAAGTATAGGGGGTGTATTGCAGTATTTTCGATAAGTAAGAGTGTCGAACCCAACGAGGAGCAGAAGGTGCTGGCTAGTGGTATGGATCAAGAATTCTCTGCAAATACTTAGCAAACAGATTTTTAGGGGTTTTCGATAAAGCAAGTAAACAAAGTACGAGTAAATAAAAGACAGTAAGAATAAATGCAGCAAGTGGCCCAATCCTTTATGCAGCAAAGGACAAGCCGGTTGTATTTCTTAAGATGACCAAACGTTCTCGAGGACACATGGGAAGACTGTCAAGTGCTTTCGCTTCATATAGTCGATTAATCTTCTTTAGCTTGCTAAGTGTTGGGTGGGTGAACTGTCTGCATACCACCTTCCTAGGACTAATACATACTTGTGATTATACCCCTTGCAAACATCCGTAAGTACAAGAAAGTAATTAAGGTAGAAACCTAACCACAACTTTAAACTCTAAGACCCTTACGTCCCTTGTGCAATGGTTTCCTAACGGGGGTTCAGGTTTCACACTCCGCAACCCCTACGATCAGTAGCCAAATACACAATGCATTCCCCTAGGCCCATATAGGTGAAGTGTCATGTAGTCGACGTTCACATGACACCACTAGAAGAAGTACACCACAACTTAAATAACAATCTATTGAATCTTTCTCAACGCAACTCCACTACTAACAACAAGACTTCTCCCATGTCCTCAAGAACAAAATGAACTACTCACAAGACATCATATGGATCATGATTAGAGATGGAATAATGATGTATAACAATCTGAACATAAACAATAATTCAACGGTTCACTCAATAGCATCAACTACAAAGAGTAATCAACACTGGGAAAGTTTCCCCTATGAACTATGCAAGATTCAACGCAATTGTTACAGCAATATGGAGATGGTGATGAGGGTGCTGATGGTGATGATGGTGGTGATGATGATGATGATCCTGATGAAGTCCAGCTTGATGGTGGTGTTGATGGCGACGATCTCCCCTCTCCGGGAAGGAATTCCCCCGGCAGAAATCTGTCTGCCGGAGAGATCTTTCTTTCTCGGTGTTTTCCGCCCCGTAGAGGCGGCGGAATCTTTCTTTGGTCGCTCCCCCAGTCTTAGGGTTTCGTGGGGATGATATACGCCAAAGGGGAGAGGCTGAAGTGGGCCAGGGCAGCCACACCACTCCCTGGCGCGGCCTAGGCCTGCCCGCGCCATGAGGTGGTGTGGACCCCCTGTGGCCCACCTCCACTTCATCTTCTGGCATCGTGAGTATTCTGGAAAAATAGGATTTTCCGTATATTTTCCCGGATTTTTTGATCTTCGCGAATTTTGCCTCCAAACAGCACCTTTCCATTAGAATCCTGACTGCAGCGGTCCATGCTCCAAAAGTCATCAACCATGCAAAAATAGATGAAATAACATAAGTATCACCTCTCAATATGAAATATATCAATGAATAATAGTGAATTAAGACATAGAATAGTGATGCAAAATGGACGTATCAGGCTTCGGTTGACGACCTCGGTTTGACCATCGGTTTGCGGGAGCGATGCGGAAGAGAAGAGTAGCTTGACGCCGAGCTTGGCCATGAGGGTGCGGTCGGAGACGATTGTTCTTGGCACACCATGAAGACGACCGATTTCCCGAAAAACAAGTTAGCAACATGTGAGGGATTTACTTGGGATTAATGTTGACGTCACTATGCGTATCATTAGTTCTCTTTCTTCTATGGATGAGACTAATAGGTTATTGCTATAAGCAGTTGCAGAGGCAATAGCAATTATGGATGCACTACCTGAAGGGAATATGCCCGAGAGGCAATAATAAAGTGGTTATTATCTTATTCCATATTTATGATAAATGTTTATTTTGCATGCTATAATTGTATTAATTGGAAACGTTAATACATGTGTGTTTAATAAACAAAATACAAAGTTCCTAGTAATGCCTCTCATATAAACTAGCTCGTTGATTAACAAGATGATCAAGGTTTCCTAATCATGAACATTGGATGTTGTTAATAACAAGGTCACACGATTGGTGGAATGATGTGATGAACATTCATCCGAAGTATAGCATTACGATCAAAGTCATTATGTTTATATTTTTACAACATCATACGAAGTAATCTTAGTCCTTAGACCATGAGATCATGTTAATTGTTAACACCAGAAGAGTATCTTGATAACACCAAACGTCACACCGTAACAGGGTGACTATAAAGGTGGGTTGAGTGCTACGAAGGTGTTATGTTGAGGCTCATGGATCAAGAGTGGGATTTGTCCATCTAGATGACGGATAGATATACTCTGGGCCCTCTCGGTGATATCACATTAAGATAGCTTGCAAGCAAGTGATGTGATCACTAGAATGTTATATCACGGGAACGAGAAAAGAGTGTATGTCGGTAACAAGATCAAACTAGGTATTTGGATGCCGATGATCGAATCTTGGACATGTAATATATCACGAGATACAAGGATTTAGTTACGACGTTAAAGGTTTCACACGATCACAAGAGTCATCGTTGAATATGTGGGAGTCAGTACTGATCTCCAGGTCCCGCTGCTGATTATTAATCGGAGAGGGGTCTTGATCATGTCTGCATTGTTCACGAACCGTAGGGTGACACACTTAAGGGATACAGACACCATTTGGAGCAAATATGTTTCAGATAAAGATTTAAGAAAGCACTGGAATCATTGCGATGGAAACCGGAATTGTTTCGGGTGAAATTGCAGAAACTGGTTCTGTGTGTGATATTGAAATGTTGCAGGGGGTTTTATGTGAATGTTTGTTAATTAAAGTAATTAACAAAATTCTGAATGAAATTAATAAAAAAGTTTTATTAAATGAGAGAGCATTAAATTTGGAGAAATTTAATGCATTTAAAGTGGGGACTTTAAAAGAGAATGTGAAGGGGCAAATTTATGTGGAGGGAGTTACCACCACATGAATGAGGAGGTGAGGGGTCACCCCTTGGGCGCCGGCCATGGGGAGGGGCACCCCCTCCTCCTATAAAAGGCCCCCCTCACACCCTTTCTTCCTCACACCTCCTCGTGAAGGATCTCTCTCCCCCTCTAGTATTTTCCCCATGGTCTCGGATTAGCGAGATACATGTTCCCGGTGGCTTTATCTGGAAAGGAGTTGCTGCTTCCGCTGCTTTGCTAGAGCAAGGGATGGAGGTTGTTGGGGGTACCGGACGTGTGTGCGATCACGGACGCTGCTTTGCGGTGCTGGACTTGGTGGTGCTGGACTTGGTGGTGCTGGACTTGGTGGTGCTGGACTTGCTAGAGCTGGATCTAAAGGACGTGTTGGAGCCGGACCTGCTGGACTTCATCATGATCTTGAGATCGGCAAGTGTACGACTACATCATCTACGAGTTCCATCTCGTTAACAAAGCTTTGTTGTCTTTGAGGGTAAGTTCTCCATGGATGTATATCCACCCGTTGCTTGTATCTAGTAGATAGATCTTGGCGTATAGTTCCCATCGTAGGAAATTTTTTGTTTTCTATGCTATGAACCCCAACAGTGGTATCAGAGCCTGATCTACGCGTAGGTGCTTTGCATGGGTAGTACACATATGTTTATATATGGGCGATGATGATCATGTTATTGCTTCTTTCATGTATTTTGGATATTGGTGGCATAGTGGGATGAAGCGGCCCGGACCAACCTTACATGTCATCGTACATGAGACCGGTTCCACGACTGACATGCAACTAGTTTTGCATAAGTGGCTGGCGGGTGTCTGTCTCTCCTACTATAGTCAATATCTGATTTACAACGAGTTGCTAATAACTTGGTTATCCTCGTTGTGGTTCCATGTTCGTAGGTAAGAACGGTTCTATCTCCAAAAGCCCTAAGCCACGTAAAACTTGCAATGGATAAATTAGAGGCATCTAGTTTAGATCGTTGTTGGGCTAGTGTCATGATATGGTAATGTTGTAAGTAGATGTATGATAGATACTCTTACAACACATCTAACGTGTAAGTTCCATAGACCTTGGCCTTACACACAAAGGAATGATAGAGATCATACCATGATGCATATGATAGAGATCAAATACATGGACCATATCATCTCACTTTACACATTAGATGTTTGCATCTTATATTGCTAGTTTGGCGTTTTAGTAGCATTTTAAGATGATCCCTCATATAGATATCAAGATAAAAATGTGTTCTTCCTTAAGTATGCACCATTTTATGGATCGTGTTTCGAGACATCACGTGATGATCGGGTGTTCTCGACTCTACGCTTTCTTACAACGGGTGTAAGACAGTTTTACACACGTGAATACTAAGGTTCTTATTTGGCGAGCCTAGCATGTACAGACATGGCCTCGGGACACGGACCGAAAGGTTAAGCATGAGTCATATAGTTGATGTGATGACCATATTGATGCTCGCCTTTGAAGCTACACTGACTCACATGATGATCGGACTTGGTGTAGTGGATTTGGTTCATGTAATCACCAAAAAGGCACAAGAGATGTCATTTTTGATTGGGAGTTCATTTCTAATTTGTATTAGTCGAACTCAATTTGTCATAAAGTAAATCGAAGTGAATTTGCATAATTTGTTGTAGTCATTGGCGTCTGTTCACTACCTTATGCTTAGTTTTAATTGAGATAATAGAACTATAGAATTCTGGATATTTACTTTACGAACTGGTATCGTATTGTTTTGAATGTCAATTTAAAGTTTATAAGTCCTATTGCAAACTTTCAGCAAACTCTATTTACTCCATGAAGTTTAATAAGTAGTATTAAATCAAGACTAAGAATTCCAATGTTAGTATCTAAAGTATCATGTTTGCCTCCATGATTATTGATATTCAAAAGTTGTTTCAATATCAAGATTATATAGGAGCTAAACATTGCTTCAGAAACCATCATGTGTGAAAGATATTGTGATATCTGAAACAATGTTTTTAGTTGCATTATGATAGAGTATAATTTAGCAAAATACATGTTCTCATATTGTATGAGAATTTGTGAAGGATGGAGATGCTAGGCATCTGGATCTCCCAAAAAGGTTCTGGGAACTAACATTATACTCGCGATTCTTCCTTATAGGCTATAGTAGCTTGATCATGAAAGTTGTCATGATAAGGATGAATAGAAGATGTAAGTAAAATGTTTACTACACTAATAGATTACTAAAGAATGGATTTTTGAAAGAACATCAAACATTTGATGATGGTGATCCACTTCAAAGTGCAAGTCCAAAGGTATTAGTATTTGACTATATACACTTTGTACTATGTGTCATGTGAATGACACCACTATTGATGTTGATAGATTCTTTTAAAAGAAAAGGAATTGTTGAAAGAGAATCTATAAAATATTTGTCAGAAAAGAAAAAGTTGGAAATGTCCAGCTTAGGTATATAGAAGATATACATGTTATGGTTGTATTCTTTGCTTGTTAAACAATGTGGTTCTGAGGTATTGGATACCGGTGTTGGATACCGAATTGGTTGGTATGAATTATCATACAGAAAAACGCAATTCATGAACTGCAATGGCCAAAGTAACTAGCAAAAGAATATGCGATGATGTTCATCGAAAACAAATAAAGTGTTATTGTGTTTTTCGTTGTCGTCTAACCTAGCCTTCAAGATTTGTTTTAATAAATTGTTATTTTGTTCTGGTATTACAAGAACAATGGTTGTTCAAATAATTACCGTATTCCATAAAGGATGGATGAGCTTTTACAAGTCTAGTGGGAGAAATCACATCCATAAACACTATAGCTAAAATGTCGCAAGACAAATGATTAAAAGATCACTTATGAAGTGACATCGCTGTTTAAATTATATTGGAAAGAGAACATGAAGAAAATCCATGTTGATGGATTTTTGGAGTCTTTGATTTTGATCAATTGACGCTTGTGAGACTTTCCTCGAGATAATTGAAACTTCGTCCATAGGCCAAAGATGAACGGGTGACTAACTTATCGGATATTATACATATTGATGTATATAGTCCATTATATGTAGCCATATGTGATGGATCTTTTTGCTTCATATGCTTTCTCCAGAAATTTGAGTGAATATATCTATATATTTACTTAATAAGGAAGAAGTATGAAACATTTGAAAATTGTTCAAAGTCTTTCAAGATGAAGTGAAAAATCATTGTAACAAGAAAATAAAAGAGTTTATGATTTGATCATAAAGGAAGATATTTGAGTTACATGTTTAGCAAAACACCTAAGATTTGAGGAATTGTTCCATGATTTGTGTTTCCCGATAAACCATAGGAGTATGGCATATTCGAGAGATGAAATCAAACCATGTTCGACATGGTAAGATCAAAGGTGTCATTTATAAAACTGCCATTATGTTTTAAGGATTGAAGCTTTAGAGACTACCGCTTTTACACTGAAAAGAGCACCATCGTGATCCGTTGAAATGACACCATATAAGTTATGGTTTGGGATAAAACCCAAATTGTCTTTTCTTAAATTTTGGTATGCTATGCATAAGTAAAATGTTTACAACCAAAGTCGGATAAGCACGTCTTTGTAGGTTATCCCAAAGAATTTGTTGGGAATTTCTCCATAACACCAAGGACAAAAGAGTTTGTTACTTGGAACGTCAAGTTTCTTGAGAAGGATTTTTTCGCGAAAAGTTAAGTGGGAGGATAATAGAACCTTGATAAGGTTGTTGAACCTTAGCTATATGTGCTAAGTAGCACAGCGCCGGAAAGTGTCCCGGTGGCAGCCACAATGCTCATGGCTCCCGTGATTACAAAGGTTGTGATCTCGGAGATTAGAGTTCCTATTGAACCACGTGGGTCGGTAAGAATCAAATAGTGTGATTTGATAAGCAAGTTGTTATTGTTTTGACAATGATGAACTGACTACATTCAAAGAAGCGATGATGGGCCCTAACTCCATAAAATGACTAGAAGTCATAGAATCCGTGATAGTCTCCATACACGAGAAATCAAGTTTCTGAACTTGGAAGACCCTCCGGAAAGGCGTGAAGCCTATCGGTCGTGTTTGGATCTATAAAGAAATAGACATGGATGTTTAACATCTATGAAATAGTCGACATGTCGGAAATAAGTTTACGACAATGTTCAAGGAGTTGACTATGACAAGATTTGATCTTTCATAGCGATATTTAGTCTTGACGGATTAATGTAGCAACCACTACATATAATTTGATGTATGGTAGTTGAACAAACAAAACAATGTTCTTCTAATAGAATGGTTACCTAGGACATGTACAAGACACGGTCCGAAGGGTTTTGTTAATTCAAAGGGTGCTAAAAGGGCATGCAAACTTCAATACTTAAAGTAAGCATAGCGGAGTTGGAATCTTCACCATGATGAAACTGTTAAAAGAGTTTAAATTCATCGGAGATGATGAAGATGCTTGCATTTGCAAGAAATTAAGTGGGAGCACCGAGACATATTTCTAATAAATTATGTAGAGAACATATTGTTGATTGGAAATGATGTATCTTGTATTGACACAAGTTAAGAATTTCATTAAAATAAGATTTCGATGAAAGACTTGGGCAAACCCGGAATATTTAGCATCAATATCTATATGGATAGATTGAGGCGCTAATATGGTTGTGCCAGACATACATATATGAGATATTGAAAGGGTTCAATATGGAAACAACAATAAAGGTTCTTGCTGCATGGAAAGGATTGTATCAAGATTCAAGTGTTTCAACACTTGGTGAGTAAAATCACATGAAGATTTTGATCGATTATACCGTGATATGTATATATCCAGAATGTTCTATGCTCTAAATGTTATGAGCACATACCAGAATGATTCATAAGATGATCATTGGACAATAGTAAAGATATTCTTATGAGCTTTGGAAGAACGAAGAATATATCATGTATAAGTGACAAATAGTTAAAGGTAGTTCATTGTAAAGTGTTACATTGATACTAGTTTTGTCACAAGATACAAATTAAATTTATCTCAATTTAGATTATGGGTGGCACAATGTCAATGGAAGGATGTTCCATGATGGATTTGGATAAGTTCCAAAGTTGAAACATTGTGACGGATACTACAAGAAAAGGCTAAATATATGACTGCTATAGTAGCAGCAAAGGAGGGCATTTGTGTTAAGAAGTTTGTTATCAAACTAGGTGTGGTTCAAAATGGGCTAATACTATGACGATATATTGTATGACAATAATATCAACATATTTTAACCCGAACGAACTAAAAGGTCTCACCAAAGGACCAAATTTATACAATGCCATCTCATTTGAGAATGAGTGATGCGTAGAGACGCAAAGACATGCAAATACACACGGACCTGAAACTGTCAGATCCGAAGATTATGTTAACCACTAGCAATCGCGTATATGCAACACCAGAAAGCCATAGGTGTTCAATATGCAAAGTTTTTCAAACTAGATTATTGACTCTAGTGCAAGTGGGAGACTGAAGGGAATATGCCCGAGAGGCAATAATAAAGTGGTTATTATCTTATTCCATGTTTATGATAAATGTTTATTTTGCATGCTATAATTGTATTAATTGGAAACGTTAATACATGTGTGCTTAATAAACAAAATACAAAGTTCCTAGTAATGCCTCTCATATAAACTAGCTCGTTGATTAACAAGATGATCAAGGTTTCCTGATCATGGACATTGGATGTTGTTAATAACGAGGTCACAACATTGGTGGAATGATGTGATGAACATTTATGACCCACAAGTATAGGGGGTGTATCGCAGTATTTTCGATAAGTAAGAGTGTCGAACCCAACAAGGAGAAGAAGGTGCTGGCTAGTGGTATGGATCAGGAATTCTCTGCAAATACTTAGCAAACGGATTTTTAGGGGTTTTTGATAAAGCAAGTAAACAAAGTATGAGTAAATAAAATATAGTAGGAATAAATGCAGCAAGTGGCCCAATCCTTTATGCAGCAAAGGACAAGCCGGTTGTATTACTTAAGATGACCAAACGTTCTTGAGGACACATGGGAAGACTGTCAAGTGCTTTCACTTCATATAGTTGATTAATCTTCTTTAGCTTGCTAAGTGTTGTGTGGGTGAACCTGTGCTAATGTACCGACCCATCCAGGACTAATACATACTTGTGATTATACCCCTTGCAAACATCCGTAAGTACAAGAAAGTAATTAAGGTAGAAACCTAACAACAACTTTAAACTCTAAGACCCTTACGTCCCTTGTGCAATGGTTTCCTAATGGGGGTTCAGGTTTACATCACTCAAGACCCCTACGATTAGTAGCCAAATACACAATGCATTCCCCTAGGCCCATATAGGTGAAGTGTCATGTAGTCGACGTTCACATGACACCACTAGAAGAAGTACACCACAACTTAAATAACAATCTATTGAATCTTTCTCAACACAACTCCACTACTAACAACAAGACTTCTCCCATGTCCTCAAGAACAAAACGAACTACTCACAAGACATCATATGGATCATGATCAGAGATGGAATAATGATGTATAACAATCTGAACATAAACAATAATTCAATGGTTCACTCAATAGCATCAACTACAAAGAGTAATCAACACCGGGAAAGTTTCCCTTATGAACTACTGCAAGATTCAACTCAATTGTTACAGCAATATGGAGATGGTGATGAGGGTGCTGATGGTGATGGTGGTGGTGATGATGATGATGATAATCTCGATGAAGTCCAGCTTGATGGTGGTGTTGATGGCGACGATCTCCCCTCTACGAGAAGGAATTCCCTCGGTAGAAATCTTTCTGCCGGAGAGATCTTTCTCTCTCGGTGTTTTTCGCCCCGCAGAGGCGGTGGAATCTTTCTGTGGTCGCTCCCCGAGTCTTATGGTTTCAGGAGGATGATATACGCCAGAGGGGAGATGCTGGAGTGGGCCAGGGTGGCCACACCACTTGCTGGCGCGGCCTAGGGCTGCCCGCGCCAGGGGGTGGTGTGGGCCCCTGTGGCCCATCTCCACTTCGTCTTCTGGCATCCTTAGTCTTCTAGAAAAATAGGATTTTCCGTATATTTTCCCGGATTTTCTGATCTTCGCGAATTTTGCCTCCAAACAGCACCTTTTCCATCAGAATCTTGACTGCAGCGGTCCATGCTCCAAAAGTCATCAACCATGTAAAAATAGATGAAATAACATAAGTATGACCTCTCAATATGAAATATATCAATGAATAATAGTGAATTAAGACATAGAATAGTGCCCCAAGCTTAGACTTCGCTTGTCCCCAAGCGAAACTGAGCTCAATATACATGGCTTCAGGTTTATGGAGTGAAGAGTCAATAAAAGAATACGGACAAGAAGCATCACATTCATCAAATACATAGATCATAATAGAAGACAACTCACTATTATATAACTCAACTTGCAATGAGTCAAGGAAACACAATAAAGATACATAAAGTGAATCATAATTGGTAATGGCAAACTTAGCTCTTGGTCGAAGAATAGTTGATAATTTGCTGGAGCTCAGAAATAGCTGGTTTTCAATGATAGCTTTCAAAGTAGTAAACATCAAGATAAGAGCAATGTGCAAAAAAAGGAACATAAGAAACATGATTGAACAAATCATCATATGAATGAATGAAACACAACAACTCAAAATACTTGTTGAGGTAGAAGGGAGTAGGTTTACTGACTCAACTACAAAGTAAAAGAAAGGCCCTTCGCAGAGGGAAGCAAGGATTGTAAGTCTCATAAAGAGCTCCCAAAAATTATGATACTTACTAGCTTTTAGCTCTCATTGCCCCTATCATAGGCATCTTTTGGTGGTTAGGGTTAAAGTGACACAACTAAGAGGATATGCTTGACAAGTTATAAGTTGAAATCTCATGCCCCTTACTTATGAGTACCGAACCTCATGCTACTCAACTTCAGTCACGAGTAAGCTCTTGTCATTGTAAATACACGTGTATCATTGAGAACCGCCAACGGGGTACCCCTTGCACATGACACAGGAGTTATCCCATAATCAAAATGACAAGGCAAGTAGACAGTGAGCATGTCAACGATCTTTTTATTTGCTATTTGCATAAGTTTTTATTGAGGATGCTTCATAGAGTCCTCACTATATTTATGCTGCAAGTTTCCACCATGATTAGGCATGGCTTAGGCTAGCGGCCCAGGCGTTTCTCTAACACACATATAAACTCCATGATCTTACAAGTTCCGCTTTTATTTCACACCGCCGGGATCCATAAGCAAAAGAACATGATATCAACTAGGTACAAAGTACCAATGCAATGTTGAAAGCGTTCCCCATGATACATGGTTCTGCTAACTTCAACTCATAAAGCGCAAGCATATACGCAACAAAGAAGGACCCAATGGTTCAAGTTTATTAAATGCAAGAAAATAAAGTGTGCCATCAAGTTCGTGAGAGCTTTAATCACTAATTTTCACATAACAAGTTTAATTTGGGAGATAGATAAAACAAGAATTTACTTGGAATAGCAATAATGCTACTAGGTAGGTATGGTGGACACAAATGGCAAAGGTTTTAGTTTAAATAAGGTGGATGCACGAGAAGAATTCCCTCTCAGTATAGGTTTTTGGCTAGCAAGGCTGGGTAGCAAGTATAAGAGTTGAAGGAAACAACCAAACATACAAGTGGTAAAGACAAACATGCAATCTTCCTTGGAAGCACAAAAGATCTTAACTAGAAAATACTAAACTTATGAGCAAATCAAGAAAGAAAGATGATGAAATTATTTTTCTTTAGAGGTACTTTTATCTTTTCTTTCAACTCTCGAAAATAGTGTTGCTACTGACCGAGCCAGGTTTGCCAAAACCAACTAAATTAACTCAATGATCCCAAAGTGCTACCAATACTAACAACAAGATTAATCATATAACCACGAATTGAAAACTAGTATAAGCTATGCTAAAGAGTGAATGATAGAACTTCTCATTAATATTCCATAACGACAACTCACACCAAGGGATACATATCTAACGAGAGAGGGGACACTTCCATAATGCAAACCATACTACATAATAACTCCTCTATTCATGATATGACTCTACTAATAAGGTAAAAAGATAGAAGATAGTGATATGATACCGCGACACTCCCCCAAGCTTGGAACAAACCAAGGGGATGCCAAACCTGATGACGAATTACTCCTTTGGTGGTGGTGGTATCCTCTCAATGAGCTCTTTGATCAGTTTCCCCAAGTCCTCAATCTCGAAGGTGAGAGTACGAATCAACTCCGAGCTGTGCTCAATACGGCTCAGAATCATTTCAGTTTGTGGATCCCAGCTCTTGTGATTCTTTTTCCGTTCTTCCCTCTTGGAGTCTTCTTTTCCTGCATGGTTATGGATAAAGGTATGGAAGGGATTCTTGGTGTGTGGAGGAAGTGACCGTGGAGCCAAACCGTGACGAGGAGCTTTTCCCCCAGTCTGCATCCGTGCAGTCCTTCTAACCCTGGCAGGTTTCGTCACCACTCCAATGCTTGCAATGGTAGTACCGGTGTGTGGATGTTTGCCTTTCTCCTCTTCACCTTCACTCTTGATCTCCTTCTTCTTCCCGGGGTCTTGGAGGTCTTCCTCCATAGGCTCCTTCCCTTTATCCTTGGCAGACACCATTGTGCTTCTAAGCTTTCAAAGAGTATGTCCTGGCAGAAACAGATCGAAACAAAAACACAACGAAAACACAATATATGAACCACAGGAGATCCGGGGGGTTATATATTACGAAGTTTCACAGCAAAAGGAAGGTACTGGGAGAAAACGAGTCGGAGGCGGAGTCCGGGGTGGACTCACCACCTGGTGGCGTGACCTGGGGAGGGCCCGCGCCACAGGGTGGTGTGAGCCACCCTGGCTCCGTTTCCGTCCCTTTTTTTCTTTGTAACTTCACTTATTGACTAAAAACTGCAAAAATATAGTTGGATAGTATTTTCACGGAACTTTTCTTACCAGAACCGTTACCTATTTGAAAACAAACTCTGCAGGTCTCTGAATTTGGTCCTTGATGAATTTCTCCGGAGTCTCCACTTGAATAATCATCAGTATCTTCATCTTCATACACTTATTACTTGAGTCATAAAACCTTTCTCTTTCTCATTACACCATTATCTCCACTTCCTGGAAATTTCTTTCACACAAAACTTCACACAGTTCTTATTAGCAACATTAATATAAGTGAAGTGATAAAAACTTTTGAGTCCAACTTCAACTGAAAAACTAACAAAACAAAAGCTACTGTAGCAACTCCTTCCGAAAACCCAAAAAGAATTCAAAAAGGAAATCGAATAAAGAAGCAAATGCAAGATTGGCAAAATCTGTCAAAACAGACCAGTAGGTAAAGATCAATTTTTTCGAAAATCTTCTGTTGCTCAAATCAAAAAGTGCAAAACTAACAAAAGTTAAATAACAACCTGGGTCAGAAGCACAAAAAATTACAGCTCGATCCGACATACAGAGATCTCTCACGAATTTTTACGGTGAAGCGCAAAAAATCTGTTTCAGGACAGCAACTTCCCCAAATCTTACTTCTCTCTCATTAGAGGTTGATCTTGACACAAAAACCAAACAAAACAGAAAAAGAGCGGTTATTACCGAAGTAATAACTTCCAAGACTCAAAGAAACAAAAACAAACTGAAAGCAAAAACAAATTGGGTTGTCTCCCAAAAAGCTCTTTCTTTATACCATTAAGATGGGCATGATAATTTTGAAGAACCTCTCATAGGGATATGAATTGAAGTGAAAGAGAGCATTAAGAAGCAAAAACACACACACACATTTAAGTCTAACTCACGTCCTATGTAAGGGTATTTTGTAAACAAACAAGTTGTTGAAACCAAAGGCTACTTGCATAAGAAGGCAAAAGAAGTGCAACATAAAAACTTTCAGCATAAAACGAGGAAACTTGATATTATTGAGATGCATACGAACACTTTTCCCTCTCTCATAGTAACTTTCAGTATCATGCATAAACTTAACAATATAGCTATCACAAGAGCCATCATAGCAATGATCACTTATTCTAACAGAAAACACAGGAATACTAGCTCTCATAACACTACTTTGTGAAACAATATTAGGGATATCCTTACAAAGGATAGTGTGTCCCTCTTTTTCATATTTAGTGACAAAGTCTTTCACATTTGCTATTATAGGTTCATCAACCATTTGTTTATCAGGTTCAACAGCTTTATTCATACTTTCATCTACCATACTAGCTATCATAGAATGTTCCTTTACCTTAGCTGGGAAACGGATTTTCTCAATGTAAGGTTCAGGTAAAACATGATTAGCAGTATAAACTTCGGTATTTCTTGCAGGAACACTCTTAGCAATATCTTTATAAGGTTTATGATACTTATTCCACTTCTTTTTAGGCACTTCAATGTAGGAAGCAAAAGCCTTAAAATAAGAAGCAATAGCTTGAGAGTCTAGACCATAAGCATTTTTAATATTTTGAAAGTCATCAGTTCCCATAAAAGATTCAATGCATTCATAATCATAATTTATACCTGACTTTCTACCTTTGTCATTCTCCCAAGCTTCAGCATTGTCTTGAATACGGTCCAGAAGATCCCATTTAGCTTCTTCTTCCATGCGAGTGAATGATCCATCACAAGAAGCATCCAATAAATCCTTGTCATGAAGAGAAAGCCTTGCATAAAAGTTATTGATAATAATATTGTTGGGGAGCTCATGAATGGAACATTTGAGCATTAGTAACTTCAATCTCCCCCAAGCTTGAGTTGTACTCTCTCCATCAAGAGGCCAAAAGTTGTATATTTGATTCCGATCTTTATGAATCTCACTAGGAGGATAAAACTTTGAATAAAAGAGAGGCACTATTTCCTCCCATTCCAGAGCTTGACCATTCTTCAGCAGCTTATACCAGTCCTCAGCTCTTCCTTTCAGTGATAATGAGAATAACTTCTTCTTAACTTGATCTGTAGTAATACCTGCACACTTGAAAAACCCGCATAATTCGTGTATAAAAAGCAAATGATCACCGGGATGGACAGTTCCATCCCCAACATAGTAATTATCCATAACACGATCAATAATTCTTGTAGGTATTTTGAAAACATCATTCTCAGCAGGTGGTGGCTTATCTACTACCTTAGCAGTGGTAGTAGCATTACTAAATAAGAAACTCAGCGAATTATCCATAACAAAAATAAAGCAACTAGGAGAAGTAAACAATACTCACAGTAGAAGTTTCCTTTACCAGTTCCACTCTCCAATAGCGCTTCACTCCCCGGCAACGGCGCCAGAAAATAGTCTTGATAACCCACAAGTATAGGGGGTGTATCGTAGTATTTTTGATAAGAGTGTCAAACCCAACGAGGAGCAGAAGGTGCTGGCTAGTGGTATGGGTCAGGAATTCTCTGCAAATACTTAGCAAACGGATTTTTAGGGTTTTTTGATAAAGCAAGTAAACAAAGTACGAGTAAATAAAATATAGTAGGAATAAATGCAGCAAGTGGCCCAATCCTTTATGCAGCAAAGGACAAGCCGGTTGTATTTCTTAAGATGACCAAACGTTCTTGAGGACACATGGGAAGACTGTCAAGTGCTTTCACTTCATATAGTTGATTAATCTTCTTTAGCTTGCTAAGTGTTGTGGGTGAACCTGCTAATAATGTACCCCATCCAGGACTAATACATACTTGTGATTATACCCCTTGCAAACATCCGTAAGTACAAGAAAGTAATTAAGGTAGAAACCTAACAACAACTTTAAACTCTAAGACCCTTACGTCCCTTGTGCAATGGTTTCCTAATGGGGGTTCAGGTTTCTGTCACTCCGGCAACCCCTACGATTAGTAGCCAAATACACAATGCATTCCCCTAGGCCCATATAGGTGAAGTGTCATGTAGTCGACGTTCACATGACACCACTAGAAGAAGTACACCACAACTTAAATAACAATCTATTGAATCTTTCTCAACACAACTCCACTACTAACAACAAGACTTCTCCCATGTCCTCAAGAACAAAACGAACTACTCACAAGACATCATATGGATCATGATCAGAGATGGAATAATGATGTATAACAATCTGAACATAAACAATAATTCAATGGTTCACTCAATAGCATCAACTACAAAGAGTAATCAACACCGGGAAAGTTTCCCCTATGAACTACTGCAAGATTCAACTCAATTGTTACAGCAATATGGAGATGGTGATGAGGGTGCTGATGGTGATGGTGGTGGTGATGATGATGATGATGATCTCGATGAAGTCCAGCTTGATGGTGGTGTTGATGGCGATGATCTCCCCTCTCCGAGAAGGAATTCCCGTGAAATCACATGCCGGAGAGATCTTCTCTCTCGGTGTTTTCTGCCTTGAGGCGGAATCTTTCTGTGGTCTCTCCCCGAGTCTTAGGGTTTCGGGAGGATGATATATGCCAGAGGGGAGAGGCTGGAGTGGGCCAGGGTGGCCACACCACCTAGTGGCGCGACCTAGGGGTGCCCTCGCCAGGGGGTGGTGTGGGCCCCCTGTGGCCCACCTCCACTCCGTCTTCTGGCATCCTTAGTCTTCTGGAAAAATAGGATTTTCCGTATATTTTCCCAGATTTTCTGATCTTCGCGAATTTTGCCTCCAAACAGCACATTTTCCATCAGAATACTGACAGCAACGGTCCATGCTCCAAAAGTCATCAACCATGCAAAAACAGATGAAATAACATAAGTATCACCTCTCAATACGAAATATATCAATGAATAATAGTGAATTAAGACATAGAATAGTGATGCAAAATGGACGTATCAAACATTCATCCGAAGTATAGCATTACGACCAAAGTCATTATGTTTATATTGCTATAACATCATACGAAGTAATCTTAGTCCTTAGACCATGAGATCATGTTAATTGCTAACACTAGAAGAGTATCTTGATAACACCAAACGTCACACCGTAACAGGGTAACTATAAAGGTGGGTTGAGTGCTACGAAGGTGTTATGTTGAGGCTCATGGATCAAGAGTGGGATTTGTCCATCCAGATGACGGATAGATATACTCTGGGCCCTCTCGGTGATATCACATTAAGATAGCTTGCAAGCAAGTGATGTGATCACTAGAATGTTATATCACGAGAACGAGAAAAGAGTGCATGTCGGTAACGAGATCAAACTAGGTATTTGGATGCCGATGATCGAATCTTGGACATGTAACATATCACGAGATAAAGGGATTTAGTTACAACGTTAAAGGTTCACACGATCATAAGAGTCATCGTTGAATATGTGGGAGTCAGTACGGATCTCCAGGTCCCGCTGCTGATTATTGATCAGAGAGGGGTCTCGATCATGTCTGCATTGTTCATGAACCGTAGGGTGACACTTAAGGGATACCGACACCATTTGGAGCAAATATGTTTTAGATAAAGATTTAAGAAAGCGCTGGAATCATTTCGATGGAAACCGGAATTGTTTCAGGTGAAATTGCAGAAACTGGTTCTGCATGTGATATTGAAATGTTGCAGGGGGTTTTATGTGAATGTTTGTTAATTAAAGTAACTAACAAAATTCTGAATGAAATTAATAAAAGAGTTTTATTAAATGAGAGAGCGTTAAATTTGGAGAAATTTAATGCATTTAAAGTGGGGACTTTAAAAGAGAATGTGAAGGGGCAAATTTATGTGGAGGGAGTTACCACCACATGAATGAGGAGGTGAGGGGTCACCCCTTGGGTGCCGGCCATGGGGAGGGGCACCCCCTCCTCCTTTAAAAGCCCCCCTCACACCCCTTCTTCCTCACACATCCTCATGAAGGATCTCTCTCCCCCTCTAGTATTTTTCCCCATGGTCTCGGATTAGCAAGATACATGTTCCCGGTGGCTTTATCTGGAAAGGAGTTGCTGCTTCCGCTGCTTTGCTTGAGCGAGGGATGGAGGTTGTCGGGGTACCGGACGTGTGTGCGATCACGGATGCACCGCTGCTTTGTGGTGCTGGATTTGGTGGTGCTGGACTTGCTGGAGCTGGATCTGAAGGACGTCTTTGGGCCGACTGCTGGACTTCATCACGATCTTGAGATCGGCAAGTGTACGACTACATCATCCATGAGTTCCATCTCGTTAGCAAAGCTTTGTTGTCTTTGAGGGTAAGTTCTCCATGGATGTATATCCACCCGTTGCTTGTATCTAGTAGATAGATCTTGGCGTATAGTTCCCATCGTAGGAATTTTTTTGTTTTCTATGTTGCGAACCCCAACACTGCCCACATATAATTTATCTTTCTCTAACAATTTCATGCATACTTTATTATTATCTTTTATTCCCATCAGATGTTTTGCACAGCTACAGGTGAAACCGAACACCTTAGGTCCTCTCTCTCCATCATCGACAACAACAAAAGACAGCAAACTCTTGGTCTGGTAAAAACACAGAAGGAATTCTAAAATTCCAGAAGGTCATTGAAAGAAACTTCACTACGCTTCTACTTTCCGAGGATTCAATAAACCTAGGTCTACTATGGAAAAATAGTTATACTACATCCGTAATCCGGATCGAAGGGATCACAACTCCCTCCATTGATGATCACCTTGATAGATTTCCCATTGATGCCGGCACGGGTTTGGAAGATGTTGGATCTTTGATCTTCATGCTCTTGTGCTTGAGTAGTCAAGATCCTTGTGACGATAAGCAATGGACTTGCATCATGTTCACACATGAGGAGTTCGTGGTCATCTTCCACGCGTTGCCTTGTCATTGCTTCCTTGACTCAAGCATCAAATTCATCTTCACTCAAGTACTCTTCATCGTCATTGTCATGGATAAACAATACTTTCTTGTTTCTACACTCGGTCAACTTGTGTCCTTTGCCTCCACACTTGTAGCATTCGCTGTTGAATGGCGTGGTATCCTTTGCGTACTTGCCACTTGGGGGCGATTTTCCTTGAGGAAGTGTGGGATTGAGGGCAAGCTTGGAGGTACTTGAGGAACTTCCATTGAAGGTTGTTGTAGTGGTTGGATCTTTATTGTAGGTGAAATACGTCTTGGGCTTGTTGTACTTGATGTCCTCTTGTACTTGACGTTCAACTTTGATGGCGATGTGCACAATCTCAACCATGTCGTTGTATTTTTTGGAACTCGACGATGCGCTTGATAGGATGTTTCAAGCCAATAAGGAAATGTGACATAGTTTGTTCCTTGCGCTCTTCAATGTTGGCATGGATCATGTTGAGCTCCATTTCCTTGAAGTACTCTTCCACGGTCTTTGTCCCTTGACGAAGCGATTGAAGGTTGTTGAAGAGGTCGGGCATGTAGTGCGAAGGAACAAAGCGGGATCTCATATGAGCCTTCATGTCATGCCAAGTTGTGATTGGAGGCTTTTCTCTTACATCATGAGCAACTTGAACTTGTTCCCACCAAAGGTTGGCGTAATCATCAAACTCAAGTGAAGCCATGGCAACCATCTTCTCATTACTATAGTTGTGCATGCGAAATATCTTGTCGACTTTACGTGCCCATGAGAGGTACTCTTCAGGGTCATTTCAACCAGTGAACTTGGGCATCGTGAACTTGAGCTTGCCAAAGGTTTCTTCCTCATTGCGGTCACAATGGCGGTGGTTTCCATGATGGTGACAGTCTTCATCTTCCATGCAATCATTGCGATGAGCTTGGTGATGTACTTGCGGTTGAGGAGTTGCATTCGGAGGTGGTGGAACTTGCTCTTGCTCTTGGCGCGGTTGGTGATGAGGAGAAGGAGGCACTTTGGCCTCATGACAATCATGAGGAGGTGGAGCCTCTTGAGGTTGTTGTGGACGAATAGGAGGCTCGTTCCTCGGGTGTTGTTGCGGGTTAGGCACTTGGGCCTCACGACGAAGATCATGGTCTTGAGCCTCGTGACATGGTGGGCGTCACTCAACTTGTACCACTTGACGCTCCATGTTTTGATGTGGTGGAGGAGGCGCCTCATGATAACCATGGTGTCAACGTAGACGTTCATGACGGCGATGACAAGGAGGAGGATCTTGGAGAGCTTCATGTTGGTGACAAGCTTGTTCCTCCAAGTTGGAGGCATCACTTGTTGTGTCAAGTATGTGTCACGGGCGATGGTGGTGGACTTGAGGTTGTGCTTGTGGTTGCGCTTGTTGGATCACTAGTGCCCTTACGTGACGACGGTGTCCTTCGTGCCTTGCTTGGGGCCTTGAGAAAAAATCACCATCATAGCTTGTCATTGCGGCATGTAGTGGGGAAGGTACATAGTGCGAAGAGATTCCATCTTCAACCACATGATCATCATTGCATCTTGGGGCACTTGGATGATGATCTTGACAGAGAGGAGAACGGTGACGTGACGAGCTTGATGCGCGTGAGCGCGGTCTTGTCATTCCGTCGATGAGGAGTCGAAGCTTGTCATTTGTTTCAGCGACGTGGAGCGCTTCATTTTGATGGACAAAGTTGTATTGTATTGCATGAATTTGTCGTTCGATGCCATCAAAGTGGTTGTTGATGTTCTTAAACTCGGCTTGAGTCTCGCCAAATTGTTCATCTTGTCACGTCTCAAGAGCTTGGCAATGTTCACGGAACTCTTGTCAAATGATGTAGTGACTTGCGCGCGTCATGTACGGTCCATGTTCTTCTTCTTGGGGAGGTGGTTGGCTTGACTCACCGTGCCTATCCATCATGCAAAACACACAAGGATTGTATATGGAAGTGGAATATGGTGGTGTTAGCCTTGTACCTCAACTTGGGGATTGCACCAAACTAGAAACCACAAGTGAGAGCTATAGGCGTGCAAAGTGAAATCGCAAAGAAACCTCACACTAAAGAAAGAACTAAACTCTCAAAAGCTTTTGGTGGAAGGTTAGGGTGGTGGAAAACCAAACAAAAGGATCCAAAGAAAAGGTTATTGTTAAAGGTGGTAGAGAATCAAAGATCAAAAGCAAAAAATATACGATCTACAAAAACACAAGGATACACACACGTGGAGACGGATGTGGTTAGCATGACTATAAAAATGAGCACAAAATGTCTCAATGAAGACTACGCTCGGTGTCGTGCCAACACAAGAAGAGGCCACAACTCGTTCGCCAAAAGAGAAATAAGCAACGGATTTGTGCACTTGCCTTGGTCGCGCTCTTTCTCTCTTTTTGCTTACAATCTTGAGACAATTTTTGTATTGGGAGACTCTGTATCTTTCTATTTTTCTTTTGCTTATTTTTCTCTCTTCCTTTATTTTTGATTCTTTTTCTCCCTTTCTATACTAGTATGTCAACTTTTGTATTTGCTTCGACACTCTCACTTCTCTAATGGCAAATGCATAATGCTTAGGCAAACACAAAATGAGTTGCTCTCATAGGATAGATACACACAAAGGAAGAAAGGTTAACAAGATGGAGCAAGTTATGCCTTGGGTATTGTTGACGACTTGCTACCGGTACTGGGGATGGTGTTCGGGTGTCGCGGTGTCGATGAGCACGGGGTGTAAGGTAGTTGCGAAAGCTTGTTGTTAGTAAGGTGACACACACGCGAAACACAAACAAACCAAAGAGGGAAGTCAGAAAACAAATTCGAGGCGAAAGGAGTGAGAAATTTTTGTCTGTCAAGGGCGGTAGTACCGCAAAATACGTCCGATAGTACCGCTGCGGTAGTACCGCTTCATAGTTTCCTGGGCGCGGAGAGCTTGAACTTGGGCGGAAATTCGGCCCGAAAATCCTCAAATCTGCGGAAATATGACCAAAATTGGGGCTACGAACACACAAGGAAGGTATATCGACACCTTGAGCAACAGATCTATGGACCAAAACCACGAAAAAGCACCAAATCCAGAGATCGATCCAGAGGGAAATTGGGGCTCTTTTTGGGGGATTTTCGAATTTTTGGTGGATAGAAGAAAATTTTGTGGAGGAATTCGTGAGCAACGAAGCTCTTGATACCAATATGTTGAGGGGCAACCTCGAGGATGGCCCGATGTTTCACAAATCCCTTTAAAACCGAGGGTCGAGTGCGGGGCAAGGAGAGGGGAGATGAACACGACGAACTCATGCACGAAGAACACGATGAACATACACACAAGAAGACACGATACACACCAATAGCTCACGCCGGCGGTGACCGGTCCGATGCAATCCCTAGGACCAGCGTCAGGTGGAGGGCTCTCTCTCGAACCTGCACGGCGAGTAGGGAGTCTCGGTGAGATCTTGACGTCTTGGCAAAGGGACTCCGATGCCAAGGCCTTGTACAATGCAGGAGGCACGATGCAAACTCCAACGAGGTTTGTGATATTTGATGCTCCTCTATCAAAGGAGCATGAGGCAAGAACTAAATAGATCCACAAAGGGGTGTCCACTAATTTCAAATATCATGCATAGGGATTACAATAGAGGTGGGGGACTATATATAGGCCAGCCACTAGTTTAGGGCTTTAGGCAACTGAAAATATCAAAGGGGTACGATACAAGGCCAAGGGGCCATGCTGGGATGCGCAGGTCCTAAGGCGTCCGATAGTACCGAGACTGGTGACCGGTAGTACTAGTTACGGGCGGTGGTACCGCTCGCGGGTACCGGAGCGGGCCGAGACGATGGCGTCATCTTCAGGGGCGTGCGGTAGTACCGCTCACCGAATGTGGTGGTGCCGGTTGAGGCGGTGGTGCAGCTATCCTGGTACCGATTGACGGGTTCGTAGCATGGAAAACAAAAAATTTCTACCGCAAGAATGAACAAAACCTAGATCTAATCTAGATAAAAGCCAAGATCTAATCTATTAGACATGTGCAACGAGATAGATCTGTACTAACCCTCGTAGATCCGAAAGTGTTACGAGATTGGATCTCGTGGTTGATGTAGTCGATCACTTGCCGATCTCAAGATCGTGTGGACGATCCTTCCGGCGCCGCGTTCCGGCAGCGCTTCCATGATCGGTCACTGCGTCTTGGTCGGCAGACCTTCCTCTCCTGTTCGGTGAGCAACGGAGGTAGTAGATCTTCTCCACGGAATCCCAGCAGCACGACGGTGTGGTGGTGGTGGTGGAGTAGAGAATTTTGCAGGGCTTCGCCTAAGCCTGAGCAGAGGGAAGGAGGAGGAGAGAGGCCACGGCTAGGGCTTGGAGTGGAGGAGGCAAGGGGGTGGCGCCCCCACCCCTCTATATAAAGGAGGGAGGCGCCATGGGAGGGGGAGTCCTAGTAGGACTCCCCTCCTTCCCTTGGCCGGCGGATTGGGAGGGGGGAAGGAGACCTCCTCCCCCATGACTCCTTGTCTTGCCCCACAAGGACTCCTTGATCCTTTCTTGGTTTTCAAGCAAACTCCAAGAAATCTCCTAGAACCTTCCGGAACATTCCGAAACCTTCTAGAATCCCCATACAAATACTCCGGAACATTTCCTAACTTAGAAAATGATCCCCAATATATGAATCTTATTCTCCGGACAATTAGGATCTCCTCGTGATGTCCCGGATCCAATCCGAGACTCGAACAACATTCGGTCTCCAACGCATATTCCATATCTACTTAAAACAACTTGAACCTTAAGTGTGTCACCCTACGGTTCGTGAATATCTGAACATGATGGAGACACCTCTCCGATCAATAACCATCAGTGGGATCTGGAGATCCATAACGGCTCCCACATACTCAACGATGACTTCGTGATCGATAGAACCATTAACATACGAAACCAATTCCCTTTGTCACGCGATATTCTACTTATCCGAGGTTTGATCGTCGGTATCTCCATACCTAGTTCTACCTCGTTACTGATAAGTGCTCTTTACTCATTCCATGTTATGTCATCCCTTGTGACCTAGTCACATGCTTGCAAGCTAACTAGATGACATTCCATCGAGAGGGCCCAGAGCATATCTATCCATCATATGGATGGACAAATCCCAATCTTGGTCCATGCGCTTCAACACATACTTTCAGAATACCCAATGACACCTTTATAACCACCCGATTCTGAGCGGTGTTTGATGTCATCAAAGTACCCGTCCGGTGATGGTGATTAACATAACCTCATGGTGGAAGGATTAGGTTACTATGCATTTGAAAGCTTATAGCAATACGAACTTAATGACTTGATCTTATGCTACACTTACTATGGGTGTGTGTCCATCACATCATTCTCCTAATGATATAACCTTATTATTAATGACATCCAATGTCCATGATCAGGAAACCATGATCATCAATTAATCAACAAGCTAGTTCCATAAGAGGCTTACTAGGGACTCTTTTATGTTTACAAAACACACATGTATCAGTGTTTCCTTATAATACAATTATAGCATGGGATGTAAACATTCATCATAAACACAAAGATATGATAATAACCACTTTTATTATTGCCTCTTGGGCATATCTCCAACAGTCTCCCACTTGCACTAGAGTCAATAATCTAGATTACATGGTAATATACCTAACACCCATGGCGTTCTGGTGTTGGTCATGCTTTGCTCTAGGGAGAGGTTTAGTCAACGGATCTGCCACATTCAGATCAGTGTGTACTTTGCCAATCTTTATGTCACCATCTCGGACATACTCGCGAATAGCATGGAAACGTAGCTTGATGTGCTTCAGCTTGCTATGTGACCTTGGCTCCTGTGCATTAGTTATGGCACCTGTGTTGTCACAGTAGATGGCCATCGGGTCCAACGCACTGGGAACCATGCCAAGTTCAGTAATGAACTCCTTCATCCATATGGCTTCTTGTGCAGCCTCCGAAGCAGCTATGTATTCCGATTCAGTTGAAGATTTCGCCACAATGCTTTGCTTGGCACTCCTCCGGCTCACTGCAGCACCATTCAAAATAAATCATTATCCGGTGTGACTTGAGTCATCGGATCGGTGTTCCAACTAGCATCGGTGTAGATTTACAACAAGATGTTCATCACCTCCATAAGAAAGAACCATATCCTTAGTCCTATTCGGTACTTTAGGATATTCTTGACGTATCCGATGTTCCATTCCAGGATCACTTTGATATCTGCTAGTCAAACTAACAACATGTGCTATATCCGGTCTTGTACACAGCACGACATACATGATAGAACCTATGGCCGAGGCATAGGGAATATTATTCATCTTTTCTCTATCTTCTGCCGTAGCCGGACTTTGAGTCTTACTCAAGGTCTTACCTGACAACATGGGCACGAACCCTTTCTTGCTCTCTTCAATTCTAAACTTCTTTAGAACTTTGTCTAAGTATGTACTTTGTGAAAGCTCTATTAGGCGTCTTGATCTATCTCTATAAATCTTGATGCCTAGAATATATGCCTCTTCGCCAAGATCCTTCATTGAAAAACTATTATTCAAATAGGTTTTGACGCTATTAAGAAGTTCTATATCATTCCCAATCAACAATATGTCATCTACATATAGTACTAGGAATGCTACAGAGCTCCCACTCACTTTCTTGTAAATACAAGCTTCTCCATAAGTTTGTATAAATCCAAAGTTTTTGATTACTTTATCAAAACATTGATTCCAACTTCGGGATGCTTGCTTCAGTCCATAAATGGAGCGCTGAAGTTTGCATACCTTGTCAGCATCACTAGGATCGACAAAACCCTTGGGTTGTACCATATACAACTATTCCTCAATGTCACCATTAAGGAATGTCGTTTTGACATCCATCTGCCAAATTTCATAATTGAAATATGCAGCAATTGCTAACAAAATCCTCACAGACTTTAGCTTCGCTACTGCTGAGAAAGTCTCATCGTAGTCAACTCCTTGAATTTGTCGGAACCCTTTCGCGACAAGTCGAGCTTTATAGACGGTAACATTACCATCGAGATCTTTTTCTTTTGAAAATCCATTTGTTCTCGACAGCCTTACGGCCATCCGGTAAGTCCACTAAAGTCCACACTTGGTTTCGTACATGGATCCCATCTCGGATTTCATGGCTTCTAGCCATTTAGCCGAATCTAGGCTCACCATAGCTTCTTCATACGTCACGGGGTCATCATGTTGTCCACCAACATGACGTTCAAAGCGATCATACCAATCGAGGAGTGTACGAACCCTCGTTGACCTGCGAGGTTCTGCAGAACCGTTCAAAGTTTCATGATCACCATCATTAGCTTCCTCTCCAATTGGTGCGGCGGCACAAAACATCTTCGGTCTGCGCTACTCTCAACTCCGAGAGAAGGTTCAATAACCTCATCGAAGTTCTACTTTCCTTCCAGTCACTTCCTTGAGAGAAACTCCTTCTCAAGAAAGGATCCATTCTTAACGAAAACTTTGCCTTGGATCTATGATAGAAGGTATACCCAATTGTTTCTTTAGGGTATCCTATGAAGGCGCATTTCTCCGCTTTGGGTTCAAGCTTATCAGGTTGTAACTTCTTTACATAAACGCAACCCCAAACTTTAAGAAGCGACAACTTAGGTTTCTTACCAAACCACAATTAAATGCGGTGTCGTTTCAGCATTTAGATGGTGCCCTATTTAAAGTGAATGCGGCTGTCTCTAATGCATAGCACCAAAACGATAGTGGTAAATCTGTAAGAGACATCATAGACCGAACCATATCTAAGAGAGTTCGATTACGACGTTTGGACACACCATTACGCTGTGGTGTTCCCGGCGGTGTCAACTACGAAAGTATTCCACAATTCTTTAAATGCATGCCAAATTCATAACTCAGATATTCACCTCCGCGGTCAGAATGCAGAAACTTAATCTTCTTGTTACGATGATTTTCCACTTCACTTTGAAATTCCTTAAACTTCTCGAAAGTTTCGGACTTATGTTTCATAAAGTAGACATACCCATATCTACTTAAGTCATCCGTGAAAGTGAGAACATAACGATATCCACCACGCGATGCTACACTCATTGGACCGCACACATCGGTATGTATTATTTCCAATAAGTCTATAGCTCGCTCCATTTTTCCAGAGAATGGAGTCTTAGTCATTTTTCCCATTAGACATGCTTCGCATCTTTCAAGTGATTCAAAATCAAGTGATTCAAGAAGTCCATCAGAATGGAGTTTCTTCATACGCTTCACTCCAATGTGACCAAGACGACAGTGCCACATGTATGTAGAATTATCATTCAATTTTATTCGTTTAGCATCTATGTTGTGAACATGTGCATCACTACTATCGAGATTCAATAAGAATAAACCATTCATCTCAGGTGCATTACCATAAAAGATATTACTCATATAAATCGAACAACCTTTATTCTCAGACTTAAAAAGTAACCGTCTACAATAAACAAGATCCAGATATAATGTTCATGCTTAACGCAGGCACCAAATAACAATTATTTAAATTTAAAACTAATCCCGAAGGTAGATGTAGAGGGAGCGTGCCGACGGCGATCACATCAACCTTGGAGCCATTTCCAACGCGCATCGTCACCTCGTCTCTCGCCAGTCTTCGTTTATTCCGTAGCTCCTGTTTCGAGTTATAAATATGAGCAACCGAACCAGTATCAAATACCCAGACACTACTACGATTACCAGTAAAATACACATCAATAACATGTATATCGAATATACCTTTCTTCTTGATGTTGCCGTTCTTCAGATCCGCCAGGTACTTGGGGCAGTTACGCTTCTAGTGACCAGCACCCTTGCAGTAGAAGCATTCAGTTTCAGGCTTAGGACCAGCCATGGGCTTCTTAGCAGGTGCGACAACCTGCCGTCCTTCTTGAAGTTGCCCTTTTTCTTAGGCTTGCCCTGTTTCTTGAAATTGGTGGTCTTATTGACCATCAACACTTGGTGCTCCTTCTTGATCTCCACTTCACCAGTTTTCAGCATGGACGATAGACGATAGTTCAGGCAACGTCTTGTTCATGCAGTGCATATTGTAGTTCATCACAAAATTCTTATAACTCGATGGCAGTGATTAGAGGACACGGTGAATCCCTAACTAATTAGGAATCGTTATCCCCAACTCTTGGAGCTTGTTTGCGTGCCCAGACATGGTGAGCACATGCTCGCTAACGGAGCTTCCCTCTTCCATCTTACAGGTAAAGAACTTTTCGGAGGCCTCATAGCTCTCCACGGCCGCGTGAATCTCAAAAATGAGCTTGAGCTCCTTAATGATCTCGAACGGGTCGTGGTGCTCAAAACGCTTCTGGAGCTCCGTTTCTAAACCGTCTGAGGATGGCTGCTGAGCGTGGAGTAATGATTTTTCCAAGTGGCGTAAATATTCTTTACGTCATCGGTGGCATCTTCTGCAGGTGGGTCACCTAGCAGTGCTTCGAGCACATAGGTCATCTGACCAGCCCTGAGGACGATCTTCAGACCACGGAGCCAGTCCGTGAAGTTGCTTCCATTGTTCTTAAGCTTTTCTTTATCTAGGAACACATTGAAATTGATGGAGAGGTTCGCCATAATCTACAACAAATTTGCAAGTAGTTTAGACTAAGTTTATGATAAATTGAGTTCAATTTTGATTCTTAAATTAACTAGGTGAACTCCCACTCAAAACAACATCCCTCACATTGTCTTAGTGATTACACGAACCAAGTCCACTACACCAAGTCCGATCTTCACGAGAAGATGTAGTTTCATCGTGAACAATCTTCATGTTCATCATATCACTTATATGATTCATGCTCTACCTTTCGGTATTCCGTGTTCCGAGACCATGTTTATACATGCTAGGCTCGTCAAGATTAACCTTAGTTTCTGCATGTGCAAATCTGGCTTGCACCCGTTGTATGCACACGTAGAATCTATCACATCCGATCATCACGAGATGCTTCGAGACGACGAGTCTTAGCAATGGTGCCAACTAAGGACGAACACTTTATTACTTGAAATTTAGTGAGAGGGATCATCTTATAATGCTACCGTCGCGATCTAAGCAATACACGATGCCTAAAGGATTAACATCAGGCAATTCATAATTAGTGTGATATGATATGGCCCTTTCTTCTTATGCCTTTGATATCCATCTCCAAAGCACGGACATGATCTCCATCATCACCAACATTGCGTCAAGGTCGATGGCGCTTCATGGTTGTCCATCATCACCAACTATTACAACTACTTGGAATAAAGCTATTACAAGATGAATAGACACGCAGGTCTTAATGAATTAAAGACAACCATTAGGCTCCTGGTTGCCATATTACAACAAGGATCATTGCATACATCAAATATAATCACAATCACATGATGGCCATATCACATCACAAAACCCTGCAAAAACAAGTTAGGCGCCTCTAATTTTCTTTGCATGTTTTACGTGGTTTGGGGCTTTCGAATAAACGGATCTTACCTCTGGCCCGAACCACAACGTTGATACAAGTGCTATCGAGTGCAAAGTGTAGATTGGATCTATACTATGGTGGGAGAGACAGACACCCGCAAAGCCACTTGTGCAAAGCAAGTTACACGTCAAGCGTGGAGCAAGTCTCATGTGCGATGACATGTAAGGTTAGCCCGAGCCGCTTCATCCCACCATACCGCAAGATGCAAAGTACACAAAGCAAAAGGCACACGAGCACCAACGCCCACAAAACCATTGTGTTCTACTCGTGCAGCAGATCTATGCATAGATACGGCTCTGATACCAGCGACGGGTTCGTAGCATGGAAAACAAAAAATTTCTACCGCAAAAACGAACAAAACCCAGATCTAATCTAGATAAAAGCCAAGATCTAATCTATTAGACATGTGCAACGAGATAGATCTGTACTAACCCTCGTAGATCCGAAAGCGTTACGAGATTGGATCTCGTGGTTGATGTAGTCGATCACTTGCCGATCTCAAGATCGTGTGGACGATCCTTCCGGCGCGCGTTCGGCGCTTCATGATCGGTCCTGCGTCTTGGTCGAGCGGACCTTCCTCTCCCGTTCCAATGAGTGGCGGAGGTAGTAGATCTTCTCCACGGAATCCCAGCAGACGTGGTGTGGTGGTGGTGGTGGAGTAGAGAATTTTGCAGGGCTTCGCCTAAGCCTGAGCAGAGGGAAGGAGGAGGAGAGAGGCGACGGCTAGGGCTTGGAGTGGAGGGGGCAAGGGGGTGGCGCCCCCACCCCTCTATATAAAGGAGGGAGGCGCCATGGGAGGGGAGTCCTAGTAGGACTCCCCTCCCTTCCTTGGCCGGCGGATTGGGAGGGGGGGAGGAGTCCTCCTTCCCCACAACTCCTTGTCTTGCCCCACAAGGACTCCTTGATCCTTTCTTGGTTTTTAAGCAAACTCCAAGAAATCTCCTAGAACCTTCCGGAACATTCCGAAACCTTCTAGAATCCCCATACAAATACTCAGGAACATTTCCTAACTTAGAAAATGATCCCCAATATATGAATCTTATTCTCCGGACAATTCCGGATCTCCTCGTGATGTCCCAGATCCAATCCGAGACTCCGAACAACATTCGGTCTCCAACGCATATTCCATATCTACTTAAAACAACTTCGAACCTTAAGTGTGTCACCCTATGGTTCGTGAATATGCAGACATGATGGAGACACCTCTCCGATCAATAACCATCAGCGGGATCTGGAGATCCATAACGGCTCCCACATACTCAACGATGACTTCGTGATCGATAGAACCATTAACATACGAAACCAATTCCCTTTGTCACGCGATATTCTACTTATCCGAGGTTTGATCGTCGGTATCTCCATACCTAGTTCTACCTCGTTACTGATAAGTACTCTTTACTCGTTCCATGTTATGTCATCCCTTGTGACCTAGTCACATGCTTGCAAGCTAACTAGATGACATTCCATCGAGAGGGCCCAGAGCATATCTATCCGTCATATGGATGGACAAATCCCAATCTTGGTCCATGCGCTTCAACACATACTTCCAGAATACCCAATGACACCTTTATAACCACCCAGTTACGAAGCGGTGTTTGATGTCATCAAAGTACCCATCCGGTGATGGTGATTAACATAACCTCATGGTCTAAGGATTAGGTTACTATGCATTTAAAAGCTTATAGCAATACGAACTTAATGACTTGATCTTATGCTACGCTTACTATGGGTATGTGTCCATCGCATCATTCTCCTAATGATATAACCTTATTATTAATGACATCCAATGTCCATGATCAGGAAACCATGATTATCAATTAATCAACAAGCTAGTTCCACAAGAGGCTTACTAGGGACTCTTTTATGTTTACAAAACACACATGTATCAGTGTTTCCTTATAATACAATTATAGCATGGGATGTAAACATTCATCATAAACACAAATATATGATAATAACCACTTTTATTATTGCCTCTTGGGCATATCTCCAACACCGATGAGGTCTAGGGCTTCGGGCGACAATATATAAATTGTACAATATATAAATTGTACAATTTATATCATCTAGAGAAGACAATATATAATCTAGAGAAGACAATATATAAATTGTACAATGCATTACATCTTATTGGTATCTCTAACAATTAATGGAAATTAACTATAAATTACAACTTCGACAAACCACGGTGGTGTAGCTATCCTGGTACCAATGAGGTCTGGGGCTTCGGGCGACATCTCTCTATCCGGGGCGGGCGGTAGTACCGCATGAGCGGTATTATCGCTTCTCGTGGCCGGTAGTACCGTTGGCTCCAGGCAGCTGTCGGTTGTTGCGACGCTCCGCTGGCTAGTGTCTTCATACCTGATGATGCATAGTGTCGAGGCATGAAGTAGCAAGCCATCCAGAGGTGTATCGAAGTCACATGAGTACAGGAGCGAGTTCACCTTAGCTTGGAGGAGCTTGGCTCGAGCGCGAGTCATCGATCCACTTGGGGGACTTGGTGGTGTAGATGTAGAGGCGTCCATAGGACGGGATACATCAACTTCATTGCACAAACTTACAGAAATAATACTAAGAAACTACACTTGTCAATATACAAAATAAGCAAGCAAAATTACCAATTTAATTTTAAACCGACATGCCTAAATAGGAAAATGACATAATCAAACTCAAATCCCATCCCCGTGCATAAATGCACACTAAAAAACAAGTTAGAGAAGCGGTATAAGCATCACAGTCACCTTTGCATGTAGTTGAGGTGTCACAACCGCATGAACTCTAGAACACTATAAATAGAGACCAAACCAGCAACCCAGACCACAATCCTTAGAGCAAAGCTCGTAAGAATCACACTTAGGCTAGAGGCTGAGTGAGAGGAAACAAACATAGCTCCACACACCGACTTGAGAGAGATCTGAGAGATGAAGAGAAGCAAGAACTGGAGGAGGAGAAGGAAGAAATGCAAAAGATTCTTATCAAGCACATTTAGGAATCTAAAAAGGTTTATAGCGAACCCCTAAAATTGTGTGGCTGGTGTAGACAAGATAAATTCTCATGCTAAATAAAAGCTCTTCACGAGGCATATTATTGTCTTTTTTTACCCAACCCACAAAAATATCGGTATTTCATAAAACTTCATGTGAGCACATAGAATGTGGAGATGCACAAGTGAATATTTTTCAGAATTTTTGTAATAATTTAAAATAATACTCCCTCCATCCTAAAAGAATGTCACAGATTTGTCTAAATTCAAATGTACCTAGACACTATTTAGTATACAGATTCATTTAAATTTAAATAAATTTATGATCATTTTTAAGGCGGAGAGTATATTTTTTTTTTGTTAAAGGGAGCATGTGCACTCGAGAGACCAAATGTCATGATCATGTGAACACTAACAGTTCATAGAATCATGTTAACTCAAGCACAAGTAACAACATGAAGGTTTGCTTCATTGCACAAACTTACAGAAATAATACAAAGAAATTACACTTGTCAAAATACAAAATAAGTAAGCAAAATTACCAATTTAACCTTTAACCGACATGCCTAAATAGACAATTGACATAATCAAACTCAAAGCCCATCTCGATGCATAAAATGCACACTAAAAAAAGTTAGAGAAGCGATATAAGCAACATAGTCACCTTTGCATGTAGTTGAGGTGTCACAACCACATGAACTATAGAACACTATAAATAGAGACCCAGACCAGCAGTCCAAACCACAATCCTCGAAGCAAAAATCTCATAAGAATCATACTCGGGCCAGAGGCTGAGTGAGAGGAAACAAACATAACTCCACACACCGACTTGAGAGAGATGTGAGAGACGAAGAGAAGCAAGAACTGGAGGAGGAGAAGGAATAAATGCACAAGATTTTTATCAGGCACATTTAGGAATCTAAAAGGTTTATAGCTAAACCCTAAAATTGTGTGGCAGTGTAGACAAGACAAATTCTAATACTAAATAAGGGCATGTACAATGGTAGGGAAGGCATATCTTCTCTTACCTCTCCATATCATCTAGAGAAGACAATATATAAATTGTACAATGCATTACATCTTATTGGTATCTCTAACAATTAATGGAAATTAACTATTTTTAGTAAGAAAATGGTTTGCTAAGGGAAGATATGTGGTACAATGAAGAAAATAGTCTTCTTTTGTTTCTAAGAGATTATTCCTTAGCTAAGAGAAGACAACCTTCTCTTTCTTGTTTCTCTCTCTTCCAACTAATTTTTTTTTCAACATGGCAACTATAAGGTTAGGCTGACGTCAGCACATTGTATATGCCCTAAAGGCTCCTCACCAGACATATTATTGTCTTTTTTACACAACCCACAGAAATATCGGTATTTCATGAAACTTCATGTGAGCACATAGAATGTGGAGATGCACAAGTGAATATTTTTCAGAATTTTTGTAACAATTTAAAATAGTACTCCCTCCATCATAAAAAGGATGTCACACATTTAACGCGAATTTATGGCCCTGGGGTGCTACACACCCCCATACTTGAAAACATAAAAAAAATAATTAAAAAAGGTTTAAAAAATTCGAACTTTTTTTGAAATCAAAGATGATCAGGTGTTGTACTCGTAAAAAATGTTTGGAACAGAAATGATTCGCATGGTCTTCAGGACAAAAAACAAAAAAATGACGAATCAAATGTGAATAGTACCTGGTCATGGGGCGTTTCGAGAAAGTAATTCCTTAGGGAAATATTTTTTTACGAGTACAATACCTGATCATCTTTGATTTTAATTTTTTTTCGATTTTTTAACTTTTTTTAGTTATGTTTTTATTTTTCTAAGTATGCGGGTGTGTAACACCCGGAAGCCACACTGTAATTCTCGTCACAGATTTGTCTAAATTCAAATGATCTAGTCACTATTTTGTATATAGATTCATTTAAACTTAGGCAACCACATCTTTTTTGACTTGAGAGTATTTTTTTTTTGTTAATTAAAGGGAGCGTGTGCACTGGAGAGACCAAAAGTGAATATCAGCTGCTCTCAAAAAAAAAAGTGAATATCAGCTTATTTTCCGTGTGGGCTAGATATAGATAACTATTCAAAATGCGCGGTTTTATGATTTTGACATGTTCCTGCCGTCGCTCGGTGTACAGATCGGATACGCCGGTCCGTGTATTTCTCCGTCTCTCTCTTATAGGAGTACTTATATGCAATCATTAAAGAAAAAATAAACATCGATCGATACGTGTATCTTGGCGTGAGCGGCCGGCGAAAAGAAAGAGATCATGGGGCGTGGCCGTGGCTCATCGTCGGCCGCCGAAGACGAGACACGCCATCGCCATGGAGCTAAACCTACGTACTGTACTCCTCAACACCTCAGCTCCTTCTTTATTTTTCTCTCTGCAAACAAAAAAAACCCATAATTCGGTCGGAAGGAAGTCGACGGAGCCCTGAGCCGGCCCAAGCGTCGAACCCAAACGGCCAAACCTTGCCAACGTGTCGACGAGGGAGGCAGAGTCGAGGCCCGACCAAATTTCCCCACCCCACTCTCCCCTACTCCCCGTCTCGCGCCCTGCCCCGCCATGGACGGCCAACTCCGGTGAATCCAGTCCCAGCTCCGCCGCATCGAGCGCGACCGCGACCGTCTCGACCACGAGCGCTGGCTTCTCTTGGACGAGGAACTGGAGCGCCCTATCCACCGGCAGCTCCGTGACCTCGAGCTGGAGCGCATCCGCCTCGAAGACGAGGAGGCGGACCTCCGCAGACGAGAGCGCCGCATCCGCGTCCGACTCGGCTCTACACCGTCCTCCTCCTCGCGGTCAGATTTCCTAGTAGTATTAATGGGAGCGCGGCCTTCCCAAAAGATCTGCTTTTTAGGCAAAATATATTCCAACTTTTTTAATGGGAGATGCAAATGCAACCGCAGATTACTGGTCTTTTTCTATTTGTTAGTCTGCGATCTCTAGACTAGAGCTGAACAAATAGAAAAAATAGCCTGAATGCTTTGGTATCAGTAATGCAACCGGGGAGGAATCTCTCCATGTGCCAAAGGACTCCCAGTATTGTTGATCCAGCTCCGGAGCTGCCCTAATCTCGGTGACCTAAACCAAATATTTTACAATGAATAAGTGTTTTTTAGTATGACACAGGAGGGATGTCGTTTGTTTGCAGTTTATAGATATTGCCCCAAATTGTTACCTTTGGGCCTAATAAACATTCTAAAGCACGTCTACTTCTGTCTATATTAATTAATAATATAACATAAACAGCGGTTGTTGTGTATTCGAGGAATTTTTTCCGTAAGAGTACTAAGATCGGGGAGGGTTTGGAGAAAGGTTGCCAATATTTGAGACATGCACTAAACAAGGTTCTGTCTTCAAATCGAACCTAAATTTTATAACGTTTGCAGGTCAACTGGAACTGGATCTGCGCCTCGTGTGCGGCAGAGTGTTCTGTATTCAGCCCGAAGGGGACCTCGACGCAGGCAAGGACGACCGTAAGTGCCATTAATGTTTTCCATTTCTCATTCTGATTGTTGTTCCGTATGGTTGTATCGGTTAGGACTACTTGTTGTATAATCCGCTTTTGTTTGCACCTTGCACTCCCTTTATCAAGCAAGAAGCCAGTATCTTCATCATATAATGGCCAATGGTCTGTTGTACATGTTCTGATCAGGGTGGAGGAGCATACTGCTGAGGTGAGCAGCACTGAGCCTGGGAATACAAATACGGGTCTGTCACAGTTCCAGGCCCTGACGCTGAATACCACACCTCCTACACTTGAATCAGATGATAGGTATATTCATTATTTTGTCTTCCTTTAATTAGTTACGATTCCTTGAAATAATAGGTACATCTTATGAACAATATGTTTGAAATAATGTGTAACTGTCATGATGCATACGGTAAAATATGTAATAGAGATGGAAGGGAGAGGTCACAACCATTTTTAGGTACGCCAGAGTTTTTTGTATTCATTATTTTGTCTTCCTTTAATTAGTTATGATTCCTTGAAATAATAGGTACACCTTATGAACAATACTAGTATGTTTGAAATAATGTGTAACTGTCATGACGCATACGGTAAAATCTGTAATAGAGATGGAAGCGAGAGGTCGCAACCATTTTTAGGTAGGCCATAGTTTTTTGTATTCGGTCCCAAAAGGGACCTCGAGGCAGATCAGCAAGACCATAAGTGTCATTGTTGCTTTTCACTTCTAATTTGACTAATATCCACTAGAAGTTCGCACTGTATTTGCTATTATTTCCTCACTTCCTCATAGATGAAACAAAATGCCTACAAGCCCTAACAATATCTGTGCTATCTTCATCATAACAGTCATTGACCAATGATCTTCTGGGCATGCTCTGATCAGGGTTGTGGAGCATCCTACCGACGTGAGAAGCAGTGAGCGTGGGGGTACAAGTGTGAAGCTATCAAAAGTTGAGGGCCTTTCACTGAATGTTCCTGCAGCTGAATCAACCGATGGGTATATATCTACTATTTACTTTTAGAATTGAATCATGGTTATGCTGAAATGATGGGTGCATGTTATGAGCCCTCGCGACATTTCGCATGTGTTTTCACAAACGTTAATGTGCACCTTAATTTTTGTAGCATTGCTTGCATTTGTTCAAATCTGTGTCAGAATTATGCTATAATTGCTAAAAAGAGTGGAGGCTAATGGTCATGTAGATCTGCTTGAACTGAATGAACAACAACCTGCCAGCTATAACGCCCATGCTAAAACAACATTTCATACCATCCGCCCCTCAAGTGTATATGAGTGCGGGGCAAAGCACATTAGCCATTTGATGGCCCATCCTTGAGGGCAATGATCGTTCCAAACAATCACTAATTAAGAGAACTAGTAGTTATTATTTCCATTCAAGATGAATTGAATTAACTGACTGTGAGTTTGAACTGCGATGATTAGGGTTGTGGTGCATGCCGCTGCGCTGTTTGGTCGGCTGCTGGCCGTGGTGCTGATTTTGCAACGCCCTCCGGTATCCCTCACACTGCCCTGTGCTCCGGCATGAATCTGCAGCATCTCCAAGCTCCTCCTAAACAACGCATCGGATGGTGGCTCTATCGGCATGCCAATCTGAACACCGGCTCTGCTTGGAGGTTGGAGCCTGCTGCCTACGTTGATGTGCCAATTCTTGATGTGGATCCATGAAGGAGGTCGGGACAGTCAGCAGAGGCCATGGGGGCGTGGAGGAGGGGCGCTGGTGAGGTGCAGCCATGGGGTGAGAAGGGGAGGTAGGGGACGGGGAGCAGAGGCCCCCTTCGTGCGCCGGCTACTGATCAGGCTCCAGTGTCTTCCCATGCCATCGTCCAGGCCCAGCTCAGCGCCGGTCCTACGCCGCCCTTCTGGTGCTCCCATGCCATTGTCAGCTTCGTTTCCTCATGGAAGCAGCCATCACGCCCGCGCATGTAGTCGCGCGTCTAGGCTCAGCTCAGCGCCAGCCCTACGCCGCCCTTCTGGTGCTCCTCTCGGTGCCAAGCCATCAGCAGAGGTGCACGCTCCAGCAGCAGCCATCGCATTTCCAAACAAACTGAAACCCCAGCCTGACCATCTTCAGTTTATGCATGCAAACTTCAGAAGCTCTTCTTGGTCGAAAGAGTTCAGAGTCATCTTGTAGAAAAAATGAGCATATTGACTGTGTTCCTTTTTATACAATAGCAGCAGATGGATTCACACGCATAATAGCTTAATATAACCAAGTGTGGTGTTTGTTTCTGCACTATGGTTCTTTTATCGTTGGAAAGTGAATACTGAAGAATTGAAACTACTATCAATAAGGAAGAGATCCTTGCAGATTTTTTTTAATTTGATAGAATCAAGCATGTAGATGCATCAGCCTTTCCTGAGAAAGGATGAGAGCACTGTCTTTGCAAGGGAACATAGCATCCTGCAATGGTCATATTACATGCTGATTTATAATCGAGTAAATCTCCTTCATGTTCCGGTTAGGACTTAATGTTGAATAATTCACTATTGTTTGCACTCCCTTTATCAAGCAAGAAATATAATGCCTACAAGCCTTAATTGTTATTTTCAGTATCATCATCATAAGAGACATTAACCAATGGTCTGTTGTACATTTTCTGATCAGGGTGGGGGAGCATATTGCTGAGGTCAGCAGCAGTGAGCCTACGAATACAAATATGGTTCTGTCACAGTTCGAGGCCCTGACGCTGAATACCACACCTCCTACACCTGAATCAGCTGATAGGTATACTTATTATTTTGTTTTCCTTTAATTAGTTACAATTCCTTGAAATAATAGGTACAGTACTTCTTATGAACCATATGTGTGAAATAATGTGTAATTGTCATGACGCATATGGTAAATTCTGTAATACGTAGGCACAGAGTTTTTTGTATTCAGTCCCAAGGGACCTCGAAGAGATCAGCAAGACTGTAAATGCCATTGTTGCTTTTCTCTTCTAATTTGACTATTTTGCCGTATAGCTATATTCACTAGAAGTTCACAATGTATTGTTATTATTTGTCCTTGCTTCCTCATAGAAGAAACAAAATGCCTGCAAACCATTAATAAGGTTGTAACCATTTTTAGGTAGGCACAGAGCTTTGTGTATTCATTCCAAAGGGACCTTGAAGCAGATCAGCAAGACTATAAATGCCATTGTTGCTTTTCTCTTCTAATTTGACTATTTTGCCGTATCGCTATATTCACTAGAAGTTCACAATGTATTGCTATTATTTGTCCTTGCTTCCTCATAGAAGAAACAAAATGCCTACAAACCATTAGTAATATCTATGCTATCTTCATCATAAGAGTCGTTGACCAATGATCTGTTGTGCATGCTCTGATCAGGGTTTTGGAGCATCTGCCCAAGGTGAGAAGCAGTGAGTGTGAGGGTACAAGTGTGATACTGTCAAAAGTTGAGAGCCTTTCGCTGAATGTCACATCTCCTGCATCTGAAACAACTGATAGGTAAATATACTATTTACTTCTAGAAAATTTGAATCATTGTTTTGATGAAATGATGGGTGCATGTTATGAACCCTCACGACATTTTGCATTTGTGTTCACAAACGTTACTGTGCACCTAACTTTTTGTAACGTAGCTTGCATGTGTAGAAATATCTGTGAGGATTATGCTATAATTGGCAAAAAGAGTCAAGGCTAATGGTCCTCTGGATCATCAGCTTGAACTGAATGAACAACGACTTACCATCTACGACTCCCATTCTCAAACAGCATTTAATACCATCAACCGCTCAAGTGAATATAAGTTTGGGCAAAGCACATCAGCCATCTGACGGTCAATCTAGAGGGCAATGATCGTTCCAACACAATTACTAATTAAGAGAACCAGTAGTTATTGTTTCCATTCAAGAAGAATTGAATTATCTGACTGTGATTTTGAATTGTGATGATTAGGGCTGTGGCGCATGCTGGTGACATAGACAGCAGTGTGCCTGATTCTACAAATGCAAAGCAACCAGCTGTTCGGGAAGGATTGTCCCCAAGGTAAGAACTGGTCAAGCAGGATTGATATGATTAACTGATATGCATGGTTATTAATTTGTTTTTTTTTTTTTGTAAAATTTTCATGCCTCCGATGCTGTCAGCCCCATCCCCCCTCACAACAAACAGTAGCTTTTTTAATTGTAATTTTGCATTTTGAGTAATCCTGTTTGGTGGGCTATACAGGTCACAAGAAAGGTGGCTGAGAATAGATCAGTATCTCGCTGAACATACATTTGATGACATGTGGGAGGGCATGGTTGCTATGAAAAATGGCTTCTGTAACCCGCCCAAAAAGGTTCCATTCCCCAACAAGAAGTCATCGAAAAAGGTTGCGTTGCCTGATTCACTACAGTCTCCACATGGACTGGATGCTCAATCCTCTCAGACAACGACAGTAATGATTCCAATATTCCAATAGTAATTTACCATCTTAATTTCCCATTCATAATTAATTGTTGATCATTTTTTATGATAACATAATTTACTGTCACTTTCTCATCAAGTTTAACTCTATGAGTGTTCAACCAGACTTGGTCGATGACATCACTCAGCGGTGTCACTAATTAACATGCTTCACTATTCTAAAATTAATGATTCTTGAATCTTTTGGGCACATTTAGCTTACTGGACTTCCAATATTAAACGACCTAAAAATTAAGTGTGCCTGTTATTTTGTAGTGAAGAACAAATGGTGTTCTAATGCTAAAAAGTTGCAAATCACTAGCTAGAAATGGAGGGAGGTACACATTTGGTCCCCAAACATGCATGGGTCATGGGTGTGTCACTTTTCTCAATATGAGAGCTTTACATTTATGTCTCTAAGGGAAGATATAGGTCCAAGTCCAATACTGCTAGCTGTTGGTGATAAACTGATAATATAGAACGTTTGGGTTTATGCAAAAGATCAAGTTTGAGGGCAACGGGGATTGAGGGGCCTTTCTACATAGCAGTAGCTAATCTGTTCCCACCGGACTTTATTTGAGAACTTTATGTCAAATTAGGGTAAAAAACTGGTACAGCTATTAAAATGTTTAGCTATATGTTTAACTACATTTATTTGTTTGTTGTCCACATGGTGTCTATGCCATTTTTATTTGCTAAGTAAGGTGGGCCTAAACTTCTGTCAACTTAGTTATTCAAATTTGTGTACACGGATGCGCAATTTCTAGTTCAAGTACCTCAGATATCCCTGTCATAAGAAGTAGCCGACTGACACACCTTGCAAGTCCCTATGGTGCAGTTTACTCATACAAAAGATACTGTCTAATTTCCATATGATTTCAAGAAGACAGCAACTTTAACTAATTTTCTGTAGGTGTGAAGAGTCTACAGATCAAATAATTGAAAACGGGAGACAATGGATGAAGAAGGAAGTCATGGAGGCTTTTAAGAAGTACATGAAAGAAACGGGCAGATTCAGGGTACGCGACTTCCTACCATTATTTTATCTTTGCTAACTCGATGCAAGTTTGCTTATGATGCGTTGTTTCAGGGTGCGGAGTTCAAACTAGGTAAGCTTCTGCATCAGTGTTTGAGCGTAGAGACATATGAGAAGATCTTCCACCACTACAACTTCACGGTGAAGACGAAGCAAGCTGGTTCAGACAAGTGGTCATCTACTGTATATTTTGCGCAAGTGAAGGAAATGTATGGACGGAAATATTATTACTTCTATCCTCTGGATCCATTCGAAGACGGTATATACCTTTCTACTCCTTTTGTTTTGTCATTTTCCTCCTGATAGTAATCGATTTCTTGGCTTTGTCCAAGTAAGGTTTGATGTCTTGAACTTCATATCTTGTGTTAGGCGTCTGTCATGCATGCAAGAATCAGGGGATGGATGCATTGAGGCACCCTGCTGTTCCCATCGGTTACGAGACTGGCCAGGCTGATACGGGATGTCCCTTCTTTGATGACTCTTCTGATGATGACGATCGAGTACCAGACGAAGACGGGATGGCGTGGGCCTTTAGTCAGGTGTTCTTTGGGGGAGCACCCTATTGAGTACATTTTCTCTAGTAGTGAATTATCAAACCGAGAAGCCATGATAATAGCATGTGTAAGAAGCTTCAGTTGTGTAAGCACGTCAGTTGCCACTCGGTCAATACTCGCCGCGCAATGAGAAATTTAGGATTACTCAGACCATTCGAAGTTGAACTTTGATAGTGCATTTCTCCTATGGTGCTTTTTTTTTTGTAGTTTCAAGAGCTTCACTAATTCTAATTCGTAGTAAAACTTTGTGATCCTTTTCCTGAGGTCCATCGGGATATTTTCTTGTTCATATATGTACACAACTTACGCATTGGAAAACACTATATGCTCATCAAATTTGGGGATCCTATTGTTCCCTTGTACTTCTGGCATTCTGCTTCTCGAACTACTAGAACTGCACTTGTCCTCTTGTATTTCAGTCACCATTTTTACTTGCGTGGATAAATATTCACAGATGTTGTCAGGATATAACATCTCACAAACAACTTCCTGCTCTTTTTACAATTTGAGAAATATACTCCTGCTTATTAGAAATTAAAACTAAATAATCCTGACCGGTGAACTGTTCAATTTCTATTGTAGAGATTCAAGTTGGGATTGTAGAGGTTCAGTTTAAAATTTTGAGGGATATGCTCATTTGTTCATCAGCTGGGATTGTGGAGATTCAAGCAGGTACATGTTTAATTGTTGGAGTAACAGGATGCAGAGAGGCAATTTGTTTTATTGCTGCTACATGTTGTTATCTTTTTTATGCAAATAAACAGTGTTGAAATTAAATAATGTTGTTTGTGGACTTAAATACTGTTGTTATCTTTTGGAGCAAAGTCTGAAGCATCTAAACATTTTTTTTAGAAAGAACACATTTTGTTTACTGTTTAATTGCTATATTAGATGGCCAAGAGTTGTGCTCATGTACTTCTTGTTATTTTAGATTACATGATCTGCTAGTATACATGATCTTCTTACACACAAATATCCTGATTGAAGTATGTATCTGTTCTATAGGCATTCAGTGGAGTATCTCTATACCACTTGCACAAGATTTGCTTACACTGTTGAAATGAATACATGGTCCTGCTCTTTTAACAGCTGAACAACTAGGTACTCTTGACTTTGATGAAGCAAATTAGGAGTAGTTCTTGTACAGTTAGTGGACACTAGACACCATGATTAGCTTTTCATAGTTGCTTCATGTTTCATTTAGTTCTTGTCAGTACATTTTATTTCCCAGTATAAACAGTACTCTTCATAATGTACAACATCATAATGTACAACAGCTTGAGGGAGATCTGGCTGTACCGGAGCAAGGCTATGACACCACCGACTAGCAGGAGGTCGGTGTCCTCTTCCTGACTCAGGGAGAACGTCGAGGACGATGAAGAGCTTGGCATCGAGGTCGTAACAGGAGGCGCGGATGTAGGAGATGCCGGGGCGAAGGACTCGCGTGCCAGCGCGGACTCTTCCACGACCACTTTGGGCGTGGCTGCAGGGGACACTGAGGACGAGTTGCTAGAGCTGCAGGTAGCTCTATGTCCTGTCTCTTGCACACTGCTCGGCGAGAAGCACATGGAGTTGCCGACGTTGTTGGCCCACAAGCTGAGACAAGCTGGAGCTCTCCTTGTCGAGTTGGAGCTGCCGGTGCTGCTGAACCCTGCTCGAGATGGATCAATAGGTGGATCGATGTGCTCCTATGATGTACGAGAAGGAGGGAGGCGATGGATCTGTTAGACCGTAGCCGAATAATTCAGCAATCAAACAAGCCAAAACTAGGAATTTCCACCCTCAGATATATTTTGATTACTTTCAGAGGAAGATTCGTGAGCTAGGGTACGCTCTTACAGAGGAGGAATTAGACCAGCCAGAACATGGCGGCTAGGGTTACAACCCGATACAATACAATCGATGATGCCTTACAAGTCTCTAGAGTCGATAATATATAGCCAGCAGAAGGCGACAATCAAGTGAGCAGATAAGAAAGCAGAGTATGCGAAAAAGAAGGTGGGAGCCGGTCTGGACAGCTGTGAAGCGGCACGTCGTTTCTGGGCCGTTAGATGGAGGACAAACAGCCAGGGTTCGTGCTTCGTCAGGTAGAAGTAGGTGGATCCTGACAACTTCCAATCCTTCAAATTCTGGAATATTCAGTTTTGCAGGTTTGACCATGGGTTGCATTCTTCTTATGTCAGGTATTCCAATGTTCATGGTCCTCTCCTCTGGTTTGCTTTTCTTATCTCGTCTTCTTCTTCTTCATTTGTCAAAGGTTGTTGCATTTGCTCCATTCTTGCATTGTTTGTAACTGTTTGGTGTCCAGTATGATTCGGATGCCTGTATGGCATTTTCATAGTGCCATCCAAGTTGAGCTCCTTGCCCCTGTGATCCTGGAGTACAACAGTACCTACAGGCTGAAGTGGGTGCTGTGTTTCCAAGACCTTGGTGTTACTGGCCTGGCCAGGGGAGATGAATGCTGTTGCTGGTGGTGGTGGTGGTGTGGTTGGAGCGACAGGAATGACTGTGTGCTAAAGGTCTTTGTCAATGTTGGCTGCAAACAATTTTGCAAAATTTGCTTGGATGGTAGTAAAGTTTTCCTGAATGCTTGCAAATTTTTCTTGGACTTTCTCAGTAAAAGCTAAAAACTTTGTCTGTTTCTCGGTCTCTCCGCAGTGTGTGCATGTCAAGCTGCAGACTTTTCATCTCAAGTAATCTAGTATCGGACGATGTGGTCTTAGTTTCGTGCGCCATTTGGAGGTTTTACCAGGAGCAGAGGACTACCTGAACCGTCGAAGACGAGAAGGCACTAATTTGCAAGGGGAATTTTACACCAGCACGCTGGAAACTGGACTCGCGTGCCACGATTCTACCGCCGCCGTCGCTGCCCGCCACCAAGCTACACAGACCCGGTTGGTTTCTGGGATTTTACAGAGAAGGGGATGTCCTTCAAAAACAAGGCCTTACCTTGATCACCTTGATCTGTAGCCGAGCTGTGCCTCCGCCGCGAACGACACTGTCAACCACTTCTCCGCCACCTGTGAAGAGGGTGAGGAGGGTGGAATTTTACAGGAGATCCAAACCAACCCCGTCACAGCTCTTCGCTCGCCTCTGAGGATCGTTGGCTTCTGATACCAATGGTTAGACTAGCCGAATAATTCAGCAATCAAACAAGCCAAAACTACGAATTTCCACCCAGAGGAAGATTAGTTTCAGAGGAAGATTCGTGAGCTAGGTTTTCACTCTTACAGAGGAGGAATTAGGCCAGCCAGAACATGGCGGCTAGAATTACAACCCGATACAATCGATGATTCCTTACAAGTCTCTAGAGTCGATAATATATACGTACTAGCCAGCAGAAGGCGACAATCAAGTGAGCATGTAAGGGTGTGTTCGGTTCTAGAACCGGAGAGGACGGAACGGAATGGTTCCATTCCGACGTCACGGGACGGTTCCGACCCTGTGTTCGGTTTAGAAAAAATCGAGGAACGGAATGGTTCTATTATTCTGTTTGGTTGATGGAACCGAGAGAGTATAAACTATTCTACTGATTGGAGTCTAAATTTAATATTTTCTCTAAATCATAATTAACAATTAAAATTAGGGGCAAAATTGAGCCTAAATTGGATGAATACAAGGAGTTAAAGTGCTGAGACAAGAAAATTTAGTCTTTGGAGGCAACAACATAAACTTTCTCAACTAAAAAGGAAAAAAAAGCAACTGCTAAAAAATCAAATCAGTCCAACGAGGGTGTGTCCTGTGTCATCCCCGAGGGCGACAGCGGGGCGAAACCCAGCAGCCACCGCTCGGGCCCCTCCTGCCCTGCCTCCTCACTGGCACTACCGCTGGCCTCCGCCGAGATGGTGGGGCGGGCGCGTGGATGCCAAGGCGGTGGTCCCAGGAGTCTTGGCTGTGGCGGCGGAGGGCATTGACGGCGGTGGCGGCAGGGTCTGAAGCTATGTCGGGTGCTTCGGGGGGCTTTGCCTGCCGGACGTGGTTAGATCTAGATCCGTCCGGTCTAGCGGCTCACCGACATGGGGAGGCCCGGGCTGCATAGGCGATGGGAGGAGGGCGGCCAGGCAGTACCTCAACGCGGTGTTTGCGTGGAGGCCGGGGGTCGTGGGTCCTGCACCCACTCCCGTAGGTGTCCTAGTGGTTGTGGAGGGCATGTGCGTGAGGCAGATTGACTCGGGTGGTGGACCATGCCGGCATTAGAGGTGTGCCATGGAGATCGGACGGGCGGCGCATCGGTGTCACTTTGGGTGGGCGAGGTGTTGGACCCGGCGTCTCATGGTCGGTGGCAGATCGTCATGAGGTGCTACGCGAGAAGACCGGAGCGGCGTCTCCGGGTCGAGATGGTGGTGATGCTCTGCCTTTAGCCGTGCGGGCGGCAGGGCATGACTCCGTGGGCGAGGGCGTCGTCTCTCTCGCCAGTGATCTTGCTCGCCGGGTGGCATGGACCGTTTAGGTGATAGTCCATTGGAGGTGGTGGTCGGGGTCTCCGAACGAAAGTCTAGCTGTTATGGGACCCTTGTGGGGTTGACCCTTGGGTGGCCCGATCTTCACGGATTTAATGTGGGAGGTGAGAGGGAACACGATGAACACAACACTAATGCAAGGTAAAGATACAAACACACACCAAACCACACACTATTTGATTTGCTCATGTTGGTTTGAACAACCAATCCAATAGAATCCTCGGCGAGAGACCTTGCAGTAGAATCACTAAAGAAGAGATTGGCAAGCGGATGCTAGAATTCAAATCAAGGAGAGAGTAGGAGTAGCAACCAAGTAGAATCCCAAAGGGGGGAGACCAAGCACTACTAGAATCCTTGACAAGGAGAGACCAAGCACTACTAGAATCCTTGACAAGGAGAGACCAAACACTTGAGGACGGTCTTGACGACTTGGAGAAGGGCACCAACTCCAAGGCCTTGTACAACTCATAGATAAACTGTTGAGAGAGGGTTCCCATCTAGGGTTAGACACATGCATCAATTCATCATCATCTCTAGGGTTTCAAGGAGGGAGTGGGGGCATATATATAGTCCAGCCATGAGCTAGGGGTATTTTAGGCATAAAGGGGAGTTTTGGGGGCGTTACATGGGCATGCCCAACTCAAGGTGCGCAGGTATGTTTCACTTACACCGAAGAGTCCGGGATCTGGGGCGGAGACTTCAGGATGGCCGGAGACTCCGGGGTCGTCTTCGGTCTCCGGACCACTCTCTAGGGAGGTGTACTGGGAGCACCAGGCGACGGTCCGGAGTCTGGTCCGGAGTCTAGGCCGGAGACTCCGAGGTCATAGGCAAGAGACTGCGGGGTCGAGGGGCAGAGACTTCGGGCCTGGTTTAATAGATTCTTGCGACTTCTTTTCCAGGCTTCTTGCTTGGGGTATTGGATCCAGGGTCAGCCTTACATCCTCCTCTTGGCATCATGGTCATGGGCCTAGTCATACGATTGACATTTGTCTCAAGTAGGATTCCATTAACATGATAGACAACGGTAGGTAAGAGATGTAAGTAATTCACCTTTGTAGGTATGGTTGGTGTAACATGATGTGTACCAATGGTGATTGTCATGTATTGGTCTACATCATCTCCCCTGGCTTGAAAACGAGTCGACCTCGACGATATTCTTCCATCATGCAAGGAGAGAGGTATGCCCTTGGCCTTGAGCTTGTATGTGTTCGGGTTGCCGGTGTTAAAGACGTGTGCAAAGTTGTTGGAGAGCTTGTAGAACTTTTTACCATCATGTTGTGGTTGGAGATCTTGTATCATCATCCTTGTAGGTGGTGGTCTATCTTGGGTACCTTGCCAAACCTGAAGGAGATATGTCCTAGAGGCAAATAATAAATAGATTTTTATTGTCATATCTCAATTAGTTTATAATAGTTTCATATTGTGCTATAACTGTGCCAAGTAGAAACATTGGTACATGTGTGGTATGAAACAACAAAGTCCCTAGTAGCCTCTATTCATACTAGTTCGTTGGTCATGAGGATGATCTGGGTTTCAAGATCATGGGCATTTATGCCAATTGACAACGGGATCATATCGTTGGAGAATGATGTGATTGGACATTCCTCGAAGAATTGCAACACGATCAAGTCATATAGTTCATTGTTGCAACAACTATACCTAGACTCCTTTTTCTTAGACGGTGAGCTCATATTACTCACTGTTTCCCGAGGCTGCTTAAACTGCATCAAGCGCCACTTGGTAATACAGTGGTTATAAAGGTGTACGTTGGATATTCCGAAGGAATAGTAGATGACATGTGACTGCAAGACCAGGATTTGTTCACCCACATGACGGATAAAGATACATACGGCCGACTTGGTGAGATTACATCCATAAATGTTGCAACATGTGATTCGGTCACGAGGATGTAATATCACGGTAACAAGAAAACATAACTTGTTGTGAACGAGATTGAACAAGGTATGGGATACCAATGATCGGATATCGGACAAGTTGTATCGAGAAACAAAAGGACAAGGATGCTACATTTAGCGGTGAAAAACGACATTGTCATCAGGAATGCATAGGGGTCACATGGATATCCCTGGTCCCTCTGTTGACCATTCCAACGAGGGTCACATGGCAGATTGATCGCGCGGTCGCTGGCCGACGAAGCGGACCAGAGCGATAGACAAAGCCGGAGATGAATCGATCAGGATCGACTACTTTGTTCGAATTTGAATCGTGCAGGTTTAAACTGTAAAATGGACTTGTGCTGAAATATTTTCTTCCTGCGTCAGTTATTTCTGGACGGAGAGAGTACAAGGAGTTAAAGTGCGAGACAAGAAAATTTAGTCTTTGGAGGCAACAACATAAACTTTCTCAACTGAAAAAAAGCAACTGCTAAAAAAATCAAATCAGTCCAACGAGGGTGCTTCCCGTGTCGTCCCCGAGGGCGGCAGCGAGGCGAAACCCTAGCAGCGACCGCTTGGGCCCCTCCCCGTGCCTCCTCGTCGCCGCTGTCCCAGGAGTCTTGGCTGCGGCGGCGACGGGATCTGAAGCTTCGTCGGGCGCTTCGAGGGGCTCTGCCGGCCGGACATGGTCAGATCTAGATCCGTCCAGTACGGCTGTTTGCTGGCACGGGGAGGTCGGGGCGGCGACCCTGAGGACGCGTAGGCAATGAGAGGAGGGCGGCCAGGCAGTACGTCAACGCGATGGTCGCATGGAGGCCAGGGGTTGTGGGTCCTACGCCCAGTCCCCTAGTGTCCTGGTGGTTGTGGAGGGCCTGCACGTGAGGCGGACTGGCTGGGGCGCGGTGGACCAGGCCGACATTAGAGGTGTGCCATGGAGATCGGACGGCGGCACGATGACGTCACTTTGGGTGGGCGAGGCGTCTGACCCGACGTCTCGTGGTTGGTGGCAGATCAGCATGAGGTGCTACGCGAGAAGACCAGAGTGGTGGCTCCAGATCGAGATGGTGGTGATTCTCTGCCTTTAGCCACGCGGGCGACAGGGCATGACTCTGTGGGCGATTGCGTCGTCTCTCTCGCCGGGGATCTTGCTCGCCAGGTGGCATGGACCATCTGGATGATAGTCCATTGGAGGTGGTGGTCGGGGTCTCCGGACGAAAGTCTAGCCTGACTTGGTCGGTGCCGACAGCGGTGGCGCTTGCGGGTGTCAATCTCCCTCTTTGGGGCGTTGTCGTGGAGCCACAACACCCCTCCGTCCATCATTCCAGGGTGAAAATCCAAATCTGGCTTGCCGGATTGGATGACGGTGGGGTCTTTTGGACGTTGTTACCTCCTTGGAGGCGTTATTTTTTGGAGTGTGCAATGTCATTCTTGGGATGCTAGTGATGCCGGTTGAGTCAATGTCTTGGGGCCCTGTCGACGTGCGAGTACCGCTGGCGAGTTCCCTGCGGCCTGCCTCTCGCCATGAAGTCTGAGAGGCCTATCCATTTCCTTCGACTCCAACTTCCTGTCCAGGGACATGGACCAGGCTTTTCTAGCGCCCGTTGTTGCCGTTCTGGTGGTGTCGTTCGGCGATGCTCCAAACCTAGTCGAACTAGGTATTGTGGCCTCGTGGGTTTTGCCGGATTTTTCCTAAAAACCGTGCCACTTGGGGTCTTATTTTGTCCGGTTCTCCTTTTAACCAGACCCATGTGTATATATACGTCTGTTTTAGGTTTTGGCCGGGTTCCATTTCAAACCGTCCAATTCTCTTCTTCTAATAGAAAAGGCAGAGCTCCTGCTGGTTGCTAAAAAAAAAACTGAAGCGTGAACCTATGTGAACCACATTCATAGTTGTTTGTTGATGCTCAACAATTAGCTAGTTTCTACTCCCTCCGATGTATCTAGGTCAACTTTAGCGTGTAGGTTCCCTCATTTTTCTCTAAACCAGCACAATAAAAAAGTTTGGATACATGTATTGTTGAAAATGCTAAAACATGTTATATTTCGAAACGGAGTGAGTATATGTTGAATCAATTTCGTAGTCATCATTTGTTGATGTTTTCTGATCGTAGTTAATGATGATTTTTAGCTGAGAATGGCCAATTTTGGATAAAAACAACGAGCTGTGCTTGATTTGATCATCGACGGTGTCTGGTGCGCATTATTTTGGTCAAACTCTCGAGGCATGGGTCCATGCATTGGTGTGTTATCGTGGTAATATCTTGTTTGCCCACGTCACAAAAAGTGTTTGATGACACCGTGTGTAGGTAGACGAGAGGTGCGACCGACGCGTACAACAAATAAAACCTTTGCATTAGTGGCGTAGTGTATTTTACCTTTGCGTTAGTGATGTACTGTATTTTTTACGTAAAGAAGTATGACGTATGTGGACGAGTGCGGTATTAATTAGGGAGTGTAGCCGAGCGACAAAACGGTACTGCCAGAGTGACACTAGCAACACATTCTTTAGGCCTTTCACAATGGAGTGGCTCTTAGCACGTTACTATAGGAAAAATAAATGGCTAAGAAACATCTTCTATCATGCATTGTTTTTTAAGGTTGTATCTTAATTTAATGATTTTAGGCTTATGCATGCATGTGATTGGCCTAGTACTTGTTTTTGCCTATGGCTACGTGCAAGAGATGTATCTTAGCTAAGATACAACCTCAATCTCTTTTCTCATTAACTATAGTGCCACATATGCAAAGTGCCTATGATACATCGCTAAGAACCACCCATTGTCAAAGGCCTTAATATAGCGTATTTAGGGATAAAAGGGGAAGAAGTATGACTGTGGTGGAGTGACAAAAATCGCACGCTGCGTAATATGTTTTTTTTATTTATAAAAGTAGCATGTGGCACTCGAGATCAAAAGTGAATTTACTGGTGTGGCTTGATCTTCAAAATGGCGCGGTTTTATGATTTCGATGACATGTTCCTGCCTGGGCACGGAAGCAGGATTCGGCTCGTGTTTACCGTGCGTCGCTCGGTGTACAGCTCGGATACGCCGGTCCGTGTATTTTCTCTGTCTCTCTCTCTCGTCTCGTTGCGTGAGGCGAAAACAGACAGCATCATGGGGCGTGGGCGCGGCTCATCGTCGGCGGCCAAAGACGACGATGTTTCCCCCGGAGTCGGCGAGGGCGAGACACGCCATGGAGATGGAGCTAAACCAATGTATTCCCTCTACGCAACACCTCAGCTCTTCTTTCTCTCTGCAAACACAATTTGGCCGAAGTCGAGGGAGCCGGCCAATCGTCGAACCCAAACCTTGCCAACGTATCGACGTGCGAGGCAGAGTCGAGGCCCGACCAATTTTCCCCACCCAACTCCCCTACTCCCCGCCATGGACGGCCAAGTCTGGAGAATCCAGTCCCAGCTCCGCCGCATCGAGCGCGACCGCGACCGTCTCGACCACGAGCGCTGGCTTCTCTTGGACGCAGAACCGGAGCGCCGTGCCGACCAGACCCCCTTTACCGGCGGCCTCCTCGGACCTCGGCGTATCCAGTGCCAGCTCTATGACCTAGAGCGGAAGCGCATCCACCTCCACGGGAAGGAATCTCTCGTTGTGGCAAAGGACTCCCAGTATTGTTGATCCAGCTCCGGAGCTACCCTAATCTCGGTGACCTAAACCAAATATTTTACTACTATAAATAAGTTCTTTTAGTTACCCCTGAGGAGGGGTGGAATTTGTTTGCAGTTTAGATATTTTTTGTGTGGATTGGCCCCAAATTATTTACCTTTGCGCCTAATAAGCATTCCGAAGCACATCTACTTCTGTCTATTAATATATAACATAAACATCGATTGTTGTGTATCCCTGAGTATTTTCCGCAAGATACTACAATGGGGGGAGGGTTCGGAGAAAGTTTGCCACTAAACAAGGTTCTGTCTTCACATCAAACCTAAATTTTATAACGTTTGCAGGTCAACTGGATCCGCGCCTCGTGTGCGGCAGAGTGTTCTGTATTCGGCCCGAAGGGGACCTCGACGCAGGCAAAGACGACCGTAAGTGTTATTAATGTCTTTTTCACTTCTCATTCTGGTTGTTATTCCGTATGGTTATATCGAATTATTGGATTTCATGTTGTATAATTCGCTTTTGTTTGCACTCCCTTTATCAAGCAACAAATAGAATACCTACAAGTCTTAATTGCTATTTTTCAGTATCTTCATCATAATGACCAATTGTCTGTTGTACACGTTCTGATCAGGGTGGAGGAGCATACTGCTGAGGTGAGCAGCAGTGAGCCTGGGCATACAGATACGGACCTGTCACAGTTCCAGGCGCTGACGCTGAATATCGCACCTCCTACACTTGAATCAGCTGATCGGTATACTCATTCTTTGGTCTTCCTTAATTTGTTACGAACTTTTGATTCGTTGAAATAATAGGTACATCCTCTGTTCCATAATGTAGTACATTTTAGCAAACTAAATTAGTTTCCCACAACATACTACATTATGAAACAGAGGGAGTACTTTCTTATGAACCACATATTTGAAATAATGTGTAATTGTCATGGCCCATATGGTAAAATCCGTAATATAGATGGAAGTGAGAGGTTGCAACCATTTTGAGGTAGGAACAGACTTTTTTGTATTCGGTCCCAAGGGACCTCAGATCAGCAAGACTGTAAATGCCATCGTTGCTTTTCACTTCTAAACTATTTTGCTGTATCACTATGTTCACTAGAAATTAACACTATATTTGCTACTATTGTTTTGCCCTGCTTCCTCCTAGAAGAAAAAAAATGCCTACTAACCATTAATAATATCTATGCTATCTTCATCATAAGAGTCGCTGACCATTGATCTGTTGTGCATGTTCTGATCAGGGTTGAGGAGCATCCACCCGAGGTGAGAAGTAGTGAGCGTGAGGGTACAAGTGTGATACTGTCAAAAGTTGAGGGCCTTTCGCTGAATGCCACATCTCCTGCATCTGAAACCACTGATGGGTATATATCTACTATTTACTTTTAGAAAATGTGAATCATTGTTTTGATGAAAAGGTGCATGTTATGAATCCTCACAGTATTTTGCATTTGTTTTCACAAACGTCACTGTGCATCTAACTTTTTGTAACATAGCTTGCATGTGTTGAAGTATCTCTGAGAATTATGTTATAATTAGCAAAAAGCATCAAGGTTAATGGTCCTGTGTATCATCAGCTTCAACTAAATGAACAACAACCTACATCTATGACCCCCATTCTCAAATAGCATTTCACATCAACTGCTCAAGTGGATATAAGTGTGTGCAAAGCACATCAGCCATTTGATGGTCCATCTAGAGGACAATGATCGTTCCAACACAATTATTAATTAAGAGAACCAGGAGTTATTGTTTCCATTCAAGAAGAATAGAATTGACTGACTGTGATTCTGAATTGCGATGATTAGGGCTGTGGTGCATGCCGGCGACATAGATAGCCGTGCACCTGATTCTACAAATGCAAAACAACCGGCTGTTCGGGAAGGATTGTCCCCAAGGTAAGCACTAGTCAAGGAGGATTGATATGATACACTGATATGTATGATTATTAATTTGGTTCTTCCGTAAGACGATGCTGTCAGCTCCATCCCCCTTACCAACAACATCACAGTAGCTTTTTTATTGTAATGTTGCATTTTGAGTACTCTTGTTTGGTGTGCTATACAGGTCACAAGAAAGGTGGTTGAGAATAGATCAGTATCTCGCTGAACATACATTTGATGACATGTGGGAGGGCATGGTTGCTATGAAAAATGGCTTCTGCAATCCACCTAAAAAGGTCCCATTCCCCAAGAATAAGTCACCGAAAAAGGTTGCGTCGCCTGATTCACTACAGTCTCCTCATGGACTGGATGCTCAATCCTCTCAGACAACACAGTAATGATTCCAATATTCTGATAGTAATTTACGATCTTAATTCCCATACATAATATATTATTGATCATTTTTATGATAACATAATTTACTGTCACTTTCTCATCAAGTTTAATAACTCTAGTAATGTTCAACCAAACTAGCTTGGTCGATGACATCACTTGACAGTGTCACAAATTAACATGCTCCACTATTTTAATTAATGATTCTTGAATCTTTTGGGCACATTTAGCTTACTGGATTTCAATATCAAACGACCTAAAAATTAAGCATGCGTGTTATTTTGTAGTGAACAACAAATGGTGTTCTAATGGTAAAAAGTTGTAAATCACTAGCTAGAAATGGAGGAAGATACACATTTGGTCTCCAAACATGCATGTGTGTGTCACATTGCTCCTCAATATGAGAGCTTTACATTTGTGTCTCTAAGGGAAGGTAGGTCCAAGTCCAATACCGCTAGCTATTGGTGATAAACTGGTAATATAGAACTTTTGGGTTTATGAAAGATCAAGCTTGAGAGCAACAGGGACCTGCATAGCAGTAGCTATTCCGTTCCCGCAACACTTTATTTGAGAACTTTGTGTCAAATCAGGGTAAAAACTGGTATGGCTATTAGAATGTTTAGCTATATGTTTAACTACATTTATTTGTTAGTTGTCCACATGGTGTCTATGCCATTTTTATTTGCTAAGTAAGGTGGGGTCTAAACTTCTGTCAACTTAATTATTCAAATTTGTATACATGGATGCACAATTTTTCTAGTTCAAGTACCTCAGATGCCCTTGTCATAAAAGTAGCTGACTGATACACCTTGCAAGTCCATATGGTTCACTTTACTCATAAAAAGATATTGTCTAGTTTTCATATGATTTCAAGCAGACAGAAACTTTAACTAATTTGCTGTAGGTGTGAAGAGTCTACGGAACAAATAATTGAAAACGGGAAACAATGGATGAAGAAGGAAGTCATGGAGGCTTTTAAGAAGTACATGAAAGAAACGGGCAGATTCAGAGTACATGCGACTTCCTACCGTTATTTTATCTTTGCTAATTGGATGCAAGTTTGCTTATGATGCGTTGTTTCAGGGTGCGGAGTTCGAACTAGATGAGCTTCTGTATCAGTGTCTGAGCGTAGAGACATATGAGAAGATCTTCCACCACTATAACTTCACGGTGAAGACGAAGCAAGCTGGTTCAGACAAGTGGTCATCAACTCTATATTTTGCTCAAGTGAAGGAAATGCATGGAAGGAAATATTATTTCTGCTATCCACTGGATCCATTAGAAGAAGGTATATGCTCTCTCTCTTTGTTTTGTCAATTTCCTCCAGAGTCAGTAATCGACGTCCAATTAAGGTTTGATGTGTTAAACTGCATATCTCGTGTTAGGATTCTGTCATGCATGCAAGAATCAGGGGATGGATGCATTGAAGCACCCTGATGTTCCTATCGGTTATGAGACTGGCCAGGCTGATACAGGATGTCCCTTCTTCGATTTCGATATGTCTTCTGATGATGGTGATCGAGTACCAGACGATGAGGGGATGGCGTGGGCCTTTAGTCAGGCCTTCTTAGGGGGAGTACCCTATTGAGTACGTTTTCTGTACTAGTGAATTATCTTATTTCACACCGAGAAGCAATGATACTAGCAATCTAGCACGCGTAACGAGCTTCAGTTGTGTAAACACCTCTAGCTTTGCATTGGGAAATGTAGGATTCTTAGACCATTCGAAGTTGAACTTTGGTACTCCCTCCGATCCAAATTAATTGACTTACTCCCTCCGATCCAAATTAATTGACTTGGATTTGGCTAGATTCGGTTGTATCTAGCCTAAAATATGTCTAGATACATCCGAATCTAGACAAACCAAAGTCAATTAATTTAGATCAGAGGGAGTAGATTTATCTAGATTCAGATGTATCTAGTACTGAAATATTCGAATCTAGACAAATCCAAGTCAATTAATTTGGATCGGAGGGAGTAGTGTATTTCTCTTACTGGGCATCCCTTCTTCGATGACGGGGCTGATACGGAATGTCCCTTCTTTCGATGACAGCTCTTCTGATGGTGATCGAGTACCAGATGATGACGGGATGGCGTGGGCCTGTAGTCAAGCCTTCTTAGGGGGAGTACCCTATTGAGCATCTTTTCTCTAGTAGTGAATTATCTTCAAATTGCTGTGCAGAACCTGTGTGATCGACTCACATGAAGAGGGGAGAGGTGGGGGCACACCTCATATGTTGCGATGATAAACATCGAGCCGAAAAAAAATTCAAATTTCTTTCTGAGCTCGCAAAAAAAACTGAAATTTCTTCCTCTGACCTTGAAGAAAAAACATTGGAGACTGCAAAAAGCTTGCGAATTACTCCCTCCGTTTAGAAATATAGATGTTTTAGGTTTGTGAAGTTGTTTTAGGTTGTACATCTGAACACACTAAGTTGGACTGTACTTAAGAGAGGTAGCCGACACACAAAGTCGAATCTGTTCGTTTTCTCGTTCCCAAACAGAAGCCGCATGTTTGTACAATTTGAGTTTCCTTCTGTACTTCTTTCACTATCAACGAAAATGCAGCTCTCCTGCGCTTTTTTTTTTTTAAAAGAAGAAGCCGTAATACCCTATTCTTACTTTAGTCTATGAATCGAGCGCCCAGATCGGCGAGAACGGCATGTGGTGGCGACAGCAGCCGCAATATGAGCTTTGCAGCTGGCGACAACAGAAACGTGCATTTGCTCACGCAGGCTAATCCCGTGTGCTTGTATCGTGTGGCTAGGATGGCGGCTCTGTAGGAACAGTTCTTCAGGCGCACGAGTGCAGGGATGGTGGAACCGTGGAAGCAACGTGCCCACCGTGCCATTTGTTCGATCTGACTCACGACAAAAACTGTACTCACGTGGTATACTTCTCATCGGAGGTACCCTATCATTGCTCACACGTAGTGTTGCGAAGAGGCACCCGATCCGTCCCGCGTCATAGGAAAAAATTGTTAGTCTAGTTCAAAAAATTTCATCAAAATTTCTCTAGTTTGAACTAAATTTTGCTTTCGTGGGTTGCCGCTTCACAACCCTAATCACACGTGACTATCCGCAGGTGGAGTAGCAACAGCTTGGTACGCCCAGAAAAATGGAGTACTCCATAAAACACCGTGCCGAGCATGCATGGGGTCATAGAGGAGACGTGGGAGGCATAGGCTGTGAATCTTGTGCTTGACGGCGAGGTCGTCATGATGTTGACAGCCACTGGGAGCTGCTGGTCACCGCGTGGCCCCTCCGTCGTGCCCACGCCTACTCTGCCACCTACGCGACAAGGCTTCAACGGAGTCTAGAATGACACAATTTGATCATGCATGTGAAAGAAGTGATCGACCGAGGGTCTGTCAGACCTGGCGTGTTAAGATAGATGGTACTGGACCTCACGTTTCCTGGGAGCACTCAGTCGCCTGTAAATGAACTTCAGTTTCTAATCCAACAAACATGAAATACAGTTTGGTGAGTTTAATTCAGATTGAAACTTCAGCTCACAATATATGATAAGTTTGTCACGTCTGATTCAGTTTCCATCTACAACTTGGATCAATTCCTGACTTATAAACTCGTGAATCAATTGAATCTTTCTATATAGACAGATAAAACAGTTAAAGCAAGCCTAATAAGATCACAAAACTTGGAATAAATGTTCTGATACACCAACACATTTTCTTCTACTCCCTCGTTCGGAAATATAAGACGTTTTAGCTTTGTGAATCGAATGTATCTAGACATATTTTAGTGTATAGGTTCGTAGAGGTTCGGAGTGAATCTATACACTAAAAAGTGTCTAGATACACTCATTGCACAAAGCTAAAATGTCTTATATTTTCGAAAGGAGGGAGTAGAATGTGGCATTGGACCAACTAAAAAAAGCAGAGACGAACTTCCACAATCAAATGATCTGAACTCATGTATTTTTTTGGCTAACTTGTTTCAGAATAAGCATGCCACTGCAGCCTGTAGTCAACTATGGATAGAAAAACGTTCATAATAAGGAGACGATGGCATCAATCATGAATTTACAAATCCTTTTTTCCTGAGAAAGCCATGTGGGCTAGAACAAACTACATATACTAATAATAGGAGGAAAACGGTGCTGGTCCAGAAATATGCATAAGTCGTTTATGCATGAATAGTAAAATTTGCACACTGAATCACATTGACTAGAGGATGGTAGGGTGACGAAGGATCGGTTGAACGTTATTACACTACATGCATGAATAGTAAAATTTGCACACTGAATCACAGCTAATAGAAACCGTTTTAAAAACATGTGTGTATAGGTCTGACCATCGATAAGAAAAAAGAAAAGAACGTCAACAACATTGAATCATATGTATCACAACTCAACAACATGTGTGTATAGGTTTGACCATCGATAAGAAAAAAAGAAAACGACGTCAACAACATTGAATCATATGTATCACAATTCAATCTCCATATATGCAAATGGAACGTAAAATCAACCTGTTAGAAAAATAAGAAGAGTTTGGACAACAATGATGTCAATCTCACTAGAAACCAAGTGTTTGACAAATGACATGTGGTAGTTTATCCATAAAACACTGTAAGCATATATAGAGCGGTCACAGTAAGGCAGGCACACGTTTTTTGACCGGGAGAAATCGGTCCAAGCACAAGTTGCAGAGACTAATTTTAGTAACGATGTAGTCAAATCTACGCAGTGTGGTACATGTCTTGGTGCGGGGATCATAGACTTGAAGCACATTCCCTTCTTGGCGATTTGAACAATAGAATGTCAATTTTCGACCACCAGCAGGGGTCACCTGGAAAGGAATAAATTCATAGGTGAAAGGCGGCATCGAAATTGTGTATGTCTTGTCCCATATACTTTTTTCTGAATTCTTCAAAAGCCAAATGTTGGCACGCCCATAATCGTTATTCTTGGCCCTCTGGAAGCGAACTACACACAGAGCACCATTGAGCTCGGATATGCGGACCGACTCGGTGTCCTTGCACCGCTTAAGGCCTTTGGATGGTCCTTTGATTGTGTTCTTCCACTTCTCGGTCTCGAGGTCGAAGCAAAACAATTTGCCAATGTCAAGCCATGAAAGGGCCAGGAAGTACATGAGGCCCATAAACTGTGGGTGATTGCGCCGGTCTCCATCGTCGGGTGTCGTCTTCTAATGTGAATACCTCACAGTATTCGCCGTTGGTGACACGGACCACCTTGTATGCACCAGACGGGACAGCACGACCGAAGCCCAAGCTGATCATGAGCACACCCAGCGGGAAATCTTTCTGTTTCTCGCAGTCCGCCAGCAGCTCCCCGGTGGCCGGATCAATCACACGGGCACCGCCGAACATGTGGTCGAAGACGCAGACGAGGTCGTCCGTGCTTGTCGAGACCAACCCGGTGCCGCCTGCGACGACTTTCGCCGTCATCCGCATGACACTGCCGTCCATGTCCATTAGCCGCATGTCATAGTTGGCTTTGCCATCCCCAGGCTCCGAGGTGGTGGCGACGAGGAGCGGCTCTGGAATCTGGATGCCGTGATCTATGTGTTGCCACGAAGGCTGGGTCGGAGACGAGCACATCCCACCCCTTGGACACGCAGCGGAAGCGGCACACTGACTTGGTCGGGAGCCTCGAGAGGATCTCGAAGACAATGTCGTCTGGCAACGACACGGCTACTATAGCCCTAGGCGTGCTGGTCCTAGTGGATGTGGCGGATGATGAGGTGAGGAGGCGGCGTCTTTTAGGCCAGCACTGCAGCGTCATGGCGGTGCTTGGCACTCGGCGGCGTGGCCGATCGACGGCGCAACGATTGTCGATCGAGGGGAGCTGGAGGGTTTGATCCGCCTACGAGTCGTGAATCTTTAATTAATACGCCGATTGTGCGTGTAGGCGGAGTCCGTACGTACTCGGCGGCTGGAACTCTAATTCCTGTGCCCTATGACGACAGATCTGATCCGGGCAAGGGAAAAGATCGGAATTTTACGTGCTGGATTGGGACTCCCGTGATGTTGGGCCCTCCTTGTATCGTCTTCTCGTTGGGCCCAACGTGTCTGTTTGCCGATTGACTAGTTTTGCTCACCTTAAATCTCAACATTAAGATCAGCATTCAAACCATCTTAACATGCCATTTCTTTGCTATCATTTGATTTTTCTAGTTAGTGTACATATGATTTTTATGAATATTGTTGAAAAGTGTCGACGCGGTGGGCTATGCTTGTGCATACATCAAAAGCATGACGCCTAATGCTGCTGCTCTAGACATGAGAGCATCATTTTGTATCAACAAATTTCAGCAGCGTCAAAAAATGGCCCACTGGACAGACGAGCGGCAGAGACCACTGACATACACAACGTCTCTTAATAGCATCGCCAAGGTAAAAACTAGCTCCCTGCTGCAGCCTTAGCTTGTTTAGGCTCTGCAATACTTTGCTATTCTGGAATCTGAATGAAGTGGAAGCTTTTCTGTAGTAGAATGCATCAGTGTGATGTATGTGTTTCGAGCATATCGTGACATAAATTGTTTCCTATAGCCTGGCTAGTGCTGTTTCTGAGAGCCGTTTGTGGTTGTTGCAAATTCAGTTCTTTCTCTCTGAGGTGGAAGTTGTCGCTAGCGATGAGTGAATTCATCTACTACGTTCATGTGAAAATGATCTTGTTGCTGAGATGTTGTCTACTTTCCACATTTGTGTTGATAATTTGTGTCGGCGTTCGCTTCACAAGTATGGCCTTGCACTTTCTGGTGCCATTCAGTTGCTTCACAAGTATGGTCACAATCATCCTATTTGTGTTTTAGCTTTCGTAAATGCTCTCTAATTAGTAATGTATAAAAAAGAATGTATCTGTATAAATTCTGTATTCATTTTGTCATGTTAGTATTAGAATAGGATGGTTGAAATGGATGATCTAGTTATTATGCATTTAATTTCAATGTTTTGTCACTATCAATTTAAATGAGTTATGACTTCTAACTCAATTGGTTGAATCCCTTTTCTAGAATGGTACTTGAAGTTAATTATTGATAATTTCAGACTACAAAGTACTTCCACAAATATTCTGCCCCTGTCAGGTCTAGTAATTATTTAAGCTAAGCATGTGAGTTTATAGGAGTACCAACCATGCTGTTTTGTACTAGAGTGGAAGGGGGTTGGGTAGTATACTTGCATTGACTATCTGGTTTAGGCCTTGGCTAACCAATATGTGTACAAGTTCTGTTGCAGAGTAATTCAAACCTATGGAAATCTGTTCTTGTGCTTATTAGTTCGTTGTTCTGCAATTTTATCTTTTTTTAAATAAAAAAATCTCTTTAAAACTTCTGTGAAAGAATGCCATGCATCCTGATTGTGATAGCATGTGAATTCTCCATGTTTGGTGCTCCTCCGCGGCCATTTCCTGTTTCTGTTGCATCCTAGCTATGTATGTGGTAGGAATGGCGACAAACAATTAATATTGTAGCATTTTAACAACCGTGTCTTCATTCTTTGTGAAGCTCGTTGTCATCGAGGACATCTGTTAGCTCTGTGGGAACCTGATCGCTGTTGGACTATGGCTGGGAGGCGGACGACTCCTCCCCTCCCTCGTGTAAACTCGTCGACATCTTTGTTGATTGGATGGTTACTCATTGTGGTGAAGAAGGAGAAGCCACCATGGGATACTAGATGTAATTTTCTTTGTAGTATTTGAAGCAAATGTAGATAGATGAAGTTGGACTTGTGTAGTATGTGGTCCGATTGTATTTATAACATTGGAAATAAATTCCTAGCCCTAGTGGATTTATCTCTAGTTACTTGTTAGACGATGAGATGGCTGGTGAAGATAGTAGAATTTGTTTGCTACTGGTCGATCAAGTTAATTTTATTAGGAATATGGAGTGGCAACAGCAAACAAATAGTATTTATTTATTCATACATGTCATATAGTATATGTCTATATATTGGGTACATGCATACTACTACCTCCGCTCAATAGATGTGGGAAATTTATCTGAATTTGAATGTATCTATATACTAAACAGTGTTTAGATACATCCAAATCCAAATTTAGAAAAATTTGCTGACATCTATTTTGAGACTGGAGGTAATACTAATTGTTGCAGTTCATTCTAGATCGGTTTCCTGTCTCTATAAAACACCACGAATAGGAGAATGGATCAGATTAACAACTTTCTTAATGGGAGGAATAATAATACCTCCTTAAAATCGGAAAGAGTATCTCTATATTTTTAAAAGGATTTCATGGTTTTGTCTCTGGACTATAGATACATACAAATCTTTCACATTTTTTTTAGGACGAAGGGAGTATTTGTATATGGTACTGCTGACAAGATCTCCTCGGATGGAACTCATCTAGGAGCACGCACAAAGCTAGACCTAGCCCACAAAGCCGTTGTAACGGACACACCCACTGCTCCCCGCCGATTGGTGCGGCTCCGTCGCGGGTCCCTTCGTCGCCCTACAGTTGCCAAGCCGCCGCCGTGCTCGTCACCACCGCGTCTTCGGCCGAGGTCCGCCGTCGCCATGGTGTTCCTTGGTAGCCGAATCACCCTGCGCCGGTTCTCTACCACATGTGGAAAAGCCGGCCGCCACCACCGGCTACCGCACAGGCCTTGCCCGGTGGCCCTTGAAGTGGAGAGGTAGGCAGGGTTTTTGTCCGCGGATCGCGACCGCATTCCCGCGTTTTCCATAGGTTCCAACAGCAGAGGAGGGTGCATGTCGATGCCGTTGCGGGGGGCACTCCACGCGGCGTGGTGAGCGTGTGCAGGTCACACACATCAGCATCGGCAGGGAACTGGCCACCGACAACAGACCAGAAGTGTTGAGCGAAGCTGCAACCAAAGAAGATATATGGTTGGCGGTCCTCCTCCGGTGCATCATAGATCGGGCATCGCGCCTCGTCTTCAACCAGGAACTTGTTTTTCGCAAGAGCACTTGTGGATTGGACCCTAGAGTGGGAGAGGATCCACGCAAAGAGCCGGACCTTAGACGTGGCGTGGTTCATCCAGATGAAGTCACAGTAGCGGCGCATCGACACCGCCCCAGGTTAATTTTAGAATGATTGTAATTAAAGGTTAATTATTTTTCATTTAGGCTTTTTTGAGCTTTATTTATATATAGTGACCTTCTCGATATTCTAGGTGGATGTTGGATCCACGTGGAAATATATTTTAGGTCGTACTCCCTCTGTTTCAAATTACTCCGCACGCACACTTACGTAGGTGGGCTAGTACTCCCTTATTTTTTATCTAAAAAAATCTTGAGATTTTTAAAATATATAGTATGAAATGTGTATTACGTATTTTAAAAATTCCATGAATTTTTTGGATAAAAAATAAGAGTGTGTGCGAGCGAAATAATTTGAAACGGAGGGAGTATGCAGGATCGGGGAAATTCTGGTACCAATGATGAGATTTTAATGTAACCTAAACATAGAGAGAGCTAAACTACGCCGGGCACAAGTTTTTGACCGAGGTAAGACGGTCTAGGGTGCAAACTGCAGAGACCAATTCTATCGACGAATTAGTGTAATCTACGCAGTATGGTAGTACGTACGTGGGTGTTAGGATTATAGACCTGGACTAGGTCTCCTTGTTTGCGACTTAAACAATAGACGGTCAATGTACCACCATAGGCGGAGCTATGTGCATGTCAGGGGGGCCACCGCCCCCCAGCTTTCAAGCAATCTCTGAAGATTTTTTTTTAGGGATGAGCTTAGATGTAATTTTTTTAGCATTTGGCCCCCCCAAACATCTAAAGTTCACATCTTGCCCCCCTCCCCCCCCCACATGTGTCTGTCTAGCTCCGCCACTGTGTACCACCAACAGGTATCACCCTCAGCCCTCAGGGGAGTAAATTCATAGGTGAATGGCGCAATCGAGATTGTGTACGCCTGGTCTTGATCCATGTGTTTTTGTATGAATCGGTTAAGAGCCAAATGTGGTCGTGCTGTGGGCGTCCGGCAACGACACAGCCGTGGGCGTGCTGGTCGTCGTGGCGGGCGAGGTGACATGGCGATGGGTTTTAGGCGAGCGCAGCTGCGTCATGGCAGTGCACCGTGCACGGCGATTGTGGGGGTACGAGTTTGCCGTACGTACGCACCCTTTTTTTTAGGGCTAGTGCCGTACGTGCCTCCACGTTAACGCACTTACGCACGTGAGTAGGAATGGGCCAACAAAAATATGGGCTTGCGTCACCGTTCGGCTAGCCCACGTCTGAACGCGCGTTGGGCCTCTATTGCTAGCCCAGTCCATCGGCAGTGAACTTGTACTGGTGTTTGCTTTTTTAGGACTCTCACATGAAACTCTGACTGACTGGCAGACAGACTGACTGACGTCCGGTCTTGACTGACTGACTGACGACGCCGTCGATTGATGGATGCAAGGAAAAATATCAGTGGCTGACTGATTTCGCATTGCGGGTTCACAACGCACGGCAACAGCCTGACGTTTTGGAGAGCGAAGAGAGCAGAACACGCTACGTACGTACACAACGTACAACTTTTCTCAGAGCGGAAGAGAAAATTTCTCCAGGTAACATGTCCGGGAGTAATTCCAAGATACTCATACAGATATGTTTGAGCTTTATAAAAAGAGTATATCTAGACTCTTTTTAGTCTGTAGGTTTATCTAGTTTTGGAGTGAACCTACATACTAAAGAGGTCTAGATACATTCTTTTCACAATACTAAAACATCTTATATTTGAAACGGAGGGAGTATATCACAAGTACATGATCTGTACTGACATGGGATTGATTTGTACTCCTCCAGATGTTTTAACTTTATGAACTGAATGTATCTATACTACTTTTGTGTATAGATTCAGAGTGAAACTGTACACTAGAAGATATACCTACATACATTCATTTCACAAAGCTAAAATATCTTATATTTCTAAACGGAGGAAGTACTACAATTCATGGCAAAGACTACGGTAGGGACACGTTTGGTAGCCTGCAGGAGGCCAAGCTAGACCCTCGCAAGATGGAAACGGGCCGCATACGAGTTTTCGTTGCGCCAATGCGAACTTTAAGCAGCCCGCGGTCAGACCCGACGACAATGCTCGAATCGAGCGCTTTCGTGGAGCCAGCCTCATCGTGCGTCCACCTGATGCAAAAGCGGCACTTCCCGCAGGAGCGCGCACGGCCGGTGATGGCGATGACAGGACCTTTTGCGCTGCAGCGAAAAGTAGAGCTGAATAGATTCGCTCATCTCCTAGCAAAACCCTCGCCTATTTCTATGCTCACCGCTGAAACCCAACTCGCCATTTCCTCCCACAATGAGCACAATTTCCCAGTCGGTCCACGTCACATAAGAAACTCCCTCTTCTTAGGTCATCGTCGGCGGTAGCGGCGGCAACGCCAAGACTACTTCCTCATCTTCTGGCAGTTGTCAGTTGCGTCCACCACCTTCGATGATAATGGTAAGTGGCCACACCTCCACATAAGGCTGTATAACTAGACCCCATTGTGCAAAGAAAGCTTTGTCACCACCATCCCTACAAAAGTTGTGTAAAGTTGGAAAATGCACAGAACAAGGCACATATCAAGGGACCATTGAATGGCTCCCCTACATGTCCACTTTCATGCTAAACAATATGTGTGAGATCGTGAAGAGCGGTGTCAGGACTGAAAAGGGATTCAAGGAGCTCCATCTGAATGCCTGGGCCAAAGCTTTGTTCGAGCACTACAACACTGAGGTTTCAGGAACTTAGGTGTACATCCACCTAAGCAAGTGGAGGGTGCGTTGGGTCCAGATTAGCAAGCTGAGAGACCTAAGCGGCACGCAATGGTGTGAGCACACCTGCGCGATTCTTCTTGCCAATGAGCACTTCAAGGGGCATGTTTAGGCTAGCACACATTATCGCTCCCTACACCAATTGTCTCACATGATCACTACAATTCACAACTAAAACTCTCTCTTGCAATTATAGGAGCACCCCAAGGGAATCGAATACCTGAACAATCTCACCGTGAAATATGTACAAATGCAGACCATCTTATCCTATGGGATTTCCACATTCAAGTATGCCATGGGGTCTAGAGAACCCCTTGGTACTCCTACAACTGAGGACGCTGACACCCAAGAATCTAACACCGTGATCCTTGATGGCCCCAACAAGCCTACTAATGTGCAGTCTACTACTACTCTTGTCGCTAATGGGATGAGGAAGAGGGGTGTTCTAGGATATGATGAGATCCGAGCCTTTACCAGCATGACCGACACCATCAAGGACATTGTGTAGGCTATTAGGGACAACACACCCACTGACATGGACCTGGCTTGTACCAGGTTGTGATGGACATTGTTGGCTTCACCGAGGAGCATCTCATGGTGGCTCCCGGCCACCTGGTTTACCATAAGGGACAGGGAACCATCTCATTCGACATGCATGAGCCACGCATGATCTCTGGATAAGGACCTTCCTTTACAAGTACTATAACTAGAGCTTCAACAGCTTCGGTCCTAGAGCTGGTGTGCATGATGGTGATGGTGTCGATGATGAACTAATGATGCATATGATGTACATTTTTATTGTAGCTAGGTCCTAAAACCTTCTTATGGCTTGTATATTTTTATGAGGTGGTATATATCAACCCCTCATGTGCTAGAGAACTAGCGGTGGTAGGATGACACCCACTTGTGGTGTGGTGTAGGTTAACACCATATGTGGTGAACCAGCACAACACTACATGTTCTAGTGCACAATTCATTGACATAGTACTCACGAATTATCATTCTGTAAATATTACATCCCTCAGAGTGGTACAATAAAAACATTGAGGGTCTTAACTTTATGTGTTTATCATATCAACCAGAAGAGTACAAAAGATTCTTTGTATCCTCTTTGGTCTAGAGAGGATTCATATTTTAATACGGAAGCAAACTAAATAGCTTGACTGTCAATGGCACCACTATATTAGTACCACTATAGTTCAGCAACTTATTTAGGTAATAAGTCTATTGATACGTTTGATCCGGATTCACGGATGTAGTACAATAGGTTTTTCCCTAGAAAACCTAGGTTTAATCGAACCTTGGAAAGTAATGCTAAAAGGAAATAAAAAGGACATGTCTACAAGAATTTGTTTATTCATTTTACCTTAGTTTACCAGACCAATCTAGTTTACTTTTATAATGGGTTGAATCAATAGATGGAGATAGGCCAGGGTTGAAGATCCACCTGCAGCTGCACATCAAATGGGATAAAATATAATAATAAGCATAGTCATGTGTAATGGTTGAATATGAATAATCTCTTGTGGGCAACACATCCTAATATACTAGAGCCCCCGTGATGCAGCGGACATAGCAATAGTCTTTTAATCCAACCAAGTGCACCACGAAGCAATAGGCTACAAACGATTATTAAGTGTAGAACACAAATCAAAGCATTAAGTGGTTGATACGTCCATTTTGCATCACTATTCTATGTTGTAATTCACTATTATTCATTGATATATTTCGTATTGAGAGGTGATACTTATGTTATTTCATCTGTTTTTGCATGGTTGATGACTTTTGGAGCATGGACCGCTGCAATCAGGATTCTGATGGAAAAGGTGCTGTTTGGAGGCAAAATTCGCGAAGATCAGAAAATCTGGGAAAATATACGAAAAATCCTATTTTTCCAGAAGACGAAGGAAGACATAAGGGGGGCTGGAGATGGGCCACAGGGGGCCCACACCACCCCCTGGCGCGGGCCACCCTAGGCTGCGCCACCAGGTGGTGTGGCCGCCCTGGTCCACCCCTGGCACTCCCCTCTGGCGTATATTATCCTCCCAAAACCCTAAGACTCGAGGAGCGACCACAGAAAGATTCCGCCGCCTCTGCGGGGCGAAAAACACCGAGAGAGAAAGATCTCTCTGGCAGACAGATTTCTGCCGGGGGAATTCCTTCCTGGAGAGGGGAGATCGTCGCATCAACACCACCATCAAGCTGGACTTCATCGGGATCATTGTCATCATCATCACCACCATCAGCACCCTCATCACCATCTCCATATTGCTGTAACAATTGCGTTGAATCTTGCATAGTTCATAGGGGAAACTTTCTCGGTGTTGATTACTCTTTGTAGTTGAGGCTATTGAGTGAACCATTGAATTATTGTTTATGTTCAGATTGTTATACATCATTATTCCATCTCTGATCATGATCCATATGATGTCTTGTGATTAGTTCGTTTTGTTCTTGAGGACATGTGATTTATTCCTACTGTCTTTTATTTACTCGTACTTTGTTTACTTGCTTTATCAAAAACCCCTAAAAATCTGTTTGCTAAGTATTTGCAGAGAATTCCTGATCCATACCACTAGCCAACACCTTCTGCTCCTCGTTGGGTTCGACACTCTTACTTATCGAAAATACTGCGATACACCCCGTAGACTTGTGGGTCATCAAGACTATTTTCTGGCGCCGTTGCCGGGGAGTGAAGCGCTATTTGTTGGGGATATACTTTCCGGGTATCCTCACAGTTCCTCACTGACCAGGGTGGCCCACTTCGGGTTAGAGCTTTGCTTCACGGGCGACCCAGTTAGAGAGAGAAGATGGAGTCCCATCCGGCTATGGAAAGGCCCAGAAGATTTATCGACTTAGGCCTATAACGTTACTTGTAGTTCAAGATGTACTCTGTAACCAACTCTTAGTCGTAGCCGGATTGATCTCTCCTGTAAACCCTAGGCCGGATATCTATATAAGCCGTCCTAGGGAGAGCCTTTAGGACACCAGATAACACCCAATACTTTAGACCCTCAACTCGCACAGGCGATACCCTTGTAACCCATACTCTGGCTCTGCCGTATTACTGGATTGCTAGTTGGAGTAGGATTCGTCCAAACCCGGTGGATTCGAACCTAGGTAAACTTGTGTGCTCACCGTCCCGGAATACCGTACGTCTCACACCCCTCTCTTCCGCACGCCTCGAGGACCCCCTCATGGCGTACTTGTCCTCAATCCGACGACAGTTGGCGCCCACCGTGGGGCAAGTGAGCTTCGGATCTGTGTTCCGAGCGGAATCTGCAAGAATCAGAATCGGCGAGACCATCGCCGTCGGTCGCATCCTCTACGCCAGCGACGTCCCTCTCATCGTTCTCGATGAGACTTGGATTCCGGCTAGGGAAGCCGTGACTGCTTATACAATCATGTCTTTTGGTGAGATCGATGTTTACATCGGTTTCGCTGAACCTGCCCAACCCACCCTAGTGGTGATGATAGAGGCAGAAGAATCTTATGGGTCCCCTTTGTCCGTGGAGGTGGCAGAGTTTTGGATCTCAGAAAACCCTAATCCCACCCAACCCACGCCAGTTGCGGAAATAGTGGAAAAATCCGAGCCTGAAGAAGACCTCATGGTCCAAGTCGAATCTGGAGTGGATCTCCCTGGAGAAGCCAGATCCCAGATCGACCCACCCGTGGAAGTCGAAATCCAGGAGGAGCACATCAACGACACTGATTTCGACTCTGACGATGTCGGGACAGACAAGCCTTTCCTCAGGTACACACTAAGATGTATGATACTGCAAGGCGCTAGCGCAGATGCAATCCTCGAAACCATTAAAAGTTTCGATAGGGCTGATCGCAGAGGCCGCAGGTACCTCAGGAAGTACGCGTTGCACTTCGTTGGATACGTTGGATCTGGATCCGGCTTTGCCGATGCTGGAGAAAACACTGATTCGGTGCTGGAAGCAATTGGAACAAACACCGACGTTCCCGCATCCTCGGATGAATCTATGATGTCGGCAGATTTCCGAAAGTTCTCCGCGGAATATGAAGAGGAGTACAACTCCAAAGCTGCAGAGGAGGGAGAAGCCATGGATGAAGGATCCGGGGAACACTCTCCCAAAACGCAGGATGACATGGACGTCAGGGACAATCCCAAGTCCAGATGTCCGAAAGTACTGATCAGAGCTTGACTCCGGGAAACGGACCCAAAGCCGTCTTTGCTACCGGCGCTGCCAAGAAGGCAAAGAAGAAGAACAAGAAGAACAAGACCCCGGCAAAAGACCCTCTGATAGAGGAGGTGATTGCCAAGGAATACGAGGAAGACTCAGATGGAGCTCTTATCCTAGACGAGCCGAAAAAAGAAGCATCGGTGGATGGACACGTGATCACTGAAGGTGCGCGTAAACTCATCGATGCCGCATTAACCACACCTATCCCTACAGCTGCAGAACTTACTGCAGATGAGCTGGACGAAAGGGCCCAAGCCTTAGAAGCGCGTCGTCAACAACTCCTTGATGAAGCCAAAAACATCGAGGTGGAGAAGAAGCGCATGTCAAAAAAGGAGTACATGTCCCGTCTGCATCAGAAGACACAGAAGCGCCACATGAATGACAACCAATTCCCACGTGTCCATGCCGTCCTTTTTGGAGATGAGATGGGAAAACCACGGAAGGATAGCAACGGAGATTGGGTTTACCCAACACCAGTGCAAAATACCGTGGCAACTCGCGAAATTCTATCGGCTAATCCAGGACCAGAGGAGATACGTTTGGGCATCAAGCTACTCAATAAGGGACTAGAGCAGCAGAAGGTCGCCCTGTCCGGAAGCCAAAAACTGGTCTCGGATTCCGACCAATGTCGCACAGATCCGGCATGGGCTGACGTCAAAACCCCCTACGTCCGGGCACAATATCGTCACCCCGAACACAGGGAAGACAATTATTCAAGAACCGGATCATCGGGACAGCATCACAGAACTACACATAACTGGAGCAACGTCGCTCCAGTAGCCGAGAAAGACGCGATCGCTGCACTGAATCCGAAGAATCCTCCCCGAAAGGGAGAAGATAAAGAGAAACGTCGGGAGGAGGATCGTCAAAGGATGCCACCTCCTAGACATGATAACCATCCGACTGAGCCTCACCATGGTGGGAACGACGGACGAAGGAACGACAGAAACCATGCTGGCACAAGCCGACAGGGGGCTCGTCATAGTCAAGAACCTCCCCGAAACCGGAATAATGATGCTCCGGATGGAGGCCGGCGATCAGCCGGAAACTACCCCGCTGCACCACCCTCTCCACCACACAGTTATCACAACGGCCCCCACGGAGGTCAAGGAGGACATGGCGGAGGAGGTGGTGGCAGAAGCCGAAGTCCGGCTCCAAGGCACCGCAGCCACAGCCGGCATTCGGGACGATCCCTATCCCCGAACGACGCAAGGCATAGGATCAACTCCAACATAGAGGCTCGGCGCTACGAAAACGATGACGTGTACGTGGGCCCAAAGTGCTTCGGACCATGCATCAGAGCTACAAGGTTCCCGGAAGGATTTGCTATCTCAAGACATATTCAAGCCTACGACGGCATTGCTCGGCCAGACACCTGGTTACATGATTTCTTCCAAGCTTGCTGCATCGCCAAAGGCGGAAACAGCCTGGTCGCAACTCGATATCTCCCACTCATGCTGAGGAAGACGACACAATCATGGCTCAATGAGCTTCCGGCGAACACCATCCACAACTGGTATGATTTACAAAGTGTGTTCTTTCGGAATTTCGAAGGCACATATCGGAGGCCCTGTACGGTTGGAGACCTACAGCGTTGCACCCAGAAAGCTGGAGAAACTTGCCGGGATTACCTCGGACGATGGATTGACACCAAGAACTCCTGCGAAGGAGTAAATGATCAAACTGCGATTGAAGCTTTCATCGCAGGTCTCCCAATTGGTTTACTGCGCCATCGCTTGAAGTGTGACAAGGTTACTGATCTGGGAGAAATGATAGAAACAGCGAGCAAGTATGCAGATGCTGACGACGATGCAGAGAGGTTACTCGATGTCCTGGCTGTGCCTCAGTCGGCAAAACAACCAAAGCAACAAGCTCAGAAGCGCAAAAATACCACGGAAGAAAAACCCAATGCAGAGACAGCGGTAGTCACTACTGTTTCCGGGTCTGGAGGACGAGGAGGACGTGGTGGAGGCCGCGGGCGTGGCCGTGGGACATCAAGGGTCCAAGGTAGAGGAGAGCAACAACCAGGAAAAACCTACACTTGGGCCGACATCACCAATAACCCATGTGTGCATCATTTGGACGCCAACGGGGGCTCATCCCACACCAACGCTGAATGTTCTTTTAACGACGACATCAAGAGAGATGATACCGCGGGCTACAAAGCTAAGCAGAAGAAGGGAAAGAAAAATCCGGAAAAAGACAAAGAGACCAAGGAAGATTCCGACATGGAGGAAGCCGACGCTTCAAATCCCAAGTCGAAAGGGAAGAAAACTTTTCCCACCAAGAAGGACACTTACGTCACCTTCCTCGGATCTCAACCAACAAAGGTCAAGAAAGCAGTTCTCCACAAGCTCAACGCAACAGTTCCTACCTGTCCCTCGATCTCGACTGGTCGGAAGTAGCAATAACGTTTGACATGGCGATCATCCGCCTAAGCTACATAGGCGAGGAAAATACGCCTTAATCGTCAATCCACTTATTGATGGTTATGGTTTCTCCAAGACCCTCATGGACGGTGGTAGCAGCATCAATATTCTCTATGTCAAAACGCTACGCCGGATGAAGATCTCGGAAACACAACTGAACCATAGCTCTGTGATCTTTCACGGAGTTGTCCTGTGAAGACAAAGCTAATTCACGAGAGATCACTTTGGATGTTACTTTTGGAACACCAAAGAATTATCGGACGGAGGCACTTTCCTTCGAAGTGGTCCCGTTCAAGAGCGCATACCACGCTATATTCGGACATCCGGCTTACTGGGATTTTATGGCTCGTCCGTGTTACATTTACAATATGATGAAAATTCCAGGTCCCAACGGCGTAATCACCATCAGGGGAGACCCGAAGAAGGCGCGAGAGTGCGAGGATGGAAATGCCGCCTTTGTCGAAGCCGTGCTGCACGCCCAGGAGTACCAGGAGATCAAGAAGAACATAGATCCGTCCGAGATGCCTGCGACGAAGAAGGAGGTGACAAAGCCAAATCTGGAGTTCAAGGCATCAGAAGAGACGAAGACGACGTTGTTGAAGGATGACGACCCCTCCAAAGTGACCCAGATAGGCGTAGGCCTAAGTAGCGCATAGGAAAGCGCGCTCGTCAAGTTCCTCCAAGCAAATCAAGATATCTTCGCATGGCAGCCATCTGACATGACCGGAGTACCTAGGGAACTTGCCGAGCACTCTCTAAATGTAAACCCGAACGCTAAACCCGCAAACAGTCCTTACGATGGTTTGGTGATGAAAAGCATAAGACAATACCTAAGGAACTAGCGCGGCTCGAGTTAGCCGGATTCATAGAAGAGGTCATCCATACTGATTGGTCGGACAACCCTGTAATGGTCCCTAAAAAGGACACCACTGATTTAAGGATGTGTGTTGATTATACTGCCTTGAACAAGACTTGTCCAAAAGATCCATTCGCTCTGCCTAGAATTGATCAAGTTATCGATTCTACGGCAGGCTCAGAACTCCTCTGTTTTCTCGACGCATATTCCAGTTATCACCAAATACGGATGAAGGAATCTGACAAAATCAAGACTTCATTCATAACCCCCTTCAGAACCTTCTGTTTTATTACAATGCCCTTTGGGCTGAAGAACGTAGGAGCTACGTACCAGCGCACGATGCAGCGTTGCCTCCATGACCAGCTCGGACGCAATGTACATGCATATGTGGATGATATCGCGGTCATGTCCAAAAAGAAGGAAACATTGATGTTCGACTTGGAGGAGACGTTCGCCAATTTACGAAAATACAACATCATGCTTAACCCAAAGAAATGTTTCTTTGGAATACCAGCCGGAAAACTGTTAGGTTTTATCGTGTCTCAAAGAGGTATAGAGGTGAACCGCGACAAGATCAAGGCTATTCTCAATATTTTTAGGCCAACTCGCCTAAAGGACATACAAAGATTAACTGGTTGCATTACTGCGGTCAGTCGATTTGTAAGACGGCTTGGTGAAAGAGCCGCACCATTATACAAACTCCTGAAGAAGACCAAGGATTTTGTCTGGACTAACGAAGCTGAAGCTGCACTACAAGACCTGAAGAAAATACTCTCATCTGCTCCTATCCTTGCGGCGTCGGAACCTCAGGAACTGATGTTGCTTTACATTGTTGCGACAAATAAGGTTGTCAGTATAGTTATGGTGGTGGAGAGACCAGAAGAAAATCAGGAGCACCTGGTGCAGCGTCCGACATACTTTGTCAGCGAGGTCCTGACAGAATCAAAACAGCGGTATCCGCACTATCAAAAGTTGGCTTACGGTGTTTTTCTAGCATCTCGTAAGTTACGACACTATTTTCAGGAGCATCCAATTACTGTGGTTAGCAAAGCTCCCATGAGAGATATAATCAACAATAGCGATGCCACAGGATGCGTCGCTAAATGGGCATAGAGCTTGCAGCTTTCGATATTGAGTACAAACCCCGGACAGCAATCAAATCCCAGATCCTTGCCGACTTTGTTGCTGATTGGACAGAGACCAAGGAGAATATGATCCTCCCTGAGTGGGAATATTGGACCCTCTTTTTTGATGGGTCTAAGGCTCGAGGGGGCTCGGGGGCTGGCGTGGTGCTCAAGTCATTCCAAGGAGATAAACTTTTATACGTGTTGCAGATCCACTTCACAGCGACAAACAACATTGCCGAGTATGAAGCACTGCTACATGGAATCTGGATTGCTAAGGATATTGGCATCCGACGTTTGATGTGTTACGGAGATTCAGATCTTGTTGCTCAGCAAGTCTCGGATATTTGTAATGCAAATAAGCACATGGCAGCATATAAAGCTGTCGTGGATGATCTATCTAAATCGTTCGAAGGGTTTGAAGTTCAACACATCCCTCGAGCAAAAAACGAGGAAGCAGACGCACTATCTCGAATAGGCTCTACGCGGAAAGAGGTTCCGGATGGCGCGTTTTTAGAGCACCTCAAAGTTCCCTCGATAAAGGGAGTAGATGAGGAATATCCGACCAAATCCGACTCACCTTTAATAGCAGTTCTGGCTGTAATTCCCAGCTGGACTCAACCCTACCTAGATTACTTGGTAGATGGCAAATTACCCGAAGATGAGGTGATGAGCCGACAGATCGTCCGACGAGCAAAAGCCTATACTATTGTTAAAGGTGAGCTCCATAAACAGAGTGTTTCTGGGGGGTTTCAACGCTGTGTATCTCCGGAAGAAGGAGTGGAAATCTTAAGATATATCCACGAAGGCGAGTGTGGTCACCATGCTGCAGCCAAATCTTTAGTGGCAAAAGCTTTTCGACATGGATTTTTCTGGCTTACAGCTCAGGCAGATGCCGAACGATTAGTCAAGACATGCAAAGGCTGCCAAAAGTACGCCAAGCAAGCTCATGTTCCGGCTGGTCAGCTACGAACAATACCTATAACATGGCCTTTACGATGCAGGGGATTGATATGGTAGGACCTTTTAAACGAGCACCAAGTGGATTCACGCACCTCTTAGTGATGGTGGACAAATTCACAAAGTGGATCGAGGCTAAACCTGTCACTAGTTGTGATGGAGCAACAACCAAGAGATTTGTCGAGGATGTTATAATCCGGTATGGTTATCCGCATAGCATTATCACAGACAATGGGAGTAATTTTTCAATGGGAGAATTGGCTGAATTCTGCGACGATCAAAATATCCGGCTTAACATTGCGTCAGTTGCACATCCACAGGCTAACGGACAAGTCGAAAGAGCAAATGGTTTAATTCTACAAGGCTTGAAACCGAGACTCGAAGCACCACTAAGACGTGCTGCGGGGGCTTGGGCAGAGGAACTACCCTCTGTAATTTGGAGTTTGCAAACAACTCCGAACAGGTCAACAGGATATACACCTTTCTTCTTGGTCTATGGCGCAAAATCAGTTCTTCCTAGTGATTTAATTCATACTTCTCCTAGAGTGGCTGCGTATATTGAAGAGGATGCCAAGATTTCTCGACAAAATGATCTCGACTTAGTCGAAGAAGTTCGCGTCGTTGCTGAAATGAGATCTACAGCCTATCAGCAGAAGTTACGCAAGTATGATAGCCAGAGAGTCCGAACTAGATCTTTCAATAAAGGTGATTTGGTTCTCCGGCTTGTGCAACAAAGAAGGCACAAACTTTCCCTAGTATTGGAAGGGCCCTTTTTAGTTAGTCGAGTATTGCACAATGGATCGTACTACTTAACTGATATGAGGCCAGTCAAAGAAAGACCTGCTACTAAGAAGAGAAAGAGAGCCGGAGGCAGTACAAATCCGGATGAGTTAGACAGACCATGGAATATTGCTCAGCTACGTCCCTTTTATTCTTAGTTTATCCTTCTTTGTAATCATACATATGTACATGTTCTGTGAGAAATAAAAGTTTTGGTTACCTCAAAGTTTTCCTGAGAAGTTTTTACCATCTTATTTCCTAATGATCATGTCATAGTCGAAAATCCCAGAATGCTTGAAATTACTTTATGCTCATGTTCGTTCTAGTTTAGATTTCCGACTCTAAAACTGCTACCTTCGGGTATAACTCTAAAAAATTCTAGTCTTTACTTAGGTTATTTGTTTGATTGCTGGATGCGGGTATTTTCCGAGTAGTGAATTGTTGGTACTAGAAGCCGGCTTTGTTTTCGAGTTTAAACTGGTTTAGCAATTGAGCTCCGTTGCTCGGCAAAGTTTCCGGCTAAAGGTTTAGCCGGCTCACGAAAGGGACGAGGCGGAAAGCCAGATAAACGATAAGTAGAGACGAAAAATTCTAAGTGCTTATGCAAAGATTTCAAGCACAGAAAAAGTCTAAAACAAAAGTGCTGAATAGATAAAAAAACTTAGCACTAGCAAAAGCCATAGTACTTCATAATTATAAAACGCATCATGTCTTTCCAGAATAATACATAGTTTTTTGGTCTCTGGTGCAGGAGGAGATGAAGGAGCTGCTGACTCGCTGGTTAATCTGCCTTGATATCGTGCCGAGATGTCCGGATCCGAGGTGGTCCGTTCATCGTCGGAAACTTCTTCGACGTCTTGTGGAGGAGGTGGTGGAGTATCCACGTGGGTGAAGAAGGGCACCTCGTAGCTGGTCAGATCAGCTACGTGGCACCCATAGCCGGCGCAGGAGTGCATGATAGCTTGAAGGTCTTGCTCCTGGCCGTCTTCATCTACTTTGCAGTACCCTCTGGTCACTTGCCATATCTCCATGTTTCCATGGTGACTCATGACCATGGTGAGAGCGTTCTGCGCAGCAGTTCGCGCGTAGGACAAGTTCCAGTCCCGAACGAGCTGCGGCATCTCCTTGGCCTTCTCCCTCACCTAGAATTCCGACATGCTTGACATACCCGGAATCCTGAGAGACTCGCCAATGTCCTCAAGGGACTGGCGGTAGTCATGAAGAAGATCACCGACTTGGGTAAGTCGGTGAGTGCAGGGCTCGGACGAGGAGGAGTCCGTCAAGTTCAGAGGACCTATACACAAGTTAAAGTTAAAGAAAAAACCGACATTGATAAGAGTCGAAGAAAAAGGAAGAGTTAGAGAGATGGAATGTACCGAAAATGACATCGTCAACCTTGGTTTTCTCCTCTCGGAGACTCTGGAGTTCATCCCGGAGCGCCTGGGAGATGTCCTTCTCTCTGCTAAGCTCATTTCTGAGGTCCGAGATAATTTTAACTTGAGTAGCAATCTTTCGGTCGCACTCTTCAGTGGCCATGGAGGAAGATTCCAGGACTTGAGCTATGCTCGTTTCATGATCCGCCTTGAGCTTATCCAGCTCTTGGCGAAGTCCTTTGTTATCCACCACCAGGGTCTTGAGGTTCTCGGCCTCTTCAATCATAGCGATGGATTGTTTCACCAACGCTGTAAGACAAAAAGAACAATAGTTCAGAAAAATTCGACATAGAAAAAGCAAAAGACAAGGTTTGAATCTCGAAATATTTACCTTCAGCTTCATCCTTGGCTACCTTGAGCTCAGCATTTTTAAGCCGGAGAGCTTTGATCTCTCTCCGCTTATTACAGACATTGGACAATAATTCCTGGTTATAGGAATATACTTTCTGTAAGTCAGAATACCCAAAGTCAGAAAGTTACTTAAGACTCGGGCTAATATTTTTACTTAATATCAGCACGAGCCTCGGGGGCTACACAAGTTCGTTCTTTGGCATCCTAATGAAAGCATAAACTCGGATTCTATATCCTACTTCATGCTTGGGGGCTAGAGGATATGATATAACATAATGTAAAAACAAGAGTTGGAATTCCGACTTACATATTGCTCGTGGGTGAGTTTGTCTAAACCCGCGTTCACTTCAGCTGCCACCTTTTCGGCGAGAGTAAGAGGGATCACTGGGGCTGTTGGAAGCTCGCCAGTCTTGATCCTCTCATCGCGAAGGCGGACTTGAGTGAGAAGGTCAGAGAACTTGACGTCCTCTGCTTCTTGCGCTTCCTCCTCGGGGGATAAATGGCTTTTGTCCAGGACTTGCCTGGCTAGCCGCTGGATCTCCTCTGCAGATTTCCGGGTTAGGCCGAATTTGGCAAGACCCGGATGGTTGAGGAGGTTTTCGGCGAAGACTTCAGCCGAGGGATCATTAACCGAAGAGGGTTCACCCTTATCTTGACCTGACACACCCACAGTGGCGTCAGTTTGCGACCCAAGGATCGCAGGCTCTGTTTGAGGAGCCAGATCTTCTGCAGCGTCCAACGAGATAATCGGAGTTGCAGAAGGTTGAGGGGCTAGAGTCGGAGGAGCTACGGCAGGCGAAGTTATGGTAAGGTTCATCTGGCGTAAGGGCTTCGAAGAAATCCCTTTCCCCTTGCCCTTGATGATCGATTTTGCTCTGAGAAGGTAACAAAGTCAGAAACGTTACATCTCGGAAAGAAGTTTAAGTAAAGCACAAAGACGAAAAAGTTGTGACGGAAAGGATACCTCTTCATGATTGGCACCTCCTTTGTGACAACCGCTACTGTCGGAGCTTTGCGCTTCTTGAGCGCAAGATCCAACAGTGGAACCACTTCCACCTCCTGAGAGAACTCCGGAGGGTATCCTTCGAGCGGAGCAAGTTCTGACTCGGGGATGTCAGCAAGCTGAAAACAAGAAAGCGTATCAGCATTGCAATGTAACTCGAAGATAGAAACACATAAAAGTTGTGATGATAAAAGCTTATCGACACCACGGGGTTTTCCGCCGTGTGCATGTCCAGAGAAACCTCTGGAATCTGCCTCTCGATCCGCTCCTTGATCAGCCACTTGATTTGGCTTATGTAGCCTTGAGTGGTGTAGGCTTTGGGGCTGATGCGGAGGGAGTCGGTCAGGGAAGACGTGACGGAATGCATCAGTCTATCCCCGTGGTACTAAAGTGGATGGATCCGGCGTGAGACCCAGCACTGGACCAAGTCGGATCCCTTTAGACCATTGTGCTTGATCAGATATTCGATCCGCCTCTTAGCGAGGATCAGATCATCTGTGAGAGCCGGAGCAGCCTCGTCCCAGGAAGGTTGGGCCGTGGCGGCTCCGTCGACAAAAGCCAGCAAAGCAGTAGCTTTGCCGGGAGCCGGAATATCCCGATGGTAGAAAAAAGTGGCTGGCCATTGCTTGACCGAGTCACTGGCAGAAATTTTGGGATATGCCCGGTCTCGTCTAAGAGAAAAACTAATGGTGTCGGTGATGTAAGGAACACCGACAGTGATGGAATTCCTCCGGACATGAAAGTAAAACCGGAAGAGAAGCAAACTCGGCCTAATGCCGAGAAAGCCCTCGCAAAGCGCAGCATATGCGCTCATCTCTAGAATGGAGTTGGGAGGAAGATTGTGGAGTTGAACTCCATAATGGTCAATCACCTCAGAGATGAACTCCGAGGGAGGAAAGGACAAACCTCGGTCGGATGGGAAATGGGCCTTCTTGCCCTCGTGCGGATTGGGGACGGTCTCGCCGGAGCCGCTCCGCCAGTTGCCGACGGCGAGGAGCCCCTCCTTCTCCATGTTCTTGAGGCCAGCCTCGTCGAGGGCGCAGGGGATCCAGAGTCCCCAGAAGCTCTCTTTCTCCGCAGCTATTTCCGCCGACGCCGCCAGAGAGGAAGAAGAGGATGAAGCCATTTTATCTCCGGTGGAAAAGGGTGACCCTAAAGTGGCAGCGCTAGGAGCTCTGTGGGAGGAAAACGAAAAGACTCCGAGCGCGCTGGAGATTTGGGAAGAAAGGAACGGCGAAAGGCAGATGAAGAGGAGAAGAAAAAATCTAGACCCCTTATATCCACCTACCTGTGCCAAGATTCGTGCAAACGCTACAGTGTAACCGCCACGCGTCGTGGAAGGAACTGGGAAGGGCCCACGCGATGATTGCGTCGCCTCGATCTCCACGCACGCATTGAAACGATGCCTCGGTTCCACGAACCACGGACCCACCAACAGTCGTGCTGAACGTTCTGTCAGATGATGTGACTTGACCATGCTTGTGTCAGGTGGCATTAGAGATCAAATTCCGGCTTAGTTTAAAAGTGAGCTGGAAAATCCGAGTAACTAATTGAAAGGTCCGACTTACTTTTAAGACCCGGATCGTATTTTTTGTTGTGAAGTTTCAGGAACCCTTCAAGATTCTGCAAGCTGAAGATCAAGCTAGACGATGATAAAATCCGACTTTGGATCTTGGAGGCCTCCGGGGGCTGCTGTTGGGGATATACTTTCCGGGTATCCTCACAGTTCCTCTCTGACCAGGGTGGCCCACTTGGTGATCATGTACTCTTTATACACGAATTATGCGGGTTGTTCAAGTGTGTAGGTATTACTACAGATCAAGTTAAGAAGAAGTTATTCTCATTATCACTAAAAGGAAGAGCTGAGGAATGGTATAAGCTGCTGAAGAATGGTCAAGCTCTGGAATGGGAGGAAATAGTGCCTCTCTTTTATTCAAAGTTTTATCCTCCTAGTGAGATTCATAAAGATCGGAATCAAATATACAACTTTTGGCATCTTAATGGAGAGAGTACAACTCAAGCTTGGGGGAGATTGAAGTTACTAATGCTCAAATGTCCCATTCATGAGCTCCCCAATAATATTATTATCAATAACTTTTATGCAAGGCTCCCTCTACATGACAAGGATTTATTGGATGCTTCTTGTGCTGGATCATTCACTCGCATGGAAGAAGTAGCTAAATGGGATCATCTGGACCGTATTCAAGACAATGCTGGAGCATGGGAGAATGACAAAGGTAGAAAGTCAGGTATAAATTATGATTATGAATGCATTGAATCTTTTATGGGAACTGATGACTTTCAAAATATTAGTAATGCTTATGGTCTTGATTTACAAGTTATTACAAATTGCTTTAAGGCTTTTCCTTCTTATATTGAAATTCCAAAAAAGGGATGGAACAAGTACCATGCACCTTATAAAGATATTGTTGACTGTGTTCCTGTTGGGAGTGCCGAGTATTGCACTATTGATAACATCTTACCTGAACCTTATATCGAGAAGATTCCCTTCCCAGATAAGGTAAAGGATCATCCTATGATAACTAGTGTAATCACTAAAAGTGAAAAGAGAACTGTAAAACCTGATGAACAAATAAACGTTAAACCTGTGGTAGCAATTGTGAAAGACCTTATTGATGCGCTCGACTTTCAACGTAGAGCTCGTTGGGAACCCCAAGAGGAAGGTACGATGAGCACAGCAGTAAGTTTTCCCTCAGTTATGAAACCAAGGTTTAATCAAACCAGTAGGAGCAAGGAAACACCCCAAAGGTGTTACTAGCTAAGCTTTGGCAGGGCGCACTACCGGTGCTAGTAGCAACGTGGAGACCTGCACAACACAACCACAGAACTTTGTCCCCAACTTGCGATGAGGTTGTCAATCTCACCGTGTTTTGTGGAAAACAAAGGATTAAACGTATCGAATGGAAAGAAGTAAAAGTTTGCAGAAAGTAAACACAAAGCAGAAACAGTTTATAGATTGTATGTAAAGAAAAAGGACGGGATCCATAGTTCACTAGAGGTGGCTCTCCTTAAATAGATAACATGTTGGGTAAAAGCGGGGCAATTGACAAACACCGAGAAAGCAATATTAATCATCTTGACTCCTTTGAGACTTGATTGGGCATTCCAACATAATACATAGACCGCCATCCAACTGCATCTATGACTAATAATCCACCTTCAGGTTATCATCCGAACCCCCTCCAGTATTAAGTTGCAAGCAACAGATTATTGCTTTACGAACTTCGTGTAAAGTAAACAATACGATTGTTCTATGAACAAAGGATTGTTATTTTATCCCTAGTAGCAACAGCACATCTAGTACCTTAGAGATTTCTGTCACTTCCCCAGATTATCAGAGGCATGAACCCACTATCGAGCATAAATACTAACTCTTGGAGTTGCTAGCATCTACTTGGCCAAGATAGCTACTAACAACGGAAAGCATGCAAGATCACAAATAACAAAGACATGATAGAATAAATAATCAATCTGAAATAGCATCTCAATATCCATCGGATCCCCACAAACACAACATGTATGAATTACAAATAGATGATCTTGATCATGAACGGAGCTCACAAGATCTAAACATGAAAGCACAAAGGAGGAGAAACCAGCCATCTAGCTACTACATGGATCCGTAGTCCAAGGATGAACTACTCACGCATCACACCGGAGGCTTGCATGGTGATGAAGAAGGCCTCCAGGGTGAATTCCCCTCTCCGGCAGGGTGCCGGGAAGAGCTTCAGATCCCTCCCGATCTACGGATGGAGATGACAGCGGCTACATACTCTTTCGTGGATTTTTGATCGGGTACTTAGGGTTTTCGTCCCGAGGGCAACTTATAGGCAGAAGGAGAGGCCTAGGGGGTGCCGGGAGCCACCACACCACCCCCTGGTGCGGGCCAGGCCTGGCCGCGCGGCCAGGTGGTGTGGCCAGCCCCTGGCCCCTCTCCGTCTCATATTCTAGCACTTGATCCCTTCCGGAAAAATAGGCACTTTGGCTTTTGTCCCGTCCAATTCCAAGAATATTCATTTTCTGACTTTCTTGGAACCAAAAACAGCAGAAAACAAAAATGGGCACTGTGGCTCTTGTTAATAGGTTAGTCCAAGAAATCATATGAAAAGTACTCCAAAGTTGGAACAAAACACAAGAAAGTGGATAAAACCAAGCATGGAACATCAAAAATTATAGATACATTTGCAATGTATCAACATCCCCAAGCTTAACTCCTGCTCGTCCTCGAGTAGGTAAGTGATAAAAAGAAATAATTTTTGAGGTGACATGCACCATCAAAGACTTGATCAAAGTATTTGCAAAACATTCAAAGTTTGGATCATAGTACTTCAATCATAACATGAAAGACAAAGTTCTAGCAATAAGCAAAGAAACTATGATGCAACATGAAAAGGCACAAACAAAAGATTCATGAATAACAATGCTTTGCAAGACGTTTGTTTGTTTCACATAAATAAAACATAGCATAATAGTATTCAGCTTGTCCCTGAATAGAGTAGCAAATATAAATGCATAGGACACCTTCAAAGTTCATAAGAGTGACTAGATACAATAGTTTCAAACAAGCAATAACAAGTTATGCATCAATCAACTAGTCTTGGGACAATGCACATAGAACTAAGAATGGCCACTATGCTCTCAAAGTAGGTGCATAAAGATAGAAGGTGGAGAATCAATATAATGGTGGAAGAAAGGCCTTTTGTAAAAGGAAGTAGGGATTCAAGTATCATAAAGAGCTTCCAAGAATTATGGTACTTATAGCTTTCAGCTCTCATTGCCCCTATCATAAGCATCTTTAAGGTGATTAAGGTTAAAGTGACACAACTAAGAGGATATGCTTGACAAGTATAAACCGAAATCTCATGCCCCTTACTTACGAAGACCGATCCTCATGCTACTCAACTTCAGTCACGAGTAAGCTCTTGTCATTGTAAGTATATGTGTATCATTAAGAACCGCCAACGGGGTACCCCTTGCACATGATACGTGAGCTTTCCCATAATCAAAATGACAAGGCAAGCAGACAATGAGCATCTCATCGATCTTTTTTATCTGCTATTTGCATAGGTTTTTATTGAGGATGCGTCATAGAGTGCTCATTATGGTGATGCTGCAAGTTTCCACCATGATTAGGCATGGCTTAGGCTAGCGGCCCAGACGTTTCTCCAACACACATAAAACTCCATGATCTTACAAGTTCCACTTTTATTTCACACCGTCGGGATCCGTAAGCAAAAGAACATGATATCAACGGGGCACAAAGTACAAGTGCAATGTTGAAAGCGTTCCCCATGAAACATGGTTCTGCTAATTTGAACTTATAAAGCGCAAGCATATACGCAACAAAGAAGGACCCAATGGTTCAAGTTTATTAGAGGCAATAAAGTAAAGTGTGCCATCAAGTTCGTGAGAGCTTCAATCACTAGTTTTCTCATAACAAGTGGAAGGTAAACAAAAGCATGAATATACTTGGAATAGCATAAGATAGTAGGTAGGTATGGTGGACTATTTGGAATAACTTGGTTTAGGGAGTTGGATGCATGAGTGGAACTCATACTTGGTTGTGGAGGCTAGCAAAAGACTGGGAGCAACAAACTAAGAGAGCAATAATGGCTATAATCATGCAGAGCAACAAAACATCATTGATCAAAGCATAACGTGATACTACAAGTTGAAATCTAAAGGATCATAAAGGCTATGGTGACTTGAGATATTCATAACATGGTGTGAGCATGTGCCAAGTCAACCCAAATAAAGCATCAAAGGAGAATACCACTATACTATGCTTTAATATGCTAAAACAACACATGATTCATCCAAGGCACATTAAGCAATCTCAATTGTTTATAACAAGTCATGCTACAATAAAGAATACTAAGCATAAAGCCAAAACAATATCAAGCATGGCATGACAAAGCATAGCCACGGTCAAAAACGGGCTCTTTTTACCACATAAGCATGAGCTTTCCTACTCTTTTCCAAACCAAACCAAACTAATTGCAAACCAATGTATGAAAGAGGGGGTCCAACCAAATTATTCAGAAAACTAAGCAAACCAAGCAAACTAAAAACCAAAACGAAAATGAAAAAGAAGACGCTCCAAGAAAAACACAACTGTGCATGAAACAATAAAAATGAAGCGTTTGGAAGAAACCTGAAATTTTTATTGATGAAGAAGGGGATGCCTTGGGCATCCCCAAGCTTTTACGCTTGTACTTCTTGGATATTTCTTGGGGTGACACGCGTGGTATCCCCAAGCTTGAGCTTTAGTCCATCCTTCATCTCATTACTCATTCCTTCCATACTCCTGAAAATTTTTCTTCATACAAAACTTCACACAATCTCATTAGCAACATTAGTGCACTTAAGATAAATAAGTCTCAAGGTTCAGTTCTAACACCAAACAAACTTCCATTAGAATACTAGATACTGTAGCACTTCCCTAAAAAATCTCAATTCCCCAAAGGAACTCCAGAAGGAACTAACAAGAAGCAAATGCAGAAAATGGCAGAAATCTGTCAAAACAGACCAGCAGGTAAAGCCGAATTTTTTCGAAGACCTTCTGTTACTCAAATCAAAAAGTGTTGAACTAACGAAAGTTAGATAACAACCTGGGACAGAAGCACAAAAAATTACAGCTCAATCCGACGTATAGAGCTCTCTCTGAAATTTTTACGGTGAAGCCCAAAAATCTGTTTCGGGACAGCAACTTTCCTAATCATTACTTCACTCATTAGAGGTTACTCTTGGCACAAAAAGCAAATAAAAAGGATAAGGAGAGGTTATTACTGAAGTAAAAACTTCCAAGACTCAACTAAAACTCTTGGGTTATCTCCCAACAAGTACTTTTCTTTAACGCCTTTAAGTTAGGCATAAGAAGCAAAGAAAGAATCAAGTGTTTTTAAATGAAGAAGCATTAAGACCAAATTTTGTTTTCATAGGAGAAGCAAAAAAATCTTTTCTCTTTTTTTAGGGAAGTGTTCTATACCTTTCTTGAGTGGGAGTTGATATTTAATGGTGCCTTCTTTCATATCAATGATGGCACCAATAGTTCTAAGAAAGGGTCTTCCCAAAGTAATAGGACAAGAAGCATTGTATTCAACATCCAAAACATAGAAATCAACGGGGACATAGGAATCGTTAACCATAATAAGAACATCATTAAGACTCCCCATGAGTTCCTTTTTAGCATTAGCATCAAGTGGGACATTCAAATAACAATCTTCAAGAGGAGGCAAATCAAGCATATCATAAATCCTTCTAGGCATAATAGAAACACTACTATCAAGATCACACAAAGCTTTGAAATCAAAGTCATTCACTTTCATATTAATGATGGGTTCCCAACCATCTTCTTGTTTTATAGGAATAGAAGCTTTATGTTTCATCTTTTCTTCTTTAATCTTTATGAGAGCATCGGTAATGTGTTTTGTAAAGGCCATGTTCATAGCACTAGCATTAGGACTTCTTGCAAGCTTTTGTAGGAACTTAATAACTTCAGAGATATTGCAACCATCAAGATCAAAATCAAATTTATCATCTAAAATAGTAGAACTATTAGCAGCCTCAACACTAGTGGTGGTGATAGTAGAAACACTAATGTTTCTAGCAATTTCATCTTCTCTTTCCCACTTAGCATGTAATTCAGCTAATAGTCTAACATTTTCATCAATTCTTACTTGTATAGCATTAGTGGCTGCAAAGGGATTCTCATTAGTTTCAGGTTTAGCAGCCATTTTATTAATCAATGAAGATTGAGCTTCAGATAGAGATGATATATTTCTTTCAGCATTAGAGAGTTTCAATTGTAAACCAGGAATTTCCCTATTTAGACTGTCAAGTTGATGGCTAATGTTCTTCAAAATGATAGATTGTTCCTCCATAGTTTTAGTAAATAGCTTATTCTGCTCATATTGCATTTGCATGAAGTTTTTAGTGGCTCTTTCAACTTCTAAAATTCTTCCTTCACTAGGTAATTCAGATTTACCATTATAGCCATAAGTAGTATTAGGAGGATAAGGCTTATAATTGTTGTTACCAAAATTGTTCCTATAAGCATTATTACCATAAGAATTTACCTTCTTACCTTATGGAGCTCTCTCAGTATGCCATTCAGAATAATTAACCATCATATTGTCCAGAAGTTTTGTTGCAGCACCCAAAGTGATGGTCATAAAGGTACCTCCAAATTTGAATCAATAGGTTCCTTGAAGAATAGTTCAATCCTCATAAAAAGTTTGGATGATCATCCAAGCGATCCATGAGTGGGACAATTCTTTACCAAAGATTTCATTCTTTCCCAAGCTTGAGCAACATGCTCATTATCAAGTTGTTTAAACTTCATTATTTCACTTCTCATGGATATAATCTTAGCAGGAGGATAGTATTTTCCAATAAAAGCATCTTTGCATTTAGTCCAAGAATCAATACTATTCCTAGTTAAGGAATTCAACCACTCTTTAGCTTTTCCTCTCAAAGAGAAAGGAAACAATTTCAGCTTAATAATATCACCATCTATATCCCTATGCTTTTGCATCTCACAAAGTTCAATAAAGTTATTTAGATGGGAAGCAGCATCTTCATTACCAATACCAGAAAATTGTTCTCTCATGACAAGATTGAGCAAAGCAGGTTTTATCTCAAAGAAAGTATTTTCAGCCATAGGTGGAGCAATAGGTGTGCTCATAAAATCATTGTTGTTGGTGCTAGTGAAGTCACACAACTTAGTGTTTTCAAGAGTAGTCATTTTTTTTGGGTTTTCAAATAAGAAAGCAAACAAGTAAAACTAATTTTTTTTGTGTTTTTTGAAGAACAAAACAAGCAAACAAAGCAAAAAGAAACTAAGAAAAACAAAAACAACAAAGTAAAGAGATTGGTTATGAGGGACTCCCCTTGTGAAGATGTCCTTGACTCCCCGGCAACGGCGCCAGAAAATCTTGATGCGCTCGACTTTCAACGTAGAGCTTGTTGGGAACCCCAAGAGGAAGGTACGATGAGCACAGCAGTAAGTTATCCCTCAGTTATGAAACCAAGGTTTAATCGAACCAGTAGGAGCAAGGAAACACCCCAAAGGTGTTACTAGCTGAGCTTTGGCAGGGCGCACTACCGGTGCTAGTAGCAACGTGGAGACCTGCACAACACAACCACAGAACTTTGTCCCCAACTTGCGATGAGGTTGTCAATCTCACCGTGTTTTGCGAAAAACAAAGGATTAAACGTATCGAATGGAAAGAAGTAAAAGTTTGCAGAAAGTAAACAAAAAGCAGAAACAGTTTATAGATTGTATGTAAAGAAAAAGGATCGGGATCCATAGTTCACTAGAGGTGGCTCTCCTTAAATAGATAACATGTTGGGTAAACAAATTATAGCGGGGCAATTGACAAACACCGAGAAAGCAATACATGCATGTACTAATCATCTTGACTCCTTTGAGACTTGATTGGGCATTACAACATAATACATAGACCGCCATCCAACTGCATCTATGACTAATAATCCACCTTCAGGTTATCATCCGAACCCCCTCCAGTATTAAGTTGCAAGCAGATTATTGCTTTATGAACTGCGTGTAAAGTAAACAATACGATTTTCTATGAACAAAGGATTGTTGTTTTCTCCCTAGTAGCAACAAGACATCTAGTACCTTAGAGATTTTCACTTCCCAGTTACGGAGGCATGAATCCACTATCGAGCATAAATACTAACTCTTGGAGTTGCTAGAATCTACTTGGCCAAGATAGCTACTAACAACGGAAAGCATGCAAGATCACAAATAATAAAGACATGATAGAATCAATAATCAATCTGAAATAGCTTCTCAATATCCATCGGATCCCCGCAAACACAACATGTATGAATTACAAATAGATGATCTTGATCATGAACGGAGCTCACAAGATCTAAACATGAAAGCACAAAGGAGGAGAAACCAGCCATCTAGCTACTACATGGATCCGTAGTCCAAGGATGAACTACTCACGCATCACAGCGGAGGCTTGCATGGTGATGAAGAAGGCCTCCAGGGTGAATTCCCCTTTCCGGCGGGGTGCCGGGAAGAGCCAGATCCTCCCGATCTACGGATGGAGATGACGGCCTCGAGACTCTTTCGTGGATTTTGATCGGTACTTAGGGTTTTTGTCCGAGGCAACTTATAGGCGGAAGGAGGCCGAGGGGTGGGAGCCACCACACCACCTGGCGCGGGCCAGCCTGGCCTTGACCAGTGGTGGAGTGACCAGCCCTCTCCGTCTCGTATTCTAGCACTTGATCCTTCCGAAAAATAGGCACTTTGGCTTTGTCCGTCCAATTCCGAGAATATTCATTTCGACTTTCTGGAACCAAAAACAGCAATTTGTGGCTCTTGTTAATAAGAAAAGTACTCAAAGTTGGAACAAACAAAACACAAGAAAGTGGATAAAACCAAGCATGGAACATCAAAAATTATAGATACATTTGCAATGTATCAATCCTCACAAAAGACTATGTGTCCATCTTCTATGCTTTTAGTGATAAGTGATACATTGCAAATGTATCTATAATTTTTGATGTTCCATGCTTGGTTTTATCCACTTTCTTGTGTTTTGTCCACACTTTGGAGTACTTTTCATATGATTTCTTTGATTCCGAAAGTCGAAATGAATATTCTCAGAATTGGACGGGACAAAAGCCAAAGTGCCTATTTTCCCAAAAGACTCCAGGAGCCAGAATACGAGACGGAGGAGGGCTAGGGGCTGGCCACACACCCCCTAGGCGCGGGCTGGGCCTGGCCGCGCCAGGGCATGGTAAGGTGGCCCCAGGCACCCCCTCGGTCTCTCTCTTCGCCTATAAGTTGCCTTCTGACCTAAAAACTCCGAGGGGTTCGACGTTTTTCCAGAAGGAGTTCCGCTCTGACGCCACCACCAGATTCCACGAAACAGCACCAGAAACTCCGTTCTGGCACCCTGCCGGGACGGGGAATTGGAGGAGATCATCGTCATCATCATCATCACCATCGCTTCTCCATCGACCATCCATGTTTCCCCCATCTATGAGTGAGTAATCCCTCGTTGTAGGCTATGGAGATGGTAGGGATTGGATGAGATCATTTATGTAATGGCATCAGATTGTTAGGGCATGGTGCCTAGTATCTTTTATTAGTGCTTTATGACTTTGTTGCGACTTCTTGTGCTTAATGCTTGTCACTAGGGCCCGAGTGCCATGATTTCAGATCTGAACATGTTATTGATTCATTATGATAGTATTGTTTTTGGTCTTATCTGCAAGTTGTATACACACGTTGATATCCGGAACCTATGGCCCCGAAGTGACAGAAATCAGGATAACCGGAAGGGAATGGCTTTGATGTGAGGATCACATGTGTTCATGGAGTGTTAATGCTTTGCTCTGGTGCTCTATTAAAAGGAGCACCTTAATTGCCAGTAGTTCCCTAGAGGCCCCGCTATAAACGGGCTGGCAGGACAAAAGATGTTGTGCAAGTTCTCATTGCGAGCACGTATGACTATATATGGAACACATGCCTAGGATTGTCTAATACTTGGATGCTATATCTTATTTATATGCAATTGCCCTATGTTCTGATTGCTATGTGAATTGTCTTGTGCATGCAACGCCCGTCCATCCATCCCTATGCCTACGCACTCGAATCCCACTGTTTACTACTTTTGTTACTACTGTCTTTGCTTTACTACTGCTGTTACTTTGCTATTCCTACTACAAAATCATACTCTTGATAAACTGCTGTGAGCAAGATTGTTTCAGTCTTGACTGAATTGACAACTCAGTTGTTAAGGCTGATAAATATTCTTTGGCTCCCCTTGTGTCGAATCAATAAATTGGGTTTCACTTCCCTCGAAAATACTGCGATACACCCCCTATACTTGTGGGTCATCAAGGATGCCTCAAATATTGTTTCACATCCTAATAGAACTAAAAAGGCTAGTGTCCCTGTGCTTTCCGTTAGAATTGGTGATCATTACTATTATGGTTTATGTGATATTGGTGCAAGTTCCAGTGCTATTCCTTATGAGCTTTATAGAGAAATTATGCATGAAATCAGTCCCTGCGAATTGGAAGAGATTGATGTGGTTATTCACCTTACTAATAGAGAGACCATCTCTCCAATTGGTATTGTACGAGATGTGGAAGTTCTTTGTGGTAAGATTAAGTATCCTGCTGATTTTCTAGTACTTGGTTCAGCTGCTAGTAAAACTTATCCTATCATTTCTGGTAGACCTTTCTTGAGTACTTGTGGAGCTATTATAGATTGCAAGAGGGAGAAAATCTTGACTAAGTTTGATGGGGAATCTTATGAGTTTAATTTTTCGAAATTTACTAAAGAACCTTGTGAAGAGGAAACCCATAATGAGGATTTTAGAGTTGAACAACTTTCTTCTATTTCTCTTGCTCCTAACAATGCTTTGCAGCAATTTATGGAAGATCACGAAAGTGAGATCTTCATGGAAGAAAGGAATGAGATTGACGAGATTCTCCGTCGTCAACCCAAGATGCTTAAGCATAACTTGCCTGTAGAAGACTTGGGTACCACGTTGCCACCTAAAAAGGATCCGGTCTTCGATCTAAAACCTCTCCCTGATGATCTTAAATATTCTTATATTAATGATAAAAAGATATATCCTGTTATTATTAGCTCTAAACTTTCAGGGAAGGAAGAAGAAAGGTTATTGGAGGTTTTGAAGAAACACCGAGGAGCTATGGGCTATACTCTAGATGATTTAAAAGGGATTTCACCTACTATATGTCAGCATTCTATCAATATAGAACCATATGCAAAGCCAGTAGTAGAGCACCAACGATGTTTAAATCCTAAGATGAAGGAAGTGGTAAGAAATGAGGTATTGAAACTCCTTGATGCTGGTATTATTTACCCTATTGCTGATAGTGAATGGGTTAGTCCTGTTCATTGTGTTCCTAAAAAAGGAGGAATTACCGTTGTTCCTAATGATAATGATGAGCTTATTCCCCAAAGAATAGTGGTAGGCTATAGGATGTGCATTGATTTTAGGAAAGTCAACAAAGTTACTAAGAAAGATCACTACTCGCTTCCTTTTATTGATCAAATGTTGAAAAGGTTGTCTAAAAAAAACCATTTTTGTTTTCTTGATGGTTATTCTGGTTTCTCTCAAATTGCGGTTAAATAACAAGATCAAGAAAAAAACTACTTTTACTTGCCCTTACGGAACTTATGCTTATATACGTATGCCTTTTGGTTTATGTAATGCTCCTGCTACCTTTCAAAGATGCATATCTGCTATCTTTCATGGTTTTATGAGGAAATTGTGGACGTGTTCATGGATGACTTTTCTGTCTATGGAACTTCTTTTGATAATTGTCTGCACAGCCTTGATAAAGTTTTGCAGAGGTGTGAAGAAACTAATCTTGTTCTTAATTGGGAGAAATGCCACTTCATGGTCAATGAAGGGATTGTACTTGGACATAAGGTTTCTGAAAGAGGCATAGAAGTTGATAGAGCTAAGGTTGAAGCAATTGATAAAATGCCATGTCCAAGACACATCAAAGGTATTCGTAGTATCCTTGGTCATGATGGGTTTTGTAGAAGGTTTATTAAAGATTTTTCTAGGATATCAAAACCCCTCACTAATCTTTTTCAAAAAGATGTACCCTTTGTTTTTGATGATGATTGTAAGGAAGCTTTTGAAACTCTTAAGAAGGCTTTAACCACAGCTCCTATCGTTCAACCACCTGATTGGAGTTTACCCTTTGAAATAATGTGTGATGCTAGTGATTTTGCTGTAGGTGCTGTCCTTGGGCAACAAATTGATAAAAAACGGAACGTTATTCATTATTCTAGTAAGACTCTAGACGCTGCTCAAAGGAATTATGCTACTACTGAAAAGGAATTTCTAGCTGTCGTTTTTTCTTGTGGTAAGTTTAGACCCTATATTGTAGACTCAAAAGTCACCATTCATACTGATCATGCTGCTATTAAATACCTTATGACAAAGAAGGACGCTAATCCTAGGCTTATTAGATGGGTGTTGCTTTTACAAGAGTTTGATCTACATATAGTAGATAGGAAAGGTGCTGAAAATCCTGTAGCGGATAATTTATCTCGATTGGAAAACATCTCTTTTGACCCTATGCCTATCAATGATAGTTTCCCAAATGAACAGTTGGCTGCAGTAGGGGTAAGCTCGCGAGGGGGCCCTTGGTACGCTGGTTATGCTAACTTTATTGTCTCCAAGTATTTGCCTCCAACTTTTACAATTTCAAAGAAAGAAGGAAGTTCTTCTATGATTTGAGGCATTATTTCTGGGATGACCCACACTTATATAAAGAAGGAGTGGATGGTATTATGCGAAGATGTGTTCCAGAATATGAACAAAAGGAGATATTGCGTAAATGTCATGGTAGTGCTTATGGAGGACATCATGCAGGAGATAGAACTGCGCAAAAGGTGCTACAATCAGGTTTCTATTGGCCTACCCTTTTTAAAGATGCAAGAAAATTTGTTTTATCTTGTGATGAATGTCAGCGTGTTGGTAATATTTCTAGACGCAATGAAATGCCTATGAACTAATCTCTAGTTATTGAACCCTTTGATTGCTGGGGATTTGACTTTATGGGTCCTTTCCCCTCCTCGAAAGGTTATACTCATATTCTTGTTGCCGTTGATTATGTTACTAAGTGGGTAGAAGCCATCCCTACAAAGAGTATTGACGGGGAGACTTCTCTAAAAATGCTTAAGGATGTTATCTTTCCTAGGTTTGGAGTGCCTAGATATCTTATGACTGATGGGGGTTCTCATTTCATTCATGGTGGTTTTAGAAAGACCCTTGCTAAATATGATGTTAATCATAGAATTGCTTCAGCTTATCACCCCCAAACTAGCGAGCAAGTAGAGTTATCAAATAGAGAAATTAAATCCATTTTGCAAAAGACTGTTAATAGATCTAGAAAAAACTAGGCTAAAAAGTTGAATGATGCTTTATGGGCTTATAGGACCGCCTACAAAAACCCTATGGGGATGTCTCCTTATAAAATGGTTTATGGGAAAGCTTGTCACCTACCTTTAGAATTAGAACACAAAGCTTCTTTGGGCGCTTAAAGAACTAAATAGAGATTGTAAGCTCGCCGGTGAGAAAATATTATTTGACTTAAGTTCTTTAGATGAATGGAGGAGTGAAGCCTATGAAAATGCTAGGCTCTTTAAGGAAAAAGTTAAAAGATGGCATGACAAGCGAATACTTAAGAGAGAATTTCATGTTGGTGAGAAGGTTCTATTGTATAGGTCTCATCTCAGATTTTTTGCAGGAAAGCTACTGTCAAAATGGGAAGGACCCTTCATTATTGAAGAAGTGTACCGTTCGGGAGCAATAAAAATTTCTTCTTTAAAAGATAATACTACACAAGTAGTGAATGGGCAGTGACTCAAGCACTATATTGGTGGAGATTCTTACAATGAAGATGTTGATGCCTTTCAAGTTATAACTCCTCTAAATGTTTCACTTGAATTGACTTGGCACATGCTCATGCATGCATATGACTGAAACAATAATCAGTTAAGCCTCGATGAATTATTTTGCCCTAGGGGTCTTGAATCACTTTCATGCCATGATTAGTCCTATTTTGTTGCAAGCATGATTATGATAGTTATTGCTCTCTTGTTTGTCGCTCCCTTACTATTGCTAGCTTTCACTTGCACTGAGTATAAGCTTTACTCGTGTTTCCAACTCCCTAAAACCAATATTGCCAAAAGTGTCCACCGTACCTACCTATTAGCATCTTTTGCTATTCCGTGCATATTTAGTATGCCTTGTTTTCTTCCGAATAAAATGTTTGCTCGTTATGAGAAAGTTAGTTAGTAAAGCTCTCACGAACTTGATGGCACACTTTACTTTCTTGCACTTAATAATCTTGAACCATTGCGTCCATCTTTGTTCCGTATATGCTTGCGCTTTATAAGTTGAAGTTAGCAGAACCATGTATCATGGGGAACGCTTTCAACATTGCACTGGTACTTTGTACCTCGTTGATATCATGATTCTTTTGCTTATGGATCCCGGTGGTGTGAAATAAAAGGGGAACTTGTAAGATCATGGAGTTTGTATATGTGTTAGAGAAATGCCTAGACCGCTAGCCTAAGCCATGACTAATCATGGTGGAAACTTGCAGCATAACCATAATGAGCATTCTATGAAGCATCCTCAATAAAAACCTATGCAAATAGCAAATAAAAAGATCGCTGAGATGCTCATTGTCTGCTTGCCTTGTCATTTTGATTATGGGATAGCTCCTGTATCATGTGCAAGGGGTACCCCGTTGGCGGTTCTCTATGATACATATGTACTTACAATGACAAGAGCTTACTTGTGACTGAAGTTGAGTAGCATGAGGTTCGGTACTCGTAAGTAAGGGGCATGAGATTTTAACTTATAACTTGTCAAGCATATCCTCTTAGTTGTGTCACTTTAACCTTAATCATTTAAAGATGCTTATGATGGGGCCAATGAGAGCTCAAAGCTAATGAGTACCATACTTTCAGCATTTGGAAGCCTTTCAAACTTTTCAAAACCTTTTCATTCCCTTGTTGAGTCACCACCTATTATATGAGCACTTTCTTGAGAGCATAGTTGTCATTCTTAGTGTAATGTGCTTGTCTCAAAACTTGATTAATTGTGTTATGACGTTGATGCTTGTATCTTTGATATCTTTAATTCTAGTCTTCACTTGAACTTCAGAGGTGCCTTGGCATTTATGTTTGCTCTACAATCAAAGGCAAGCGAGATACCACTCTATCATACCTTGTTATGAGCATTGCAATGTTGCTTATGTTTATGTTTCATGCTACTTATTATTTTTGAGTTGGAATCTCTTCATAGCTTGCAACGACTATTAAGTAAACTTAGTTGCATACTCTTTATTATGAATTGCCTGAGTAGTTGACCATATGCTAAGAATATATACATCTTATGAAGCAAATGTGTTCGTGAAAGTTTCTTTTATCGCACTCAGTTTTTAACTGAATTGCTTGAGGACAAGCAATAAGCTAAGCTTGGGGGGAGTTGATACGTCCAAAACGTATCTACTTTCCCGAACACTTTTGCTACTGTTTTTCCTCTAAACTTGTGTGATTTGGATACAACTAACACGGACTAACGTTGTTTTCAGCAGAATTACCTTGGTGTCTAGTTTTTGTGCAGAAAATCAACAATCAGGAAAAATCCCGGAAAATATGCCAAAAATCCTATTTCACCAGAAGACTCACGGAGCCAGAAGAGGAGACGGAGTAGAGCCACGAGGGTCCCACACCACCTGGCCGCGCGGGCCAGGCCAGGCCGTGCCTTGGGGTGGTGTGGCCGCCTCGGCTCCCCCCTCGGCCTCCCTCTTCGCCTATAAGTTGCCTATTGACCTAAAAACCAAGGGGGTTCGACTTTTTAGAAAGAGTTCCGCTGCGCCGCCACCACCAGATTCTGCGATTCGGAACCAGAAACTCCGTTCTGGCACCCTGTCGGGACGGGGAATTGGAGGAGATCATCACCATCATCATCACCATTGCTTCTCCATCGACCATCCATGTTTCCCCCATCTATGAGTGAGTAATCCCCCGTTGTAGGCTATGGGGATGGTAGGGATTGGATGAGATCGTTCATGTAATGGCTTCAGATTGTTAGGGCATGGTGCCTAGTATCTATTATTAGTGCTTTTTGACTTTGTTGCAACTTGTTATGCTTAATTCTTGTCACTAGGGCCCGAGTGCCATGATTTCAGATCTGAACATGTTATTGATTCATTATGATAGTATTGTTTATGGTCTTACCTGCAAGTTGTATACATATATTGTTGTCCGTAACCAACGCTCAAGTGACGATGTGAATCGGATAACCGGAGGAATGGCTTTGATGTGAGGATCACATGTGTTCACGGAGTGTTAATGCTTTTCTCGTGCTCAATTAAAAGGAGCACCTTAATTTCGAGGCCCCGCTGCAAACGGGCTGGCAGGACAAAAGATGTTGTGCAAGTTCTCATTGCGAGCACGTATGACTATATATGGAACACATGCCTATGATTATTTAGTACTTGGATGCTTTATCTTATTTATCTGCAAATGCCCTACGTCTTGATTGCCATAGGAATTGTCTTGTCCATGAAACGCCCGTCCATCCATCCCTATGCCTACCGCGTGCTTTAATCCTACTGTTTACTACAATTGTTACTACTGTCTTTACTTTTACTACTACTATTACTTTACTATTACTACTACAAAACTGTTGCTACCGATAAACTGCTGTGAGCAAGATGGTTTCCAGGTGCAGCTGAATTGACAACTCAGTTGTTAAGGCTTATAAATATTCTTTGGCTCCCCTTGTGTCGAATCAATAAATTGGGTTTCACTTCCCTTGAAAATACTGCGATACACCCCTTATACTTGTGGGTCATCACCCCTCCGGCAGGCGCGTGCAAGTCAAACGCCCGGAGGCTACTATCGAACCATCGGTACAGGGGGTACCGTGTCCTGTCAAGTTGCCGGGCCCACATCACGCTCTCCTTGGAGGGCTCAAGAGGTACACATCCCTCTAGAGACCATAGGAGGCCTCGGTAAGGGTGCATGCGTCGGATCAGCCCCGGGCATCAATAAGAACCCTTGGCGAGGCGTCGTTGAAGGGCACTGCCATAACTTCACCACAACAACAAGACGACAATCAAACGTGCATCCCAAGATGCGCCCTATCCTCCTTGGTAAAGCAAGATGTTGTTTGGCTGCTTCGGTGTTAAAGGTAGGCTGAGGACACTAGGATCCCGCGAAGCCCTACATTGTCGCTTCGGTGCAAGAAGACTAAACATGATGCAATGCCATAGGGGAGGCATCATCAGTGACCACAGCATTAGACCGGAGCACCGCGGAAGGGGTGGAGTCGGTCCACATAGGACAAGTGTGTGAGCTGGCGGTCCTTAGGCAGGAATGTGGAGACCCTTCCTGACCAGATTTGGGGGAAGAGGCCTGACTCCACTATAAAAGGAGGGTCACCCCAACCTTAGAAGGGAAACGATCCTTGGAATCTAAAACCCTAGACATGCATCCTCCATTGTACCCTCGTGAGACACCGCTAGCAATACAACCAAGCAGGAGTAGGGACTTTACCTCCTCACGAGGGTCCTGAACATGGGTAAAAAACCCGTGTCCACTCTCTGTCATGTGCGAGCTCCGCCGTTGATGATAAGACCCGAACGTGTGTTCAACTCCCTCTTAGACTCAGGGATCATTGGACCCCTTGTTCCTTCACAGGACGCAAGTCTCTGACAAATTTTCTATGCTAAATTCTTCGTTTATGTACCGATTGGCCCTCAAGTGAGACCCATAGAGCACATAAAACTAACCATATCGTCATCCACCAAGCCTATCCTATATAATTGAGGACCACATCCTCTTCCTCCACACTGTCGCACTCCACTGCTAACCCTAGATATTAGCCTCTCCCTCTTTCGCCTCCAAAAACTGCATCTCATATGGTCTCCCTCTTTTCACTCCGACCCCCCAGATTTCATCAGGGCTTTCCCTTATGTCCACTCTGAACACAGATGTGCCCAAGCAGTCCATAGTCAGTCAAGTTGACTTATCTGCTCAACTCTCAGTGGAAGTCCTCCACCGGTCATGTCCATGTTTGTTATCCCTTCTTCAAAGTGTGTTTCACTGATTTCTTCATGCCCCTTTTGCTAATCTATCATTCGTTTTTGTTTCAGATCCACGACCAGGAGGCTGGCCAGAACAGACTCACCAAGCCTGGTGCGCTGATTGTTGGCGAGGTCATTAGCACCTGCCGTGACAACAATAGCAGCTAGATCGTTGGCAAGGTCAATATCGCATGGCTCGAATATGATGGTGGTCAGAACCGCGTCACGGAGACGTACATGCGCCTCATCAAGGAATCCATGAAAGCATGGTTTTGGTATAACCCTCCATCCCAGAATAAGGGACAAAGGGGATTATATATGTAGGAAAAGAGATTATGATATCTCATAATTAGATGTTATATTTTAATTAATGTAATATGATTTATCAATAAATTTGATACCTTAATATAATCCAGCATTCACGCTTCCAGATGATTTCGTTTATACTAATTGTAATTAACAGTAGTGTCGCTGAAAAGTGTACCAAGCACAACGAAGCAGTTTCACAATTTATCTGCAAGTATTTGTCCCGCCATGTTTCTTGTACCAAGGCGCATTATCTGCTGCACCATAGAAATGCTAGCTCAGTGGATCACGTTGAGCCGCGCCAAAAATTCCGCCACCGTTTCAGAATTTCCGACGCAGTTATCCTTGGCGCCTTTTTTTACCACGCCAGCGCGAGCGCGATGACTAAGGCTACGCCTTGGCGTCTATAAGCGTCAGCGCCCGGGTTCCGTGTTGTAGTATCAAGGAGAGTACTTGGGTATCTAACCCCATACTAGTCCCCAAGAAGGACACTGACATACTGCGCATGTGCGTAGACAACATGTCCTTGAATAAGCATTGCCCGAAGGACCACTTCTCCTTCCACGGATCGACCAAATCGTCAACTCCATCGCAGGTTGCAAACAACTCTCGTTTCTTGATGGCTACTCAGGCTATTATCATATTTGAATGAAAGTAGAGGATCAGGAAATAATTATCTTCATCACGCCCTTTGGAGTGTATTGCTACAACACCAATGCACTTCGGGCGGAAGAATGCGGGTGTTGTCTACCAACGTGCCATGCTCCACCTTGCGACTATGAGATCAATGGCCACACATTTTCCAAAGGGTACTACCTTGTCGATGGTATCCATTCAAGGTGGTCTACATTTGTTAAGACAACCCCCGAGCCTCTAGCTTAGATGAAGTCTCACTTTTATTCGCTCCGGAAGTGTTGTAGGAAGGATGTGAAGTGTGCGTTTGGTGTCCCACAATCTCAATTTGCAATGGTCAAGCACACCCTGCTCTTTGGTCTCAAGATTAGATGTGAGAGATGCTGAACGCTTGTTTAATCATGCACAACATGATCGTCAAGAAAGCATCCGGTGAATGACGAACGTTTGGAGAAAGCGGGTGGAGATTTGTGTCAGCAGCTGATGCACTTCAGTTATTATATTAGTAAAATAAATCATAAATGCTAAAAAGCGAGTAAATATATTATGTTGGCAGCTGCAGTAATAGAAGGAAGTACTGTACTCCCTCTGTTTTAAATTACTCCACGCGCACGCTTACCTAGGTGGACTAGTACTCTTTTATTTTTCATCCAAAAAAAATTCTGGATTTTTGGTATACGTAGTACACATTTCATACTATCTATTTCAAAAATCTCAGAATTTTTTTGAATGAAAAATGAGGGAGTAATAGCCCACCTACGTAAACGTGCCGGCGGAGTAATTTAAAACAGAGGGAGTATTTAAAACGGGAGATAGACATGGACGGAAGCAGGCAAGGCAGTCACCACGCGCCAATCACAGCCGCCCGTCCGTCCCCTGTACACACGCAGTACATGTGAAGAGAGAGAGACTATCAGACTAGAGACTAGAGAGAGAGAGAGGACGAGTGCAGGCCAGGTTGCAGCTTTCCGTTTATGCCCACGCCACGGCAAAAAAGGGAGCGACGTCGTCGTCGTCGTCCCGTCCGTCGCTCGCATTTACCACTCTCCTCCTCTGCTCTTCCTCCTCCAGAGGAGCAAGCAACCACCTTCCTTCCAACCGGAGATCGGTTTCTTCTGCTGTCGCTTTCCTCCCCATCCCCTGCTCCGCTCGCCCTTCTTTTCTTCCTCCAGCTGCTGCCGCCGCCGCCGCCGCTGCTGGGAGAGGGTCGAGGATTCGGCGTGGCTGGGCTGGAGAGGGCCGGCGGACATCATCATCGGCGCCATGGGAGGTAAGTAGGTCCGTCCGTACGTGCTAATTTCTCGATTTCATGGTTCTCTTCTCGGTGTGCTCCGTTTCTTTCCTGGAACCTATATCCTTCCTCCGTGTTCCAGATGTTTGCACTTACTAATTCGCACCTAATTACTACCCATTTTGGTTCTCGTCCATTGCTCTGGTTTTTTTCTCCGTCGCTCACTCGGCATTAATTTGGAAATAACTCCTGTTTATAAGTTCTGGGGGATGGATTAAGTACTCATGGGTCATGGCCCAGAAAGCTGTCACCGTCACATTTCTTCTTCTACTCACTCACTCACTTCTAAAACCGGACCAAGATCAGATTAAACAACCGACCGATCGGAGAATTCCGGCGTTAATTCGGATCTGGATAAAGGGGAAGGTTCGGCGATGCAAACGTATTCCTCTTTCTCGGATTCCTGGGGCTACCCAAAGATCCATCCAATCCAATCCAAGGATGGTTTCGTTTTCAGACAAGGATAAAGAATTCCCCCCTCCATTCTTTTTGCTCCACCACCTTTCCTCCTCCTCCCCTCCTCCCTCGTCAAACCCTTTCTCACTCCCCAGCATCCGATCCCTCGCTCCTCCTCTCTGCATTCATCCGTCGTCATACGAAGCAGCAGCGAGCTCTCTCTGTTTTCTATCCAGACCTTTTCTGATGGCGCCTCCATTGCGGTGCTGCTTCTGCTGATGACCTCTGGATGCTTGTCTTCTTGTCTCAGCCCTACCACTGCTGCTACTAGCTAGGCACACTCCCTACTTTCTCTCTCTATCCATCTCCATCTCTCTCATAAAGAAAAAAGGAAAATAAAGTTGCTGTTCCCTTTGCTCTCCTCCTCCCCTTATTAAAGTGAGCCCCTCCTCACTCCATTCATGTCTTGTGATGAATGAGTTAGTGAGAAAGAGATACCGTTGCTGCTGCTAGGATTCGCGAGGGCGCTTTCCGGGTGACCTTTTGGGATGGTGGATATGGAGGATGAGGAGAAGGAGAAGAGGAAGCCGGCAGTGGTGGTTGGGCTCACGAGGAGGCACGTGACTCCCCCGCCTTCGACTCCTCCCCCTGCCGGTACGCGTGCTGTTCCCAGCCTCCTCCAATGGCATCTCTCTCTCCCCTGTGTTCAGAACCAGAGGATTGGTTGCAGTGATTGGGGGAACAAACTCTGCTGCTGCTGCTGCTGCTTTCTCTCTCATCTTCCCCAAAATGCCCCTTATCTTGTTCTGATGCCCCCTGTAAAGCACAATCTCACTCTCTCTATCTCCTGGAGCTCGTTTCTTGTTTTTTTCTTCTGCTCTGTACTGCGGTGTTCGAATGATACTGACTTCTGTGATTGGGTTTAAGGATCTTTTCTCGGAAAATTAGCCCCTTTCCTGTTAGTGGCCACTGAGGCTGGCGGTTGGAGACTAGTAAGTAAATCATTGTCTAGAGACTAGAACCACAGAGTAGTACTACTCTACTGCTTCCGATTGGCTGGAGACCACCACTAGCTACTGTACCAGTAAAATGGAAATCAAATTCTCCTCAATTTAATTTCTCCAAGTAAAAAAAGTTGATGCTTGAAATTTATATCCAGGGGAAACTTTTTTCTCTTCCTTTTTTTCTTTCTGGTTTTGGATGGTTGGATTAGGTGAAGCTCTGTTTCGTGAAGAAAGAAAATGATTTCCGGGGAGATATTGGTGATGCTTGTGTGGCCTGGGGTCGTAACGCTTGGCACCTACTGCATGTGCCGACGTGTAGACAGATATATGCACACGTACGTACGCAAGCCTTAAGCTAGTGTGCTTCCTCTCTGTCTGTCGTCCTTTCCGCAACAGAAATGGCCCTTTCTTGTGGATGTGGAGTATCAATCCAGAATGACACCACATAAATGGAAGAGATATATACCATGTGCACAAGTAATTTATTACTATTTTTTCTGAGACACATTTTATTATTATTATTATTTTCCTCCTGCTTTCTTTCTGAAACACCGCCCTTTTCTTCTCGGTTATCTGGACCCTTCTTTTAATCACTAATAATAAACTCTCAAAATCCCTTTTTATCTACTTTATTTTCTAAAAATTAAAATAATGGGAACACCTGGAGCAAGTACTCCCAAGTACGGAAGTGCACGCTATATAGACCAAGTTGCTTGACAACGGATGTTCATCAACTAAGCTTTCTGATACCGATTTCCCTCTGATCATTGTTTCCAGATAGCAACAGAAACGAGAGCGAGGGTGCCGATCACACCACCGAGTTCCGGCGTAAGAAGGGGAAAAAGCCCAAGGCGCCGCTGAAGTGGAGATCAACCAACAGCGACATGAACCATCGCAATGGCGAGGCGGAAGGTTCCGACGGAGACCGCGGCGACGAAGACACGGTCCTCTCCTCACTGGCTGCGGCTGGCAGTAGTAGCTTCAGGAGTCTGATCAGTAGTAACAGGAAGGGAGTGACGACCCTCGGAATTGGAAAGGTGACGCCTTGTTTTGCCTTCTCTGATCAGCTATTCAGCTTCACTCCATCATTTTTAGCCCTAAACAACGAAAAGGTTCAATCATTTGCTTCCCTGCTCTTTATGCACACATATTGATTTATTCTTTCATTTTGCAAATTCAAAGGTGGCTGGGGGCTGTGATGCTGTGGACCCACCGGTTCCTAGGAAATTAAGATCAGGTACTAATCACTGCATTTGCTGTCTCATAAAGCTGGGAATAGGGACAGCTTTGTCCTTTACTCTTTCCATCTTTACCTATTGATTTTGCAGATTGCATAGGATAGGACCATCTGTGCCTAATGGTCTACACATATGATGCCTAACCAAACAATACTAGTGTTTTTACATAGAAAAATAGTAACATAGTATATTTTCTAGAAAAAAAGTAGTACTCCCTCCGTCCCAAAATAAGTGACGTGGGTTTGTCTAGATTCGAATGTATCTAGACACGTTTTAGTATATAGGTATATGTGAATCTAGATAAACTCAAGTTACTTATTTTGGGACGGAGGGAGTAACAGAGTACAATGTAAAACGCCAAAACTAACGTACCTGGTCCTTGAATATACTTTCTTTCTAAGAGCTCCTGGTAGACCCCTGAATCTAAATTTGCTATTCTGGGTACTACTTTCAGCCATAAATAAGCGCGCCGGTCGAACCGTCTCTTCGTCGCCACGGCATGTCAAGAAGAGACGTCATCTTTCGGCTATCAGCGCTCAGATTTTCCTCATGGACCACGAAACAAGGTTCGATGAGACCAGGGTATGTATTTTTATGCTTCAAAACTTGTCTTCATCTTCTCTGTGACGCAAGGCTGGAACTTGGAAGTGAACTATGGGGTTCATGCTTGCTTGCAGACATCAAATCCCTTCACACGGGAGGAGGAAGTGCTCGCTGATACTTTGCTGGCACTGTCCCAAAACGCTCCTCTTTCTGAGCCGACAGCAGCAGAAATGGGGAAGGGAGAAGATATCTCGAGCATAGATGTTGCCTCGACTTCTTGCCCCAAAGGTTCATCTGCACCCTGTCTCTTACTATTGCTGCATCATAATAATCATCAAGATTGTACATTTTCAATCATACACCGCATCTATAATTTGGGTGTGTTTACTCCTACAGGGGCTATGAAGGAGGATAACGAAATGATAGTATTGCCAATTGATGATGGTGAAGTGGTTATCCGGCCTGCCCCGGTAGATCAACAAGTGGAACAAACTGGCAGCGTTCCACAAGAAAATCCTGATTTAAATGCTCCCCACAACAGCATAATTCTACATTCTCCAAAAGATGGGAAAATACAGGACCTTTCTTTGGGACTTGTCACGACTTCTTCAAACCCATCTAAAGACTCATCAAATAACAGGTAGGAATAGCTGGTGTATATCCTCAGTCTGTTACCTTGGTCTTATGGTTGAAGCTACCCTTATGTTTATCTCTGTTTGCAGTGCTCGGAAGCAGCCGAAAGTGCACTTCGATGGTAATCTAAGTCTAACTAATCCGACAAAGTCGGAGGCTCCTCACTGGCTGGTATTGCTTTTTCGCCGTCTGAGAGTACTGATGTACTTCCATTTAGTCCTATAATGTTTCATGAATTCACCATAATATGATTTTTGTACAGGTGAATTGCAGTAAACCTGGTTTTCTGGTACATGATAGAATGAAAGGTGGGAATAACAGTGTCCAAGGTAATCCTTAATTTCAGAATGCCATGGAAATTTGCTTATGACACCATTCTACTAAAATGCTGGCAGTGCTGTGATTACTTCTTAGCTAACCTGTTTTTACTTCATCAGAAGTTATGCCTCTGGTGCAGACTCCGATACCATCTACATCAGAAGGGTATTCCACAAAGTAATTCGCTATCTAAAACTTCGACATTGTTTCTTACTTGATCTTAGCTTTTAAAAATATGGTTAATATATGTCTCTTTTTCAGTCCCTCTTCAAGCACGTCGAGGCTACTCACAAAACCTGTCATCGAAACTTCAAAAGCTAGTTCAACTGAAAATAACCCAAAGGTCAGTGTTCTACCTGCATTACTTATATTGAAAGTATTTCCCTCTTGTACTCATTTCGTTACATTTTGTTTTGCTTCTGAATAAATGTGAAAACAATTGCCAAGTCAATTGTTGAACTAATATTGAATACTCGCTGCTGAAAGAATCTTTTTTTGCAAATAAATGTTGAGCTTGAGCGCTTTGAACACTGAGCTGACAGTATAGATCTTTCATCTGCAGCTTTCCCTTTCAAAAAATGGTGAACCAACAAATACATGGAAGAAAAGTATGACCCATGTCTATGTGAGTCATCTCATCCAAGCGCAGTTGGACAAAGAGAAGGCGTCACAAAAACTAGTAAAACAGGAGGAAATGTCACGCTGTCACATCTCGACGCACCCAAGCGGCTCCATCATGAACAAGAGCAAGGCGCATCTCGATGCAACCCACCCGGTTCAGCAATCTCTTGGGTTTCGTGACGCGGCTTCTGGTCGGCAAAAGATGGTGAGTGTGACTGCCTTTCAGTTGGCTGCCCACTTGTATTTCTTCTGTAATTCTTGCTTGACATGTTTATGTGGGCTCTTTCAGGTTAGTACTAGTCATATTGTGAACTTGCCCACATCGGCGGGATTCTCAGGGGCACAATATGTTCAGTATTTTCATCCCCAGATGATCGCCCACCGCGGCCCGACGCCGTACCCGTATCCACACCATCTCCCTTGTAGCAGAGGGAATTTAGCGCCTACGATGACAGTTCAGCAGGTTATCCCTCTTTGCACACTGTTTCTGAATTTGCTAGTTCACAATGTAGACAAATGCACTCATCCAATTCATGAAATTCAACCAGTCTTACTGAATCTTGTTTATTGTTGTCCAGCAGCAGATGCAGCAGTACATGTGCAACCCGGGCTACGGGCCGCACCCTGGCCTACCGGCGAGCTCCACCGCCATGAAGCTCCAGCAGTTCACGCCGACTCCGCAGCAGCAGCAGCAGATGTGGCAGCTACATTTCTCCCAGTACCACCAGCCAAGGCCATCAGAAGGTGGCCCGCCGGTGTCATGGCAGAACAGCCGGCTCCAGGACATGTCATCCTCTTCCTTACTGCGACCAATACTGGCGCCTCGTCCTCCCCCGGCGATGATGCCGCCGCCGCCGCAGATGGAGCTCCTCTGCGCCCCGTATCAGGGCAGTGGCGGTGGCGGCAGACGGCCGCCGCAGCTCAGGCTGATCTAGTGAAACTAACTGGCAAAAGTGCCATGTAAAAACTAAAGAAACCGAGTTTCCTGGCGTCTGACAGAGGATGGTTCTGAAAAATCTACAGGTGGTGGTGTGAGTGACTCTCGGAGTAAATGGGACAAAGAAAGAGTGATTAGTGTAATTTGCAGTGCATCTGCAAACTTCAACAGCGTTTCTGATTTTTTTTATTCTGTTCAGTTATGCATAGTTGATTTTTAGAAATAATAAAATATACAGTACCTTCTCTCTGATCTCTCTTTTTTTTAGCTGTTCTCTCTGATCTCCGTGGATACATACATAACGATGAAAATAAAAGCACATTTTCAGAGAATTTGTACAGTTCAGACTTCGGAATGTACGAGGGAAGACATGAGACATTCAGAAAGGTATCAATATCAGAGCAAAAACTTAGCGCACGGATTCCCATGCACACATTCAGTTAAACTCTCGCCTCTAACAGCCGAGGCAACGTTTCAGATGCAAGGAGGACATTTCGGCCTGATCCAACGCTGCTCAGTTCTCGTCTTAAAGTGTGTAGCGTTGGCAGTGCTAATTAAACAAGTTTAGATGTAATGGAGTTTATCTTTGTAAGCATGGCTCTTCTAGGTACTTGTTATAACCACGGAGAGTGGAAGACTGGGCGGTATGCTATCAATAGACCCTAAAATTTATCGATGTCGCATTTCATCCTTCCTTAGCTATGTAGATCTGAGCACCGACCCCCCCCCTCCCCCCGCGCGAGAGCTCGGCCGTCAACGATCTAGCGGGATCTTGACAAAGTGGTATAAGAGCGTCGATATGGTCATCTATCCTTTTTCCCCTGCAGCAACAAGAGGTTACCCGAGTTCATCACTCCGGCTGTAAAATCCCTCTGTTGTCATGTGTTCTGTCACTTCGTCACGCTCGACTTCTCGCGAGTGGGAAATCACGCACCGCCACCACCATCATAGACGAGGAACACGAGGAGGATCAGCTCAAGGGGAAGCTGCCGCGTGAAGTCCGATCCATCTACCACCTCCTCGACCGCCACGACAAGGTCGCCCTCGACTCCACCGCCACCCTCTCTACAATTCAACGTGAGATGGTAAAGATGACTGCTATGGTGTCTACTTTAGCTATGAAATTCGCTAACTAGGTAGCATCTGAAGCCACAACCACTGCCAACTGAATTAGGTTGCCAAGTGAGTCCACTTATTAGTGACATCTTGCCAATATAATTTAAGAGTTGTGCTTCGGTGTCCTCCTCCCAAAAATAATTAAGGTTGCGTGGGCCATTTTTATTTTGACCGGTTGGAACTTATATACAGGCTATGTATACCTCCGTATAGGTGTACTCGGTCGAGATGGGTATACTCCACATTCTTACCGGCTGATACCACCTCCCGCTATCGCGATCTACGTCTTTGCATGACATGCATTGTTGTTGCTGCTATATACATTCCTATTTTCGCCTCCCGCAGGGACGTGAGTATATGTGTATGGTGAGTGTATCTCTAAGAGGACCATATAGGCTTCGGGTGGATTCATATGGTCTTCGAAACGAATCGGTATTGATTTTTTGTTGTCCAAGTTGGAAAAGGAGGGGGACACCAAAGCAAAAGTGATAATTTAAGTGTATTGACCATTCATGGCTACAACTTTTCATGTTGCAGGTTATTCTGAGGGTGAGTAAGGTTATCGTTTAGGTTGCAAATCTCCACTCAACGTGTTGCACGTGGTGTGATGGACCTTTATTTATTGTTTAGTTTATTGAACTATGTTATTTAAGCTGGTTGTGAGCTAAGTAACTTTATAATTATTATATTCTTGGATCAAATGTTGTAAGTAATAATATGATACATTGATACTCTTTTATTCGTCGAAACTGTGTGCGCTGGCTAATCGATCCAAGGAACTAGCACTGTAAACACATGATCCAACCTGTAACGGCTTGGATCGTGACAAAACAACAACATGTACAGTGCTCCAACGACGTCAAGTTGCACGGAGTGCAGTGCGTAAGACATGCCTATTCCTCAATGGCTAGCACACTGGGAAACATGTCTCCAAATGATGCAACATGGGAAGATGGAAAATATACCCAAGCAACATTCCCTTTGTTCAAGCCTTGAAGTCTTGTGTTAGGGGGAGGACTCTCAGGACCCGTGCACATATTGAGTTAAAATCTCCCTTCTGACAATTAAGGCAACGGTTCAAATGCAAGGATGACATTTTGTCATGATCCAATAATGCTCGGTTCTCGTCTTAAAGTGTGTAGCATTGGCAGTGTTTACCTAGTTAATTAAACAAGTTTACATGCAATAGAGTTTATCCTTGTAAGCATGGCTTCTCTGGATACTCGTTATAACCAGGGAGGGTGGGAGGCTAGACGGCATGCTATCAATAGGCCCTAAAATTTATCTAGACTGCAATTTATCCTTTCTTAACCGTGTAGTTTGAGCCCCGAGTGCTCCACCATCTTCCCCCTCGAGAGCTCAGTCGTCAGTGATCTAGCAGGATCCTGTAACACCCCACTTTCAGCAACCCTGATTAGTTATCCACAAAGCAAAAATCAAGGGGAACAAAAACTTTTTCTTGCTTAATGGTGAAGTAGTTGTTTGCTTGTTTGTGCTTATGTATCTGATTGTCTAGTAGCTAAGATACTTCTCTATCCTCTTCAAGGTTTACCAAAGTTATTTATCAAAAGGCAATGTCTTGGCTCACTTCACCTATTCTCAAATGTTCTTACTTTTCAAACAAGAGCCAAGCTTACTTTGTAAAACTAAAATGTCTTCTTGGCTTCTATTGATAAAATTATGGAGATCTATATGATACCATCTCCTTATGTTTTCAAGACCGAACCTTCCAAATATCCTTACCTCTAGTCTTTCCAAAATCTTACAAAAACTATTTCCTTCTCACTCTTGGTAGAAGTGCCATGGGACTTTTACCTTCTTCAAAACACAATCCCTTTCAAAGCTTCCCTTCTTTAGACCCTGACTAATGCATGTGTGTGTAGGTAGTTCTATTGAGATAATTTTATGAATTGCCTTGATTTGTTGTCTTTAAACCAGATTGTTTGAACTTGCTTGATTAGGAAGTAGTATGAGCTACCCTAGGATCTTATCCTCTAGTACCTAAATCAACCCAGCAATACAACTTCTAAAACTCTTAAGAAATCCTCAAACCAACTCTCTTCATCTTTAGTCAAAGACCTTGGGACTGCCAATTTGACTAAGTCTGAAACTGTATCAACATCCCATCTTGGAGTCTCTACCTATATTAATCCATGGACCTTTTTGGAAATGTACTTGAGCCATCTTGTAAACCATTCTGAGTACTTCCAGGTCACACCCTTTCCCTTGACTATATCATCCTTGGACCCACTTTCCCTTGATGGTTTTATAGTCAAGAAAACAATCTATTCCTGCCGATCTTATCAACATGCCTACTTTGGTAGAAGCTTTCAACTCCACCTCAACCTTTATTGGCTAACTATTTGCATGTGGTTTGATAGACATGGTTGTGATATACTTAGTCCACAGACCACCCTGGACATAGTCCATCATACACCTCCTTCCCTCGGGTACTTAGCCCACAGACCACCCTGGCTTCCCTTCCCGGCACTTTTCACTTCTCCTACTCCGACCTACCTCACCTAGAGCCCCAGGAACTGTCCATTTTCTCTACATCACCGAGGAGAAGGGAGGAACCTCACCTTAGATCTGCGAGAAGGGAGAACTCCTGCCTCCTTCCCCCTCCTCTGCCTTCTCATTGGTTCCCCTTCATCTAATCTTCATGCCCATGCCTCTCTCTGTCGCAGGGACCCTAGAGACCCCCACCACTGTTCATGTCCGTGACGCACTCCTTCGAGGATGCCGATGAACCCAAGCCCCTATAGCAGTGCCAACACTACCCTTGCGCCCCCTAGAACCCCCGCATCTGCATTGTTACCCTGCCATCGACATGCAACGCCCCAAGACGTGCCCCTGACGAATACCCAATTGAGCTCCACCGCGGGATGCTCGCTACCCTGAACCGACAGCCGAATCCGCCCGTATTGACCCTCTCCAGGACCGTCATCATGCACCACGACTCCTCCGTCGCTCCACAGTCGCTGGCAAGCCTATGGTAAGCCTCCTTGTCACCTCCCCGACCCAGCTAGGGTTTCGTTTCTATCGATCGTAGCGATATGAAGGAGACATCGGAGAGCCGTCGATCGCCTATTAATCCTACAACATGCATCACCCTTTTGATCTCCCCCACCGGCAGGCGGACCCACATAGGCCCATTCGAAATTTCCCTCCCACGCGTGCTCCGGTGTGAGAATGGGCTAGACCATCTTGGATCTGGCTGTGTCCATGTAGATGCGTCCCGATGGCCCTATGATGTCTCTTTAATTCTTTTTCTAATAGAATCTATCCTTTAGCTTGTAATATATAAATTACTTGTAATCCTTGATAAATTTTATACCACATGGTATTGGTTTCATCCCAAAATCTACAGTGAAGATTTTTGTGGGATTTATTCTAGATAAACTACCCTTTTAACCAAATATATAACTCAAGGAGTTTTAGAGGTCCAAATGGAGTGACACAACTTCCTACTAGTAGGTATTCAAAGTTCCTATCATGTCACCTTGGTCCCATGCCAAAAAGATTTGTAGAACTACTGTAGCAAAAATAACAAAATGACCACATATCTGATTGGACATATTCTCAAAGTAAATACACAACTTATTTTGAGTTTATTCCAACTCTCTGTGAAGTCGTATTGCAATACCTACCAAATCCCAAGTTTTGAGGATTTATTGATCAATTTTTGAATTGTAGTAAATTAAATACTACTACAGGTAGTTGTTTCACTCAATAAATCCCAACTAGAGTTATATCACTCCAAAAATGTTAAAACTAAATTCTATGTAAAGTTATTTGAAATTCCTACCGTGTGTCCTTGGTTTCATACCAAAATAATATGTAGAATAAATCTGGTGAAAATAATAAATTGCTTGCTAAACTGACTTTGAGAATTTTCCAAAGGCATTCTGTTAATTATTTTGAAGTGAAACCAACACCCAATAAACCAGTACTCAAATACCCTCCTAACCCTAAGAGAAAATAATTATTTGACTTACCAATATTTTTTGGTGAATTAACTACCAAAACAAAGGTTAACTCCACTAGAAAATCCATAACTAAATAAATAAAAGATAAAATGGTGAAAACCACTTTCGGTGGCTTTCTTATATCAATGCCTACCCATTGATGCCACATTTGTGTACTGGTATTGTTTTTCCTCTAAACTTGTGTGAATTGGATACAACTAACACGGACTGACGCTGTTTTCAGCAGAATTGCCTTGGTGTCTAGTTTTTGTGCAGAAAATCAACTATCAGGAAAAATCCCGGAAAATGTGCCAAAATCCTATTTCACCAGAAGACTCAGGGAGCTAGAATACGAGACGGAGTGGGGCTGGCCACCACCGGCTGGCATGGGGCTGGCCGCGCCAGGGGGTGGTCTGGCTGCCCTAGACACCCCATCGGTCTCCCTCTTTGCCTATAAGTTGCCTTCTGACCTAAAAGTTCAGGGGGGGGTCGATGTTTTTCTAGAAAGAGTCCCGCTCCGCCGCCACCACCAGATTTCGTGATTCAGAACCAGAAACTCCATTCTGGCACCCTGCCGGGACAGGGAATTGGAGGAGATCATCGCCATCATCATCACCATCGCTTCTCGATCGACCATCCATGTTTCTCCCATCTATGAGTGAGTAATCCCCCGCTGTAGGCTATGGGGATGGTAGGGATTGGATGAGATCGTTCATTGTAATGGCATCGGATTGTTAGGGCATGGTGCCTAGTATCTATTATTAGTGCCTTTTGACTTTGTTGTGACTTGTTATGCTTAATGCTTGTCACTAGGGCCCGAGTGCCATGATTTCAGATCTGAACATGTTATTGATTCATTATGATAGTATTGTTTATGGTCTTACTGCAAGTTGTATACACACGTTATTGTCCGGAACCAATGGCCCCGAAGTGACAAAAATCGGGATAACTGGAGGGAATGGCTTTGATGTGAGGATCACATGTGTTCACAGAGTGTTAATTCTTTGCTCCAGTGCTCTATTAAAAGGAGCACCTTAATTGCCAGTAGTTCCCTTGAGGCCCCGCTGCAAACGGGCTGGCAGAACAAAAGATGTTGTGCAAGTTCTCATTGCGAGCATGTATGACTATATATGGAACACATGCCTATTATTATCTAGTACTTGGATGTTTTATCTTATTTATCTGCAATTGCCCTATGTTCTGATTACCATGTGAATTGTCTTGTCCATGCAACGCCCGTCCATCCATCCCTATGCCTACCGTGCTCCAATCCTATGTTTGCTGCTATCGTTACTACTGTCTTTACTTTTACTACTGCTGGTACTTTACTATTGCTACTACAAAACTGTTGCTACTGATAAACTGTTATGAGCAAGATTGTTTCCAGGTGCAGCTGAATTGACAACTCAGTTGTTAAGGCTTATAAATATTCTTTGGCTCCCCTTGTGTCGAATCAATAAATTGGGTTTCACTTCCCTCGAAAATACTGTGATACACCCCCCTATACTTGTGGGTCATCAAGACTATTTTCTGGCACCGTTGCTGGGGAGCATAGCTTTATTTATCAAGTCCACTTGGAATCATTATTGTTCGCTGATATCCATCCATCATGGGTAAGTCTCGTGATGGCAAGGTTCCTATTTTACCATCCACTACAAGAAGAGGTACGGTTCTGAACACCTCTGTTGCTCTTAATTCACCGTCTGTTATGAGTAAGTTCCTTACACCACCACATACACATGCTACACACACTGCTACTACTGCTGAATTTGAAACTTCTGATACTTATGATGCTGCTTCTACTGTGCTTGATAAGAGTGGTTCATTAGGTCCTTTCGTAGATGCTACAATTGCTAGAACTATAGCTGGAAGTACCGAAACTCCTAATGAAGACACTACTACACCTGCTAGTTCACCTGAGTCTAGAGAGAGCTATGATATTGTAGACAGTTATATTGAGATGACCGATGAATTTATTAAAGAATGTCAAAACACCCATGATAGGAGTGCTGCTAAGAGTCTACTTGAGAGGCGTACTATTAGACCCAAATTTTCTCCTAATGCTAAGTTTGTTGCTTCTCCCATAAACATTAAAGATAAATATTATGATTTCTCTCTTGATCTATCTTATATAGCTATTATTGAGAAAGAACCTTTTTGTGGGACTAAGAATGAAAGTGCAGTAGCACATATGACTGAGCTTTCTACTATGAGTGGCTTATTTTTTGATGATATTAAGACGCGTACCTACTTCGTTGCTAAGATTTTCCCCTTTTCACTGAAAGGAGAAGTAAAACTTGGTTTGGTAATTTACCTCCTGGATCTATTGATAACCTTGATTGCTTGATTAGTACTTTCCTGCAGAAATATTTTCCTCCTAGTGCTAGACATGCTATTTTGCAGGAAATTTTTGATTTGAAACAGGGAGAAAAAGAGATATTGCCTGAATCATGGGCAAGGTTTTGTGCTTTGATTCATGCACAAGCTGGATGTCCATTACCTAAGAATGAGCTTCTTGATATATTTTATAATGGACTAACTGAAGAATCTAGGACATACCTGGATAGTTGTGCTGATTGTGTTTTCAGGAGTAGGACTCCCAAGGAAGCTGAGGAGTTAATGGCTAAAATAAGCAAGAATTATGAAGATTGGACTCCTCCTGAACCAGCTATACCTGAAATAATTATACCTGAACCAGCTATACCGGCACATATACCATCATCAAAGAAGAGGGGAGTTATTGAGTTGAATGATGAAGTGATGAAGTGATGAAGGAAGCTAAGGAATGTCTTAAGGAGAAGGGAATTAAAGCTACAGATGTCAAGAATTTACCTCCTATAGAAGAATTATGTAAGCCAATTCCCTATTCATCCACTATTGAGGTACACGCTCTCCAACACTTTGATGAAGGTGATATCCCTTACTCTAAACCTCCTGATCAATGCTTAGAAGGATTCGATATTTTTATTGTTAAGCAAGATAATTTTAATAAAAGGGTGCAAAATCATCTAATGGAAAACTCTAGAGCTATTGTTGAGTTGAAGGATATTGTGGAAAGAACCTCGAATGATGTTAAAATGCTTGTTAAACATTTTCAAATGGTTCAAACTCAAATATATCAACTTATTAAAGTGCAAAAAGACTTGCTAGTTAATGCTGCTAAAGAAAAACATGCTTATGAAATTAGAACTAGAAGTGGTGCTACTACCTAGGATCCTCTATATCCTGAGGGGCATCCCAAAAGAATTGAGCAGGATTCTCAACAAGCTGAAAATAGTGGTACTACTCGTAAGAAAATGAAAAAGAAGCATAAAACTATTGTAGAACCCTCTGAGCCTGCTAAAGATCCTAATAGTATATCTATCTCTGATGCTGAAACTGAAAGTGGTAATGAAGAAAATGATGTTCCTGATAAAGAAAAAGTTGAAGAAGAACCTGAAAAGCACACTAAGAATACTAAATACACTACAAGAGAAAAGAGTTTTTGTGACAAATCACTTTCGTCACCGAAAATGCCATTTCCGTCACTAAGTACTCCCTCGTGACAAAAACGTGGCATCACCAGGGTCATCACGGAAGCTCCATCACAGATTCTTTTATAGTGACGGAATACAAATTTTCGTCATGCAAGATTGAGCTTCGATGACGGTCCTTACGGCGTCACCTAAGATAGGTTATCCGTGACGAACCTTCTACGTCACCTAAAATAGGAAAATCTGTCACCGTTTAGCATATTCGTTGACGAAATATGCCGTCACAGAAGATTTATGGCGTCACAAGGATTACGGCAGTGGGACTCGCAATGCCGACGTGGCAATGGCGGTGTGGGTCCCACCATGATGACGTGGCATCTGACAGGTGGGTCCGACAATGCTGACGTGCCAGCTGGTAGGTGGGTCCGATGATGCTGACGTGGCAGCTGGCAGGTGGGTCCGACGATGATGACGTGGCAGCTGGTAGGTGGGTCCAACGATGATGACGTGGCAGCTGGTAGGTGGGTCCCACCACGATGACGTGGCATCTGACAGGTGGGCCAATGCGATGACGTGTCACCTTCGTGTGGGGCCCGCGGAGATGACGTGGCGGGCGTGGGTTCAAAGAACGCTGACGTGGCAGCATGTAGGTGGGGCCGTCAACGATGACGTGGCGTCTGCATGTGGGGCTCGCGATGATGACGTGTCATTTTTTGGGCCGGCCCATTCGGAACTGCCTTGTGGGCCGGGAGGAATGTGACGCCGTCACCAATTTTTTTGCATGGACAAATTTGATTAAAAATTGAAATTCCATAAATTACTGAAACAAAATTAAATGGAAGCAAATAATTGAAATGGCGAAAATTTATAAATATGAATTGTATCACACGCAAACTTTAAAATTCGGTAGATCAAACTGGCTGTATCAAACTCGAATGACTAAAGGAATAAAACAATGTTTCGCCCACCCCCCATTAGCGCTAGAGATTTTTGGCCCAAGTCACGGACTGGACCGGAGTTCGCGACATCCTCAACAGTAACTAAGCATGCCATCCATTTCCTTCTCTTCTCAAATGTCGACGATTCGCTTCACCGGACTTTTTTCACCGCTTCAAGTTCATCATCCCGCTTTTCTCATCTCTTCAAATCTCCTTTCCGCTCTTGCATCCGCTCCTCCATCTCGTTGAACCCTTTCATGCATTCAATGAATCTTGCTCCTGACTTGATAACTTTTCTTCTAAATCACGGATGCGCCCAGCTGAGACACTAGACCTCTTGGAAGCAGATGAAACTCCGATGCTGGAAAGGAAAGTAATTGATCTTGCATTGTTCTCGTCTCGTGACTTCTTCAACAATCTCCAGATCAGTTTTGGGAATCCAATCTTCCGGTGTGGTCCCATTTTCAAGCACCATCTCACTAAATAGGATAGAAAAATAGCAAGTCCAGAGTTAGAAGAAATCAAATAATTAGACAAACTAATGAGAAATGCGTAGCACATAAAATAATTTACTTACATAAGCTTCTGCTGATTTCTGGGACATCATACCATCCTTGTTAGTGTGGCTTGCTTTAAAGAAAGCAATCGGGGAGGTATCGACGTCCTCGGTCTTCTGAGATTTCTACAAGAATTATGACACGATGAATTATAAGTGTGTATGGCATGTTCACAAAAAGAAGTAGGTGTTGCATCTGAAGAGTTCGAATACTCACAAGTGCATGGTAATGTGCAACAAAGCTTCTTGAGCCAGTGGTGTGTTTCTTCATCACAGCATCTCTGTTCTTCTTGTTACTCTCGCAGATTGCCTATGTACAGATGCATGAATTTAGTATTCCACAAGACAAGAGTATGTGCGATAGATGTAGCTGAAACAACAGGAATCGTGTACCTTGTAGTGCTCATCATGCCATATATGAAGAAGCTCTGCCCAGCTTTCCTCGTCTACCTCTTTTGGTTTCAACAATAAAGCTTGCTCGCGGGTTAGATCTTTAACATCTTTCCAATAGACCTTTTTCAGCCTCCAACGTTGTTGGCGAATACCTTTCTGTAAAATGTTGGTGCAAATGTCTTTTACAAGGTCACCACTGCTGTCCATTGCAAATTTTCCCTGCAGATAACATGGAACACAAATTCATATCAGCATCGAATGGCAGAATTGTTAAAAAATCATCCACCAATGAGACATTTTATATGGAAAATGAATAAGAGGTTAATGGACTTACAGTTATAGACTTAATGGTTTCCGGAATAGTATCTTTCAGACGACCTTCCTTGTCACCATACTGCTTCTAGTGGGTTGCCAGTGGCATCTTGCTGCGTATGCAAATGCCACACTCTGAACTCAGTTTCTTTGCTTGACAGATCGATGGGTCTCCTCATGCCAGGAGTGAAGTTGTTCTGCATCTTAGCCCCTCCATTCCTTCTAGACCACTTGTGTACCCCATGCCCCATAGTAGGTTTGCGTACATTACGCTTTTCCTTTAGAGCACCCGTGTCTACAACTGCAACTGAAACCGGTGACAAAACGAGAGTCAAGACTTCAATTGAAAATTTTGCAACTAAACCAGTGAATAAATTGTAAGACGCGCTGTCAATACCTTCCCGTTCGCTATGGACAAGTACATTCTCCTCAGGTGAGTTGCTGCCTCTAGAGGTTTGAATTAGCATGGGCGAGGATTCATTTCCATTAGTACCCCCTTCCCCTGCTTTCTAGGTAGGGGTCTCTGTTTCACCATCATCTTGAGTCTCTGCATTTGCTGCTGACCTTGTTACAACATTTGGTGGCACAAAGGTTTTTGAGCGCTTCTGCTTCTTTTCTTTTGTAGAACCTTCCGTTACCTGCATTTTAATAGATCAAGCCATAAATATTAAAGCAATTCGTACATATCCTACATGTGAAGGCAGGAGAATGTTGTATTTCTTCACCTTAGAGGAAGATTTAACAACATCATGGTCCTCTTCATCCGGAACAAACGCATCATCATCAGTGGGCTCGTCGGCAGGATCAAGTTCATAATTAGGGTCCTCGGTGATATCCTTCTCCTGCGGCTATGCCTCTTTCCGTGTTGTCACTACCACCGGTTTCTTAGCAGTACCAAACACAAATTCACACGCCATCGCCGTGAAATCCAACATTGGCTTGCCATGTTCAATAGCATTCTGCTTCAGTGCTTCAGACATACGAGACACATTCTCATCCATCACTTGTTTCCTAACATTTTCATATGCGTCTGCTGTTTTGACTTGAGTAACTGAAAACAATCAAGCAAAGGCAAGTCATGATCATACTCATTAGTACAAACAGAGTAGACAAGATCATTAAAGCAAAAATTATGTGATCCATACTGTAAAATTAACATGCTCACAAAACATTATTCTATTGCCTCCAAATCTCGTATCGTCATTCAGTTAACTGTCTAAACCCCATCACAACAAGTTCGGTTAATGTCGTTCAGTGTTTTAGGTATCAAGTTGTTCAGTTGCGTCAGTTAAGACGCCAAGCAACAGGGTTTATCCAACAAGTTGTGCCCTATTACCTGAACCATTATGTTGGAACAGAAACCTAAATCTAACACATAGTTCTAAGATCAGATCATAGGGTGTCATGCTCAACACATTCATGGCATATGGAACCATGATCTATGAAATTAAAACCCAAGACAAGCACATTGTCGAAGGATTCGGATCATAGGGTGTCACGTTCAACACGTGCTAGGCATCTCGAACCATGTCTATGATCTAAAACCTAGATCTTGCACATAAGCTGCAGCATCTTGAACAACGATCTACACATGTTGATCTACTAGAACTCATGCTTGACTGATCTAGAAAGAGGCATAGACCTAGGGCGGCGGAAAAATGACCTGGGCGTTTACGCTTTTGCTTCGGTGTCGGTGGTAGCACATTTCGGCATGGTGTGCCGCTTCGAAGACTGCCGGACATGTCGCCTGCCATAGAGGGGAAATCCGCCGGCACATTCCGGCGTGGTGTGCCGCTTCGAAGACTGCCGGACATGTCGCCCGCCGGCAACCAACGCCTTGCTTGACGGATCTGGGGTCGAGGTGGGCGGTGAACAAGGAACGGAATTAGGGGATGGGTATGCGGGAGGTGGGGCACGCTTTTTAAAGTGTCGGGGGCGTAAATTGTTAGCGCCAAAATGGGCGAGGTGGAAAACAAAAGAGGTGGGAACGGAATTTTCTAGACACAAGTGGAGGAACGAAAACCATTCATTGTAAATTTGATTGGAAAAAACAGGAGAGCAGGCAGAGGTTTACAAGCGGGGATTATCTCTAATTACATATTGTAATTAAATAAATCCTAACACATGCAACGGTTTAGATTTTGCCACTACTTAGACCTCCCGTGCGGAATTTGTAATATGGTTTACAAGCCGGGATTATCTCTAATTCATTGTACTATAAATTTATTTGGCCATGAACCATATTAAATTATTTGAATAAGTCATTTGTTTATATATGAAAAGGAAAACAAAATCTGTTCATTCACGCATACAGCTTGGATTCTTGAGCAAACAATACCATTAGTTTCCTTCATTCCACAACTCCAACTTGAAAGTGAAGCACAATATCACTTAAACAAGTAAACCTCATTGATTCAAAACAAGCGAAGAGCAGAATTATTTCACATATTAGATATGTAGCGAAAATTTTCTAACATCCACCAAAAGGTAGGTGATCTCATTAGACTTTACACCGAAACTCAGCAAATAGTTTTGCAACTAGGAACAGGCGGATCTGTTGGTCACACCTCGATGCACATGCAAGGGTAGAAAAAGCATTTTTAGTCTTACATATTAGACTTAAGCATAGTGTATCAGGAAAACTTAAACAGAGTGCATCAGGGTAAGTTTAATCCTAGATCCTCTTCCTAGTCTAGGAAGAGGCAGACATGAAAATCTGATAGGGTCAGGACACGGTCTGGACGTCCGTACTAGCCCTCTGACATCTCCTCCTTGACGGGCATGGTCTGCGTGTCCCCGTCACCGCCACTGCCATCATCGTCGTTGTCATCGTCGCTGCTGGTGTCGTACTCCCGGCGGGAGAGCCTACCGCCGTAGATTGTGACAACCAGCTCCCTATTGCCAGCATAGTAGTCGAACGCCAGGATGTTGCCTAGCGAAATAGTGTAGCACTTGACGAACTTGGGCCAGCCCCTGCGGAGGTACAAGCGGCCGTCTCGATGATCGAAATACATCTCCACATCGAAGGTCAGCCTGCTGTTACGCTCCCGGACACGCACAGTGTTGGGCTGGTCGCCGCTGATGTAATCTTTGAAAGCATGGCAGAGGGAGAGCTTGTCCCACTTGTCCTCGTGAAGGATGCAGATGAACATAAAGTCGGGGTTCGGATACAGCGGCAGATGGGGTGGTGGAGACGGTGATGGTGATGGCGACGGCAACGGTGATGGCGATGGCGATAGAGAAGTGGCCCGCCTTGCCGCCCCTGCCGCGTCTGACAACGCGCTGCAGCGGCGTCTCGTCATCCTTCACGTCCCACGCCGTCGCCTTGGCACCCCTGAACATGGACACCGGCGTAGGCGACAAATCATTTATTCTTCTAAATATGAAGACGAAACCCTCTCGGTTACGCCACCCTTCTGAATGCGCTTTCTTCGAGTATATGAGAATAGCTTGTCCCTCTTCTAGATCTGTGCTCTGTACGAAACACTTCCACCCATCTAGATCGAAGAAGAGGCGATCATCCTTTTCTATCTTGAAGTCGATGGGGGTGATCTCCTCTTTAGGAAGACACACTCCAGTTGAGCCTCCCTCACAGATTTGTAGAGCATTAACAACCTTCTTAGGCAATTTCTGATCAATACAAAACAAGATATATAAGTTAGTAAGTCGATGTCATAAACCACATAGACAAATTGCATACACGCATGGCAACAAAAAAGAATTAAAAGAAAGTTATATGAATGTACCATGTGGTACAACTTAAGATTCGTTTTGGTCAAGCGGGTTACGAATGGCAACCCGACAATTTTGCCCATGTTCGATTGAAGTTCCAGCAGATGCTCTTGCTCACTCTAAGTAAGCCGGCATCTTTGGGCGATGAGTGGTCCGAGATCACACTTCTGCAAAGATGCTCCTGCCATGTTAAAGAATGGGCTGCGCATACAAATTTAGCACACATTAACAAATGGTAAAAGTGTAGGAAACACATTATAGGTATTATACACAAAGAACGTATTTCATCACAACAATACAAATATTGTTTCTGCAAATACTTGCAAGTTATTTCAATGCTACAAGCACTAGTCATAGCATAGGAAAGCTCCAGACTCCTATTCTGTCAGATATAAGTTCTCTAAGAACTACCTTTGCTGTGTTGGATTTTAGAAACATCGTAAGTACTACATTAGTTGTTGCCATATATAGTAGCTAGATGGCCGATCTTTTTTGGGAGACTAGGAAGTTTAGGCCTATTTCTTATAGAAACAGATCATAGCTAGTAATTATGTTCTGTTTTAGTCACCATAATATAATGCTTCAGCGATTTAGCACATCAGAGATGGCAAGTTAGTGTAGGTTCTTCCATTTCCGATGTTGTGGTTGCATGTGGTACAGCCGACCCCAAAACTGTCCCTCTATGCATCATGTGGTTGTACTTTCTAGGCATGTGTTTCTGGTTCATTGTCATTCATGCTCTGGACCTTGCTTACTGTGAGTTGTTTCCTTGCAATAAGGAAAACAGCCAGGTGGTATTTTCTACACATGAACATCCATCCATAATTCCGGCATCGACAATTTCTTAAGACATGTCATGCCTAACTAATTTATCATCTATACATGTGTGTGTCCAAACAAGTTCCATTTTTCATATCAAGATGTAGCTAGCTAAACTTGTTATGTTTTATGGAGAGAATGAATGTGATCTGGTCATCTTGGTCATGGCAGAATGATGCATTATTGTGCACCAAGGAAATGGACCACCACCAAACTTCACTTTGAATCTCTGGCTTTTCAGTATTGTACATTAGATTTACTTTTTCATGCCTGATGTGCTAAGTTATAGCTATAGTGTATTCCTACCTATTAGGAAAACATTTATTCACAAGTGTTATCTGTTGCTCACCCTTGGCTAAGATTTTCAAGAAGTGGCACATGTTCTAACATGTTCTAGTTTCTCTTATTTGCAGGCACACAACGATGCAACTTCCTATAAGTACAAGGTTATCAAGTGTTGGGATATAATTAGCACACTTTACTCAAGGGATCGAGCTACTGAGCGGGAGCTAGGACTGCAGCTGAAAGCCGTGCAGAAATGGCGGATGAGAACGCTAACAATGACAACATCATTGATCAAGTTGTGTTGATATAATGAGCAGACAAGTGTATTTGTGGATACATTGATCTTTATTCATGTTGTAGTTGATTTTTATTTTAAAAATATCATATTTTATTTACATTATGTAATTGAATTTTGAAGCCAAATGTGTTGTTGATTTCACACTTGGCTTAAAATGGCAGCCAAACAGAAGCTGTAAATCATTTCATTTCAGAATTCCAGGTGGCAGCCAAACATAAAAATTCATTAAGGAATTTAAATTCCATCCAAATGAAGTGACATGGGGATTTCATTTCATTTCATTCAACCAAATGAAATGAATGCATAGGAGCCAAACGAGCCCTAATATATTTTCCTACACATGCATTGTAGAGTTCAGACCTTATGCAATGTTTCCTTCCAGTAGTGTTTGATTCATGGGATTGTAATGTGCAGGAATTATTCCAGTAGGTACACTAGTGTATTTTCATGGGAAATCTAGCTTCATCACATAGCTCGTGGAAAACCCTACTGTACAAACAATGCAGACATGATTTCAGTGGGCATCACAAGTAAATCCAACATGATTGGGCTCACCTTCAGCGCGGAGCAAGGTTGCGGAGATGCGGTCAACGCCGACGGGCCGGCGTCACGGTGGTGTGGCCGGAGTCGATGTGGACGTGCACGTCGTTACGGGCGGTGGATGCGTTGCGGAGATGCGCGGCGGCGTGGCTGTGGAGAAGCGCGGTGGCGGGGTTGCAGAAATACGATCGTCGGTGGCTGGACGATCCTGACGGAGGTGATGCGGATGGCCACGGCGGTGCAGAGATGCGGCGGCGATGCGGAGATGCGGATGGAGAGGAGTAGTTTGGGGAAAGTACGAGCAGGGGCTAGGATATCTGCAGGGATAGATTTTTCCCCAATTAGGTAAACTATTATTTGTACTAACATTGGTGCATGTTGGACCCACTTATACTAACATTGGTGCATGTGGGACCCACTTATCAATGTTTAAAATAGCGGGCTATTTGATTTAGCGGCACCGATTTTAAAAGCTATCAAAAGCTATAGCGGAGCTATAGCGCGCTATGCCCATTTAGTGGGTTTGCTAAATAATGGTTTTTTTTAAAAAAAAAGCAGTACATATTGGTATATATATCAATAATTTACAAATATTTGACAGTTTTACAGATCAATGCTCTGATCAACTCACTTATAACAGGTTTGACAGTGCATAGTGCATATTACATAGTAAAATTTGAAACAGAGCCACTTATACTAGCATTGGTGCATGTGGGACCCAATGGCATCTGTGGTTCCTGTTTGGCTGAGTTTGGGCAAAATTTGACCCTGATGACACATGTGGGTCCAGTTACACTAGCATCGGTGCATGCGAGTACCAATGGCATCTGTGGTTATAGTCTGAGTGAGTTTGGGCAAAAGTTTGACTGAAATTGTATAGACTTTCATGTTGAGTGAGTTTGGGCAAAAGTTTGAGTGAGTACCGATGGCATCTGTGGTTACAATTCTAGACTTTCATCAAGGCAAGTTTATATCTGTTGACAATCATATTCCTTTGAACTAGTATAGCCAGGCACAAACACAACTGAACACACATATAACATTACATAGATATGTTTGCTAGCTCACGGTACTTTAGGGTGTGTTCGCTTGGTGTCACAAAGTGGAATGTAATGGAATGATTCCACACCTGAGAGTCGTTCTAGTGTTCATTTGAGAAATGGAATGGAACGAGGTGGTTCCTCAAAAGAGAATATTCCTTCCAGATCCAGAATCCACCCATTCCTCCAAATCGGTGGAATCTACCCGTTCCTCTATGCTAAAGCCACCCAAACCTTCTCACTCTCTCTATTTTCTTATCATCCTTTTTGCTAAATGCACCCGAACATAAAAAAGAACCACTCCATTCCACTTTTTTGGCCCAACCGAACATAGGATGGAACCATTCCATTACACATTTTTGATACTAACCAAACACAAGAACGAAACCAACCCATTCCAGTGGAATGGAACCATGACATTCCATTCCACTTCGTTCCCGAACCGAACACACCCAAGAAACAAGCATACTAAAGTAGTTCAACTTAGAAAGTAAAGAACAACAAAGTACCATGATTTGTACTACATAAACAACATACAACATCACGAATATAATCGGCTATAGTCTAATGCGTGCATCAATTCTAGCCTGCTGGCGTTGGAGGTGGTGGGGTCGGTGGCTTTGTCGCCCAGCAATGGTGGTGGTGTCTCCCCGGCCGGTGGTGGTGTTGCCCAGCCAGTGGTGTCGCTCGCCGTCTCCCTGGTCATCTTCGCCGCTTCCGTGAGCGTTTGGCGACATGCACCACCTCTCCATCCGCCTCTTCCGCTCCCTGACCACTGCGCTCTTCCCAGCTCGCCGCTGTTCCCATTTATTTAGCTGCGTTGCATCATCCTCGCCACATCCGTGATCACTCGTCTGCAGTGCCGCCTCGCCGCAGCTTTTGCCGCTTTCTCTACCGCCGGCCGCTTTTCTGCTACATTAATTGCAGCCTTATGAGTCCCCGGTCTAGCCTGGCCCCTTTAAGGTAATGAGCCTACGATACAGCTCGTAGGCAACATACCCGTCTCTTTGCTGCATATTCTAGGTTCATCGCGAAAGTGGCTTGTTCTCCCATACTTCGTGGCCATCGGCCAGAGTGCCTTGCAATTCGAGATCTCTGTCAATGATGATCACGCTAGAGATAACATCCGTCCCTGTCATACGGCTGATTCCAATGGAACCGTTCTTCGGCTTAAACATGTCTTGGATGTCGATGTGGTAATGCTCGAATGGTGATATCCTCATGTGCAAGCTTCTCTTTATCACTCGATGTCCACGCTTAGCGAAAGTGATCCCTTTTCTGAAGGAACTCGCCAGATTTGGACAAGGCTCCTTATCCTCAAAGATAAATGCAAATTAAGACATGAAAATAATTTGGACGATGTACAATTATTTGATGATAATGTTAAACAAGGTAATTGCATAACCGTACCATTAGGCCATGTACAACACCCAGATCATGCATAATACTTGAACTAACATGTCTAAGTATTTGAAATAAGCGAGTGCAAGCAATGTATACGCATTGGCTAATTATACATGATCTCAAATGGAAAATAAAATATGCACATAACCAGTTTGGACAAGGCTCCCTTCTCCTGCGGATAGATGCAAACTATGACATGACAATAATTTGGATGGTGTACAATTATTTGATGACAACGTTGAACAAGGAAATTGCGAAACTGTGCTATTAGGCCACGTACAACACCCATAGATCATGCATAATACTTGATCTAACAAAATCCACAAGGACTTAAACCTATAGGAATTAAACAATGCACATAGGAAAAATTTCTAAGGATCAAAATCCTCCAAAATTCATATGAGATTCCTTTGAATCAAACAAGCCCTGCATCAAAGGAGGCCTGATGTGAAAACGTTAAAAAGGTGTACAATCCTATGAATCAAACATGTCGATGGAAAAACATAGGGATTGAATCATGCAAACCCATAGGAAATCCTTTGAATCAAAGGAGGCCTGAAATAGAAATGCCCATCCTTAGTACGTATATTACCTGCAGTAGTGGAACACGAGGACAGTCTCCTTCAGGGCGATCTGGACGACGGCGAGCTTTTGTGACGGAGCTTCGTCCTGCCTATTCCTTGTGTACTCGAGGTCGAGTCCGAGGAAGTTGTAAGTCTCTTTCTCGAGCAATTGCTCGAACTTCTCCAACATGTGATTCAAGTAGTTCACATCGTTGGTGTACACCACCTCCATAATCTTCGTGCCATAGGCACAGATGGGCTTGATGTCAACCGTGGTTTTCCCGTCATCGAGGATGTCTCCATAGGGATCCATGGATGCTGAGTTCCCCGTCGTGTGGAGGAGGAAGACGCGAGAGGAAGAAGAAACAGGGCGAAGCGGACGCGTTGCGGTTATTGTGGTGTTACGGCGGCGGTGGAGTCGAGGCGGAGGGCCTGTACATCGATGTAGTCGACCCGTTACGGTGCGATACGGTTAGTGCGGTGCAGTGCGGTCAGTTTTGTTACGGTGCGACGTGTTTAGAAGTGGTGCGATGCGGTTATTGCGGTGCAGTGGGGTAAGTTTTAATTTGTTACGGTGCGACGTGTTTAGGTGTGGTGCATGCGATGCGGTTATTGCGGTGTAGCAGTGGGATCAGTATTGTTACGATGCGACGCGTGTAGGTGTGGTGCGGTCCGGTCGTGGCTGCAAACTTTCAACAATTGAACGCACGGGGCTTTCACCAATCCTCTGGTCGTGGCTGCAACTTAATTTCAAAAATTGAACCCACAGCTTTCCTACAACTTTCAACTCAAGTTTGACCTAAGCTTGTAGAGTGCATAACTAATTCAAAATATCTCATAAAAATTGAAAACCTACACACTGATAAATTTTACGTGAACTAGTTGACACGAATTTTTTTAAACTTGAAACATTTCATTCTCATCAAAGTAACAATCCAGCATATGAGCTTCCACATAGAATGTACCATGACTCACGTGGGTCCACATACACAAGCATTGGTGTAAGTGGGCCCAATAGCATATGTGGGTCCAGTTTAACTAAGATTGGACTTAAGTTGACCCTGATGACACATGTGGGCCCACATAGCTAGCAGCGGTGCATGTGGGACCCTATGGCATCTATGGGTCCAGTTTGACTAAGATTGGGCTTAAGTTGACCCTGATGACACATGCGGGCCCACATAGCTAGCAGCGGTGCATGTGGGACCCTATGGCATCTGTGGGTCCAGTTTGACTAAGATTGGGCTTAAGTTGACCCTGATGACACATGTGGGCCCACATAGCTAGCAGCGGTGCATGTGGGACCCTATGGCATCTGTGGGTCCAGTTTAACTAAGATTGGGCTTAAGTTGCCCCTGATGACACACGTGGGTCCACATACACTAGCATTGGTGCATGTGGGCCCAAGGGCAGCTGTGGGTTCTATGATGACTCATATCGCCGCAAAAGTTGACCCTGATGACACATGTGGGTCCACTTAGCTAACATTGGTGCATGTGGGACCCTATGACATCTGTGGGTCCAGTTTGACTAAGATTGGGCTTAAGCTGACCCTGATGACACATGTGGGCCCACATAGCTAGCATCGGTGCATGTGGGACCCTATGGCATATGTGGGTTCAGTTTGACTAAGATTGGGCTTAACTTGACCCTGATGACAAATATGGGCCCACATAGCTAGCACCAAGTGTTTCCACGAAGCCATGGATTTTTGCCCGGTTTCCACGTTTTGGCCGTTCGGTCCAACGTATCGCCCAATTTTGGCATGTTTTGAGCGTAACCGACACACACGAGACGCTAGTCGTGTTTTCCACGATGTCGGGCTGTTTTCCATGATGTCTCCTGGTTTCTACGTTTTGCCCGTTCGGTCCAACGTATCGCCCAGATTTGGCCTGTTTTGAGCGTAACCGACACACGCGAGACGCTAGTCGTGTTTTCCACGATGTCGAGCACCAAGTGTTTCCGCTACTATATGCCAAGATACTTCCATGATGTTGAGGTACGTTCTTCTAGACTTGTTCAGTCTTTTGTTTCGCCAGGTTGTTATGGATTTTTTTTCCTTCTGGCAATGTTGTCATCTTGCTGCCTTGTTCGAATAGGAATGACCGAGTGTTAGCTTTTTAGATGCATGATGTTCAAACTCATGAACTTGGCTTGGTCAAAATCGCGTCGAACAAATATAATGCATTATAATGTGCAAGCTCTCTTTCAAAGTTCTACGAATGTACAAACCGCATGTTATACCTCAATTTTAACAACATATAAAAATATGGTATCAAAATTTGAAAGTTAACTTGCTCAAAATTCAAATTTGATTTGGAGGTGATTTAGTATTTTCAAATTTCTACAAACGAATAATATGGCCCCTACATTCCTTCAAACAATGGTGAAAACCTCATGGAATTCAGACAAACATAGTTCCTCAAATCCAAATCTGAATTTTTCTAAAATTCAAACCACCTATTTGATGTGTTTAACTGAATTTTTAAATTTGTACATGCACCAAGTTTTGAATCTGAAAAAACTCTACAAATAAATAATGTGCCCCCTACAGTCCTTCAAACATTGGTAAAACCCTCATGCAATTCAGACAAACACAGCTCGTCAAATCCAAATCTAAATTTTTATCAAAAAATTCTGAAAACTAGTCGGAATCTGCAAAATATTTAAAAATGACAAAAACAAGAGTAAAAAACCTAAGTACATAAAAATATTACATTTATTTTACATACAGTTATCGAATCTTTATTACAAGCTATATTACAACTTACAAGTAATATTGAAATAATAACAAAATGTTTAAAAAAAGGAACTCATTGACCAGCCTTCCGCAGGATAAGCTACCTCGATCGAATCGGGCCTCTTTCAGCCCATTATGTCCCCAATGCTTACGACGTTAGGCAGGTCGGGACGGTGGGAGTTTAGTCCCACCTTGCCAAGCGGAGAGGATTCCACCAGCTTAAATAATAGCAGCGTTAACTGCTATCAATATCCTCTGCATTCTATCTTACTTGCTATCGAAATTCTACTTTGGGTAGTTGGGCCTCTTGGCGAATCCGCAGTCTGCATCACAGCCATTCATTTGGTTTCTAGTCGTATGCAGGCCGTGATTCCCTTGAGAAATATCATGCGAGTGGGTGGCCTTTTTTGCTTTATTTGATCTTTTTTGTCCTATATTTTAACATAAATTCATACATTTTTAATACAAATTTACATGGCATAGTGCATATACAGAACTATCTCTGCACTTAAATGGCCCAAACCATTTCAAATTTTGAAACACTACTAAAATTTGCTACACCTATCAAAACCTTCCAATTTAGAATTGACGCAATGAAATACATTTTTCTAACTGGCAACACAACTATCATGGCACAACACAGATACATATATAAGAAACAAGCAATCAAGAGCATGTAACCATAACCTTACTAGCAGCATAATAACATAGTAGTCTTACGGGAACTTCACCCTACCATCACAAGGTTACCACTTATAACCACAGTACCAAAAGAACATAGTTCTCAACCACTTCTACCTAGTTAACCAGTTCGACATATTAACCATATATACATAAACATCATCGCTATACTGATGATGTGACCATACATACTAGCAGTTGATATCAATATTCACTCCTCTTCAGTCTCGGAGTCGCTGAACACAAACTCATTTGGCTGGAGGACCCTGAGTAGAGCTTCGTGCCTGCCACAATCACGCAGGTCACCCTCAAAGTAGTCCTCACCCAGACATCCACGAGTGGCTACCTCTCGGACATGCTGCACAAGCCCCACCCTCAATCCCCCATGTGGCTTGAAGTGGTGGAATGGGCACCTGTAGAACTCGGTGCTGAATGATAGGTAAGCAGAAATCCTCTTGCGCCTGAGCTTCTTTTCTTCTTTCCTTACAAAGGACTTGTATGTCCATTGCTCCACTTCAATATCTGAACCAGAGAAGTACTGCACAATAAATAAAATAAGAAAACAGTTAGTACTGCCTACTAAATATAAAAACCTACTACTTTTGTGCATGTGCAAATGCACTACAGCTGCTTGGAATAACATACCTCCTCATCAGGCCACGGGGAGAGTACATCATAGGCATCACACAGGGTTGGTGCACCTTGAACAATTAAGATAAATGAACACTAGCATTTAAGGTAATTACTAAAAGCATTCAATATTAATAAATGAAAAACACTAGCAAAAATTAATAGCACAATAATTCGACTTCACAAATCTGATCATAAAAACAACATTGATTCAAGAAACAAATCATTAAACTATATCAATGCTTTTTATACTACATTCCATTAAATTACAATGATTATTTGGAGGTTGGAATTGAAGGTAAAGAAACTAGACTATACATTCAAACAAAAAAAATATCAAGGATCAATCAGTTTAGTATCAGGTTGCATGAAGCTCCAGCAAGTCAAAATAGAGTAGTACAAAGTCTGTAAACTAATTAGTCTACACAAATCTGTTCATACAAGCATAAGCATCTAAAGAAATGTGTCTTAAAATCAATTGGTACAAGTAAAGAAAACAAAAGTAAGTACACAGATCACTGCTTTGCACACTATTATGAGGCACCACTACAATCAATTAATAACATACATGCCATATGGTTATAACCACATTGTTCAGATCTAGTGCTAGAAGTTAATAAAATTCTATAAGTAATTTTAACACATTTCCCATAAAAGCAATTAAAGCAAAAAAAAAAGGAAACTACAAAAGTATACCGAAGCTAGATAACCACATTATATCACAGCAGCTAATTCAGACTAGTTGAATAGTTGTAGCCAGCTAACCACATTATACCACATGTACCAAAAAAACAAGCCATACTGTTAACTAGTTGAAACTAACTAACCACATTATATCACAGCAGCTCAAATGAGAATCATGTAAACCATGTTCCTTCAACATAATACGAATTAATTACAAATTAAACTCTGTCAATTTAACAACAAATAAACCATCTTCCTACTAATTGGAAAAACTTCACCAATGGACTATCAACATTGGTCATCTATACAAAATTACACAACGAATCTACAGACCCAGTCTTCCATCCAATAAATCCCTAAGGCCCCGGTCGTTTTACTTTGGATTGTCCTGGTTTGACATGGATTGATGTGGTTTAAATCCTATCTAAGTCAAAATATACTCTAATCCAATCTAATCCAGTCCAATCTAACATAGAGGTGGGTTAACCGAACATAGCCCAAAGGATATGAATCCCTAACACTGAAAGAGCTGAATCTACAAAACACATCTTACTTCCAAATAATTTGAAGGGATTGAACGGAAATTAGAAGAAAATAATACTAACCTGCATCGCGGCGACCTGTGGAGACTGGACCGGCGCCAGATCCTCCGCGCCGCCGACCGGCATGTTCAGATCCAGCATTTCCACCTCGCCGAGGTCCGCATGCACCAACTCCTCTCCGAGCGCCTCATCGACCAGAGCGACCAGCGCGGACCGACAACCTCCTCTACCGCCATGGCCCTCCACCACCTCGACCGCATCTGGGCGGCTCACGGCTCCAAACCCCGCCCTTGCAGAACCGCCTACATCGCCGCCGGACCCCACTCCCGCCATAGTCGGCGTCGAAATATCGCGGTATGGGAGAGCTCGAAGGCCTCAGGCGGAGGAGACGATGGGGAGAGCTAGGATTTTCTCCCGCGCTCTTCTTTCCGTATCTGGTGAGGCAAAAGGGGGCAAATGGTGGGGATGAGGCAGCGAAGCGGCGAGGAGCTCTTATACGTCAGCGTCGATTCGTTTCAGTGGCGTCACCAGCACGTGACACCCACCCGTACAAAACTGAATTTTTTCAGCAGACTACTTCTATTTTCTGGATAACTGAATTTTCAAATTTCTACATGCACCAAGTTTTGAATCTGAAAAAACTCTACAAATGGAAAATGTGTCCCTTGGAGTCCTTCAAACAATGGTGAAAACCTCATGGAATTGAGACATACACAACTCCTGAAATCCAAATCTGAATTTTTAGGTCAAATTCGCGTCGAACGCAGAGGACGCATATGTACGAACCAAGCTGACCTAACAATATATCCATGATTAAACCACATGTTTTGGACCTAAAAATGATTTTTGCCAAAACAAATTAGGTTGCAATGATGTAGATGTAGATCAATATTTCAATGTTTTGACCATATTGACCAAAATTTGACTTGAGATAAAATTTGAGCAAACAATCATTTGACAATGAACAGAGTGGTCACATTCCAACTAAATGACCCAAATACCATACCATGTTGGTGAAATACAAATTTTATTCAAATTTTTGAACTACCTTTACAAAATATAGTTGAATTTCAATTATTAAAATGGAAAATGGTATTTGAAATCATAATTGGACCAAAAACCCAAAAGATGAAATGTGTTCTATGACAAGATACACCTACATGCCAAATCTTAGACCATTCTGAGAAAGTATTCCATGGAGTTGGGCATCTCCTAGGTAATTTGGGTACTTACACATGAGACTCACACTTAAAACCAAGTGTGAGAGAGCAACCTCAACTTTCATTCAATAAACTCAAGGTTTATTATTTTTTGTGCAAACTAGGGTACAATGTAAGACACATGGCCAATGTTTTACTTTTTTTTATTTTTTTAATTTACTTAATTTGTATCAATTAGTATCCTGTTTGCTTAATTTTAGTTTACTTTTTTACCATTTTCTTAATTTGCTGCTTATTAATGTGTTGATTCCATAGTGTGTATCAATTAGTATCCTGTTAAGTGTAATGATCAATGTGTTTGAAACTTAAATTCATCCGAGTCTTGTTTCATTCTAGTGATTATGATTGCACATATGATATCTATCAGTTAATAGTTATCAGATTACGTTCTGAATTTATATAATATAGAATTTGTAGAGATTTCTGTTGCAACGCGCCACTCTCCCAAATGTCATGCGTGGGTCCAATGTGAAAGCAATGGGAAAGTGGACTACATGCAGGACTACACGTTTCCACACCCACGCGTGCACCAGAGGAAACCGAACCGCCAGCATCTATATAACACATCGGTCTCATCGTCTCTCCCACCATCGTCCACTTCTTCCCCAATCTGTCGAAAACCCCAATCCGCTCCCACCACCGCACCACCAATCTCATCCCTTAGTAAATCTGCAAGATGAAGCGCGCTCGCGAAGATGAGCCGGAGTCGAAGGCGGTCGGCAGCTCTGGCGATGCACCCGCGGTCGTCGCCGTGGTGGCGGGCGAGGAGTCTACTTCGGGAGCACCAACCGCTCGTCGGCGCGTCGTGACCGTTGCGGACTCCACCGTACCGGTCGTGGTCACCGTCAATGATGAGAAGAAGGAGGACGTCGTGGCTCTCGTGGCAGATCTACAGAACCCGCATGCAGGCCGCCAGGTCATCGTCGTGCCGAACGATGAGTACTACGACGGCGAAGACCCTGACTCCATCGAGTACCTCTATGAACAAGCCCGCAAAGAAGATGTACCATTCAAGGAGGAGGCCTCAGCGGCACGGCCGAGGTTACAGCTGTTACATTCGATCTCCTCTATTCATCTTACTGTTCACATAGGGTTTGTTCGTAGAGTAGATTGATTTGTGCTGTCTAGGTGGTCTTCTAGATATTCTAGATTCTAGGGTTCGTACGGTTCCTTTGTAGTTGACTTTGATTTGATCTGCCATATAGTATTCTTACTCATATGATATATATGGGTTCATGTTTATCAGATTAATTTCTAAATGTTGTGCCTTAAATTCATCCGAGTCTGATTTGATTGTAGAGATTATGATAACAAAGATTTTTGTTTGGGAAGAAAAGATTGATCTGATGCATAGAATTTATAATTACCATTTTCTTAATTTGCTGCTTATTAATGTGTTGATTCCATAGTGTGTATCAATTAGTATCCTGTTAAGTGTAATGATCAATGCGTTTGAAACTTAAATTCATCTGAGTCTTGTTTCATTCTAGTGATTATGATTGCTCATATGATATCTATCAGTTAATAGTTATCAGATTACATTCTGAATGTGTTAAGGTAGTTACCTTGCACATGATTGATCAACACAAGCGACTTAAATGTATTTGAGTCTAATTTGATTGTAGAGATTATGATAGCAAGAATTTTGTTTGGGAATAAAGGATTGATCTGATGCATGGAATTCATAATTACCATTATCTAAATTTGCTGCTTATTAATGTGATGATTCCATAATGTGTTTGAATCAGTATCCTGTTTAGTGTAACGGTCAATGCGTTTAAAACTTAAATTCATCCAAGCCTTCTTTAATTCTACTTATTATGATTGCCCATATGATATCTATCGGTTCATAGTTATCAGATAACTTTCTGAATGTGTTAAGGTAGTTAACTTGTAAATGATTCATCATTAAGTGCCTTAAATTCATCTGAGTCTAATTTGATTGTAGAGATTATGATAACAAGAATTTTATTTGGGAAGAAATGATTGATCTGATGAATGGAATTTAATGTGTAATGATCAATGCGTTTGAAACTTAAATTCATCCGAGTCTTCTTTCATTCTAGTGATTATGATTGCAAGAATTTTATTTAGGCAAAATTGGTTATTTGCCCCTAAAGTTCACATGCCTTGAATTATATCCCCAAAGAATATTGTTCTTTAATAAATTATCCATTATGGACTTTGAAGCAGATAGAAATGAACGCTCGGGCGTTCCAGCGCTCACTAGACATGATAAGACAAAACTGTCCTCGATTCATCAAATATTGGTCACACAACATTATCCTTGATTCATCAAATATTAGTACTATCACCGCAACACAAAACTGTCCTCGATTCATCAAATGTTAGTACTATCACCGTAACAATTTAGAATAATTTTGGCAACATTGTTAATTTTTTACAGCTTATTTCGTTTGATCGTTGTTGTGCTCCTGTTTATCTCACTTCTTACGTATTTCAAAATTCACAGGAAGACTCTGACGACGTGGGCCACGGCAAGGACAACGAGGACGCAAGAACGCTTTGTTCTTAAGCGGTGGTGAGTGGCCAGATACCTTCCATGATCGCGAGAGCTATCTTGCCCATTCTGCGGCAGGGTCATCACCAAGAACTTAGAGAGCATGATCCAGCACGCGGATGGCGTTGGCGTAGGCAGTAGGCAGAAGCACAAGGGCCACACCAAGGCAAAGCATGCCGCCTTTGGCAGATTCCTCGACAAGTACGTCAAGGGTGGCCTCATCCCCGTTATCGGTCCTGCTGTTGGCCCTCATGTTCTGTTTCCACAAGTTTAGTTTATGTTTGTGTTGTCCCCCTGGAGATGAAGAGAAACTATGTGCTGTTTGAAGACTAAGTTTTTATTATGTATGGTGGAAGCTGGGCAATCATACCCAGTTGTTTAAGACTATGTTAATGTGTATGGAGTTTGCTGTTGCGTTACTGGTGCACTTGTTATCTGAATTCTCATGTTGATGCATACTGCATTTGTTTACTAAATTAGATGGTTTGATGCTTTATTTTGTAGCTAAGAAAGTTTGAACTACAATTTTTTTGAAACCAATCTCAAACCAGAAACTTATGTACTTTACATACTGATGATCCTTCGGAATGTCTAAAAACAACCACAAACATGAAAGGCAAACTCCTTATTTCCAATAATTTTCATAAAATTTGCAAAATATTCTAAGTAAAGGATTTAAGTAATATAGCTAATTCTTTCCTTGTTAGTCTCAAGATTCTATTTTAGAGGATCTTACAGGACCTAACTATGACGACTAAGTCAGAGCAATAAAAACCAAATCAATTTCCTTGCTCTACGCACTAAATGTAATCAATATATTTCCTTGTTTTGCCTGACGGCTAAAGCTAATCACGTCGAGCCCACAAATTAATCTTACAACTGGGTCCAGGCCCGGCATGCAAGCATAGTCGGACCATATATATATACGCTCTCCCTCCAACAAACCCTAAAGGCATAGTTGGAGTCAGCACCGCCATCTAAACCAGCTTTGCCTAGGCCGCAGATCTGTCGAAAGAGAGGGATGGCGAAGGGCAAGATCGTTGCGGTAAAAATCTAACCTATCTAGTTTGCATGTACTGCATCTATTTGGACAAAAATATACGGCCAATGATCTTTAAATTTTCTTTTTTTGATTCGTAGTGTCCTTGGTGTTTTTGACAAAGATGCATCTTGACTTTGGCGACAAGATCAAGTCCTTTTTCGTTCTCACCCTTGTAGAGAATTTTGAAGAAATGACGGTACTGGTTTTATTTTTTGTATTATCATCAGTCTTTCCTGTTCCACCCTTTTGTCATGAATTATAGCATATGTTAGTTTGTCATGTAGTAAACATGTTCCTTTTTAATACCCTGCTATGCTAGAGCGAATTTCCTTAAGAAGTTTGCCATCGACTCTGTCGACCACGAGAATGATTTTGTGGTTGAGGTGGTTACGGAAGAAGGGTTCGAATTCAACATTGATTGTAACAACAAGGATGGCAGAACATATCTTGAAGGCCAATATTGGAGAGAATTTGCTAGAGTCTACAATCTGGATGTTGGAACGGAGCTTGTCTTCTCTACCGACATACAAGGTCCATCTACCCCTGTGATGTCGATCAACCTACCGATCACCCACCCATGTAAGTAACTGCTTATTTGAAGTACTCCCTCCATTTACAAATATACGATGTTTACGAGTTTGTATAAAATGGATGTATATATGTAGATCCACTAAAATATTTAGGTTCACCCATTTTGCTCGGTTTCTAGTCTACTTTGTAATGTGTAGAATGTCACCGATGGAATTGTCTCTAGTTTTTTCCTTATGAAAAAAGAAATAGTTACTTTGTGTTTAGCACGATATTTTTTCCTTGTTCCTAAACAATCTTAATGTTGACGTACCTACCATGCATTAATCTTAATTTTGATTCAGTAATATTCATTTAATTAAGTATTTGAACTTGTACATCATATTACAATCTGACCCAGGATAAGAAAGACATACTTGACGCTATGCATGCCGCTGATGGAACCATAATTAACTGGAGAATGATGGAGTCAGTGGTCAGCAATGTTGACATCATTGACACGCTGGTTGATGAACATGGAGCTGGGCCTTATCAAGTTGGAAAATGTGAGTCTCTGATCCACACATTAAGCTGGACAAATTGCAGGAAGAAAGAGCTGGTAAGTATGAGTAATCTACTTTGTTGTGCCTGTAATTTTCTGATTAACAAATGTTCACATTGTGCATGTGGACCAAGAACAGAAACTCCCGCGAGGCCTTGTCCCTAAAGACATGGCTGAATATGGTGATATCACAATTGTGTGTGATAAATACACAAAGGTCAAAGGGTCGTACTCAATTTCTCCTGAGGATGGCCGAGTATGCTGCACTGGGTGGAGGGAAGTGATGTCACAGAAGGAGGATTTTCGGCGAATTGGAGACAAGATGTTTTTCATGCTATACGTGGGACATAAGGGGGCTTTCCTATTTGCCTTCTATGTTCCAAATGTGGAACTTTAGTCGCCTTGATCATTTTCACTATGATGGTCATGGGTCATTTGTCGACCTAATAATATGAGATGTTAAGACAATATTTTACGGTCCTTTCATTATGTGCCATTAGTATGTCTGAAGACATGGTTAAGTGTAATGGTACTATTAAATTTTTTATGAGCTGAAATATATTATGCACAGTTCTTTGCCAATTATAGTGAAATCGTGTTAATTGAGTTCATTTTATCGGTATCTATGAATATTTTATGAGCTACAAATTTTATGCGTGCACAACTTACTAGGCGGACATATGCATGGCGTAGGTTGTGTCACGTAAAAATATCTATCTCCGATAAATCTATTTTTGCTCAAGTAAGTATGACAAAAACAAGCAAAAACATCTAGTACGACCATATATATCATTGTAATTAATAATTTTGTGTATAACATGGTTCTTGGAAATTGAATGCAGTCTCCATAACTAGTATCAAAGCAGTACAATGCGTGCTAGTATTTTAGTAACGCATTTTCACAAGGTACTAGTCAATATCACTATCAACATCTGAAATGCTCCTCCCAAATTCATCGACAACCGGTTCCAAGTCTTCTTGTTCTTCGTCGCTCAGGTCCATATCATTGTTTACACCATTTTTCCCTGCTAGTTGTCTAACAGTCTGAGAGTCAACAAATATCACATCATCAGAGCGATCACCCATGTCGTCTTCATGATCATCAACATATTCATCTTCCTCGTCCTCAATTTGGTGAACAATGGGACCTTCCGAGCCTAGGTCTTCCTGGTCTGCACCTGCATTGCCTTCATCATATTTTTCTGGAACATCGTATACATTCCTGTGCTTGAAAGTTTGCACCACCTTCCAAGGATCACCAAATTTTGTGTCTTCCAAGTAAAAACAAGTTTCTGCTTGGTGAGCTAATATGAAAGGGGCGTTCTTGTACCACAATACAGACGTATTGATGCTTTTAAAGTATCCATCATCCTTCATCTCCGTGGTTTTCCTACTTCCAAGGTCAAACCAATCACATCGGAACAAGAACACGGATCTATCGCCGTGCTTGTTTCTCGGGTACTGTAACTCTAGAACCTCCTTCATCACACCGTAGTATTCTTGATCTTGTTCGTCAGAAACGGATCCCCTTGTCATTATGCCTGAGTTTTGAGTCCTCATGTTCTTCTCACGCTCGACGGAATGGAACCTAGGGCCATTTACATTGCACATAGGGTGTACAACTACACGAGCATCTGGACCAAGTGCTAGTGATTTTAAATCTTCTGGAGCATTGTCCAAATTACTGACATGTTTTTTAAACCATGCAGGGAATTCTTTCTCTAGTTCCGCCTCAATGTTGTTCACACCCCTGTTCTGTAGTTGTTGTCGGAAATTCCTAAAAATCAAAAACAAATTAGTAATGGTATTGCTATAACACAAAATATTACTGAAAATTTTGAATGATTAATAAAAGGTAAATAGACCTAGAATATAATTTTGTGCCTCATCACAGTTCTGAAGTACATACCAAACCATCTTGTCAAATTCTTTGGGAAAATACTTCAACTTGGATAGTCCTAAACCTCTGGCTCCATCTGAAAAAATATCAAACTCTAGCGGATCAACTCTTTGTTTCTTATCTTGGTTCCTCTCAGGCTTGTTATGTCTGGTTTCTATGACATCGCCCAAAAATTTAGAGCAATGATGCAAGCACTCATCCACGATATATCCCTCAGCAATTGAACCTTGAACCTTGATTTGCTACGCACGATTGATTTTAGGTACCGAGACTTCTTTCATGGATACATCCAACCATATTGAACAAGCCCCTCTGAAGTGCCTCATCATAGATGAATAGCCAGTGCACCATTACATCAAAGAATGATGGGAAATAGCAGCTCAAGCTTGCAAAGAATTATGACAATTTCAACCTTCATTCGACGCGCACGGATGCTCTTAGAGTTTTGGCACACAACTCCACGAAAAAAGTTTCCAGTTCAGCAATGGTCTCATACATCGCCTTTGATGCAATCCCTCTCGGACCGGTGGCAACACCTTTGCATAAGTATGTGGCGGTCATGCGTCTTCGAATAGTGCACTTTACCCCACAGGATGTCCACACATCTTGCTAAGTTTCCAGCAAAACCATCTGTGAACCTAGTGTTGGCCAAATACTTGCACAATTTTTGTTTGCCTTCCTTTTGAAGCGTCCATGGTGCTTTCTCCTTTGAAAAACCCTTGGCCTCAGGTTTCATCCAGAACTTCTTCCTGACATTAAATTTCTCCAAATCCATTCTACCACCAACAGTGTCCTTGTTCTTTCCATCAAGCTCAAGAAGGGTACCAAGGATATTGTCCAATATGTTCTTCTCAATGTGCATCACATCTAGGTTGTGAACAAACTTCAATCTTGACCAGTATGGCAGATCATATAAGCTGATCTTGAGGTGCCAGGTTGGCTCACCAGTCATGCCACGCTTTCTCTTTCTAGTTGATGGATTTTTCCACGGCACGTAATCCACTGAACTCTCTGTACCCTCTCCTCTCTTTACGCAAGTGTGAAACTTGTTGGTGCATCCTTAGGTTCAGGTTTTCCATTGAAGGCTCTGCTACTCCTCCACTTGTGATCGTGAGGCAGAAATCGACGATGACCAATATAACCAATTTTATTATGCAAAGACTCGTAGCAAGGATCCTTATCGCAGTGCGCACATGCGAAAAACCCTCTTGTGCTACGGCTAGACATCGTGGCATATCCAGGATAGTCATGAATCGACCAAAGAAACGCAGCATGCAACGAAAACTCTCTACCTGTGCATGCATCATATGTGCCCACGCCACTCCATAGCTTCATCATATCTTTTATCAATGGCTGCATAAATACATGAAAATCCTTTCCTGGTGAATTTTTCGAGGATTAGCAATGACATCATGAAGTTGGATTGATCCACGCACATCCATGGTGGGAAGTTGTATGGAATGACAAAAACTGGCCACATACTGTATGAACTACTCATGTTTCCGTATGGGTTGAATCCATCTGTCGCAATACCAAGCCTTATGTTACGGGCATCTGAAGCAAACCATCCAAACTCCTTGACAAAGTGCTTCCATGCTTCACCATCAGATGGGTGCCTCAAAATACCCGGTTATGCAACCCTCTTCTCCTTGTGCCACTTGGTGTTCATCGATGCTTCCTTGGAAACAAAAAATCTCTGTAGCCTTGGGATTATAGGAAAGTATCGAAGCACCTTGTGGGAAATCTTTCTCTTTGCTTCCGGGTCTTTCCACCTTGAAAATCCACACTCGGGACAATGAGTTTTTTTGGCATGGTCTCCCCAAAATAGAGCACAGTCATACTTGCATACATGAATTGTGTCATAACCAAGCCCAACCTCAGAAAGAACACTCTTAGCTTTAGCATAGGACTTGGGAAAATTCACTTTTGGCAAAGCAGCACATAAGACAACCATAAATTGATCAAAAGCTCTATTTGTGACCCGGTTGTATATTTTCACGTAAAGCATCTTCGTAATGAATGACAACCTCGTCTCAGTGGTGCATCCCTCGTGAAGCTCTTTCTTAGCTTCTTCGATGAGTTTCGCATAGAAATTAGTGTCACTTGGGCCTCTGTCACTAGAATCATGCAGCTCATCTAACATCTTGTCAACATGATCATTATGATTCTCATTTCCATCATCATAATCATCATCGTCATCGCTTTGATACAAACTATGATCATAGTTTTCATCAGGACCATCATCTTCTCCATGAAAACTCCACTTTGTATGCAAGCGGCCATACCATTGGCGTGTAAGTGATACTCAATAGTTTCTGAGTGCTGCGTAATATTAAGGCATTTTGGCATGGGCACAATATTGATGCACCTTCGTTTGCGATTTGGCGCACAAACTCCATAAACTTCGTGACACCTTGTATGTAAAAAGGGGTGAACTTGCGCCCATGAGTAATCCTTTTCGATCCATCGCCTACAAAAATATATATAATGTGTTCCACTCGAGTCATGATGCCATTCAATTTGTACTAATCGATGTGAAAATTGTTTACCAAAGTCCAAATAAATCACAATGTGTAACATAAACACCAATCCAAATCAATTTCATAACAGATCTCAAAGAAACTCACATGTGCTTCCTATCGCCGTGCGCCGGCCTGCCGCGAAGCCTCGCTAGCTGGGATCGTGATCGATCATCGTGATCGCGTAGGTGCAAGACGCCGGGACTTGTAGATGAAGGGCCAGCGAATGTCATGATTGCCTGGACAAGGGATACCCTTGATGGCGCTCGTTCGCAAGAACAGAGAAGAAAACTGTTTGGAAGATCGCACAAGTCCTAACTATAACGATCCGTGTTTGTACATGCCACGTACTGCACATAGAGTTTACAAAATGGTAGGCCAATCAAACAATTCAAAAACGAGCGGTAGCCAGTGATAGCAAGCGTTTACTTTGTACTAGGTCCTCGGTTCGAAACCCATCTTTGCCCTTTTATCGTTTTTAACACAATTGCTAACTCGTTGGTCCCACGAACAATCGGTGACGGCTTAATCTACGACGCTCTAAAATTCGTCGTGCGGATAATCGGCGACGGTTTGCCATGACGCGAAACGCGACCGTCACGCATTATCAAGCATACGTGACGCCCAAAACTAATCCGTCACCTATGGTTACTTTCGGTGACGGTTCTGAATTTTGTCACCAGGCAATTCGTCACCGATTCTAGGATTTGTTGTAGTGATACACTAAAGAAGATTTTGTTGCTAAGAAACAAGGTAGTGAAAGAGAGCCTTGGGTCCAAAAACCTATGCCTTTCCCTAATAAGAAACACAAGTCAAAGGAAGATGAACACTATAATAAGTTTTGTGAGTGGATGAAACCTTTGTTCTTGCAAATTCCTTTGACTGACGCTATTAAATTGCCTCCTTATTCAAAGTATATGAAGGATATTGTCTCGAATAAAAGGAAGATCCCTAATGAAGAAATCTCTACTTTGCTTGCTAATTATTCCTTTAATGGTAAGGTTCCAGAGAAACTTGGAGACCTAGGGTTCCAACTATTCCTTGCTCTATTAAAAATAGTTATGTTATAACTGCTTTGTGTGATTTGGGAGTAGGAGTTAGTGTCATGCCTTTCTCTCTCTAGAAGAGACTTCAACTTGAAAAACTAATACCAACTGATATATCTTTGCAAATGGCTGATAAATCTACCACTATTCCTATTGGTATATGTTAGGATGTACCTGTTCAAGTGGCTCATAATTGCTTGATATTAACTGATTTTGTTGTGCTTGAAATGCCTGAAGATTATAATATGTCTATTATTCTTGGGAGACCTTTTCTTAATAATGTAGGAGCTGTTATTAATTGTAATCAAGGAAAGGTGACCTTCAATGTTAATGACAAGGAACATACTGTCTATTTCCCCAAGAAGATTGATAGGACTTATGGTTTGAATTCAATTGATCATGTTGAGGGCATTCAAGTTGGAGAAATATATTGTCCCATACCACGAGAAAAATTTGAAACTATTATGATTGGGACCATTGCTATCAAAGATGAGGTAACATAATCATTAGTGGAATACAAAGTTTTGTTTCATATAAAATTGTTTTGGTAACAAGACCTGATCAACCTTGTTAACAAAAGGATTTCATTGAACAAAACAATGTTTTCACCATGATTATCTCTGCTTACTTCTATTCTATCCATCTAAGTTTTTGCTTTCGTTTAGTTTACTTTTCTGTTGTTAGTTGCTTGCATTGTTATAGTGTCTTAGAACTTCTGAAGTTCTAGCCTTGTTTTGTCATTGCGTCATTCCAAAAAAATCTTTCTGTCAGAAAATCATCCTTTTATACCTGAAAATTGCTCAAAATAAAGTGTCTCGAAAAATTCCAGAAAATTCATATTAAACTTTTACGTGAAAAAAGTGGCAGAGTAGTGCCTGGAAGGTACCAGGGGGCCCAGCAGGCAGGCACACCACCTGGTGGCGCGGCCAGCCCAGGGGCGCGCCTGGCCATAGTGTGGGCCACCCCTGGCCCTCCACTCACTCTCTCACTTACCACTCTCTACTCTCTCCCGAGAAAACACCAGTTCATTGCTCGAAATCGCGTTCTTGCTGCTCTTGCCCTCGATTTTTTCGATCTCCTTGTTTAGCCCATCTTTGCTGCTGAAATTTGGAGCATTTATTCTTCGGTATGTGACTCCTCCGCTTGTCCAAGTAGATTTGTGTTTAATGGTTTATATCTTGAGTATTTTACTGTTGTAGGTGATAGGTTATGAGAGCTTGTAATCTTGTTCAATGCTTAGAGATATAGTTTTGATGCATGTTTAGGCCCCTTACAAGTCCCTATGAGTAGTGCCCTTCATTATATATTCACTTTGCAATCACTTGTTTAATGGATGTTTAAATTTCAGAATATCAAACATGAACAACCATACCTTTGGAGAAATATTTGAGAGGGATGCACCTAGGAGGTCAAGGCCCTCAAGATCAGCCTCTCAGTTTAGTCCATCATACAACGAAGATCTCATTGCACCTCGCATTGGTAATGAAGGAGATGATGGGGATGCTCACCCATCTAATTTTCCTTGTTTTACTTTCTTACAAGATGCAGGGATTCTTGATGATTTCTTGCTACTGATTCAGAGGGTTGGTTTGACCTCATACATGCAAGATGAGAGTGAGCAATACGCTATGCTCACCAAAACTTTTGTTGAGAGCTTCGTTTTTACTAACATGTTGTATCAGTCAACTATTTCTTTTAGAATTTATAATCTGCCCTTTACCATGCCATATGAAAGATTTTGAAGTATTATAGGTGTGGGCATGATAGGGACCGTGAAGAAGATTCAAGGGCGACCCGCTGATTTGCTGGAGCTCTATTGGGGTGTGACCAATGACGACGACCGCGTAGCTCAGCGCGGAAAGATAAGAAACATCCAACTCCCTGCTCTTAGATACTTCGCCTAGTATCTTGCTACTAGCGTTCTTAGTAGGGAGAATACGAGTAATATCTCCAATTATCATCTAGCCTTCCTCACTACTGCGCTTAACAATGATACTCTGTACAATCTTGGCTCTCTTATTGCTCGCCGCCTAGCTGCTAGGGGGCCTATTTATGGGGGCATCGTCGCTTCACGTATGGTCAATGCATTAGAGCTTTCGGTGGATCCCAATGATACTATATTGGCACCACAAAGGCTTGACCTTGCTTCCATCAAAACATATCACTTTGTCACTTCTGATTTTTATTTGGACAGTTTAGTATATAGGATGTTGTTTACTGATGGTGTTGAAAGGGAGATTCCTTTGTTGTAGTCTACTTTGTTCAGTGTTCACAGTAGGTTGTGGTCGTGCTCCAAGAGGAGGTGGACGAGCAGCTCCGCTTGCTGGGTTTCCACAGGCAGCACCAGGAGGATGTGCCCTCCTACGACTACTCTGCGCACTACGATGGGGCGTCCTCGAGCTCGCACCAGGACGAGGGTACCTCCTCACCGTACTACTGAGGCACTCCATCCTGGCCAGCTTGGGATTGATACCCACTTAGGCCAAAAGCCTAAGCTTGGGGGGGGGGGGGAGGTACACCTATATCGCACTCATCTCCTTATCATGTTTCGTCGGTACTTTGTATATTCATGTTTCGTTCTCTTTTCAGTTTTCGTTTTTTCTTTGCTTTTGCTTTCTAAAACACAAAAAGACCAAAAATATTTCCGTTGTTTCTCTTTGTTTGCTTCTTCTTCTTTTTTCCTTGGTTTGCTTTTCCCTTTTTGCTTTGCTTGAACTATTCGAAAAACCCAAAAAGATTTTGCTTTGCTCGTTCTTCCTTTTTGGTTCTTGTTTTTAAAAAAATCGAAAACACCAAAAATATTTGTTGTTCTTCTTTGGTTTTGTGAGTTTGTTGCAGGGTTCAGCAGTTCTCAGTGGAATTTGGTTTCATATTATTATTCAAGCCACACAAGTGAAGGGAAATAATGAGGATTAATGACAACTTGAGGTGTGGTAAGAGGCTGGTAACAAACTCTATTTGTTTTGATTTTTGTACATATACTCATCATTGTGGGCATGCTTAGTCTGTTCGTGTAGGGTGTATGTTATTTATGGATGCTTAGTAGTTCTTGCTTTCATATGATAAGCTCCAGCTCGCTAATAGTTTGTAACATGTCATATGAATGTTTGCTTGCATTACTCTATTCATAACTTGGTATGACACCGTGGTATCCTCCTCTGAATGTTTCACTTGAATTGACTTGGCACAAGCTCACGCATGCATATGACTGAAATAATCAGTTGAGCCTCGATGAATTATTTTGCCTTGAGGGTCTTGAATCACTTTCATGCCATGATTAGTCTTGTTTTGTTGTAAGCATGATTATGACAGTTATTGCTCTCTCATTTATCGCTCCCTTACTATTGCTAGCCTCCACTTGCACTGAGTATGCTTTACTCGTGTTTCCAATTCCCTAAAGCCAATATTGCCAAAGTGTGTCCACCATACCTACCTATTAGCATCATTTGTTGTTCCGTGCATATTCAATATGCCTTGTTTTCTTCCGAATAAAATGTTTGCTTGTTATGATAAAGTTAGTTAGTAAAGCTCTCACGAACTTGATGGCACACTTTATTTCCTACACTTAATAAACCTGAACCATTGTGACTGTCCATGAAAGTTATATGCTTGCAAATTATAGGATGGGGATTAGCAGAACCGTGCTGTCACGGGGAACACTTTCAACACCTGTAAATATATACCCAGTTGATATCATGCTCTTTTGTTTACGGATGTCGTCGGTGTGAAATAAAAGGGGAGCTTGTAAGTCCATGGAGTTATGGATGTGTGTTAGAGAAACGTCTGGGCCGCCGGTCTAATCCATGCCTAATCATGGTGGAAACCTGCAGCGTAACCATAATGAGTATCTATGAAGTATTCTTCTTATAAAAAAGAGATAGCTATTGAGAAAAAAAGAAAAAAAAGAGATATGAGAAAAGAGGAAAGAGAGAAAAAAGCACCATTTCCCCATGGTAAATAAGAAGATTGATGAGATACTCATTGTCTGCTTGCCTTGTCATTTTGATATGGGGATTCTTCTGTATCATCGGGCAAGGGGTACCCCGTTGGCGGTTCTCTATGATACGCACATATTTACTATGACAAGAACTTACCGGAACTAAAGTTGAGTAGCATGAGGAGCGACCCTCGTACTCAAGGGACATGAGATTTCTAGGTTATAGTCTGTCAAGCATATAACTCGGATTGGACCTCACTTTCACCTTAACCATATTAAAGATGCTCATGATAGGGGCAATGAGATCTCAAAGCTAATGAGTACCATACTTTCAGCATTTGGAAGCCTTTCAAACTATTCAAAACCTTTTCATTTCCTTGTTGAGTCTCCACATATTCTATGAGCACTTTCTTGAGAGCATAGTTATCATTCTTAGTATAATGTGCTTGTCTCAAAACTTGAATTGTTTGTGTTATGACTTTGATGCTTGTATCTTTGACATCTTTACTTCTAGTCTTCATTTGAACTTCAGAGGTGCCTTGGCATTCACAATAAAAAGGCAAGCGAGATACCACTCTATCATACCTTGTTATGAGCATTGTAATGTTGCTTATGTTTATGTTTCATGTTGCTTATTATTTTTGAGTTGGAATCTCTTTATAGCTTGCAATGCTTATTAAGTAAACTTAGTTGAATACTCCTTTTATGAATTGTCTAAGTAGTTGATCACAAGTTGAGAATATATACATCTTATGAAGCAAATGTCTTCGTGAAAGTTTCTTTTATCGCACTCAGTTTTCAACTGAATTGCTTGAGGACAAGCAATAAGCTAAGCTTGGGGGGAGTTGATACGTCCAAAACGTATCTACTTTCCTGAACACTTTTGCTATTGTTTTTCCTCTAAACTTGTGTGAATTGGATACAACTAACACAAACTGACGTTGTTTCAGCAGAATTGCCTTGGTGTCTAGTTTTTGTGCAGAAAATCAACTATCAGGAAAAATCCTGGAAAATATGCCAAAAAATCCTATTTCACCAGAAGACTTATGGAGCCAGAATACGAGACGGAGTGGGGCTGGGGCCTGGCCACACCACCTGTCATGGGCTAGGCTGGGCGCCAGGTGGTCCGCCACCCTAGACACCCCCTCGGTCTCCCTCTTCGCCTATAAGTTGCCTTCTGACCTAAAAACTCAGGGGGGGTCGACGTTTTTCCTGAAAGAGTTCCGCTCCACCACCACCACCAGATTTCGTGATTCGAAACCAGAAACTCCGTTCTGGCACCCTGCCGGGATGGGGAATTGGAGGAGATCATCGCCATCATCATCACCATCGCTTCTCCATCGACCATCCATGTTTCCCCCATCTATGAGTGAGTAATCCCCTGCTGTAGGATATGGGGATGGTAGGGATTGGATGAGATCGTTCATTGTAATGGCATCAGATTTTTAGGGCATGATGCCTAGTATCTATTATTAGTGCTTTTTGACTTTGTTGCGACTTGTTATGCTTAATGCTTGTCACTAGGGCCCGAGTGCCATGATTTCGGATCTGAACATGTTATTGATTCATTATGATAGTATTGTTTATGGTCTTACCTGCAAGTTGTATACACACGTTATTGTCCGGAACCAATGGCCCCGAAGTGACAGAAATCGGGATAACCAGAGGGAATGGCTTTGATGTGAGGATCACATGTGTTCATGGAGTGTTAATGCTTTGCTCCGGTGCTCTATTAAAAGGAGCACCTTAATTGCCAGTAGTTCCCTTGAGGCCCCGCTGCAAACAGGCTGGCAGGACAAAAGATGTTGTGCAAGTTCTCATTGCGAGCACATATGACTATATATGGAACACATGCCTATGATTATCTAGTACTTGGATGCTTTATCTTATTTATCTGCAATTGCCCTATGTTCTGATTGCCATGTGAATTGTCTTGTCCATGCAACGCCCGTCCATCCATCATGCCTACCGTGCTCCAATCCTATTGTTTGCTGCTATCGTTACTACTGTCTTTACTTTTACTACTGCTGTTACTTTACTATTGCTACTACAAAACTATTGCTACTGATAAACTGTTGTGAGCAAGATTGTTTCCAGGTGTAGTTGAATTGATAACTCAGTTGTTAAGTCTTATAAATATTCTTTGGCTCCCCTTGTGTCGAATCAATAAACTGGGTTTCACTTCCCTCAAAAATACTGCGATACACCCCCTATACTTGTGGGTCATCAGACCTAAAACCCCTTATATCAATTAGTGTTAGTTTTTTTAAAATCGCAAAGAAAGCTATAAAAAGGCAAATGAGTCAAAACCAATGGCCAAGTGTTAATACCTTACAAAACCTACTGAAATATGTTGAGGCCTTGCTCCCTGTTGTATTGTACTAGTGCTTGTTTGCCTTGTGATGATTATGGTGTCTTGTTTGTTTGCATGTGTGCTCTACGACAATGATAGTTGCGATTGTGATAACGTCAAGAAGGAGGAGGCATCTTTATTATTATTGGTTTTCTAAGAAGTACATGGACATATTGCTGACAATGGGCAAGCCACCTACTTGCTCATAAGCCTTGTCCTACTATTTACATTATGCATGTTTTATCTTACTTATTTATGCAAATGCATTGTTTTACTACATTTATATTTATATCTTGTGTTGGTTTGGATCCTCCAAACTGATGTCTACGCACTTCTATTATTGTAGACAGTTGTTGGGCCTCCAAGTGCAGAGGTTTGTAGAACGGCAGCAAGTTTTCCCTTAAGTGGATCTCCCAAGGATTATCGAACTCAGGGAGGAAGTTGTCAAAGGTATCCCCTCTCAAGCAACCCTGCAATCAAGATACAAGAAGTCTCTTGTGTCCCCAACACACCCAATACACTTGTCAGGTGTATAGGTGCACTAGTTTGGCGAAGAGATAGTGAAATACAAGTGGTATGGATATAAGACAACGGTGCTAGAAAATAGCTTGATGGCGTGGAAGAGACTAAAGGCAAACTGAAATAAAGATGGAAGCAAGGAAACATGTAACATATCTAGTTGCAAACGGTGTATCAATGCTTAGAAACAAGGCCTAGGGATCATACTTTCACTAGTGAACACTCTCATATAAATATCTTCTCTTCATGATACTACTCTTAACTACTCTCAGGTTGGACACTCTAATCCATGGTAGGGCTATAACAGCACACCTCAAAGTAAGCCTTTCCCATCTAGAAAACCCCACACTGTCACCTTGAGTACTAGATGAGTCCAACAAACACCACAATTTCATAAAGACATCCAACTCCAAATATAACTCATAACAAGTATTTGTAATCTCTAGCCTAAGTGCCACCATGGTGTGCACGCTGTCACTTTCACACACATGGGGAGAGCAGAGATCTAATAAAGCACTTGAGTAGCAAGGTAGATCTACTTGATTACAAAGCTCATGATCACAATATGATCATGCATAGAGAGAGAGATGAACACATAGCTACCGGTAGAACCCTTAGCCTCGAGGAAGAACTACTCCCTCCTCATCATGGGAATCAACAATGGTGATGGAGATGGCGGTAGAGTTTGATGGAGATGGCTCCGGGGGCACTTCCCTGTCCCGGCAGGGTGCTGGAACAGAGACTTTCTATCCCCTAAATCTCCCCTTCGGTGGCAGCGGCGCTGTGGAACTTTTCGTGGATTTCTAATTGACGACTTAGGGTTTATGCATCAGGAGGCTCTTATAGGCGAGAGGGGAGACTGAGGAGGTGCCGGAGGGGCCCACACCACCCCCTGGCGCGGCCTGGCCTGGCCCGCGCCACCAGGTAGTGTGGCCACCCTCTGGCCCTTCTCCGTCTCGTATTCTGGCTCCAAGTGTCTTCCGGGACAATAACAACTTTGGCTTTTGTCCGGTTCAATTCTGAGAATATTCATTTTCTGACTTTCCTGGAACCAAAAATAGCAGAAAACAGGCAACTGGCACTGTGGCATCTTGTTAATAGGTTAGTCCAAGAAATCATATGAAAAGTACTCCAAAGTTGGAACAAAACACAAGAAAGTAGATAAAACCAAGCATGGAACATCAAAAATTATAGATACATTTGCAATGTATCACAAACTCATACAAATAGTACTGCTAAGTTAGACTAGTTGGTGATTAATACCACACCCCATTTGAGACCCCTTTTTACGAAAGCAAAACTGAAGGAAATATGCCCTGAGAGGCAATAATAAAGTTGTTATTATGTATTCCTTGTATATGATAGATGTTTATTTTTCATGCTATAATTTTATTGATAGGAAACGTCAATAAATGTGTGTTTAATAAACAAATAAAAGGTTCCTAGTTATGCCTCTCTTATAGACTAGCTCGTTGATTAACAAGATGATCAAAGTTTCCTAATCATGAACATTGGATGTTGTTAATAACAAGGTCACAACATTTGTGAAATGATGTGATGAACATTCATCCAAAGTATAGCATTACGATCAAAGTCATTATGTTTATATTGCTATAACATCATACAAAGTAATCTTAGTCCTTAGACCATGAGATCATGTTAATTGCTAACACTAGAAGAGCATCTTGATAACATCAAACGTCACACCATAACAGGATGACTATAAAGGTGGGTTCAGTGCTACGAAGGTGTTATGTTGAGGCTCATGGATCAAGAGTGGAATTTGTCAATCCCAATGACGGATAGATATACTATGGGCCCTCTCGGTGATATCACATTAAGATAGCTTGCAAGCAAGTGATGTGATCACTAGAATGTTATATCACGGGAACGAGAAAAGAGTGCATGTCGGTAACGAGATAAAACTAGGTATTTGGATACTGATGATCGAATCTCGAACATGTATTATATCATGAGACAAAGGGATTAAGTTACTAGCGTTAAAGGTTCTCACGATCACATAAGTCATCGTTGAATGTGCATGAGTCAGTATGGATCTCCAGGTCCCGCTTCTGATTATTGATTTGAGAGGGGTCTCAGTCATGTCTGCATTATTCGCAAACCGTAGGGTGACACACTTAAGGGTTTCCAAACACCATTTTGGATCACATATGTTTCAGACGAAAGAATTGCAAAGCGCAGGAATTATTTCGATGGAAACCGGAATTGTTTCGGGTGAAATTACAGAAACTGGTTCTGCATGTGATATTGAAATGTTACAAGGGGTTTTATGTGAATGTTTGTTAATTAAAGTAATTAACAAAATTCTGAATAAAATAAATAAAAGAGTTTTATTAATTGAGAGTTGCATTAAATTTGGTGGAAATTTAATGCATGTGAGTGGAACTTTGGGTGGAGGCTAAATTGATGTGAGTGGAGCGTCCACCACATGAATGAGGAATAGGTGGGGGCACCCCCCTTGGCCGTCGTCCATGGGAGGGGAGGAGCCCCCCTCTCCTATAAAATTCCCCCTCTCCTCCCTCACAAAGCACACCTCCTCGTGAAGGATCTCTCTCCCCCTCTAGATATATTCCCCCATGGTCTCGGATTAGCGAGATACATGTTCCCGGTGGCCTTGCATCTGGAAGGAGTTGCTACTTCTGCTGATTCGCTGGAGCGAGGTGGTAGAGGTTGTCTGGTGGGTTGAACGTGTGTGCGAGGACGGATGCACTGCTGATTTGCGGCGCTAGGACTTCCACACGATCTTGAGATCGGCAAGCGTACGACTACATCATCTACGAGTTCCAACTCGTTAACAAAACTCTGTTGTCTTCGAGGGTAAGTTCTCTATGGATGTATATCCACCCATTGCTTGTATCTAGTAGATAGATCTTAGCGTATAGTTCTCATCGTAGGAAATTTTTTGTTTTCTATGCTGCGAACCCAACAGTGGTATCAGAGCCTGATCTATGCGTAGGTGCTTTGCACGGGTAGTCCATATATGTTTATATGTGGGAGATGATGATCATGTTATTGCTTCTTTCATGTATTTTGGATATTGGTGGCATAGTGGGATGAAGCAGCCTGGACCAACCTTACATGTCATCGCACATGAGACCGGTTCCACGACTGACATGCAACTAGTTTTGCATAAGTGGCTAGCGGGTGTCTGTCTCTCCTACTATAGTCAATATCTGATTTACAGTGAGTTGCTAATAACTTGGTTATCCTCGTTGTGGTCCGATGTTCGTAGGTAAGAACGGTTCTATCTCCGAAAGCCCTAAGCCACGTAAAACTTGCAATGGATAAATTAGAGGCGTCTAGTTTAGATCGTTGTTGGGCTAGTGTCTTGATATGGTATTGTTGTAAGTAGATGTATGATAGATACTCTTACAACACACTTAACGTGTAAGTTCCATAGACCTTGGCCTTACACACAAAGGAATGATAAAGATCATACCACGATGCACATGATAGAGATCAAATGCATGGACTATATCATCCCACTTCACACATTAGATGTTTGCATCTTATATTGCTAGTTTGGCGCTTTTAGTAGCATTGTAAGATGATCCCTCATTTAAATATCAAGATAAACTGTGTTCTTCCTTAAGGATGCACCATTCTATGGATTGTGTTTCGAGACATCACGTGATGATCGGGTGTACTCGACTCTACGCTTTCATACAACGGGTGTAAGATAGTTTTACACACGCGAATACTAAGGTTCTTACTTGGCGAGCCTAGCATGTACAGACATGGCCTCGGAACACGGATCGAAAGGTTAAGCATGAGTCATATAGTTGATATGATTCCCATATAGATGCTCGCCTTTGAAGCTACACCGACTCACGTGATGATCGGACTTGGTGTAGTGGATTTGGTTCATGTAATCACCAAAAAGACACGAGGGGTGTCGGTTTTTAGTAGGAGTTCATTAGTAATTTGGATTAGTTGAACTCAATCTGTCATAAACTTAGTCTAAATAAACTTTTCAAATTCTGTTGTAGATGGCACCACCTGCTTTTAATTTCAACGTGTTCATGGAGAAAGAGAAACTTGCTGCGAATGGTAGCAACTTCACCAACTGGGCTATGAATTTGAGGATTCTCCTCACTGCTGCACAAAAGCAATATGTGCTAGAGGCGCCACTAGGCCCCCCCACCAGCTCCTGATGCCCCTGACAAGGAAAAGAATGTCTATATAACTCGTCAGGAGGACCACAACTTAGTTCATTGCGGCATACTGTATGGGCTAGAGCCAGAACTTCGAAAGCGTTTCGAAAATGGCAATGCCTTTGATACCATGGGAGAATTGAAAATGATTTTCGATACCCATGATGTCATAGAGAGTTATAATGCTTCTGAAAAGTTCTTTAGCTACATGATGGAGGAGAACGGCTCCGTTAGTGAGCACGTACTCAAAATTTCTGGATACGCCGATAAGCTTGTGTCCTTGGGAATAACGATTCCCATTGATTTAGGCATACATCATGTTCTCCAATCTCTGCCACCTAGCTACAAGAGCTTCGTGATGAACTATAACATGCAGGGCATGAAGAAGTCTCTTCCCGAGCTTCTATCAATGCTTAAGACTGCAGAAGTGGAGATTAGGAAAGAACATCAAGTGTTGATGATCAATAAGACCACCAGTTTCAAGAAGGACAAGAAAGGCAAGCAGAAGGGAAAGAAGGGCGGCAATCTGTTGCCATACCTGAAAAGAAATCCTGAGCTGGCCCCAAGTCTGATACCGAGTGCTACTATTGCAAGGGGACTGGCCATTGGAAGCGCAACTGCCCCAAGTATTTGGCGGACAAGATGGCCGGCAAGGCAAACAAAGGTATATGTGATATACATATTATTGATGTGTACTTGACTAGTACTCGCAGTAGCACCTGGGTATTTGATACGGGATCGATTGCTAATATATGTAACTCGATTCAGGGGCTATGGAACAAGCGACAGCTAGCAAGGGATGAGGTCACGCTGCGGGTCCGCAATGGATCAAGAGTTGATGTGATCGCCCTCGGAACGCCGCCTCTCCATATGCCATCGGGATTAGTGATAAATCTAAATAATTGTTATTTGGTGGCTGCACTAAGCATGAACATTGTATCCGGATCATGTTTGATGCGAAGTGGTTATTCCTTTAAATCTGAAAACAATGGTTGTTCAATTTATATGAATGATATCTTTTATGGTCATGCACCTGTGATGAATTGCAACTTGAGTGTGACTCAATGTCCTGTAACGGACAATGATAGAAAGAAGATGTCTGACGTCCCCTATGCTTCTGCAATAGGATCTATCATGTATGTAATGCTTGGTACCCGACCTGATGTGGCATTGGCTCTTAGTTTGACGAGCCGATATCAGAGTAATCCAGGACCGGATCACTGGACAGCTGTGAAAAATATCCTAAAGTATCTGAGAAGAACAAGGGATATGTTCCTAATCTATGGAGGCAATGATGAAGCTCTGAACGTAATAGGTTACATAGATGCGAGCTGGAATTCAGATCATGATGACTCTAAGTCTCAAACAAGATTTGTTTTCTTGGTGAATGGTGGGGCGGTAAGCTGGAAAAGCAAGAAGCAGCCGGTGGTGGCACAATCTTCAATGGAGTCTGAATACATTGCTGCAGCAGATGCAGCAAATGAAGCTGTTTGGCTAAGGAATTCGTCATTGAACTAGGAGTTTTTCCCAATGCACAAGACCCCGTGACGATCTATTGTGATAACACGGGAGCCATTGCAAATGCAAGGGAACCAAGAACTCATTCCACAGCCAAACACATCAAGCTTAGATTTCACGTCATCCGGCAGATTGTTGACGAAGGTGAAGTCAAGATTTGCAAAGTAGATACGGAGCTGAATGTAGCAGATCCTTTGACTAAAGCTCTCCAACATGACAAGCACGGACAACACCGAGATTCCATTGGTGTTAGGTTCCTGCCTATTGTAAACTAGTTTTGTATACTCTAGTGCAAGTGGGAGACTAAAGGAGTTATGCCCTAGAGACAAATAATAAAGTGTATTATTTGATATACCTCCTGTATGTTCATAATATGTTTCATACTGTGCTATAACTGTGATAATACAAAACGTTAATACACGTGTGGTATGTAAACAAACTGTGTCTCTAGTTACCTCTAGTGAACTAGTTCATTGGTCATGAGGATGGTCTGTGTTTCAAGATCATGGGCATTTATGCCAACTGATAATGAGGTCATGTTATTAGTTGAATAACATGATAGACAAACATCCGACCGTTATATCGTAATGAGATCTAGTTACAAAGTTCACCATTGATGATAAAACACAAAGAACCTCTCAACCTGATCCTTTGATTGTGAGGTAATGCAAATCACCATTCGAAGAAGCTTAGATGGTTATCAAGAATCATCTCGTAACAGGGTGATCAAAAAGGTGCCACTCAAGTTTTCCGAAGGAATGCGTAGAGGAGTACGTATCAAGACCAGGATTTGTCTAGTCCATGTAACGGACAGATACATGTGGCCATCTCGGTGACGTTGCATTAATAACGCTTGCAAGCATGTGACTAGGTCACAGAATGCAATGACATGAGAACGAGAAAACAAGTTCATCGGTAACGAGATCGAACTAAGGTATAGAGATACCGAAGATCAAGTCTCGGATGAATTAGGTATCGTATGACAAAGGGAATGGGGAACGACTATCTCACGGTTCGAGCGATCGTATTCGTGAAACACACGGGGGGTCACATGGCCATCCAGGTCCCTCTGTTGATCATTAATGTGAGAGTGATCTCTATCATGTCCGGAGTGTTTCTGAACCAAAGGATGTCATGCTTAAGGGTGGGGACGCTTAGGATAGATGAGGTATCGTATGAGAAATAGAGAGAGAGAGAGAAACCAGAATAGTTTCGGTAACATCCGATGGAGATCGGAAGGGGTCCGGAAGATGTTCCGGAGTGAAGGAATAATATAATATGTATGTTTGAATGTTAATTGGAGAATTAATATTAAATATATATTTTATTTTATTTTAAAGGGCACTATATTGCTAATGGGCCTCACCCGAGGGGAGGCCCAAGTGGGCAAGGCGCCTAGGGAGTGGGGGCCAGCCGGCCTAGGGCTAGTGGGCCGCCCCAGTGGGGCCCACCTAGGGCCGGCGGCTGCCCCATGGTGGCCGGCGGGTGTGGGCATTAGTCCCACACCGCCTGGCCCCTGGGTGGTGCGCCCCCCTCCTACTATATAAAGGGGCCCCCTCCCCTTGCAATACACCCATTCCTCTCATTCTCTCTCTCTCTCTCATCTGCTGAGGGCTTCCCCGTAATATTGGGGAGGACTTCGTAGTTGAGTTCTCCACCTTCACACTACCATCGTGTGATCGGCGATCCGACATCTACTTCTTCCGCTGCTCGGCTGGATCGGAGCCCGGTTGACATCCACTACACCGGACGTGTGACGAACTTCGGAGGCACCACACTTGGGGTGTTGCTCGTCTTCATCAATATACGCCTTCCTGCGTAAGGCGTGCCACTCTCTGCAAAGGTATGAATACTGTATTCCTTCTCCGTTACTTATGTCTACATAGTATAGATCCTGGTATTAGTGTTCGAGTAGATAGAATTTTTTTGTTTTCTGCTACGGAACCCTTGAGTGGTATCAGAGCGGGTCTATGGGTAGACATGTCGTACGGATAGAACACATAGTAATATGTGGGCATTGATTCTCTAGTTGCTACCCTCTTTAGTGTTATTGTTCATATCGCGGCACTGTTTGATGAAGCGGCCCACAACCGACCTCATGTGGTGATTCACGAGACTGGTCCACAAATCAATGTGGCTTAGGGGGGTGTCTGTCTCTCTAAAGTAGTTGATATGGCATTGACGCTGGAGGGCCCTGAAAAGGGAAGAAGAACGGCAATCATTGAATCCATGTTGTGGCTCGACGTTCGTAGGTCGGAAGGGGTTCTGCAGCGAAAGCCCTAAAGCCGCGTAAAACATGCAATAGTCAATATAGAAGCATCTATCTTCGTTATTGCATAGGGGCAAGTATTATAACATGACAATGACAAGTTTGTGAAACTCTCATTGAAGCTATTGATGATGATCATAAAGCTATAACCATGTCATAACACTTTACTTTAGAAGTATCACTTATCGTGCTAGTATACTTACTAGACGGTAGCATAATAAGATAATCCCTCATAGTATTCCAGTTATCATATTCCCCTTGTGTGTGCACCACCAAGAAAGTTCTTCGGTATGAGGCCGGCCGTGATGATCGAGGGTCAGACATATCTACGTTCGCATACAGTGGGTGCAAGCCATGTTGCACTGCGAATACACACGAGTTAGAACTGGCGAGCCTAGCATGTACAGACATGGCCTCGGAATATAAGAGACTGAAAAGTCGAGCATGAATCACTTAGTTGATGTGATCGACATTAGGGAATGTCCACCTTTGATGTTGCACTGATGGCCGTGATGATCGGGGGAGGTGCAGGGGATAGGGATCATGTGATCACTAAACGTGTAGAGGGATGTTCGTTTAAGTGGAGTTCCTTTATTAAATTTGAACTCATTATTATGAACATAGTCTAAACACTTTGCAAATCCTTTGTAGATGTCTCTCCCACCCACCTTCAACCTAAGCATTTTCCTCGAGAAGGACAAGCTGAAAACTGATGGAACCAACTTCACCGCATGGTTCCGCAATCTTAGGATCCTCCTAGTCCCCTACAAGTTGACTTATGTCATCGAGGCTGAGCTTCCGGCTAAGCCTGCAGATTCTGCCTCCCAGGACGAAAAGAATGTCTGGCAGTCCAAGGCGGACGATTTCTCCCTCATCCAGAGTGGAATGCTCTATTCCATGGAGTCGGAGCTTCAAAAGCGTTTTGAGAAAATGAATGCTTTTGAGATCATTGAGGATCTCAAAGCCGTCTTTGCTCCGCAGGCTCGTGTAGAGAGGTATGATGCTTCCGAGCTCTTCTTCTCTGCTAAAATGGAAGAGCACAACTGTATTAGTGAGCACGTGGTCAAAATGTCTGGCTACGTCAAGCGTTTAAACACCCTGGATTGCAAAATCCCGGAGGAGCTCGCTATAGATACGGTGCTGCACTCGCTGCCCCCTAGCTATAAGAGTTTCGTGATCAACTACAACATGCAAGGGATGACTAAGACCCTTGCTGAGGTGTTCGCCATGCTCAAGGCTGCTGAGGTTGAAATCAAGAAGGAGCACACGGTGTTGATGGTCAACAAGACTACCAACTTTAAGAAACCGGGGCAAAAGGGAAAAGGCAAGGGTAAGAAGTCTAAGAGGGATGGCAGGTTTGTTCCTAGCACCCCAAAGACTGCGAAGCCTGGCCCTAAGCCCGACACTTCGTGCTACTACTGCAAAGGGGATGGGCACTGGAAACGCAACTGCCCTAAATACCTTGAAGACAAGCGAGCTGGCAAGATAGCCATCCCGGACAAAGGTATATATGATATACATGTTATTGATGTATTCCTTACAAGCGCCAGGAGCAACACCTAGGTATTTGATACCGGATCTGTTGCTCACATTTGTAACTCTCAGCATAACCTGCAGTGTAGGAGGCGCCTGAGGAAGGACGAGGTGACGATGCGCGTCGGCAATGGTTCGAGAGTCAAAGTGATGGCCGTTGGCACCCTGCATCTCCGTCTACCGTCAAGATTATTGTTGGTTTTGAATAAATGCTATTATGTACCCGCACTGAGTATGAATATTGTGAGTGGGTCTTGCTTGTTGCAAGACCATTATTCGTTTAAATCAGGAACAAATGGTTGTTCAATTTATATGAATGATATTTTCTATGTTCATGCTCCTGTATGTGATGGTTTATTCCTACTTGATCTTGATTGTGATACACACATCCATAGTGTTGATGCTAAACGTTGTAAGCACAGTGATGATAATTCCATGTACATATGGCATTGCCGTCTTGGTCATATTGGCATAAAGCGCATGAAGAAGCTTCATTCAGAAGGGCTTCTTGGATCATTGGATTCCGAATCCCTTGATACATGTGAACCATGCCTCATGGGCAAGATGACCAGGACACCATTCTCCGGAATAGTGGAGAGAGCTGTAGACCTACCTAGGATCATACATACAGATGTATGTGGACCAATGAGTGTCTCAACACGCAATGGTTATCGTTACTTTGTTACCTTTACTGACGACTTGAGCAGATATGGATATATCTACTTGATGAAGCACAAGTCTAAAACCTTTGAAAAGTTCAAGGAATTTCAAAAAGAGGTAGAGAATCAACTTAACAAGAAAATCAAGCACCTTCGATCAGATCGAGGAGGCGAGTATTTGAGTTATGAGTTTAACATGCACTTGAAGGACTGTGGGATGATCCCACAGCTTACGCCAGCCGGAACACCACAGCATAATGGTGTGTCGAAACACCGTAACCGGACCCTATTGGATAGTGTACGGTCCATGATGTCTTTAACTGATTTGTCTGTGTCTTTTTGGGGATACGCGTTAGAAACTGCCGCTTTTATTTTAAACCGAGCACCATCCAAATCCGTGGAGACAACACCATATGAGATATGGTATGGGCAGAAGCCAAAGTTATCTTTTCTGAAAGTTTGGGGATGTGAGGCGTATGTTAAGAAACTGCATCCTGACAAACTCAAACCCAAATCAGAAAAATGCATCGTTGTAGGATATCCAAGGGAAACTATTGGATATACCTTCTACAATCAAGCCGAAGGCAAAATGCTTGTCGCAAAAAACCGGCACCTTTCTCGAGAAAGAGTTTCTCGCAATAGGGGTGAGTGGAAGGAAAATCGAGTTAGATGAAATTGTTGATCCTTCTCTCCGCATTCCGAGTAGCGCAACGGAAGTTGTTCCGAAACCGCTCTCCAACATGGAGGAAGAGTCCATTGATGCTGATCAAAACAATGACGTCGAGACTCCTGAGGTTCGCAGGTCTACAAGGGTTCGTGCCACTCCAGATTGGTACAGTAGCCTTGTAATGTCTGTCATCTTAGATGATCAGGAAGAACCTGCAAACTACAAAGAAGGTATGGGTAGTGTTGACTCCGAGAAATGGCTAGAAGCCATGAAATCTGAAATAGGATCCATGCATGAAAACCAAGTTTGGACCTTGGTGGATCTTCCAGAGGGTCGCAAGGCCGTGGAAAATAAATGGATCTTTAAGAAAAAGACAGAGCGAATGGTAATGTGACCATTCACAAAGCTCGACTTGTCGCAAAGGGTTTTTGACAAATTCAAGGAGTTGATTACGACGAGACTTATTCTCCCATAGTAATGCTTAAGGCCGTCAGGATTTTAATAGCAATTGCTACACATTTCGACTATGAAATTTGGCAGATGGATGTCAAGACCGCATTCCTCAATGGTCACATTGATGAAGAGTTCTATATATTGCAACCGGAAGGTTTTGTTGATCCTAAGGATGCTGGAAAGGTATGCAAGCTCCAACGGTCCATTTATGGGTCTAAGCAAGCATCTCGGAGCTGGAACCAATGTTTTGATCAAGTGATCAAGAGTTTTGGATTTGTCCAAAATCAACAAGAGTTCTGTGTTTACAAGAAAGCGAGTGGGAGCTCAGTAGTTTTCTTAGTAGTATATGTGGATGACATATTACTCATGGGAAACGATGTGGATCTTATGAATAGCGTGAAAGCGTATTTGAGCCACCAATTTTCCATGAAGGATCTAGGTGAAGCTGCATACATATTAGGAATCAAGATCTATAGAGATAGATCAAGGCACCTAATAGCATTAAGTCAGAGTACTTACATAGATAAGATTTTGAAGAGGTTCAAAATGGAAAACATCAATAGGGGTTTTACACCTATGATGAAGAATTGCAACTTGAGTGTGACTCAATGTCCTGTAACAGACAATGATAGAAAGAAGATGTCTGACGTCCCCTATGCTTTTGCAATAGGATCTATCATGTATGCAATGCTTGGTACCCGACCTGATGTGGCATTGGCTCTTAGTTTGACGAGCCGATATCAGAGTAATCCAGGACCGGATCACTGGACAGCTGTGAAAAATATCCTAAAGTATCTGAGAAGAACAAGGGATATGTTCCTAATCTATGGAGGAAATGATGAAGCTCTGAACGTAACAGGTTACATAGATGCGAGCTGGAATTCAGATCATGATGACTCTAAGTCTCAAACAAGATTTGTTTTCTTGGTGAATGGTGGGGCGATAAGCTGGAAAAGCAAGAAGCAGCCGGTGGTGGCACAATCTTCAATGGAGTCTGAATACATTGCTGCAGCAGATGCAGCAAATGAAGCTGTTTGGCTAAGGAATTTCGTCATCGAACTAGGAGTTTTTCCCAATGCACAAGACCCCGTGACGATCTATTGTGATAACACGGGAGCCATTGCAAATGCAAGGGAACCAAGAACTCATTCCACAGCCAAACACATCAAGCTTAGATTTCACGTCATCCGCAGATTGTTGACAAAGGTGAAGTCAATATTTGCAAAGTAGATACGGAGCTGAATGTAGCAGATCCTTTGACTAAAGCTCTCCAACATGACAAGCACGGACAACACCGAGATTCCGTTAGTGTTAGGTTCCTGCCTATTGTAAACTAGTTTTGTATACCCTAGTGCAAGTGGGAGACTGAAGGAGTTATGCCCTAGAGGAAAATAATAAAGTGTATTATTTGATATACCTCCTGTATGTTCATAATACATTTCATACTGTGCTATAACTGTGATAATACAAAACGTTAATACATGTGTGGTATGTAAACAAACCGTGTCTCTAGTTACCTCTAGTGAACTAGTACATTGGTCATGAGGATGGTACGTGTTTCGAGATTATGGGCATTTATGCCAACTGATAATGAGGTCATGTTATTAGTTGAATAACATGATAGACAAACATCCGACCGTTATATCGTAATGAGATCTAGTTACAAAGTTCACCATTGATGATAAAACACAGAGAACCTCACAACCTGATCTTTTGACTGTGACGTAATGCAAATCATCATTCTGGAAGAAGCTTAGATGGTTATCAAGAATCATCTCGTAACAGGGTGATCAAAAAGGTGCCACTCAGGTTTTCCGAAGGAATGCGTAGAGGAGTACATATCAAGACCAGGATTTGTCTAGTCCATGTAACGGACAGATACATGTGGCCATCTCGGTGACGTTGCATTAATGAAGCTTGCAAGCATGTGACTAGGTCACGGAATGCAACGACATGAGAACGATAAAACAAGTTCATCGGTAACGAGATCGAACTAAGGTATAGAGATACCGAAGATCAAGTCTCGGATGAATTAGGTATCCTATGACAAAGGGAATGGGGAACGACTATCTCATGGTTCGAGCGATCGTATTCGTGAAACACACGGGGGGTCACATGGCCATTCAGGTCCCTTTGTTGATCATTGATATGAGAGTGATCTCTATCATGTCCAGAGTGTTTCCGAACCGAAGGATGTCGTGCTTAAGGATGGGGACGCTTAGGATAGATGAGGTATCGTATGAGAAATAGAGAGAGAGAGAAACCAGAATAGTTTCGGTAACATCCGATGGAGATCGGAAGGGGTCCGGAAGATGTTCCGGAGTGAAGGAATAATATAATATGTATGTTTGAATGTTAATTGGAGAATTAATATTAAATATATATTTTATTTTATTTTAAAGGGCACTATATTGCTAATGGGCCTCACCCGAGGGGAGGCCCAAGTGGGCAAGGCGCCTAGGGAGTGGGGGCCAGCCGGCCTAGGGCTAGTGGGCCGCCCTGGGGCCACCTAGGGCAGCCCTGGTCAGTGGCCGGCGGGTGTGGGCATTCGTCCCACACCGCCTGGCCCCTGGGTGGTGCGCCCCCCTCCTACTATATAAAGGGCCCCCCCCTCCCCTTGCAATACACCCATTCCTCTCATTCTCTCTCTCTCTCTCATCTGCTGGGGGCTTCCCCGTAATATTGGGGAGGACTTCGTAGTTGAGTTCTCCACCTTCACACTACCGTCGTGTGATCGGCGATCTGACATCTACTTCTTCCGCTGCTCGGCTGGATCGGAGCCCGGTTGACGTCCACTACACCTGACATGTGACGAACTTCGGAGGCACCACACTTGGGGTGCTGCTCGTCTTCATCAATATACGCCTTCCTGCGTAAGGCATGCCACTCTCTGCAAAGGTATGAATACTGTATTCCTTCTCCGTTACTTATGTCTACATAGTATAGATCCTGGTATTAGTGTTCGAGTAGATAGAAATTTTTTGTTTTCTGCTACGGAACCCTTGAGTGGTATCAGAGCGGGTCTATGGGTAGACATATTGTACGGATATAACACATAGCAATATGTGGGCATTGATTCTCTAGTTGCTACCCTCTTTAGTGTTATTGTTCATATCGCGGCACTGTTTGATGAAGCGGCCCCCAACCGACCTCACGTGGTGATTCACGAGACTGGTCCACAAATCAAAGTGGCTTAGGGGCGTCTATCTCTCTACAGTAGTTGATATAGCATTGACGCTGGAGGGCCCTGAAAAGGGAAGAAGAACGACAATCATTAAATTCATGGAATTTTTGGCAAGGCAAAGAGGCTTTTGAAATGGTTTGACCATGGAATTGGTCGGAAAGGAAGGAAAGAGATTTGGTCGTGGTATGACCGAAAAGAAGGAAAATTGGGTGCCCATCCTAGTGGTTTCCAATTTTGCAAATGTTTAAAAATGTTCTACCAAATATTTTTAACAATGATATAGAGATGCTATATCTATAAGAGAAACTATGTTTTACACAGAAACCAGCCTTAGATAAAGCCAACCTACTACCAGATCCATATTGTATATCCTCTTATTATTATTATCTTAAGGTGGTTTGCGAGTACATTCAAAAGTACTCACTGACATTGTCCCTGACTATTTACTTGGCCAGACCACGAGAAGGAAAACGAAGAAGAAGGTGACGTTGACGACTATGCGAGTTAGGCCGTTCTCCCAGTCAGCTGCCTGTAGGGTTAAGGCATGATTTGGGCTCTACGCTTGATGATGTTCCGCTGGTGATAACATGAGTAGCCCGACTAGGCTCATTTAAGGTATAGCCATAATGGCATTATTGTAAGTCTTACTCATTATATTTTGGATGTTGTAATGTCGGTTATGTGCCGCGACAGAGTTATTACGGGATCATGGCAATATGTATATCAGGAATTCTCGGATGCTTAATCCGGGGGGCCCACAATCCTGGCAGGCCTTGTCGGCCTGCCACCACCATGCATCCGTGTCCGTGGATGCCGAGGTGGCCCAAGGAAGCATGGACACAATCGTCAGAGAAGGAAATAATTTAGCAGAAAAATGTCGCCAATTATAACTCTAGAAAATTCTTTTTGTGCCAATAACTCCGAGAAATTCATATGGTCTTCGATTGTACTAAGAGCTAACTCTAACATATCCGCAGTACTATAAACACTAGAACTGTAAAACAGGTATATGTTGTACTAAAAATTCATTTTCGGTCAGAAACTTCGCCGCGTCGAACATAAACCAAACTAGGAACAATTTAAAAAGCATTCACGTGATTTTTTGTGAACTAGTCTTGATCCAAGTTCACAAACAACCAGTGATTTCAGTGAATAAATACAGAATTAATCTAAATTTACACAAAAATAACATTGGATTCATCGCCGCCGCTAAAACCCTAACCGTATTTATCAAAATGTGGCTCCAGATACCTAACCAGTGCCTACGGGCACGACGACGAAGCGACTATGAGGTTCACTCACTGTTGGAGGAGAGGTCGATGATGTTATGCAACTCCTTTGTGCGGCGGTTGCCTCCTCGGCGGCCAAGTGCTCCCTCTCCTGCGAGACATCCATCTAGAACAATAGGTCGTCAAGGCGCCACTCCTCCGGAGGCGCTTCACATCTGTTGTCGCCGCCCAAAGCAAGCACCTCTTCATCTGTGTCGTCGCCCTGTCCTCCTCAAAGTTGCCATGGACGAAGTCCTCCTCCCTAATCTCGCACCCTGACTCCTCGTCGGTAGAGCAAGGGTATGTGCCGATGGAGGGAACATCCTTGTTGGTGGAGGATGACATAGGTGGGGGGAGCGTCCTTGTCGTTGACGTGCGAGCTGTGGAAGAATGTCAGCGACAGCATGGCCGTCGTTTGTGTAGCGCCTTGTGTCGCGCTTCGTGCACCGTCGGAGCGGACGCGCTGCTTGCACTCCTCCTCGTTGGGGGTTCCACGACCGCGACCGTGCAAGGGTGTGGAGCAACCCACCTGGCAGCCCCAACTCCGATTGACGAGTTCCTCGACCACATCCAGGTGCATGGGTGCCGGATTTGTGATGCACTATATTTTTTTTATAGATCTGTCGTCGTTTACCACTATGTGCTAGACCAAAAAGACCCCAAAACCGAAAACACGCCGGAAATTTATGGGTTTGGACTTTTTATTGTGTTAGAGTAGCTCTAAAGCAAACCTAGGAATGGACAGCCCGGCCCCAAAAAAGCCCATGAGACGGGCCAAAATAGTCCCATGGGATGGGCCTAGGACAAAAAAATTGTGGCTAGCTAGACCTGAGATAGAAAATTCAGAGATTTAAGGAAGGCCCGTCCTGACGGTCCGACTATTTTTCCCTGCTGGGGCCGGGCTTAGCCCTAGGTTTTGAGCGACGGGCTTTTTCTGATCCGGCCCAGCTCGAGAAATGTCTAGTTATACTCTAAGGAAGCTCAAGGCAAGGAGCTGTAAGGAGATGTGGCCCAAGATTGGCAGGGCAAGAGCGAGACTAGGAGTGGGAACTGAGATGTTCCAATGCCTTGGAAGTCTTAGCACGGTATCATACAGGACTAAAACACCAAGGGCCTGTTTGATTCACAGGAAAGAAAAAACACAGGAATAGGAAAAATGCAGGATTGGAATGTCATGTCCACTTGAATCCTAAGGATTTGGAGACTACATAATTTTTTCTTGAATGCGTGTTTGATTCGCAGGGAAGGCAAAGAAATTGTAACATGAGGTTTGGGTGGATGGAAATTTTCCTCCAAAACATAGTGCAACGCAATCCTATAGAAAAAAATTCTAAAGTTTTAATCCTACGAATCAAACGATGCACAAAGGAAAAATTCCTAAGGATCAAAATCCTCTAAGTTTTCTACGAGATTCCTTTGAATCAAACAAGCCCCAAGTAGAGTAGCAATATGTAGGGCGTGGAGAATGTGAGATGGTACATTTTGGAGGAGAGGAAGATGAAAAAGAGAAAATAGGAAAGAAAGCTGGACAGGCAAGAGGCCCTAAAAATCAGGGGCAGTCGGAAACAAACCACCACCACAATTCTCTATTCCCGCACGCCAAACCAACAGCCCCACATGTCACGCGGACGACCCTGCTGCTCCGGGCCCATCTGTCATCCACAGCATAGGCCACCCCGCGGTCGCCTCATCCCCACGCGCGCCCCGCCACGTGGCAGCACCGGACGCACCCTCCCCTCTCCGCTCCGCTCCGCTCCGCTCCGCTCCGCTTCCTTGCTCTCGTCTGTCTATTAAACCAAAACAAACCCAAACCAATCCGCCTCCTCCCCTGCTCTCGCCATCGCACGCGCACACCAATCTCGCTCGCTCTCTGGCTAAGATCCATGGCGGCTGTGAGCGGACGCGACGTCCTGGCGGAGGAGGAGTTCAGCGAGCGCGAGCTGGAGGTGGCCGCCATTCTCGCCGACCTGCCGTCCATCGTGCGGGCGCAGCGCCGCCGCCAGCGCCGCCTCGAGCAGCAGCAGCAGCAACAGCGGCCGGAGATCCCCACGTGGGGGCGCCGCCGCCCAAGAAAGGCTCCGGCGGCGGCGGAGAAGCCCGCGGTCGTAATCCCTTCTGCTGTTGACGACGACCATAGGATGGGCGGCGCCGCCAGCCCGGACACCCCGCTCGCCTTCCCCGACGACCGCCACGACAACGAGGAAGACCTCAAGAAGGCGGCGGCGCAAGATGAGGTAAGATCTGGGCCCCCTCTGCCAAATTCTGTTCGCTTCGATTTCGATTTTCGCCGGTCGTTGACGTGTTCCTCTGCCTCTGCTCAGTGGGCGCAGCAGCAGCGCGGCGTGGTCGCGAGCTTGTCCCACGAGAACGCCCATCTTCAAAAGGTTCGTGACCTCTTCCTGCCTGACTGCCTTTCGAGTTGTTCTTCTTTTGTCGTCATCAATCTCGTGACGTGTGCTGCAACCTGGATTTTGGATAGCTAAAGTAGTTCTCGATTTAACCGATCTTGATCGGAAATTGGTACGGTCCTAGGTACTAACTGACACTGTTCCGCTCCCTATTCACTGTGGCGATTGGTGAATCGGGAATAATTTTTTGAAAACGAACAGCAGATCGAGGAGTACAGAGCCCGGCTGGAGACCTCGCGGACCACAAACGACAGCCTCAACCAGATGCAGCAGAGCAAGGTGACGACCCCCTCCCCTGTTTCCCCTCCTCTGAATCTCTCTCCGCTCGAATCGATCCAGATTGCTGTTACAGTACAATGGTTTTCTTCCGCCGCAATTCTCCGTTGATTTGGAAAGATAAGCTCAATTCAATCCGCCATTGACCGCGCCGGGTTCTTTTCCTCTGTTTCCTTTCCTGGATTGGGGCCTCGTGTCCCGCTAACCGTGTGCGCGAACCTGGAAAGAAACGAGGCTAACGCGGGCGCCACGTGTCACTGTTTTGCAGCACAAGAAGCGGTACCGGCCGCCATCGTCGGAGGAAGAGGGGCAGCGGAGGCCGAAGCTGCAGGCGCGCATCGTCGCCGCCGTTGCCGACCGGCCGGCGCTGGACCTGAACGAGCCTGCGGACGCGGACGCCGAGGACGCCAAACCACAGACCGTGGCGGCGCAATGGTTCCACCGTGGGCACCAGCAGCTTATGCAGCAGAAGGCGGCGCTGACTGCGGCCGCGCGGCGGAGGCGGCGGGAGATCCGGCGGGCCAAAGGCGCCTCCTCGGCAAGCAGGACGCGGCGGGTAGGATAAAGGATAGGGCACTGGCCACAATGGCCAGCGCGGTGTCCAGATTCCTCCCCCCCCCCTCTCGTTGTTGAGGCGTGCTAGTACTACATCGAGACTGCGACAGCAATATTTTTGGTTGAATTGGAATTTTGCGAGATGAATTTTCCATGGACGAGCTGCGCGAGGTGCAGCAGAAAGAGCAGCAGCAGTAGTATATAGTATAGTGGTGGTATTACAGCTAAGCTGTACTCATCTGTTGGCAATAAGCCAACACTAAATTATTAGATATTCTTCATTATATCTCCATTATGGGGCATATATTTGTGGTTTGGTGTGTTGATTCCTCAATCAAGCATAGGTCTCAAGATATTGATTAAAAATGACGAATAAATAGACCTGATTTGTGAACACTACACCATGTCCTCGGACACAAGGCAGTCAAAAGTGCCTCCAAAAATAGCAAAAGTGCATCTAATTGTTTTAAGGCAAAAGAAAAAATACCAAATCTAGTTGGGTTGGGATATGTATTTAGAGGCATCATTGATCTAATTTTCCCTACTATCTGTTTGATTTTTTAGGGTTAGGGTTCATGATCTTGATCTTTATATAGGTTAGGGTTACTAGTTCTTGATCTTGTTAGGGTTCTTGATCTTACCTTGGAAATGCTAGAACATAATGTGCATGTGTTAGGATCTACCATCTAAGGCAAGATGCTTACAATAAGAATATTTATGTTAAGTATTGAATACGACACAAGGATAACTTAGGATGCTTGACATGTTTGTTTCTAACTTAGAATCATTACATTTTAATGTGTTTAAGTATATAGTTGTTCCTAGCAAGTTAAACAGAATTTGCATATGTTATAAAGCAGCAAATCTGAACTCATATCATTTTGATGTATTTAAGTATTTTGTTTTCAAATGACTGAACTTTTATAATTTAACAATAGTAATCCAAATTAAACAACTTTCTGAATTTTTTAAAAAGACTTTAGTGAATAGATCATGATATGTTTACAAAATGTATTTCTGAATGTTGAATATAGAATGTACATGTTTATTTTAGGTAGTGTTGCACATGCTAGAATGAAGATTGTTCCTTGTGTATTTTTATAAGTTGATTGACTTCATTACATTTATCTGAAGCATCAGTTTAATTAGGTGTGCACAATAATTTATATTTAGTTTCAGAAGTAAAACTTGTTTTACTGGTGCTATGTATATGGATAAATGCAATATTTGATTATGTTGTTTCTATGTGTTTACTAGTAGAATATTAATACTTACTATACAATATGAGATAGATTGTACAATGTAGAATTTATATGATGGGTGCAGTGCAATGTAGAAGCTTAGTACATGCCTGGACTTTCTGGATTTTATTCTCTCTAATGTGTGAATTTTCTGAATTATGGTCGGGCATTGACATATTTGTTATTTAGGATGATTGACAGTTTTTGTTTATAAGTTGAACTCATATATTTTACTAAAGCAACAATGTCTAAACTTTATAAATGTAGATGTCTGAATTTTAGTTTGGTATAATACCTGAATTTTAGTTTGATATTTTTATGGTTATGGTTCATGATCATCTTTATCTAGGTTAGGGTTACTAGTTCTTGATCTTGATTAGTGTTCATGATCTTTATCTTTGAAATGCTAGAACATAAGGTGTATTTAGGATTAGGCTCTACCATTTGAGGCAACTCTTTATAATAAGAATATTTATGCTAAGTGTTGAGTATGACACAAGGATAACTTAGGATGTTTGATATGTTTGTTCCTAACTTAAAATTATTACATTTTAATGTATTTAAGTATGTGGTTGTTCCTGACTACTTAAATAGAATTTGCATATGTTATAAAGAAGCATACCTGAATTCATGCCATTTTACTATATTTAAGTATTTTTTGCTCCCCTAAAAAAGTTTTGTTTGCTAATTAGTGAACTTTTGGAATTTTATAATAGAAATCTGAATTAAACAAATTTTTGAAAATTTTAAAAAACCTTTAAGGAATAGATCATGATCCGTTTACAAAATGTATTTCTGAATGTTGAATCTTGAGTCTAGAATGTACATGCTTAGTTTAGTGTGCTAGAACGGAGATTATTCCTTGTGTCTATTTATAAGTTGACTTCATTACATTTATCTGATGCATCAATTTAATTAGGTGTGAACACTAATTTATATTTAGTTTCAGAACTAATTTTTTAGTGGTGCTATGTATATAGATAATGTGGAATATTTAATTATGTAGTTTCTATGTATTTACTAGTAAAATATAATGCTTACTATACAAAATATGAGATACATGGTACAATGTACAATGGTGGGTGTAGTGAGTGAAGTGTAGAAGCTTAGTACATGTGTGAATTTTCTAAATTTGACTGTCTATTAATGTATGAACTTTCTGAATTAGGATCAAGCATTGTTATATTTGTTATTTAGGATGGTTGATATTTTTCATATGTAAAAAATCATTATATTTTACTAAAGCAGGAATGTCTGAAATTTATAAATTCAGATGTCTGAATTTTAGTCTGCTATACTATCTGAACTCTCTGCATTAAGATTGTATATGCTTAGTGTAGTGTTAAATTGGAGTGCACTGTAGATGCTCAATGTACTAACTACTAACAATGTCTGAACTTTTCGAATTGTTGTAGTACTGTCTATACTCCTCTTAAATTCTGAACTAATTTGAATTTAACTTAACAGATGGGATCCAACAAAGATGATGCTATCATCATCGATAGTGATGACAATGTTGACAAGTCTGATAACATGTACTACACCGATGAGGATGTTAGTGAAGAAGAGATTCCAAGGTACAAGTTCACCAAATTTGTGAAGCTGACGGTAGGAGGTATGAATAACATCACCACTTCTTAGTAGAATAGTGTAGTAGTTTAGGAGAAAAGGAAATAACATTTGCATTTGCATTTGTTTCATCTAGGACCTCTCTATGCGGGGAATATGCCATTTGATCAACATTGCTATTTTGCAAATGAGATGACACTTACAGAGCTTCAACAGAGGTTTCTTGTAGAATTTGTTAAGGATTCTCCAGGAGAACCTATAAAGAACTATGTCTACAAGATGACCAATTCATCTGTCATCCTAAATAAATGCAAAATGGTAAAATGATATTTTGTTAATCATGTAAAAGTCCCAATTTTTTTACTATCAACTCCATGCTAATTGTGCTAACCTTTTATTTTCATAAGAATTTGGAATTCACTTCACCAACAGGTACCTGGAAAGGTACCTTATAGAACCTATTAAGGTAGATGTTGATTGCAATACAAGCAAGAAGATAGATGTTGAGTGCAATACAAGCAATGAAGACTTCAAAATTAGAATGAAGCTGGGCCAGGGAACAAATAAGGCAATTATGACAAGTGGATGGGCAACTGCAGTAAAGATGTACATGATAGAAGAGAAAGATATATGCATCTTCAGCTTCTGGCCAAAAAGGGAGAGTGGATTGCATCTTCTCATCACGCATCTTCACCCATGAGGTAGTTTGTGATGCTGGAATCCTACTATTAAAATAACTACAAAGTATGAGCTATGTGGTGGTTGTCATGTGAACCGTGTGGTGGTAATATGTGATATGAACTGATATAACTAGATGGTAAGTATGCCTTTTTGACAGAAAAACTATGGGTAAAGCACCCAACTGCATTATTTTTTTATATAAACTATTTACAAGACAAGAGAAGTGTTTGGAGTGAATATTTTATGAAGTATCCAACCATTGCTGCATTCCTTCCTTTAATATAGATTTGGCTCAATGCAGAATGATAAATAAACCATCCTTAAAGAATCTCATATAATCTACATCGTAGCTATCAAATATATGTATGTTCCCGTGATTCCATAAAGCCCAGCACCCACCAATCACCATTTCATGAAAGTAGATGTTTATGTATCTTCTCTTTCCATCCATGAGCATATCCATTGTGTCTGTCTTGGATTATCCTGGCATAATGCACAACTTGTACTTTTATCATGGAATTTTCCTTATGAGTAGGTCCCTGATATTGTGTCTATCTTGGAGAAGCAGCCAAAAGAAACATTTGTATTTTGGTAGCACACACGATTTCCACATCCATAGCATAAGTTTGGGTCCTATCCTAGCTCAGCTGGGCCTAGGGTTGTATGTACCTTTTTGCTAGAGTATCTGCCATATTTGTCTTGGAATATCCATTTACTTTCTTATTAGTGCCCTTATATAGTAGGATCCAATCCTGCATATCATTGCATTACTTATATGCAATAATAGATAGAGGGGTGAAAATGATCATATATATATATCCTCATTTGCCAATTAGCATGCTTTTTTTCAGTGGTAATATTCTTATCATAGGAAAAAGAGAATAGTGTGGGAATTGTGACTTGGCCATAGGTTCTATCCATTAGTACTTCCATAACTTTATAGTGCTACCATCACCAGGTTTGCACGTGGTAAGATTCTAGAGAGTATCCCATAAAGATATGTAGTATTTCCACCAAAATGAGCCAATTGGAGCTATGCTATGTGGTGTGTAACATGGCCTGAAGGGAGCATTCTAGATAACCTGCACATAGGGTACATCTTGTTGATTCATGAATTTGTGTAAGTTTTTTTTACAAGAATATAAGAGTTTTGAAAACTTAGGTTTAATACACCTAGTCCTCTAGCAGCCTTAAGATTGCAAAAAATTTCCCACTTAACAAGGAATTTACCTTTTTTCAATATCTTTCCCATACTCCACAGCCATAGGAATTGTTGGGTTCGTAGCATGGAAAACAAAAAATTCATATGATACGAATAACTAAGCACCAAGATCTATCTACCTAGATACAATCAACGAGTGTATATACATCCATAGAGATCTTACCCTCGAAGACCAAAAAAATTTGTTAACGAAATCTGATTTCGTGGATAATGTAGTCGTTCACTTGCCGATCTCAAGATCGTGATGAAGTCCAGCAAGTCCAGTAGGTTCAGCACCAGTAAGTCCAGCACCACAAAGGAGCAGTGCATATGTGATCGCACACATGTTTGGTACCCGACAACCTCCGCGTCCTCGCTAATCCGAGGCCATGGGGAAATATACTAGAGGGGGAGAGAGATCCTTCACGAGGAAGTGTGAAGTGAGAGGAGGAGGAGAAGGGGGATTTTTATAGGAGAGAGGGGGAAAGCCCCTCCCATGGCCGGCGGCCAAGGTTGTTCCCCCACCTCTTCCATCATTCATGTGGGTGGAGCTTCCACTCACATAAACACCCCTCCACTCACACTTCCACTCACATGCATTAATTTTCCACCAAAAGTAATGCAACTCTCATTTAATAAAAGTATTTTATTTATTTTATTCAGAATTCTATTAATTACTTTAATTAATAAAAATTCATATAAGACCCCCTGCAACATTTCAATATCACATGCAGAACCAATTCCAGCAATTTCACCTCGAAACAATTCCGATGTCTATCGAAATGATTCCAGCGCTTTCATAATCTTTCTCTAAAACATATTTGCTCCTAAATGGTATCGGTATCCCTTAAGTGTGTCACCCTATGGTTCACCAATAATGCAGACATGATCGATACCCCTCTACGATCAATAATCAGTAGCGAGACCTAGAGATCCGTACTAACTCATACACATTCAACGATGACTTCAGTGATCGTGAGAACCTTTAATGCCTATAACTAAATCCCTTTGTCTCGCGATATATTACATGTCCGATATTCGATCATCGATATCCCCATACCTAGTTTGATCTTGTTGCAGACAAGTACTCTTTTCTCGTTCCCGTGATATAACATTCTAGTGATCTTATCACTTGCTTGCAAGCTACATCAATGTGATATCACCGAGAGGGCCCCGAGTATATCTCTCCATCATCATGATGGAAAAATTCCACTCTTGATCCATGAGCTTCTACATAACACTTTCGAAGTATCTGAAGCCACCTTTATTGTCACCTTGTTACGGTGTGACGTTTAATGTTATCAATTTACTCTTCCTGTGTTAGTGATTGACATGATCTCATGGTCTAAGGACTAAAGTTACTTTGTATGATGTTATAGCAATTTAAACACAATGACTTTGATCGTATTGCTATACTTCGGATGAACGTTCATAACATCATTCCACCAATGTTGTGACCTCGTTATTAAAAAGATCCAATGTCCATGATCAGGAAACCTTGATCATCTTGTTAATCAATGAGCTAGTTTATATGAGAGGCATAGCTAGGAACTCTTATTTGTTTATTAACCACACATGTATTAACGTTTCCAATTAACATAATTATAGCATGAGAAATAAACATTTATCATAAACATGGAATAAGATAATAACCACTTTATTATTACATCTCGGGCATATTCCCTTTTGTATCCCACTTGCACTAGAGTCAATAATCTAGTTTGTAAACTTGCGCATGCAACACCTATGGCTTTCTAGTATTGTATATACGCGTTTGCTAGTGGTAAACATAATCTCCGAATCTGACACTTTCAGGTCCTTATGTATTTGCATGTCTTTGCGTCTCTACGCATCACTCATTCTCTAATAAGATGGCATTACATAAAGTTAGTCCTTTGGTGACCTTTTTTGTTCCTTTGGGTTAAAACATGTTGATATTATTGTCGTACAATATATCTTCATAGTAAACCCACTATGAACAACACCTAGTTTGATAACAAACTACTTAACACAAATGCCCTCCTTTGCTGCTACTATAGGAGCCATATACTTAGCCTTTTGTTGTAGTATCCATCACAATGTATTAACTTTGGAACTCATCCAAATCCACCATGGAACCTCCTTGCCATTACATTGTGCCACCCATAGTTTAAATTTAGATAAACTTTAACTTGTATTTTGTGACAAAACTAGTATCAATGTAACACTTTACAATGAACTATTTGTGACCTCTACATAAATATATTCTTAGTTATTTCAAAGATCATAAGAATATCCTTACTATCATCTAATGATCATCTTATGAGTCATCCTAGTAATATGCTCATAATATTTAGAGCATATGAGATATCTGGATTTGTACATATCACGGTATATATGATTAATCAAAATACTCATGTGATTTCACTCACTAAGTGTCAAAACACTTGAATCTTGTTTCACTTACCAAGTGTCGATACACTTGAATCTTGATACAACCTTTTCCATGCGGCAAGAACCTTTCTTGTCGTTTCCATATTGAACTTATTCAATATCTCATATATGTATGTCTAGCACAACCATATTAGCGTTTCAATCTATCCATATAGACATTGATGCCCAATATTCCGGTTTTGCCCAAGTCTTTCATTGAAATCAAATTTTACTGAAATTCTTAACCCGTGTCAATAAAAGATACATCATTTCCAATGAACAACATGTCCTTTACAAAATGTATTCTCAGCGCTCCCACTTAATTTCTCGCAAATACAAGCATCTCTTCATTGTATCCGATGAAATTAAGCTTTTTAACAATTTCATCACGGTGAAGATTCCAACTCCACTATGCTTACTTCAACTATTGAAGGTTGCATCCTTTGAATTAAAAAAACCCTTTGGACCGTGTCATGCACACGTCCTATGTAACTATTATATTAGAAGAACTTTGTTTTGTTTGTTCAACTACCATAAACCAAAATTGACATATGTAGTGGTTGCTACATTAATCCGTCCAGACTAAATATCGCTATGAAAGATCAAATCTTGTCGTAGTCAACTCCTTGAACATTGTCGTAAACTCTTTTCTGACATGTTAACTATTTCATAGATGCCAAATATCCATGTCTATTTCTTTATAGATCCAAATACGACTGATAGGCTTCATGCCTTTCCGGAGGGTCTTCCAAGTTCAAAAACTTGATTTCTCATGTATGGAAACTATCACTGATTTTATGACTTCTAGTCACTTTATGGAGTCAGGGCCCATCTTCGTTTCTTTGCATGTAGTCGGCTCATCATTGTCAAAACAATAACAATTTTTTAATCAAATCTCCGAGATCATGTAGTCGGACCATTTGATTGTTACCTGACCCACATGGTTCAATAGGAACTCAAATCTCCGAGATCACAACCTTTGTAACCACGGGAGCCATGAGCATTGTTGCCACCTTTGGGACATTTTCCGGCACTGTGCTACTTAGCACATGTTGCTTAGGTTCATCAGCCTAATCAAAGTTCTATTGTCCTCCCACTCAAGTTTTTGCGAAAAATTCCTTAAGAAACTGGACGTTCTAAGTGACAAACACTTTTGTCTTCAATGTTATGGAGGAATGCCCAACTATAATTTTTGGATAACCTACAAAGATGTGCTTATCTGACTTTGGTTGTAAAAACATTTTACTTACGCCTAGAATACGAAAATTTAAGAAAGGACAACTTGGGTTTTATCCCAAACCAGAACTCATATGGTGTCATTTCAACGAATCACAATGGCGCTCTTTTCAGTGTAAAAGCGGCAATATCGAAAGCTTTAATCCTTAAAATATAATTGCAATTTTATAAATGACACGTTTGATCTTCCCATGTCAAACAAGGTATGATTTCATCTCTTGAACACTCCATACTCATATGGATTATCGGGAAATACAAATACATGAAACAATTCCTCAAATCTTAGGTGTTATACAAAACTTGTAACTCGAATATCTTCCTTTATGATTGAATCATAAATTCTTTATTTTATTGTTACAATGATTTTCCACTTCATCATGAAAGTCTTTGAACATTTTTCAAATGTTTTATTCTTCTCCCTTATTAAGTAAATATACACATATATTTACTCAAATTCCTGGAGAAAGTATATGAAGTTGAAAGATCCACCGCACTTGGCTACACATAATAGACTGTATACATCATTATGCACAATGTCCAATAAGTTAGTCATCCATTCCTCTTTGGCCTATGAACAGAGTCTCAATTATCTGTAGGAAAGTCTCACAAGCGTTAATTGATCAAAATCAAAGACTCCAAAAATCCATTAACATGGAGTTTCTTCATGTTTTCTTTCCTATATAATTTAAATGGAGATGTCACTTTGTAACTGATCTTTCAATCATTTGTCTTGCAACATTTTAGCATTAGTTTTTATGGGTGTGATTTCTCCAACTAGACTTGTAAAAGTTCTTCCATCTTCTATGGAATACGGTAATTATTTGAACAACCATTGTTCTCATAATATCAGAAGAAAATAACAATTATTAAAACAAATCTTGAATGCAAGCTTTGATGTCAACAAGAAACAGAATAACACTTTATTTGTTTTCGATGAACATCATCCCATATTATCTTGCTAGTTACTTAGGCCATTGCAGTTCATGAATTGTGTTGTTCTTGTATGACACTTCACACCAACCAATTCGGTATCCAATACCCAAGAACCACATTGTTTAACAAGCAAAGAATACAACCATAACATGTATATCATCTATATACCTAAGCTGGGCATTTCCAGTCTTTCTCTTTTTTGCCAAATATTTTATAGATTCTCTTTCAGCATTTCCTTTTCCTTTTAAAAGAATCTATCATCATAAATATTGGCACCATACACATGACACATAGTCCAAAGCTTGTTAGTCAAACACTAATATCTTGGACTTGCACTTTTGAAGTAGATCACCATCATCAAATGTTTGGCGTTCTTTCAAAATCCATTTTTTAGTAATATTTTAGTGTAGTAAACATTTAACCTACATCTTCTACTCATCCTTATCATGACAACTTTCATGATCAAGCTACTATAGCCTATAAGGGCGAATCGCGAGTATAATGTCAGTTCCCAAAACCTTTTTGGGAGATTAGGATGCCTAGCGTCTCCAACCTTCGTAAATTCTGATACAACATGAGAACATGTATTTTGCCAAATTATAATCTATCATATTGCAACCATAAACAGTGTTTCAGATATCACAATATCTTCCACCCACAACAATTTCTGAAACAATTATTTCAGCTCCTAGATAACCTCGTTATTAAAACAACTTTTGAATATCAAGAATCATGGAGGTAAACATGATACTTTAGATACTAACACTGGAATTGTTACTCTTGATTTAATACTACTTATTAAACTTCATGGAGTAAATGGAGTTTGCTGAAAATTTGCAATAGGACTTTTAAACTTTAGATTGATACTCAAAATAATACGATACCAGTTCGTAAAGTAAATATCTAGAATTCTGTAGTTCTATTATCTCAACTATAACTAAGCATAAGGTAGTACACGGATGCCAATGACTACAACAAAATATGCAAATTCACTTTGATTTAGTTTATGATAAATTGAGTTCGAATAATCCAAATTACTAATGAACTCCCACTCAAAAACAACATCCCTCGTGTATTTTTGGTGATTACATGAACTAGATCCACTATACCAAGACCGATCATCACGTGAGTTGGTGTAGCTTCAAAGGCGAGCATATATATGGTCATCATATCAACCATATGACTCATGATTTACCTTCCTGTTTGTGTTCCGAGGCCATGTTTATACATGCTAGGCTCAAAATTTAAGAACCTTAGTACTCGCATGTGTAAAATTGTCTTACACCCGTTGTATGCGAATGTAGAGTCTATCACACCCGATCATCACGTGGTGTCTCAAAATGACAAACTTTCTTAATAGTGCATACTAAAGGAAGATCACATTTTTGTCTTGATATTTAAATGGGGGATCATCTTATAATGCTACTAAAGCGCCATACAAGCAATATAATATGAAAACAAACTTCATATGCAAAAAGTGATATGGTATGGCTCTTGCACTTGATCACTATCTTGTGCATCTTGGTATGATCTTCATCATTCCTATATGTGTAAGGCCAAGGTCTATGGAACTTACACTTTGGTATGTTATAATTTCCAAGAGTATCAAGCCATACTGCAAATTATAACATTACCATATCATTACACTTGCCCAGAAAACCAAAAACTAGACGGTTCTAATTTATCTTTTGCATGTTTTTACGTGGCTTAGGGCTTTAGGAGACAGAACCATTCTTACCTACGAATATGGAACCACAATGATGATAATCAAATTATTAGAAACTCGTTGTAAATCAGATATTGACTATAGTAGGAGAGACAGACACCCGCTAGCCACTTATGTAAAACTAGTTGCATGTCAAGCATGGAGCAGGTGTCATGTGCGGGCAGATGTAAAGTTAGTCCGGGCCGCTTCATCCACTATGCCACCAATATCCAAAATACATAGAAGATGCAATAACATGATCATCAGCACCCACATAATCATAGGTGTTCTACCCATGCAAAGCATCTACGCATAGATCAGGCTCTGATACCACTGTTGGGTTCGCAGCATAGAAAACAAAAAAATTCCTACGCTATGAACAACGAAGCACCAAGATCTACCTACCTAGATACAATCAACGGGTGGATATATAACCATAGATATCTTACCCTCGAAGACCGAAAAACTTCATTCACGAAATCTGATTTCGTGGATGATGTAGTTGTTCACTTGCCGATCTCAAGATCGTGATGAAGTCTAGCAAGTCCAGTAGGTCCAACACTAGCAAGTCCAGCACCGCAAAGCAGGAGTGCATCCGTGATCACACACATGTCCGATACCCTAAAAACCTCCGCGTACTCGCTCCAGCAATGCATCGGAAGAAGCAAATCCTTTCAGACAAAGCCACTAGGAACATGTACCTCGCTAATCCGATGCCATGGGGGAATAAACTAGAGGGAAAGAGAGATCCTTCACGAGGAGGTGTGAATTGAGAAGAGGAGGAGGGGGGTTTTATAGGGGAGAGGGGGCAACTCCTCCCATGGTTAGCGGCCAAGGTGGTGCCCCCACCTCTTTCATCATTCATGTGGGTGGAGCTTCTACTCACATAAACACCCCTCCACTCACAGTTCCACTCACATGCATTAGTTTTCCACCAAAATTAATGCAACTCTCATTTAATAAAAATATTTTATTTATTTTATTCAGAATTCTGTTAATTACTTTAATTAACAAACATTCACATAAAACCGCCTGCAACGTTTCAATATCACATGCAGAACCAATTTCAGCAATTTCACCCGAAACAATTCTGGTGTCTATCGAAATGATTCTAGCGCTTTCATAATCTTTATATAAAACATATTTGCTCCTAAATGGTGTTAGTATCCCTTAAGTGTGTCACCCTAAGGTTCAAGAATAATGCAGACATGATCGAGACCCCTCTCCGATCAATATCAGCAGCGGGATCTAGAGATCTGTACTAACTCCCACACATTCAACGATGACTTCAGTGGTCATGATAACCCTTAATGCTTGTAACTAAATCCCTTTGTCTGACGATATATTACATGTCCGATATTCGATCATCGGTATCCCTATACCTAGGTTGATCTCGTTACCAACAAGTCCTCTTTTCTCGTTCCCATGATATAACATTCTAGTGATCTTATCACTTGGTTGGAAGCTACATAAATTTGATATCACCGAGAGGGCCCCGAGTATATCTCTCTATCATCGGGATGGAAAAATTCCACTTTTGATCCATGAGCCTCTACATAACACTTTCGGAGTATCTGAACCCATCTTTATTGTCGCCCTGTTATAATGTGATGTTTGATGTTATCAAGTTACTCTTCCGGTGTTAGTGATTGACATGATCTCATGGTCTAAGGACTAAAGTAACTTCATATGATGTTATATAAATTTAAACACAATAACTTTGATCATATTGCTATACTTCGGATGAATGTCCATCATATCATTCCACCAATGCTATGACCTCGTTATTAACATCCAATGTCCATGATCAAGAAACTTGGTCATCTTGTTAATCAACGAGCTAGTTTATATGAGAGACATAACTAGGAATTCTTATTTTGTTTATTTAACACACATGTATCAACGTTTACAATCAATAGAATTATAGCATGAAAATAAACATTTATCATAAACATGGAATAAGATAATAACCACTTTATTATTGCCTCTCGGGCATATTCCCTTCAGGAATCCCCTAGACGATTCCTTCACATGGTCAATTATTACTATAGGAACTTTAACAGAGCACATGATTTTTTTAGCTTTGTATTAAATGTGGATTTAACCTCAGTGTGCCTTCCATCATAAGATAAATTTATTGAATGCAAGACAATGTTTTGTAAAATATGTTAATAATACCAACAAAGTGTTTAATTTTTGGATTGGTAGTACCCATAGGAAGGCCTAGATATGTGAATGACAGAGTCTCTGTCTTACCCAAATTCATTGGCCAGTGATTGACATCCCTCAGGGGTTATGCTTGTTTGGCAATGCGGAGAGCCAGGCTGAAAACAAAACTTTTCTGCTCCGGCAAGGTCTACGGTGAGCCACCCAAGATCCGACCAAGGTTAAAGGCAATAGCTCGTACCTCTCGACGCGAAGGTGTAGAAGCTGAGGAAGCGCATCACGATGGTGCCGTATGTTCCTCTTGTTTGGCTCCAGCGAAGTTCTCGATCCTGGGACCACCTCGTCGCCGAGTTGCTCCTCCTCCTCCTTCTGCCTCCGACTTCGCCACCTAACACGCCCAATGAGCACCGCTGATGTGGTGCCTCTACTGTCTCACACACGTACAAGGTGGAACAACATCAAGTGAGATGCTAGTCTCAGTCTTGCCACCGTGGGATGGGAAGGTGGTTGCCAAGTCTAGGGAAACCCTAGGAAGCTGCACTGGATTAGACTGTCTTCACTACAAGAAAAGTTTCCTTCCGCAACGACTTGGCCCGACGGTCGTCGTAGAAGGCGCGTCTTCTGCGATGAAATTCTCGGCTTGGCCGTGGCTGATAGAAATCTTTTTTTTCCAGTTTCGGGGCCCTCTACTATGACGGAACCGCTAAAACCATGGAGGAAGCTCGGCTGGCGTGTGGCAGAAGCAAGATTTTCGTTTCCTCACGTGATGTTGACTCACCAAAGTCTTTTGAGGCGGGTGGGTCCCGAACATCAGTGTCTCTAGAGGACCATACTTTTCGGCCGCGCCTCCTTGATTTGAACCCGATAACGTTGCTCGATGCGTCTGCCGTTTAGTTAGGCTGCTAGGTCCCACATGTCAGCCTCTCATTAGAAGGATCGTGTGTATGATGGAATTTTTTTCCTTTTCTCGTGCTACCCTGTTCCGAAGTTGATAGCGTTGCTCGATACATCTACCATTTAATCAACCTCTCGGGACCCACATGTCATCCTCTCATTAGAAGAAACATGTGTATGATGGAATTTTTTCCTTCGCTGGCGCTACCCTATTCCGAAGTTGACAGCGCTGCTCGACGCATCTACTGTTTAACCAACCTCGTGAGCCCCACATGTCATCCTCTCATTACAAGAAACATGTGTATGATTGATTTTTTTCCTTCGCTCGCGCTACCCTGTTCCGAACTTGATAACACTGTTTGATGCATCTACCGTTTAATCACGCTACTGGCCCCACATGTCATCCTCTCATTAGAATAAACATGTGTATGCTGGATTTTTTACCCTATGTCGCGCTCCTTGTTCCAAACTTGATAGCGTTGCTCACTAAATCAGCCGTTTATTAAGGCTGGTGGGTCCCTTATGTCAGCCTCACATTAGAAGAATCGTGGGTATGATGGAATTTTTTTATTCTCTAGCGTTACCCTGTTCCGAACTAGATAGCTTTGCTTGGCAAATCTGCCGTTTGCTCACGCTGCTGGGTCCCCCATTTCAGCCTCTCATTACAAGAAACGTGTGCATGCTGAACTTTTTTCTCGCTCGCACTTCCCTATTTCCAACTAGCAACATTGCTCGATGTAGCATCTGTATAAGGTCGTGCTGCTGGGTCCCACATATTAGCTTCTCTATAAATGAAATGTGCGTATGATGGACTTTTTTTGGCCATGTCCACTGTTTTGACCTTGGTAACTTGCTGGGTCCTAGATGTCAAGCACCTCTATGCAGGAAACGTGTCTATGCTAGGTCCCAGATGACAACCTCTATTTGAAAGAAAGGTGTGTATGTTGGAATATTTTTCGGGTCCCAGATGTCAGCCTCAGAGTACAAAAAATGCTCATAAAGGCCGAATTAAAAAGATTTTGGGCTAACTAGGGGCGGATGTCCTATTCGTCATGGCTTATATTCCATGGGCTCACTCCATGGGCTATGGTCGGTGGCCACAAGACCACGAAAAGGCTAAATTAGAAGGTATTGGGCTATGCTAGGGGCTGATAGGCTAATTTCATGGGCTATGCTTGGGCCTGTTGGGTTTGACATGTCAGCTTCTCTGTGTGTCAGATGGACTTTTTTTTCGGCCGCGCCCGTTGTTTTCACCGTGGCAGCCGTGTATGGTCTTACTGTTGGGGCCATTATGTCAGCCTCTCTGGCATGTTCTGGCTTGTGGGTCCCTGATGCAGCCTTGTATGTTCTGTCTAGTGGGTCCCCGATGCGAGCCTCTCTGTACAAGTATTAATTTTTTTTCGAACCCACCCTCAAAACAAACTCTAGGGATGCTACATGCTGGTGGGTCCGTGCTGTCAGCCTCTCCGTAATGCGATATTGCTAGAAAAAATGGAAAGCCAAGATACAATTCGAACAAAAGACCTTCAAATCAAATAAATGTAAATGGAGTGCGTTGCCACTACAACAAAGATATTTATAGAATAAATACCATTAAACTTTTATTAGTACTACAATTTATATATTAGTCTTCTTAAAAATATTTTGTGTGTCTATGTTTATCTCTTTTAAAATATAAAAGGGCAGCGCTCCTGGCATCTCAATTTATAAAATGCCACATAATGGAGTATTTTCTTAAAAACATGGGTAGGCAGAGTTTTTTTATTTTGAGAGGTGGGGGGCAATGCCAACAAGACCGAATTTAAAAAGACTTTGGCTATTCTACATAGGATGCTCTACGTGGGTTATACTCCGTAGGCTATGCTCCATGGGCTTCATTCTCAAATTTTAGTGGGTTGTGCTTAGCAGTCCCCTGACCCCTAAAACGCTCAATTAGTATGTTCTCAGCTATTCTCCATGGGCTCCTTTCTCAAATTTCACTGGGCTGTGGTCAGTAGTCCCCTAACCCCGAAAAGACTGAATAAAAATGTTCTGGGCTAAAGAGGGGCCGAATGAGCTACTAGATTTCTTCTCCTGGTTAATAAAAATTGCATTGTGATGTGCTCTGCCGGATTCGAAACAAAGATCTCAGAGAGGGAGGGGAAAAGCGATAGTTCTTTTTGGTACCATTCATGTCAAAATTCAGCGGTACAAAATAAGGTAGAAAAATTATCAATAGATTCGAAGTTCATATTCAGGAGCACTTGACCAATTCAACAGCATTTCAAAAGTGACCAATTCAGCAAAACAGACAATGAAATACAATAGCAGTACATAGAGAACCAATTTTTTCAGCTCTAAAAACCTTGTTGCACGATTAGTTTGTCCTTTTCACTAAACACACTCGACCATTGGAGCAAGCAAAGCTGACGATGAAGTCTGCTCTGAGTACCTTCTTCTCACATCAATGCTTGTGTGACCCTCGTATGCAACCCAAAATGCCCAAGTCTCATCTAGATTGTGACACGGCCATGTACAATGGCGACGGGCACGCGTCGGGTTCACATTCAGCAGCACATGACAGATTCAATAGCAATTTAAAGTGACTGATTCAACGATGGCAGAAAATGACCAAAAGAATTGACATATTCAGCAATGTGACATTGAAATTCAATGGATGTACAACAATACGGCAAAGCAAAGTTTCAAAAGGAAAGCGTGACCATGCATTTTATCCACTTGATCTGAATAAGTCCCAGTATATAGGTATTACTACAAAATAGATTAGCAGTAGCTGAACTCAATAAAAAATACTCAGTAGAAGTGTAGAACTACAAGCTTACACTAAGCTAGGAACCACTACATGTCCCATCATATGTACTCGAAGAAACAAGAATGCTTCAGATGTCAAAGTCTTTGGCAATTGCGCCCTTGATTTCCTGCCTGGGACATGTCTCTCGTTTTATTGTCGCCTGTCGGCCTCTAGGTCAGCAACATACATGTAAAATTCATACGACAAACCAGGAAATTTGGGATCCTTAATTTCGGCAATTCGAATTATGAAGGGAATCTGCCACCAACACAAACTAGCTAATTAGTACAACATTACATACACTCACAGTAGGATCATCACAAGAGGATTAAGATGTGATATCTCACCGGTGAATCTTGTCCGACGGAGGTTCGTAGTAGCAGGAAAAGCGGCTTGGGCAGAAGACGTGAGCACTTCACGCGGCATTAAGCGATGGCCTAATCATTGTCTCGGATGACCTCCTTACTACAACTTGATTGAAACTAGCGAATGATGGCCCAAAATATATCGAGCTCGTTGGGGAACCCTAAGAGGAAGGTATGATGAACACATCAGCAAGTTTTCTCTTAGTACGAAACCAAGGTTATCAATCCAGTAGGAGCAAGGAAACACCCCAAAGGTGTTGCTAGATGAACGTTGGCGGTGCCGGCGACAACGTGGAGACACACCTGCACAACCACAGAACTATGTCCCCAACTTGCGGATGAGGTTGTCAATCTCACCGGTTTTGCTGAAAACAAAGGATTAAACGTATCGAATAGAAGGAAGTAATAGTTTGTAGAAAGTAAACACAAAGCAGTAAATAGTTTGTAGATTTATTGTAAAAGAAAGGACCAGGGTCCATAGTTCACTAGAGGTGGCTCTCCTTAAGATAGATAACATGCTGGGCGAACAAATTACAGCGGGGCAATTGACAAACATCAAGAAAGCATACAAGCACATACTAATCATCTTGACTCCTTTGAGATTCGATTGGGCATTACAACATTATACATGAATAGCCATCCAAGCGCATCTATGACTAATAATCCACCTTCAGGTTATCATCCGAACCCCCTCCAGTATTAAGTTGCAAGCAACGGATAATTGCATTACAAATTGAGTGTAAAGTAAACAATACGATTGTTCTATGAACAAAGGATTGTTGTTTTCTCCCTAGTAGCAATAGCACATCTAGTACCTTAGAGATTTCTGTCACTTCCGCAGATTACCAGAGGCATGAACCCACTATCGAGCATAAATACTAACTCTTGGAGTTGCTAGCATCTACTTGGCCAAGATAGCTACTAACAACGGAAATCATGCAAGATCACAAATAACAAAGACATGATAGAATCAATAATCAATATGAAATAGCATCTCAATATCCATCGGATCCTCGCAAACACAACATGCAGAATTACAAATAGATGATCTTGATCATGAACGGATCTCACAAGATCTAGACATAAAAGCACAAAGGAGGAGAACCAGCCATCTAGCTACTACATGGACCCGTAGTCCAGAGATGAACTACTCACGCATCACACCGGAGGCTTGCATGATGATGAAGAAGGCCTCCAGGGTGAATTCCCCTCTCCGGCAGGGCGCCGGGAAGAGCTTCAGATCCCTCCCGATCTAGGTATGGAGATGACGGCGGCTACAGACTCTTTCGTGGAATTTTGATCGGGTATTTAGGGTTTCCGTATCAGAGGTAATATATAGGCGGAATGAGAGGCTGATACATTGCAAATGTATCTTTAATTTTTGATGTTCCATGCTTGGTTTTATCCACTTTCTTGTGTTTTGCCCACACTTTGGAGTACTTTCATATGATTTCTTGGACTAACCTATTAACAAGAGACATAGTGCCAGCTACCTGTTTTCTGCTCTTTTTGGTTCCAGGAAAGTCAGAAAATGAATATTCTCGGAATTGGACGGGACAAAAGCCAAAGTGCCTATTTTTCGGAAGTCATTAGATGCTAGAGTACGAGACAAAGAGGGGCCAGGGGATACCACACCACCTGGCCGCGCGGCCCAGCCTGGCCCGTGCCAGGGGGTGGTGTGGCCGCCTCCAGCACCCCCTCGGCCTCTCCTTCCGCCTATAAGATGCCCTCGGGACGAAAACCCTAAGGGCCCGATCAAAAATCCACGAAAGAGTCTGTAGCCGCCGTCATCTCCATACCTAGGTCAGGAGGGATCTGTAGCTCTTCCGGCACCTACCGAGAGAATTCACCACAGGCCTTCTTCATCACCATGCAAGCCTCCAGTGTGATGCGTGAGTAGTTCATCCTTGGGCTACGGATCCATGTAGTAGCTAGATGGCTGGTTCTCCTCCTTTGTGCTTTCATGTCTAGATCTTGTGAGCTCCGTTCATGATCAAGATCATCTATTTGTAATTCTGCATGTTGTGTTTGCGGGGATCCGATGGATATTGAGATGCTATTTCAGATTGATTATTGATTCTATCATGTCTTTGTTATTTGTGATCTTGCATGCTTTCCGTTGTTAGTAGCTATCTTGGCCAAGTAGATGCTAGCAACTCCAAGAGTTAGTATTTATGCTCGATAGTGGGTTCATGCCTCTGGTAATCTGGGGAAGTGACAAAAATCTCTAAGGTACTAATGTGCTGTTGCTACTGGGGAGAAAACAGAAATCCTTTGTTCGTAGAACAATCGTATTGTTTACTTTACACGCAGTTTGTAAAGCAATAATCTGTTGCTTGCAACCTAATACTAGAGGGGGTTCGGATGATAGCCTGAAGGTGGATTATTAGTCATAGATGCAGTTGGATGGCGGTCTATATATAATGTTGTAATGCCCAATCAAGTCTCAAAGGAGTCAAGATGATTAGTATATGCATGTATTGCTTTATCGATGTTTGTCAATTGCCCCGCTGTAATTTGTTCACCCGGCATGTTATCTATCTTAAGGAGAGCCACCTCTAGTGAACTATGGATCCCGGTCCTTTCTTTTACATACAATCTACAATCTTTTACTGCTTTGTGTTTACTTTCTGCAAACTTTTACTTCTTTCCATTCGATACGTTTAATCCTTTGTTTTTAGCAAAACACGGTGAGATTGACAACCTCATCGCAAGTTGGGGACAGAGTTCTGTGGTTGTGTTGTGCAGGTCTCCATGTTGCTACTAGCACCGGTAGTGCGCCCTGCCAAGGCTCAACTAGCAACACCTTTGGGGTGTTTCCTTTCTCCTACTGGTTCGATTAAACCTTTGTTTCATACTGAGGGAAACTTGCTGCTGTGCTCATCATACCTTCCTCTTAGGGTTCCCAACGAGCTCTACATCAACACCGCACCCTCACTTTTCTAGCGCCGTACACTGAGCCATCAAGCATTTTTCCGGCCCGTGCTGTGAGTCAAGGACATCTTCACAAGGGGAGTCCCTCATAACCAATCTCTTTACTTTGTTATTTTTTTTTGCTTAGTTTCTTTTTGCTTTGTTTGCTTGTTTCTTTATCAAAAACACAAAAAAAAATAGTTCTACTAGTTTGCTTTCTTATTTGAAAACCCAAAAAAATGACTACTCTTGAAAACACTAAGTTGTGTGACTTCACTAGCACCAACAACAATGATTTTATGAGCACACCTATTGCTCCACCTGTGCCTGAAGATACTTTCTTTGAGATAAACCTCCTTTACTCAATCTTGTTATGGGAGAACAATTTTCTGGTATTGGTAATGAAGATGCTGCTGCCCATCTAAATAACTTTGTTGAACTTTGTGAGATGCAAAAGCATAGGGATGTAGATGGTGATATTATTAAGCTGAAATTGTTTCCTTTCACTTTGAGAGGAAAAGCTAAAGAATGGTTGAATTCCTTAACTAGGAATAGTATTGATTCTTGGACTAAATGCAAAGATGCTTTCATTGGAAAATACTATCCACCTGCTAAGATTATATCTATGAGAAGTGAAAAAATGAAGTTTAAACAATCTGATAATGAACATGTTGCTCAAGCTTGGGAAAGAATGAAATCTTTGGTAAAGAATTGTCCCACTCATGGACTGACTGCTTGGATGATCATCCAAACTTTTTATGCAGGATTGAACTATTCTTCAAGGAACCTATTGGATTCTGCTGCTGGAGGTACCTTTATGACCATTACTTTGGGTGCTGCAACAAAACTTCTAGACAATATGATGGTTAATTATTCTGAATGGCATACTGAGAGAGCTCCACAAGGTAGGAAGGTAAATTCTGTTGAGGAAACCTCCTCCTTGAGTGATAAGATTGATATTATTATGTCTATGCTTGTTAATGGGAAAGCCCATATTGATCCAAATAATGTTCCTTTGGCCTCTTTGGTTGCTCAAGAAGAGCAAGTTGATGTGAACTTCATAAGAAATAATAACTTTGGCAATAATGCTTATAGGAGTAATTTTGGTAACAACAATTATAAGCCATATCCTCCCAACAATGGTAATGCTTATGGAAATTCTTACAACAATAATAGGAGTGCACCCTCTAAACTTGAAGTTATGCTTAAAGACTTTATTAGTAAGCAAACTGCTTTCAATAAAACTATTGAGGAAAAACTCTCTAATTCTGAAAGAAATATAGCATCTTTGGCTGAAGCTCAATCTTCTTTGAATAAAATGGCTTCTAAACCTGAAACTAATGATAACCCCTTTGCAGCTACTAATGCCATACAAGTAAGAATTGATGAAAATGTTAGACTATTAGCTGAATTACATGCTAAGTGGGAAAGAGAAGATGAAATTGCTAGAAACATTAGTGTTTCTACTATCACCACCACTAGTGTTGAGGCTAGTAATAGCTCTACTACTTTAGATGATAAATTTGATTTTGATCTTGATGGTTGCAATATCTCTGAAGTTATTAAGTTCCTACAAAAGCTTGCTAAAAGTCCTAATGCTAGTGTTATGAACATGGCCTTTACAAAACACATTACTGATGCTCTCATAAAGATTAAAGAAGAAAAGATGAAACATAAAGCTTCTATTCCTATTAAACAAGAAGATGGTTGGGAACCCATCATTAATATGAAAGTGAATGACTTTGATTTCAAAGCTTTATGTGATCTTGATAGTAGTGTTTCTATTATGCCTAGAAGGATTTATGATATGCTTGATTTGCCTCCACTTGAAGATTGTTATTTGAATGTCCCACTTGATGATAATGCTAAAAAGAAACTCATGGAGAGTCTTAATGATGTTATTATTATGGTTAACAATGCCTATGTCCCCGTTGATTTCTATGTTTTGGATGTTGAATACAATGCTTCTTGTCCTATTACTTTGGGAAGACCTTTTCTTAGAATTGTTGGTGCCATTATTGATATGAAAGAAGGCACCATTAAATATCAACTCCCACTCAAGAAAGGTATAGAACAATTCCCTAAGAAGAGAGATAAGATTTCTTTTGCTTTTCCTATGAAAACAAAATTTGGTCTTAATGCTTCTTCATTTGAGAACACTTGATTCTTTCTTGCTTCTTATGCCTAACTTAAAGGCGTTAAAGAAAAATACTTATTGGGAGATAACCCAAAAGTTTTAGATGAGTCTTGGAAGTTATTACTTCAGTAATAACCGCTCCTTATCCTTTTTATTTGCTTTTTGTGCCAAGAGTAACCTCTAATGAGAGAGAAGTAATGATTGGGAAAGTTGCTGTCCCGAAACAGATTTCCGTGCTTCACCGTACAAATTCGTGTAAAATCTCTGAACGTCTTTTTGATGTGCACATTTTTGTGCTTCTGCCACAGGTTGTTATCTAACTTTCGTTAGTTCAACACTTTTTGATTTGAGAAACAGAAGGTCTTCGAAAAAATTCGTCTTTACCTGCTGGTCTGTTTTGACAGATTTCTGCCATTTTCTGCATTTGCTTCTTGTTGGTTCCTTTTTGAGTTCTTTTGGGGAATTGAGCTTTTTGAGGGAAGTGCTTCAGTAGCTAGTGTTCTAATGGAAGTTTATTTTGTGTTAGAACTGAACCTTAAGACTTATTATCTTGAGTGCACTAATGTTGCTAATAAAGATTGTGTGAAGTTTTGTATGAAGGAAAATTTTCAGGTGTATGGAAGGAATGAGTAATGAGATGAAGGATGGACTAAAGCTCAAGCTTGGGGATGCCACGCGTGTCACCCCAAGAAATATCCAAGAAGTACAAGCGTCAAAGCTTGGGGATGCCCAAGCTTTCCCTTTCTTCATCAATAAAAATTCCAGGTTTCTTCCAAACGCTTCATTTCTATTGTTTCATGCACAATTGTGTTGTTCTTGGAGCGTCTTCTTTTTCGTTTTCGTTTTGGTTTGTCGTTTGCTTGGTTTGCTTAGTTTTATAAATAAATTGGTTGGACCCCCTCTATCATACATTGGTTTGCAAATAGTTTGGTTTGGTTTGGAAAAGAGTAGGAAAGTTCATACTTATGTGGTAAAAAGATCTTGTTTTTGACTATGGCCTATGCTTTGTCATGCCATGCTTGATATTGTTTTGGCTTTATGCTTAGTATTCTTTGTTGTATCATGACTTGTTATAAACAATTGATATTGCTTAATGTGCCTTGGACTAATCATGCGTTGTTTTAGCATATTAAAGCATAGTATTGTGGTATTCTCCTTTTGATGCAGGGTTGAAGCTGGACAGAATTTATAGGTCGGAACTATTAGAGGGACAAGGTCCTCCGGGTCCTGCATGTTTTGGACCATGGATAATGAGAGAACCACCTGTGCCGAACTTTCAGTTAGCCAGGGGAACAAAGACATATGATGGTAGCAGCAAGCCACAAGATTGGTTGATTGACTATTCCATAGCTGTGCACATTGCACAGGGCAATCTCAAATGGGTTGTGAGGTATGTACCTCAGATGCTAGAGGGACCAGCAAGGGTTTGGTTGAATAATCTGCCAGCATGTAGTATCAACTATTCGTTGGATTTTGAGGAGATGTTCATCAGTAACTTCGCTAGTACTTACAAGAGGCCAAACATTCCACAACACTTGGCAATGTGTAAGCAAAGACCGAATGAAACTGACCAGGAGTTTTTGACAAAGTGGTGTACATTGTGCAACTCATGTGAAGGTGTGATCGAGTCACAGGCAATTTCTTGGTTTGCACAAGGGTGTAGATATGCAAGTGTACTTTGGCAGAGGCTACAAAGAGATATGCCAACTATGTTGGCCGAGACAATCAAGATTGCAGATTCATATGCATTGGGAGATCCGACCCAACCCCTTCTTATGTCGGTTGAGCTGAATGAGGAGTAATACTCCAGGGATGGGGCTGGGTCATCCCGGTAGAATGATTTCTGGGGAAAAAGGAGTGATGAAAGGCTAGACTATCGGTATGGGTCGAATCATGTCATAGCGGTAAGCCAAGATCAGCCAGGAGCTGGGAGTGGCCAACGACAGAAGAAAAGTGGCCAGCAATGGGCGTAGAAAAGTGAAGGCAAGAAAACTTGGACCAATGAACAGAAGAAACAATGGCAGGGAAGGCCGAGATATACTTATGAGTCTATGTTGGATCAACCGTGTAAATTTCACATGCAAAATCCAAGTAAGCCGGCAAACCATACGACTTGGCAGTTGATGAGTGCATATTTGCATCATGTTTTATATTATTATTTTGCATTGTAGTTGTAGGATCTTGGTATTTTACGGCGTCCGCACGCACATTTTATGTCTATTTTCACTAAGATCAGGACAGAGGATGGATACAATGGACATAATTCTTGGAGTAGTTGTATTGGGGATCCCACATACATGAAGAGAAAAGGAGGGGTACCTTGTCTGTCGGTCGAAGAAGGCAACAAACAAGTGGAAGCAACCGCTGCTTTGGTCATTCGACTCCTTGATGCCAGTCAGTTCTTGCTGTCCTGCTGGCAAAAGCGGGGGTTTCGGCCGGTTTTAAAGGAGTCAAAAACAACGGAAATTGCTTATTTGGGAAATATCAATAACACCAAAATAAAACCCGAAATGATCAAGGAATCCAGAGGGTTTAACGACCAACTATATGACGACCGTATAGTTTCGGTCGTATAGTTGGCGCCACCACCGCCTCCTTAAATAGTTTCACCCCGTGCAACTAGATCGAAGAGACGACATACAGAACACCCAAAAATCGCTGAAAACTCACCTTCGGAAGGCATCTAGAGGGGGGAATTTCCCCAAGGGATCCATCTTCGCCCTACGCAGATCTGGGAGGCCAAGGCATCGATCTTCATCTTCATCAACCGCTGCACCACCATCATCTCCATCCATCCCATCTTAACCCCATCTAGATCTTGTTGTAATTTCCGTACTCGTTGTGGATTTATACAAGAACTATTCATTTACAATTGTTTCCATTACCATTGCCATGATGTTGATTGCCTCCATGTCTAAGTAGATCATTAGTTCTTGGGGAGATGGAGAAACCCTAGCATATGATTGAGATGAGATAGAGATTATTATGTTATACATCATCATGTGTATGTGTTAATTGTCTTCATCTTGATGTTGGGAGTTGTGCACCTCCTTAATATTTGCCTCTTATGGGGACACGATGAAGGGGATTACTTGTTGGTAGGCGGATGGATGATAGCACTTACTGTGACTATAAAGTTATTGTCATTCTTTACGTACTAACTTGGGGAATCAAGGAGAACTCATAAAGCCATGTCCATGCCACGGGAGAAATCCCTTAATAGAGGGATAATACGATTGATGTCGTTTATCTATCAGCTGTGGTTATGAAGGATGATGTGAGCAGTGGTTGCTGCCTATTTGTCCATATATGGAGCTCCTCCCACATACATACACATCATGAGAATATTTGTTATAATAATCTTGATTGCTTAGTCTAAATTGTTAGCGGTGTATCCACCACTCCCTAAGAATGCCTTTTTCCCTATTGCAGTTCCAAGTTCTTTTACATACGTGGTTCTTACTTTCTGCATTAAGTTTTACTTTACTTTAAATTGCTTCATTCAATCAAAACCCCAAAAATAATTCTACTTTTCTTACATCTCAAAGTTATTCCTTAAGTACTTTGTTTAGTTTTAGTTAAAAGCATTTTAGTCTTTCGCCTACTGCTCCCTATGGGATCGATATCTTTATTTTGAAACTAGCTACAAACAATCTGTGCACTTGCAGTCATCAGCAGTGCACGTAGAAGCAACGTGCAATGGGTGATATGGGTCCGCCTCAGGCGCCACCTTAGCCATAGCTCACATGGTGAAATGCACAGCAGTTAGTCCTACCTCTACCACCACTGAGGTGTGAGAACCATGAGAGAAGAGATGCAGTGCATCAAGTGAACAACCAGAACCAATGGGAGTATAGAAATTCTAGCAATGATGGCAGAAATGAGTATAGGGAGCACCACCAGAGCTATTGTGTGTTCACCACAGAGGAGAATGACAAGAAAAGTGTGTAGAGGCGACACATGGAGGTCAACGCAGTTATGTCGGAAGTGCCAAAGTATATGTATTGGTTGGATCAGGAGATCACCTGGAGCATAAAGGATCATCCAAGCTCATTCCGAGTCCTGGATCATATGTTCTAGTGCTTGATCCGAAGTTTATCGGCTCGAACATAAATATGAAGTTCTCAAAGGTACTCATTAACAATGGCATCATCATCAACATACTGTATAAGGACACAATGCATAAGTCGGGTATCTCCGAAAACATGCTCTAGTCAACTAAGACCACCTTTCATGGCATTGTGTCGGGGTTGTCCTATGAGCCAATTAGCAAAGTCCGGATATATGTATTATTCGGCACAAGAGATAATTGCAGAACAGAAAACCTATTGTTCGAGGTTGTGAATATGGACAGTTGTTACCATGCATTACTTGGCAGGCTAGCACTTTCGAAGTTTATGGCCAGTGACCTTATCAGCTATCTGAAGATGAAGATGCTAGGGCCCAATGGGGTCAGCACTGTCACTGGGTACTTTAGGCGTTCCATGAAGTGTGCCTCAGCCAGGTCAAACCTTGCCGAGTCATTGGTCATTGCGCAAGAAAAGAAGAGAATTCAGGAGGTTGTGGCATTGGCTTAGTCGGCTCAGCTGAATAAGCCGGTACTAAGCAATCCACATGGGAATGTATCATTCCAGCCGACTAAGGTCACCAAGAAAGTTCCAATTGATGACCAGTTCCCGGAGCGCATCGTCACTATTTGTGTGGGCCTGAATGACAAATAGGAAAGGGCCACAACAGCATTTTCTACCAGCGTGCCATACACCTGGTTTCATTTGCTGTCGATCCGAGGCTTTCCCACAACCATGTCTCCTTTGAAAAGGGTTTTGTGAACTTCCAGATTTTTATTAGTGAACTTAGGGCCGTTCCGGGTCTTCTGATGCTGCGGGAAACTAGGTTGTCCCACAACTGCAATGCGCTGCTTCTCCTCGAGGATATGAGTGGCTTCATCAAGGAGTACTTGGCGATGTGCTTCTAGGGCTTGGGCCCTGTCCTCCAACTCCACAGGTGTAAGATCTACAGCCATCGGGATAGGTGTGGTGAGTGCGTATCCGAGAATCTTACAGGCACCAGGGGTAACCACGTGTCCATCCAATAGAGTGCTTTTTGGTTCATCAGGGATCAAAGCTCCATCTGAATCCTCTTCGTATTCGTCGGTGATCACCTCATCAGCTTGAGGATCTTTAGCTGGATTCTTCTTCTTCTTTGTAGCACCGATAGCAAAGACGGCTTTGGGTCCGATTCCTAGAGTCAAGCTTCTATCAGTACTCTCGGACACCTGGACGTCGGGATTATCTCCGAGATCCATATCATCATGCGGTTCAGGAGAGTTCTCTCCAGATCCTTCATCCATATTGTTGTAGGGGCTTTGATTCATTGCTTCTCCTCTTCTGCAGCCTTAGAGTTGATCTCCTATTCAATTTCCACGCAGAACTTTCGGAATTCTGCCGATGTCATGGAATCATCCGAGGAGGCCGGTAAGTTGGTGTTCATTCTGATTTCCTCTAGCACTGAGTAGTTGTCGTCTCTAGCATCAGCAGAGCCGGATCTGGATCCAACGTATTCGACGAAGTGCGATGTGTGGGCCCTGAGGTAGTTGCGACTTTCTTCGTTGTCCTCCTCAAAACTTTTGATGGTCTCGAGGATCTCTTCCATGCTGGCGTTTCCACGCAGCATCCTCCTCCTCAGGAGTGATTTTCCTGCTCCAGCATTGGCAGAGCTAGATCCAGAGCTGTTGATGCTTTGATGTTCTTGAGATTCGACCTCCTTGGGGAGATCTTCTTCAGATCCAATCTTCTCCACTATCTCCGCTTCAGGTGCGGGCTAGGTGGGATTAGAGTTTTCTGAGACCCGAAACTTTGTAGCTTCCATAGTCAAAGTGGATCCAGAGGTTTCTTCTGCCTCTATCATCACCACTGGGGTGGGTTGGGCAGGTTCAGCGAAAACGAGGTAAACATCGATCTCGCCAAAGGACATGATTGTGTAGGTGGTCACAGGTTCCCTAGCCGGAATCCAAATCTCGTCGAGAAGGACAAGAGGGACGTCGCTAGCATAGAGGACCCGGCCGAAGGCGATTGTCTTGCCGATTCCGATTCGCGTAGATTCCACCGGGAACATAGATCTGAAACTCACCTGCCCCACGGTGGGCACCAACTGTCGTCGGATTGAAGACATGTACGCCGAGAGGGGGTCCTCGAGGCGTGTGGAAACAGGGGGTGTGAGGTGACGTTATTCTGGGAGGGTGAGCACACAAGCTTTACCCAGGTTCGAATTCGTCGGCAGTGGATGAATCCTACTCTTGCTAGCAATCCAGCAGTACGGCAGAGCCGGAAGTACAGATTACAGGAGAGGTTTCTCCTGTGCGAGTTGAGGTTGTAAGTTGTGGGTGCCCTAAAGGCTGGTCCCAAGGACGGCTTATATAGATGTCCGGTCCAGGGTTACAGGAGAGACCTATCCGGATACGATATAGTCGGTTACAGAGTACATCTTGGACTACAAGTAACTATACATGCCTAAATCGGTAAGTCTTCTAGGACTTCCCGTAGTCGGATGGACTTCCGTCTTTCCTCCCTGACTGGGCCACACGTGAAGCAAAGCTCTAACCCGAAGTGGGACACCCTGGTCAGCGAGTCACAGTGGGTATAACCGGAAAGTATATCCCCAACACCCATCTCCTCCATCTCCCCGTCCTCCTCAAGCTCGCCCTGGCCACCGTTCTCTGTGCCGCTGCCAGCCATGCTCCTCCCCAACTCCGGCGAAGCCACCAACTCCGAGCGCGGCTCCCTGTTCTCCCTTCAGAGCACCACCACCGCCCCAGGCTCTCCCCTGCATCCCCGATTCTGTGCCTGTCCCTAGCGACCTTGCCGCGACCTCCTTTGTTCTTCCTCAACAACAGGCGCCTACCTGCAGGACTCTCCCAACGTTGGCCGCGTCCGTGCCTCCTTCCTCCGCAGCCAAAGCCTGTCGTGACAAGCACGACATCTGGCCGCTCTCGAGCACCCGCGAGGGCCCTACTCCGGCGCCAACCTCACGTTCATGTTGCATGACGTAGACCGCGCGGAGGCCATCCTTCCCCGACGTCGCCTCTCGTACCTTTTGCAGCCGCCCGAGGCTGCGACAGGAGAGAGGAAAAAGAGAAAATAACGTTTCGGTGTGGCAAGGGTGCGTAATATGCGAGTTGGTGGGAAGATAAAAATGTCCAAAAAAAAAATCTGGTCGACAAAAGCGTTGCGTCCTTTATTATTAGGTATAGATGGTCCCCCTCTTGTTTATAGCAGAGCATGCATCTCATACACATGTTTAAGCAAGTTGCAGATAAGAAACATAATAACAGAGCTCGTTTTCCAATATTCTAAACCAAACTCACTTCCTGTTTTCGGGTCAAAAGGGAATATATTAAGAAGAGATGGTTACATTAATGTCTAAGAAAGATAGGCCCTCCATGCCGAAAATTTGTTCAGAAAAGGATCCTAACAGTCGATCAATTGATCCTTGGTGGCTGGCCTGGCAGTCGAATTTGCTCGTACTGCAGCCACGAGGATGAAGATGCTGACCATCTCTTCACCAGATGCAGTTTTGCCAGGGGCGTTTGGCACGAAATCGTCCCATGTCCGGACCTTAAAACTCCTGAGGATATCTAGATTCTTTCTAGGTTTCGTCGTATAAGGCTAGCACGCAAGTGGAAGGAAACGTACAAGAAATTTGAGTGGGTGATTGCCTATTCGGTCTGGGGAATTTGGAAGGAAATAAATATTGGTATTTTCGAATCTCTATACTCCGACATGCAATCATCTTCAAATTCAGACGAGTCAAGGAATTGAAGGGGAAAAAAAAAGGAATTGAAGGGAGGAAAAGAACATTCTCAACAGCTATGACCATTCTGTACGTGTGAAATTTTCCTACTCCTAATAGAGCTGCCATTCTTTCGAATAAGGGAACTCCTATTTGAATACAATCACCCAACTAATAATTAGCCGTCTTTGAATACAGCGAAGAAATATTCAGGGCCTCTCGCCAGCCAGAGGTTTTCCGTTCTTTGTTTCGTCTGCTTTTTAGTGTCTTCTTTGGGATGTTGAGGTGATGGCTACGTCCTAATGTTAGAATAAGATCCTCTCCGCTCTATCCTCGCTTCGATGGTGCATCTAGCGCTAATGGAGGACGCGTGGAGTCGTTTGTGCGGCGGATCTTTTAGGATTCTGTCCGTTTTCGTGTTCGTCAGTTTGTTTTTAGGCCAGTCTCTTCCGTTCTATGGATGTCATCATTGGCGATGGTTGCTGCTCTACTGCGCTGGTCCATTATGGCCTTAGCACGACGACTTCCTGTCTATCTACTACAACAAGCTCTACTACGACAAGCTTTGCCCGGCTCCGGTGATGGAGGGGCGAGGACGGCGACGCGCCTTCGGCTCGCGCTAGTGTTTGTAGTCGTCGCTAGGTGGTCCAGTGACCTATTTGTAATTTTTATTACTTTTGAGTCTCTTTGTACCGTTGTTGATGATTATTAATAGAGAGGTGCAATTTCGCAAAAAAAAAGAATACATGGAAGAAATATATCCTTAAAGTGAATATACAACACTGATCGTTTTTATTTTGTGGAGTCATCAACAAATCAAAAACCTACAACACAGAAAAATGAAAACCAGAACACATGCCTGGCCTCGATCGAGCTGGGCCACACAAATAGCTCGCAGGCTTCTTAATGGGCCAGACATCCGAACAAAGCCTAGAATCTCCGTCTCATCCCCCAACGGGGAATTCCTATTTGTTGCCCGGTGCAACAAATTCCGAACACGCTGTGCACGCCCGGAAATGCTAAATGCCGCTGGCGCTTGCGCTGCACAGGTGCTCGCCCTATTGGGCTGGCCCAGTGTCCCTGCACTGCTGTTTTTTCCACTCATTTTCTATTTTTCAGTTTTCTTTTCCGGGTTTCTTTTTTATTTTTCTTGCACTAAACTACGTTGTTCAAATTATGGTTTATGGTTTTTGGATTCTGTTCATATTTTTTGAATTTGGTTCACGAATTTTGAAATTTGGTTCATGATTTTTGGAATTTGGTTCATAAATAGTTCATTAATTTTGTAAATTTGTTTATGATTTCTATAAATTTGTTTATGCTTTTGAATCATTATTATAAATTTTTGTTAATGATTTTTGAAAAATTCCTTCACAAATTCCAATAAATGTTCATGTGTTTTGAAAAAATGGTTCGTGATTTTTAAAATTTGTTCATGATTTTTCAAAAGATGCTTACATTTTTCAAAATTGTTTATAATTTTTGAAAAAATTTCAAGGCTTATCGAATAATATTCATGTACTTTTAAAGTCCTTATTTAATATAAAAAGGAAGTAGTTTTCTAGTTATTGGGGAAAATGGAACTTTTTCTTTTTCCGAACACAAAAAGGAACCTAGATATTGCATATACGTGCAAGGTACACGGTAGTATGGTACAGCCGAATAGTTGTCCAAAAAAGAAATGTAGCTACGGAAATCCTGTTTGGCTCACAGATGCATTTGTACCTACTATGAGAAAACATATTTTGAAATACAAAAAATTTAAAAAATATCAACATGTACATTCACACGTTTTATGTTGGATCATAAGTTTTTGGGATGAAAAAATATTTTATGGGTCATGTATAAAAAGGACAAAAAATGCCACGTGAATTGGATTAATCACAGGATATTTTTGTCTTTTTTACACTAGACATGTAGAATGTTTTTCTATCCCAAAAACTTATGAACAAATATAAAATATTCTAATATATATATAGACATTTTTTTAAATTTTTTTAACATTTTAAAACTTGTTTTCTCACCATGGATACAAATGCACCGTGAGCCAAATAGCCACTTGTCGTAGCTACCGCTACAACATAGAACCTGTATACAACCGAATCTTTTTTCAAGGTGTCAAACTTTCCTTGTTATTGGGTCGGCCCCGCGCGTCCACTTCAGACGGCGTGACACTCACGCGCCGCAGAGGGCGGTGTATTGCACCAACCGCGCACGCCTGTTCCTCTTCTTTGCTTTAATATTCGATTAATGGGCCAGGCCCAGTCCGGTTGCTCCTCCTGTTCTACTTCTTTTTTCCTTTTTCCTTTTTCTTTTTATGTTTCTTTTTTACTTTGATTTTGATTTTTCTTTGAAAAAGTTCATATTTGGAAATATTTCCCAGTTTTGAAAATGTAAAGATTTCGAATTTGCTTATATTTTAAATTCCTTAGAATTTTAAATTTGTTTAGGTTTCAAATTAAAAATTTGTTGAGATTTCAAATTTGTTCAGATTTTGAATTTTAAAATGTGTTCAGTTTCGAAAATGATTTAGATTTGAATTTTTTGATTTTGAAAATTGCTTCAGATTTGATATTTTGTTCAGATTTGAAATTATTCAGAATTGAAAATTATTGGGATTTGAAATTTGCTGAGAATTGAAAAAACTAAAGGAAAAAAGCAAAGAATCACGAGTGAAGAAGCAGGCAACCTTAGTGCATCTGCCTCGTGTGCCAGGTAACGGGCCAGGCCCATGCTGCTTTCGTTTCAGGCAGCACGGCTGCAAGTGCCGCAAGAAGCGGTGTAAAGGAGCTCCCCTTCAACGCCTCTCGGTATATGGCAGATGATGCTATAATACTAGACAAATAGACGTGTTTCGCCGTGTCGTCTACCCCTTATTTTGGCAAGGTCTGACCGTCATGGTTGTTTTACTGCCGTTTGCCCACACATACATGCAGTTTTTGTCTCACCAACGCACGTTGTTTTGAACAGCGTATGCTATAAATGAGCCACTATGAACAACATGCACCCTGCTACTCCTATGCTATCATAAAATTGATTGAACTTTTCTTAATCCATACAAAGAATGTCTTACTACCAGGTCAAATGGCATAAAATAGGTAGCTATTGAAGTTTATACAATATAAAATGGTCTTTGTATGATCATTCTTGAAGGTTGCACAAAGAAACAATCTGAACAAATTATGCCTTCACAATATCATTCTCAGCTCAAGAAATTAAATAGGGTTATCACCTCCTAGCATAATCTTCTAATGCACTCCCCCCTTGAATCCAGCTGGTCACTTAGATCTTGTGTGGAGTGTTAACCAACTGAGAGTCTACATGAAAACATAAGACACAATCAAAAATATGCTTGTTCCTTAGTTCAAAGCAGTTATTTCCTTAAAACTGGGAAAAATCATGACGATGAGAACAAGGAAGTAAGTAAAATGCTTACTAAAAGTATAAATGATCTAAACCATCATGTCATCAGTAGATGTAAAATCTTTAATTCTCTTAAATGCCGCAAAAGTATACATTCCAATAAATGCTTTTTTCTTTTTTAAATAATTAATATATATATCTGGTAGATACCACCTCATTTGATAATGGCAGAAGGCACGATAAATACCCCCCACAAAGCTCGGAACTCAGCTGCATACTGATTAAGATCAGATAATAAATTTGAATTAGGTCCAAACTTTATACATGCGTGTTTATGCTGCCCACAACCAAAACATAACAAATTTTTAGATGTAAAATAATTTCATGGCATACCATTTCAGCAATCAATTGAAAAGGCAAGTTAAAATGAAAATAAAATCTGATAATTGGAGTGTGAAAGTTTGCAATTTGTTTATGCAGACATAGCCTTATGCTAGTAGTGTTTCAAAGACCAGGAAAAGGTATTATCTAGAACAAATTTGTAGGCCATAAAAAACTGTTTATGCATACATAGCCTTATGCTAGTAGTGTTTCAGACCAGGAAAAGGTATTATCTAGAACAAATTTCTTGCAAATGTAAGTTCCAAGCCAAGGTTTATATTCGGTAAGACTGAGACACTCACTATGTGCAACTAAAAGTATGTGAATAGTAAAAGTATTCATCTTTTATCCTACAATGTATAGAAGATAACTCTGTTTATTCAAATACGAACTGAGGATAGCTGCAAAGTATAAAGAGTGCCGATCTTTCTGATTTTTAAGGAGACATTCTCACTACAAATACCTTATTCTTTACCAATGTCATTTCTTAAATTGTTTACTAGTTGTCTCCTATTGCATTCTCCTCACCCAGAAATTATTCATGTCAGCTATAAGAAATTTAAATGTGTTATTTAGACAGTTAGGTTAGGCCATCCAACAACTACTTACAATTTTTAGACTAATCAACGCAGGAAAGTTGTTTAGCTTGTACTTCAAGCATAGAAAAAGCAATGATAGACGATACATGAATGGTGTTATCTGATAACCACCGTCAAACAAAATACTATGTTTACCTCATAAGTCACTGCCCATTACTCCTGATGCAATGGCATGCGATGAAAATGTATATTGATCCACTTGCATAAACTTCCATAACCCATAACAGCACGAGTCTTTAAAACAACTATCTAGAAATATCACAAACATATATCCCAAGAAAATTCCGCCTCCCTTTTTAATATGAGATCCACTTGCTTTCTTCCATGATGCAGATCACAAATAAGACCGCCCATCAGTTTATCTTTTATGAATGCTCTAGAGCACAACAACAAACCCATTAGGATATAGGATAGTGGCATCTTGTTCTGGAACGTAGCCCCTGCAACATCTCCGGCCTCTCCTTTATGATTGATGAACATCGGTTAGCCACCAACAAAAGAAGGGTATATATCAACTAATTGTCAAACTAAACAAACTAGTAGTAAATTCCTGAGAACAACCTTGGTTCAACAATGACTAAAGGAAAACTAAACCTAGAAACACTATGTCAAAAAGGAAAATATTAATCAACTTAGAAAAATAACCATAGGATTGACATGGGTTCTTAATTAAGTACCTTGTTGTAGTCCTTGCACATTCTATCTATAAAACATATGTTCTTGTACACGGACACAGCAAAGAGAATAATTATTGATCCCCAGGGAGGATCACCATCACGAGCGCAACGTTGACGAACGTGTTCCCTCATGGTCTCCTTTTTGCGGCTTCTATGACGGACACCGCAAGGCAGATCACGAGAAGCACCACACCTGCTAGCACTGCAGCACGCAGAACCAGCATCACATCGCCACCACAACCTATACATGTGAGGAAGAGGGTCCGGCAACATTGACACTCCTATGCTCCAAGCCAAAATCTTTGCCGCTTAGAATGACCACAACACACCTATCTGCAAAATTGCTTCTAGCCACCGTGCATGCACAACTTCCATGAATTCATCTATATAAGTAGAACTTGCTGATAGCACCACATAAGCATATATTTTAGAAGATATAGCAGTAAGAGTAAAGCTAAAAGATTAACAATGTAATAGCTTGTTAATCAAATTTATTTTTGATAATGGTAATTTGTATCATATCCATATACAGGTTCATAATAATCCATAGAATCCCTTAGATGTAATGAAATTTTGAGGCCTATCATGCATTATGTTCTTTTGACTCGCGGAGTAAATCGAGGGGTTGCAATCTCAGATCCCATGGATTTAGTTGGTGTAATTTGACGTTAGCCATCCAAGTTGTAACAAAAGTTCCCTTCTGTTCTTTATTTTTCATCTCACTTTTTTATAGAGTCTCTATTATTGCTTTGCTGTAAACAATAGCCAAATGCATACTATTGTATTTTTCACTTAATGTTCAGTTATTAGGTTTGCCTCAGTGAGTATATGGACATGGATGACATATCACATATCATAGATCAAATATTACTATGGCTTTCTTGGTCTGGTGATTCGAAATTGAAGCCCAAAAATGATAGAAGTGAGTACGTATTGCAAAATTGATAATATTACTACTACTGACATGGGTATACCCTTCAGGTACCCGAGCTTGGTATTTACGGTCCAAATACATATAGGCCCACGGTGTCGCCAAGGCCCAGATAGAAGGACTCGAGTAACCTGCGGACTCTCGATTGCTTGAAGATCAAGGAAAAGCTAAAGATAGAAAGTTTGAAAGGGAAAACCCTAACTTGTAACCGACTCGACCTGCTACCCGAGACCTAGCCTATCTATATAAGGGCTAGGAGGGAGCGGCGAGGAGGACACACGCAACCCTAGCTTCCACAAACCCTCGCCAGATTGCATCTACGCACCGTTGTAACTTTCGACTCCCTCAATAATTCCACGAGCAGACAAGCAGGGGTAGGGACCTCTACGAGGCCTGAACCTGGGTAAATCCTTTGTCCTCTGTGTGCTTGTTTGCTAGCCGATAGATGTCTCCAGCGCTCCCTCCTTCTCCAAAACCCAAGTCCATAACAATGGGCATTGATGAGTTAAACCCTCGTCAATTGGCGCCGTCTGTGGGAATAGGGAGTGCTGATGTTGCGGCTTCTTCGGCCCCATCAACTGCGATCTACAACTCCGTAACAGCGGAGATTCGCCAGCTCTTCGGCGCCTTCGACTTCACCGTCCACACACCGGCCACTCGCCCGGCCTTCGAATCCGTGGGCGACGGAGTCAGCTTGGCGATTGGGAGCTTCCGCTTCCAAGTTGGACAGATGGGCACGCTTCGCATGCCTGATCAGCTGACAGCACCGGCGATTGCCCCGGCATCATGGTTCCCTCCATCGATCGGCACCCTCAGCGAGCTCAATGCTCCGGTGGCAGTTGGGAACACGATCAGCGACAGCAGTCGCGACTCCGATCTAAGCGATCTGGCCACTGAAGATGGAACCTGCGGTTCCGGATCTGAAAGTTGTGGAAGCAACAGCTTCCCTAATCACTTCATGTGCGCCGTCATCAACGCAGGCGACACCTCCGCCAACCGCGGTAACGGTGGCAACACCGGCAACGGCACCGATCCACCCAATCGCGGCAACGGTGGTAACACCAGCAATGGCACCGACCCACCCAACACCGGCAACAGTGGCAACGGCGGCAACGGCGGTAATGGTGGGAACGGAGGAGCGGTCGAACCTCCTAGCATGATCAACGAGCAAACTGGCGAACGCGTCGTGATTAGGCTCAACGAGCAAGAGTGGGATCGCTGCCGCGAAGCCCTACGAGGTGCACCTCTACCCTTTGGGTCCCCGCAGGAGCTGCTGATGGGCTACCACTGGCTCCTAAAAGAGGAATTCAAGCGCCAAAAACAAGCAATCGTGCAACTTGAGGCGCGTAAAAAGGCGGCAGACGAGTTGAGCCTTCGTCGCGCTGGGCTCTCCTCCTACGGAGGATCCTCCTCAAGAGGCAACGAGTACCTCGCCAAGAAGAGGCAATCGCGGATGGCTCACCTCACCGAACAAGAGCGCATAGACGCCGCGAAAGTCCTCGACTTCGGCTCTATGACAGTCGACACGAGAGGCAACGTGGTTCCCAGGACACCGCAGGCCGCGGTGACAGCAGCCACCATGTACCTTCTCAATAACCAGCCACCAGCTGGAGATTCCCGAACGGCCATGCACCAATCTACGATCGCGGGCCTGGGGCTAATCGAGGCCGCCCTCGACAAGGAACCGGTACCAGACCCAAAAAAGGGCAAAGCACTAGCAAAGCGCTACTCCTCGCCCTCGTCCAGCGATGACAGTCATGACCTGTCTCGGCGCCGCCGCTCACGGCGACACGATCGCGACTACGATGCACGCGACGAACTCACGCAACGCAAAATCGACAAGTCAAGGGCATGACGTGCTCGGTCGATTGACTCGAAAGAAGAAGATGGGGAGCTCTGCGGCGCCAGATGCTTCAGCAGATCCATCAGGCAATAGCGAATGCCTAAAGGGTTTAAACTCCCATCGAAGAACCCGAAATTTGACGGTCTGCAGGACCCCAAGATCTGGCTGGAGGACCACATCTCCTCCATCAGGCTACATGGAGGCAGTCAAAGTACTGCGATGCAATGCTTGCAGCTACAGCTGCAGGGCGCCGCCCGGGCATAGCTCAATAACCTTCCACGCGGATCCATTCGCAGCTGGGACGAGCTGGTCTACAGCTTCGTGCGTAACTTTAAAGGCACGTACAAACGGCCCGCCTCAATCGAAGAACTGAGATGCTGCCAGCAAAGATCTGGCGAATCGCTGCGCTCTTACATCCAAAGGTGGTCCATCATCAAGAACTCCGCGGAGAACATCTCGGAAGACCGCGCGATTGACACATTCAACGGTGGTGTCCGCCGCATGGAACTCAGGGAGGAGCTAGGCCGCTCAAAGCCCCAGACCATCGACCACCTGATGGAGATCACGAATCGGTGGGCCGATGGAGAAGATTTGGTGAAGAATCGCGTTCACTCTGACGAGGAGGCAGAACTCGAACGAAGACGCGACCGCCGGAGTAAGCGTCGCATGCACGTCTACGACGATCGCGATGATGTCAACATGGTCGCAGCTGGCTACGCCGATAGACGCGACGATAACCGCAACAGCGGATACCGCAGCGGCGGATACCGTGACTCCGAGAAAACCACGCAAGTGTGGCAACGCCGCACTCGCGATGAAGCACCCGCGACCTCCATCGAGGACAAACTGTCCGGGCCATGCACGGTACACTTCTACATCAACAAGCATGATGGCAAGAGAAAGTCCAGCCACCTCCTCAAGGACTGCCGCGAGTTCCTCAAGCTACACGAGGGATTGGTTCGGATGAACCACAATGCAGTCGAAAGAGGCTACGGAGCCGCTCCAGGCGCCATGGCACATGGCGCACCACCACCACCACCTGGGCCACCCCCGAACGGAGTTGCACCGGACCAGCACCACGGAGGCGAACCATACCCACAGGCCATGGGTACCATGATGATCCAAAAGGGGCGCCCCTCCAACAGGGTGCAGAAGGCCATCACTCGCCAAGTCAACTTGGCCATGCACTCGCCACGATCCACCATTGAGTACCTCAGTGGCAGTGAGTCGTGCATTACCTTCGACAAACGCGACCACCCGCCTCAAGTACCTCGCCTAGGTCATTGCCCCCTCGTACTCGAGGCACAAATTGGAGGCTTCGACATGAGTCGCGTCTTCATGGATGGCGGAAGCGGCATCAACCTCATATTCGCGAGTACCTTACGAGCAATGAGGATCCCTCTAACCTGCTTGGAGGCATCAGACACAATGTTCCACGGCATCGTCCCAGGGAAAGGCGTATACCCCCTGGGCAAAATCAACCTCGACGTCATATTCGGCACGCCAAGGAACTTCCGGCGCAAGCGCATCGACTTTGAGGTCATCGACTGGCCCTCACAATACCACTGCATCCTCGGACGCGTCGCGTTCACTAGGTTAATGGCGGTACCCCACTACGCCTACCTGCAGATGAAAATGCCAGGTCCCAACGGCGTCATCACGATCAACGGGAGCTTGAAGCGTCGGCGATTCGCGACAGGAATTCAGAATCTCCCGGTCCTTCGGCATGCGAGGAGGCTTCATGCGATTGAAGGAAACGACAGACAATAGTCTTCCTCCCCTGAGTAGGCCAAGCTCACCTGACCTCTCCTTCGACTCATCTGTGCACACAAAGAAGGTGCAGGTCCATCCATCAGATCCCGCTAAACGGCCCTCATCGCCAACAACTTGAGTCCCGCATAGGAACTTGCGCTCGTCGAATTCCTCCGTGAGCACTGGGAAATTTTCGCCTGGTGTCCTGTGGACATGCCAGGAGTTCCCAGGGAATTCGCTGAGCACGCACTCAACGTCAACCCTGACACAAGGCCAGTCAAGCAAACAATCAGGCGATTGTCTGAGCCACGAGCGCAGGCAGTCGGAATGGAGATCAACAGACTCCTCGAGGCCAAATTCATACGCGAGATCAAGGAAAGCACTTGGCTTGCCAATACGGTGCTGGTACCAAAAAAGGACACGGATATCCTATGGATGTGCGTGGACTTCACTTCTTTAAACAAGCACTGCCCAAAAGATCACTTCCCGCTACCACGGATCGATCAAATCATCGACTCCACCGCTGGATGCGAGCGCCTCTGCTTCCTCGATGCCTACTCAGGCTATAACCAAATTCAAATGAAGGAAGAAGACCAGGAGAAGACCGCGTTTACAACGCCCTTCGGTGTGTTCTGCTACAACACAATGCCCTTCGGGATAAAAAACGCGGGAGCCACATACCAGAGGTGCATGCAGGCTTGCCTCAAGGAACAACTGGGTCGCAACATCCAAGTCTATGTCGACGACATAGTAATCAAAACCAAGGAAGAAGCCTCTCTAATCGACGACCTGCGCGAAACCTTTGCCAATCTCGATCGTTACCAGATAAAGCTCAATCTGGACAAATGCGCCTTCGGCGTACCATCTGGGCAGCTGCTCGGGTATCTCATCTCCGCGAGAGCGATTGAGGCAAACCCGAAAAAGATAAAGGCCATACTGGCCATGGAGAAGCCAAAGAACATAAGAGGCGTCCAGCAACTAGCCGGATGAATCGCGGCCCTCAGTCGATTTATCAGTCGAAGGGGAGAAAAGGCACTGCCCTTCTATCAGCTCCTCCGCAAAGCTGACAAATTCGAGTGGACCAATGAAGCGCAAGAAGCATTCAAAGATCTCAAGCGCCTGCTATCCACCTCGCCAGTATTAGTGACTCCACGAGAAAGGGAACCACTACTGCTGTACATCTCCGCTACCAACCAAGTGGTTAGCACAGTGCTCGTTGTTGAGCGGGCCGAGGAAAACAAGGTCCATGGCGTACAACGCCCGATATACTACCTCAGCGAGGTCCTCACGCCAACAAAACAGTGGTACTCGCACTACCAGAAGCTGGCGTATGGCGTCTTCATGACCGCCCGACGACTGCGCCATTACTTCCAGGAACACCCAATCGTGGTAGTAAACGACGCCCCATTGGGACATATCCTCAATAACCCCGACGCCACGGGGCGAGTCGCGCTTTGGGGAATCGAACTGTCTCCACGAGACATCACATACGAAAAGCGTGACGCAATCAAGTCGCAAGTTCTCCCTGACTTCCTCATGCATTGATGGAAAACCAACTCCCAGACAAGCCAGATATGTCCTACCTCTAGACAATGCACTTCGATGGGTCCAAGCGGAAAGATGGAGCAGGAGCAGGTGTCATACTGACATCACCTCAAGGGGACAAGCTGAAATACATCCTGCGAATGCAGTTCACAGCCTCAAACAACGAGGCTGAATACGAGGCCCTGTTGCACAGGATGAGGATGGCAAAAGCCTGCGGCGCAAAGAGGCTCATCATATATGGCGACTCCAAGCTGGTCGTCAACCAAACAATGCACGAGTGCGACGCATTGAACGACAACATGATTGCATACCGCGACCTCTATGACACACTCGAAGGAGACTTCGATGGTTGCGAGTTGCGACACATAGGTCGCGAAAGCAACGAGGAGGCGGACACACTCGCCAACATAGGCTCCACCTGCGCCCCCATACCACCTAGGGTATTTCTCGAGCGCATATGCGAACACTCCATCAAGCCAAAGGCCGCAGAGAAGAAAACAAGCGCAGCAACGGACTCGGGGGCTACGCCACCCAATGAGCCAATGGCACTCGATGACTTGGAGCTCGACACAGGACTCGAGGGACCAATGAGCGTCATGATGATCGAACAATCCTGGACGCAGCCGTACATTACGTACCTCCTCAGCAAGCGCCTACCGGACGACCCGACAGACGCACGACACATCGCGTGACGCTCCAAGGTATTCGCCGTTATCAACGGCGAACTGTATAAACGCAGCATCACAGGCGTGTTACAACGATGCGTCTCCCTAGCCGATGGAAGAGCAGTCCTCCTCGACATCCATGAAGGGACCTGCGGGCACCATGCCGGCAGTCGCGCCCTCGTTGCCAAAGCTCTACGAGCTGGATTTTACTGGCCCACGACCATGCGTGACGCCAAGGACATAGTCCAAAAGTGCACCGCTTGTCAGCGATTCGCGGACAAGCCACACGCACCAGGCGCAGAACTACGGCCCATTCCATTGGCCTGGCCCTTCGCACAATGGGGGCTTGACATGGTGGGCAAGCTCCCAAGGTCCTCGCAAGGAGGCTACGTCTACCTCTTGGTCGCAGTCGACAAGTTCACCAAGTGGATCGAGGCCATGCCAGTGACCAAGCAATCAGGGCACAACGCGGTCAAGTTCTTCGAATCCATTGTCTATCGCTTCGGCGTGCCACACAACATCATCACTGACAACGAGACGAACTTCACATCCAAGGAGTTCCAAGAATTCTGCGGAAACCTGGGTATCAACATCAGTTACGCCTCAGTCGCGCATCCACAGACCAACGGTCAGGTGGAAAAAGCAAACGGGCTCGTCTGCAGCGGCATCAAGAAGCGACTCCTTCGACCATTCGAGCAAGCCGCGGGTTGTCACAGATGAGCTCAATCCGTACTGGAGTCTCGAACAACTCCAAACAGCGCCACGGGCTACACGCCATTCTTTATGGTGCGGGCGAAGCGATTACTACCGCGAAGTGCGATACAAAGGCCAGCCCAGCGTAATAACAAGAGTCATCTCTTGCACTCGAAGACTCCGTCGATCTCCTCGACGAGGCAAGAGAAATCGCCACAGAAAGACCCACGATCTACCAGCAGAACCTGCGCAACTACCACAACAGAAGGCTTCGCCCCAGATCCTTCGTCGAAGGTGACCTGGTCCTGCGACTGAAGCAGCAGGGGCATCTCAAGCTCGAGTCCCCCTGGGAAGGACCATATGTGATTACAGAAGTAATCCCAGGTGGCGCCTATCGCCTTCAAGATTTAGAGACAGGAGTCGCATACTCCAACCCTTGGAACGTCGCACAACTACGACGCTTCTACCCTTAGTCGTCTTTTCTTTACTTTTACATCGCAAATAAGGCTACTCAGCCAAGGCTACTTAGCCGCACATTGTACTTAGTACTATTCTTCGAATAAATAAAAGCTAAGTGCCCCCAAACTCTGTGCTCTCCTTTACTTTGTCAATTTTCATACTCGGAGGCTACGCCACCCTATACACATATGTTCTTCGAACAAAAACGCGACATCCTGAGTAGCTGGCACATCAATCGAACCCCTTAACACAAACTCAACCCAGCTGCAACGCACCTGACAGGTTGACAAGGGAACGAGATAAAAAGATGGCCAGGCCAACGAAAAGGATTCGCATAAGTGCAACGCACCCCACGCTTATAAAGCTATTTATACACATTTAACAATAAATTATCTACAAATATATATGAGCTTTACAACACAAGTACACTTATGTGCAGGATACATATTTGGCTACCCTTGCAACAGAAGAACATTAGTTTGTTCCTCGAAGAAGTCGACGATCTCCTCGGCTGGACGGTCCACCGCCTGATAGTGCGGCACCATATTCCAGAAAGATCCTGCTGGTGGCACCGGTGGCCCAGAGGCAATGGCGGCGACATCCACGTCAGGCCTGTGCAAACGCAGCATGGAGAGGGCAGCCTTGGCACCAGCCACCAACTGCTGCCTCACGCACTCGCGAATCGCGGACATATCTTGAAATTTGGTCAGGAGAGCCAGCAGGCTTGATGGAGTATCATCCAGCGGGAACATCTCCCGATAGATGTTCTTCAAACACGACTGCGACTTCTTCAGAAAAAGCACTTTCATGGCGCGATCCTGCAGGGTCGCCAATGCAGTCGCACGATCATGATCTACCCAGAAGTATCCACTCTCCTGAAGTTGCTCCTGGGTGAGATCATGAAGGCGGATGGCAATCCTATCCCTCTCCTCCCGCGGATGGCGTGCGCTAACAACTACACGAAGCAGCATCAACAGCATGAGTACAACATACCATTGTGATTAACTACAAAGGAAAAGATGAGAGTGAGCAAACTAACACTTAAACTGGTCGCCCAGCTGCGTCACCTCGCCAAGCAGATACTGCTCGCGGGCGGCGGCTTTTTCAGCCTTCGACTTCCACACGTCCGCGCTACCACGGATCACGGGCAACTCACGCTCCAGTTGCTTAACGCGATCACGAAGTCGCGAAAGCAAGGACAACTCCTCTACCCTGGAGCGTGGTGGTGCCACTGTATCCTCAAGAGATGGCGAGTCCTGGGTTCCCCCCCACAGGACCACTTGATGTACCCTACCAAAAATCAAGCCAGAGGCAAATAAGGCGACCAACTCAACACAAAGTCAAAAGTAACAGATGCATTCAGGGTCAGCATAAAGTATCCACAAACACACTCGCCAGCAGGCATGTTCTCCAATCAAAAGGGCAATTCATCAACTATTACAAGAAACTAACTACGAAGCAGCTAGCTTCTTCGACTTCGATGGCCTCGGGGGCTTCATCAAGTCCGTGGCAGTATCAGATGCCACTGACTTTCCGCCGGTCCCTGAGGCTGAAGCTTTCGCCGCCTTCTTCGCACGTTGGAGCTCCTCTGAATACTTGCAACAGTATTTATCAAGGAATGGCCATATTTGGCACAGGCAGTCGCAAAGGGAGCGAATACTACCTGCTGACCATCTGCGCCAACAGGCATCGTCTTCGACACCGCCGAAGGATCTATTTCGACTCCGTGGGCTTGCACCATGGCAAGAGACATGGTCGCGCCAGCCGCCCGGAGGGAGTTCTTGTACATGGCAGGCACACCCCCGGCGAGCGACTCCACCAGCTCTTCCACATTGTCGACCAGCTCCACCATCAGCATCAACTCCTCCCGGAGGCGACTAAGGGTAACCTTGGCCTTGGACAACGTATTTTGGACAGTGGCGCTACGATCCTCGACCGCAGACACCGCGCCCGCCAGAGCGTCATCGCGACAAAGGGCTTGCGGATCAAAATTCAAGTCGCCAGCATCTACACCGAAAATACACACATGGATCAAACTTCTAGTGCCACCGGCAAAAACTCTAGATGTAGAGAAGAACATCAATAAAATATCTACCAGTAAAGGTACCTGAGAGGGCCTTGGCTACTGAGAACAGTTGCTCTTCGAACAACTTCTCCCTGGCCACAAAGGAGGCGTGCAGATCCTCTTCGCGCTTCTGGGCATCATCACGAGCCGCGATTGCCTCGTCGCGCCCCTTCACAGCTGCGGCTAATGTCTTCTCTAACGAGGCGACGTTGCGCAGTAAAGCGTTATGCTCAGCTACATGGCAGTCAATAATTGGTTATCAGTCGATTATACCAAAACAGAGAAACGAAAAGAATAAGTGTAGAGCACTCACTTTCGACCATGCGGTGACTCGTCTCCAGCATTGCATGCTGGCGACCCATCGCCATCACCTGCTCCGCCACCTGCGCGGCTTCCTTTACAAGGAGCCGTCACACAAAACAAGGAGCCAGAAGAGGGCAGCAGAAGGCATTGACTACCACATTAAAAAAGAAGGAAAGATATACTTACATGGTCCTCTAGCGACTCCAAAGAAGTTTGCTGAACCGTCATCCGAGCAACCACTCGATGCTCCCCTATGTGAGGAGAGCTCAAAGAATTGTGCCCGGAGTGAGCCGCCGCCGGAGGAGAAGGAGCGCGCTCGACCTCTACCTTGTCCCTTGAAGTCGCGACTCTCGACTCTTTCAAAAACTCGACGTCGCCAGAAGATGACGATGCCTCTTGACTACAAGACCAAGTCCACATTGAGAAAAGGGAAAATTCCAGAGCAAAACCAACAAGAAGAAAACAGAAAAGAATAAATGACCCAGTAAACTTACCAGTTAAAGTTGTCAAGATCAAACGTGGCAGCCGCTGATTCTGACGAAGACTCCTTGGGCAATCGCATCCTCTTGCGAGAAGACGAAGCCACAGCCCTCACAGGAACGGCTGGAATTGGCGACTCCGCACCAATAGCCGCGCCTCCTGGAGTCGAAGGAGTCGACGCGTCGGATTCCTCGCTACGCAAACGCTTGCGAGTATCCGGGCTCTCGGACTCGGGGGCTTCCTCTTCCACATCAGAAGGGACAGTCGACTCAGACTCGTCCTCTTCCAAAGCTTCACGAGGAATAATCCCCTCAGGGAGAGGAGGCATACAAGGCGACACCGCCCAATCCTGCATACAAACAGTGAAGATTAGCAAACATAACAGGTAAGCAACAGAAAACGCAATCGCGAAAATAAGCTACTGCGTAGCACAACTATACCTCAGGAGGAGAATTCGAAGCATCGAAAGGAGGAACGACTGGCTCGTTCGGAAGCACATCCTTGAGGGTGTACTTCGTGACCAGTCGCACCCTCTTATCTACCTCACTCACGGACATGCCATCAGCAGACACGCGAGTGGCATCATCAGCGCCACCCCATTGAAACATGGGATGGACCTTGGCCTGGAGAGGCTGGACGCGACGACGCAGCCAAATCCTGACAAGGGCGCAACCTCTCTCTTCTGCGCCTATGCGACTCTCGAGGTCGCAGACGCGTTGATATAGCACGTCTGTCTCCGCGAGTTCGGAAGGCATGATCACGTTCTTCCAAGAACGCATCTTCTTGCAGGGACTTGCGGGATCGAAAGGCGCGAGTCCAAAGTGCTCGTCCTTGGCCTTCTGGTCGCGAACATAGAACCATTTGTCCCTCCATCCCTGGACGGACTTGGTAAGCTTGATGTCGAAGTAGGTGGCGGATGGGTCGACATGGATACCGCAACCACCTACGTCATAAACTAAAGAGCCATAGGCGGACTGGCGCTTCAATTTAAACAAGCGCTTGAAAAGGCCAAAGTGCGGCTCGATTCCGAGCCAGCACTCGCAAAGAGTAATGAAACAGGTGATGTGAAGAATCGAGTTTGGGGACAGCTGATGGAGCTGGAGCCCGTAGAAACAAAGGAGACCCCTAAGAAAGGGGTGGAGAGGCAAAGAAATGCCGCGAATGACGAATGCAAGAAACATCACTCGAAAACCAGCAGGAGGCATAGGAATGGTCTCACCGCTAGGGACGCGCGAATCGGTGACTGCTGCAGAAATAACTCCGTCTTGGCAAAGAAGACGGAGATCTGACGCCTTGATGATAGAGGGGCGCCATGCGCCATTGGTCACGCGGGTGCCCGCGACCTTCTTTTTCCCGCCGGCGGCAGCGCTGGTGCCCGCAGCAGCGGAGCCACCCTTCTTCTTTGTCGCGGCAACGATGGTCGCGGAATCAGCGGCAGCACCTTCTTTCTTCTTTCCCATTGCACGGTGGCGATGAGAGCGCAGAAAGTAACTTGGAAACGAACGGAGGTGGTCCAGCGCTGTGGAGGAGACGAGCGCAGGAAAGCAGAAGAACAGCAGCAATGGCAATGGCAGCGAGGACGAAAAAGTGCAGATGAAAAATTACCACCGTAGCGCCGCTATTTAACCCCTGAAAGATGCAATCCAACGGTTGACAAAAACCCTATTAGACACGTGGCGCGCATCGCGTTGGACACGTGGAGAAGAGGAAGCGCGAACCGTCCCCCCACTTCTACCATTACACGCGGAAATCAAGGAGGCGCAGTTAAAAATAAGATTACGCACACTCAATCAAATCAAAGTCAGAAAGTGGGACCCACCGCTCGTCACGTCCCGTCAAAATCGCTCACGCGGGCAACTGAGGTCATACAAACGTCAACACTGACGTCACCAAGGCTACGCAGTGGAAAACTTCGACTATTTTTAGTCCTTGCTGGAGTCTTCGACTCCACCAAGTACTCGGGGGCTACTCCCATAGGGAGCGCTGGCCGCGCACCCTACTACTTTTTCTTTTCTTGTTGCAGGAACATGGACAATCACAAAAGCAAACCCAACCACTCGAAACATAGTTCGATTATGGACATGGGTTACTCCCATAGGGAGCGCCGGAAACAAATTCGACTGAAACAAGCAGGCAAAAGACGACAGCAGTCGCGGAAGTATTTAGTCCCTGACTGAGTCATCGACTAGAACAAGTAAGCAAAAAGACGACAGCAGTCGCCAAAGTTCTTTAGTCCCTGCCTGAGTCTTCGACTCAACCAGGCACTCGGGGGCTACTCCCATAGGGAGCGCTGGTAGCGCACCCTATGATTATTTGCACAAAACTGTGTGTTGATAAACATCCGCACACGCAATCTTTAGCGACACCGCCTCACAAATTTTCCCTACAAAGAGACTACGTCTCCTGGGACATCCGAATCGTCTCCGCGATGATAAAATTCGGATGCCGCGCCTACGGCGTGAAGGTAAGACCTGAATAAGGCCTGGCAACGCATTTAACTGCGCACTACCAGAAATATATCCGTTCCTACAGGCACGATGAACATGCCTTGACGGACGCGTCAAGCGCTCACACCCATATAACTGGAATTCGACTCCTGTAAGACCTCCGCGGCCTGAGTCGAATTACACCAGCACTTTTCCGGATTCGAGTCCGGGGACTCGAATTTGAGTAGATTGCGTTGTTTCACCCTAAGGTGGTTAACTGATACTAGTACTTCGGTTATATCAGGCACGTATATCAATAATCCCTATGACATAAATAAAAGCACTCGAAAATATACTCATTCAGGCACTCGAAGACTTCAAAGTCCCAAATGAATGCGATTCCACCGACACTCGTGAGGCTAATTGACATGGGTATACCCTGCAGGTACTCGAGCTTGGTATATACGGTCCAAATACGTATAGGCCCACGGTGTTGCCAAGGCCCAGATAGAAGGATTCGAGTAACCTGCGGACTCTCGATTGCTTGAAGATTAAGGAAAAGCTAAAGATAGAAAGTTTGAAAGGGAAAATTCTAACTTGTAACCGACTCGACCTGCTACCCGAGACCTAGCCTATCTATATAAGGGCTAGGAGGGGGAGGCGAGGAGGACACACGCAACCCTAGCTTCCACAAACCCTCGCCAGGTTGCATCTGCGCACCGTTGTAACTTTCGACTCCCTCAATAATTCCACGGGCAGACAAGCAGGAGTAGGGACCTCTACGAGGCCTGAACCTGGGTAAATCCTTTATCCCCTGTGTGCTTGTTTGCTAGCCGATAGATGTCTCCAGCGCTCCCTCCTTCTCCAAAACCCAAGTCCATAACAATGGGCATTGATGAGTTAAACCCTCGTCAACTACACATCACTCAAATATTAGATTCAACAAGCAAATTCTTATGCACATAGAACAACCTATGAAACACACCTCTCTATGGAAAGCCGTGTTCACACTTAGAAAATACTCGTAGTAGCATGTACTTCTCAACATCCTCCTCTCCTCCTGCATCATCCTCTTCTTCTTGACCTCCCCCAGGCGCGCCTCCTGATGTGCTCGTTGTTCTTCAGGCATCGCCCTCTTGCCGCAGGTCGATATGCCAATAGCGGCAAGGGGAGAGATAGGGCCATCTGGCCGGCCAGCCATGTTGGGAGGTTGAGCATAAGCCTCCTTCTGGGTGCGGCGCTGAGGAAGGCGTCAACCTTCGTCGTGTGCGTGGTGTGGCTCCGGCTGGCCTTGCATGGGTTAGGAGGGGAGGCGTAATGATAGGGGAGAGGAGGGTAGGGCAGATATGGAGAGAAGGACATGTTTTCCACAAGGGGCTAGGGCCATGGGCGGAGTGAGTGGAGCCCTTGCACGTCGTTGTCGGTGGCTGGAAGAGGGGCTGATGTATCGGCGGATCGCAGGGCGACGACGGCACAAATGGTGGGCAGAGGGTCGATGATGGAGTCTAGGGACAGGAAGGAAAGAAGGAAAAAGAGATTTTCCATGGGCCAATGCCAACTCAGGTCTAACATGACCATAGTAGTGAAAAAAGGAACGATAAAAAAGTCACCCCATGAACCGAAATCAGACGTTTTGCATCCGTTCTAGATGAGATCCAACGGGCCAAACCAGGTTCGGTGGGAGGGCTCTCACCAGGCGGATACATCACCAGGCTTAAGCCTATAAAGAATTTGTTGAGGCATCAATAAAAGGGGTGGAGACAGTGAGTTGTGTGCTGTATGCTTTTGGCGATGCATATGGTTTAAAGTGCAATATGTGGAAGAGTTCAATTTCTCCCATTTATAGAGAGGATGATTTATTTCCAGAAATCAACAACATATTAAATTGTCAAGTCTCCCCCTTGCCGATAACTTACCTAGGCCTGCCACTTCACTTCAAGAAGGCGTAAGGAAGATTTCTGTGTTCTAATAGATAAAATCAGGAAGAGACTTGCCTCTTGGAAGACACACATGCTCACACATAGTGGAAGGTTGATCTTAGTGCAGTCGGTTCTTAGTGCCACTGCCATCTTCCATCTAATGTTGTTGGATCCACCACCCTGGGGTTTTAAGGCCACTGATAAAATTTGTAAATCGTTTCTCTGGAAAGGGACCGAGACAGTCAAATGGAATGATTTATGTCACGCGAAGCAACATGGAGGTGTGGGAATCTTATATTGTGATACTGCACTAAGAGTCCAATGGGCTTGGAAGCCCTCAACCCTTGTGGGCTTGGGAGCTGATGCAGATGTAGGCAGGGGCGAGTGAACGAGGGGTTATATAATTTGGGCTGTGTTGTGCAAGCTGAAAGCACATGTGGAGAGGCCGCGGCGCGCACCGGCCGTAGATCCTGCCTGATACCAGCCGACAGGAACCACCGCCCTCACCAGATCGGGGGCCTACGAGCAACCGAGCAAGGATGGTGCGGGGCAGTGCGTCCATGATCGGGCTGCGGCTAGTGTGCACGCGCCCCGACGACCGCGCCTCCACCTAGTACAGCGGCCACCAGTGCACGCCATGTGCTCCGCCTTCCTCTCTCCCGACCTCGCCCCGCTCGTCCGTGAGGTTCATCCCTCCTCACCTCTGACCAAGGCATCCCCGCGCGCAGGCGCCATCCTCGCCCTGTTCTGTGTATGGCCGAACCGTTCAGTTTTGACTCAAGCGGTCGCAATCCTTGAAATACCACTTAACACATAGGGGCAAAACTGTTCAACAAAAATTGGAACCAAAACTTTTGACGGATGAACCTACCTCAAAGAAAATTATAGTATAGATAGATAGATAGATAGATAGATAGATAGATAAATAGAACAACCATTGTTATCAGTTTTAAACAAATAGCCGTCTCGCAATAAACATGATCCGGAAATAATGTTCATGCTCAACACAGACACAAGATAACAATTATTTAGGTTTAAGACTAATCCCAACGGTAAATGAAGTGGTAGTGTTCCGACGGCGATCACATAAACCTTTGATCCATTGCTGACTCGCATGATCACTTCATCCTTGTCTAGTTGACGCTCGTTCTGCAGCCCCTGTTCCGAGTTACCTATATTAGCAACTAAACCAGTATCAAATACCTAGGTTCTACTGCGAGTACTAGTAAGGTACACATCAATAACATGTATATCGTATATACCTTTGTTCACTTTGCCGACTTTCTTGTCAGCCAGATATTTGGGGTAGTTGCGATTTTAGTGCCCCGTGTTCTTGCAATAAAAGTACTCAGTCTGAGGCTATGGGTCATTCCTGGTCTTCTTCTTAGGCGTGGCTTGTTCTACAGCCCCTGTTTCGAGTTACATATATTAGCAACTAAACCAGTATCAAAAACCCAGGTTCTACTGCGAGTACTAGTAAGGTACACATCAATAACATGTATACTGTACATACCTTTGTTCACTTTGCCAACTTTCTTGTCAGCCAGATATTTGGGGTAGTTGCGCTTCTAGTGCCCCGTGTTCTTGCAATAAAAGCACTCAGTCTCATGCTTTGGGCCATTCTTGGTCTTCTTCTTAGGTGTGGCAACATACTTGCACCCTTATTGAAGTTACCCTTCTTCTTGCCTTTCTTGAAACTAGTATTCTTATTCATCATCAACACTTGAAGCTCCTTTTTCATCTCCACTTCAGTATTTTTAGCATGGAAAGAAGCTCAGGTAGCGACTTATTCATGCCTTGCATTATAGTTCATCACAAAGTTCTTATAGCCTGGTGGGAGTGATTGGAGAAACCTATGAATTCCTAGATCATTTGGAATCACAATCCTAGAGCTACAAGTTTATTGGCGCACCTAGACATTTTGAGTACGTGCTCGCTAACGGAGTTATTCTCTTTCATCATGCAGCTAAAGAAATTTTCAGAAACTTCATAACTCTCGACGATAATATGGTTATCGAAAATCACTCTTAATTCAACCATTGTATCATAGGCATTGCTTAGCTCGAAACACTTTTGAATCTCAGGCTCCAACCCTATAGTATATCGCAATGAACTAAGTGGTTATCCTCCTAACGAGTGAGATAAACATTTTTCTCATCATCAGAAGCATCTTCAGTAGGAGGGTTCCTAGAGGTGCATCTAGCACATAACTCCTTTGAGCACCCGAGAGGAGAATCCTTAGATTAAGGCCCAGTCGGTAAAGTTGCTACCATTGGTTCTAAGTTTCTCCTTCTCCATGAATACATTGAAATTGAAAGCACGTGGTGCCATGATATACAACATATTTGCAAAGACTATTTAGACTAAGTTTATGAAAGATTGAGTTCAAACTAATTCAAAATTACTACTAGAACTTTCACTCAAAAACAACATCCATCTATTTGTTTTGGTGATTACATGAACCAAATTCACTACACCACAACGAATCATCATGTGAGATGGTGTAGCTTTAAAGGAGAACATCGAGATGTTCATCATATCATTCATATGACTGGTGTTTTACCTTTCGGTTCGTGTTCCAAGCCATGTCTGTAAATGCTAGGCTCACCAAGTAGAACCTTATTAATCGCATGTGTAAATCTGTCTTATACCTATTGTATGTGAACGTAGATTCTATCACACCCGATCATCACGTTGGTGCTTCGGAGCGATGAACTTTCTTAACAGTGCATACTAAAGGTACAACACATTTTTATCTTGATATTTTAGCAAGAGGGGTCATCTTATAATGCTACTAACAAGTTCTAAGCTAGAAATAAGCATAAATAAAATGCATTAAAGGGATAAACATCACATACATAAATAATGTGATATGATATGGTCCTTTCTTGCACTCGACGTCCATCTTGTGTTCCATGGTATGATCACCATCATTCCACCAGCATGGCTCCAAGGTCCATGAGGCCACCATATTGGTTGTTCTCCACTAATTAAAATTACATGGAATTTCAATTTCCAGCACACAGTCCATAAAATAATAAAACAACCATATGGCTCCAGCCGGTTGTCATAACTTACAAATAATATCATCGCATATATAGAATTTGTAACACATGACCATATCATATTACATGCCCTACAAAAACAAGTTAGACACCTCTAATTTACTTTGCATATTTTACGTGGCTTTGGGCTTAAGAAGAATCGTTCAACCTACAAACTTCAAACCACAATGGTGATTTTTTTATTAACAACCCGTTATAAATCATATCTTAACTATAGTAGGAGAGACAAACATCCACTAGACACTTATGCAATACGAGTTGCATGTCGAGCGTGAAACAGGCCTCATGTGCGAGGACATGTAAAGTTAGTTCAGGCCGTTTCATCCCATTATGCCAATAAGATCAAATATACACAAAAAGTTGCAATAACATGATCATCAATGCCCATAACCATATGTGTTCTACTCGTATAGAACATCTACGCATAGATATGGCTCTGGTACCACTTAAGGGTTTGCAATATAGAAAACAAAATATTTTTAAGATATATGCTAGTAAAGAGTAAGGGGGTAACCATAATAACTTACCCCCGAAGACCAAAAGATTTTTACGAAAATTGATTTTATTGGTGGTGTAGTCAATCACTTGCTGATCTCAAGATCGAGTTGAAGAACACCACAACCCAGTAGCGTATCCGTTCTCGAGCACACGTCCAGCTCCCGACAACCTCCACCAACTTTCTCCAGTAGAGTAGCGAAAGCAGCAGATTAATCCAAATAAACCACCGAGAATATGTACTTCTCTAATCCAAAGCCATGAGGAATTTGCTAGATGGAAGAGAACCTTCACGAGGCGGTGGTGCAAATGGAGAGGAGGGAGGGGCTCCTTTCGACGGGAGGGGGAAGCCTAAGGAGGCCATGGCACCGGTCATGGAGGGTGCCCCCACCTCTCCCTTCATTCATGTGGGTGGACACTCCAGTCACGTAAACTCCTATTCCACTCACATGCATTTATTACCCACTAGTTTAAATGCATTTTTCCCTTTAAATAAAACACTTCTATTTATTTTATTCAGAATTTTGTTAATTACTTTAATTAACAAATATTTGCATAAACCCCTTGCATTATTTCGATATCACATCTGAAACCAATTTTAGCAATTTGACTCGAAACAATTCCGGTGATTATCGAAACAATTTCATCTCTATCAAAAACTTTCTATGGTATCTTTTATATTCCCATTAGTGTCGATATACCTTAAGTGTGTCATCCTACGGTTCACGAATAATGCAGACATGATAGAGACACTTCTCTGATCAATAATCAGCAGTGGGACCTGGAGATCCGTACTGACTCATGATAACTCTTGTGATCGTGTGAACCATTAATGTCATACCCAATTCCTTTTGTCTCGCGGTATATTACTTGTCCGAGATCTGATCATAGGTATCAACCATATCCTAGTTTGATCTCATTGCCGACAAGTACTCTTTACTCGTTCTGTGATATAGCATCCTTGTGGCCTAGTCACATGCTTGTAAGCGGTGTTGATGTGATATCACCGAGAGGACCCAGAGTGTATGTCTCCATCATTAGGATGGACAATTCCCACTCTTCATCCATGAGCCTGTACATAACACTTCCGGAATACCTGAACCCACCTTTATTGTCACCCCGTTGCAGTGTGACGTCTGATGTTATCAAAGTACTTTTCTGGTGTTAGTGATTGACATGATATCATGGTCTAAGGACTAGGGAAACTTCGTATGTGTTTGACGTATCAATGTAAACTTAATGACTAGATCGTACTACTATATCTACTTTGGGTTTATGTTCATCATAACATTTTTCTAATGATATGATCCCATTATTAACAACATCCAATGTTTATGATCAGGAAACCTTGATCTTCTATTATCATTGAGCTAGATTAATGAGAGGCATTACTAGGAACTTTAGTTTGCTTATTAAACACACATGTATTAACATTTCCTATTAATACAATTCTAGCATGATAAATAAACATCAATCATAAACTTGGAATAAGATAATAACATTTTATTATTGCCTCTCAGCCATATCCCATTCAATAGCAGACATGCTCCGAAAGGTTGGACGACGACAGCGATGGCAGAGCCTCCTCCACCCCCTATGAATCCATGATGTCATCGTCCATTGCATTCTCTACACGCTGCTTCATCTAGGAAACCTAGGTAGGCCATCCAGTACACATGCACGAGCATAGCCATAATCATTTGAGGGGAGTCAAGATGCAGATGTCCAATGATCCTCAAACACAGGTGACACATATGCTTTTGACAAAATCTTTCATAATAATAAATTATAATAAAATTACGCGAATTATGCATGCTTTCAAGTATTTCAATATAGTAAGAAGGTATTATAAAATTTTCAATTTTTTTTGGAATGCAAACACTATTTATTTGAGAATTCAACTCCTTTGAAACACAAAACATGATTTGCAGAGTTGGAAAAAAATAGTTATACTAAAAATTGCTGGCAATATGTTTGAATATTTTGGAACAAGAAATCCTATGAGAATTTCCACTTTTTATACGGTATTGATTTTGAACCTACAAATAATTCAGATACATGAAAATGAATTTTTGATTTGGAACCAGGCTCTTCGTAGCGCTCGCTGTTGCCGTTGTGTTCGTTTCGTTCGGCGGTGCTCCAGACCTAGTCGACCTAGGTAGTGTGGTCTCGTATGGTTTTCTGCCAGTTTTTCATTAAAACTGTGTCGTTTAGGGTCTTTTTGGGTCTGGTTCTCCTTTTAACCGGACCCGTGTGTTTATACGTCTGTTTTGGATTTTGTCCGGTTTCTCTTCTAAACCGGCAAATTCTCTTCTTCTAATAAAAAAACAATGCTCCTGCTGATTGCTCCAATTTTTCTTTGATTTTTGAAACAGAAAATAAAAAAGAAAAGAGAAATAGACCCAGTATGGGAAGACTATAGATTAGCTAGCCTAACAAAAAATTCCAATAGAATGTGCATCTCGTCAGATTTTGCACCGGGAGGATCCAAATATTCCCTTTGATCCAAATTAATGTTCTCACATTTTTTAGATTAAATGTATATAGTCATGTTTTAGTGCTATATACATCTGAATTTATTGACAAATTAAAGAACAATAATTTGGACCGGAGAGAGAGTAGTTAATAATCTATCCATGTAGGACATACAAACTTCAAAGTTTCTGAATCAAATTGTCAAAAAGCGCGCTGATCTGACAGCGTGTTTATCGTCCATGCAGTATGGGCCGCGTGTGTGTCTCGGCTCAGAGTGAGTGTCACCGTCGCTCTGGCTGGCACTCCGGCTCCGGACGTGCTCGTGGACTACGCGCACCTCGTGCTCCCATCGTTCTCATCGGCAGCAGCGCAAACATGCTTGAGACGGCAAGGATGCGGGCGAGCACGAGAATCGCAGAGTCTCGGTCGCGGCGGTTGAGGTTCCTTTTTCTAATCAAAACCTTGATCGACTTGATTGGATCATCTCCGTGTCAGCTATATGTACCACTTTGAATCTCGGTCGTCCAAGCTACGTGACCCAACGGTATTGCTGGCGCCGTTCTTCCGCCGTGTGGTGTAGTCGAGGATGTTGAGCTGGTCGAAGACCGCCGTCCAATGCGTTCGGACCATCTTCTTCGTTGTTTGTTGACACGGCCTCGTCGATGTCCTATTTGTTTTTTCGTTGATTCCTAAACTCGATCGACGGTGTATAAGCAACCGTAGGTTAGCTGGACTCTTTTCAGAAGTTAACCTCATACTTAGGAACCAGATCTAATACATATGAACCTAGAGTTTCCTTGTACGGGCAGCCTAAACCGACATTTTTTTTGGAAACGAGTATATATTAATATCGCGGAGATACCAATTACACCTAGCCTCAACAACGGATGCCCTAGCGGTCTTACGGATGCACACAACCCAGAAAAAAGGAAGAAGAATTACAAAAAAAAAAAAGTCCTGCTACATTGAACTATTCCTCAAAGCAACGACAATAACACCACCAGAACAACACCAGTAGTCCAACCACTCCAATAGAAACGCCTTCAAGAAGGAAATAGTGCACAAGCGTCGTCGTCGCTCGATCAAAGATCATATGTTTTCACCCTGCAGAAAGTTCTCGCTCGCAAAACAATGCCTTCAACAAGATCATTGCGAGGCACAACCAATTAAGACCAGACCTTGGATTTTCACCCTACAAGGTAAGACTAGGAACTCCTCCGGTGTTGTCGCCCCCACAAACAGTTGCTGCTGCAAGTCACAGATCATGCAGCCAGTTTCTCGACGCCACAAAGTCTCAAACCACCATCACATCCCTCATGTTCCTCCTTTCTTGACATTCTTCGCCTCTGACTTCACCATGGATCGTCGAAGACATGACACATGATAGTAACAGATAGCAAAACTTCGCAACGCTCCCGCTGAAACCAAACGGCCAGAAAAACATGGGTACCCACGACCAAATACCTACCGATCTAGTAATCTCCAAACATATTCACCCATGGGAGTTTGCCAGCGGAGCCTTCCGGAACACACCGGTCGAGATCAGATCAACGAGGGCAAGTAACAAGCAGATCTTCGTCTTGGCGCTGAAGGAACCCTAGGACCGCTTGGCTTTATTCGCAAGACTCGCAGCCCCCACGCCGCCAGTCACCATCCAGCAGGAGAGGGCAACATAGGAGGGGCCAACAAGTACTTGGCTGCAGAATCACCGGCGTGATCGAGGTCACCGCCAGAACCCACGGACGAAGCCCTCACTGGACCGAACGACCCAGATCTGACCAGATATTGGTCATCCAGGCACAGATCGCGCCGCTGCCTCCTCGTTGGAACGGCTACACGGCGACGCGTCACCGCCTCCTTATCTCCTCTCCGCTGGAGGCCTCAGGCCCCGGCCTCCCGGCCACGCCGCCCAGTGCCCACCGCCGGCGTCCCACCATCCCTCATGCGGCACCGCCTGGGACACCTCCCCTTCCCACCGTCAGTTCCGACGAGATGGGCGCCACCACCGCCGCCGGTGGCGGCAGCAGCGACGGCCGGGAGGATAGGGATCGGGGGAAGGCGGGAGGTAGTAACGGAGGGAGCCTCCGGAGTCGCCCGAGGGAGGAGCGACTCGGGAGGAGGAGGAGCCTCAGTCAGACTCTAAAATGGAGGGAGGAGCCTAAACCGACATGGAGACAGCATCACTACTTACACAGAACGGACGCAACAAACCTATGGAGATGCCCAGACGTATGGACGAAAGCACAAAACAACGGACGAAGAGAGAAAACTCATTTTGTTATTGGGTATATAGATTTTCCCAGTCAATGAGTCAATGTACTCGGCCCTTGGTGATTCACATGTTCAGTTCCATCATAGAAATGGTTGCGGAAGCCCGAGCTCTCTCGTAAAATCAAGAATGTCTTTCTCTTGTACTTGATCCACGGTGTCGACCGGTCTTACTAGAGATAATTTAACTAAACATGAATGCTAGGGTGGCACTTGTAGTTTTTTCTGTGAGCAAGAGACGATTCGACAAGTTTGTATCAAGTGCAACTTTGCACATGTTGCCTTGCGCTCCACATTTTTCTCCACCGGATCCCCCACGGAATTGATTTTCGTTATCGAAAATACAACACAAAACAGGGGTGATATACTAATATAAAAGACTATGTGGTGATATACTAATATAAAAGACTATGTGTTGTATTGTAGATGTTGTACTCGTGTATCAACTGGTCGCAATCCTGATCATCGTTACCACAGTCGCATGGGATAGGGATCTGTTTTGAATTATAAGTGTGAACTGAGGCATAGGCCGGATGGCTAGGAGGTGTTGATACCTGCCTTGCCTATGAGATCCCGAGTTAAGTGCCAGCGCCTGCTCTCTCGCCGTACGCACCTAAAAATCTTCTATTGAACTGCTTAGAGGTATGTCTAACACCCATGTCTCATTGAATGGAGAAGTTGGCATTTCCTAAGTAGCACTGGCATATACTCCCTTCGTGGGGCGGCTTCGGAGGCTCTCTCCTCCCTCCCTCCCGCCTCCCCCCGATCCCTATCCTCCCGGCCGTCGCTGCTGCCGGCTCCGGTGGCGGTGGCGGCGCCCATCTCGTCGGAACTGACGGTGGGAAGGGGAGGTGTCCCAGGCGGTGCCGCATGAGGGATGGTGGGGCGCCAGCGGTGGGCACTGGGCGGCGTGGCCGGGAGGCCAGGGCCTAAGGCCCTCCAGCGGAGAGGAGACGTGGAGGCGGCGACGCATCGCCCTGTAGCCGTTCCGACGAGGAGGCGGCGACGCGTTCTATGCCTAGATGACCAAGATCGGATCAGATCTGGTCAGATCTGGGTCGTTCGGTCCAGCGAGGGCTTTGGCCGTGGGTTCCGGCGGTACACGCCGATGATTCTGCAGCCAAGTACTTGTTGGCCCCTCCTATGTTGCCCTCTCCTGCTGGATGGTGGCTGGCGGCGTGGGGGCTGCGAGTCTTGCGATTAATGACGGACGGTCCTAGGGTTCCTTCTGCGACAAGACGAAGATCTACCTGTTACTTGCCCTCGTTCATCTGATCTGGACCGGCGTGTTCCGGAAGGCTCTGCCGGCGAACTCCCATGGACGAATATGTCTGGAGATTGCTGGATCGGAAGGTATTCGGTCGTGCGCACCCATGTTTTTCTGGCCGTTTGGTTTCAGCGGGAGCGTTGCGAAGCTCTGCTATGTGTTACCATCATGCGTCATGTCTTCGACGATCCATGGTGAAGTAAGATGCGGAGAATGTCAGGAAAGGAGGAAGATGAGGGCTGTGATGGTGGTTTGAGTCTTTGTGGCGTCGAGGAACTGGCTGCGTGATCTGTGACTCGCAACAGCGACTGTTTGTGGGGGCGACAACACAAGAGGAGTTCCCAATCTTACCTTGCAGGGTGAAAATCCAAGGTCTGGCCTTAATTGGTTGTGCCTAGCAATGGCCTGGTTGAAGGCATTGTTTTGCGAGCAAGGACTTTCTCCAGGGTGAAAACCTATGATCTTTGATCGGGCGACGACGGCGCTTGTGCACTGTTTCCTTCTTGAAGGCGTTGCTATTGAAGTGGTTGGACGACTGGTGTTGTTCTGGTGGTGTTTAGTGTCGTTGCTTTGAGGAATAGTTCTCTGTAGCGGGACTTTTCTCTTTTTTTGTAATTTTTCTTCCTTTTTTCTGGGATGTGTGCATCCGTAAGGCCGGTAGGGCATGCGTTGTTGCAGAGGCTGGGTGTAATTGGTATCTCCGCGATATTAATATATACTCCTTTCCAAAAAAATGTTTTGAATTATAAGTAGAAAGTTAAAATAGCATTTCAAACCGGAGGTAGTGCGTCTATCTATGATATATAGAGAGAGGTGAGAAAAAGAGGCGGCGGCTAGGATAAAAACCCTAGCAGCCGCCACGATCTACTTCGTCCTTGCCGTCTGCGACCGAGCATCGACGGGTCCTCGCCTCCTCTGCTTGCCGCTCCGGCGACGGGAGGAGGAGGGGACCTCGGACCTGCGCTCGGCGGTGTAGAAGGGTCCCTAAAGTTAGAGTCTGGTCATCCGGCATCGTCGTTATGGTGGCTATGACGGCGTTGTGCGGGACAAGAATAAGGTATACCCGCCTCCTCTTCCACCTCGTCGGCGACGATTCTGCTGCTGGCGTTGAGGAGGGTGAGGATTCGTCTGGTCGCCGCTTCCATGGAGTGGTGGATCTCGTCCAGTCTACGTGTGTTCTGGATCTCATCCAGTCTACGTGTGTTTTAGGTTTGGTGTTATAAGTTTCGGATCAATTCAAGAGTTCAATGGCGACAACTTCATCTCTAGGGCGCTGGTCCTTAGGGGCACGTGCACGAAGACTTCCCGACTGTCATCAACAATGGCATGCTGGCTCCGGTAACGGAGCGGCGACAGCGGCGCGTTGGCGGCTCGCTCTGGCGGCAGTAGTATTCGTTAGGTGGTCCAAAGACCTCGATGTAATTTTTATTATGTTTAGGATACTTTGTACTTCTTATGAACTCATGAAATAGGTCCGGATCTTTTTCTGCAAAAAAAAAATGATATATATGGAGAGGCATAGCAATATGACTCGCTCTTCGATTATCTAATTTTTTTTCGAAGTGCAGGCTCACCCAAGCATCATTTTTTTTGTCTCGAATTATAAGTGGAAGATTAAAGTAGCATTTCAAAACAGAGGTAGTGCATCTATCTATGGTCGATATATATGCAGAGGTCGTAGCAATATGACTCTTGGATTATCTAATTTTCTTTCGAAATGCAGGCTTCTTCTCGGACACTTCATCAGCAGGGCCAGGTCTTTGACTAAAAAAAGAAAACGGTCTCTGACTCTTCTAAGGAAGAGAATCGGTGTGCATTTGTCTTGTTCTTCTCTAGTCTGTTTTCTCTCGGGGAGAAACTCCATCCACAATCTTGGTGTCATGTGTGCTGAGTCACGATTGAGCTGCTGTTTCGGACCGCAAATCACGGAGAAACTGGTGTAGGTATAGTTTGGTAGGTAGGTAGGTGGTTGGATAATTCCAGGCTCGATCGTAGAATCAATCACCTGTGCAAGCCGTCCACGACGCAAAATTCAACCCGCTGGCCGGCCGGCAGGTCGGGCGTACGTCCGTGTTCTGGCCTAATCAAAACATCATCCATCTCGCCGGAGAAGAAAAGGCTACGTACATATGGCAGCATGGTTCACGCATACTAAGAAAGTACGGAGTAGCTACCAGCAAGTTGCATTGAGAGGTGTTGGTGAATGGAGGCAGAGGCCACACACATGGCAGGTAATATATGCATGCATGATAGCTACGCCAACACACGTTGTTAACCCGGCTGTCTCATGCTTTTTACCACCGTGTACGTCCGTCCAGGGCACGCCACGGGAACGTGTTTGATGCATGCTACCCAACAACCCCGTTTTTCCACAACTGCTCGAGTGTCTCGATATAAAGCTACAAGTTATTAGTGGGTTGTCCGATACAATAATCCATCATCCATACATACACTGACCTCTCTCCAACCTCAACCCGGCCGATCGACCAGCCAGGCATTCTTGCATATATTGCCACCAGTATATTAAACGCACCACGGTGTGGCTACTTATATACTCCTCCTTATAGTAGCTACTAGGGAGCTTAACTAAGCACGTCGACCACCATGGCCGAGAAGCTCTTGGCCACCTTGCTCTCCATCATCTTCCACGGAAGGTCATGGCTCTCCACCAGCACCACCACCAGCAAGCAGGGCAGCATCACCGCCGCCGCATTCCCATCCTCTCTGCTGGGGCAACAGAACCACCCGCCCCGCGGAACTATCGTCGTCGACGTCGACGGTGGTCTCCTCCGTTCATCAACGCGCTCGGCCGGCCTCTTCCCCTACTTCATGCTCGTGGCGCTGGAGGCGGGAGGGTTCCTGCGAGGCGCCGTGCTCCTCCTCCTCTACCCTCTGCTCTGCTGCGTGGGCATCGGCGGTGACACGGCGCTCAGGGTCATGGCCATGGCGGCCTTCTGCGGCCTCCGGGAGAGCCGGCTCCGCGCCGGCCGTGCCGTGCTCCCCAAGTGGTTCATGGAGGACGTGGCCGTGGAAGGGTTCGAGGCGATGAGGGGCGCGGGGAGGAGGGTGTGCGTGACGAGGATGCCCAGGGTGATGGTGGACGGCTTCCTCAGGGAGTATCTCGGGGCGGAGGTGGTTGTCGGGAGGGGGATGAAGGTGCTATGTGGGTTCTACACCGGTCTCATGGAGGAGGAAGAGGTGATCCTCAACTTGGAGGACGAGAAGAAGAAGATCATGCTGGAGGGCGATGCTGTCGGCTTCTCTGGATCCTTGGAGTTTCTCCGACATCCTCTCTCAAACTGTTGCAAGGTACTAGTATTACTCTTGCATCTCTTTTATGTCGTTGTTGCATGAGTCCGGATTCACCACAGAACAGCTAGCTAGTACCGTGCATGCAAGATATACTTATAACCAGGCTATGCACCACTACCATTTCTACATCTATGTCGCTCGCACGATTAGTTTTTTCACTGTCTTAACAACATTATTATTGCATTTCATTTGTAGCCAGTAAAAAATTAGGCATGCAAGGACAGGTGATTCAGACATTCCACCGGTCAAAGTAGTAGGTGCCGTATGATGGATGACCGTGCAATCATTTATACAATATATATATAAATGCTTGTGCTTTACCTTTCTTGCTGCTAGCTAGCTCGTGACAGCTAAATTCATGGCTTAACTAACCAACAAGTACTAGTAAGATATACCTGTCACCTCTTCAATGAAACAGTTGGTCTCTTGCACAAGTTGCTTGGTCACGGGCGAATTACCCTATTCCTAGTACATGCAAAAGTTACCGCGCGCGAGAGTACCATCAAACGGTTGGGGATTAGTTATCAGGATGGGCGTGGAGTATACGTACGTAGACACATGATGAGTACTGTTTCGTGTATTTTCCCGCGCATGCATGGGAACCCTGTGACCGTTTATCAATTCTGTTGTGTACCTACAAACAGGAGATGTACCACGTGAGACATGAGGACGGTGCCAGGCGGCAGGCGCTGCCGCGGGTCAAGTACCCGAAGGCCATGGTGTTCCACGACGGCCGGCTCGCGTTCCGGCCAACCGCGGGCAACACGCTCGCCATGTTCATGTGGATCCCCTTCGGAGTCGCCTTGGGCGCCGCCCGCCTCGTCGTCGCGCTCGTCTTGCCGTACAGGTACTCCACGCCCATCCTGGCGTCCACCGGCATGTCTTGGCGGCTCAAGGGAGACAGGCCGGGTCCCCCACCAGGCCACGGCCGCGGCCGCGGGCAGCTATTCGTCTGCAACCACCGCACGCTCATCGACCCGGTGTACGTGTCGGTGGCGCTGGATCGCCAGGTGCGCGCCGTGTCGTACAGCCTCAGCCGGCTGTCGGAGCTCATCTCGCCGATCGGCCGCACCGTGCGGCTGACGCGCGACCGGGACAGCGACGGCGCTGCCATGGCGCGCCTCCTAGACCGCGGAGACCGCGTCGTCGTCTGCCCCGAGGGCACCACCTGCCGCGAGCCCTACCTGCTCCGGTTCAGCCCGCTCTTCGCCGAGCTCAGCGACGACGTGGTCCCGGTGGGCATCGCCGTCGAGACGGCCATGTTCTATGCGACGACGGCGGGCGGGTTCAAGTGTATGGACGCGCTCTACTACATGGTCAACCCTAGGATGTGCTACACGGTGCAGTTCCTCGAGAGGGTCTGCACGACGGCGGTGATGGGGAGGGAGGTGCCCAGCAGGGACCTGGCCAACCTCGTACAGAGGAAGATGGGGGAAGCGCTCGGCTACGGATGCACCATGCTCACAAGGAAGGATAAGTACCTCATGCTCGCTGGCAACGACGGCGTCGTCAAAGCCAACGACAAGTGCTCTACTCCTCCTCCTCCTCCTCCTCCTGGAGTGATGAAGAACATGTAGCTGATTAGCTTGTTCTAGCTACTAGCTTTTTTTCCATTATCCCGCAGCTAGCTTACTTTGCCGTTCATTTACCTTTCTGTGTGGAGTTTGTCCTGCACTGAAAGTCTGTAAAGGAGCAGTGATTTCGTTCACTTGAACTTTTAAGCACCACAGAGGACACAAGATATGGAGGCAATTCAGCAATGCAGCTCTACTTAATACACTATGGATGATACGTTCTTACTTTTTGCAGGCAGAGAATTTCGTTGAAGTGGACCAATTGATATCGAGTCATTAAAGATGTTTTTTTTCCGGGTAATTAAAGATGGTTTATCTATTATGTACTAAAAGCAATGTCTAATGGAGCCACCATGTGAAGCCACGTCATCCAAATTACTTGGATAGTTAGGCCTAAAATTTATGGATCGGATTTTAACCACAACCCGATGAAGCAGCGGCGTAGATGGTCCCACAGACCATTCACATCCATCTTATCACGACACCCCGGTGACGGACACTCCTATGCTGGAGCCCCGATCAACTCCGGTGGCAGGAAATTACCCAGCACCACCCCGACATGATCCTCGGTCCCGAGATCGGTCCACGTAAGCCCACCCGGGCTCCACGCCATCTCCGGGAAGCCGTCTTATTAGGCGGCAAAGCCGATTGAGACTACACGACTCCATCGCCCGGGGGAGAGATCTCCGGCTTAGGTGATCTCATCCAATTTGGTGTCCTACACGAAGAACCAACTAAACGACACTCACCTTCCGATCCCTTATCAGCTGATGACCTTCTCTCCGAGAACCTGGATGGCGGGGAACCACATCGGTCTAGAAATCTTGCAGTAATTCCACTTCTGTTCGTCGCTTCTTTCGTCGCACGGACATCCACTCGTCCAACCAAACAGGGTAAGGCTCGACAAAAACCCAATGCTACCTGGATGGCGGCATGTTGTTCTCCACAAGACCCCTCCTCGTTCACCTCCTCAAACCCCTCCACCAGGCCCGGAAACCTTGACGCGGAATAGAGGATGGACGCATGAAAGGACGCGTCAGCGTCCGCATCCCACGCCGCCGGCGTCAACGTAAGTCGTTGCCTGCCCAAGGCCATCCTTTTCCTCTTTTCCCCAGCTTTTTTCTAGGACATACTATAGATATAACATAGGTCTTTAGTATCAACTAGTAAAGTGGCCCTTGCAAAGGCGAGGGAAGCATTCCCTTTCAAAAGAAAATGCGGGGCTAGCATTTTTAGTTCGACCAAAGTGATTACTATTTGTTGCATATATTTTCCTCTCATTCAACCCCTCTATAGCAAAAAATACAATTTTAGATACATAACTTTGGTATTTAATTTATATCAATATATGATCATGTGATTAAGTAGCAATAAAAGAGAAGTCTGAAAAAAATTACCAGCTCTAGCCCTTGAAAGGTGCCAATTGATTCGAACTCACCCGCTGTTCCCCTGTCAATCTATGTGTTTTTCTAGAAAATGATTTCAACGATTAATTTGGTGATGGTGGTCGATTTGGAAATTCTATGAATTGGTACGCTATAACTTTTTACACGGTCCCAATCGTCATCAGATTAGAGTTAGTGTGTGGGGGGGTTGAGTACAAACATATTTTTATCAGGCATAATATGTACGGTTTATCCAACAACTCAACTAGTAATCGACATTAAGACTTACAAAATAGTTTTTGAGAGAGATGTGTCTAACTGCAACTGTAATGATCTACCAGTTGAGATTTATCTAGCTATTTTTACAAGGATCTACATGTTATGATCTATAAAGAAGGTCAAGCGAATATGGTTTGTTTATGTGCAGTTAGAAAAACCTAACATATGTGGTATGTCTATGTTGATCTAATGGGTACGATATGACTATGTACGACTATGAATATCCCATGGAGACAGTCTTTTAGGTAAAACTATAATAATGTGATCACTCTATGTATAATTTTGTTTATATAGAATGTGTGATATGTCTACATAGAATTATTAATATTTAATAAATATGATATTTTTATATACACTTATGTAGATCCCACACCGTGTTTCCAGGGACGGAGCCAGGATTCTGATATAGGGGTGGCGAGATTTTGCCTCTATCTTGGCGGGAGATATATCACAAAAATAAAAAAACTTGCTTGTACGCAATGTCTCTGATAATAAAGGTATAAACTGTGACCTGACATGTACGTGAGCACGGTGATGGTTTGGCGCGCCAAACTATCATCAGGATCCACTATGAAAATCTAATGCTCAAAGCAATTCACATGTTGATGAAATAAATCTTCTTCAAACAATAATACTGTCGGAGGGACTAAATAATGCAATAGTACCTTGTCTTGAAGAGTTCTTTATTGCGAAGGTGGATCATATTGCATTAACCAAGATTCTCACAGAAAAGGCCTGAAACAAAGAAAATTACAACATAGTCCTTCAGCACCCAGCGTCGTCCTCGTCGCACAGCACGTTACGCTGGCGAAACCCGCTGCCACACCTCCACGTGATGCCTGGACTGGGAGGATCCCCCGAGCGGCCGGGAAGTCGACGCCCCTCGGCACCTGAGCGCCTCCATCCTGCACCACGGTCGATGACGCTGGCTTGTTCAACCGCAACACCACCACCTGGATCTTCGACGGCCTGCTCCACCATTTCTCGGACGCCAGCTTGAGGGAGACACGCACCACAACTCCGGAGAGCGACGAGCGCGAAAGGAGCGGCAGATCCGCCGCGGAGCTCCACCGGAGCACCACTAGCAGAGGAGACGACCGCCGCCCACAAAAGCCACTCCGGCCACGCCGCCTCACCCTCAACGCCGCCGGCTAGCACCCTACTGCCTCCCTTGAAGAGTATGACTAATATAAAATGCCGTCCTCCCTTATAGATCTTTGTCAAATCCGATCCTATGAGATCTACTCCCTATGTTTCAAAATATAAGATGTTTTAGTTTTGTGAATGGAGTGTATCTAGACCCCTTTTAGTGTATAGGTTTATCTAGGTTTAGAATGAACCCACACATTAAAATAAGTCATACCCTTCTTTCACAAAACTAAAACACCTTATATTTTAAAACGGAGGGAGTACTCTTCGCTCGTTCGAGACCATAGCATCGATGCCCTTCTCAGTTCTTAATTCTCGTCTTCTTCATTGAATTTTGGATTGGATTGGGGGAGCCCTCGGTGGCGGCGTGCACTGCATCAAACATGGGCGTATACTAGAAGGCAAGAAACAAAATGACCGGTTCCGATCTGATCGTGTGTGTGTGATGTTTCCTGTTTCCTCATTAATTCCTTGTCTACCACCGAATGGGCTTCTAGTAAGCTAGTTGCTAGGCCTAGTTTTTGGGCTCATAATACTAGATGGGCTGGGATTAGACACGGACAAGGGGGGCGAAGTGGCTTGGAAGGACAGAAATTAGCGATCTCGCTAATGGTTTTCAAGGGAGGAGCGAAACGTTGGCGGGGGTCTCGCCCCTTCTCGTCCCCCTTTCCCTCCGTCCCTGCGTGTTTCGGACAGTCCACGATCACCTTCCCGGTGGCCGGGTTGATCACACATGGGCCATCATTGGAATCGTCATGGACGCATACGAGGTTGTCGGTGCTCGCGGAGAGCAAACGAGAGCAATGTATGCTCTTTATCACCCTCACATCATTGCCGTCCATGTCCATCAACCGCAGTTCTCGGGCTCCTCCAGGATGTTTCCGCAAGGAGCTGACGGCGATGAACGTTCTCGGCATTGAGAGATTTATGGGCGGCGACGAAGATTGGATCATGAAGGAGGGCTTGCCACCATTTGGACACACATCCGAATCTGTACACGGGCCTCACCGGTACTCTAGAAAGAATTTTAAAGATGAGCTCCATTGGCATCAATCGGTGCACGGGTGATGGTCGCTGCTGCGGGGGAATTAGGAAGGCGACGGCGGCAGCGACGTTCAGGCGACTGGTGTGGCGTCCGTGACGAGGAGGGTTTGGGAGTTGGGACTCGTTGAGACTCTTGTTCGTAGGACAGGAGGATTATTAGGCCACGATGTCTGTGCTTGCGGTACCCGTACACGTAGCCCGAGAGGCAGCTAGCGGGGGAAAATATTTGTACGGGACCTGGTCCATGGATTTGGAGGTGTGGACCAACTTCAGCAAACAATATGTGTTTAAAATAGAGAAAAAAACAAGAATCACAACCATTTTCTAGATTTAAATTGCCATGTGTCAATCATACAAGTTGGTCCACTTGTAGACCAGGTTCCATCGGGCAATAACTGAACGTGAAGATCGGATCGATCCAGGCGTAACCCAACCGGATCTCGCCTCGTCATTTTTTTAGAGCAACCGCATATTTCATTAATCGAAATCAAGAGTTCAATCAAACGTGTACGTACGTGCTGGATGTGTCCCTCTCTCAATCAGAAAAGAAAACCAAAATGTGTGTTAACTGGCGATGATTAACAAAATAAATTCATCTTTTCTCACGTGCCAATTATGCCCGCGCGAATAAATTAGAGGGTGGGCACCCTCCAAATTAGAGGGTGGATGCCCAAGAGGCTGCTTAGTTAAGGGCAGGACGTGAAGATCGGATCGATCAACAGGCGTAACCAAACCTGACTGGATCAAGTTCATTAAGGCTTTGTTTGGTACTAGAGTTTTTATAAGAATTAGTGGGGATAATCTCTTAGAGTAATGGATGAAACCTCTACCTTCACCTAATCCCCATAAAACCCCACTCACAATCCACATGGTAGAGTATTGGGGATTAAGAAAAATACACTAAAATTTAGGGAAAAGTGAGGATATGTGGAGATTAAACTCGCTCAATACTCTAGTACTAAATATATTTTAAAAGTAAGTAGTATTTGAGATTTGGTGGAGATTATTCCCACTAATTCCTGCAAAAATTCTAGTACCAAAGGCTTAATCGAATATTAAAGCAAAGAAGAGGAACAAGCGTGCGCGGCGCGTTTGGGATTTGCCGCACTCAGCGGCAAATAGGAATTCCCCGTTGAGGGATGAGAAACGGTGATTCTAGGCTCTGTTCGGATGTCCAGCCCATTAACAAGCCTGCGAGCTATTCATGTGGCCCAGTTCGATTGAGGCCAGACATGTGTTCTGGTTTTCATTTTTCCGTGTTGTAGGTTTTGATTTGTTGATGGCTCCACAAAATAAAAAAGATCAGTGTTGTATTTTCACTTTTAGGATACGTTTCCTCCCTGTATTTTTGTTTCTCTCATTGTACACTTTATTTGGTCATCTACTCAAAGACGGCTAAATATGAGTTATGGCTTGTGGTTGTATTCAAATAGCTCAAACATGTGTATGTAAACTACCTTCCTATGTAAATATTACTGTTATGAACGAATTGGATTAACTACTTAACATGGACCAACAAGTCCTTAGCATTTAAAAAGTTACTATTATATTAGTAAACACATGCGCTCCACGTGCATAACTACTACTCTCTAGCATTTCAAAAGTATGATAAAAGAAGTTATTGAAAGGAGACTAGTAAAGATTTGGTGCAGATGGGTACTAGTGATTTTTTAAAATCAAAAATCATATCTCCAAGTTTCAAAAACTTCTGAAAACAATCTGTGATGTAGCCAATGATGTATCCCACAAACAACAAAATACTAATTTCAAATACTTTATATTATGATCTACCCAAAAATGACAAAAATATGGATCTGAGTATGCATAGTTTTACATCTACAAATTTTATTGGATTTTGTCATTTTTGTGTAGTCCACAATATAAAGAATTTCGAGTTGCGATTTTGCATGCTTATGTGATAGAACATTGACTATGCCTAGAATTTTTTCAGGTATACTCTTTTTTTTTTTTTTGAAACAAGGCATTTTTTTTGCATTTTCATTGATAAAGGAAGGAGTTTAAAGAGGTCGTACAAACAAACTCATGGCAAAAAGCCAAGAGCACAAGCAAAATAAACTACTCTCGCGGCATTGCACTTTAAACCATGTTCATTTCCAGTTATAGTTGTGTCGACCTATATAGTCCATGTAATCATCCACTAAAATAATACTAGTTCAGAGTAGAGCAGACTTATCTTGGTACGGTGGGTACTGCATCTTTGTTGAGACCTGCTATTGTATCCAGGTCTGCATCTAATTTCAATATCGTCGTACATGTCATGGTGTGAGGATCATAGACTCGTACGCCCCGTCCTTCGTTGTCACGAGAATGCAAAATGAGTTTACCACCATCACATGTTATCATCAAAGGCATACACACAGAGGTGGCTACAACAGCTGTCGGGATCACGTACGCCTTGGTCCATATATCCTTGTCTGCATTTGTTAACAGCCATATATTAATGTATGGATGGTCGTAGCTATTTGATTGAATCATGCACAATGCGCCGTTGAGCTCTGCTATGCGGACCATTACTGTTCTCCTCCACATTTCAGGTCCCACCACTTTGCGTGGGCCTTCCATCTTCTTCTTCCATTTTTCGCTGCCAAGGTCGAAGGGAAGTAAGGTGCCATAGTGGTACTTGAGTGCTACCAAGTAGTACATAACACCATTGACAGTCACCGGGGACCTCAAGAGACCTGATGGGGGCAGCTCTGACCTCCTCCATCCGGTGGCGTCTCCTAAAGTGAATACGTGGCACTCCCATGTCCACCCTCTCTTGAAGCGGACCACCTTGTACGCGGTAGATGGGACGGCGGTACAACCGAAGCCATAGATGGTGTGGTGGTAGTGGTGGTCTGGATACACATCGCGGAGGGCCAGATGCAGCTTCCCGGTGGCCGGGTCGATCACGCGTGCGCCGTCAACATTCGAAGAAGAGTACGCAGTGGCGCAGACAAGGTCGTGCTGGCTTGTGGAGAGCAGCTCGGAGCCGCACATGCTCTTCATCACCCTTATGACATTGCCGTCCATGTCCATGAGCCTCAGATCGCGGCCTCCGTCAGGATTTCTGTGGAAAACGGTGGCGAGGATGGCCGTCTCGACATGGAGAGACTTGTGAAGAGCGAGGAAAGCGGGATCGGAGATGAGTGCGCACCAACCTCTGGACACGCACTGGAACCGGCAAGCAGACCGCACCGGCACCCTAGAAAGGATCTCGAAGATGAGATCGTCGGCCAAGGTGACAACGGCGGTTGTGGCTCCTTCCGCTAGCGCCGGCGTGCGGCTGGTCGCGGCTGCAGGAGAGCGGCGGCGACGTTTAGGTGACCGATGCGGCGGCGACGGCGCCATGTGGATGATGGGCGGCGGCTTTGCTCTGGTAGAGACCACGGCGCAAAAAGACGAGGGTTTTCTCCAGCGATATTTGCACTTGCGGAACTCGATCGGTTTCAACCAAGATGCGGTACGTATGCGAACGCGTGTATGTTGGGCGGCTTCCGTTGCTAGCCCAAACTCTATCTGAAAGACAAACACGTTCAAGTTGGGGCCAATCTTATCGACTAATTTTTTTTTCCGGAAAAAGATCCGGATCTATTTCATGAGTTTATAAGAAGTAAAAAGTATCCTAAACATAATAAAAATTATATCGAGGTCTTTGGACCACCTAACGAATACTACTGCCGCCAGAGCGAGCCGCCGACGCGCCGCTGTCGCCGCTCCATTACCGGAGCCGGCATGCCATTGTTGATGACAGTCGGGAAGTCTTCGTGCACGTGCCCCTAAGGACCAGCGCCCTAGAGCTGAAGTTGTCGACATTGAACCCTTAAATTAATCCGAAACTTGTAACACCAAACCTAAAATACACGTAGACTGGACGAGATCCAGAACACACGTAGACTGGACGAGATTCACCACTCCATGGAAGCGGCGACCAGACGAATCCCCACCCTCCTCAACGCCAGCAGCAGGATCGTCGTCGACGAGGTGGAAGAGGAGACGGGTATACCTTATTCTTGTCTCGCACAACGCCGCCATAGCCACCATAACGACGATGCCGGATGTCCAAACTCTAACTTTAGGGACCCTTCTACACCGCCGAGCGCAGGTCCGAGGTCCTCACCTCCTCCCGCCGGAGCGCGCGAGTAGGCGGGGACCCGTCGATGGGTGGTCGCAGCCGGCGAGGACCAAGTAGCTCGTGGCGGCTGCTAGGGTTTTTACCCTAGCAGCCGCCTCTTTTTCTCACGGGCGAAACGTAGTATCAGGAAGCGCCCCGCGGCTGGGAACTTGGGATCTGCAGTTTCCCGACCTGCCCGTACCCGATTTCGATGCTTGCTGTTTCTGAGATGACTAATTTTTTTTAAACACAGTACAAACATAGACACTCACAATATGTACATAGACTCACGCCTATAAACACTGCACACCCTATCCCTATGAGCACCTCGGGAATGCTTTCGGTGGCCGTGTATCTGGGCATGGAGGACCTCGTCGTCGTTTCGGCTACAAGGACAAGGTGAAGTTGTTAGTAGGGCAGGAGGATTATTGGGCCACGTACCGATCGATGTCGTCACTTGCGCGCGGTAGCCCGATCGAGAGGCAGCTTACGTGAAGATCGTATGGATGGATCTCGCCTCGTCGTTGGATTGGAACACATTTATTTAGTGTAGACTCACAAGGAGAAGGAGAAGGAGAAGGAGAAAGAGAAGGCGAGAAGGAGAAGGAGGCGGAAAGCTTCCGTCCCTGGGGCGGCAGCAGGAACCGGAGCGGGACGAGAGGAGGGAAAGAAGGAGGAATCGGAGGCGGAAACGATGTCGGCCGATCGAGAAGGGGAAGTGGAAAAAAACGCTCCCCTCTCGCCACCTGCGCGGGCGAGCAGGAGCCCCAGAGCGCCGCCACCTCCCTTCCCCACCTCCTCCCTTCCCTTCCGCTGCCACCGGCATGGGCTGCCAGGCGTGGCCTGGACGGTATTGGCGGTGGCGGCGCCCCTTCCTCTATCCCCCCCGTCCTGAGAGCGTGCATGGGACGGTTCTCCGGTGGGTGGTGCTCCTCGGCGACCTAGACGCAGCTCCGGCCGGGATTGAAGACACGCGGCGTCTACTTCCAGCGGGGCGGCGCAGGGAGTGACGGGACGGCGCCGGGAACGACGACGGCGGCAGCTGCCCCCCAGATCTGGGGCCTCTGGGCCCATTTGGGTCGGCGGCGGGCCGGCTTGTCTTTGTTGGCACAGTTTCCAGGAACTAGTGGTGGCGGGAGCTCGAATCTGGGTTTGGGGGTGCCGGCGGTCGGCTTATTGCAGCGCGGCAGCGAACTTTACGGGCTCGATCTGGGCCCGGCCGGACCTCTTGGGACCGGTGTGCCTCCGCGGAGGCTTTACAGGTCCTTTGGACCTGGCCGGACCTAATTGGACTTGTGTGTTTTGCTGCCGCTTCCGGTCGACTACCGTCTCCAATGGTGGAGGAAGTTCCCTCCCGCATGGCCGCGGTACTGCCGACCCCGACTCAGGCTACCTTTCTACTCCATCCTGGCCTCGTGTTGGTAGGTTCAGCGAGACGATGATGGCGGCTTCGTGACTGTAGTGGCGCATGCTCGTGGGCGACGAGTCTGGTGGTTGAGGCTTCGGCCTCGCGGAACTCCTGAGCAACGAATCGTCCGGGGGTACTGGTTAGGGTTTTCGGGAGAAATCCTTGTCGGCCTGCCCGACACCAACGCGGTGCCGCCTGCGGGTGGCACCTTTCCTTCCTGGAGGGCGTCGTGGCTGCCCCATCCGTTTCCCTCTGTGTGCCAGGGGAAACCCTAGGACCAGGAAGCTGGTTCGGGCAGCAGCATCGTCGCTTTCTTCTTGAAGGTGTTGCTTGGTACTTGACGATCCGATGCTAGGAGCGTGTTGGAACTTCCTCGGTGGGCGCAGCGGTTGCGGGTCTCCTTCGCTTAGTCGATCCGCCTCCGTCTCCTTTGCTTCTTCTTTTTTTCTTTTGGGCTTGTGTTTTCGTTGCCACCCCAGCAATTGTTCGTGTTGAGACTTGTTGTATCCTGTGGTTGCTATATTAGTATAGACGGGCGAAAGCCTATTTCGAGAAAGAAAATGAAAAAGTTGTGTTAACTGACGGTGCATCTTTTCTGCACATGAACGGATGGATTCTGGTACGTACAGCGCGCAACAAATCAGTCTTCCTCACTTTGCCAATTAATAATGAAGGAAAGAATCGAGCACATGGTGACGTACCCGTTGACTCGGCGGCGGGTGGCATGCGATGCGATCGATCGATTTCCTCTCCATGGATCGCCATGCTTGCCTCTCCTTTTTCTTTCCTGGCACTTTATACTGCCTCTGACTATTTCCATCGACTCCATTTCTTTTCTCTCTCGTCCTCCTAGGGGAGAAAACCACAATTAATAAAATCTTCTAATGGATGCATGGTTTGATTGATGATCAAGGAAATTAAAACAAGGTGACTGAGACCTTGATGGTTGGATAGATCCGAGCAGTTCAGAAATGCTTCAAGTTCGGTGGGTGATTTTGCCGCTCGTTTGAGATTTGAAATTTGTCTAGCATCTATCTATTAACACAAAAAAGATAATAGATGATACGATATCTGTTCAGAAATTTAAGGCCGAGAGTCACATCAACTGATCATCTATAACCATATTTTGCACAGAAACTTGGATACCTTCTATTTACACACCATAGGTGGTTAATTTTTCCACTTGACTAAGATTTTAAATTTAGCTAGCATCCAAGTAATAATAGAAGAATGGTACTACCTCGGTTGGCAATTTTGCCTCAAAATATTTGAAATAGAGGGGCACGAAATGCTTTGGGGTCGGTGGGTTATTTTGCCGCTCGATTATAATTTTGAATTTGGCTGCTGGCCAAGTTTTATTACTAGAAAAAGGTTATGTAGACCGTACGCCATCTTGTCAGGAATTTAAGGCGGGAGTCACATCAACTGCTCCCTCTGATTCAAATGGGGTAAGGCGGTAGGTTTTGGCGGTCCACTGTGATTTTAAATTTGGAGATTGTTTAAAAAAAATTAAAAATAGGCTATTCTCCCTCTATTTCAGGGATCCAAGTCGGGGAGAGTGATTATCTATCACGTGTATGAAAATGCAGATCTCCTATACACGAATATTTGTTTAACATAACAACAAACAAATGTCTCAAGTAGCTCTGATTCAAGAATTTAGTTTTGTTTATCACAGCGCATGTGAAAATGGTGTGCAATCAAGGTCTACTAATTATTTATATATCGGCACAAACTCTTCTACAAGAAGCAGGAACTAAATGGTGGTACTAATTCAAATCAAATAAAAAGCCTACTGCAAAACAAATACTACTGCCTACTATCAAAACACAAACACCAGCTATGAGTATTTGTAGATCACATAAAACAAGGTTTCATCATATAGAGAACACCATTTCATCATATAAAACAATGTTTCATCAGACACGCATAGGCCCCCAAAACAAATAGATAGCTCTAACATTCCAGCCCCCAAAACGACTGTAGCACAAACAAAGGTGCCACCACAGTTCCATCATCTACCAAAATAAACAAACATCAGACTACAACTTCAGATAACACAACCTGGGATAATACATGCTTGCCCAAAAAAGGCTTGCTTGTTCATCAGAATGTTATTTTCATATCCTTGATGTTGTAGTCTGCATCAGCTAGGTTGCTGATAGGACTTTCTTTTCATTTCTTTAATTTAGCACTCCAAATCATGGTCGGTTGTTGCAGAAAATGAACAAAATGATCAGCAAAATCATAGGTGTACAAAAATGCAAGGGTTGCACATAAATAACGGCACTAACCAGGTGTCATTAAGTAGGGATGTAAAGTACACCAATGTTTACGAGATAATAACCTTACTGCATCTTTTCGACCATATGCCCATGATTTTTCAAGAACAAGGAGAGTATCCAATTCAACCTTTATATGAGGCACCCAATGTTCCCATTTTTATGTTGATGATTTTACACTGGACCGCGTGTTTAGAGTGAAGTCTCTTATAACCGCAAGGGAAAAATCTCCATTATGCCCCTTATCGATGACAAAATTGTGTCTAGGAATATCATGTGTCTCATGTGTGCACTCAATATAACACAGTTTTGTTATCACGTTGTTGAAGGCAGATTTATATCTGGACTTAATTGTTGGCCAGTACAAAATGTCCCCTATGAGAGTTGACGACTTGTGATCAATCTTAGCTTGCATCTCAATACGTTCAATCCAGTCCTCTAATTTTCCTAACTTTGATGAGTACCTCTCGACCAGTTCTTGGTTACCATTGGTTACTATCCAAACAACCCAGAAATTGCTGCAACAGTGTGAAGACAATTGCCCATGGTTTCTCGAATAGAAAATTGTGTCGCTATCATACTCACGTCTCCACCAAATTAGTGGTTATGGTATCACTGTTTCACTTCCACTCATTGGATCCCAGGCCATTATCATGTTATATCCTTGCGGATAATGAAGTAGCATCCTACCATTGCAACATCCGAGTACATATGGTTTGAGGGATTTATATACTTCCACCAGGCTATTCAGCTTTTTGAAGATGGATTGGTCAAGATTATGATCTGCTAAGAATCGAGTGTCCACGGAGCCGTTGGTGAAAAATCCAAGTAACGACATTCCTCTGTTGTGTGACCAGGTTAGCTTTTTGAAATCATGGCTTCCCATGAAGTCCATCCAACATTTTTGGGAGACTGATGCCCTCAGTATGCAGGATGGGTGCGGAGGAAGCCTGACAAGAATCTGACCAAATACACTGCCTGGCAAGTCGGAATTGGACCGGTCAAAAGCCCAAGTCAATATTTTACCGGAAGACTCACGGAGCCAGAAGACGAGACGGAGAGGGGCCACGAGGTGGCCACACCACCTGGTGGCGCGGGCCAGCCCAGGCCACGCCAGGGGATGGTGTGGGCCCCTTAGGCGCCCACCGACCTTGCCTCTTTGCCTATATATTCCCCCTAGGACAAAAACCCTAAAGACAAGATCAGATTTCCACAAAGTTCCATGATGCCGCCACCCAAGAAGAGGAGATTCAGGGACAAGTCTCTGTTCCCAAGACTCGCCGGATGTGGAAGTGCCCCCGAAGCCATCTCCATCGACTCCACCGCCGTCTCCATCGCCGTTGCTGACTCCCATGATGAGGAGGGAGTAGTTCTCTCTCGAGGCTAAGGGCTCTACCGGTAGCTATGTGTTCATCTCTCTCTCTATGCGTGATCTTATGAGATCATGAGCTTTGTAATCTATAGATCTATTCTGCTACTCAAGTTCTTTAATTAATCTCTACTTATCCCCACGTGTGTGAAGTTGACAGTGTGCACACCATGTGGCACTTTGGTTAAGGTTATATAAATACTTATCATGAGTATAATTTGAGTTTGATGTGTCTATGAGATTGTGGTGTTTGTTGGAACCATCTAGCGCTCAAGGTGACAGTAAGGGGTTATCTAGATGGGGAATGCGAACTTTAAGGTGTGCTGTTATAGCCCTACATCGTCCAACCGGAGAGTAGTTCAGGGTAGCATCATGAAGAGAAGATATTTATATGAAAGTGTCCACTAGTGGAAGTATGATCCCTAGGCCTTGTTTCTAAGCATTGAAACACTGTTTAAAATCAGTTTTGTTACATGTTTGCTTGTTGCCACTCTTATTTCAGATTGCAATTACCATTTATAATCATCCATATTACTTGTATTTCACTATCTCTTCGCCGAACTAGTGCACCTATACACATGACAAGTGTATTGGGTGTGTTAGGGATACAAGAGACTTCTTGTATCTTGATTGCAGGGTTGCGTGAGAGAGATACCTTTGACCACTTCCTTCCTGAGTTCGATAAACCTTTGGTGATTCACTTAAGGGAAACTTGCTGGTGTTCTACAAACATTTGCACTTGGAGGCCCAACACTGTCTACAAGAATAGAAGCGTGCGTAAACATCAAGCTTTTTTCTGGCGCCGTTGCCGGGAAGGTAAGGTAAAAGGTACTCACATCATCTGGCTACTAAGCTATCTTATAGTATTGTTGCTGGTGTGTGAGTGCTCGAAGTTATTTCCTTTAGATTTTGCAATTATATCTTTTTGTTTCTTGTTTTTATTTTCACTAGTTAGGCTTAATGGAAAACAACAACAAAATTAGAGAGCTTTATAGTATTTATCTTGAGTTAGGACATGAAGTGTTTGAAGAGAAAATTAAAAAACCTATGGAACTTTATTTGCATGCTAATAGCAATGTTATTACTATGAATTCTTTGAACACCATTATTGCTAATGCTATGGAAAAGTCTAAGCTTGGGGAAGCTGGTTTTGATGAGCATGATATTTTTAGTCCCCTAAGCACGGAGGAGAAAATTTATTTTGATGATACTATGCCTCCAATATATGATGATTACAATGATGAATATGATATTTTTAGTCCACCTACTATTGAGGATAAAATTAATTATGATTACAATATGCCTCCTATATTTTATGATTATGGTGATAAGAATAATAATGATAGCTATTTTGTTGAATTTGCTCCCACTATGATTAATAATAATGACTATTCTTATAGGGAGAGTAATAATTCTTTTATGCATGTGGCTCATGATAAGAATGTTTTATGTGATAGTTATATTGTTAATTTTATTCATGATGCTACTGAAAGCTATTATGAGAGATGGAAACATGGCCTTATGTATCTCAACAATATTAAGTTTCCCCTCTTTATGTTGAAAATTTTGAAGTTGCACTTGTTTTGCTTTCCTATGCTTGTTGCTTTGTACTTTCATGACTTGTTTCTTTACAAGATTATTTTTCATAGGAAGCGGGTTAGACTTAAATTTGTCCATATTTGCTTCTTGATGCTCTCTTTAACTTCAATTCATATTTCTTATGTGAGCATCATCAAAATTATCATGCCTATCTTAATGGCTATAAAAGAGCTTTTGGGAGACAACCCATTATATTTTTACTTTCAGATTATTTTTGTTTTGTTGAGACTTGGAAGTTATTGCCTCAGTAATAATCTCTCATTATCCTTTTTGTGTGGTTTTTGTGCCAAGAATAACCTCTAATGAGAGGGAAGTAAGACTTGGGAAAGTTGCTGTCCCGAAACAGATTTCTGTGCGTCACTGTAAAAAATCGTGAAAAATGTCAGTACATCGGATTGAGCTGTAATTGTTTGTGCTTATGCCCCAGGTTATTAGCCAACTTTCGTTAGTTTTGCACTTTGAGATTTGAGCAATAGAAGATTTTCGAAAAAATCGGTCTTTACCTGCTGGTCTGTTTTGACAGATTTCTACCATTATTTGCATTTGCCTCTTAATCTCATTCTCTTTGAGTTCTATTTGATCACTTGAGCTTTTAGAAGGAATTTCTACAGTAGCTTATGTTTTAATAGAAGTTTTACTTTTGTTGAAACTAAACCCAAAGACTTATTATCTTAAATACACTAATGTTGCTAATGAAGATTGTGTGAAGTTTTGTATGAAGGAAATTTTTAAGTGTAGGGAAGAATAATGTGATGCGATGAAGTATGGAAAAAAGCTCAAGCTTGGGGATGCCACCCGTGTCACCCCAAGAAATATTCAAGAAGTACAAGCATCAAAGCTTGGGGATGCCCAAGGCATCCCCTTCTTCATCAATAATAATCTCAGGTCTTCTTTCAAGACACTTTATTTTTATTACCTTATGCCCTATGTGTTGTTCTTGGAGCGTCTTTGTTTTTAGTTTTCTTTTGTTTGATTTGCTTAAATAAGTTGGTTGGATCCAAAACACACTTCTTTTGGAGAGAGAGACACACCCCGTTATTCATTGCCTAGAACACTCTAGTTTCACTCTTATTGTTTTGTGAGTGTTCTCCTTTGCTAGGACTGCGTTTAGCTTTAGTTTTCGATTGGTGTTGGAAAAGAGTAGGAAGTTTCATGCTTATAGTGGTACAAAAAGAGTCTTGTTTTGACTATGACCTAGACTTTTGCATATCATGTTTGATATTTCTTTGACTTTATGCTTAGTTATTATTGATGTAGCATGACTTGTTACAAACAATTGAGATTTCTTAATATGCCTTGAAAGAATCATGCATTGTTTTAGCATATAAAAGCATAATATTGTGGTATTCTCCTTTGATGCTTTATTTGGGTTGACTTGGCGCATGCTCACACCATGTTAAGACTATACCAAGTCACCATAGCCTCTATGATCATTTAGTTTTCGACTTGTAATATCACTTTATGCTTTAATTAATAATGTTTTGTCGCTTTGCATGATTATGGCCATTATTGCTCTCTTAGTTGGTCGCTCCCAGTATTTTGCTAGCCTCCACATGTACCAAGTATGAGTTCCACTCATGCATCCAACTCCAAATAAAACCAAGTTATTCCAAAGAGTCCACCATACCTACCTAATAGCATTATTGCTATTCCAAGTATATTCATGTTTTTATCTACCTTCCAAATTAAACTTGTTATGTGAAAATTAGTGATCATGATTAAAGCTCTCACGAACTTGATGGAACACTTTACTTTCTTGCACTTAATAAACTTGAACCATTGTTTCCATCTATGTTGCGTATATGCTTGAGTTTTGTAAGTTGTGAATTAGAAGAACCATGTTATCATGGGGAATGCTTTCAACATTGCACTTTATTTAGTTGATATCATGTTCTTTTTCTTATGGATCCCGGAGGTGTGAAATGAAAGGGGAGCTTGTAAGTCTCATGGAGTTCGTATATGTGTTAGATAAACGCCTGGGCGGCTGATCTAAGCCATGCCTAATCATGGTGGAAACCTGCAGCATAACCATAGTGAGAAATATGTGAAGCATCCACAATAAAAAAAGAGAAAAAAGAAAAAAACCTATGCAAATAGGAAAGAAAAAAGGCCTATGCAAATAGGAAATAAAAGGATCGTTGAGATGCTCATTGTCTGCTTGCCTTGCCATTTTGATATGGGGAATCTTCCGTATCATTGGGCAAGGGGTACCCCATTGGCGGTTCTCTATGATACACATGTACTTACAATGACAAGAACTTACCTGTGACTAAAGTTGAGTAGCATGAGGTTCGGTACTCGTAAGTAAGGGGTATGAGATTTTTAGCTTATAACTTGTCAAGCATATCCTCATATTTGCTCACTTTAACCTTAATCACCTAAAGATGCTTATGATAGGGGCAATGCAAGCTGAAAGCTAATAAGTACCATAATTTTTGGAAGCTCTTTATGAGACTTGAATCCCTGCTTCCTTCTATGAAGGGCCTTTCTTTTATTTTTATGTTGAGTCTCCATCTTCTATCTTTATGCACCTATTAAGAGAGAATAGTGGTCATTCTTAGTTTAATGTGTATTGTCCCAAAACTTGTTGATTGATTCATAACTTTGATATTGCTTGTTCTTAAACTATTTGTATCTAGTCACCCTTATGAACTTTGAAGGTGTCCTATGCATTTATGTTTTGCTACACTATGAGGGACAAGCTGAATACCATTCTCATTATGTTTTCTATATGAGAAACAAACAAACGTCTTTCAAAGCATTGTTATTCATGAATCTTTTGTTTGTACCTCTTCTGGAACATAGTTGCTATGTCTTATTGTTAGAACTATATCTTTCATGTCTATGTTAAATTACTATGATCCCAGTTATCAATGTTTTACAAATACCTTGATCAAGATTGTGATGGTGCATGTCACCTCCAAAATTATTCTTTTTATCACTTACCTACTCGAGGACGAGCGGGAGTTAAGCTTGGGGATGTTGATATGTCGTAAACGTATCTATAATTTTTGATGTTCCATGCTTGTTTTATATCAACTTTCTTATGTTTTGTTCACACTTTGAGGTATTTTTATTCATTTTATGGAACTAACCTATTAACAAGATGCCACTGTGCAAGTTGTCTGCTTTTTGTTGTTTTTTATTTCAGAAAAGCTGGAAAAGAAATATTCTTGGAATTGGACCGGACAAAAGCCCAAGTCAATATTTTACCGGAGGACTCACGGAGCCAGAAGACGAGACGAAGAGGGGCCACGAGGTGGCCACACCACCTGGTGGTGCGGGCCATCCCAGGCCACGCCAGGGGGTGGTGTGGGCTCCTTAGGCACCCACCGACCTTGCCTCTTCACCTATATATCCCCCCGGGACGAAAACCCTAAAGACAAGATCAGATTTCCAAAAAACGTTCCGCAGCGCCGTCACCACCGAAGAGGAGATTCAGGGGATAGAAGTCTCTATTCCGGCACCCTGTCGGGATGGGGAAGCGCCCCCAGAGGCATCTCCATCGACTCCACCGCCATCTCCATCGTCGTTGCTGACTCCCATGATGAGGAGGGAGTAGTTCTCTCTCGAGGCTAAGGGCTTTACCGGTAGCTATGTGTTCATCTCTCTGTCTATGCGTGATATTATGATATCATGAGCTTTGTAATCTATAGATCTATTTTGCTACTCAAGTGCTTTAATTAATATCTGCTTGTCCCCACATGTGTGAAGTTGACAGTGTGCACACCGTGTGGCACTTTGGCTAAGGTTACATAAATACTTATCATGAGTATAATTTGAGTTAGATGTCTCTATGAGATTGTGCTGTTTGTTGGAACCATCTAGCGCTCAAGGTGATAGTGAGGGGTTATCTAGATGGGGAATGCGAACTTTAAGGTGTGCTGTTATAGCCCTACATCGTCCAACTGGAGAGTAGTTCAGGGTAGCATCATGAAGAGAAGATATTTATATGAGAGTGTCCACTAGTGAAAGTATGATCCCTAGGCCTTGTTTCTAAGCATTGGAACACCGTTTACAATCAGTTTTGTTACATGTTTTCTTGCTGCCACTCTTATTTCAGATTGCAATTACCATTTATAATCATCCATATTACTTGTATTTCACTATCTCTTCGCCGAACTAGTGCACCTATACACATGACAAGTGTATTGGGTGTGTTGGGGACACAAGAGACTTCTTGTATCTTGATTGCAGGGTTGCTTGAGTGGGATACCTTTGACCACTTCCTCCCTGAGTTCGATAAACCTTGGGTGATTCACTTAAGGGAAACTTGCTGATGTTCTACAAACCCCTACACTTGGAGGCCCAACAATGTTTACAAGAATAGAAGCGTGCGTAGACATCAGTGAACTCTGGCGTACTTACCCTAATCCGTCCGCCCTGTGCATCAATATCCCCCTCGTTCGCTGGACTGGCATGACTGAATATGCTGACATTGCTCGGAAAACATGCGCGCCTTCAAAGCCTAGTGCAGAGGCTTGGTGGAGAAGGAATAGGTAGGGGAGCCAGTGCTCACATTCGCTGGATACTATTGGATTTAACTGGACCACTGATAAATGGGGCCTGCGCTAGAGAGCCCGTAGGACCCAAACATTAGTGACCTAGTTTGACTTGCATTACATGTACTTTTGGAAAATAGAGCAAAACTCAATAATAAACCAAAGCACCCCTCTCTTCTTGCGAAAACCCACTACAAAACGGAGATGCTCAAAAATGCGTACACACACTCACCCCTATGAATGCAGGAACGCACACCCTACCCCTATGAGCATCTCAGAAAGACTGTATCTTGAGACTGATCCGGCAGGGCATGAGCTTGACGACGTCACCATAGGCACCTCGCTAAATATCGACGGGAACGTCTACTCCCACTGCCCTCATAACCATCCTTCAAGGCCGAGTGTCGAGGCTTCATGGAGAAGGAAGAGCTAGGGGAGTCAGAGCTCACATTCATTGGCTGCTATAAGATATAACTAAACCACTGATAACGGGGCCCCATGGTAGTGAGCCCATAGGCCCTAGACAACAGTGACCTAGTTTGACTTGCATTACAAGTACTTTTGGAAAACCGAGCAAAACTTAATATAAACAAAGGCCCCTATCTCTCTTTTGCGAAAACCCACTACAAAACGCACACGCTCACAAATACATACACACACTCACCCCTATGAATGCATGAACGCACACCCTACCCCTTTGAGCACCTCCGCAAGATTGTATCTTGAGACTGGTCCAGTGGGGCTTGAGCTTGACGAAGTCACCATAGGCACCTTGCTATCGATAGCAACGCCGCCTCCTACTGCCCTCGTAACCATCCTGAAAAGTCGAGCGTCGAGGCTTCATGGAGAAGCAAGAGCTAGGGGATTCAGAGCTCACATTCATTGGCTGCTATAGGATATAACTAGATCACTAATAACGGGGCTCCATGGTAGTGAGCCCATAGGCCCTAGACATCAGAGAAAGCATGGCGTGAAGTCTTAGACATAGGTCTAAATGGTGGAGTGGGTGGTGCTAACAAAAAGATTCTTCAAGGTAAGTCTAGTGCTAGACTTATGTCTACAGAATCAATTGGTAGGAGGGCCCGCTAGTTAGTGGATAATAGTTTATTTTTATTTTTATTTTTAGCATGGTTGTGTGGACCCACTTCAGTTCTAAACGCTGGAGCAAAAGTAGTTTTCTTATACTCATGTCTCTAGTTTTCTTAGCTACTTCTATACACTACACATGCCCTTACTATACGTGGCTAAGAAATTTACTAGACTCGTGTCTAAGAAAATAAAATTTGCTCCACCGTTTAGACAAGATAGGATCAGCTTTGGTGCCCAGTTTCATAGACTATTTTCTGTCTCGCCCTGCCACCTACCGCTCGCTCCCTCCTCCAAAACCCCAATCAAAACCAAACGCCATCGTCCCCCACCTGCTCGAGCTCTTCCTCGTGATGTCCCAATCGATCAATGATAGTGACACTTCTAGGGTGTTTTCCGATGCCCCCTTGAAGAAATCTCAGCCAGATGTGATGTCATAACCACCACGAACCTCTTTGCATGCTGCAAACATTATCTTTACTCAGCAACACATAGTACATCCCTGGCAAAATCTCATCCGTTTGGTCTCCCCTGTGTACTTCACTCTCACCCAACTGAGCTACCGTGTGAGTACAATGTCTTCTACCGCGACAATCGCAAGAAGCAGTTTTACAAGGGCAGCTACTATTCAGCAGGGGCAAGCAAAAGCCATAGAAGAAGTTTAGGTGGACCTTGTGCGAGATGACGTTGCTGGACAGGTCCTCCTCTAATGCTGTGATGCCAGATTATGAGGGTAATAGAGGGTAAGAAGTTTCTGCCCCAGTCTCCGGACACACTTCCGGGAGCTTGTGGAGCCACCTGGGAGTCCACCCAGAAGTCTCCGGCCACCCCAGAGTCTCTAGCCTCCACCACTAGAGTATCCATCCTGAGTATGGGCCTGCGCGACTTGGATCTAGACCTCAGCCCATGTACCCCTCTATTATGCCTAAACTACCCCTAACTCATGGATGGTCTATATGTATGCCCCACTCCTGTATGTAAATCCTAGATAAGAAATTATGAAGATATAGAGTTGTAGCTCCACGACCTCCTCTTGTGGAGAACACCCACGTGGGTACAAGGCCTCTTAGATCTAATCTTTGAGATGACCACATCCTCTCCTTATATGAGCGCTCTTTCTATCTTGTGATCTCTATTGCCTTGCAATCTCTTCACAAGAAGATTCTAGTTGCTCCTTGCCAATCTTTCCTACTTGGATCTCTACCTTTGTGTCTCTTACAAGTGGATTTTATTGGGTTGGTGGTTCGGGCTAATGGGAGAAAACTGATTGGAGTGTGGTGTGCGTTTGTATTTTCGATTCCCCTCACGTGTTCATCATGTTCTTCACTCCCTCCCCCAAATCCCCTCAAATATATGAAGATCAGGGCACAATAGTATCTTTGTGCTACACCATATGGTATCAAGAGCCTTTAATTGCCATGGATTCGAGTTTGTGTTGAGTTTCTAGGCACCAATTTTGGTTTTCTTGCCTAAATTCGAAATTTTCCACCAAAAATAGCCATATTCATGATTTGGACTGATTTGGAATTTGGCAGCATTTTGGTAGATTTTGATCCATAGATCCACTACAAAACTCATTGATCTACCTCCCTTTGTGTTCTCATAGCCTAATTCCCTGATTTCCTTGTCAATTTTGAGGTTTCTCTTCGTGTTTTTGCCCAAAATCGTGTTTCGGGCGTGTTCTTGACATTCTAAAACCTCCCGAATGGAGTCTCCACCCCAGGACCGGGGTCTCTGGAGTTAATGACTTTAGACCGGAGTCTCCGGCCTCTAGGTCTGGAGTCTCCATCCCTTGCCTGACAGATTTTAGTGCTTCACTATTTGAGTGTAATTTTGCATACGGATTCAGAATTTGATGTTCTTTGGATCATTTCGAAGAGGAGAAGGAGCTCTACATCAAGTTCACTTGTTCATGTCATATTATTCAACCAAAGTTCCATGATAAAGGATGGAACAAACAAAATAGGGTCAACATCAGCGCCGAAATGTATAAATCATCACGTATTTTTCCCACTTGCATTCCTTTGAAAGCCACACTATCTTTGTGACCTAAAATACCTATTGAGACTAGTTCGTCCTATGATTGCTTGGGCTTTGCACATTTGATACCTTGTAGTATTCCGAGCAAAAGTTGTATATGCTATCTCATATAGTTATCTTATATAGCTGTCGGCACAAGGAAGAGGTAAGTAAAAAATAAAAAATAAGGAAAGAAAGAATCAAAAAAGGAGAAAAAGAGGAAAATACAAAAATAAAATGAAAAGAAAGATACAAGTGCCATAGAGAATAGGAAGCGCAAGCTCGATGAACATCTTGTAGGTGGTACTAATTGTGCAAATTTTGTAGCATTCCAGTTTTGTGCAATCGACCCGCGGACACGCCCCCCGCTCTGCCTGCTCCACCAGTTGAAGTCTCCTTGTACTTGTGCGATATAAGATTATAGTCTTCGGTAGTCCTTTATTTGGTTCTTAGCTCACTTTTTCCATCACACAAGTCCCGTTTATCCCATCATATGGGTTTCCTTAAACATAACTCATATCTTGTGAGATCGACTTATTTTTTCTTTGTGATCATCGTGATTCTTTACTCGCTTTTACAAATCTTGGTTTCCGTTTGTTCCAATTTGATTGCCAATTTCCATACCTATGCTCCTCATAAGCCATGTGTGTTTGGTGTTTCTTGTGTTTGTCGATAAAACATCACTTCTCATTTGTATTTGGTTTGCTCTTGGTCCTTACCATTGATCCAATACTATCTACAAGGTGAGATACGGCGTAGCATCCTTGAATCCAATTATTCCACTACATCACACTTGGTCTTGTGAGAAACACGTCTACGAACTCCAGAACCGATGATGAATACTATGAGAAATCCATGATGATCCATGACAATGACGACTCCACAAGCATCGATGACATGATGGAGCACTACACTAACATTGGCTCCGCATCCTTGGAGGACTTTGAGTACTACACCAACAATGACTCCCCAAGCATGGAGCACAATGAGGACTTCGGCTTCTCAAGCATGGAGGACATGGAACACTTCATTTACTATGATCTTGACTCCCTCATGAGCTACAATGACTTCTTCCACCATATGGAGACCGATCACTTCTATGCCTTGTAAGCAGAGGCACATATTCAAGAGGCTAAAAACAACAAGATCTTCAAGTTGCAACTATTAAGAGGAACCACATACTACGATGGTATACCAAGCTCAAGAAGCCACAACTACCCAACAAGCGCCAATACACATGAGCCCCAACAAGCTCACATTTTTCCAAGACAAGTGTGCCGCCAACAACGAAAGCTCAACAACATCCACACTATATGTGATACAAGATCAATACGACATGCAAGTCCTCTTCATCATGAGAACAAGGAAGGAAGCTACCGTCTATGCCACCAAAATACATCGACAAAACAAGTTCGTCATGAGGTGCCCAACTACAAGAAACATTAACGACACCACTTCTCCTTCGCGGAAGACTATTGCACGAGCTTCAAGACCCTCAAGAGAGAAGACCTCATATGACATTGGTACTACTTCACGGACATAGAAGGCAAACAAGAAAACATGTCATAACCTGATACGTCCATTTTGCATCACTATTCTATGTCTTAATTCACTATTATTCATTGATATATTTCGTATTGAGAGGTGATACTTATGTTATTTCATCTATTTTTGCATGGTTGATGACTTTTGGAGCATGGACCGCTGCAGTCAGGATTCTGATGGAAAAGGTGCTGTTTGGAGGCAAAATTCGCGAAGATCAGAAAATCCGAGAAAATATACGGAAAATTCTATTTTTCTAGAAGACTCAAGATGCCAGAAGATGGAGTGGAGGTGGGCCACAGGGGGGCCACACCACCCCATGGCGCGGGCAGGCCTAGGCCGCGCCAGGGAGTGGTGTGGCCACCCTGGCCCAATCTAGCCTCTCCCCTATGGCGTATATCTTCCTCCCGAAACCCTAAGACTGGGGGGGCGACCATAGAAAGATTCCATCGCCTCTGTGGGGCGGAAAACACCGAGAGAGAAAGATCTCTCCGGCAGACAAATTTCTGCCGGGGGAATTCCTTCCCGGAGAGGGGAGATCATCGCCATCAACACCATCATCAAGCTGGACTTCATCAGGATCATCATCATCATCACCACCATCATCACCATCAGCACCCTCATCACCATCTCCATATTGCTGTAACAATTGGTTGAATCTTGCATAGTTCATAGGGGAAACTTTCCCGGTGTTGATTACTCTTTGTATTTGATGCTATTGAGTGAACCGTTGAATTATCATTTATGTTCAGATTGTTATACATCATTATTCCATCTCTGATCATGATCCATATGATGTCTTGTGAGTAGTTTGTTTTGTTCTTGAGGACATGGGAGAAGTCTTGTTGTTAGTAGTGGAGTTGCGTTGAGAAAGATTCAATAGATTGTTATTTAAGTTGTGGTGTACTTCTTCTAGTGGTGTCATGTGAACGTCGACTACATGACACTTCACCTATATGGGCCTAGGGGAATGCATTGTGCATTTGGCTACTAATCGTAGGGGTTGCCGGAGTGACAGAAACCTGAACCCCCGTTAGGAAACCATTGCACAAGGGACGTAAGGGTCTTAGAGTTTAAAGCTATGGTTAGGTTTTACCTTAATTACTTTCTTGTACTTACGGATGTTTGCAAGGGGGTTTAATCACAAGTATGTATTAAGTCTTGGATGGGACGGTATATTAGCACAGGTTCACCCACACAACACTTAGCAAACTAAAGAAGATTAATCAACTATATGAAGCGAAAGCACTTGACAGTCTTCCCATGTGTCCTCGAGAACGTTTGGTCATCTATAGAAATACAACCGGCTTGTCCTTTGCTGCATAAAGGATTGGGCCACTTGCTGCATTTATTCCTACTGTCTTTTACTTACTCGTACTTTGTTTACTTGCTTTATCGAAAACCCCTAAAAATCCGTTTGCTAAGTATTTGCAGAGAATTCCTGATCCATACCACTAGCCAGCACCTTCTGCTCCTTGTTGGGTTCGACACTCTTACTTATCGAAAATACTGCGATACACCCCCTATACTTATGGGTCATCATAACCCACACCATGAAGCTTCCAACACCAAGAACTTCCACGACAAGCCTTCTCTAAGGAAGCCTCCTACACAAAGTACAAGATCGTTAACAATTGAGAAGGATGCCATGGACCGCTACTTTGCCAAGTTGGATGAGTCGGGCAAAATGGCCTCTCATGAAGTTGACAATTTCAAGACATGGTACCAAACCTTGGATGAGGACAAGGGTTGCGGTACAACGATGTGAAATAGATACCTCATATGGTGATAAGAGTGATGATTCCCACCTTAAGGCATTCATATTTTGAGGCAAAAAGGTTGAATATGGTGAGCATGGGAGTTTTATTTCACCAAACGAGGCACATGGAGTTGAGGAAACCGAGCCTATCTGCATATGCTTGAGTGATGATGTGGTACCAATTCACTACAACAAATGTGATTATCTGTGACGCACATTCAGTGATGATTCGGTAAAAAAGTCATGTTTTATGAAATACATCACAATTTGGATGAATCTGTGACGTTTTTGGTTGAATCGTCATATAATGAGCATCATATATAATCACATTTGCAATCCGATGTGAATTTGCGAGCCACTTAGCCCACTTGAGTGAGATAAAAACTGAGATGAGTGACTGATGACCCACAAGTATAGGGGTGAATCGCAGTATTTTCGAGAGAAGTGAAACCCAATTTATTGATTCGACACAAGGGGAGCCAAAGAATATTTATAAGCATTAACAACTGAGTTGTCAATTCAGCTGCACCTGGAAACAATCTTGCATTTGCTTCTTTATTCGATTTCCTTTTTGAATTCTTTTTGGGTTTTCGGAAGAAGTTGCTACAGTAGCTTATGTTTTGATGGTTTTCAGTTGAAGTTGGACTCAAAAGGTTTTATCACTTCACTTATACTAATGTTGCTAATAAGAACTGTGTGAAGTTTTGGGTGAAAGAAATTTCCAGGAAGTGGAGATAATGGTGTAATAAGGAAGAGAAAGGTTTTATGACTCAAGTAATAAGTATATGCACATGAAGATATCGATGATATTCAAGTGATGACTCCAGAAGGATCCACTCAATACCAAATTCAGAGACCTGCAGAGTCCGTTTCCAACTAGGTAATTACAGTAAGAAAAGTTCAAAAATACAATCCAACTATATTTTTGTAGTTTTCAGTCAATAAGGAAAGCTAAGCAAAAAGAGGCGGAAGCTGTGGTGGCCCACACCACCCCATGGCGTGGGCCCACCCCTGGCCGCGCCACCAGGTGGTGAGGCCACCCAGGACTCCGCCTCCGACTCGTTTTCTCCCAGTACCTTCCTTTTGATATGAAACTTCGTAATATATAACCCCCCGGATCGCCCGAGGTCCGTATATCGTGTTTTCGTCGTGTTTTTGTTTTGATCTGTTTCTGCCAGGACATACTTTTTGAAGGTTTAGAAGCACAATGGTGTCTGCCAAGGATAAAGGGAAGGAACCTATGGAGGAAGACCTCCAAGACCCCGGGAAGGAGAAGGAGATCAAGAGTGAATGTGAAGAGGAGGCAAAGCACACCGACACTACCGTTTCAAGTATCGGAGTGGTGGCAAATCCAGCTATTGGAGGGAAGCCTCCTCATCACCGTTCAGATCCCTGGTCACTTCCTCCATGCACCAAGAATCCTTTCCATACCCTTATCCATGAGCATCAATACCAGAATATGCCCAAGGAGAAATTACCCTCCAATTGGGATTTGCCTCGTTCTAGCCATGCAGGAAAAGAAGACTTCAAGGAGGAAGAGTGGGGAAAGAATAGCAAGAGCTGGAATTCTCAACACGACATGATCATGAGCCGCATTGAGCAAAACTCACAGCTAATTCGTAATCTCACCTTCGAGATTGAGGACTTTGGGAAACTGATCAAGGAGCTCATCGAGAGGATACCACCACCACCGAAGGAGTAATTAGTCATCAGGTTTGGCATCCCCTTGGTTTGTTCCAAGCTTGGGGGAGTGCCGCGGTATCATATCACTATCTTCTATCTTTTTACCTTGTTAGTAGAGTCATATCATGAATAGAGGAGTTATTTTGTAGTATGGTTTGCATTATGGAAGTGTCCCCTCTCTCGTTAGATATGTATCCCTTGGTGTGAGTTGCCGTTATGGAATATTAATGAGAAGTTCTATCATTCACTCTTTTGCATAGCTTGTGTTAGTTTTCAATTCGTGGTTATATGATTGATCTTGTTGTTAGTATTGGTAGCACTCTGGGATCATTGAGTTAATTTAGTTGGTTTTGGCAAACCTGGCTCGGTCAGTAGCAACACTATTTTTGAGAGTTGAATGAAAAAGATAGAAGTACTCTAGAGAAAAATAATTTCATCATCTTTCTTTTTTGATTTGCTCATAAGTCTAGTATTCTCTAGTTAAGATCTTTTGTGCTTCCAAGGAAGATTGCATGTTTGTCTTTATCACTTGTATGTTTGTTTGTTTCCTTCAACTCTTGTACTTGCTACCCAGCCTTGCTAGCCAAAAACTTGTACTGAGAGGGAATTCTTCTCGTGCATCCACTCCCTTAAACCAAAACCTTTGCCATTCCTGTCCACCATACCTACCTAGTAGCATTATTGCTATTCCAAGTAAATTCTTGTTTTGTCTACCTCCCAAATTAAACTTGTTATGTGAAAATTAGTGATTAAAGCTCTCACGAACTTGATGGCACACCTTTTTTTTATTGCACTTAATAAACTTGAACCATTGGATCCTTCTTTGTTGCGTATATGCTTGCGCTTTATGAGTTGAAGTTAGCCGAACCATGTATCATGGGGACCGCTTTCAACACTTCGTTGGTACTTGTACCTAGTTGATATCATGTTCTTTTGCTTATGGATCCCGGCGGTGTGAAATAAAAGTGGAACTTGTAAGATCATGGAGTTTATATGTGTGTTAGAGAAACGCCTGTGCCGCTAGCCTAAGCCATGCCTAATCATGGTGGAAACTTGCAGCATAACTATAGTGAGCATTCTATGAAGCATCCTCAATAAAAACCTATGTAAATAGCAAATAAAAAGATCGCTTAGATGCTCACTGTCTGCTTGCCTTGTCATTTTGATTATGGGATAGCTCCTGTGTCATGTGCAAGGGGTACCCCGTTGGCGGTTCTCAATGATACGCATGTATTTACAATGACAAGAGCTTGCTCGTGACTGAAGTTGAGTAGCATGAGGATCGGTACTCATAAGTAAGGGGCTTGAGATTTCAACTTATAACTTGTCAAGCATATCCTCTTAGTTGTGTCACTTTAACCTTAATCACCTAAAGATGCCTATGATAGGGGCAATGAGAGCGGAAAGCTAGTAAGTATCATAATTTTTGGGAGCTCTTTATGAGACTTGTAATCCCTGCTTCCCTCTGCGAAGGGACTTTCTTTTACTTTGTAGTTGAGTCAGTAAACCTACTCCCCTCTATCTCAGCAAGTATTTGGAGTTGATGTGTTTCATTCATTCATATGGTGATTTATTCACTCATGTTTCTTATGTTCCTTGTTTTGCACATTGCTCTTATCCTGATGTTTACTACTTTGAAAGCTATCATTGAAAAACCAGCTATTTGTGAACTCCAGCAAATTATCAACTATTCTTCGACCAAGAGCTAAGTTTTCCATTACCAATGATGATTCACTTTATGTATCTTTATTGTGTTTCCTTTACTCATTGCAAGTTGAGTTATATAATAGTGAGTTGTTTTCTATTATGATCTATGTATTTGATGAATGTGATGCTTCTTGTCCGTATTCTTTTATCGACTCTTCACTCCATAAACTTGAGGTCATGTTTATTGAGCTCAGTTTCGCTTGGGGACAAGCGAAGTATAAGCTTGGGGGAGTTGATACGTCCATTTTGCATCACTATTTTATGTCTTAATTCACTATTATTCATTGATATATTTCGTATTGAGAGGTGATACTTATGTTATTTCATCTATTTTTGCATGGTTGATGCCTTTTGGAGCATGGACCACTGTAGTCAAGATTCTGATGGAAAAGGTGCTGTTTGGAGGCAAAATTCGTGAAGATCAGAAAATCTGGGAAAATATACGGAAAATTCTATTTTTCTAGAAGACTCAAGATGCCAGAAGATGGAGTGGAGGTGGGACACAGGGGGCCCACACCACCCCATGGCACGGGCAGGCCTAGGCCGCGCTAGGGAGTGGTGTGGCCACCCTGGCCCACTCTAGCCTCTCCCCTCTGGCGTATATCTTCCTCCTGAAACCCTAAGACTGGGGGGCGACCATAGAAAGATTCCACCGCCTCTGCGGGGCGGAAAACACGGAGAGAGAAAGATCTCTCCGGCAGACAGATTTCTACCGGGGGAATTCCTTCCCGGAGAGGGGAGATTATCGCCATCAACACCATCATCAAGCTGGACTTCATCGGGATCATCATCATCACCACCACCATCATCACCATCAGCACCCTCATCACCATCTCCATATTGCTGTAACAATTGGTTGAATCTTGCATAGTTCATAGGGGAAACTTTCCCGGTGTTGATTACTCTTTGTATTTGATGCTATTGAGTGAACCGTTGAATTATCGTTTATGTTCAGATTGTTATACATCATTATTCCATCTCTGATGATGATCCATATGATGTCTTGTGAGTAGTTCGTTTTGTTCTTGAGGACATGGGAGAAGTCTTGTTGTTAGTAGTGGAGTTGCGTTGAGAAAGATTCAATAGATTGTCATTTAAGTTGTGGTGTACTTCTTCTAGTGGTGTCATGTGAACGTCGACTACATGACACTTCACCTATATGGGCCTAGGGGAATGCATTGTGTATTTGGCTACTAATCGTAGGGGTTGCCGGAGTGACAGAAACCTGAACCCCGTTAGGAAACCATTGCACAAGGGACGTAAGGGTCTTAGAGTTTAAAGCTGTGGTTAGGTTTTACCTTAATTACTTTCTTGTACTTACGGATGTTTGCAAGGGGGTTTAATCACAAGTATGTATTAAGTCTTGGATGGGACAGTACATTAGCACAGGTTCACCCACACAACACTTAGCAAACTAAAGAAGATTAATCAACTATATGAAGCGAAAGCACTTGACAGTCTTCCCATGTGTCCTCGAGAACGTTTGGTCATCTATAGAAATACAACCGGCTTGTCCTTTGCTGCATAAAGGATTGGGCCACTTGCTGCATTTATTCCTACTGTCTTTTACTTACTCGTACTTTGTTTACTTGCTTTATCGAAAACCCCTAAAAATCCGTTTGCTAAGTATTTGCAGAGAATTCCTGATCCATACCACTAGCCAGCACCTTCTGCTCCTCGTTGGGTTCGACACTCTTACTTATCGAAAATACTGCGATACACCCCCTATACTTGTGGGTCATCATAACCCACACCATGAAGCTTCCAACACCAAGAACTTACACGACAAGCCTTCTCTAAGGAAGCCTCCTACACAAAGTATAAGATCGTTAACAATTGAGAAGGATGCCATGGACCGCTACTTTGCCAAGTTGGACGAGTCGGGCAAGATGGCCTCTCATGAAGTTGACAATTTCAAGACATGGTACCAAACCTTGGATGAGGACAAGGGTTGCGGTACAACCAAGGAGGTGAAATAGATACCTCATATGGTGATAAGAGTGATGATTCCCACCTTAAGGCATTCATATTTTGAGGCAAAAAGGTTGAATATGGTGAGCATGGGAGTTTTATTTCACCAAAGGAGGCACATGGAGTTAAGGAAACCGAGCCTATCTGCATATGCTTGAGTGATGATGTGGTACCAATTCACTACAACAAATGTGATTATCTGTGACGCACATTCAGTGATGATTCAGTAAAAAAGTCATGTTTTATGAAATACATCACAATTTGGATGAATCTGTGACGTTTTTGGTTGAATCGTCATATAATGAGCATCATATATAATCACATTTGCAATCCGATGTGAATTTGCGAGCCAATTAGCCCACTTGACTGAGATAAAAACTGAGATGAGTGACTGATGACTCACAAGTATAGGGGTGTAACGCAGTATTTTCGAGAGAAGTGAAACCCAATTTATTGATTCGACACAAGGGGAGCCAAAGAATATTTATAAGCATTAACAACTGAGTTGTCAATTCAGCTGCACCTGGAAACAATCTTGCTCACAATAGTTTATCAATAGCAACAGTTTTGTAGTAGCAATAGTAAAGTAATAGAAGTAGTAAAAGTAAAGACAGTAGTAACAATTGCAGTAAACAGTAGGATTAAAGCGTGGTAGGCATAGGGATGGATGGACGGGCGTTGCATGGGCAAGACAATTCATATAGAAATCAAGACATAGGGCATTTGCAGATAAATAAGATAAAGCATCCAAGTATTAAATAATCATAGGCATGTGTTCCATATATAGTCATACGTGCTCGCAATGAGAACTTGCACAAAATCTTTTGTCCTGCCAGCTCGTTTGCAGCGGGGCCTTAAGGGAACTACTGGCAATTAAAGTGCTCCTTTTAATAGAGCACCGGAGCAAAGCATTAACACTCCATGAACACATGTGATCCTCACATCAAAGCCATCCCCTCCGGTTATCCCGATTATTGTCACTTCGGGGCCTTTGGTTCCGGACAACAATATGTGTATACAACTTGCAGGTAATACCATAAACAATACTATCATAATGAATCAATAACATGTTCAGATCTGAAATCATGGCACTCGGGCCCTAGTGACAAGCATTAAGCATCACAAGTTGCAACAAAGTCAAAAAGCACTAATAATAGATACTAGGCACCATGCCCTAACAATCTGATGCCATTACATGAACGATCTCATCCAATCCCTACCATCCCCATAGCCTACAGCGGGAGATTACTCACTCATAGATGGGGGAATCATGGATGGTCGATGGAGAAGCAATGGTGATGATGATGGCGATGATCTCCTCCAATTCCCCGTCCTGGCAGGGTGCCAGAACGGAGTTTCTGGTTCTAAATTGCGGAATCTGGTGGTGGCAGCATAGCGGAACTCTTTCTGGAAAAACGTCGAACCTCCCTGGATTTTTAGGTCAGGAGGCATCTTATAGGCGAAGAGGGAGGCCGAGGGGGTGACCGAGGCGGCCACACCACCCCTAGGCGCGGCCTGGCCTGGCCCGCGCGGCCAGGTGGTGTGGGCCCCTCATGGCCCTCCTCCGTCTCGTCTCGTGGCTCTGTGAATCTTCTGGCGAAATAGGATTTTTGGCATATTTTCTAGGATTTTCCCGATAGTTGATTTTCTGCAAAAAAAAACTAGACACCAAGGTAATTCTGCTGAAAACAGCGTCAGTCCGTGTTAGTTGTATCCAAATCACACAAGTTTAGAGGAGAAACAATAGCAAAAGTGTTTGGGAAAGTAGATATGTTTTGGACGTATCAACTCCCCCAAGCTTAGTGATGACCCACAAGTATAGGGGGTGTATCGCAGTATTTTCGAGGGAAGTGAAACCCAATTTATTGATTCGACACAAGGGGAGCCAAAGAATATTTATCAGCCTTAACAACTGAGTTATCAATTCAGCTGCACCTGGAAACAATCTTGGTCACATCAGCTTATGAGTAGCAACAATTTTGTAGTAGGAATAGTAAAGTAACAGCAGTAGTAAAGTAAAGACAGCAGTAATAATAGCAGAAAATAGTGGGATTCGAGTGCGGTAGGCATATGGATGGATGGACGGGCGTTGCATGGACAAGACAATTCACATAGCAATCAGAACATAGGGCAATTGCAGATAAATAAGATAAAGCATCCAAGTACTCGATAATCCTAGGCATGTGTTCCATATATAGTCATACGTGCTTGCAATGAGAACTTGCACAACATCTTTTGTCCTACCAGCCCGTTTGCAGCGGGGCCTCAAGGGAACTACTGGCAATTAAGGTGCTCCTTTTAATAGAGCACCAGAGCAAAGCATTAACACTCTGTGAACACATGTGATCCTCACATCAAAGCCATTCCCTTCGGTTATCCCGATTTCTGTCACTTCGGGGCCATTGGTTGCGGACAACAACGTGTGTATACAACCTGCAGATAAGACCAAAAACAATACTATCATAATGAATCAATAACATGTTCAGATCTGAAATCATGGCACTCGGGCCCTAGTGACAAGCATTAAGCACAACAAGTCGCAACAAAGTCATAAAGCACTAATAAAAGATACTAGGCACCATGCCCTAACAATCTGATGCCATTACATGAACGATCTCATCCAATCCCTACCATCCCCATAGCCTACAGCGGGGTATTACTCACTCATGGATGGGGGAAACATGGATGGTCGATGGAGAAGCGATGGTGATGATGATGGCGATGATCTCCTCCAATTCCCCGTCCCGGCAGGGTGCCAGAACGGAGTTTCTGGTGCTGTTTTGTGGAATCTGGTGGTGGCGGCGGAGCGGAACTCCTTCTAGAAAAACGTCGACCCTCCCGGAGTTTTTAGGTCAGAGGGCTTCTTATAGGCGAAGAGAGATGCCGAGGGTGCTGGGGGCCACCATGCCTGGCGCTGCCAGGCCCAGCCCACAGGGGTGGTGTGGCCACAGCTCTTCTCCGTCTCGTATTCTGGCTCCTCGAGTCTTCGACAAAATAGGCACTTTGGCTTTTGTCCCGTCCAATTCTAAGAATATTCATTTTCTGACTTTCATGGAACCAAAAACAGCAGAAAACAGGCAGCTGGCACTGTGGCTCTTGTTAACAGGTTAGTCCAAAAAATCATATGAAAAGTACTCCAAAGTGTGGACAAAACACAAGAAAGTGGATAAAACCAAGCATGGAACACCAAAAATTATAGATACATTTGCAATGTATCAACATCCCCAAGCTTAACTCCTGCTCGTCCTCGAGTAGGTAAGTGATAAAAAGAAAGAATAATTTTTGAGGTGACATGCACCATCCAAGACTTGATAAAAGTATTTATAAAACATTCAAAGCAGGGATCATAGTACTTCAATCATAACATGAAAGACAAAGTTCTAGCAATAGAACAAAGAAACTATGATGCAACATGAAAAGGCACAAACAAAAGATTCATGAATAACAATGCTTTGCAAGACGTTTGTTTGTTTCACATAAAGAAAACATAGCATAATAGTATTCAGCTTGTCCCTCATAGAGTAGCAAATATAAATGCATAGGACACCTTCAAAGTTCATAAGAGTGACTACATACAATAGTTTAAAACAAGCAATAACAAGTTATGCATCAATCAACTAGTCTTGGGACAATGCACATAGAACTAAGAATGGCCACTATGCTCTCAAAGTAGGTGCATAAAGATAGAAGGTGGAGACTCAATATAATGGTGGAAGAAAGGCCTTTTGTAAAAGGAAGTAGGGATTCAAGACTCAAAAAGAGCTTCCAAAAATTATGGTACTTATAGCTTTCAGCTCTCAATGCCCCTATCATAAGCATCTTGAAGGTGATTAAGGTTAAAGTGACACAACTAAGTGGATATGCTTGACAAGTTATAAACCGAAATCTCATGCCCCTTACTTACCGATCCTCATGCTACTCAACTTCAGTCACGAGTAAGATCTTGTCATTGTAAGTACATGTGTATCATTAAGAACCGCCAACGGGGTACCCCTTGCACATGATATAGCAACTTTCCCATAATCAAAATGACAAGGCAAGCAGACAATGAGCATCTCAGCGATCTTTTTATTTGCTATTTGCATAGGTTTTTATTGAGGATGCTTCATAGAGTGCTCATTATGGTGATGCTGCAAGCTTCCACCATGATTAGGCATGGCTTAGGCTAGCGGCCCAGGCGTTTCTCTAACACACATACAAACTCCATGATCTTACAAGTTTCACTTTTATTTCACACCGCCGGGATCTGTAAGCAAAAGAACATGATATCAACGGGGTACAAAGTACAAGTGCAATGTTGAAAGCGTTCCCCATGAAACATGGTTCTGCTAATTTCAACTTATAAAGCCCAAGCATATACGCAACAAAGAAGGACCCAATGGTTCAAGTTTATTAGATGCAAAAAGTAAAGTGTGCCATCAAGTTCATGAGAGCTTTAATCCCTAGTTTTCTCATAACAAGTTTAATTTGGAAGGTAAACAAAAGCATGAATATACTTGGAATAGCATAAGCTAATAGGTAGGTATGGTGGACTCTTTGGAATAACTTGGTTTAGGGAGTTGGATGCATGAGTGGAACTCATACTTGGTTGTGGAGGCTAGCAAAAGACTGGGAGCGACAAATTAAGAGAGCAATAATGACATAATCATGCAGAGCGACAAAACATCATTGATCAAAGCATAAAGTGATACTACAAGTTGAAAACTAAAGGATAATAAAGGCTTATGGTGACTTGGGATAGTCATAACATGGTGTGAGGATGCGCCAAGTCAACCCAAATAAAGCATCAAAGGAGAATACCACTATACTATGCTTTAATATGCTAAAACAACGCATGATTCATCCAAGGCACATTAAGCAATCTCAATTGCTTATAACAAGTCATGGTACAGCAAAGAATAATAAGCATAAAGCCAAAACAATATCAAGCATGGCATGACAAAGCATAGGCCACAGTCAAAAAACAAACTCTCTTTACCACTTAAGCATGAGCTTTCCTACTCTTTTCCAAACCAAACCAAACCAAACTATTTGAAAACCAATGCATGAAAGAGGAGGTCCAACCAATTTATTCAGCAAACTAAACAAACAAAGCAAACAAAAATGAAAAACAAAAAAGAAGACGCTCCAAGAACAACACAACTGTGCATGAAACAATAAAAATGAAGCGTTTGGAAGAAACCTGGGATTTTTATTGATGAAGAAGGGGATGCCTTGGGCATCCCCAAGCTTTGATGCTTGTACTTCTTGGATATTTCTTGGGGTGTCACGCGTGGCATCCCCAAGCTTGAGCTTTAGTCCATCCTTCATCTCATTACTCATTCCTTCCATACACCTGAAATTTTTCTTCATACAAAACTTCACACAATCTTTATTAGCAACATTAGTGCACTCAAGATAAATAAGTCTTAAGGTTAAGTTATAACACCAAATAAACTTCCATTAGAACACTAGCTACTGTATCACTTCCCTCAAAAAGCTCAATTCCCCAAAACAACTCAAAAAGGAACCAACAAGAAGCAAATGCAGAAAATGGCAGAAATCTGTCAAAACAGACCAGCAGGTAAAGACAAATTTTTCGAAGACCTTCTGTTGCTCAAATCAAAAAGTGTTGTACTAACGAAAGTTAGATAACAACCTGGGGGCAGAAGCACAAAAATCCACGCCTCAAAAAGACGTACAGAGATTTTACACGAATTTTTACGGTAAAGCATAGAAATCTGTTTCGGGACAGCAACTTTCCCAATCATTACTTCTCTCTCATTAGAGGTTACTCTTGGCACAAAAATCAAATAAAAAGGATAAGGAGCGGTTATTACTGAAGTAATAACTTCCAAGACTCATCTAAAACTTTTGGGTTATCTCCCAATAAGTACATTTCTTTAACGCCTTTAAGTTAGGTGTAAGCAAAAACAAAAATGGATAGAATAGAAGTAAGCGGAGATAATCATGGTGAAAACATTGTTTTGTTCAATGAAATCCTTTTTTTAACAAGGTTGATCAGGTCTTGTTACCAAAACGATTCCATATGAGACAAAACTTTGTATCCCACTAATGATTATGTTACCTCAACCTTGATAGCAATGGTTCCAATCATAATAATTTCAAATTTTTCTCTTGGTATGGGACAATATATTTCTCCAACTTGAATGCCCTCAACATGTTCAATTGAAATTCAAACCATAAGTCCTTTCAATCTTCTTGGGGAAATAGACAGTATGTTCCTTGTCATTCGCATTGAAAGTCACCTTTTCTTGATTACAATTAATAACATTTCCTGCAGTATTAAGAAAAGGTCTCCCAAGAATAATAGACATATTATCATCTTCAGGCATGATAGTTTGAGAGGATGCTCACATAAGAAATATGAATTGAAGTAAAAGAGAACATCAAGAAGCAAATTCAAAACACATTTAAGTCTAACCCACTTCCTATTCATAGGAATCGTGTATGCAAATAACAAAGTGACAGGCATAGGAAGATAAAACAAGAGTAAGTTCAAAACTTTCAGCACATAGAGAGGTGCTTCAATGCCATGAAAACTTCTACAAGCATATTTTCCTCTCTCATAATAATTCTCAGTAGCCTCATGAATAAACTCAACAATATAACTATCACATAAAGCATGATTTTCATGATCTACAAGCACTAGAGCTTTATTATAAACATTTTCAAGAGAATCCTCAGGAACATAACAATCATCCTCCTTTAGTAAGCATGGAGGACAATCAAATAATGTAAGGGATAAAGAGTTACTCTCATTAGAAGGTAGGCATGGGTAGCTAATCCATTCTTCCTCCTTTTGTTCATCACTCTCCTCTTTTTCATCTAATGAGATTTCAGGTTCATCAATTTCTTCTTCCATAGGATCCTGCAAGGCATTAGTCTCTTCCATTTGTGGAAAGCATCTATTAAAATATTCAAGAATATAGCCATTTTTGTCCTTGTAATTATCAAAGCAAAATTTAAGTATACCATAAACCTCATATTTGTAAGGTGAATCATCAATATTTTCAAGCAAACTAGCAAGTTCAAAAGCACCCTTCCAAGCAATAAATTCTTAAATTTGTTCCGCATCATCAAAGTCATAAATTCCTTTAGCATAAGAAGATATGGTATCACTATCATTATACTCACATTGAAAAGGGAGGTGTTTATACCTCTTTCTGCAAAAAGATTCATCACAACAATCAGTAACATTATAAGTAGAGCACACGTTTCTAGCAATGGTATACAATTTATCAATTTGTTCCCATAACTGTTTCCCTTTTTGTGACAAGCGGTGTTCCTTATAATAATATTTTTGATCTTCCTTGAACCAACCTTGCCAATAAGATTCAGTTTCAAAGAAACCAACCATTGACAACAAGCATGATAAAGCAAGACAATAACAGACCAACAAAAATAACAACTAGAGTAGGAACTACTTTTTTTTGTATTTTTGATAAAGAAACAAGAAAATAAGGCGGAAATAAACTTAGCTTGAACAATAGTGATTCCAAGTGGACTTGATAAATAAAGCTATGCTCCCTGACAACGGCGCCAGAAAATAGTCTTGATGACCCACAAGTATAGGGGGTGTATCGCAATATTTTCGACGGAAGTGAAACCCAATTTATTGATTCGACACAAGGGGAGCCAAAGAATATTTATCAGCCTTAACAACTGAGTTGTCAATTCAGCTGCACCTGGAAACAATCTTGCTCATAGCAGTTTATCAGTAGCAACAGTTTTGTAGTAGGAATAGTAAAGTAACAGCAGTAGTAAAGTAAAGACAATGAATAACAATAGCGATGCAATGGGATTCGAGTGCGGTAGGCATAGGGATGGATGGACAGGCGTTGCATGGACAAGACAATTCACATAGCAATCAGAACATAGGGAAATTGCAGATAAATAAGATAAAGCATCCAAGTACTCGATAATCCTAGGCATGTGTTCCATATATAGTCATACGTGCTCGCAATGAGAACTTGCACAACATCTTTTGTCCTGCCAGCCCGTTTGCAGCGGGGCCTCAAGGAACTTGGCAATTAAGGTGCTCCTTTAATAGAGCACCGAGCAAAGCATTAACACTGTGAACACATGTGATCCTCACATCAAAGCCATTCCCTCCGGTTATCCCGATTTCGCCAGGGCCATTGGTTCCGGACAACAACGTGTGTATACAACTTGTAGTTAAGACCAAAAACAATACTATCATAATGAATCAATAACATGTTTAGATCTGAAATCATGGCACTCGGGCCCTAGTGACAAGCATTAAGCACAACAAGTCGCAACAAAGTCATAAAGCACTAATAAAAGATACTAGGCACCATGCCCTAACAATCTGATGCCATTACATGAACGATCTCATCCAATCCCCACCATCCCCATAGCCTACAGCGGGGGATTACTCACTCATAGATGGGGGAAACATGGATGGTCGATGGAGAAGCGATGGTGATGATGATGGCGATAATATCCTCCAATTCTCCGTCCCAGCAAGGTGCCAGAACGGAGTTTCTGGTGCTTTTTCGTGGAATCTGGTGGTGGCGGCGGAGCGGAACTCCTTCTAGAAAAACATCGACCCCTCGAAGTTTTTAGGTCAGAAGGATTCTTATAGGCGAAGAGAGAGGCCGAGGGGGTGCCTGGGGGGCCAGCGCCTGGGGGTGGTGTGGCCAGCCCCTGGCTCTTCTCTGTCTCGTATTCTGGCTCCTGGAGTCTTCTGGAAAAATAGGCACTTTGGCTTTTGTCCCGTCCAATTCCGAGAATATTCATTTTCTGACTTTCCTGGAACCAAAAACAGTAGAAAACAGGCAGCTGGCACTGTGGCTCTTGTTAATAGGTTAGTCCAAGAAATCATATGAAAAGTACTCCAAAGTGTGTACAAAACACAAGAAAGTGGATAAAACTAAGCATGGAACACCAAAAAGTATAGATACATTTGCAATGTATCACTTAGCTTATTGCTTGTCCTCAAGCAATTCAGTTGAAAACTGAGTGCGAATAAAAGAAACTTTCATGAACACATTTGCTTCATATATGATGTATATATTCTCAACATATGATCAAGTACTTAGACAACTCATAATAAGGAGTACGCAAATAAGGTCACTCAATAGTCATTGCAAGCTATGAAGAGATTCCAACTCAAAAATAATAAGTAGCATGAAACATAAACATAAGCAACATTGCAATGCTCATAAAAAGGTATGATAGAGTGGTATCTCGCTTGCCTTTGATTATAGAGCAAACATAAATGCCGAGGCACCTCTAAAGTTCAAGTGAAGACTAGAAGTAAAGATATCAGAGATACAAGCATCAAGGTCATGACACAATTAACCAAGTTTTGAAACAAGCATATTACACTAAGAATGACAACTATGCTCTCAAGGAAGTACTCATAGAATATGTGGTGACTCAACAAGGAAGTGAAAAGGTTTTGAAAAGTTTGAAAGGCTTCCAATTGCTGAAAGTATGGTACTCGTTAGCTTTGAGCTCTCATTGCCCCTATCATAAGCATCTTTAGATGGTTAAGGTGAAAGTGAGGTCTAATACGAGTTATATGCTTGACAGACCATAAACTGGAAATCTCATGTCCCTTGAGTACGAGGGCCGCTCCTCATGCTACTCAACTTTAGTTACCGGTAAGTTCTTGTCATAGTAAATACATGCGTATCATAGAGAACCGCCAACGGGGTACCCCCTGCCCGATGATACGGAAGAATCCCCATATCAAAATGGCAAGGCAAGCAGACAATAAGCATCTCACCATCTTCTTATTTACCATGGGAAAATGGTGCTTTTTTCTCTCTTTCCTCTTTTCTCATCTTTTTTTTCCTTTTCTTCTCAATAACTATCTCTCTCTTTTTTATAAGAAGAATGCTTCATAGATTGCTCATTATGGTTACGCTGCAGGTTTCCACCATGATTAGGCATGGATTAGACCAGCCTCCCAGGCGTTTCTCTAACACACATACATAACTCCATGGACTTACAAGCTCCCCTTTTATTTCACACCGACGACATCCGTAAACAAAAGAACATGATATCAACGGGGTATATATTTATAGGTGTTGAAAGCGTTCCCTGTGACAGCACGGTTCTACTAATCCCTAGCCTATAATTTGCAAGCATATAACTTTCATGGACAGTCACAATGGTTCAGGTTTATTAAGTGCAAGAAATAAAGTGTGCCATCAAGTTCGTGAGAGCTTTACTAACTAACTTTCTCATAACAAGCAAACATTTTGTTCGGAAGAAAACAATGCATACTGAATATGCACGGAAAAGTAAATGATGCTAATAGGTAGGTATGGTGGACACTTTTGGCAATATTGGTTTTGGGGAGTTGGAAACACGAGTATAGCTCATACTCAGTGCAAGTGAAGATTAGCAATAGTAAGGGAGCGACAAACGAGAGAGCAATAACTGTCATAATCATGCTTGCAAAAAAACAGGACTAATCATGGCATGAAAGTGATTCAAGACCCCTGAGGCAAAATAATTCATCGAGGCTTAACTGATTTATTGTTTCAGTCATATGCATGCGTGAGCATGTGCCAAGTCAATTCAAGTGAAACATTCAGAGGAGGATACCACCGTGTCATACCAAGTTATGAATAGAACAATGAAAGCACATATGACATGCTATAAACTATTAGCAATCTGGAGCTAATCATAAGAAAGTAAGAACTACTAAGCATCCATAAATAACATACACCTTACATGAACAGACTAAGCATGCCTGCAATGATGAGTATATGTACAAAAATGAAAACAAATAGAGTTCGTTACCAGCCTCTTACCACACCTCAAGTTGTCATTAATCTTCATTATTGCCCTTCACTTGTGTGGCTTGAATAATAACATAAAACCCAACTCCACTAAGGATTGCTGGACCCTACAACAAACTTCACAAAACCAAAGAAGAACAAAAAATGTTTTTGGTGTTTTTGATTTTTAAAGGCAAGAGCAAAAAAGGAGGAACAAACAAAGCAAAATCTTTTTGGGGTTTTCGAATAGTCCAAACAAAGCAAAAAGGAAAAAGCAAACCAAGGCTAAAAAATACAAATAAGCAAACAAAGAGAAACAACAAAAATATTTTGGTCTTTTTGTGTTTTGGAAAGCAAAAGAAAAGAAAGAACGGAAACTAGAAAGAGAACGAAACATGGATTCCTAATATGTATGCAGCTTCACCTAAGTCCTTCATGGAAAATTGACTACTCAAATATGCTTTCACGCTTTTCATAAGATCCACATCGTTTCCCATGAGTAATATGTCATTCACATATACTACTAGGAAAACCACTAAGCTCCCACTCGCTTTCTTGTAAACACAGAACTCTTGTTGATTTTGGATGAATCCAAAACACCTGATAACTTGATCAAAACATTGGTTCCAACTCCGAGATGCTTTCTTCAATCCATAAATGGATCGATGAAGCTTGCACACCTTTCTAGCATCCTTAGGATCAACAAAACCTTCCGGTTGCATCATATATAACTCTTCATCAATGTATCCATTTAGGAATGCGGTTTTGACATCCATCTGCCATATTTCATAGTCGAAATGAGCAACAATTGCTAGTAAAATCTGGACAGCTTTAAGCATCACTACGGGAGAGAAAGTCACATCGTAGTCAACTCCTTGAATTTGTTGAAACCCCTTTGCGACAAGTCGAGCTTTGTGAAAGGTCACATTACCATTCGCATCTGTATTTTTCTTAAAGATCCATTTATTTTCCACGGCCATGTGGCCTTCCGGAAGATCTACCAAGGTCCAAACTTGGTTTTCATACATGGATCCTATTTCGTATTTCATGGCTTCCAGCCATTTCTCGGAATCATCACTATCCATAGCTTCTTCATAGTTTGCAGGTTCTTCCTGTTCATCTAGTATGATAGACATCACAATGCTACTGTACCAATCAGGAATGATACGAACTCTTGTAGACTTGTGAACCATAGGAGTTTCAATGTTGTCGTTTTGATCATCATCATTAAGCTCTTCTTCTACGTTGGAGAGAGGTTTTGGAAAAACTCATGTTGTGCTACTCGGAATTTGGAGAGAACGGTCAACAACTTCATCTAAGTCAATTTTCCTTCCACTAACTCCTTTAGCATGAAACTCTTTCTCAAGAAAGGTGTCGTTTCTTGCGACAAACGTTTTTCCTTTGGCTTGGTTGTAGAAGGTATACCCAACTGTTTCCCTTGGGTATCCTACGAAGATACATTTTTATTCCTTGGATTCAAGTTTGTCAGGCTATAGTTTCTTGACGTAAGCCTCACATCCCCAAAACTTTTAGAAATGACAACTTTGGCTTCTTACCATACCATATATCTCATATGGAGCTGTCTCCACGGATTTGGACGGTGCTCGATTTAAAATAAAATAGGCGGTTTCTAACGCATATACCCAAAACAATACAGACAAATCAGTCAAAGTCATCATGGACCGCACATTATCCAATAGAGTACGGTTACGTCATTCCGACACACCATTACGCTGTGGTGTCCCGGTTGGCGTCAGCTGTGGGATGATCCCATAGTCCTTCAAGTGCTTGTTAAACTCATAACTCAAATACTCGCCTCCCGATCCGATCGAAGATGCTTGATTTTCTTGTTAAGTTGATTCTCTACTTCTTTATGAAATTCCTTGAGCTTTTCAAAGGTTTCATATTTGTGCTTCATTAAGTAGATATATCCATATCTGCTTAAGTCGTCAGTAAAGGTAACAAAATAATGATAACCATTGCGTGTTGAGACGCTCATTGGTCCACATACATCTGTATGTATGATTCCTAGTAGGTCTGCGGCTCTCTCCATTATGCTGGAGAAAGGTGTCATAGTCATCTTGCCCATAAGGCATGGCTCACATGTGTCGAGAGATTCAAAATCCAATGACCCAAGAAGTCCATCTGAATGGAGCTTTTTCATGCGCTTTATGCCAATGTGACCAAGATGACAATGGCACATAAACATGGAGTTATCATCATTATGCTTACAATGTTTAGCATCAACACTATGGATGTGAGTATTGCAATCAAGATCCAGTAGGAATAAACCATTACACAAAGGCGCATGAACATATAAATTATCATTCATATAAATAGAATAACCATTTGTTCCGGATTAAAACGAATAACGATCTTGAAACAAGCAAGATCCACTCACAATATTCATACTCAATGCAGGTAGATAGTAGCATTTATTCAAAACTAAAATTAATCCAGACGGCAGACATAGAGGTAAAGTGCTGATACATTGCAAATGTATCTATAATTTTTGATGTTCCATGCTTGGTTTTATCCACTTTCTTGTGTTTTGTTGCAACTTTGGAGTACTTTTCATATGATTTCTTGGACTAACCTATTAACAAGAGCCACAGTGCCAGTTGCCTGTTTTCTGCTGTTTTTGGTTCCAGGAAAGTCAAAAAATGAATATTCTCGGAATTGGACGGGACAAAAGCCAAAGTGCCTATTTTTCTGGAAGGGATCAAGTGCCAGAATACGAGAGAGAGGCTGGCTACACACCACTGCGGCCAGGCTTGGCCCATGCCAGGGGGTGGTCTGGCCGACCCCAGCACCCCCTCAGCCTCTTCTTCTGCCTATAAGTTGCCCTCGGGATGAAAACCCTAGGTACCCGATCAAAAATCCACGAAAGAGTTTGTAGCCGTCGTCATCTCCATCCCTAGATCGGGAGGGATCTGAAGCTCTTCCCGGCACCCTGTCGGAGAGGGGAATTCACCCTAGAGGCCTTCTTCATCACCATGCAAGCCTCCGGTGTGATGCATGAGTAGTTCATCCTTGGACTACGGATCCATGTAGTAGCTAGATGGTTGGTTTCTCCTCCTTTGTGCTTTCATGTTTAGATCTTGTGAGCTCCGTTCATGATCAAGATCATCTATTTGTAATTCATACATGTTGTGTTTGCGGGGATCCGATGGATATTGAGATGCTATTTCAGATTGATTATTGATTCTATCATGTCTTTGCTATTTGAGATCTTGCATGCTTTCCGTTGTTAGTAGCTATCTTGGCCAAGTAGATGCTAGCAACTCCAAGACTTAGTATTTATGCTCGATAGTGGGTTCATGCCTCTGGTAATCTGGGGAAGTGACATAAATCTCTAAGGTACTAGATGTGCTGTTGCTACTAAGGAGAAAACAACGATCCTTTGTTCATAGAACAATTGTATTGTTTACCTTACACGTAGTTCGTAAAGCAATAATATGTTGCTTGCAACTTAATACTGGAGGGGGTTCGGATGATAACCTGAAGGTGGATTATTAGTCATAGATGCAGTTGGATGGCGGTCTATGTATTATGTTGTATTGCCCAATCAAGTCTCAAAGGAGTCAAGATGATTAGTATATGCATGTATTGCTTTCTCGGTGTTTGTCAATTGCCCCGCTGTAATTTGTTCACCCAGCATGTTTTCTATCTAAGGAGATCCACCTCTACTGAACTATGGATCCCGGTCCTTTCCTTTTACATACAATCTACAATCTTTTACTGCTTTGTGTTTACTTTCTACAAACTTTTACTTCTTTCCATTTGATACGTTTAATCCTTTGTTTTCCGCAAAACACGGTGAGATTGACAACCTCATCGCAAGTTGGGGACAAAGTTCTGTGGTTGTGTTGTGCAGGTCTCCGCGTTGCTACTAGCACCGGTAGTGCGCCCTGCCAAAGCTCAGTTAGTAACACCTTTGGGGTGTTTCCTTGCTCCTACTGGTTCGATTAAACCTTGGTTTCATAACTGAGAGAAAACTTTCGGCTGTACTCATCATACCTTCCTCTTGGGGTTCCCAACGAGCTCTACGTTGATCGTCAAGTGCATCAAGATCTTTTCTGGCGCCGTTGCCGGGGACTGAAGAAGAAGAAGCTCCCACGTCAACCTCGCGCCATCAAAGTGTTTTCTGGCGCCGTTGCCAGGGAGTCAAGGACATCTTCACAAGGGGAGTCCCTCATAACCAATCTCTTTACTTTGTTGTTTTTGTTTTGCTTAGTTTATTTTTGCTTTGTTTGCTCGTTTTGTTATCAAAAACACACAAAAAATTTAGTTTTACTTGTTTGCTTTCTTATTTGAAAACCCAAAAAAAGACTACTCTTGAAAACACTAAGTTGTGTGACTTCACTAGCACCAACAACAATGATTTTATGAGCACACCTATCGCTCCACCTGTGGCTGAAAATACTTTCTTTGAGATAAAACCTGCTTTGCTCAATATTGTTATGAGAGAACAATTTTCTGGTATTGGTAATGAAGATGTTTCTTCCCATCTAAATAACTTTGTTGAACTTTGTGAGATGCAAAAGCATAGGGATATAGATGGTGATATTATTAAACTGAAATTGTTCCCTTTCTCTTTGAGAGGAAAAGCTAAAGAATGGTTGAATTCCTTAACTAGGAATAGTATTGATTCTTGGACTAAATGCAAAGATGCTTTTATTGGAAAATACTATCCTCCTGCTAATATTATATCCATGAGAAGTGAAATCATGAAGTTTAAACAACTTGATAATGAGCATGTTGCTCAAGCTTGGGAAAGAATGAAATCTTTGGTAAAGAATTGTCCCCCTCATGGACTGACTGCTTGGATGATCATCCAAACTTTTTATGCAGGATTGAACGATTCTTCAAGGAACCTATTGGATTCAGCTGTTGGAGGTACCTTTATGACCATCACTTTGGGTGCTGCAACAAAACTATTGGATTATATGATGGTTAATTATTCTGAATGGCATACTGAGAGAGCTCCACAAGGTAAGAAGGTAAATTCTGTTGAAGAAACCTCCTCCTTGAGTGATAAGATTGATATTATTATGTCTATGCTTGTTAATGGGAAAGCCCATATTGATCCAAATAATGTTCCTTTAGCCTCTTTGGTTGCTCAAGAAGATCAAGTTGATGTGAACTTCATAAGAAATAACAACTTTGGCAACAATGCTTATGGTAATAATGCTGATAGGAACAATTTTGGTAACAACAATTATAAACCTTATCCTCCCAACAATGGTAATGCTTATGGAAATTCTTACAACAATAATAAGAGTGCTCCTTCTGAACTTGAAGTTATGCTTAAAGAGTTTATTAGTAAACAAACTGCTTTTAATAAAACTATTGAGGAAAAACTCTCTAATGCTGAAAGAAATATAGCATCTTTGGTTGAAGCTCAATCTACTTTGAATAAAATGGCTGCTAAACCTGAAACTAATGAAAATCCCTTTGCAGCTACTAATGCCATACAAGTAAGAATTGATGAAAATGTTAGACTATTAGCTGAATTACATGCTAAGTGGGAAAGAGAAGATGAAATTGCTAGAAACATTAGTGTTTCTACTATCACCACCACCACTAGTGTTGAGGCTAGTAATAGTTCTACTACTTTAGATGATAAAGTTGATTTTGATCTTGATGGTTGCAATATCTCTGAAGTTATTAAGTTCCTACAAAAGCTTGCTAAAAGTCCTAATGCTAGTGCTATGAACATGGCCTTTACAAAACGCATTACCGATGCTCTCATAAAGATTAAGGAAGAAAAGATGAAACACAAAGCTTCTATTCCTATAAAACAAGAGGATGGTTGGGAACCCATCATTAATATGAAAGTGAATGACTTTGATTTCAAAGCTTTGTGTGATCTTGATAGTAGTGTTTCTATTATGCCTAGAAGGATTTATGATATGCTTGATTTGCCTCCTCTTGAAGATTGCTATTTGAATGTCCCACTTGATGATAATGCTAAAAAGAAACTCATGGGGAGTCTTAATGATGTTCTTATTATGGTTAACAATTCCTATGTCCCTGTTGATTTCTATGTTTTGGATGTTGAATACAATGCTTCTTGTCCTATTACTTTGGGAAGACCTTTTCTTAGAACTGTTGGTGCCATCATTGATATGAAAGAAGGCACCATTAAATATCAACTCCCACTCAAGAAAGGTATCGAACACTTCCCTAAAAATAGAGAAAATATTTCCTTTGCTTCTCCTATGAAAAGAAAATTTGGTCTTAATGCTTCTTCATTTGAGAACACTTGATTCTTTCTTTGCTTCTTGTGCCTAACTTAAAGGCGTTAAAGAAAAGTACATGTTGGGAGATAACCCAAGAGTTTTAGATGAGTCTTGGAAGTTATTACCTCTGTAATAACCTCTCCTTATCCTTTTTATTTTCTTTTTTGCCAAGAGTAACCTCTAATGAGAGTGAAGTAATGATTGGGAAAGTTGCTGTCCCGAAACAGATTTCTGTGCTTCACCGTAAAAATTCCTGAGAGAGTTCTGTACGTCGTATTGAGCTGTAATTGTTTGTGCTTCTGGCCCAGGTTGATACCTAACTTTCGTTAGTTCAACACTTTTTGATTTGAGCAACAGAAGATCTTCGAAAAAATTCGTCTTTACCTGCTGGTCTGTTTTGACAGATTTCTGCCATTTTCTGCATTTGCTTCTTGTGGGTTCCTTTTTGAGTTCTTTTGGGGAATTGAGATTTTTGAGGGAATTGCTACAGTAGCTAGTGTTCTAATGGAAGTTTATTTGGTGTTAGAACTGAACCTTGAGACTTATTTATCTTAAGTGCACTAATTTTGCTAATGAGATTGTGTGAAGTTTTGTATGAAGGAAAATTTTCAGGTGTATGAAAGGAATGAGTAATGAGATGAAGGATGGACTAAAGCTCAAGCTTGGGGATGCCACGCGTGTCACCCCAAGAAATATCCAAGAAGTGCAAGCGTCAAAGCTTGGGGATGCCCAAGGCATCCCCTTCTTCATCAATAAAAATCTCAGGTTTCTTCCAAACGCTTCATTTTTATTGTTTCATGCACAGTTGTGTTTTTCTTGGAGCGTCTTCCTTTTCGTTTTCGTTTTGGTTTTTAGTTTGCTTAGTTTGCTTAGTTTTCTGAATAAGTTGGTTGGACCCCCTCTTTCATACATTGGTTTGCAAATAGTTTGATTTGGTTTGGAAAAGAGTAGGAAAGTTCATACTTATGTGGTAAAAAGAGCTTGTTTTTGACTGTGGCCTGTGCTTTGTCATGCCATGCTTTATATTGTTTTGGATTTATGCTTAGTATTCTTTGATGTAGCATGACTTGTTATAAACAATTGAGATTGCTTAATGTGCCTTGGATGAATCATGCGTTGTTTTAGCATATTAAAGCATAGTATAGTGGTATTCTCCTTTGATGCTTTATTTGGATTGACTAGGTGCATGCTTACACCATGTTATGACTTTCACAAGTCACCATAGCCTTTATGATTCTTTAGTTTTCAACTTGTAGTATCACTTTATGCTTTGATCAATGGTGTTTTGTCGCTCTGCATGATTATGGCCATTACTGCTCTCTTAGTTTGTCGCTCCCAGTCTTTTGCTAGCCTCCACCACCAAGTATGAGTTCCACTCATGCATCCAACTCCCTAAACCAAGTTTTTCCAAAGAGTACACCATACCTACCTACTAGCTTATGCTATTCCAAGTATATTCATGCTTGTGTCTACCTTTCACTTGTTATGAGAAAACTAGTGATTAAAGCTCTCACGAACTTGATGGCACCCTTTACTTTATTGCCTCTAATAAACTTGAACCATTGGGTCCTTCTTTGTTGCGTATATGCTTGAGCTTTATAAGTTGAAATTAGTAGAACCATGTTTCATGGGGAACGCTTTCAACATTGCACTTGTACTTTATACCCCGTTGATATTATGTTCTTTTGCTTACGGATCCCGGCGGTGTGAAATAAAAGTGGAACTTGTAAGATCATGGAGTTTGTATGTGTGTTAGAGAAACGTCTGGGCCGCTAGCCTAAGCCATGCCTAATCATGGTGGAAACTTGCAGCATCACCATAATGAGCACTCTATGAAGCATCCTCAATAAAAACCTATGCAAATAGCAAATAAAAAGATTGCTGAGATGCTCATTGTCTGCTTGCCTTGTCATTTTGATTATGGGAAAGCTCCCGTATCATGTGCAAGGGGTACCCCGTTGGCGGTTCTTAATGATACACATATACTTACAATGACAAGAGCTTACTCGTGACTGAAGTTGAGTAGCATGAGGATCGGTCTTCGTAAGTAAGGGGCATGAGATTTCGGTTTATAACTTGTCAAGCATATCCCCTTAGTTGTGTCACTTTAACCTTAATCACCTTCAAGATGCTTATGATAGGGGCAATGAGAGCTGAAAGCTATAAGTACCATAATTTTTGGAAGCTCTTTATGAGACTTGAATCCCTACTTCCTTTTACAAAAGGCCTTTCTTCCACCATTATATTGTGTCTCCACCTTCTAACTTTATGCACCTACTTTGAGAGCATAGTGGCCATTCTTAGTTCTATGTGCATTGTCCCAAGTCTAGTTGATTGATGCATAACTTGTTATTGCTTGTTTTAAACCATTGTATCTAGTCACTCTTATGAACTTTGAAGGTGTCCTATGCATTTATATTTGCTACTCTATTGAGGGACAAGCTGAATACTATCATGCTATATTTTCTTTATGTGAAACAAACAAACGTCTTGCAAAGCATTGTTATTCATGAATCTTTTGTTTGTGCCTTTTCATGTTGCATCATAGTTTCTTTGCTTATTGCTAGAACTTTGTCTTTCATGTTATGATTGAAGTACTTTGATCCCAGCTTTGATGTTTTGCAAATACTTTGATCAAGTCTTTGATGGTGCATGTCACCTCAAAAATTATTTCTTTTTATCACTTACCTACTCGAGGACGAGCAGGAGTTAAGCTTGGGGATGTTGATACATTGCAAATGTATCTATAATTTTTGATGTTCCATGCTTGGTTTTATCCACTTTCTTGTGTTTTGTTCCAACTTTGGAGTACTTTTCATATGATTTCTTGGACTAACCTATTAACAAGAGCCACAGTGCGGTGCTTGTTTTCTGCTTTTTGGTTCCAAAGTCGAAAATGAATATTCTCGAATTGGACGGGACAAAAGCCAAAGTGCCTATTTTTCGAAGGGATCAAGTGCGAGAATACGAGACGGAGAGGGCCAAGGGCCACACCACTGGCAGCGTGGCGCTTGGCCCACGCCGGTGGTCCGACCCAGCCAGACCCTCGGCCTCTCCTTCCGCCTATAAGTTGCCCTCGACGAAAACCCTAGGTACCGATCAAAAATCCACGAAGAGTGCAGTCGCCCATCTCCATCCCTAGATCGGAGGGATCTCAAGCTCTTCCTGCACCTATTTGAGGGGAATTCACCCTGGAGGCCTTCTTCATCACCATTCAAGCCTCCGGTGTGATGCGTGAGTAGTTCATCCTTGGACTACGGATCCATGTAGTAGCTAGATGGCTGGTTTCTCCTCCTTTGTGCTTTCATGTTTAGATCTCGTGAGCTCCGTTCATGATCAAGATCATCTATTTGTAATTCATACATGTTGTTTATGGGATCCGATGGATATTGAGATGCTATTTCAGATTGATTATTGATTCCATCATGTCTTTGTTATTTGAGATCTTGCATGCTTTCCGTTGTTAGTAGCTATCTTGGCCAAGTAGATGCTAGCAACTCCAAGAGTTAGTATTTATCTCGATAGTGGGTTCATGCCTCTGGTAATCTGGGGAAGTGACAGAAATCTCTAAGGTACTAGATGTGTTGTTGCTACTAGGGAGAAAACAACGATCCTTTGTTCATAGAACAATTGTATTGTTTACCTTACAGCAGTTCGTAAAGCAATAATCTGTTGCTTGCAACTTAATATTGGAGGGGGGTCGGATGATAACCTGAAGGTGGATTATTAGTCATAGATGCAGTTGGATGGCGGTCTATGTATTATGTTGTATTGCCCAATCAAGTCTCAAAGGAGTCAAGATGATTAGTATATGCATGTATTGCTTTCTCGGTGTTTGTCAATTGCCCCGCTGTAATTTGTTCACCCCAGCATGTTTTCTATCTAAGGAGAGCCACCTCTAGTGAACTATGGATCCCGGTCGTTTGCTTTTACATACAATCTACAATCTTTTACTGCTTTGTGTTTACTTTCTGCAAACTTTTACTTCTTTCCATTCGATATGTTTAATCCTTTGTTTTCCGCAAAACACGGTGAGATTGACAACCTCGTCGCAAGTTGGGGACAAAGTTCTGTGGTTGTGTTGTGCAGGTCTCCAGGTTGCTACTAGCACCGGTAGTGCGCCCTACCAAAGCTCAGCTAGTAACACCTTTGGGGTGTTTCCTTGCTCCTACTGGTTCGATTAAACCTTGGTTTCATAACTGAGGGAAAACTTTCTGTTGTACTCATCATACCTTCCTCTTGGGGTTCCCAACGAGCTCTATGTCGATCGTCGAGTGCATCAAGATCTTTTCTGGCGCTGTTGCCGGGGACTGAAGAAGAAGAAGCTCCCACGTCAACCTCGCGCCATCAAGTGCCGACGACCATCCCATCGACTCTCAGTCCGTTGCCGACGCGCATCGTCACCTCATCCTTCCTCAGGTGCCTCTTACTCTGTAGTGCCTGCTGAGAGTTACAAATGTGAGCAACAGTACTGGTATCAAGTACCTAGGTGTTATGCCTGGTGCTAGTAAGGAACACATCAATAACATGTATATCACATATACCTTTGTATTTGGCAGCTATCTTGATGGCTTTCTTGTCTTCAAGGTACTTGGGGAAGTTGTGGTTCCAATGCCCACCCCCTTTGCAGTAGTAGCATGTGGTGTCAGGCTTAGGGCCAGGCTTGGCATCCTTAGAGGTGCTGGCAAAGAACTTGCCATCCTTCTTAGGCTTCTTGCCCTTGCCTTTTCCCTTTTGCCCTGGTTTCTTAAAATTGGTGGTCTTATTGACCATCAACACTGTGTTCTCCTTTTTGATCTCTACCTCAACAGATTTGAGCATGGCAAACACTTCAGCAAGGGTCTTAGTCATCCCTTGCATGTTGTAGTTCATCACAAAGCTCTTGTAGCTAGGGGCAGTGAGTGCAGCAACCTATCAATCACGAGCTCCTTCGGGATTTTGCAATCCAGGGCATTGAAATGCTTAACGTAGCCAGACATTTTGACTACATGCTCACTAATACTGTTGTGCTCTTCCATCTTGGCAGAGAAGAAGAGCTGAGAAGCATCATACCTCTCTGCCCGAGCCTGTGGAGCAAAGATAGTCTTGAGACCTCAATGATCTCAAAAGCATTCATCTTCTCAAAATGCTTTCGAAGCTCCGGCTCCATGGAATAGAGCATTCCACTTTGGATGAGGGAGAAATCATCCTCCTTGGACTACTAGACATTCTTTTCGTCCTAGGAGGCAGAATACGCAGGCTTAGCTGGAAGCTCAGCCTCGATGACATAAGTCAACTTGTAGGGGACTAGGAGGATCCTAAGATTGTGGAACCATGCGGTGAAGTTGGTTCCATCAGTTTTCAGCTTGTCCTTCTCGAGGAAAGTGCTAAGGTTAAAGGTGGTTGGGCGAGACATCTACAATGGATTTGCAAAGTGTTTAGACCATGTTCATAATATTGAGTTCAAGTTTTAAACTATACTACTATACTTAGAATAAAAAGAACTCCCACTCAAACGAACATCCCTCTATTCGTTTGGTGATCACATGACCCCAATTCACTACTCCACCCCCGATCGTCACAGCCGGCAAAGTAGTTTCAAATGTGGACATTCCTTAATGTCGATCACATCAACCATGTGATTCATGCTCGACCTTTCGTTCTCTTGTATTCCGAGGCCATGTCTACACATACTAGGCTCGACAGTTCTAACTTGTGTGTATTCGCAGTGCAACATGGCTTATGATACATTCAATCCGGATTACTGATGTAGTATAACTCTTTTTCCCTAGTAGACCTAGGTTATCGAATCCTCGGGAAGCAGATGCATAGTGAAGTGATGACCCACAAGTATAGGGGGTGTATCACAGTATTTTCGATAAGTAAGAGTGTTGAACCCAACGAGGAGCAGAAGGTGTTGGTGAATGGCTTGGAGAAGGAATTCTCTGTAAATACTTAGCAAATGGATTTTTAGGGGTTTTTGATAATGCAGGTAAATAAAGTTCGAGTAAATAAAAGACAATAAGAATAAATGCAGCAAGTGGCCCAGTCCTTTCTTTAGCAAAGGACAAGCCGGTTGTATTACTTAAGATGACCAAATGTTCTTGAGGACACATGAGAATATCATCAAGTGCTTTCGCTTCATATAGTTGATTAATCTTATTTAGTTTGCTAAGTGTTGTGTGGGTGAACCTATGCTAATGTACCGACCTTCCTAGGACTAATAGATACTTGTGATTATACCCCTTGCAAGCATCCGCAAGTACAAGAAAGTAATTAAGGTGGAAACCTAACCACAACTTTAAACTCTAAGACCCTGACGTCCCTTGTGCAAAGGTTTCCTAACGGGGGTTCAGGTTTCTGTCACTCCAGCAACCCCTACGATTAGTAGCCAAATACACAATGCATTCCCCTAGGCCCATAAATTTAATGATATAACTGTCACAAGAACCATTGTAGCAATGATCACTTATCCTAATAGAAAACATAAGGATACTAGCTCTCGTAATACTACTTTGTGAAACAATATTAGGGGTATCCTTACAGAGGATAGTGTGTCCATCTTCTTCATATTTAGTGACAAAATCTTTCACATTTGCTATTATAGGTTCATCATCCATTTGTTTATTAGGTTCAACAGCTTTATTTGTACTTTCATTAACCATACTAGCTATCATAGAATGTTCCTTTATCTTAACTGGGAAAGGTATTTTCTCAATGTAAGGTTCAGGTAAAACATGATTAGCAGTATAAACTCCAGTATTTCTTGCAGGAACACACTTAGAAACATCTTTATATGGTTCATGATACTTATTCCACTTCTTTTTAGGAACTTCAATATAGGAAGCAAAAGCCTTAAAATAGGTTGCAATATCTTGAGAGTCTAGACCATAAGCATTTTTAATATTTTGAAAGTCATCAGTTCCCATAAAAGATTTAATGCATTCATAATCATAATGTATACCTGACTATCTTCCTTTGTCATTCTCCCATGCTTCAACATTGTCTTGAATACGGTCTAGAAGATCCCATTTAGCTGCTTCTTCTTCCATGCGTGTAAATGATCCAGCACAAGAAGCATCCAATAGATCCTTATCATGAAGAGAAAGCCTTGCATAAAAGTTATTGATAATGATATTGTGAGGGAGCTCATGAATAGGACATTTGAGCATTAGTAACTTCAATCTCCCCCAAGCTTGAGCTATAGTCTCTCCATCAAGAGGCCAAAAGTTGTATATTTGATTCCGATCTTTATGAATTTCACTAGGAGGATAAAATTTTGAATAAAAGAGAGGTACTATTTCCTCCCATTCAAGAGCTTGACAATTCTTTAGCAGCTTATACCATTCCTCACCTCCTCCTTTCAGTGATAATGAGAATAACTTCTTCTTGACTTGATCTGTTGTAATGCCTGCACACTTGAACAACCCGCATAATTCGTGTATAAAGAGCAAATTATCACCGGGATGGACAGTTCCATCTCCAACATAATAGTTATCCATAACACGATCAATAATTCTTGTAGGTATTTTACAAGTATCATTCTCAGCAGGTGGTGGTTCATCTACTACCTTAGCAGTGGTAGTAGCATTACAAAATAAGAAACTCAGCGAATTATCCATATTGAAAATAAAGCAACTAACAAAAGTAAACAATACTCATAGTAGAAGTTTGCTTTACCAGTTCCACTCTCCAATAGCGCTTCACTCCCCGGCAACGGCGCCAGAAAATAGTCTTGATGACCCACAAGTATAGGGGGTGTATCACAGTATTTTCGATAAGTAAGAGTGTCGAACCCAACAAGGAGCAGAAGGTATTGGCGAATGGCTTGGAGCAGGAATTCTCTGTAAATACTTAGCAAACGGATTTTTAGGGGTTTTTGATAATGCAGGTAAATAAAGTTCGAGTAAATAAAAGACAATAAGAATAAATGCAGCAAGTGTCCCAATCCTTTCTTTAGCAAAGTACAAGCCGATTGTATTACTTAAGATGACCAAACGTTCTCGAGGACACACGGGAATATCATCAAGTGTTTTCGCTTCATATAGTTGATTAATCTTCTTTAGTTTGCTAAGTGTAGTGTGGGTGAACCTGTGCTAATGTACCGACCTTCCTAGGACTAATACATACTTGTGATTATACCCCTTGAAGCATCCGCAAGTACAAGAAAGTAATTAAGGTAGAAACCTAACCACAACTTTAAACTCTAAGGCCCTGACGTCCCTTGTGCAAAGGTTTCCTAACGGGGGTTCAGGTTTCTGTCACTCCGGCAACCCCTACGATTAGTAGCCAAATACACAATGCATTCCCCTAGGCCCATAAAGGTGAAGTGTCATGTAGTCGACATTCACATGACACCACTAGAAGAAATACACCACAACTTAAATATCAAACCATTGAATCTTTCTCAACACAACTCCACTACTAACAGCATGACTTCTCCCATGTCCTCAAGAACAAAACGAACTACTCACAAGACATCATATGGATCAAGATCAGAGATGATATAATGATATGTAACAATCTGAACATAAATGATAATTCAATGGTTCACTCAATAGCATCAACTACAAAGAGTAATCAACACTGGGAAAGTTTCCCCTAAGAACTATGCAAGATTCAACCCAATTGTTATAGCGGTATGAAGTGGTGATGATGGTGCTGGTGGAGATGATGGTGGTGATGATGATCCCGATGAAGTCCAGCTTGATGGTGGTGTTGATGGCGACGATCTCCCCTCTCCGGGAAGGAATTCCCCTAGCAGAATTATGTCTGCCGGAGAGATCTTTCTCTCTCATTGTTTTCTGCCCCGCAGAGGCGGCGGAATCTTTCTGTGGTCGCTCCCCTGGGGATTAGGGTTATGTGGAGATAATATACGCCAGAGGGGAGAGCGTGGAGTGGGCTAGGGCGGCCACACCATCTGCTGGCGCGACCTAGGGCTGCCCGCGCCAGGGGGTGGTGTGGGCCACCTGTGGCCCATGTCCACTTCCCCTTCTGGCATCCTCCATCCCTTTTTTGCTTCGTAGCTTTCCTTATTGACTGAAAACTGCAAAAATATAGTTGGGTTGTATTTTCGCGGAACTTTTCTTACCAGAACTGTTACCTATTTGAAAACAGACTCTGCAGGCCTCTGAATTTGGTATCTAGTAGATTCTTCCGGAGTCATTACTTGAATAGTATCAATATCTTCATGTTCATATACTTATTGCTTGAATCATAAAACCCTTCTCTTCCTTATTACACCATTGTCTCCACTTCCTGGAAATTTCTTTCACACAAAACTTCACACAGTTCTCATTAGCAACATTAGTATAAGTGAAGTGATAAAACCTTTTGGGTCCAACTTCAAATGAAAACCAACAAAACAAAAGCTACTTTAGCAACTCCTTCCAAAAACCCAAAAATAATTCAAAAAGAAAATCGAATAAAGAAGCAAATGCAAGATTGGCTAAATCTGTCAAAACAGACCAGTAGGTAAAGATCAATTTTTTCTAAAATCTTATGTTGCTCAAATAAAAAAGTGCAAAACTAAAGAAAGTTAAATAACAACCTGGGGCATAAGCACAAAAAATTACAGCTCAATCCGACAGACAGAGGTCTCTCACGAATTTTTACGGTGAAGCACAAAAATCTGTTTCGGGACAGCAACTTCCCAAAATCTTACTTCTCTCTCATTAGAGGTTGATCTTGACACAAAAACCAAACAAATGGATAAGGAGCGGTTATTACAGAATTAATAACTTCCAAGACTCAAAGAAACAAAAACAAACTGAAAACCAAAACAAATTGGGTTGTCTCCCATAAAGCTCTTTCTTTATAGCCATTAAGATGGGCATGATAATTTTGAAGAAGCTCTCATCGGGATATGAATTGAAGTGAAAGAGAGCATTAAGAAGCAAAAAAACACACACACATTTAAGTCTAACCCACTTCCTATAAAAGGGGATGTTGTAAACAAACAAGTTATTGAAACCAAAGGCAACTTGCATGAGAAGGCAAAAGAAGCGCAATATAAAAACTTTCAGCATAAAACGAGAAACTTGATATTATTGAGGTGCATAAGAACACTTTTCCCTCTCTCATAATAACTTTCAGTATCATGCATCAACTTAAAAATATAGCTATCACAAGGACTATCATAGCAATGATCACTTATTCTAATAGAAAACACAGGAATACTAGCTCTCATAACACTACTATGTGAAACAATATTGGAGGTATCCTTACAAAGGATAGTGTGTCCCTCTTTTTCATACTTAGTGACAAAGTCTTTCACATTTGCTACTATAGGTTCATTAACCATTTGTTTATCAGGTTCAACAACACTAGTACTTTCATTAACCATACTAGCTATCATAGAATGTTCCTTTACCTTAACTGGAAAAGGCATTTTCTCAATATAAGGTTCAGGTACAACATGATTAGTAGTATAAACTTCAGTATTTCTTGAAGGAACACTCTTAGCAATATCTTTATAAGGCCCATGATACTTATTCCACTTTTTTTAGGCACTTCAATATAGGAAGCAAAAGCCTTAAAATAAGAAGCAATAGCTTGAGAGTCTAGACCATAAGCATTTTTAATATTTTGGAAGTCATCAGTTCCCATAAAAGATTCAATGCATTCATAATCATAATTTATACCTGACTTTCTACCTTTGTCATTCTCCCAAGCTTCAGCATTGTCTTGAATACGATCTAGAAGGTCCCATTTAGCTTCTTCTTCCATACGAGTGAATGATCCAGCACAAGAAGCATCCAATAAATCTTTGTCATGTAGAGGGAGTCTTGCATAAAAGTTATTGATAATAATATTGTTGGGAGGCCATGAATGGGACATTTGAGCATTAGTAACTTCAATCTCCCCCAAGCTTGAGCTGTACTCTCTCCATCAAGAGGCCAAAAGTTGTATATTTGATTCCGATCTTTATGAATCTCACTAGGAGGATAAAACTTTGAATAAAAGAGAGGCACTATTTCCTCCCATTCCAGAGCTTGACCATTCTTCAGCAGCTTATACCATTCCTCAGCTCTTCCTTTCAGTGATAATGAGAATAACTTCTTCTTAACTTGATCTGTAGTAATACCTGCACACTTGAACAACCCGCATAATTCGTGTATAAAGAGTAAATGATCACCGGGATGGACAGTTCCATCCCCAACATAGTAGTTATCCATAACACGGTCAATAATTCTTGTAGGTATTTTGAAAACATCTTTCTCGGGAGGTGGTGGCTTTTCTACTACCTTAGCAGTGGTAGTAGCATTACCAAATAAGAAACTCAGCAAATTATCCATAACGAAAATAAAGCAACTAGCAGAAGTGAACAATACTCACAGTAGAAGTTTCCTTTACCAGTTCCACTCTCCAATAGCGCTTCACTCCCGGCACACGCGGAAAATAGTCTTGATGACCCACAAGTATAGGGGTGTATCGCAGATTTTCGATAAGTAAGAGTGTCGAACCCAACGAGGAGCGAAGGTGCTGGCTAGTGGTATGGATCAGGAATTCTCTGCAAATACTTAGCAAACAGATTTTTAGGGGTTTTCGATAAAGCAAGTAAACAAAGTACGAGTAAACAAAAGACAGTAGGAATAAATGCAGCAAGTGGCCCAATCCTTTATGCAGCAAAGGACAAGCCGGTTGTATTTCTATAGATGACCAAACGTTCTCGAGGACACATGGGAAGACTGTCAAGTGCTTTCGCTTCATATAGTCGATTAATCTTCTCTAGCTTGCTAAGTGTTGTGTGGGTGAACCTGTGCTAATGTACCGCCCCATCCAAGACTAATACATACTTGTGATTAAACCCCTTGCAAACATCTGTAAGTACAAGAAAGTATTTAAGGTAGAAACCTAACCACATCTTTAAACTCTAAGACCCTTACATCCCTTATGCAATGGTTTCCTAACGGGGGTTCAGGTTTCTGTCACTCCGGCAACCCCTACGATTAGTAGCCAAATACACAATGCATTCTCCTAGTCCCATATAGGTGAAGTGTCATGTAGTCAACGTTCACATGACACCACTAGAAGAAATACACCACAACTTAAATAAAAATCTATTGAATCTTTCTCAACATAACTCCACTACTAACAACAAGACTTCTCCCATGTCCTCAATAACAAAACGAACTACTCACAAGACATCATATAGATCATGATCAGAGATGGAATAATGATGTATAACAATCTGAACATAAACAATAATTCAATGGTTCACTCAATAGCATTAACTACAAAGAGTAATCAACACTAGGAAAGTTTCCCTTATGAACTATAGCAAGATTCAACACAATTGTTACAGCAATATGGAGATGGTGATGAGGATGCTGATGATGATGGTGGTGATGATGATGATGATCCCGATGAAGTCCAGCTTGATGATGGTGTTGATGGCGACGATCTCCCCTCTCCGGGAAGGAATTCCCCCGGCAGAAATCTATCTGTCGGGGAGATCTTTCTCTCTCGGTGTTTTCCGCCCCGCAGAGGCGGAAGAATCTTTCTGTGGTCGCTCCCTGAGTCTTAGGGTTTCGTGGGGATGATATACGCCAGAGGAGAGAGAGTGGGTTGGGTGGCCACACCACTCGGCGCGCCTAGGCCTGCGCGCCATGGGGTGGTGTGGGACCCTGTCGCCCACCTCCACTCCATCTTTGGCATCCTGAGTCTTCCGGAAAAATAGGATTTTCAGTATATTTTCCCGGATTTTCGATCTTCGAATTTTGCCTCCAAACAAAGACCTTTTCCATCAAAATCCGACATTGCGGTCCATGCTCCAAAAGTCATCAACCATGCAAAAATAGATGAAATAACATAAGTATCACCTCTCAATACGAAATATATCAATGAATAATAGTAAATTAAGACATATAATAGTGATGCAAAATGGACATATCAGGGTCCCTTCACAAAAATTGTTCTGTTTGACCTAGCGGTGTCGTTGGCAACTATACGGCTGGAATTTTATTCCGGTCGTATAGTTGGTCGTTAAAGCGTCTGCCTTCGACCCACGACTCCTAGTTTCTTTTGGTTGTTGGAAATCTCGTATCTTTGACTTTAATGTAGTGATTCCCATCATCAAACGTCATTATCTGCGCAGGAACTGATAAGATGGATCTGGTGGCTCACAAAACCGGTGATGGCTCTGATGACCCACAAGTATAGGGGGTGTATCGCAATATTTTTGATAAGTAAGAGTGTCAAACCCAATGAGGAGCAGAAGGTGCTGGCTAGTGGTATGGATCAGGAATTCTCTGCAAATACTTAGCAAACGGATTTTTAGGGTTTTTTGATAAAGCAAGTAAACAAAGTACGAGTAAATAAAAGACAGTAGGACTAAATGCAGCAAGTGGCCCAATCCTTTATGCAGCAAAGGACAAGCCGGTTGTATTACTTAAGATGACCAAACATTCTCGAGGACACATGGGAAGACTGACAAGTGCTTTTGCTTCATATAGTTGATTAATCTTCTTTAGCTTGCTAAGTGTTGTGTGGGTGAACCTGTGCTAATGTACCGACCTTCCTAGAACTAATACATACTTGTGATTATACCCCTTGCAAACATCCGGAAGTACAAGAAAGTAATTAACGTAGAATCCTAACCACAGTTTTAAACTCTAAGACCCTTACGTCCCTTGTGCAATGGTTTCCTAACGGAGGTTCAGGTTTCTGTCACTCCGGCAACCCCTACGATTAGTAGCCAAATACACAATGCATTCCCCTAGGCCCATATAGGTGAAGTGTCATGTAGTCGACGTTCACATGACACCAGTAGAAGAAGTACACCACAACTTAAATATCAAACCATTAAATCTTTCTCAACACAACTCCACTACCAACAACATGACTTCTCCCATGTCCTCAAGAACAAAACAAACTACTCACAAGACATCATATGGATCATGATCAAAGATGGAATAATGATGTATAACAATCTGAACATAAACAATAATTCAATGGTTCACTCAATAGCATCAACTACAAAGAGTAATCAACACCGGGAAAGTTTCCCCTATGAACTATGCAAGATTCAACCCAATTGTTACAGCAATATGGAGATGGTGATGAGGGTGTTGATGATGATGGTGGTGGTGATGATGATCCCGATGAAGTCCAGCTTGATGGTGGTGTTGATGGCGACAATCTCCCCTCTCTGGGAAGGAATTCCCCCGGCAGAAATCTGTCTGCCGGAGTGATCTTTCTCTCTCGGTGTTTTCCGCCTGAGGCGGAATCTTCTGTGGTTGCCCCGAGTCTTAGGGTTTCGGGAGGATAATATCGCCCGGAGAGGCTGGAGTGGGCGGTGGCCACACCACTGCTTGGCGGACCTAGGGGCCCAGCGCCCGGTGGTATGGGCCCCCTGTGGCCCATCTCCACTCCGTCTTCTGGCATCCTTAGTCTTCTGGAAAAATAGGATTTTCTGTATATTTTCCCGTATTTTCTGATCTTCGCGAATTTTGCCTCCAAACAACACCTTTTCTATTAGAATCCTGACTGCAGCGGTCCATGCTCCAAAAGTCATCAACCATGCAAAATCAGATGAAATAACATAAGTATCTCCTCTCAATACGAAATATATCAATGAATAGTAGTGAATTAAGACATAGAATAGTGATGCAAAATGGACGTATCAACTCCCTCCAAGCTTAGACTTCGCTTGTCCCCAAGTGAAACTGAGCTCAATAAACATGGCCTCAGGTTTATGGAGTGAAGAGTCAATAAAAGAATATGGACAAGAAGCATCACATTCATCAAATATATAGATCATAATAGAAGATAACTCACTATTATATAACTCAACTTGTAATGAGTAAAGGAAACACAATAAAGATACATAAAGTGAATCATAATTGGTAATGGCAAACTTAGCTCTTGGTCGAATAATAGTTGATAATTTGCTGGAGTTCACAAATAACTGGTTTTTTAATGATAGCTTTCAAAGTAGTAAACATCAAGATAAGAGCAATGTGCAAAGCAAGGAACATAAGACATGATTGAATAAAGCATCATATGAATGAATGAAACACAACAACTCAAAATACTTGCTGAGATATAAGGGAATAGGTTTACTGACTCATCTACAAAACAAAAGAAAGGCCCTTCGCAGAGGGAAGCAGGGATTACAAGTCTCATAAAGAGCTCCCAAAAATTATGATACTTACTAGCTTTCAGCTCTCATTGCCCCTATCATAGGCATATTTAGGTGATTAAGGTTAAAGTGATCAAATATGAGGATATGCATTGACAAGTTGTAAATTGAGAATCTCATGTCCCTTGAATACGAGGGCCGCTCCTCATGCTACTCAAGTTTAGTCACCGGTAAGTTCTTGTCATCGTAAGCATATGTGTATCATTGAGAACCGCCAACGGGGTACCTCCCTTGCCCGATGATACGGAAGAATCCCCATATCAAAATGAGAAGGCAAGCAGACAACGAGTATCTGCAATCTTCTTATTTACCATGGGAATATGGTGTTTTTTTCTCTCTTTCCTCTTTTCATAATCTCTTTTTTCTTTTTCTCTTTTTTTCTCAATCTCTATATCTTTTTTTATAAGAAGAATGCTTCATAGATACTTGTTATGGTTACGCTACAGGTTTCCACCATGTCAGCATGGATTAGACCAGCGGCCCAGGCATTTCTCTAACACATATGCATAACTCCATGGACTTACAAGCTCCCCTTTCATTTCACACCGACGACATCCATAGACAAAAGAACATGATATCAACTAGGTACAAAGTACCAGTGCAATGTTGAAAGCATTCCCCATGACAGCATGGTTCTGCTAATTCACAACTTATAAAGCGCAAGCATATACGCAACATAGGTGAGCACAATGGTTCAAGTTTATTAAGTGCAAGAAAGTAAAGTGTGCCATCAAGTTTGTGAGAGCTTTAATCACTAATTTTCACATAACAAGTTTAATTTGGGAGGTAGATAAAACAAGAATTTACTTGGAATAGCAATAATGCTAATAGGTAGGTATCGTGGACACAAATGGCAAAGGTTTTGGTTTTAAGGAGGTGGATGCACGAGAAGAATTCCCTCTCAGTACAGGTTTTTGGCTAGCAAGGCTGGGTAGCAAGTATAAGAGTTGAAGGAAACAACCAAACATAAAAGTGATAAAGTCAAACATGCAATCTTCCTTGGAAGCACAAAAGATCTTAACTAGAGAATAGTAGACTTATGAGCAAATCAAGAAAGAAAGATGATGAAATTATATTTCTTTAGAGTACTTCTATCTTTTTCATTCAACTCTCAAAAATAGTGTGCTACTGACCGAGCCAGGTTTGCCAAAACCAACTAAATTAACTCAATGATCCCAAAGTGATACCAATACTAACAACAAGATCAATCATATAACCCCGAATTGAAAACTAATATAAGCTATGCAAAAGAGTAAATGATAGAACTTCTCATTAATATTCCATAACGGCAACTCACACCAAGGGATACATATATAACAAGAGAGGGGACACTTCCATAATGCAAATCATACTACATAATAACTCCTCTATTCATGATATGACTCTACTAATTAGGTAAAAAGATAAAAGATAGTGATGTGATACCGTGGCACTCCCCCAAGCTTGGAACAAGCCAAGGGGATGCCAAACCTGATGACAAATTACTCCTTTGGTGGTGGTGGTACCCTCTCGATGAGCTCTCTGATCAGTTTCCCCAAGTCCTCAATCTCGAAGGTGAGATTGCGAATCAGCTGTGAGTTTTGCTCAATGCGGCTCATGATCATGTCGGGTTGAGAATTCTAGCTCTTGCTATTCTTTCCCCACTCTTCCTCCTTAAAGTCTTATTTTCCTGCATGGCTAGAGCGAGGCAAATCCCAATTGGAGGGTAATTTCCCCTTGGGCATATTCTGGTATTGATGCTCATGGATAAGGGTATGGAAAGGATTCTTGGTGCGTGGAGGAAGTGACCAGGGATCTGAACGATGATGAAGAGGCTTCCCTCCAATAGTCCTGGCGGGGTTTGCCACCACTCCAATACTCGCAATGGTAGTGTCGGTGTGCTTTGCCTCCTCTTCACCTTCACTCTTGATCTCTTTCTCCTTCCCGGGGTCTTGGAGGTCTTCCTCCATAGGCACCTTTCCCTTATCCTTGGCGAACACCATTGTGCTTCTAAACTTTCAAAGAGTATGTCCTGGTAGAAACAGATCGAAACAAAAACATGGTGAAAACACGATATACGAACCTCGGGGGATCTGGGGGGTTATATATTACGAAGTTCCATATCGAAAGGAAGGTACTGGGAGAAAACGAGTCGAAGGCGGAGTCCGGGGTGGACTCACCACCTGGTAGCGCGGCCAGGGGAGGGCCCGCGCCACAGGGTGGTGTGAGCCACCCTGGCTCCATTTCCGTCCCTTTTTTGCTTCATGGCTTCCCTTGTTGACTGAAAACTGCAAAAACATAGTTGGATTGTATTTTCGCGGAACTTTTCTTACCAGAACTGTTACCTATTTGAAAACGGACTCTGCGGGTCTCTAAATTTGGTATCCAGTAGATTCTTCCGGAGTCACCACTTGAATAACATCAATATCTTCATATTTATACACTTATTACTTGAGTCATAAAACCCTTCTCTTCCTTATTACACCAATATCTCCATTTCCTGGGAATTTCTTTCACTCAAAACTTCACACAATTCTCATTAGCAACATTAGTATAAGTGAAGTGACAAAACCTTTTGAGCTCAATTTCAACTGAAAACCAACAAAACATAAGCTACTATAGCAACTCCTTCCGAAAACCAAAAAAGAATTCAAAAAGGAAATCGAATAAAGAAGCAAATGCAAGATTGGCTAAATCTGTCAAAACAGACCAGCAGGTAAAGATCAATTTTTTCGAAAATCTTCTGTTGCTCAAATCAAAAGTGCAAAACTAACGAAAGTTAAATAACAACCTGGGGCAGAAGCACAAAAAATTACAGCTCAATCCAACATACAGAGATCTCTCACGAATTTTTACGGTAAATCACAAAAATCTGTTTCGGGACAGCAACTTCCCCAAATATTACTTCTCTCTCATTAGAGGTTGATCTTGACACAAAAACCAAACAAAACGGATAAGAAGAGGTTATTACTGAAGTAATAACTTCCAAGACTCAGAGAAACAAAAACAAACTGAAAGCAAAAACAAATTGGGTTGTCTCCCAAAAAGCTCTTTCTTTATAGCCATTAAGATGGGCATGATAATTTCAAAGATGCTCATATAGGAATATGAATTGAAGTGAAAGAGAGCATTAAGAAGCAAAAATACACACGTTTAAGTCTAACCCACTTCCTATGCAAGGGAATTTTATAAACAAACAAGTTGTTGAAACCAGAGGCTAGTTGCATAGGAAGGCAAAAGAAGTGCAACATAAAAACTTTCAGCATAAAACGAGGAAACTTGATATTATTGAGATGCATAAGAACATTTTTTCCTCTTTCATAGTAACTTTCAGTATCATGCATAAACTTAACGATATAGCTATCACAAGAACCATCATAGCAATGATCACTTATTCTAACAGAAAACATAGGAATACTAGCTCTCATAACTCTACTTTGTGAGACAATATTAGAGGTTTCCTTACAAAGGATAGGGTGTCCCTCTTTCTCATATTTAGTAACAAAGTCTTTCACATTTGCTATTATAGGTTCATCAACCATTTGTTTATCAGGTTCAACAGCTTTTCTTGTACTTTCATTAACCATACTAGCTATCATAGAATGTTCCTTTATCTTAACTGGGAAAGGCATTTTCTCAATATAAGGTTTAGGTAAGACATGATTAGGAGTATAAACTTCAGTATTTCTTGCAGGCACACTCTTAGCAACATCTTTATAAGGTTCATGATACTTATTCCACTTCTTTTTAGGCACTTCAATGTAGGAAGCAAAGGCCTTAAAATAAGAAGCAATAGCTTGAGAGTCTAGACCATAAGCATTTTTAATATTTTGAAAGTCATCAGTTTCCATAAAAGATTCAGTGCATTCATAATCATAATTTATACCTGACTTTCTACCTTTGTCATTCTCCCAAGCTTCAACATGTAGGGGTTCGTAGCATGGAAAACAAAAATTTTCTACCGCATACAAACAAACAAGCCAAGATCTATCTACTAGATTGCAGCAACGAGTCGATGGAATAACTCACCCTCGAAGATTCCAAAGTGTTTAACGAGAGCAGATTCTCGTGGGTGATGTAGTCGTACTCTTTCCGATCTCAAGATCGCGTAGACGATCCTTCCTTCGGCGCAGCGTTCCATGGCGCTCCCATGATCGGTCACACGTTCGATTTTCGGCGAAGACCTTCCTCTCCTTGTTCCAAAGAAAATGGAGGTTGTAGCACTCTCCTCGCGATTCCGGCAGCACAACGGCGTGGTACCGGAGGTAGAGGGGAAATCCCGCAGGGCTTCGCCTTAAGCCGGTGCGAGTATGGTGGAGCTTATGAGAGAGGCTATTAGTGGTCTAGTAATTAGACACACCAATTAGAGGGCTCTAAACCAATTAGAAGGCTCTAAACCGAAACAGCTCTAAACCGGGGTCTAGGTCTAGTTTCTAGTTTAGAGGATAGGAACTTGTGTGTGTAGAGGGAGAGGCCCTGCCCTTGCTTTTATAGGTGGGAGGGCTGGCCGGCCAAGGGGAGGAGTTCCTCCCCAACTCGGCCTAGGGAGGTGCGCCGGCCTAGGGGAGGAATTCCCCTCCAGCTCGGCCTCCTCCTTCTCCTCTTTTCCCACTTTCCAAAATTGGCAGTTTGACTTTCAAACTAGCCGTTTGACTTTTCCAATTTAGGATTTAAATAAACCCTTTATTTTGGACAGCGAGAACACTTAGTACATGATGCAATCATTCCATCTTGCAATGACACATTCATGTACCCCTTCCCCCCCGGAGTGCCGGACATTCCGGGACCTTCTAGAATGTTCCCGATGAAAACACCGGAACCATTCCCCAACTCCGAAATGGGACTTTCCTTATATGAATCTTATTCTCCGGACCATTCCGGATCACCTCATGATATCCCGGATCCCATCCGAGACTCCGAACAACATTCGGTCTCTTTCTCATAATACCATAACTACTCAAACAACGTCGAATCCTTAAGTGTGTCTCCCTACGGTTCGTGAATTATGCGGACATGATCGAGACACTTCTCCGAACAATAACCAATAGAGGAATCTGGAAATTCATATGGCTCCCACATATTTCTACGATTACTTTGCGATCGAATGAACCACTTACATACGATACCAATTTCCCTTTGTCTCACGATATGTTACTTATCCGAGGTTATGATCGTCGGTATCTCTGCATACCTAGTTCATCCTCGTTACTGATAAGTACTCTTTTCTCGTTCCCGTGATATGTGATCCCTTGTGACCCAGTCACATGCTTGCAAGCTAATTGGATGACATTTCACCGAGGGCCCAGAATATCTATCCGTCATGTGGATGGACAAATCCCACTCTTGATCCATGTGTTTCAACCAATACTTTCCGAACACTCAATGCCACCTTTATAGCCACCCTGTTACGGTGTGGTGTTTGATGACATCAAAGCATCCATCCAGTAAAGGCAATATGCATGATCTCATGGTCGAAGGAATTAGGTTACTATGTATCAGAAAGCATATAGCAATTGAACTATTGAAATGACTTGATCTTTATGCTACGCTTGTCTATAGGAGTATGTCCACCATATCATTCTCCTAACGATATGATCTTGTCGTTGATAACATCTCAATGTTCATGACAAAGAAACCACATCATCAATCAACCAACAAGCTAGTGAAGTATAGAGGCTATACTAGGGACTTCAAATTAAGTTTACAATTCACACAAGTATTAATGTTTCCTGTTAATACTATTATAGCATGAATATAAACATTTATCATAAACACAAAGATATAATAATAAACTATATTTATTATTGCCTCTAGGGCATATCTCCAACAGTCTCCCACTTGCACTAGAGTCATCTAATCTAGATTACATGGTAATATACCGAACACCCATGGCAGTTTGGTGTTGGTCATGTTTTGCCCTCGGGAGAGGTTTAGTCAACGGATCCGCCACATTCAGATCTGTGTACTTTGCAAATCTTTATATCCCCATCCTGGATATGTTCTCGAATAGCGTGGAAAGCAGCTTGATATGCTTGACTTCTTGTGTGACCTTGGTTCTTGCGCATTGGCTATGGCGCCCATGTTATCACAGTAGATAGACATTGGGTCCAGCGCACTAGGAACCACACCCAGCTCTGCAATGAACTCTTTCATCCATATCGCTTCTTGTGAAGCCTCCGAAGCAGCCATGTATTCCGATTCAGTTGAAGATCTCGCCACAACGCTTTGCTTTGCACTCCTCCGATAAGCTTCCGCACCATTCAAAATAAATACGTATCCAGTTGTGATTTAGAATCATCCGGATCGGTGTTCCAACTAACATCGGTGTAACCATTAACAACGAGTTGTTCATCACCTCCATAAGAAAGAACCATATCCTTAGTTCTTCTCAAGTACTTAAGGATGTTTTTGATCATTGTCAATGATCCACTCTGGATCACTTTGATATCTGCCAGTTAGACTAACGACATATGCGATGTCGGGTCTAGTACATAGCATGGCATACATTAGAGATCCTATGGCTGAGGCATGAGTCTTACTCATCTTTCTCTATCTTACGCGATGTCGGACTTTGAGTTTTACTCAAGGTCGTATTGACAACATGGGCAAGAACCCTTTCTTGCTATCTTCCATTCCAAACCTCTTTAGAACTTTGTCCAAATATGTACTTTGTGACAATGATATTTGGCGTTCGATCTATCTCTATAAATCTTTATGCCTAATATATGCTGCTTCGCCAAGATCCTTCATTGAAAAACTATTATTCAAATATTCCTTGACACTATTAAGAAGGTCTACATCATTCCCAATCAACAATATGTCATCCACATACGTATTAAGAATGCTCTGAGCTCCCACTCACTTTCTTGTAAATACAAGCTTCTCCATAAGTTTGTATAAAACCAAAACTTTTGATTACCTTATCAAAGCGTTGATTCCAACTTCCGGGATGCTTGCTTCAATCCATAGATAGACCGTTGAAGCTTGCATACCTTGTTAGCATCTTTAGGATCGACAAAACCTTTGGGCTGCATCATATACAACTCTTCATCAATGTCTCCATTGAGGAATGCTGTTTGACATCCATCGCCATATCTCATAATCATAATATGCAGCGATTGCTAACATAATCCTCACAGACTTTAGCTTCTACGGTGAGAAAGTCTCATCGTAGTCAACTCCTTGAATTTGTCGAAACCCTTTTGCGACAAGTCGAGCTTTATAAACGATAACATTACCATCGACATCTGTTTTCTTCTTGAAAATCCATTTGTTCTCGACACCTTTCTCGCCATCTGGTAAGTCCACCAAAGTCCATACTTGGTTTTCGTACATGGATCCAATCTCGGTTCATGGCTTCTTGCCATTTATTGGAATCTGGGCTCATCATCGCTTCCTCATATGTCTCGGGGTCATCGGTGTTGTCCACCAACATGACATTCATAACGGAATCATACCAATGCAGGTGGTACGATTTCTCGTTGACCTCCGAGGCTCTGTGCAACTTCAACCAAGTTTCATGATCACCATCACTAGCTTCCTCTCTTATTGGTGCAGGCACCACAGAACTTCTTCCGGTCTTTGCGCTACTAAATTCGAGAGAAGGTTCGACAACCTTGTCGAGTTCTACTTTCCTTCCAGTCACTTCTTTCGAGAGAAATTCCTTCTCTAGAAAGGATCCATTCTTAACAACGAAGATTTTGCCTTCGGATCTATGATAGAAGGTATACCCAACAGTTTCCTTCGGTATCCTATGAAGACGCATTTTTCGCTTTGGGTTCAAGCTTGTCCTGTAACTTCTTTACATAGGCTTCGCATCCCCAAACTTTAAGGAGCGACAATTTAGGTTTCTTCCCAAACCATAATTCATACGGTGTCGTTTCAGCGGATTTAGGCGGTGCCCTATTTAAAGTGAATGCGGCTGTTTCTAATGCATAACCCCAAAATGATAGTGGCAAATCTGTAAGTGACATCATAGAGCGAACCATATCTAAGAGAGTTCGATTCTGACGTTCGACACACCATTACTGTGGTGTTCGGCGGTGTCAAGCTGAAAGTATTCCACATTTCTTCAAATGCTCGCCAAACTTCGTAACTTAGATATTCACCTCCACGATCGAGCGTAGAAATTTAATCTTCTTGTTACGTTGATTCTCTACCTCACTTTGAAACTCCTTAAACTTCTCGAAAGTTTGGACTTATGTTTCATGAAATAGATATACCCATATCTACTCAAGTCATCCGTGAAGGTAAGAACATAACGATAACCAACTGGCGATGCTACACTCATTGGACCACACACATCGGTATGTATGATTTCCAATAAGTCGTAGCTCGCTCCATCATACCGAAAATGGAGTCTTAGTCATTTTACCCATCGGACATGCTTCGCATCTTTCAAGTGATTCAAAATCAAGTGATTCAAGAAGTCCATCGAATGGAGTTTCTTCATCGCTTCACTCCAATGTGACCAAGACGACGATTGCCACATATAGGTCGAGTTATCGCTTGATTTCAATCGTTTAGCTTCAATGTTATTAATATGTGTATATCCACTATCGAGATTCAATATGAATAGACCATCTATCAGGTGCATGTGCATAAAACATATTACTCATATAAATCGAACAACCATTATTCTCGGATTTAAACAAGTAACCGTCTACAATAAACAAGATCACGATATAATGTTCATGCTTAACGCAGCACCAAATAACAATTATTTAAGTATAAAACTAATCCCGATGGTAGATGAAGAGGTAGTGTGCCGACGCGATCACATCAACCTTTGATCCGTTTCCCAGCATCGTCACCTCGTTCTTCACTAGCTTCCGTTTATTCCGCAGCTCTGTTTGAGTTACAAATATGAGCAACCAAACCAGTATCAAATACCCGGGCACTACTACAGTACTAGTGAGATACACATCAATAACATGTATATCGGATATACCTTTCTTCTTGATGTTGCCGTTCTTCAAATCCGCCAAGTACCTTGGGCAATTCCGCTTCGGTGACCTTCTCCCTTGCGGTAAAGCACTCGATGTCGGGCTTGGGTCCAGCCTTGGTCCTCTTCGTCGGCGTGGTAACTTTCTTACCACCCTTCTTGAAGTGTCCCTTCCTTAGACTTGCCTTTCTTGAATTTGGTGGTCTTATTGACCATCAACACTTGGTGCTCTTTCTTAATCTCCACTTCGCAGATTTTAACATAGCAAATAGTTCGCAACTCTTTGTTCATGTTACGCATGTTGTAGTTCATCACAAAGTTCTTGTAACTTGGTGGTAGTGATTGGAGGATGCGTAAACCCCAAAGTATTAGGAATCACTATACCCAAACTTTGAAGTTTATTTGCGTGCCCGGACATTTTAAGCACATGCTCCTTGAGCTACCCTCTTCCATCTTGCGTTAAAGAACTTTTGAAGCTTCATAACTTTCAATTGCCGCATGAGTCTCAAAGATTAATTTGAGATCCTCGACAATATCATATGGATCGACTCTTCAAACCTTTTACGAATCTCCGATTCTAAACCATACAAGATAGCACACTGAACTATGGAGTACTGATTCTTAGGCGAGGTAAACATTCTTTACTTCATCGGTAGCATCACCGCAGTGGGTCACCTAGCGGTGCATCCAGCACATAGGTCAAATTACCATTGTGAGGACAATCCTCAAATTGCGGAACCAATCCATGAGTTGCTTCCATTGTTTTTCAACTTTTCTTTCTCTAGGAGCATTAAAATTGATGGTAGGGGCTGCCATTGATCTACAACATATTTGCAATAGTTTAGACTAAGTTTATGACAAATTGAGTTCAAATTAATTAATGAAATTAAACTAGGTGAACTCCCACTCAAAACAACATCCCTCACATTTTTTTAGTGATCACAGACCAAATCCACTACATCAACACCGATCATCACGAGAGTTGATATAGTTTCAATGGCGAACAATCATCATGTTCATCATATCTACTATATGATTCATGCTTTACCTTTCGGCGATCCGTGTTCCTGAGGCCATGTCTGTACATGCTAGGCTCGTCAAGACAAACCTTAGCTTCCGCATAAGCAAATCTGGCTTGCTTACGTTGTAGTCACCCGCGGAATCAAAGACACCCGATCATCACGTGGTGTTTGAGCGACAAGCTTTGGCAACGGTGCATACTAAGGGTGAACACTTTAGAACTTGAAATTTATGTGTATGAGGGATCATCTTATAATGCTACCGTCGTCTACTAAGCAATACAAGATGCATAAAGGATTAACATCACATGCAATTCATAATATGTGATATGATATGGCCTTTCTTCTTTGTGCTTCCGATCTCCATCTTCAAGCACGGACATGATCTCCATCATCACCGGCATAGCATCAAGGTCAATGACGCTTCTTCATGGTTGTTGTCCACCAACTTCAACTATTACAACTATTTTGAATAGACACGCAGGTCTTAACAGAAATTAAAGACAACCATATGGCTCCTGCCGGTTGCCAACTTACAATAAGGAACATTGCATACATCAAATATAATCACAATCATGGCCATATCACATCATCGCACACCCGCAAAACAAAGTTAGACGCCTCTACTTTCTTTGCATATTTTACGTGGTTTGGGGCTTTCAATAAGTGTCGTTCTAACTTACGAACAAGAACCACAACATTGATACTAGCATTGTTGATCACCCGTTGTAAATTGGATCTTTACTATGCTAGGAGAAAGCAGCACCATAAAGCCACTTATGCAATACAAGTTGCATGTTAAGCGTGGAGCAAGTCTCATGAACGATGTCATGTAAGGTTAGCCGGCTTCATCCCAACATACCGCAAGATGCAAAGTACACAAAAGCAATCTACAATAAAAGCATCAATGCCCACAATGATCATTGTGTTCTACTCTGCAACAGATCTACATATAGACACGGCTCGATACCCTTGTAGGGGTTCGTAGCATGGAAAACAAAAATTTTCTACCGCATACAAACAAACAAGCCAAGATCTATCTACTAGATTGCAGCAACGAGTCGATGGAATAACTCACCCTCGAAGATTCCAAAGTGTTTAACGAGAGCAGATTCTCGTGGGTGATGTAGTCGTACTCTTTCCGATCTCAAGATCGTGACGATCCTTCGGCAGCGTTCATAGCGCTCCGCGATCGGTCACACGTTCGGTACTCGACGAAGACCTTCCTCTCCCTTGTTCCAAAGAAAATGGAGGTTGTAGCACTCTCCTCGCGATTCCGTGACTGTGGCGTGGTACAGGAGGTAGAGGGAAATCCGGGGCTTCAGCCTTAAGCCGCAGTATGGTGGAGCTTATGAGAGAGGCTATTAGTGGTCTAGTAATTAGACACACCAATTAGAGGGCTCTAAACCAATTAGAAGGCTCTAAACCGAAACAGCTCTAAACCGGGGTCTAGGTCTAGTTTCTAGTTTAGAGGATAGGAACTTGTGTGTGTAGAGGGAGAGGCCCTGCCCTTGCTTTTATAGGTGGGAGGGCTGGCCGGCCAAGGGGAGGAGTTCCTCCCCAACTCGGCCTAGGGAGGTGCGCCGGCCTAGGGGAGGAATTCCCCTCCAACTCGGCCTCCTCCTTCTCCTCTTTTCCCACTTTCCAAAATTGGCAGTTTGACTTTCAAACTAGCCGTTTGACTTTTCCAATTTAGGATTTAAATAAACCCTTTATTTTGGACAGCGAGAACACTTAGTACATGATGCAATCATTCCATCTTGCAATGACACATTCATGTACCCTTCCCCCTCGGTCGGACATTCAGGACCTTCTAGAATGTTCCCGATGAAAACACCGGAACCATTCCCCAACTCCGAAATGGGACTTTCCTTATATGAATCTTATTCTCCGGACCATTCCGGATCACCTCATGATATCCCGGATCCCATCCGAGACTCCGAACAACATTCGGTCTCTTTCTCATAATACCATAACTACTCAAACAACGTCGAATCCTTAAGTGTGTCTCCCTACGGTTCGTGAATTATGCGGACATGATCGAGACACTTCTCCGAACAATAACCAATAGAGGAATCTGGAAATTCATATGGCTCCCACATATTTCTACGATTACTTTGCGATCGAATGAACCACTTACATACGATACCAATTTCCCTTTGTCTCACGATATGTTACTTATCCGAGGTTATGATCGTCGGTATCTCTGCATACCTAGTTCATCCTCGTTACTGATAAGTACTCTTTTCTCGTTCCCGTGATATGTGATCCCTTGTGACCCAGTCACATGCTTGCAAGCTAATTGGATGACATTTCACCGAGAGGGCCCAGAGAATATCTATCCGTCATGTGGATGGACAAATCCCACTCTTGATCCATGTGTTTCAACCAATACTTTCCGAACACTCAATGCCACCTTTATAGCCACCCTGTTACGGTGTGGTGTTTGATGACATCAAAGCATCCATCCAGTAAAGGCAATATGCATGATCTCATGGTCGAAGGAATTAGGTTACTATGTATCAGAAAGCATATAGCAATTGAACTATTGAAATGACTTGATCTTTATGCTACGCTTGTCTATAGGAGTATGTCCACCATATCATTCTCCTAACGATATGATCTTGTCGTTGATAACATCTCAATGTTCATGACAAAGAAACCACATCATCAATCAACCAACAAGCTAGTGAAGTATAGAGGCTATACTAGGGACTTCAAATTAAGTTTACAATTCACACAAGTATTAATGTTTCCTGTTAATACTATTATAGCATGAATATAAACATTTATCATAAACACAAAGATATAATAATAAACTATATTTATTATTGCCTCTAGGGCATATCTCCAACACAACATTGTCTTGAATACGGTCTAGAAGATCCCATTTAGCTTCTTCTTCCATGCGAGTGAATGATCCAGCACAAGAAGCATCCAATAAATCCTTGTCATGTAGAGGGAGCCTTGCATAAAAGTTATAGATAATAATATTGTTGGGGAGCTCATGAATGGGACATTTGAGCATTAGTAACTTCAATCTCCCCCAAGCTTGAGCTGTACTCTCTCCATAAAGAGGCCAAAAGTTGTATATTTGATTCCGATCTTTATGAATCTCACTAGGAGGATAAAACTTTGAATAAAAGAGAGGCACTATTTCCTCCCATTCCAGAGCTTGACCATTCTTCAGCAGCTTATACCATTCCCCAACTCTTCCTTTCAACGATAATGAGAATAACTTCTTCTTAACTTGATCTGTAGTAATACCTGCACACTTGAACAACCCGCATAATTCGTGTATAAAAAGCAAATGATCACCGGGATGGACAGTTCCATCCCCAACATAGTAGTTATCCATAACACCATCAATCATTCTTGTAGGTATTTTGAAAACATCATTCTCAGCAGGTGGTGGCTTATCTACTACCTTAGCAGTGGTAGTAGCATTACCAAATAAGAAACTCAGCGAATTATCCATAACAAAAATAAAGCAACTAGCAGAAGTAGACAATACTCATAGTAGAAGTTTCCTTTACCAGTTCCACTCTCCAATAGCGCTTCACTCCATGGCAACGGCACCAGAAAATAGTCTTGATGACCCACAAGTATAGGGGGTGTATCGCAGTATTTTCGATATGTAAAAGTGTCGAACCCAACGAGGAGCAGAAGGCGCTAGCTAGTGGTATGGATCAGGAATTCTCTACAAATACTTAGCAAACGGATTTTTAGGGGTCTTTGATAAAGCAGTAAACAAAGTATGAGTAAATAAAAGACAGTAGGACTAAATGCAGCAAGTGGCCCAATCCTTTATGCAGCAAAGAACAAGCCGGTTGTATTATTTAAGATGTCCAAACGTTCTCGAGGACACATGGGAAGATTGTCAAGTGCTTTTGCTTTATGTTGATTAATCTTCTTTAGCTTGCTAAGTTTTGTGTGGGTGAACATGTGCTAATGTACCGACCTTCCTAGGACTAATACATATTTATGATTATACCCCTTGCAAACATATGTAAGTACAAGAAAGTAATTAAGGTAGAAACCTAACCACAGCTTTAAACTCTAAGACCCTTACGTCCCTTGTGCAATGGTTTCCTAACGGGGGTTCAGGTTTTTGTCACTCCGGCAACCCCTACGATTAGTAGCCAAATACACAATGCATTCCCCTAAGCCCATATAGGTGAAGTGTCATGTAGTCGACGTTCACATGACACCACTAGAAGAAGTACACCACAACTTAAATATCAAACCATGGAATCTTTCTCAACACAACTCCACTACTAACAACATGACTTCTCTCATGTCCTCAAGAACAAAACGAACTACTCACAAGACATCATATGGATCATGATCAGAGATGGAATAATGATGTATAACAATCAGAACATAAACAATAATTCAATGGTTCACTCAATAGCATCAACTACAAAGAGTAATCAATACCGAGAAAGTTTCCCCTATGAACTATGCAAGATTCAACCCAATTGTTACATCAATATGGAGATGGTGATGAGGGTGCTCATGATGATTATGGTGGTGATGATGACGATGATGATGATCCCGATGAAGTCCAGCTTGATGGTGGTGTTGATGGCGACGATCTCCCCTCTCCGGGAAGGAATTCCCAGAATCATCACGGAGAGATCTTTCTCTCTCGGTGTTTTCCGCCTCGCAGAGGCGGCGAAATCTTTTTGTGGTCGCCCCCCGAGTCTTAGGGTTTCGGGAGGATAATATATGCCAGAGGGGAGAGGCTGGAGTGGGCCAGGGTGGCCACACCACCCGCTGGCGCGACCTAGGGCTGCCCGCGCCAGGGGGTGGTGTGGGCCCCATGTGGCCTATCTCCACTCTGTCTTATGGCATCCTTAGTCTTCTGGAAAAATAGGATTTTCCGTATATTTTCCTGGATTTTCTGATCTTCGCGAATTTTGCCTCCAAACAGCACATTTTCCATCAGAATCCTGACTGAAGCGGTCCATGCTCGAAAAGTCATCAACCATGTAAAAACAGATGAAATAACGAAATATCACCTCTCAAAACGAAATATATCAATAAATAATAGTGAATTAAGACATAAAATAGTGATGCAAAATGGACGTATCAGGCTCCCTCCTCCCTCCTCTCCTTCCCCACCTTCTCCACTGATAATGGCGTCTAGATCTAGGCGCTCATGGAAGGCCTCCTCCACTGGGACTTCTCTCCTAGCCTCGCGGTCGAGGCTCAGGTGCGTCGACGCTTTTGATCCACGATCCACTTCTCTCCTTCCTCTTGTTCGTCGGAGTTCTTCTTGGTGGTCTCTTTCTCTTCAGCCTCTTTTGAGCTCTCGGAAGATTCAGTGGGTTTGGCTTTACAATATTGCATTGGCGGGGATTGTCAAGGCTTTAAGGTTTTTCAACTAAGTGATCGATGATTTCGTTTTTCGGTGGGCTCGAACAAGGTGGGACATTTCATATATGGCTCGCGGGATAGAGTATGGCCAGACTTTGTGTGTCACTTTGGTCTTTATCGTGGAGTACATCCCTCGATCTCTGGTTTTTCTCATGATGCGTATCAATCGTGGAATTCTTGTCATGAAATTCTTGAAGTTGCTCAACGTTCACCTACTGCCCTCAAGCCTCGTCTAGATTTTCTCAGAGAAAGTTCTTATGGTGATCGGTCCTCCATGGCTGGGTTCTCTCGGGATTCTTCAGTTCAAGCTAACGTGACTGTAGATAGCTCTCCGCCTAGTACAGGTGGTCTTTCTACTACATCAGCAAATTCCTCGTTTTGTGTGAAAAAATTAAGCAGTTCGGCATCAGAGGGTATTCTTCTCCGTGTAGCAGCGTTCTTTAGGAAATGTCCTATGAAAAAGGTTTGTTCCTTCTGTCACCAACCAGGCCATGATATGGGGCTATGTCCAAAAATACGTTGCCGAAAATGTGATGAATTTGGTCATTCAGAGGCAAGATGTCCGGGTCGTAAATTTTGGAGAAAAAAAAGGAGAGAATCTGCATGGGAAGGAGCTGAGGCAAGATGGGATTGCAGAGCAATATAATGACTCTGATACTGCCTTGGATGCTTGGCATGAGCATGTCACTGAAGTTGAAGCAGCTGCTGGAAGTACTATATTGGGTTCGGATGGTTTTGAGATTGTGTTCAGTCGAGCGGGTGGTGAAATTTTGTACTTGTCTGTCCCTCAGTTCACAAACTTTTTGTATTTCTTGGGATGGGTAATGAGGCAGGTTTACACTAGAGCTATTCTCCCAGCGAGCCAGGATGATCTACAGGCTCATGCATCTGTCTCTCTGCAGCAGTTTGTACTACACTTAGCTGAAATAATTCAATCAGTTTGGTTTGATGCTACGGTCCACAATCGTCCTTTTAATTTTGTTGATGATCTGACTCAGATGAATATTGTGATCGATGTTCAAGAACCTGTGACTCCATGTGCTGAACTGGTTATCTCTGAGATTGGGAATGGACCTGACGATTCGATCACTAGTCTGATGCATACAGCGGTTGAGCTAGAGGACATGGCTGCACTGGGTTTTGTTACTGACACTAATAATGCTCCAGGTACCGTGGTGGTACAGGGACAGCCCGTGGAGCGGGGAATCGTGACCAATACTGAACCTGTTCTCATGTCAGATGCTTCTGCTTTTTCCTGGACTGTCTCTAAAGCTGGTCCCTCTGTTCCTGCTCGTGCTACCAAGAGTGCTAGTGAGTTCCAGGTTCGTCGATGCACTCGCCACAACAATGACGGTTACCTTTATGAACTGCCAAATCATCCAACCCGTCGTAGAGCTTCTTCGGTGCCAAGGGCGACACCCCCAGCCGAGATGCAGATAGCTGAAATGCAGCGTCTTGGTGTCGAGCAGTGCATGATTGATCCAAGCGAACTCTCCGAAGAGCGTCTTCTGCAAGAGCGTGAAAATTAGATGACGCCCTGCTGCTCGCTCGCCAGTCTTAATAATTGTTCTACTGAGGAACCTTTTCGGTCTTTCGCCGAATATTATTCTTTCCGATGAATCGTGTTATCAGAACCCCGTGTGTTAATCGAACTTGGTGTGTTTTAAACTGGAATATTCGTGCTGTAAACTCTCCTGAGAAATGGCCTCTAGTCTACAACAAAATTGAAGAGAGTAAGGCGTCCATTATCTGTCTGCAAGAAACCAAAAAAGAAAACTTCGATACGAACTTCATCAAAAAGTTTGCACCTAGGAGATTTGACCAGTATGCTTCCGTACCTTCGGAAGGAGCATCAGGTGGGTTATTGGTCTTATGGGTCAGTAATCTTTTTACAGGACAAGTGATTCTCCAAGAGAGTTTTGGGATTGTCATAAATTTTCAGTCCACTATGTCCTCTGATAATTTTACTTTGGCTAATATTTATGGTCCATGTGATGGAATTGCAAGGGAGAACTTTATTGCTTGGCTTTTCCATCTTGATATCCCTCTGGATTCTTACTGGTTATTGGTTGGCGATTTTAACTTTTACCGATATTCAGACAACCGAAACCGAGCTGGGGCAAACATAATTGATATGGCCACTTTTAATGAAGTGATTAGCTATTTGGGCTTAGTTGAGTTACCAATCAAAGGACGAGCGTTCACGTGGAGCAATATGCAAGCAGCGCCATTGTTAGAACAGATTGATTGGTTTTTTACATCACCGGCATGGACAATTAAATACCCAAACACATTGGTAAACCCCTTGGCACGTCCAACATCAGATCACTTACCCTGTGTTGTCTCTGTGGGCACAAACATTCCAAAACCACAAGTTTTTAGGATCGAAAACCACTGGGTCAGAATGCCAGGTTTTATGGACGTTGTGAGCAGGATTTGGAGCATCACTTGTTCCGGGGATAGTGCAAAATGCTTGTCTTCTAAATTTAAACTTCTTCGAAAATCCCTCAAGAAATGGAGCACTAGCATCTCGGTAATCAACAAAATAGTGGACAATTGCAATGAAATAATCCTCATGATGGATAGTCTGGAAGAGCAGAGCCCCTACAAATCACAGAATGGAACTTTCGAGAAATCGTCAAAGCTCGACTACACCACCTGTTGGTTTGCAAACAAGACTATTGGAAAAAGAGGTGCACCGCGCATTGGGCCAAGTTTGGTAACGAAAATACATCCTTTTTTCATTCCATGGCCACCATTATATACAGAAAAAACACAGTTGCCTCGCTAGTTCGAGATGATGGTTCCGTGGCGGTTGAGCATCATGAGAAAGCGGGGATCCTTATGCAGTCATATAGAGAGAGGTTGGGTTGCTCTACACCCATCGATGCAAATTTTGCTTTCTTAGATTATATTCATCCAGCTGAAAACCTTGAGAATCTCTCTGCACCATTCTCCCATATTGAGATTGATGAAATTGTTGCTGAACTTCCTCCCGACAAAGCCCCTGGTCCAGACGGTTTTATTGGTCTTTTTATCAAAACTTGTTGGCAGGTCATCAAGTTTGATTTCTATAGATTATGTACTGAATTTTGGGAAGGTACAGTTAACCTCCAAAGCATCAACCATGCTTTTATTACTCTCATACCCAAGGTTCATTCTCCTGAGAGTCCAAACGATTATCGACCAATATCTTTACTGAACATCAGTCTAAAAATTATTACCAAGCTGTTGGCTAACTGACTACAGAAGAAGATTTTGAATCTGGTTCATGTGAATTAATACGGTTTTTTGAAAAGCAGGACATTACAAGATTGTGTAGCGTGGGCTTTTTTAGGGGTTCCGCGTATGAAAACAATAAATTTTACCCTACACCTCTGAACCCCTGATGTTGCCAGGACCTATCTATTAGTAATGCAGTAACGGGAGGGGCTTTTCGTAAACTTACTCTTCAAGACCGAAAAGCATTGTCAACGCTCAGGAGAGCGTGGTTGATGTAGAGAAGCCGAAGCCGACCTCAAGGTCGTGATAAAGTCCTTGTGCTCATGTGGCTCCAACGACTTGAGTGCTTCATGTGTGACACCTCGCGGGGAGTTACACACGTCCGGTGCCTGACGATGACTCCCGCTTCCACGATCCAGCAGTAGTTGCGGAAGTAGAGCTCCTGGATCCGAATCCTGCAGCACGACGACGCTCCGCGGTGAAGATCTCTCTCATTCGCGCAGTCCGAACTTGGGACCACGGTCACAGGAGAGAGAGAGAATATCAATTGGAGGTCTCCCCAAAAGTGAGGAAATCTTTATTGAATATTTATCTAGCCAAATATCCCCACTATATATAGGGGGAGGGGAGGTACTACCTCCCTCAAAGTCCCGGGGTGAGACTAAAGGAGAGGAAGAGGAGGGAGGCGCCCCGGCCAGCCCCCACCAATGGGCCCCACATGGGGAAGGCCCACTAGGGCTGCTGGCCACCCCCTAGGCCTCTCCTAGGGGTGTGGTCCCCTCTTGGGCCCTTTCCCCTCCGGGAATTGGCCCATTAAGCCCTTTGACCATTTAATTGATTTTCCCCTTTATTAAATAATTATAAATAAATGATTAAATCAATATTTAACATTCATTCACATATTATTCAATCTCCGTGGCTATGGAACCCCTTCCACCTCCACTCCGGACATCCTCCTGACTTACCGAAATCCTTCCGGTTTTCTCTCTACTCTTCTTCGGTAATTCTACTGATCCTATAAATACTCTATAAGCATCATCAAGCCCTTAAGCGTGATACCCCACGGTTCGAGAACACTTCATACATGGTCGGGACACTCCCGGACCAATGATCGACAGAGGGACCTGGATGGCCATGTGACCCTTGTGCATTCCACGAAGATCTTTTGTCGTTTGAACCGGGACAGTCGTGTCTTATTCCCTTTGTCTCTCGACGCTCGCATTGCTCGATATCTGATCAATGGCATCACCATATCGTGTTCGATCTCGTTACCGAATAATGCTACTTGACTCGTTCCGACAAGTGATATCCCTGTGATCAAACCACACACTGCACAGCTATTGGATATAACTTCTTCGAGTGGGCCCTTGAGTATCTTTCCATCACGTGGATGGACAAATCCTGCTCTTGGCATATATTGCCTCTACGGTTCCTCCAAATACCTGAACACACATTTATTGTCACTGTATTACCAAGTGACGTTTGATGCTATCTAAGCATTCTCGGGAGACAGTGATTGATATAGCCTCACGGTCTAAGGAATAGTCTACGAGGATCCATTTCTAATCATCGTAACTTGAGCTCTGTGACATGATCGGGTCATGATGTTTAGGTTGGGTATTGGTTCATCATCTCATTCTTAGAATAAGTTGACTCCATTTCCAACTGGCATAAATGCCACATGATCAGGAAACATTGATCATCTGTTGACCAATGAACCAGTGACTAGAGTTTCACTGGGAACCCCTAGTTGTTTGTATATCACACATGTATTGATGTTTCCTCTCAACACAGTTATAGCATGATATAAAAATTAATCATAAACTTTATGAAATATGATAATAATCATTATTATTATTTGTCCTAGGGCATATTTCCAACACTTTTGAGTACATTCACCAATGCAAGTACTCTAAGCGGGAGGTGGTTATTCTGAAACTTGATTTCGCCAAGGCCTTTGACACGATCGAACACCAAGCCATCTTATGCATACTAAAATGTTGGGGGTTTGATGACAGATGGTTAGGTTGGGTTCAAGCCATTTTCTCTAGTGGTTTCTCCTTGGTGCTTTGAAATGGGGTGCCCCAAAAGAAATTTCCGTGCCGCCGCGGTGTTCGACAAGGCGATCCATTCTCTCCTACTATTTTTGTTGCTGGCGCTAATCTCCTTCAAATAATGGTTAATCGTTTAGGTTTGGATGGTATCCTGTTACCCCCCTCCCAATCCCTAGGGCAGACTTCCCAACAGTCCAGTATGCAGACGACACGTTGTTAATTCTTCAAGCATGCCCACTTCAGCTTTTGGTGCTAAAAAACCTCCTTCAGAGCTTTGCTATGGTGACGGGACTACGAGTCAATTATGCAAAATCTTGTCTGATGCCTATTAATATTGATGATCAACAACTCTCATACCTTGCCAACACTTTTGGTTGTGCCGTCGGTTCGCTCCCTTTTGCATATCTTGGTCTCCCACTTGGCACGACAAGGCCAACAATACAAGACCTCACGCCCATCGTTGATCAGATCGAGCGGCATATAAATGCTAGTGCTCGGTTCTTGGATTATGGAGGCGGGTTGCAGCTGGTTAACTCTGTTATTTCTTCTCTGTCGAATCATTATCTTTGTTCCCTCAAAGTCCACAAAACAATATTTAAGACTGTTGATCGATCGAGACGGCATTGCCTCTGGGCTAAGGAAGAAGATGCATCGTCGGTCAATTCCTTAGCAGCTTGGTTGATGGTTTGCTGACCGAAAAAACATGGTGGATTGGGGATTATCAACTTTGAGATTCAGAACAAAGCTCTTCTTCTTAAACAATTACACAAAATTTATTGCCGAGTGGATTTGCCATGGATAAAGATGGTTTGGTCTCTTTCGTCGAGTTGCCTTTACATCTTTAGTAGATCCATCTTCTTGTGATGAAGCAAGTATTGGTAGGGTAGTAGATCTCCGCGTATGGCATCGGTTGTTATTGGGACCACGCCCGAAATTGCTTCCCTTGCTTTTTGCCATGCTTTGGTTGGTAGCCGAAGAGTTTGCCGCTCGCCTCTACGTGCTTCTCATCCTCCCGGGATTATGCGGTTGTTTGTCAGGTCTCCTTCGTTTCCATGGTCTCCTTTGTTTCCGTGGTTACCTGTGTTGTCATTTGACAGAATATCATTAGGGTCAAGGATAGGGTTACCATTGAAGTCGCGCTGTGTTGAGGCTTCCCCGATGATTACGCATACTTGGTGGTGCGTTACATATGAACTAGTGACGTTATCGTTGGATTTGAGGGAGACATTGTTCTAGGGATTACTGAAATCTAGCAGTTTTTCATTCTGGGTAGATTTCGGCCATCCTAATTCTGAAGTCGATACTTTTGCTGCTTTCTTCGGGTTCCGCGTTTGCTGGGCTCGATCTACACGGTGGAGTTAGCTGAGAGTCTGATCCGAGGGAGATATCATCGTAAAGACCATCAAGATCCCCAAGATCTGCTTCGTTTTCAAGGTTTTCTTCATCTTTCTCTAGTTGGAGTGTGACCTCTGCGGATGATCCGACAGATGATGTGGGTATCGCTGTAGGCACGGCTTTTTCGACCGATGGTCCCGACGAAATCAGAGCCGAGAGGCGCGGTTCTACGGGTTCCTCCACCCGAAAGTAGAAACTTCCGATGATGAGATCAGATCCACCGTTGAAATCGGCGGGGACCATGACAGGGGTGGGCGGGCGAGGTTTTTCGGTACCTCTCCGCTGGCTCCTCCAAGCTTATATATAATAGGCTGGGTCTCGGGACCATATACGGACAGGTTACATATTCATGATTACAACACCAACACAATGTTGGTTTCTATTTTCTTTATTTATCTAAACTAAGACTTCCATCAGATGCTTCCTAGGCCTTCATCTTGAGTCTTCATGGGTCGTGAGCCTTTATGCAGCTAGGGTAACCAAATATAAGCACTCGAGTAATCATACCTATGACACCGATGTTCCATTTCCCACCCCTCCAACTCTCTCGGACCTTGTTATCCCTCCTCCCACTTGTCACCAGCATGTCACCAAAGAAGAAGTCAGTGGGATTAGCAAAGCCAAAGAAGCCGAGCAAGAAGACGCTGAAGGAGAATACACCCATCATGTCCAAGTAGGAGTGATACGACTAGGTTTCCAGGGTCAAATATGCGACTTTCGACCACAGGAAGAGTCGGCACGCATCCCTAGCGACAAGGGCAGAGCCGGTCGTGGGGCTGCGTTGCCCGGGTTCGCCATCTCCGATGGCGCTCATGTGTACCAGGCAAGAAGGAATGCAACAAGTTCCATGTCAACTATGAGACTGTCACTCGGAGGAAAGAGAGTGGCAAGACCATGGCCGACTATGTAAGTTGTTAATCTTCTTGTGTATATGCCAATTGAATACAGTTATTTTTTGTGCATTGATCCATGCTATATTAGATAAGTTGTTGGACAACCTCGCATTGTACAAGTTTGCCAACGAGGAGAAGGACTTCACCTTCATGCATTGCTTCAAGAAGCTCTAGGGTTGCAAGAACTGGGACAATGTATGCATCGCCCTCAAGTCTGGCTAAGGGGAAGGTGAAGATGGGTCGTCCCCCTCCTCGGTTGCCTCGGTTGGCTTCCCAATCGGCAACAAGAAGGCAAAGTTGGAGCGCAATGACGCCTCCTCATTGGCCGGCATTGATGCTTCCAGATGATGTAGTCCTTCTCCTCCAACAAACAAAGAGAGAGGTGATAAGAGTGACGCAATATGAAAGGCTATGTTGGGCAAACAAGATGCCAAGTTAGAGCTTGAGAAAGAGAAGGTTGAAGCCACCAAGATGGAAGTCCAAGTGATGAGTGAGGTGTCATAGTTGCATTGGCCAAGATGAAGGAGGAGGTAGAAATCTTGACGGCAGACATGTCGATGATGGATCCGTTGGCGAGGGCATGGCACGAGATGTACCGTGATCGCATCGAAAGGAGATGATGGCCGCAGCGGCTGCTGCTACGGCGGCGGCATCTGCACCAACACTCTCATCGGCGACGACATCTACACCAACACTCCCCTCGGTGACGGTGACACCTGCAGCCATGGCCACAATGCCACCTGCGACACCCGAGTTGGCGCCCTCAATAAATGATGAGCCGAATGTGATGGAGACGCCAATCTTCGTTTGATCGATGTTGTCGTATGTTATTTTTATAGCCGAACTTTGATGGCTATTCGGTGGCGCGTGGGTATAGCCGAAACTTATTTAATGTTATGGGTTGAACCTTTCAATTTCTGTCCGTAAATCCTTCGAATTTTTATCGTGTGTGAATTTGCATTTATTTTGGGTTGGATCTCTATTGGGGCCGGCCATAGCGGGAGCGCCGGTGTGGGTAGCCCCTTCCCAAATTCGTGTACCGTGCTGCGCTTCTGATATTGTTGTGTCAGTTGTGCTGCTGGTTACAATTTAGGAAGATTTAGAAAGGGTCGCTAGGGATGCTCTTAAACAAGGGTGTTCGGTTCGTATGAAAAAAGGATACACAAAAAATTTGAAAAATTTAGCATCTCTAGATAACCTCAAACTACGGGGAAAAGGTATACTCATAATTTTATTTTCGTACCGAAGATTGCTCACTATCTTTGCACAGAAGGATTTGAAAAAGAGGAAGAGTAAGAAGAAAAGGCAAATGATTATGTTACGAAACTTATTCAGAACGACGACACGGCACGACAGGGGGGTAATACTCGACCGACGAACTTATTTTTGGGACCGAGTGGGTACTATTTTGCATCCAAACCGAGATTTAAGGAAAATATCTTGTTGTGCATCATTTTCCCGTTCTTTGGGACAATATGAACACGGTTACCCTGGAAATTTCTTGTCCGTATATTTTTCATCACTTTTTACCTTGAGCATCCGGGTAGTTGTGTGTGTATGTTGGGTGTGCTCATGATAGTGTTTCAGGAAAAGGCAAATGCCGGAGGATAAAGCAGACACTAGTACTAGTAGTAGAATTTTTAACACGGGCATTATCCGTGGACGAGCACGGGGAGGGAGGCCGCCAATCATTCCCCGGGCTGGGTTGGCCCGGAATAAATGACGCGACGCGATCCCCGATGCGGCGAAAGATGCGACGCGGACCCGACCCGGTCTCAGACCTGCGTAGCATCAACGCGACCTCTCTCTCCCGCAAGACAAACACTCGCGCGAGGCGGGGCCCACCCGCCATTCAAGCGCCAAACGCCAAATCCGAAAGATGGGAGCGGATGCATCGGCCGCCTCGAACCCCGCGCGCGCCGTCCACCGCTTTCTGCGCTACTACTCGACGCTGTCCGCAGGGCCCCAGGGACTTTCGGCTCGGGTGGGTGGGGGAGCAAGTGCTCGCCGTAGCTGCGGCTGCAGCGTGGGCCCGCCGCTGTGCGATCTTATCAATGTCATGATTGCTGAGTTGGAGGAGAGAGAAACAAAAAAATGACCTATGCCTTATCTTAGCCAAGAGATGATCTCTTAGCACGATATGTCTCACCATTTTTAAGGATATCTGTCACTGCAGATAAGACTAAAAAATAACCTATTATACATAATGTTTTCTCATCATATCAAGATTACATGTTATGTATAAGATAAAATTGTCTTATCAACCATTGTACATGCCCTTTTTCATGGAAAAGGCAAATCAACTTATTTTCGGACAGTTTTTTACGGTGGCAGGGAACTATTTTCGTGGTAGGGAAATATACTGGAACGCGTTTGCTTTGCTTGTGCACAAATTCCTTGGCCCTTTTTTGGGAATATTTATGGCTGAGTTTTTTTTTAAGTGACTTACGGCTGAGTTGGGAAGGAATAATAACAGGTTCGGTGGATGGATCAGGCAGCTAATGGAAAGGGAAACAAGAATTTTCGCACTGCCTTTTTAGGCAGGGCAAATAAGAACTTTTGTTGGTCAAAAAGGTGGAAACATTTCATGTCCTCACAAAACAGGGGCCTGGCGGGAAATGAATCGGTGCCTATTTGCTTTCTTCTCACAATTGTTCTGGTAAGAAAATAAATTCGTCGGGAGAGGTTAAAAAACAAACGCCAAGGAATAGGAACTTGAATTGATAGAATAAAAAGTATTTTTGGTATACAGTACAAAGAATATTTACAAATTTCAGACGGGGTTGATGTCTATCGTTCGGTATAGCCTGGAAGATTAGGGGAACCTTCCGTCCCACGATGATAATACAGAATGGCTTTTATGTGCTTGATTCCCAAGCAAAGAATATAAGTGGAAAGACAGAAATTCTGTATCGATCACGATGCACATCTTAATTTTGCAGATTTATGCGAGATCTATCTACTAACAAGTATTTACGAAATTACTTACAAGTCGTAAACTATTCCTTCAATTAAATTGAAATTAATTCCTTGTAAAATAACCCTGCCAAATAATTGAAATTAATTTCGATACAATTTAATTGTACTTTGTTGCGGGTTTAGGGAAAGATCTACCGTGAAGATCAGACAAACATATACTACTCCTAGTATGAATTTAAACAAACCTGCACAAAGTGGTTCCGCACAAAGTCCGGTTTCTATCGTCAGATCAGATTGTACATGCCAAAAACAACAGGGAAACCGAGTGGATGAAGCCCACGCATTCCAAAACACCGGAATCAGGCGCATCGAAACAGAACAGTAAGTACATGAATCCCGATTTGCTGATTGAAATCACAGAACCATAAGGCAATCAAAGGAAATACTACAGATAGATTTACCATAGTCATTGATTAAACCTCATAGCGAAACGGTAACATAGCAGCAGATAACCATGGACAGATCCAGCATACCGACCAAACGACAGAGTCCACCTAAACCCTTCCTAAACCAAACCATGGAGATCTCATCGGACGGACAAGGGAGACACACGACACACAGAACTTATTCAGAACGACGGCGACACGACACTGACACGACAGGGGGGGTAATACTCGACCGACGAACTTTGGACGACCGAAGCGGAGGAGGATCTAGAGCTGGCCGCAGTCGGCGATGACGACGGCCTTGGCGGTGGAGCCGCTGCGGGATCCCACCTTCTCGATGGCCTTGACGACGTCCATGCCCTTGGTGACCTCGCCGAAGACGACGTGCTTGCCGTCGAGCCAGGCGCAGGGGACGGTGCAGATGAAGAACTGGGAGCCGTTGGTGTTGGGCCCGGCGTTGGCCATGGAGAGGATCCCGGGCTTGGTGTGCTTCTTGACGAACCGCTCGTCGGCGAACTTCTCGCCGTAGATGGACTCGCCGCCCGTGCCGTTGCCCTTGGTGAAGTCGCCGCCCTGGCACATGAAGTCGGGGATCACGCGGTGGAACGAGCTGCCCTTGTAGTGCAGCGGCTTGCCGCTCTTGCCCACGCCCTTCTCGCCGGTGCACAGCGCGCGGAAGTTCTCCGCCGTGCGGGGGACCTCGTTCGCGAACAGCTCCATCTCGATGCGGCCTGCCGGGACGCCGCCGACGGTCATGTCGAAGAAGACCTTGGGGTTGGCCATCTCGCTCTCGCCGGGACCGGTGGAGGCTAGGGTTTTGGGGGTTGGGGATTGCTGTGTGGGGATTTGGGGATTGCTGTCGCTTCGAGCTCTGTCTTTCAACGGAGACCGGGTGTGGCTAAATAGCCGGCTCGGTCCAAGACGACGGATGCCTCGGCCGTCCGATCGGGACGCGTGGAGGGATCAGGGCTTGCGGGGCCTAACCGGAGGGGTTAGGCGGTGGGGTTGAGGGAACCGTGGTTAGGTCTAGGGTTGGGCTCCGGATGCCGCGAGCAGCACGTGAACATTCCAGCACAAAGCTGTGTGACAAGTGGGCCCCGTAGATGCCTCTCCCGTAGGGTGGCCTGCAGCCTGCACGGAGTACGTGGGTGTCTGGACCGTTCGCGGGGCCCGAGCGTCAGTGGTCGAGGGTGCGTGTCTGGTACGTGTAGCATTGTTTCGGCTCTTTGGTGGCGGTAACTCGGGTTGTGACCATGGTTACGGCGGGGGCGGTTGGGTCTGGACTAGGGTTAGGGGGGATATTTTGCCTTTTGAGCTGCGCGCGGTCCACCGGCACCAGGTCGTGCCTCGCGCGTGAGGAGATTTTAGGCGGTGCATGGACTGGGTGCACGGGAGGGTGTGCGGTAGAAACGAGCTGAGGCGAGAATACGGACGCGGCGGCGTGGGAAGGCATATGCCGTGCGCCAGTGGGATAGAGATTCTGGCTGGGGTCGCGGGAAACGCACGCAGACCGCATGTGCAACTGGCCCGTGCTGGCCGGCACGCGGCATCCAAACCCGGGCTCATCGCAGGCGTAACACAGAATTCGGACGGCCACGATTGGTTGCTCTAGAAAGTTCTGGACTTTATTTTTTCAAATAAAAAGTTGCTGCTCTGCTCGCCCTAGGGTCAGTCCGTTTTTTTGTACGCACAATCTTACGGCTCGTTTGATTTGTACTACTCTTTTGACACAGAAATAGGAAATCCGCAACACTTGAATCCAATACAACACCGATCTAAATTAATTGTCGTAGTTTTAGGAAAAAGTAGTCTAAAGTATGTCTAGATTCAAATAATTTGAATCAGAGGGAGTATATGAGTTTAGATCAAGTACTGCTTGACTGCGAAGGAAATTAAAAAAAAATTGTAAAAGAGGTTGGAGTGGATGAAAAAAATTCTCCAAACTAGAGTGCAAAGAAATGTTTTAAAAGAATTCTTGAGAAATGTAACCATTTGAATCAATTTTTTTGTAAGCAAAAATTCTAAGGATCCGAATCTTACACAATTTCTTTCAATCAAATGATTCCTTATATGTTTTGTTTGGTAATGAAACTTACAATGTGAAGGGTAATGTACTTGGGGTGCGGAGTTTGTGTCACTTGCAAAATGGAGTATGTTTTTTAAACAATTTAAAAACGGTATTTTAAGATGATAAGTATGTTGATGAATATAACTCATCGCGGGTTGGGATGGGCGATGGTACTGATGATATTCATGGTCCTATGAGTTTGGATCCATCTTGCAAGACCGATCGGAGGCATAAACCCTACTCACAGGTGCCCCGATCTGCGCCGATGGTAAATGTCATGGTACAATATTTTCAAACAGAGCCCCATGTTGTGACGGTTTCTGCAAGCCCACCTCCTAAAAGGGATCCAAAAAGAATAAAAAAAGGGGAAGTACTTTTGAAAACATGTCTGAGAGTGAAGGTATAGATAAGTTGAATCGGTGGGCTCCGGAAGGGAGCACCGCCCAGACCAATGATTCTCCTTGGTTTGAACTCTATCACCGCCCAGACCAATGATTCTCCTTGGTTTGAACTCTATCACCGCCCAGATCATTCGCAGCAAGTTTCTCTTTCTCCATGAACACATTGAAATTAAAAGCAGGTGGTGCCATCTACAACAGAATTTGTAAAGTTTATTTAGACTAAGTTTATGATAGATTGAGTTCAACTAATCCAAATTACTAATGAACTCCCACTCAAAAACGACATCCCTCATGTCCTTTTGGTGATTACATGAACCAAATCCACTATACCAAGTCCGATCATCACGTGAGTTGATATAGCTTCAAAGGCGAGCATCTATATGGGCATCATATCAACCATATGACTCATGCTTAACCTTTCGATCCGTGTTCCGAGGCCATGTCTGTACATGCTAGGCTCGCCAAGTAAGAACCTTAGTATTCGCGTGTGTAAAACTGTCTTACACCCGTTCCTATAAAAGCGTAGATTCGAGTACACCCGATCATCCCGTGATGTCTCGAAACACGATCCATAGAACGGTGCATACTCAAGGATGAACACATTTTTATCTTGATATCTAAAAGAGGGATCATCTTATAATGCTATCAAACGCGCCAAACTAGCAGTATAAGATGCTAACATCTAATGTGTAAAGTGAGATGATATGGTCCATGCATTTGATCTCTATCACTTGCATCATGGTATGATCTCTATCATTCCTTTGTGTGTAAGGCCAAGGTCTATGGAACTTACACGTTGAGTGTGTTGTAAGAGTATCCACCATACATCTACTTACAACAATATCATATCAATACACTAGCCCAGCAATGATCTAAACTAGACGCCTCTAATTTATCAATTGCAAGTTTTACGTGGCTTAGGGTTTTCGAAGATAGAACCGTTCTTACCTACGAACATGAACCACAACGAGGATAACTAAGTTATTAGCAACTCGTTGTAAATCAGATATTGACTATAGTAGGAGAGACAGACACCCGCCAGACACTTATGCAAAACAAGTTGCATGTCAGTCGTGGAACCGGTCTCATGTACGATGACATGTAAGGTTGATCCGGGCCACTTCATCCTACTATGCCACCAATATCCAAAATACATAGAAGATGCAATAACATGATCATCATCGCCTACATATCAACCATATGTGTACTACCCGTGCTAAGCACCCACGCATAGATCAGGCTCTGATACCATTGTTGGGTCCGCAGCATAGAAAACAAAAAATTCTTACGGTGTGAACTACATGCCAAGATATATCTACTAGGTACAAAGCAACGGGTGGACATACATCCAACGAGAACTTACCCTCGTAGACAACGAGCTTTGTTAACGAGTAGGAACTCGTGGTTGATGTAGTCGTACACTTGCCGATCTCAAGATCGTGAGAAAGTCCGAGCGCCGCAACTCAGCAGCACATCCGCACTCGCACACACATTCAAGCCACCGGACAACCTCCACCTCCTCGCTCCAGCGATCCAAATGAGCGAACTCCTTCCGCATTTAAATGCCACTGGGACATGTATCTCGCTAATCCGAGACCATGGGGAATAATTCTAGAGGAGAGAGATCCTTCACAAGGAGGTGTGAGGATGAAGGAGGGAATGAGTGGCCTTTATAGGAGGAGGGTGCCCTCTCTCCATGGTCATGCATGGGGGTGACCCCTCACCTCCCCCATTCATGTGGTGGTAACCCCTCCACATTAAAATACCTCTTCACATTCCCTTTTAAAGTCTCTACTTTAAATGCATTAAATTTCTCCAAATTTAATGCTCTCTCATTTAACAAAACTCTTTTTATTAAATTTATTCAGAATTTTGTTAATTACTTTAATTAACAAACATTCACATATAGCTGCAATATTTCAACATCACATGCAGAACCACCTTCTGCAATTTCACCCGAAATAATTTCCGGTTTCTATTGAAACAATTCCTGCGCTTTGCAATTCTTTCGTCTGAAACATATGTGCTCCAAAATGGTGTCCGGTAACTCTTAAGTGTGCCACCCTACGGTTCGCGAATAATGTAGACATGATCGAGACCCTTCTCCGATCAATAATCAGCAGCGGGACCTGGAGATCCGTACTGACTCCTACACATTCAACGATGACTCCTGTGATCATGAGAACCTTTAACGCTTGTAACTAAATCCCTTTGTCTCTCGATATATTACATGTCCGAGATTCGGTCATCGGTATCTCCATACCTAGTTTGATCTCGTTACCGACATGCACTCTTTTCTCGTTCCCGTGATATAACATTCTAGTGATCACATCACTTGCTTGCAAGCTATCCTAATGTGATATCACCGAGAGGGTCCAGAGTATATCTATCCGTCATCTGGATTGACAAATTCCACTCTTGATCCATGAGCCTCAACATAACACCTTCGTAGTACTGAACCCATCTTTATAGTCACCTTGTTACGGTGTGACGTTTGATGTTATCAAGATACTCTTCCGGTGTTAGCAATTAACATGATCTCATGGTCTAAGGATAAAGATTACTTCGTATGGTGTTATAGCAATATAAACATAATGACTTGATCGTAATGCTATACTTCGGATGAATGTTTATCACATCATTCCACCAATGGTGTGACCTTTTTATTAACAACATCCAATGTCCATGATCAGGAAACCTTGATCATCCTGTTAATCAACAAGCTAGTCTATAAGAGAGGCATGACTAGGAACCCTTTTTGTTTATTAAACACACATGTATTGATGTTTCCGAATCAATACATTTCTAGCATGTAAAATAAACATCTATCATATATAAGGAATATATAATAACAACTTTATTATTGCCTCTCAGGGCATATTTCCTTCAGCATCTACTTGGCCAAGATAGCTACTAACAACGAAAAGCATGCAAGATCACAAATAACAAAGACATGATAGAATCAATAATCAATCTGAAATAGCATCTCAATATCCATCGGATCCCCGCAAACACAACATGCAGAATTACAAATAGATGATCTTGATCATGAATGGAGCTCACAAGATCTAGACATGAAAGCACAAAGGAGGAGAACCAGCCATCTAGCTACTACATGGACCCGTAGTACAAAGATGAACTACTCACGCATCACACCGGAGGCTTGCATGATGATGAAGAAGGCCTCCAGGGTGAATTCCCCTCTCCGGCAGGGTGCCGGGAAGAGCTTCAGATCCCTCCTGATCTAGGGATGGAGATGACGGCGGCTACAGACTCTTTCGTGGATTTTTGATCGGGTACTTTGGGTTTTCGTCCCGAGGGAAATATATAGGTGGAAGGAGAGGCCGAGGGGTGCTGGGGTCGGCCAGACCACCTACCAGCGGGCTGCCTGCCATCTTGACGCGTGTGGTGTGGTCGGCCCCCAGCTCTTCTCCGTCTCGTATTCTGGCATCAGATGTCTTCCGAAAAAATAGGCACTTTGGCTTTTGTCCCGTCCAATTCCGAGAATATTCACTTTCTGACTTTCCTGGAACTAAAAACAGCAGAAAACAGGCATCTAACTACAAAGTGTGGACAAAACACAATAAAGTAGATAAAACCAAGCATGGAACATCAAAAATTATAGATACATTTGCAATGTATCAAGATGATATGTTGGGTGAACAAATTACAGCGTGGCAATTGACAAACATCAAGAAAGCATACATGCATATACTAATCATCTTTGACTCCTATGAGATGTGATTGGGCATTACAACATTATACATAGACCGTAATCCAACTACATCTATGACTAATAATCCACCTTCAGGTTATCAATCTAAAGCCCCTCCATTATTAAGTTGCAAGCAACAGATAATTGCATTATGCATTGCGTGTAAATTAAACAATATGATTGTTCTATGAACAAACAATTGCTGTTTTCTCCCTAGTAGCAACAACACATCTAGTACCTTAGAGATTTCTGTCACTTCCCTAGATTATTAGAGGCATGAACCCACTATCGAGCATAAATACTCCCTCTTATAGTTGCTAGCATCTACTCGGCCAAGATATCTACTAACAACGGAGAGCATGCAAGATCACAAATAACAAAGACATGATAGAGTCAATAATCAATCTGAAATAGCATCTCAATATCCATCGGATTCCCGTAAACACAACATGTATGACTACAAATAGATGATCTTGATCATGAACGGAGCTCACAAGATCTAAACATGGTAGCACAAAGGAGAAGAACCAACCATCTAACTAGTACATGGACCCGTAGTCCAAGGATGAACTACTCACGCATCACACCGGAGGCTTGCATGGTGATGAAGAAGGCCTCCAGGGTAAATTCTCCCCTCCGGTGGGGTGCTGGGAAGAGCTTTAGATCCCTCCCGATCTAGGGATGGAGATGACGGCAGCTACAGACTCTTTCATGGAATTTTGATCGGGTACTTAGGGTTTTTATATCGAAGGCATCTTATAGGCGAAAGGGGAGGCCGTGGGGGTTCCCTAGGCGGCCACACCACCCCCTAGCACGGGCCAGGCCTGGCCGCGCGACCAGGTGGTGTGGGCGGCCCCTGACCCCTCTCCGTCTCGTATTCTGGCTCTATTTCCCCCTCGGTGAAATATTGACTTCGGCTTTTGTCCTGTCCAATTCCGAGAACATTCATTTTCTGACTTTCCTGGAACCTAAAATAGCAGAAAACAGGCAGCTGGCACTGTGGCATCTTGTTAATAGGTTAGTCCAAGAAAGTGTATAAAAAGTACTCCAAAGTGTGGACAAAACATAAAAAAGTAGATATAAACCAAGCATGGAACATCAAAAATTATAGATACGTTAGCAACGTATCAAGCATCCCAAGCTTCTTTGGCGGTGTTGAAGTGCTCAATGTGGAGCATGTCCTTGGGACCCACTTTGAGATGAATCATGTGGAGAGCCGTTGCATTCAGTTGACTATCCACAACTTCTCTCCTAGTAAAGTTGGTGGGGTCTCCAATATGAAGGCCATCTTCGATAATCCTCCAAAGGTCAATCGACGAACTACATACATGAGATTTCATTAAGAATTGCCATTTATTAAATGGAGACACAGTAAGCTTGGGTGGATCACCTTTTTTATATGAGGATGAGGGATAGGTGGGTCGGGAGAATATAGGTGAGGGACCTCACTATAATCCTCCTTACCACTTCCCTTCTTGGAGGCGGAACCATTATGTTTCTCACCCACCACTTCATCTTCCTTAGATTCGGCATGAGCCTTATCCTTAGGTAGAGGAGTGGTGGCCTCAGAGCAAGATGGAGATGGTGATGAGTTTGTAGCATGGAAAACAAAAAATTTCTACCGCAAGAACGAACAAAACCCAGATCTAATCTAGATAAAAGCCAAGATCTAATCTATTAGACAAGTGCAACGAGATAGATCTGTACTAACCCTTGTAGTTTCCAAAGCCTTGTTCGAGATCGGATCTCGTGGTTGATGTAGTCGATCACTTGCCGATCTCAAGATCGAGTAGATGATCCTACGGCGCTCCCAGCGTTCGGCTCATGACGGTCCTGCGTCTTGAGTCGGCAGACCTTCCTCTCCCCTCCAACGAAGCAATGGAGGTAGTAGATCTTCTCCACGAATCCCAGCAGCATGACGGCGTGGTGGTGGTGGTGGAGTAGAGAATTCTGCAGGCTTCGCCTAAGCAGATGGAAGGAGGAAGAGGCGGCTAGGGTTTGGAGTGGGAGGGCAGGAGGTGGCGCCTCCACCCTCTATATATAGAGGGAGGGGTGCGGCCTAGGGCTCCCACCCCTAGGCCCACCCCTTAGGGCCGGCGCACTAGGGAGCTTGGGGGAGAGTCCTTCCCCCCTAAGTTTCCCCTTTAAACTCCCCTTATCTTATCTTATCTTATCTTATCTTATCTCGTTTTTCAAATAAACTCCAAGATATCTTCTAGAACCTTCCGGAACATTCCGAAACCTTCTAGAATCCCCATACAAACACTCTGGAACATTTCCTTGTAGGGGTTCGTAGCATGGAAAACAAAATTTTCTACCGCATGCAAACAAACAAGCCAAGATCTATCTACTAGATTGTAGCAACGAGTCGATAGAGGAACTCACCCTCGAAGATTCCAAAGCGGTTAACGAGAGCAGATTCTCGTGGGTGATGTAGTCGTACTCTTGCCGATCTCAAGATCGCGTAGACGATCCTTCCGGCGCTGCGTTCCGGCAGCGCTTCCTGATCGGTCACATCGCTCGTTGACTCGATGAAGACCTTCCTCTCCCTTGTTCCAGCAGGCGGAGGTTGTAACACTCTCCTCGCGATTCCGGCAGACGACAAATGGTACCGTAGAGAGGGAGATCTCGCAGGGCTTCGCCTTAAGCCGGAGCGAGTATGGTGGAGTATGAGAGAGCTCCTCGGCGATCTAGGTTTTAGACATACCAAGGAGGAAGTGCTAGAGCCGACGACTAGGGTTTGGGGCACCCCAAGTCGGCGGCTAGGGCAACCCTGGGAGGTGGCGGCAGCAGCAGGAGGTGGTGGCGCCAATCTAGGGTTTTGGAGGAGAGGTACTTGTGTGCTAGGAGGGAGCCCTGCCCCTCCTTATATAGGTGGAGGGGCCGGCGGCCAAGGGGATGGAGTGGAGTCCCTCCCCAACTCGGCTTGGGTGGTGCGCCGGCTTGGGGAGGAGGACTCCCTCCCCAACTCGGTTTCCACCTCTTCTCCTCTTTCCAAAACTTGCCGTTTGACTTTCAAACTAGCCGTTTGACTTTTCAATTTAGGATTTAAATAAACCCTTTATTTTGGACAGCAATGCAACCTAGTACATGATGCAATCATTCCAACTTACAATGACACATTCATGTACCCTTCCCCCTTTCGAAGTGCCGGACATTCCGGAACATTCTAGAACATTCCCGATGAAAACACAGGAACCATTCCCCAACTCCGAAACAGGACTTTCCTTATATGAATCTTATTCTCCGGACCATTCCGGATCTCCTCGTGATATCCCGGATCTCATCCGAGACTCCGAACAACATTCGGTCTCTTACTCATCATTCCATAACTACTCAACAACATCGAATCCTTAAGTGTGTCTCCCTATGGTTCGTGAATTATGCGGACATGATCGAGACACTTCTCCGATCAATAACCAATAGAGGAATCTGGAAATTCATATGGCTCCCACATATTTCTACGATTACTTTGCGATCCAATGAACCACTTACATACGATACCAATTTCCCTTTGTCTCATGATATTTTACTTATCCGAGGTTATGATCGTCGGTATCTCTGCATACCAAGTTCAACCTCGTTACTGATAAGTACTCTTTTCTCGTTCCCGTGATATGTGATCCCTTGTGAGCCAGTCACATGCTTGCAAGCTAATTGGATGACATTTCACCGAGAGGTCCCAGAGTATATCTATCCGTCATATGGATGGACAAATCCCACTCTTGATCCATGTGTTTCAACCAATACTTTCCGAACACTCAATGCCACCTTTATAGCCACCTAGTTACGGTGTGGTGTTTGATGTCATCAAAGCATCCATCCGGTAAAGGTGATATGCATGATCTCATGGTCGAAGGAATCAGATAACTATGTATCAGAAAGCATATAGCAATTGAACTATTAAAATGACTTGATCTTTATGCTACGCTTATCTATAGGAGTATGTCCATCACATCATTCTCCTAATGATATGACCCTGTTGTTAACATCTCTATGTTCATGATCAGGAAACCATGATCGTATATTAACCAACAAGCTAGTTTAACAAGAGGCTTTACTAGGGACTCTTTTATGTTTACAAATCACACAAGTATTAATGTTTCCGGTTAATACAATTATAGCATGGTATGTAAACATTTATCATAAGTATAAAGATATGATAATAACCACTTTATTATTGCCTCTTGGGCATATCTCCAACAGTCTCCCACTTGCACTAGAGTTAATAATCTAGTTTCAGACCTTTGTGTATTCAACACCTATGGCTTTCCGGTGTTGTATGTACACGATTGCTAGTGGTCAACTGATCTCCGGATCTGACACTTCCAGATCCGTGTGTAATTGCATGTCTTTGCGTCTCTACGCATCACTCATTCTCTAATGAGATGGCTTTGTATAATTTTGGTCCTTCGGTGAGACCTTTAGTTCTTTGGGGTTAAAACATGTTGATAATATTGTCGTACAATATATCTTCAAAGTATTATCCCGCTGTGAACTACACCTAGTTTAATAACAAACTACTTGACACAAATGCCCTCTTTAGCTGCTATTATAGCAGTCATATACTTAGCCTATTGTTGTAGTATCTGTCACAATGTCTTAACTTTGGAACTCATCCAAATCCATTATGGAACTTACTTTCCATTATATTATGCCACCCTTAGTTTAGATTGAGATAAACTTAATTTGTACTCTGTGACAAAACTAGTATCAATGTAGTACTTTTACAATGAACTAACCATCTATTTGCCACTTCTACAAAATAATATACTCTTAGTTCTTCCAAAAGATCATAAGAATATCCTTACTATCGTCCAATGATCATCTTATGAATCATTCTGGCATATGCTCATAACATTTAGAGCATAGGACATATCTGGATTTGTACATATCACAGTGTGATTGATATAAATACTCTTTTTGATTTCATACATCAAGTATCAATCTATACTTGAATCTTTGTTTCACTTACCAAGTGTCAATACACTTGAATATATCATCAATATTGAACTCTTTCAATCCTTTTTGTGCGACAAGAACCTTTCTTGTAGTTTCTATATTGAACTCATTCAATATCTTGTCTATGTACTTCTGGCACAACCATATTAGCGTCAATTGATGCCAAATATTTGGGTTTTTGCCTAAGTCTTTCATCGGGATGAAATTCTTAATATGTGTTAATAAAAGATACATTATTTCCAATCAACAATATGTCTTCCACATAATGTATTAGAAACATGTCTTAGCGCTCCCACTTAATTTCTTGCAAATGCAAGCATCTTCATTGTCTCCGATGAAATTAAACTCTTTTAACAGTTTCATCATAGTGAAGATTCCAACTCCGCTATGCTTACTTCAACCATTGAAGTTTGCATATGCATTTAGCATCCTTTGAATTAACAAAACCCTTTGGACCGTGTCATGCACACGTCCTAGGTAACCCTTCTATTAGAAGAACTTGTTTTGTTTATTCAACTACCACATAACAAAAATTATATGTAGTGGTTGCTACATTAATCCGTCTAGACTAAATATCGCTATGAAAGATCAAAAATCTTTTCATAGTCGACCTTTGAACATTTTTGTGAGCTCTTTCCCAACATGTCGACTATTTCATCCATGTCTACTTCTTTATAGATCCAAACACAACTGTAAGGTCTTATACCTTTCTCGAGGGTCCTTCAAGTTCAAAACTTGATTTCTCGTGTATGGAACTATCACGGATTTTATGGCTTCAAGCCATTTGACGGAGTCAGGGCCCATCATCACTTCTTTGCATGTAGTCCGTTTATTATTCTCAAATAATGATTCAACCCTCAAATCTTGGTATTTGATTGTTTACTCGACCTACTTGGTTCAATAGAAACTTAGACCTCCGTGACCGCAACCTTTGAGGCCTGTGAGCCATGAGCATTGTTGCCTCCGAACACTTTTTGCGCGCAACTCTACACATGTAGCTAAGGTTCCTTTAACCTTATCAAAGTTCTATTGTCCTCCCACTTATCTTTTCACGAAAAATTCTTTCTCAAAGAAACTTGACGTTCTAAGCGACAAACACTTTTGTCTCCGGTGTTTTATGGAGGAATACTTAACAGTAATACAAAGACAGGTTTATCCGACTTTGGTTGCAAACATCTTTCTTATGCATAGCATACCAATGTTTAAGAAAGGACTACTTGGGTTTTATCCCAAACCATAACTTTATATGGTGTCATTTCAGCGGATTATGATGGAGCTCTTTTCAGTGGAAAACGGTAGTCTCTAAAGCTTTTAATCTTTAAAATATAATGGCAGTTCTATGAATTACACCTTTGATCTTACTATGTCAAACAAGGTTTTAATTACATATCTCGAATGCTCCATACTCTTATGGTGTTTCGGGAAATGCAAATCCACAGAACGATTCCTTAAATCTTAGGTATTATGCTAAACTTGTAACTGAAATATCTTCCTTTATGATCTTTATCATAAACTATCTATATTCTTATTACAATGATTTTGCACTTCATCTTGAAAGACTTTGAACTTTTTCAAATGTTTCATACTTCATCCTTATTAAGTAAATATTCATATATTCACTCAAATTTTCGGAGAAAGCATATGAAGTTGAAATCCATCGCTCTTGACTACATATAATGGATTTCATACAACAATATGTACAAGTTCCAATAAGCTAGTCATTCGTTCCCTTTTGGCCTATGAACGAAGTTTTTAATTATCTCTAGGAAAGTTTCTGGCGTCATGTGATCAAAAATCAAAAGACTCCAAAATTCCATCCACATGGAGTTTCTTCATGTTTTCTTTCAATATAATTTAAGCGATGCCACTTCCTAAGTGATCTTTCAATCAATTTGTCTTTCGACATTTTAGCACTAGTTTTATGGATGTGATTTCTCCAACGAGATTTGTGAATCATCCATCTTTTATGGATTCGGCAATTATTTGAACAACCCTTTTGTTCTCATAATACGATAAAACAAATCTTGAAGGCAAGCTTTGATGTTTAACGAGCAACACAATAACCCTTTATTTGTTCTCGATGAACATCATCACATATTCTTTGCTAGTTACTTAGGACATTGTAGTTCATGAATTGTGTTGTTTTATGACGATTCACACCAACAAATTCAGTATCAAATACTTAAGAACCACATTGTTTAATAAGCAAAGAATATAGCCATAACATGTATATCATCTATATCTTGAACAATTCTAGTCTTTTCTTTTTCGCCATATATTTATGAGATTCTCTTTCAGTATTTCCTTTTCATTTGAAAGAATCTATCAACATCAACGAGGAGTCATACATATGACACATAGTCCAAAGCGTGTATAATTAAATACCAATGTCTTTGGACTTGCACTTTGAAGTAGATCACCATCATCAAATGTTTGGTGTTCTTTCAAATTCCTTTCTTTAGTAATCTATTGGTGTAGTAAACACTTTACCTACATCAAATATTCACCCTTATCATGGAATTATCCATGATCAAGCTACTTTAGCTTATAACGGTGAATCTGAGTATAATGTTGCTCTCCAAAACATTTTGGAAGATTAGGACAACTAGTGTCTTCAACCTTTTGCAAATTCTCATCAAATACGAGAACATGACTTTTGCCATATTATACTCTATCATGTTGCAAACAAAACTTTGTTTCAGATATCACAATATCTTCCACACATCATGGTTTCTGAAACAACTCTTTCAGATCCTAGATAACCTTGATATTAAGACAATCCTTTGAATATCAAGAATCATGGAGACAAACATGATACTCATACACTAATACTTGGAATTGTCACTCTTGTTTTTAATACCAATTATTAAACTTCATGGAGTAACTGAACTTCTTGAAAGTTTGCAATAGGACTTTTAAACTTTAGATTAACACTTCAAAACAATACGATACCGTTAAGAAAGTAACTAACCAGAATTCTATAGTTCTATCATCTCAATTATAACTAAGCGCAAGGTAGTAAACGGATGCCAATGACTACAACAACTATGCAAATTCACTTTGATTTAATTTATGATAAATTGAGTTCTAATTAATAATTAAATTAATCTAGGTGAACTCCCACTCAAAACAACATCCCTCACATTGTTTTAGTGATCACACGAACCAAATCCACCACATCAAAACCGATCATCACGAGAGTTGATGTAGCTTCAATGGCGAACAATCAACATGTTCATCATATCTACTATATGACTCATGCTTTACCTTTCGGTGATCCGTGTTCCTGAGACCATGTCTGTACATGCTAGGCTCGTCAAGATCAAACCTTAGTTTCTGCATGAGCAAATCTGGCTTGCTCACGTTGTATACACTTGCAGAATCTAGCACACCCGATCATCACGTGGTGTTTCGAAACAACAAGCTTTAGCAACGGTGCTAACTAAGGGTGAACACTTTATGATTTGAAATTCATGTGCATGAGGGATCATCTTATAATGCTACCGTCGTCTACTAAGCAATACACGATGCATAAAGGATTAACATCACATGCAATTCATAATATGTGATATGATATGGCCTTTCTTCTTTGTGCTTCCGATCTCCATCTTCTAGCACGAACATGATCTCCATCATCACCGGCATTGCATCAAGGTCAATGACGCTTCTCCATGGTTGTCGTCCACCAGCTTCAACTATTACAACTACTTTGAACAGACAAGCGGGTCTTAACAGAATTTAAAGACAACCATATGGCTCCTGCCGGTTGCCAACTTACAATAAGGAACATTGCATACATCATATATAATCACAATCATGGCCATATCACATCACAAGACACCGCAAAACAAAGTTAGACGCCTCTAATTTTCTTTGCATGTTTTACGTGGTTTGGGGCTTTCAATAAGTGTCGTTCTAACTTATGAACAAGAACCACAACATTGATACTAGTATTGTCAATCACCCGTTGTAAATTGAATCTTAACTATGTTGGGAGAAAGCACCATAAAGCCACTTATGCAATACAAGTTGCATGTCAAGCGTGGAGCAAGTCTCATGAACGATGTCATGTAAGGTTAGCCGCTTCATCCCACCATCCCGCAAGATGCAAAGTACACAAGAAGCAATCGACAACAAAAGCATCAACGCCCACAATGACCATTGTGTTCTACTCGTGCAACAGATCTACATATAGACACGGCTCTGATACCACTGTAGGGGTTCGTAGCATGGAAAACAAAATTTTCTACCGCATGCAAACAAACAAGCCAAGATCTATCTACTAGATTGTAGCAACGAGTCGATAGAGGAACTCACCCTCGAAGATTCCAAAGCGGTTAACGAGAGCAGATTCTCGTGGGTGATGTAGTCGTACTCTTGCCGATCTCAAGATCGCGTAGACGATCCTTCCGCTGGCCATGCGTTAAAGCTCAATGGTCACATGTTCTGATCGATGAAGACCTTCCTCTCCCTTGTTCCAGCAAACGTGGAGGTTGTAGCACTCTCCTCGCGATTCCGGCAGCACGACGGCGTGGTACCAGAAGTAGAGGGGAGATCTCGCAGGGCTTCGCCTTAAGCCGGAGCGAGTATGGTGGAGTATGAGAGAGATCCTCGGCGATCTAGGTTTTAGACATACCAAGTAGGAAGTGCTAGAGCTGACGACTAGGGTTTGGGGCACCCCAAGTCGGCGGCTAGGGCAACCCTGGGAGGTGGCGGCAGCAGCAGGAGGTGGTGGCGCCAATCTAGGGTTTTGGAGGAGAGGTACTTGTGTGCTAGGAGGGAGCCCTGCCCCTCCTTATATAGGTGGAGGGGCCGGCGGCCAAGGGGAGGGAGTGGAGTCCCTCCCCAACTCGGCTTGGGTGGTGCGCCGGCTTGGGGAGGAGGACTCCCTCCCCAACTCGGTTTCCACCTCTTCTCCTCTTTCCAAAACTTGTCGTTTGACTTTCAAACTAGCCGTTTGACTTTTCAATTTAGGATTTAAATAAACCCTTTATTTTGGACAGCAGTGACACCTAGTACATGATGCAATCATTCCAACTTACAATGACACATTCATGTACCCTTCCCCTCGAGTCTGGGACATTCCGGAACATTCTAGAACATTCCCGATGAAAACACCGAAACCATTCCCCAACTCCGAAACAGGACTTTCCTTATATGAATCTTATTCTCCGGACCATTCCGGATCTCCTCGTGATATCCCGGATCTCATCCGAGACTCCGAACAACATTCGGTCTCTTACTCATCATTCCATAACTACTCAACAACATCGAATCCTTAAGTGTGTCTCCTTACGGTTCGTGAATTATGCGGACATGATCCAGACACTTCTCCGATCAATAACCAATAGAGGAATCTGGAAATTCATATGGCTCCCACATATTTCTACGATTACTTTGCGATCGAATGAACCACTTACATACGATACCAATTTCCCTTTGTCTCACGATATTTTACTTATCCGAGGTTATGATCGTCGGTATCTCTGCATACCTAGTTCAACCTCATTACTGATAAGTACTCTTTTCTTGTTCCCGTGATATGTGATCCCTTGTGAGCCAGTCACATGCTTGCAAGCTAATTGGATGACATTTCACCGAGAGGGCCCAGAGTATATCTATCCGTCATATGGATGGACAAATCCCACTCTTGATCCATGTGTTTCAACCAATACTTTCTGAACACTCAATGCCACCTTTATAGCCACCCAGTTACGGTGTGGTGTTTGATGTCATCAAAGCATCCATCCGGTAAAGGTGATATGCATGATCTCATGGTCGAAGGAATCAGATAACTATGTATCAGAAAGCATATAGCAATTGAACTATTAAAATGACTTGATCTTTATGCTACGCTTATCTATAGGAGTATGTCCATCACATCATTCTCCTAATGATATGACCCTGTTGTTAATAACATCTCTATGTTCATGATCAGGAAACCATGATCGTATATTAACCAACAAGCTAGTTTAACAAGAGGCTTTACTAGGGACTCTTTTATGTTTACAAATCACACAAGTATTAATGTTTCCGGTTAATACAATTATAGCATGGTATGTAAACATTTATCATAAGTATAAAGATATGATAATAACCACTTTATTATTGCCTCTTGGGCATATCTCCAACATTCCTAACTTAGAAAATGATCCCCATTATATGAATCTTATTCTTCGGACAATTCTAGATCTCCTCGTGATGTCTCGGATCCAATCCGAGACTCCGAACAACATTCGGTCTCCAACGCACATTCAATATCTACTTAAAAAAAAACTTCGAACCTTAAGTGTGTCACCCTACGGTTCGTGAATATGTAGACATGATGAAGACACCTCTCCGATCAATAACCATCAGCGGGATCTGGAGATCCATAACGGCTCCCACATACTCAACGATGACTTCGTGATCGATAAAACCATTAACATACGAAACCAATTCCCTTTGTCACGCGATACTCTACTTATCCGAGGTTTGATCGTCGGTATCTCCATACCTAGTTCTACCTTGTTACTGATAAGCACTCTTTACTCGTTCTGTGTCATGCCATCCCTTGTGACCTAGTCACATGCTTGCAAGCTAACTAGATGACATTCCGCCGAGAGGGCCCAGAGCATATCTATCCGTCATATGGATGGACAAATCCCAATCTTGGTCCATGCGCTTCAACACATACTTTCAGAATACCCAATGACACCTTTATAACCACCCCATTTAAGTGGTGTTTGATGTCCTCAAAGTACCCATCCGGTGATGGTGATTAACACAACCTCATGGTCGAAGGATTAGGTTACTATGTATTTGAAAGCTTGTAGCAATATGAACTTAATGACTTGATCTTATGCTATGCTTACTATGGGTGTGTGTGTCCATTACATCATTCTCCTAATGATATAACCTTGTTATTAATGACATCCAATGTCCATGATCAGGAAACCATGATCATCAATTAATCAACAAGCTAGTTTAACAAGAGGCTTACTAGGGACTCTTTTATGTTTACAAAACACACATGTATTAGTGTTTCCTTATAATACAATTATAGCATGGGATGCAAACATTCATCATAAACACAAAGATATAATAATAACCACTTTTATTATTGCCTCTTGGGCATATCTCCAACAGTCTCCCACTTGCACTAGAGTCAATAATCTAGATTACATGGTAATATACCTAACACCCATGGTGTTCTGGTGTTGGTCATGCTTTGCTCTAGGGAGAGGTTTAGTCAACGGATCTGCCACATTCAGATCAGTGTGTACTTTGCAAATCGTTTTGTCACCATCTCGGACATACTCGTGAATAGCATGGAAACATAGCTTGATGTGCTTCAGCTTGCTATCTGACCTTGGCTCCTGTGCATTAGCTATGGCACCTATGTTGTCACAGTACATGGCCATCGGGTCCAACGCACTAGGAACCACGCCAAGTTCAGTAATGAACTCCTTCATCCGTATGGCTTCTTGTGCAGCCTCCGAAGCAGCTATGTATTACGATTCCGTTGAAGATTTCGCCACAACACTTTGCTTGGCACTCCTCCAGCTCACTGCAGCACCATTCAAAATAAATACGTATCCAGACTATGACTTCGAGTCATCTGGATCAGTGTTCCAACTAGCATCAGTGTAACTGTTTACAACAAGCTGTTCATCACCTCCATAAGAAAGAACCATATCCTTAGTCCTATTCAGGTACTTAAGGATATTCTTGACCATGTCCAAAGGCTCCATTCCAGATCACTTTGATATACGCTAGTCAAACTAACGACATGTGCTATATCCGCCTTGTACACAACATGGCATACATGATAGAACCTATGGTGAGGCATAGGAACATTATTCATCTTCTCTCTATCTTCTGTAGAGCTGGACTTTGAGTCTTACTCAAGGTCTTACCTGACAACATGGGCACGAACCCTTTCCTGCTCTCTTCCATTCTAAACTTCTTTAGAACTTTGTCCAAGTATGTACTTTGTGAAAGCGCTAGTAGGCGTCTTGATCTATCTCTATAAATCTTGATGCCTAGAATATATGCCGCTTCGCCAAGATCCTTCATTGAAAAACTATTATTCAAATAGGCTTTGATGCTATTAAGAAGTTCTATATCATTCCCAATCAACAATATGTCATCTACATATAGTACTAGGAATGCTACAGAGCTCCCACTCACTTTCTTGTAAATACAAGCTTCTCCATAAGTTTGTATAAATCCAAAGTATTACTTTATCAAAACTTGATTCCTACTCCGGGATGCTTGCTTCAGTCCATAAATGGAGCGCTGAAGTTTGCATACCTTGTCAGCTTCACTAGGATCGACAAAACCCTTGGGTTGTACCATGTACAACTCTTCCTCAATGTCACCATTAAGGAACGCCGTTTTGACATCCATTTGCCATATCTCATAATCGAAATATGCAGCAATTGCTAACAAAATCCTCACAGACTTTAGCTTCGCTAATGGTGAGAAAGTCTCATCATAGTCAACACCTTGAATTTGTCGGAACCCTTTCGCGACAAGTCGAGCTTTATAGACAGTAACATTACCATCAGCATCTGTTTTTCTTTTGAAAATCCATTTGTTCTCGACAGCCTTACGGCCATCCGGTAAGTCCACCAAAGTCCATACTTGGTTTTCGTACATGGATCCCATTTCGGATTTCATGGCTTCTAGCCATTTGTTGGAATCTGGGCTCACCACATCTTCTTCATACGTCGCATGGTCATCAGTGTTGTCCACCAACATGACGTTCAAGGCAGAGTCATACCACTCAGGAGTGGTACGAACCCTCGTTGACCTGCGAGGTTCAGCAGCAACTTCGTTCAAAGTTTCATGATCACCATCATTAGCTTCCTCTCCAGTTGGTGCAGGCGGCACGAAAACATCTTCCGGTGTTGCGCTACTCTCAACCCCAAGAGAAGGTTCAATAACCTCGTCGAGTTCTACTTTCCTTCCAATCACTTCTTTCGAGAGAAACTCCTTCTCAAGAAAGGATCCATTCTTGGCAACGAAAACTTTGCCTTCGGATCTATGATAGAAGGTATACCCAATTGTTTCTTTAGGGTATCCTATGAAGACGCATTTGTCCGCTTTGGGTTCTAGCTTATCAGGTTGTAACTTCTTTACATACGCTTCGCAACCCCAAACTTTAAGGAACGACAACTTAGGTTTCTTTCCAAACCACAATTCGTACGGTGTCGTTTCAACGGATTTAGATGGTGCCCTATTTAAAGTGAATGCGGCTGTCTCTAATGCATAGCCCCAAAAAGATAGCGGTAAATCTGTAAGAGACATCATAGACCGAACCATATCTAAGAGAGTTCGATTACGACGTTCGGACACACCATTACTGTGGTGTTCCCCGGTGTCAATCATGAAGTATTCCACATTTCTTTAAATGCATGTCAAACTCATAACTTAGATATTCACCTCCAATCGTAACGCAGAAACTTAATCTTCTTGTTACGATGATTTTCCACTTCACTTTGAAATTCCTTAAACTTCTCGAAAGTTTCGGACTTATGTTTCATAAAGTAGACATACCCATATCTACTTAAGTCATCTGTGAAAGTGAGAACATAACGATATCCACCACGCGATGCTACACTCATTGGACCGCACACATCGGTATGTATTATTTCCAATAAGTGCAGCTTCGCTCCATTATTCCAGAGAATGGAGTCTTAGTCATTTTCCCATTAGACATGCTTCGCATCTTTCAAGTGATTCAAAATCAAGTGATTCAAAAGTCCATCGAATGGAGTTTCTTCATCGCTTCACTCCAATGTGACCAAGGCAGCGATTGCCACATGTATGTAGAATTATCATTCAGTTTGTTCGTTTAGCATCTATGTTGTGAACATGTATCACTACTATCGAGATTCAGTAAGAATAAACCATTCATCTCAGGTGCATTACCATAAAAGATATTACTCATATAAATCGAACAACCTTTATTCTCGGACTTAAACGAGTAACCGTCTCGCAATAAACAAGATCCAGATATAATGTTCATGCTTAACGCAGGCACCAAATTAACAATTATTCAAATTTAAAACTAATCCCGAAGGTAGATGTAGAGGCGTGCGGCGATCACATCAACCTTGGAGCCATTTCCAACGCGCATCGTCACCTCGTCTCTCGCCAGTCTTTGTTTATTCCACAGCTCCTGTTTCGAGTTACAAATATGAGCAACCGAACCAGTATCAAATACCCAGGCACTACTATGATTACTAGTAAGATACACATCAATAACATGTATATTGAATATACCTTTCTTCTTGATGTTGCCGTTCTTAAGATCTGCCAGGTACTTGGGGCGATTCGCTTCGATGACGGACTCTTGCGAGAAGCATTCAGTTTCAGGCTTAGGACCAGCCTTGGGCTTCTTAGCAAAAGTGCAGCTTTCTTGCCGTCCTTCTTGAAGTTGCCCTTGTTCTTAGGCTTGCCTGTTTCTTGAAATTGGTGGTCTTATTGACCATCAACACTTGGTGCTCCTTCTTGATCTCCACTTCAGCTTTTCAGCATGGACGATAGTTCAGCAACGCGTCTTGTTCATGCAAAGGCATATTGTAGTTCATCACAAAGTTCTTATAACTCGGTGGCAGTGATTGGAGGACACGGTGAATCCCCAACTCATTAGGAATCGTTATCGCCAACTCTTGGAGCTTGTTTGCATGCCCAGACATGGTGAGCACGTGCTCGCTAATGGAGCTTCCCTCTTCCATCTTGCAGAAAGAACTTTTCGAGGCCTCATAGCTCTCCACGGCCGCGTGAGTCTCAAAATGAGCTTGAGCTCCTTAATGATCTCGAACGGTCGTGGTGCTCAAAGCGCTTCAAGCTCCGCTTCTAGACCGTATGTGATGGCACACGAATCGTGGAGTAATGATTTTTCCAGTGGCGTAAACATTTTTCGTCATCGGTGGCATCTTCTGGTGGGTCACCTAGCGGTGCATCGAGCACATAGGTCATCGACCAGCCACGAGGACAATCTTGACCAGGAGCCGTCTGAAGTTGCTTCCATTGTTCTTAAGTTTTCTTTCTCTAGGAACGCATTGAAATTGATGGAGAGGTTAGCCATAATCTACAACAAATTTGCAAGTAGTTTAGACTAAGTTTATGATAAATTGAGTTCAACTTTAATTCTTAAATTAACTAGGTGAACTCCCACTCAAAACAACATCCCTCACATTGTCTTAGTGATTACACGAACCAAGTACACTACACCAAGTCCGATCTTCACGAGAGAAGATGTAGTTTCATCGTGACAGTCTTCATGTTCATCATATCATTCATATGACTCGTGCTCTACCTTTCAGTATTCCGTGTTCGAGACCATGTCGTACATGCTAGGCTCGTCAAGATTAACCTTAGTTTCGCATGTACAAATCGGCTTGCACCCGTTGTATGCACGTAGAATCTATCACACCCGATCATCACGAGATGCTTCAACGACGAGTCTTAGCAACGGTACCAACTAAGGACGAACACTTTTATTACTTGATATTTAGTGAGAGGATCATCTTATAATGCTACCGCGATCTAAGCAATACAAGATGCATAAAGGATTAACATCACGGGCAATTCATAATTAGTGTGATATGATATGGCCCTTTCTTCTTATGTCTTTGATCTCCATCTCCAAAGCGGACATGATCTCCATCATCACCAAAGATTGCGTCAAGGTCGATGGGAGCCGCTTCATGGTTGTCCATCATCACAAGCGACTATTACAACTACTTGGAACAAAGCTATTACAAGATGAATAGACACGCAGGTCTTAGTAATTAAAGACAACCATTAGGCTCACGCTTGCCATATTACAACAAGGATCATTGCATACATAAAATATAATCACAATCACATGATGGCCATATCACATCACAAAACCCCTGCAAAAACAAGTTAGACGCCTCTAATTTTCTTTGCAAGTTTTACGTGGTTTGGGGCTTTCGAATAAGAACGGATCTTACCTACGAAACTGAACCACAACGTTGATACAAGTGCTATCAAGTGCAAAGTGTAGATTGGATCTATACTATGATGGGAGAGACAGACACCCGCAAAGCCACTTGTGCAAAGCAAGTTACACGTCAAGCGTGGAGCAAGTCTCATGTGCGATGACATGTAATGTTAGCCCGAGCCGCTTCATCCCACCATACCGCAAGATACAAAGTACACATAGCAAAAGATGGCACGAGCACCAACGCCCACAACACCATTGTGTTCTACTCGTGCAACAGATCTACGCATAGACAAGGCTCTGATACCACTGATGGGTTCATAGCATGGAAAACAAGAAATTTCTACCGCAAGAACGAACAAAACCCAGATATAATCTAGATAAAAGCCAAGATCTAATCTATTAGACAAGTGCAACGAGATAGATCTGTACTAACCCTTGTAGTTTCCAAAGCCTTGTTCGAGATCGGATCTCGTGGTTGATGTAGTCGATCACTTGCCGATCTCAAGATCGAGTAGATGATCCTTCCGGCGCCGCGTTCCGGCAGTGCTTCCGCAGACGGTCACACGTGCGGAGTCGAAGCAGACCTTCCTCTCCCCGTTCCAGTGAGCAGCGGAGGTAGTAGATCTTCTCCACGCAATCCCAGCAGCACGACGGCGTGGTGGTGGTGGTGGAGTAGAGAATTCTGCAGGGCTTCGCCTAAGCCGGAGCAGATGGAAGGAGGAAGAGAGAGGCGGCTAGGGTTTGGAGTGGGAGGGGGCAAGGAGGGGTGGCGCCTCCACCCCTCTATATATAGAGGGAGGGGTGCGGCCTAGGGTTCCCAGCCCTAGGCCCACCCCTTAGGGCCGGCGCACTAGGGAGCTAGGGGGGAGAGTCCTTCCCCCCAAGTTTCCCCTTTAAACTCCCCTTATCTTATCTTATCTTATCTCGGTTTTCAAATAAAATCCAAGATATCTTCTAGAACCTTCCGGAACATTCCGAAACCTTCTAGAATCCCCATACAAACACTCTGGAACATTTCCTAACTTAGAAAATGATCCCCATTATATGAATCTTATTCTCCGGACAATTCCGGATCTCCTCGTGATGTCTCGGATCCAATCCGAGACTCCGAACAACATTCGGTCTCCAACGCACATTCAGATGGGGATGTAGATGATGTGATAAGAGCAATCATTTGTTGCATCTCTTCCATCTTGGTGTCAAAGGATTTCAACAAGGTTGTTTCCAACATCTTGAGGTCATCCATTGTGACCTTGTCTACAACCTCATTCTCATTTTCCTTAGTACCCATACTTCTCTTAGGCGGTTAAGCCCGAATAAAGATCCGGGACTCTGATACCAATTGAAATGGATCGTATGGGCACCTAGAGGGGGGGTGAATAGGTGCTACTTCAAATTTTAATGCTTTTTCAATTTTAGGCTTGGCACAAAAGGTAAATTCTCTAGATATACTACGTCGAATTTTCCTATATGCAAACCTAACTACGAGCGAGTAAAGGCGATTAAGATAGAGGAACGAGGAAACCGTAGTGGAGCATGCGGAGACACAAGATTTGTTTTACCGTAGTTCCTTCTTTTTTAAGGGAAGTACATATGCATTGGAGGGGTGGGCGGTACTAAGACCACCACGCCACAATAGGCCTCACCCTGTTTTCTGATGGATCTCGCCACTAAAGGCCTGATCCACCTTTCCACTATAGGAACCCTTCGAGGCGAGAACCGACGCCTTTACACAACTAGCGGGGCACAACTCCACAACCGAATTGGAGGCTCCCGTATTGACAACAAGTTGCCACAAGAACAATAGTTATCAATAACAAAACAGAAGATCTAGATATCAACGAGAATACTAGATCGGGGATTCTCCAAGTGAATGGAGAGGAGTTAAAGCGCTTGATTTGTGATGACGATGGATGATGTATCCTCCTTCCATACCTGCAAAGATCGAAGCCTTCGAGTGGTTGAAGTGGGAGATCTCGGGAGAGAGCTTTTGCAACAGGTCTGTTTTTTCCGAATGAATCAAGAAGACTAATAGGAGGGGTTGATGGGCTTTTATACCCCCTGTCCAAACGGATCCGTTGGAGCCATTTGGGGCCGGATTATCCGGCCCAAGTGAGGGTCAGATTATTCGGCCTGGAAATACTCCGCCCCAGACTCGGATTATCCGGGGAATAATCCGCCCTCGAACAGAAGCTCACGCAGGGCGGACCTTGGCATCTTCTCCTGGGGGCCGGATTATCCGGCCCTAGAGGAGGACCGGATTATCCGGCTGGGGGAAAAGTCCACCCCAACCACGGATTGTCCGGGGGAAAATCCGCCCCTAGACAGAAGTTCACGCCGACGCTCCCTTGGGCAATTTCCCTGGGGCCAGATTATCCGGCCCTAGAGGAAGGCCGGATTATTCGGTCCGGGGGGAAATCCGCCCCAGCGCCGGACTGTCCGGGGGAAAATCCGCCTCCAGACTGAAGCTCACACGCGGCCAGCCCTGGCCAAGATGGTTAGGCCGGATTATCCAGCCCTTGATGAGGGCGGATAATCCAGCCCCCAAACACCCAAAACTCTTTCCTATAACACTTAGTGCACATTAGAAACTCCACGGTATTGTTATCTAACACACAAAACACAGGGAACCATGAAATGTTCTTTCAGTGCGCCTCATGGCCAGCGCCAAGACGCCTCGCGGTACTGCTGCCTCGACCGGGAGCCCCGCCCCTGCCTCGTCTCCCGACCCCCACGCCACCTCGCTCTGGCGCCACCCGGTTCTGGATGACTTGTCACCTCCCTATCGCTAGAGCTCCACCATGCCGCAGCTCAACTCGCCTCGCGTCGCCGGTGTGCCCCCAAGCCTCCCGCCTCGCGACCCGATCGGCCTCGCCCATGATGGACCAGAGCCAGACCTTAGCCCTGCTTTGCTATTGTTGTTTGAGATAGCGTCAGTACAGAAGCTAGTGGATTCCTGCGTGTGTCCACATCGATCAAGTCGTGCGTATCCCATCTATTGTTCCGCTTCGCCATCGTCAATTGGTCGGACTCATGACCCATGACCCATCAAGATCTTCATGACGACAACTTCGACACATCAATCGAATACCTTCCACTAAGGCCACCGACATGGAACGCCAAGGTTCACTGACCCGAAGACCGATCCCTGATCCGAAGACCTATCCCGATGAACCCCGAGACCCTCGGTTTCGAACACCAATGTGTGACCCCTATCCGAGACCCCTATTTTTATAATATGACATTATCACTTTTCGCATATTACATCATTCATGACTGCATACATATTTGGTGGTTTGGGGGCATTTAGCCGTTTCACCTCATAATTAAATATGGAGACTATATGCGGACTATTTTGTCTTATCTCGGCTCCATTTAAATTTGTGTATCAAATTGATGCCATGTTTTGCCTTGTTAATACAACATTTAAATTGCGGGGTAACTAAACAACATGAACCTTCTAATTAATTATCGGGACCCCGATTCCGCTTAATATTGCTTATTTGCACCGCATCTTTGCTATGTCATACATCATATCATGAACATGCCCGATCTTCTATCGTAGTAATAAATAGTGCATCCGGTGTTTCTTTTAGTGCTTTGCTTTTTCAAGATTAGGCTATTGAGTTGATGCGAGTGTCGACAAGCTCTTTGGATAATGTATCTTTGACAGTGTTTCCCAGGCAAGCACTCTCCCCTTTCTACTATTTTGATTTTATAGTCTTTACTTTCTCCTGTTGATCTATTGTTATCCTTGTTTTTCGATACTTTAGTTTTTCGTACCATTGATATCCCTGCAGCCTATATTGCCTTGGACACCTCTATTGCCTGTTGTTTGGTAGACAGTTGGCCTCACGAGTCGTAGTTGCTTGCTCAGATGTTGCTTCACGCGTCGATGTTACACCGTTGTTGGAGGTTTGACACATGCTTAATGGTAGAGATGATCATGGCTTCAATTACAACTTGTTAATTAAATGTTGGAAGTAGATATAATTAATGCAGAGCCACTGGTGGGCAATAGATGAGATCTGGCCATTATCCCGCCCACTTGTGTCCACCAAGAACCCGAGTTCTTGACACCTGTTCCGAGATCGAACGCGCTAACCACATGTGGAGTGAATGGGAACCCCTATCGGCTTACTACCCGATTTCAAAGTACTATACTAGGGACACAAACTAGTTTGATAGTTATTACTATTTTGTACTTATGCCATGCTTTATTGGTTTATTTACTACTATTGCTCGTGAAGAGCATTTACTTCATGTACTGTTTAGGAACGACGTGTCACGTTTTCGTTGTATCGACAAGCCCAATCACACTTCCGGGTTCCTAGTCGTTTACAGTCGTCACCACACACCCTGAGTCTGTATCGAAGATGGCCGACTTCGTTACGGGTAGCTTATTGGGGTGGGCCCATGTACTTTCTTTGGGTCTGGGAAACGTCGTGTCCGAAGCCCCGCTGACACACCGATGAGTGTATGTTTCATGATCTTGCACCTACCTGATCTCGCAACAAGGGCGAAAGTGCGCGTGGATACTTTCTTTGGGTCCGGGAAACATCGTGGCCGAAGCCCCGCCGACATACCGATGGGTGTATGTTTCATGATCTTGCACCTACATGATCTCGCAACAAGGGCAGAAGTGCGCGTGGATACTTTCTTTGGGTCCGGGAAACATCATTTCCAAAGCCCCGCCGACATATCGATGGGTGTATGTTTCATGATCTTGCACCTACCTGATCTCGCAACAAGAGCAGAAGTGCGTGTGGATACTTTGTGCACCCCTGCATGATTAAATCTTTTCGAAAAGCCGTGTGTCCACGGTTATGGATGACTTACTTTGTGTACCCCTGCAGGATTAAATCTTTTCGAAAAGCCGTGTGTCCACGGTTATGGATGACTTGGAGCACAGTTTTTTAATCACAGACAATTATAACTAAAGAATTACTTTTATAATTTGACGTGGATCTGATATGACAAGTAAGTTGGATATGTTACTCCCTCCGATCCATATTAGTTGACTCGAATTTGTCTAAATTCGGATATATCTAGACATGTTTTAGTACTAGATACATCCAGATAAATCCAAGTCAACTAATATGGGTCAGAGGGAGTATTAAACATGGGTTAAAAAAAACCTTGAGAATAATTTTTTGATTGTGCGAACCAAAAGAAATGGAGTTTTTGGGTTATACCAAGTTCGAAACCGAGTGGATTTATTTTTTGTCCCATATATTTCTACTCCCGGCCTAATCTGAAAAAATATTTGAGAAATGGAGTTTTTGGGTTGTACCAAGTTCCAAACCGAGTGGATTTATTTTTTGTCCCATATATTTCTACTCCTGGCCTAATCTGAAAAAGTATTTGTCCCACAATACCTCAACTCAAAGACTTGCATGCATTTAATTAAGAGTATTAGTCTCTCACAAAACACCTGATTGGTTGTATGCGTGCAGTGTTAAAGTGATGGAGTTAATGGTGACATCTAATTGGAGAGAGGGGAAGTCAAATAAAAAAATGCTCTGGTCACGATGAAAAACGTTTTGAGCGAGGGAGTTTTCTATATTTTTTTAGTGGACAGGTCAATAAACTCTCCTCGAAAAATATACCGGACTAATAGCACAAAACCGGAGTTAGTTAATCGAGATATTGTGAACTGTTATCAAAATTCAATATTGTATTCAGATACTTTTTAAGTAGAATTGACTGAACACTGACAAACGCATAGGCAAGACACGGATCTCTCTGTTGCATCTCAGATCACAGCGCCCTCTGTTGGCATCTCAGATGAGACAAATCTCTCAGATCCACAAATGATTGGTTTTATTCCGATCTCAGTCTCGGGTACACGCACGAACTATTTTAAATGACGAGTTTCTTACTTCTAGGTCGCCAATCTGGAGGAACAGGATCCAGTACCTTCCCGTCATCAGATCCCAATAAATTTCACGAGGCAGACCACAGAAAAAAAAACACACAGAAGTGATAAACATAGCAGGATGGATCAGAGAAACGAACATCTCGATAAACTAAGCGGAGTCTCTTGAATTATTTGCTCGCAGAATCCAGACAGGGAAACGCTGAGAAAACAGGGAAAGATACAACGGGCAAGCACAGATCCAACAGCCTAAACGAGTTCCACGGAGAGGCAGCAGCAGCAGCAGATCTAGGCGAGCTGGCCGCAGTCGGCGATGACGACGGGCTTGGAGCAGCGGCCGCTGCTGGACCCGACGGCCTCCACCTTCTTGACGACGTCGAGGCCCTCGACGACCTGTCCGAAGACGACGTGCTTGCCGTCGAGCCAGTCGGTCTTGATGGTGCAGAGGAAGAACTGAGAGCCGTTGGTGCCTGGCCCGGCGTTGGCCATGGAGAGGATGCCGGGGCCCGTGTGCTTCTTGACGAAGTTCTCGTCGGCGAACTTGGCGCCGTAGATGGACTCGCCGCCGGTGCCGTTCCCGGCCGTGAAGTCGCCGCCCTGGCACATGAACTGCGGGATGACGCGGTGGAAGGTGCTGCCCTTGTAGTGCAGCGGCTTGCCGCTCTTGCCGACGCCCTTCTCGCCGGTGCAGAGCGCGCGGAAGTTCTCGGCGGTGCGGGGCACCACGTCGGCGAACAGCTCCATGGTGATGCGGCCCGCGGCGGCGCCGCCGATCGTCACGTCGAAGAACACCTTCGGGTTGGGCGCCATCTCGCCGGGATCGGAGGTGCTTGGCTTGATCGGGGTGGGTGGGGGGGATAAATCTAGTTTTCTCTCTCCGGCGGCTGTGAGATCTGGCGAGGGAGGGGAGGCGAGGTTAAATAGGCGGAAGGGGTTGGGGTTAACCCTAGTTACGTCAACGTTCGGGGTACTGGCAGCGCTTGACCTTTTCTCACGGCAGTACCGCCGGCCGAGGTAAGTGAGATTGGAAACAGATAAGCGCAGGGCCCACGTGTCATCGGGCGTGGGTGCAGCCGCGCTAGGTTCAAGGCCGTTGCTGGATCTGTATCCCCCGTTAACCCGGGATCTGACCGTGGTTAGGAGGGGTGGGATGGGATCGGGGATTAGGGTTAGTGTGTATGGTTCGTCTTCGAGGTGCGCGTGGTCCACCAGGACCGGGTGGTGCGGCGCGGGTGGGGATTTGCGTGCGGCGTATGGACCGGGTGCGCGGGGAGGCTGCAACGGCAACGGAGGAACAGACAAAGACGCGGCTCCGTTTCTTTGTCTTGGTCACTTTCGGTGCTTTGTTCTCACAACTGTGGTCACCAATTTACGACGCGGTCGATTTCGGTAGCCTCCGTCTCCGGTCGAAACAGCCACGGCGAGTGTCTTCTTTATCTCCGGTGGCTCCACCCTCGCCGGTGAAATTATCTCATGGTCGCCACAGGCTTTGCTCTTCACGACATCGAAATCCGTCGTATCATCGATCATTTTTCACACATACAACCATGGCCGAAATGGCAATACCATTAGTGGTCGTGGTCGTCCTCACCTCTTACTTTTCTCATAGTGGCATGATCTCGACATTTACCACTACAAAGGCGTTGCATCCGATTCTCTTATATGACTCCGTGGTTTTGCAAGGGATGCTTGGAAATTGTTCTCGATGCCAATTCTGTCCATACATATATCAAAAGCATAGATGTTCATTGTGTCAAGAAAATGTGGTGTATCGTTTTCATACGATATGTGAACCGGCAATGCAAATTGTGAAGGCGCAAACCTGCGATTTCAATTGACATCTTCATCAGGTAGCAGTTTTGCACTTTGAAAAGGCCAGTATGAATAATAATAATAATAATAATAATAATAATAATAATAATTAGTCGTTACCCCAAGGATGCCCGTAGCCAACAAAATCTCTTATTACAACTTACACAAAGGAAAAGGAACCCAAACTTTTGTATCCCTAGTGGCTTCACGCCCACAATTTTTTTTGTCGATACCACCGCCACCATCTTCGCTCGTAGACTGCACGCCAAGTAGTGACATATATATGCATTTCTATCTTGAATTCGGCATGGAGGCTCGTCGCACCGTCGATCGGTTCTCACATACACATCCTCAGCAAAAATGACAATACCGTTAGTGACCGTGCCTCTTTATTTTGGTATGACATCGATATTCACCATTGGAGCTATGATTCAAAAGGCATTGCATCCAATTCTCTTTTATGACTCCTTAGCATTCCAGGGTTGCTTTCTGGATCTTAATATGCCTGGAAATCGTTCTCTTGATGCCGATTTTGCCATACACACCACAAAAGATAGATGTTCATTGTGTCGAGAATGCTAAAGGTGTGGCACATGTGGTACATCGTTTTCATGCAAGTTGTGAATCAGGATGCAAGTTGTGAAGGCGCAAACCTATGGTTACAATTGACATCTTCATCAGATAGTAGTTTTGCACTTCGAAAAGACCACCATTGTGAACAGGGATGCAAGCTGTGAAGGCGCAAACCTATGATTACAATTGACATCTTCATCAAATAGTAGTTTTGCACTTTGAAAAGACCACCATGATAGGAATAATAGTAGTATGAAAATGACTACCACGCACGGTACTGAACAGTAGAGGTTTATGAGCTCATTTTTTTCACAATATTTTGATTGTCATTATTACTATAACACCCAAAATGCCATAACCAACAAAAAGCAAGACAAAAACACAATCAAATTCCATTTAAGACGTACACACTGAAGCGAAAGGAACTCAGCTTAGGAATTCATTATGTTTCGTTTTGCGCTTGAGAAACTGTAAGCAGTTACGTACATAATGTAAGATTGTTCCTTTGTTTTGTATAATAATCAGCCTGGTTCACACGGTTCAGTCTGAGGGACATAAATATTCCCAGAGTTCAAAGCCGCACCAAAAGAAAGCCACGAAAGGACACACGGGCTACCTCACACTATCTTGTTCTGGCTTGTGAGCAGTGCCTCGCCGCTGGTCTTCGTAGAGCCTAAATCTTCACAAGCCAGGCAAGTTGACAAATCAGTCTTGAAGTACGAAGGCTATTTTCTTGTGAACAGAAGGACAGAAGGTACACTAATCTTGTCAGAGCACTCATTATCCGCACCAGGAGGTGCAGAAGTATGCATGTTTCCTAGAGTAGTAGTAGTACATTTTAGCACACATTCTTTCCCTAGCACAAAATTTGTTAGTTCTCTAAGATTGGTGCACAGATATATAAATATCTAAATTATAGTTTACTAATACTAGTATATGAAAACTATTATGCACATGAAAGGGCATCTTTTCTTTAACAAACCGCACAGGAAATGAAAATAACACTTGCAACTTCTGTACAGTCCCGTACAAACTAAGCTTCAGTACAGTTTCTCTAGCCTGAATACTTTACAGTCCCGTAGTACAAAATAACACTGCACCTATGCAACTGCCTTCACGGAAAATGAACTTTATGTCCCAATGCATGCAAAATACTATCCATCGCAGAGAACAATTCAAAGATAAATCACAAAGTGCAAAGCTAAGATTATACTATAAGGACTATAGCTGGTAAAAGGACATTTGGCATTGCTCCATGAGAAGCGAACTATTTGGAAATCTTTTGTATTAGCACCTTAACTGCTACTCCCTCCGTTTCAAAATATAAGATGTTTTAGCTTTGTGAAGAAAGTGTATCTAGACTATTTTTAGTGTGTAGGTTTATAGAGATTCACTCCGAACCTATACACTAAAACTAGTCTAGATATATTTTCTTCACAAAGCTAAAACATCTTATATTATGAAACGGAGGGAGTAGACTTTAACTGGTAAAAGAGGATTGCTAATACAAAATATGGGTCTACAAAGAGCGAGCAGACAAAAAGTATTCAAAGAACAAGGTGCCTAAGTTTAGAACATACCATTTGAATTTGAGTGCCTTTAGCTACATTGTCTGATGTTGCTCTGATCAAATTGGTCTACAACTGAGGTTTCCACACACAAAAGGTTCTACCAATCTACAATCATACCACTGGGTTAGATCGGATTAAAAGAAAAAAGGAACAACTAATATAATTCTTATTCAAGCAACACAAACAGAAAGATTTAATAGGAAACGCATCTCTGCATTCATCATAGGGTTGCCACGAGTCTTTGATGCCATTGTTTCCATCTACCTATCTGTCAAACATATTGCTAAAGCTCAAGGTTGTGAGCGAAAAGTGAGCATCAAGTGGGAATAAGTTATTATCTCTCTGAACTTTCCCATTGACCTCCCAGCCCCTTCGTTTTGCCCTCCTGATTTTCTTAGTTACCTGGATCCCGCACTCCGAGAAGGTCTCATCTACCGTGAGCAGCAAGTACAGAACCGGCTACCATTTCTAGCCCCTCAAGAACTGGATCAACGTTACACATCTGCTGACCTCTAGACCCTTTTTCTGTGATGTTTTCTTCTGTTCTGCTATCTGAACTCTGAAGTGTGTCCGCTGCTAGCCTGTTTGTCTGAACCACCCATAGTCTGAACTCTGAACCTTTGGCCTCTGCCATGTTAGAAACATATATATGCATTTTCTCTGCAAAAAGAAAAAACATATGTATGCATTTGAATCCTGAATTCTAACGTTTCTTCGTCATTGCAACATGGAAACCCTCGCACGCTGGACTATACAGATCCAAATGGTATGTCACTATGTATGCATTTCTCTTCCCCTTATGTTAATTGACGATAAACCAATCGTAGCACACATCTAATGGTAGATGTAATGAATGGCTGCATTCGTCGGGACCGATGCATTACAATGGCATGTACCATCTTTTCTACCAGTACAACCCTGACAGTGTGATCCTGGGCAACAAGACCTGGGGGCATCAACTGGCTCCGGCTAGAACCGGCATTGGACCGGACTGAGCCCTACGACGCCAAGGGCTGCTGGTCCGGTTCGGTCACGATCCTGGCCGACGGTCAGCCAGCCATCCTCTACACCGGCGCGGACGGTGTGAAGAACCAGGCCCAGTGCATCACCTTCCCCAGCAACAAACCTGACCCGTACCTCAGGGAATGGACCAAACCAGACGGCAACCCGGTGATCCAGCCAAACGGTCCAGGTCTGAACCCGAGCCAGTTCAGGGACCCGACAACCGGCTGGACAGTACCGGACGGGCAATGGAGGATAGCGGTTGGGGCTGAGCCGGACGGCTACAGTGCGGCTCTCTTGTACAAGAATAAGGACTTTCTGCACTGGAGCAGGGTTGATCATCCACTCTACTCTTCCAACTCATCCACCATGTGGGAGTGCCCTGATTTCTTCGCAGCGCTACCCGGCAACAGCAGTGGGCTGAACATCTCCTCGGCGGTCCCGAATGGCGCCAAGCATGTCCTCAAAGTGAGCCTAGATTCCTGTGACAAAGTACATGATTGGGTTTATGATCTGGAACATGATAGGTTTGTGCCAGATACTGTCGTGGATGACAGGCGGCTGTGGCCAAGGATCGATTACGGCAATTACTATGCTTCCAAGTCATTCTTCGATGTGAATGAAGGGAAGGGGGATCGTATGGGGCTGGGCTAATGAGTCAGATAGTTCGTCGGATGATGTCGCAAAAGGCTGGGCTGGGATCCAGGTAACTAAGAAAACCTGCCTACTGATTCACTGTAATTGTTTCGGGAACAAATGATTGAGTGATTTAGCATCAGGTGCATCCTCGTTTTTATTACATTTAGGCAATCCCCAGGAGAATATGGTTAGATAGCGATGGCAAGCAGTTGCTGTAACGATGCAGGTGGGACGGGACTGCCCGCCAAGTCCACCTCCCGTCCTGCCAGCAAACCCCTATAACCCCATTTGTGTCATCCCGCTTTGCGCCAGCGGAATGAGCGGAAGCGCCCACTTTATCCTACTTTGCTACGCGAGACATGCAATACATGCAGCAGCTACTGGCTTGATGCAGCGGACGAGGCGGTTGCATGCATGACGCGGTCCTCTCCGTTCTCAAACCGTGATGCACATGCGAGGAGTTACCATGGGACCCGCCTGCCACCTGTCCCACTTCCTAATTTTCCCTCTAATCCCGTTGAGTACTGGCGGGCATGCGCAGGCGGGAGAAGGTCATCCCAGATCCACCCCACTTGCATCGTACTGTTGCTGCAACGGCCAGTTGAAGAGGTTGAGTCCCTTCGAAGAAATGGAGTAAGTCATAAAGGAATAGAGCTGAAAAAGGGTCACCTGTTTGAGATTAAGGGAACTGATACTTTGCAGGCTAGTTCCTTTTTGACACAGATTCTTACCATTTGATTTCTGAAAGAAGCCATCTTTTTTTGCTTCGATAACAGTTATATCAGTTGGGTCTTATGATAATTAACCAGACATAATTTCCTGGAGTAGGCAGATGTGGACATAGAGTTTGAGCCAAGAACCATGGACAAAGCTGATCCTTTTGATCCTTCATGGCTCTTAGACACAGAAGCATTGCAGGGAAGCAGATGCATCTGCTCCTGGTGGCCTGGGGCCATTTGGGCTTTTCTTCTGGCCTCTGATAACCTCGAGGAGCACACTGCTGTGCACTTCAGAGTCTACAAATCACAGCACAAGCACATGATACTTATGTGCTCTGATGTAAGAAGGTTAATTAAAGGCAATTTTTACAGTACCTTTTACTACTCCCAAAATGTGACTAGTATAATCCGATCTAACGATTGAGGTAAATTTAGCCCAATAAGCCCATTTAATAATTATTTAATAATTCTTAGGTAGAAAAAATAAGGCACGTTTGGACGAGCTGGAACATAACCCTATTTTTATCCCGACACCGCCCGTTGTGCTGTCCCCGGACGCCTCCCTCCGCCTGCCGTCGCTGTCCCCAGGACGCCCGCCGCCGCAGCTGTTCTCAGCCGGGAGCCGCCGCTCTCCCTTAGACGAGCGCCGCCTCTCTCCCTCCGCCCCTCCGCCTGCCGCCCGCCGCCCGCCGTCGTTGTCCCCGGGACGCCCGCCGCGGCAGCTGTACTGATGCAGGCTATGTGAAATGGAGGAAGCTTTCAGTTTGGCAGCTGAATTGGGTGTGATCAGAGCAGAGTTTGAAATAGATGCACAACTATTGGCGAGCGCGCTGAACAACAGTGTTGGCAGACTTCTCCGGTGAGGTGCCGATTATTAAAGATCTCAAAGTTCAGAGCATTACTTGGTTATCCTTTGTGATTATTGAAGATCTTAAAGTTCAGAGAAGAACTTGGTTCACCTTTTGTTCAATCAGGTTTTGTAAATGATTAGCCCGTGTCCTATCGCAGTTAGGTGTAAGTGTACTGCGACTCTATGGGGAGTATGAGGTGCCTCGGTGCGTCATTGATGTTGTAATTGGCTATTCTTCCCAGCTAGATCGTGTAATAAAGCTGTGTGCTTTCTCAAAAAAACACGTATTGGTCTGATTTATATTTAAAATGTGTTCAAATGTTTTTACTTGCAGAAAAAATGTATGATATGAATGTTATTTCATTTTAGAAAGCACAGACGTTCATAATTTTCTATGTAGTAGATGTCTTGCAAGCACATTGGAGCCCCGGCAGATCACAATTGTCAAAGGGGGCGATCCATGACTGACTCGCTCAGAGTTTGATCCTCTAGTTGCCTATCAAAAAAAATCCTTGAACCTGAAGAAAACCATCTAGACAAGGAGATATGTTCATTACCGTTCTGCTTGAGGCTGCTTACTTCACTTTATTTTGTTCCTTGCCAAGCCACTTAATTTAAAGTGGCGTGTTATTTCCAGCTTGTTGATTGTTTTCAAAAGGATAACGACTAGAGTCTATCAGCTCGTCAACACCAGATTGGCAACAAGTCTCCAATTGATACAGTTATATTCAAAGGAATGCATTGTTACTTGCAAATACACTACTTTCCACTAACCTTTATATTCACAGTTACGAATAGACAGATTGCAGATAAGTTAAATTTTAAAAACATTACAGGATCTTCCAAGAAACAAACTAATCACATAATCTTGACACGTAACATAAATCTTTCAAAAGTACAGTCTAAATTACATGTAACTGCCCAATGACACTTCTTGATACTTCATTTCCCTGAACATTTTGGTCAGAGTTTCACTTCTGAATACCGAAGTCGAAAAAAGCACATGCCAACATTTGATACTCTGTTTAGTGAATGCAGCAGTCCATGTGGTAACATCTGAGATGAAAGAACAAAAAAAAGAGCACTACATTAACCTATGAGACGAAAGAATTTCAAAAGATAGAAATAAAAAAGAATATACAGTATTGAAAGGGTGCTCACCAGGATACAAACCCAAGGACTCTGATTCTTAACCTTTCCCTGTATAAACTCATGGCTTTCTATTTTGTCATGCACAAAAGTTCTCAAGATCAGCCTCTCATTTACATGAGTTACAAAATTGCAAGAGCACACACATGTCGTCAGACAAAACTAACAAAGTTCCAAAGCAACAAGGTTGGGATAAATGTGGACTAGTACTAGTCCCATAGAAATCTAGAACTTCTGAACTTACAAATTCAAGTAGCAGATCATCATGTGGTGAAAAAGAATGTCAGCTCATCACGACAATTTCGGTTTGCACCAGCATTGTACAAAACTGTCAAATAATTTGTGTCTGTTCATTGTTGTCTCATAGACAATCCATTATTACTTCAACATAACAGGACGATTTTTTTACTAGAATGTAGTTTCAGAAGACAACACTTCGGTATCTTGTATATTTAGGAACATGATGTAACAAGGATGATAACACACAATGCAACTAATCGAGTACATTAAATCCACTACTGCCGCTTTAAGCAAGAACTTGACAGCTAGTATTCCACTTCGGAAGCCACAGAAAAGTGTCGAAAACAGGACATAACTCACCGCAACGCCCTTAGGGCACCTCTGCAAAGCTGGACACCTCCTCATCGCTGTCAATGTCGCCCTCCATTACCTCCTTCGATGGCACCTCATCCATTTCCACCTCACCTAGCGCCCTCCATTCCCCACCTCGCCAACGTTGATGTTGTCCTTCAGGACCCGGAGGGTCAGACCTGTTGCAGTGGCACCCACAACAACACCAGCGGCAACATCAGCCCGGACACCACTGTTGGCTTCTCGCCACGAGAGGAGCGTGCACACAATGGAGCCGGAGCAGGCCAAGCCGCCATCAGCACCTCTAGGCACGTGCGGCGCGCGAAGCGGGCCATGAGATGCCGGACTCCACGACCCTCTCATCCGCCCGCGGTCGCCCCTCCAGGTTGGCCTCGAACCTCCTCCTTGCGTGCACCAGCATTCAGACTCCTTGGAGAGATCAGACAGCGGCCACATGTCCTCGATCCCCTGTTCCCGGCACCGTGATGACCTCGGATGCCTTGTACTAGACCTCCCTCCAATCACTCCATCCCTTCCTCTTGATCCGCCGACATGGCCGCGCGTGCCGTCGTCGATGTGGTGTGCACCTCCCTCGGACCCCGCGGCATGGACAAAGACTCTCTCCACCGCCGGCGCCCACCACACAGCCGCCGCAGATTCTCTCTAATGTTGGCTCCCTCCCTGCTTCCGGCACCCACCACACAGCCACCGCAGACTCTCTGCTGCCAGCGCCCTCCCTGCTTCCGGCGCCCACCACACAGAATCTCTCTGCTACTGGCGTCGTCCCTGTTTACGGTAGCAGCAGCCTCCACAGGGAGCAACGACGGCCGCCGCCGAGAGCAGTACCGCCCACCGTATGTAGCAAAAGGTCGCCTTACGTATGCACTACCACTTGCATCATCGCTTCCACCAGCGCAGGCGGCACCACCATCATAGCACATGCATGAGCAGCACCGCCACCGGCGCCAGCATCACATCCCCCATCGGCAGCCCGAGCTCTCCAATCCCCATGGCCATGGAACGGAGGCAATGAGGAGGGGGAGAGGGTGGGGAAGAAGGATAGTGACGGAGGTAGAGGAGCGAGGATGGGGCGGCACGACATGGCAGAGCATTTCTGGGAAGAAGCGGCGAGTCGGCGCTTGCTGTGGAGAGGCGGCGCGGCGATGCATTGCTGGGGAGAGGCGGCACGGCGGTCGGTGGAGTAGAGAGGGAGGGGCAGAGGATGACGCCCGGGTCAGGCTGGAGAAGAACTCCGCCGCGGTGGCTCGGGATCCACCACGCCGAGGCGATTGGCGATGGGCACTAGGAGGCAGCCGTCGCGAGGCGATCGATGATGGGCAGGCAGGCAGCCGTCGCGAGGCGATCGAGGATGGGCAGAGTTAGGGTTAGATAATCTGGGTCGATCAATATCACTACACCCGGCCAGTTGGGCTTTATTGGGCCGGGGCCGTCTGAGGCCTATTTTCAGTCCGGTGGGGAATTTGTCATCGGGAGACATTAGTATAAATTGTACTAGTCTTGTATTTGACACTAGTATAAAATGTTGTAGGCCATTAGATGGATGAAAATAAAGGGCTATTATTCATTTGAGGGTACTGTAAAACATCTCTAATTAAAGCTTATGGTTTCAAGTTTTTTTCTTGTATGCTATCTAACATATTCACATCAACTGATATTGCACAAAATTTTCTCCCTCTGTTCTTCATTGCACCAATATAAGCAAGATAGTTTATTTTACTTGTGCAGGTCAACCTTGCACCAATATAAGCCTATGGAGGCTTCTTTGAATTTGACCTTGAAAAGGAAAGAACGATAGCTTTGAGAACATTGGTTAGACTTTGGGTCTTCTTTCTCCTCATGCACTCGTATCATCACACATGTGATAACTGGAAATAGATGCTCTAACAGCCACGCATAAATCTCCTGTGCAGATTGATTGTTCGGTGGTGGAGAGCTTTGGCGGCGGCGGCAGGGTCTGCATCATGGCTAGGGTTTACCCGGTGGCGCTCGTCGACGACAATGGCGCTCGTATCTATGTGTTTAATAATGGCATGAGCGCGGTCATGGTGCCACAGCTCAAGGCATGGAGCATGAGGAGAGCACAAGTGAATGTGAAGGGATGAAGTACTAATTACACAACAGAGTGAGGCTAATAGAAAGTGGTGCAAAAATGTTATCTGCTCACTTGCTTGACCTCTAGTCATATTGTAGTAGAGTGTGGATGGACTACTAGTCATATTATTGTGGTGAAAAAGTTTAGTTGTACGGATCACATAATACAGAGGCTGGGAGAATGAATTGTTCTAGGAAAATGATGTGAAGTACTGATAATTGGTGAACAAACACTTTTAATTGATTTTGTTGTCAAAGGTGCAAATGCATTCTTATGTTCAAGCACTGGTGCTGGACATTTATATGCAGTTTGAATTGACCTATTGCTGATCCTGTGTGCATGGTTGGTCACCTACTGCAGAGGCTGGGGGAATGATCTTCTCATTGTTCTAGGAAAATGATGTGAAGTACTGGTAATTGGTAAACAAACACTTTTACTTGTTTTGTTATCAAAAGTGCAAATACATTCGTATGTTCAAGCACTGGTGTTGGACGAGAAAATTCCAAAAAACCACATTTCGGCATGAAATTCGTATAGCCACCGCTTTTGCGCGGAATTGCAAAAATCCACCGGTTTTGAGGAGATTCGTCTCAATGTGCACTGATCCTGAAATTGAGCCCGGTTAACTCGATTTCTGACCGATCGGGCCCACCGTCAGACTAGCGGGAGACGGACGCCGCGGTTACCGTTGCTCAGCCGTTAACTGGGAAGTGGGTCCCACCTGGCACACGTGTAAGTACCCCTGTCCCCATCCTCACTCTTCTTCCTCACTCTCCGTCTCTCTCCCGAGCTCTGTCGCCGCAGCTCTGGAGCGCCGCCCCGCCTAGGGATCTGCCGCCGCGTTCCGTGCGGGCCGCCGTCGAGGAAAGTGATGCCCAGCTGGGGCGACGGCTCGAACTCGAGCGACTCCATTCTCGGGGTAAGGTGGCCTTCCTCTGTTTCTAGGTTTTCAGATTTGGTATATGTGAGATTTGGGGGATTCGTTCGATTTCTTGTCCATGTGCTTAGATTTAAACACTTCCATTGATTACTAGGACCTAACCCCTATGGACTACGCGCCGGACACCATTTTGGACCCGTCGTTCACCGGCATAGCAGTAGGTTGCGGCACTGTCTGCAGCGTCCACAAGCTAGAGCCGCGCCAACGTGTGGCCTTTGATGGAGCTGACACTGGGCGTCGGTTCTTGATGTGCCAAGTGGAGAATGTGAGTGACTATGTACATATATGAGCATAATTTAGAACTATTATCTCAGCATAATTTAGAACTATTATCGTAGCTTCATTTGATTTAGGAGATAGTGATAGAGCATTATTAGATATGTTGTTTGAATAATTCTGTTGTTTGTAAATTTGCAGCAAGTTGAGAATTGTGGGATCCATTCTTGGATAGATGATGAGTGGTGTGATACACTAAAGCATTGTTTGCTCAAATTTTGGGGAATGTATCATAGCAGCAACAGTAATAGGACTGGTGAGAAATTAGAGCATGGGAAGTTTATTGAAGAACTGGCAGCAGAGAAGAAGAAGCTAGAGATCAAGCATGCAGCCTTGCTGCAAGATGTAAAGAAATTTGTAGATGATACAGAGAGAAAGGTGGTGCAGGAAAACTACCAGATGATCATGTCTGGAGATCTTGATGAACTTGAACAACTGAGGAAGGAAGTTGGTGAGCTAAGGCTAATCCAGAGAACTCAAGCTGACATGCTGAAAGCTAACAAGCTGGAATGGGAGAAAGAAAGGCAACAATTGAAGGAAGAAAAGAGGAAGGTGGAGTATGCAATGTATGACCTGTTTAAGGTCAACAGTGAGAACAAGGAGAAAGTGGAGAGGATCAAGGCTATATGCAATGAGTGATCCTATTATGTACTGCTATGTTGTAATAGATTAGTGCACTGTAAACCTCTTTATAATGAGGTAGAATCTCTATAAGTTGTGAACCCTGTTAAATTTGGCTTAGTGCCCTGTAAGTGGTGAACCTCTTTATAATGAGGATGAATGTCTAAATTTGAACCTTATGTGATGTTTCAATTGTTATGTGATGTTTCAATTGTTATGTGATGTTTTAATTACTATCCTATGGTATCCATTTTTTGTTTAGTGTTGTGGATGGTTGTCGAGATTACTCGAGGGTTCTCGACAACCAATGACACCAACTTTAAATATAGACAAAGGGTTGTCGAGACCACTCGAGGGTTCTCGACAACCATCCACACCATCTTTAAATATAGACAAAGGGTTGTCGAGACCACTCGAGGGTTCTCGACAACCATCCACAACATGTATAATATAAGAAAATCAAAAATGCAGCATGATGAGTGAACACATAGTCTCACACATAGAATATATAAGGTTCAAACATAGTCTCACACATAGAATATATCAGGTTCACACATAGTCTCACAAAATGCAACATCTACACACAGTCTCACAAATGGCAGTTAACACATAGTCTTCAACATGCCAGGACACACAAAGTTTGACAAATGACAGGGAACAAAGATCTCTAGGGAACACTACTCCTTTATGAGATCCTCAACAGACTTCTCATGGATCCTGCTGGCTGTGAAGTATCCATTTAGCCTAGGAGGGAGCTTTCTATTCCTTGTAGGCCTGGAACTGGCACCCGGGATGCTCCTTGGTGCTACAAATGGAGCTCTTGGCTTAGGAGCATTAGTTGGAGCACTTGGAGCTGGTGCAGACCTGGGTGCTGGAGTAGACTATGCAGGCCTGGGTGCTGGAGTGGATTGTGCAGGTCTTGCAATTTGGAGTACTGTGCCTTGGTGTAGAACTTGATGAACTAGCATGGGTCCCTTCAAATCTAGCATCTGAAGCTATACTCCCCTACAAAAATGTTGTAACATGCATAAGATGGTTGTATCATGTATATGTGAAACAATTGATGTAACTCTAATTTTATGAAGTTACCTGATGTTGGTTTTTCCTCACTTGGAGGGATGGATTGAGAGGTACACTGCAATTAGTATACCTATGTCCTGCTAATTTGCGATTCTTTGCAAGTTATTGTTGCCATTTTTGAAGAAACTTTGGGCTGAGGTGGTTCAAACTTTCCCTTCCTCCTCTTGTATTGTTTTCTACCCAAGTCTACCTTGAATATTGGTGGATCAATGTCTGGACTAGGAGTTCTTATCCACATATCTTCACCAGGTACAGGGTACACAACTGGGTCATAGGCAGCCAGGTACATCTTCTTCTTGAAAAAATCACTAACAAAATCTTCTGGTTGCTGCTTGGACTTGTAAATAGCAGAGATGGCATGGCTGCATGGGATGCCAGTCATGTCCCACCTCCTGCAACCACAAGTTCTGTTTCCAAGATGAACTGCATAGACCCCGTCCTGAACTGTGCCCACTTGCCACAAGTCATCAGCTGATTTCTTTGCATTGCCTTTGCTGCTCCATTTCTTTGTTTCTTCAAGCTTCTCTGTGTAAGTAGGGGTGATGTCCCACCTAGCTGCTGCTGCACATGTTCGTTTTGTCTCATGCTTACTCATGATCTTATTCCTAATGCCCTCAAACATGGTCCTCACTGGTTTGCCCCTAATATCTAGAATCATTCTATTGAAAACCTCACTAAGATTATTAACAACCAGATCTGTTAATACCTTGCCCAGCATTCCACTGGAATCTTGCTCAACCACTTGTGTGCCTCTTCACTTTCTTCATGCATCAGAGCCATAGCTGTATCAAATCCATGTTTGGTGTAGGAGTAGCTTGCTTGGTCCATGAACTTCTTCAACTCCTCTCCCCTATAACCAGCTGTCTGAAAATTTGCATAGATATGCCTAAGGCAATATCTTTGTGGGCAGCTTGGGAAAACCTTGTTAATTGCATGCAACAGACCCTGTTTTAAAACATTTCCTATCAGATATTATAGTAGATAACATAGTAGAGGATATGGTAGAGAACATAGCAGAGAATATACCTTTTGCCTATCAGATATTATAGTGTAGTTTCCAAATTTTCCTGACTCTCCTCCAATTGCATACTTGAGTTGGGTGAGAAACCAGCACCAGCTAGCTTTATCTTCTTTATCAACTAGTCCAAAAGCAATAGGGAAAATGTTGTTATTCCCATCCCTACCTGTGGGAGCAAGGATTTGCTGTCCTGTGGTCAGCTTCACAAAACATCCATCCAACCCTGTGAACAACAAACTAGTGAACAAACTTAAAAGGAAACAAACTAATGAACAAACTAGAAATGAAACAAACTAATGACTTACCAATAAATGGTCTATATCCATTCAAGAAACCTTGTATGGATGCATTCAAGCACATGAATATCCCATGAAACCTAGGGTTACTGCTAGGATTTTCTGGGTGCATCTTGGTAGTCACAATGCATCTGCTGCCAGGGTTGGTTTCAATGACTGTGTTCAGATAATCTCTCAATCTCCTATACTGCTCAACATGATCACCAAGCATAACTCTTATTGCTTCATTCTTTGCCCTATAGGCCATAGTTCTTGGCACTAACACACCATGTTTGTCCTTTGCATTTTCTATTATGGTGTCCACCTTGGTGGTAACATCAGTCCTTATAGCTTTCTCACAAGCTTTAGCCACCCACTTAGCACTGACTTTGCATCCTTCTCCTACTGGCCCACATGTGTGCTCCAGATGCATCTTCCTCAAGCAAAATGTTTTCTCAGAGCCTACTTGAGAACCAATCATGAAAAATGGACAACCTTTTTCATGGCATTTTGCTATCATTCTGTCCTTGCAATTTCTGTGCAAATAAACATTTCTAAGTTGTGATATGTGCAGTTGTTGAACTGCCCTCCTAAACTGATATACATCCACAAAGCACGGTTTCGAACAAAGCTGCTCCTCAGGTTGCAACCTCTGCTCATCATACCACATTCTTGCTTTCATCTTTTTGGCTCTGCTCTTCTTCCCCTTTGGAAGCACAAAATTAAGTGCCTGGAATCCATCATCATCATCTGATAAAAATTCCTCCTTCCCTTCATCACTAGATGGCACATAATCAGGAAATGAGCTAGTGCCTTCCTCATAGCGAGATCTACTAGTAGGACCTGCATTTCTTGCCTCCTTTTCAGACTGCTCTGCCTCAATAATGAATTCACCGTCTTCTAATTCCTGTTCTGAATCATTGTATAGTTCTTCTTCCTCTGAGAAATAATCCTCCTTCTGTTGTGATTTTGTTTGCCTCTTCCTCTTCAGGTCTATAATCCTTTCATTAATGTCATCATCTTCTTCTGAATTTATTGGGAGAACTGGAATATAGCTTTGCTGTGTCAGCATATACTCCTCCCCTGTCTCCACTTGAACAATCTGCTTACCTTTAAGATGGTTATTGCTCTGTTGAGTAGGCAGATACTGTATATCTGAATCTTCACTTTCAAACAATGAACCATCCACATCAATAGAATAAACTATAGGAGGATCTCCTATGTCAGACACATGGACCTGTTCTTCACGGTCCCTTTTATTGAAGGACTCAGGTAAACCACCTTTACCCTTAATGACAGTAATCGTAACGCACTTCACATCTTCATATATGGACAGCATTTCTTCAACATCCTTGATGCTTTCAACTACTGCCATACCAGAACTGCCTGTCCCCTGCTCTCTGACATAGTACATGCTGTCTCCCCATCCAAACCCCTCTCCCTCTATCATTGCTAACAGATTACATAAAGTGATATCTGCTCTACAAATGCTTCTCTCCAAGTTGTCTTTGCCGTCTAAGTGGAACCTAACCTCCCAGACCTCATCATCCAGGCTACAGAAATAGGACATCTAATTAACATATGCATCCTAAATGGACAATACTACAGAGGAAAGAAACTCTGAATCTACAGACAGAGGAGAAGGATTCAGATACTTACTCCACGCCACCGAGAGACGAGGTAAACCGAAAGCTATCAGTTGGAAGCTTTCCTGTGCCTTGGCCAGCGCAGCGGCCGAACAGAGAGCGATCATGGCAGTAGGGTTTGTGCTGCCGCAGATCTCAGGGTTCGAGCTGCCACATATCTCAGCAAACTCCAGGGGAACATCATGAAGCTCACCGCCGCCACCTCCACCTACTGCATCCACACCGGCGCCGCCGCCGCCTCCGCCTGCAACATCTTCTCCGGCGCCGGTGCCGCCGCCACCACTTGTCGCCATGGGGGAGAGGGTCGACAGAGCGCGCGCGTGGAGGGAGGAGAAGTAACTGACCGGTTCCGACCAGGGGCTAGGGTTTTGTGTGCCAGGTGGGACCCACTTCCCAGTTAACGGCTGGGCAACGGTAACCGCGGCGTCCGTCTCCCGCTCGTCTGACGGTGGGCCCAATCGGTCAGAAATCGTGTTAACCGGACTCAATTTCACGATCAGTGCACATTGAGACAAATCTCATCAAAACCGGTGGATTTTTGCTATTCCGCGCAAAAGCGGTGGTTCTGCGAATTTCACGCTGGAATGTGGTGGTTTTTTGGAATTTTCTCGGTGCTGGACACTTATATGCAGTTTGAATTGACCTATAGCTGATTCTGTGTGCAACCTACATGGTCCACTGCAAGTACATGTATCTGGAGGAAAAGAGAAGAAAAAAAGGGGGAAAAACATTCCCATTGTTTTACTCTGCATAACTCCAGCTGTAGGATTATCAGTGCATGGTAAACTCCACGTGTATTTCTCAGTTCTCACATACTGTTCTCTAATAGTGCACGTGTTTTTATTGACTATTTGTTAGAAATGGAGGCAAGTGATGTGTAACCTGGTGTTCATGAAGATTATTTTTTCTCTAATCCTGAGAACAGAAGGTCAATGAAGATTTGGCTCTTGGTCTCCATATAAAGAACTGTTTTATTTATGAAAAGTAAATCTATCCTGTTGGAGCACTGTAAATAAGGTAATAAACTGAGAAAATGTTGAAACCAAAAGGTACCAGGTATTTGGGTTCCCATCCTTTACACTATACACCTTTATTTCATATATCATCACTACCACAAAGCAAAGAAAATTCCTGGCCCCCTGCCTTATCGTCAGAGGCAATGCTCCACTTCAGCTCCATGGGAGCCTTGGTCTATATATGAAGACGTTAGGAGGAAGTACTGAACAGACCGACATCTCAGGTATGGAGCTGCTATTTGAACTACATTTGCTAATGACTAACGCCCCCATCTGAGACCCCTCCTTCACGGATGTCGTTTAAGCGGTCAGGAGAATCCTTCCTGGTACTCAACTCTTTTCTTCAGAATATCGACAATCTCATTCAGCAAGAAATCCAAAAGATCATAAACATCCTACAGAGATCTACCAGAAAAGAGATGTTACTTATGGATCGATTACTCTTTTACGTCTCTGAAAGCTAAGCAGAATTATTTTATTTATGCAACACTGCAAGATCATCAAAGGTGCCTTCGACTTCTCTTATGCAGCACAAGAAAAGCCACAAAAACAAAAAATATGAAGCAACTTTAAAGGGCTAGTCACGTCATTGCAGGCCATAAACACGTCAGTTTGTATTACTGAATGACCAAATAAATGTTTGGGCATTCAGAAGCGATGTACATACACTGGTTAGGTCCAGTTAATGACCTAATGATGTACTACTGTAAACTATCTGTAAGTTACCTGGTACAGATAACTCCGAAGTGACCCGTTCTATTTTTTCACATAATGGAAAAAAAGTTTTGGAGAAATCATGGCAGTCTTCTTTTTCGACAGGATTATCTGCAAGTTATCAGCAACCGTTGTTACAAGATGAATAAGAATATGCAGAAGTTTCAGGTAACATGTGCAAACCAAGTAACATCATGCTCGTGAAAGCATAAAAAGAGAGAACTAACAACAAATGGAAACTTATCACATGTCTGCTTGCTTTCCATGGTGGAAGGTGATTTCATCCGATAAGCTACATTTATGAGTTAGACTGTTAGACCAAGTAATTCACAAAATTGCCATTAAGTACCATGCAAAACTGACAGTTGAGACAAGGTGAATTAAGTATGCTACTATTTAAGTCTACAATGCGAGCAATCACTGCACTGAAAGTGTATAAAATGAGAAACCACAAGTCTTGTCTTGTAAAGCAAAATCTGGACCACTTGCAGAATAAAAGAGCTTCTGATGCACCATTTAGATACTAATGCAGTTCTCTCATATTCAAGTACAGTACTCCCCAATACAGACACACACGCGAGCGCACACAAAACTATCATCTAGTGCAGAAAATTTCCAGTCACAGAAGGAACAGATTGTCAAGAAACAATGCTATTACGTATTACTGCTCTTAGTATTTCTTTGTCACTAAACATAGGTCGTTTTAGAGATTGAAATGGTCTCCAAAGTATTACTTTAACTACTTCCTGCTTTTCTCGTTTGCTGTTATAAGACATCATAAAGGGAAAAAATAAACAAGCTATCGTCCACTTCGTGGTGATTATATTAAAAACATTGTAGCCATTGTATCTTCTTTCACTCAGGAATGGGTACCAATGTAGGGCTATACGTGGCTAGCTTCAAAGGGTAGTCAAGTTGGGCTCTCACAAATGACAAACAAAACTAAGCAACAAGCATAAATTTAAGCATTAGTAAATAATACAGTAAGTTCGCCATACCAAAGGCACGGATAACTAGCCGTGGAAGAGCACATGAATGCGCTGAGCCTGCTTTGCTTTCTCTCCATCATCGCCACCAGAAAAGTAAGAATAGCCATTGCATATTCTCTGTAGGCTTCCCGGAATTTGCTGCGTCCAGCCATATGTAGGCCTCCTGCAGTGACTGTCATAGCTTAATACTCTGAACGCTATGATCAACAAGACAGGTTAGCCCTCCACATGCTCACCGATCTAAACTCAATTCCACAAAGACAGTTCGACATACCAGACATTCTTGCAATCCATGTTCATAGAGCTTTGCAATATAGCCAGAAGATCCATGAATTCATCAATAGAAAGGAGCAAGGTTTTAGTGCAGATAATATAAATACTTCAGGAAACCGCTTCAAGAAAAAGAATCACAAACCCAGAGCCGAATGAAATCCCTTCCTTCACCCAATCCTACCACATCTTCAGTGTGAGGCAAGTACTTGTTCATCCCCTACCTTGCGCGACAAACCTTATATTTATTCCTAAATTTTCTCAAGCATTGTACGAACAAATAAAAACTGCTTATATACCACCACAAAGCTCTAACCAGTCATCACGAAACAACCCACAATGATAGAAACCCATCATCATTAAGCTAGTCATGTGATAGTATTATCAATCAAATAGTATCAACCCACCTAAGAGTTCATACAGTATGATAGTGGATACAGCAAAATAACATTAAAGTTCAGAAAGATGAAGCAGCTCAACCCGAGCTATTGTATCGCCGAGCAATGATCTCGTTCTGCAAGCTCATGTAGTATTGTTGTTGTGGCCTAGCCATAGCACTTATGTCCATATTCATAATTCTTTCATCCTCCAACCTTCTCTTAAACTCTAACTCGCTTTCCCTTACTTCAAGCTTTCTTCTCTTGAATTCTAACTCTCTTTCTTTTACTTCAAGTTTTTTTATCTTGTGCGCTATCATGGCTTTTTCATTTGCAATCCTCTCTTCTTCTAGTGCACATGCTTGTACAAAGTGCTCATCTTTCTTGAGCTCTTTGACAGCCTCGGCATCTCTCTTTTTTGAACATGGATCATCAACCACTTCCATGTAAATACTATCATTTGGAGAGCTGGAACCTTTACCTTGCTGTAATAGTTCTTTTTCCGCCTTACTACCAACTGTTCTTCCCGATGGCTCATTTTCTGGAATAGGAGCCTCCACTTCATCATGCCGAGTTGAGTTGGTACCAAGAGTAGACGTACCCAGACTTGAATGGGAAGTTGTCTTCTGTTTTTTCTGAGATAACCTGTTAGTCCACTTCTGATGGAGGTGTAAGGTATTCCAACAATGTAAGAAACCAAACGCTTTCTTCTCTTCGGACTTGTACGCCTCCAATGCCTGATCAATCTGTACAAGTATATGTATTACTCCCTCTGTCCCAAAATATAAGGCGCCTAAGGATTAGTCAGAAGTCAACGCTTTCTAAGTTTGACCAAGATTATACATAAAAATATGAATATTTGCAATACTATATCAGTATTAATAGATTCACCATACAGTATATTTTGTTAATCTGTCCATTTAATATTGTAGATGTAGATATATTTTTCTAAATATTCGGTCAAAGTTAATAAGATTTGACTTCTGACTAATCCTTAGGCGCCTTATATTTTGGGATGGAGGGAGTACTAGAATTGCACGGAACATATGAAGTTACAAGCAGATTGAAGAGATAGGTGTATACCTTATCTTTCTCTGTCATCCCGATTCTACACACAATTTGGTCAAAATACCTACAGAACTTCTCAACATGTTCTTGAATTGTACACCAACGGTTTGAGAGGGAGCCTTGACTACGATCTGACTCGAAGTTCCTGTTCTCATGGAAGTAACAATACATTCTCTGCCAATAAGTAGCACGAGTTTGTTCATTCTCTTGTGCTGCATCCATACTGATATTTAGCCATGCCAACACCAACATATCATCTTCCTTATCGCTGAAATTTTTTGTTCTCCTGCCGTTTATTCTCACGGACGGAATAGTTTGCTCAATTGGTGACTTTTGCTCCTCAGCTGGGCTACAAAGTTGACGCTCATCCCAAAACGTGTTATTGTTTCCCTGATTCGACAAGCTCCTATAACCATCCATTGGGGCACCCTGCATTGCAGAATGACATATCAGCTTTCTCTTCAAATAAAATGATGTTGCTTAACAGGGGGCACCATGAATATATACATGCTGGAATAGTTCTAGTGTAATGTATCCAGTGAGGGAGAGAGAGAGATGTGGTTTTGCTGTGATAGAGTTAATTCTTATCCAGATTAATTAGAACCAAGCAAATTTTGTGTTCCCTAATTCTCTGTGAGCTCTACTCCATGCCTTCCAGGGTGCCATTCAAACCACTAAGAGATCAATAGTATATTTCTAACAAACTGTCACCCAAATGGCATACCTGGATGTGGGGCTGGTGGTCGAGAGGCTGCTCCTGGAAGACATGCTCCAGGGCCTGGACGCGGAACTCATGGTCACCGTCCCTCCCGTCTTCGGAGCCCGAGGGATCATCTTGTGAAGTAAGAGCCTCCGCTTCATCCTCATGCCGACTTGAGCTGGTTCCAAGAGCAGATGTACCCGGACTTGAATTGGAGGTTGTCTTCCCTTTTTTCTGAGATGACCTATTAGTCCACTTTTGATGTAGGTGTAAGGTATTCCAACAATGCAAGAAACCAAACCCTTTCTTCTCTTTTGACTTGTATGCTTCCAAAGCCTGAACAATCTGTACAAGTATATGCCTTACTAAAAACTGCACGGGAAATATAAAGTTAACAAGCAGATCGAAGAGATAGGTCATAGGTGTGTACCTTATCTTTCTCTGTCATCCCGCTTATACACTGGACCCGGTCATAACACCTACAGAACTTCTGAACGTGTTCTTGAATGGTAGACCAACGGTGCGAGAGGGAATTCTGGTTGCGATCCGACTCGAAGTTCCTGTTCTGGTGGAAGTAACAGTGCATCCTCTGCCAATAACCAGAACGGCCTTGTTCGCTCCCAGGCGCTACATCCATGCTGACATTTAGCCATGCCAGCACCAGCATATCGTCCTCCTTATCGCTGAAATTTTTCGTCCTCCTGCCGTTCGCCCTGGTCGACGGAGTAGATCGTTCAGCTGGCGACTGCTGCTCCTCAGCCGGGTTACAAACTTGACGGTCATCCCAAATGGTGTAATTGTTGTTTCCCTGATGATTCAACAGTCTCCTGTTACCATCAACCACAGCACCCTGCATTGCGAAATAACAGATCAGTCCTCTGCTGCTGCAAAACAGAGGCCACGAACAAATGGTGGAATAGTTCAGGTGTAGTCTCTGATCGTATCCATTGAGTTGGAGAGAGACACACAATGTTTTGTGTTACAGCATCAATTCCTATGCATACAAATTGAATTAATTAAACCAGATAAACTCTCTGCTGTCTTCTCTGTTCTCCCATTTACCTTCTCTGTTCCCCCTATTTCTTGTCTTCCAATTGCCATGTGAAGTGAACCAGTGAGAGATCAACAGTACATTTCTAGAAATTCGTCACAGTGATGGCCAAAATAGCGCGGAGAATTGTGCAAAATGCGTAGGAGCACGCCCTAATCGGCGCCGCAAACACCGCTGGAAGCCCTAGCTAGTGAGCGAGACGAGGGTATGGCATGGCGGCGCGATGGGATACCTGGCCGTTTTCGGAGCCCGAGGGAGGACACCAGGCGATGGGCTTCTCGTCCTCGTAGGCGCCTCCCCCGGCGACGCCCGCGGCCGCTACCGCCACGGGCAGGCCCTCTTCCATGGGCGTCTCCGTGCGGAGGTCACAGACTCCGCGCCGCGGGCTCGACTCGATCGACCGTGGCACTGTTCTTTTTCCTTTTCTCTTTCCCGTTTCGCGTTTTGCTGCACTTTTCTGATAAAGCACCTTGGCAATCTCGGAATTTACAGTCTCTTTACTGCGTTAGAGCAACTCTAGAAGATATAGTAAACACAAGCAACACCTAAAATAACCGTCAGTTTTCAGTTCGAAGAAAAAAAAATGCCCCGAGCAGATACCGTAAACACGCACGACCTGCATTTTTTTACGGTCCGCGAAGAAACCCTCCCTGCCCTCTACTTACGAGGGTTGCGCAGGCAACCCAAGTGCGACCTGTAGCCGTTGAGCCGTTCGCTCGAGAGGGACATTTCACCTCCACCCTTTCTCATGTCCGCATCACTGCTGCCACCGATCTCTCCTCCCACTCGTTGTATGTCGCTGCCACCCACCGGATTCGAAGCCATAGTGATCAGCGAGCTTCCACTAGCCGCTAGTGAGGTCGCGTCGCCTCAACCCCCTAGTCTTGCCGCTGGATTTGGCGCGGGTTCTCGGCCGCTCGATCGGTGGCCCAGATGATTGACATCGCCAACAAGGGAAAGAGGAAGCGGTTGGGAAACCACGTCATCCCACTAGTTGTTGGTGCTTCGTGGGCCTTCATCATGCCGGAGTCGGTCGTCGTTGCCCCGACACCCATGTAGCGTGCGCGTGCGTCTGACGGGGGGCGGGAAGAAGACGAAGCAGGTGGTGAACTAGGTCGTCCTTCCTGCCATCGCTCAGCATCCTCCCGTCGCTGCTCCGCCTCCTTCTATCGTGGCTGGCCCATAGGAGAGCTCGGATGTTGCACACAATGTGTTCGTCGATGGATCCGGAAGGTATGAACTCCATCCTCTTACGATGTCGTGCACAGACTTGGCTTGGACTAATTCGTGCTATATCAAATGTAGCCACAATGCTCACGAAGCCACAACATCATTTGTGGATCTTCTTAATGAGAGCGAGGTCGACCTTACCGGCCAGCAACTTCAGTTCGGCGATGACGAAGATGAAGGTGAGAACACTGAGGCTAAATTGGAGGAGATAGCATAGAAGGTGTTCGATGCAACCCAATCCAAGATGATGAAATGGATCATATGGGCACCTAAAGGAGGGGTGAATAGGTGCTACTCCAAATTTTAGTTCTTTTTCAATTTTAGAGTTAACACAAAGGTAAATTCTCTAGATATGCAACTAAGATGAATTTCCCTATATATCAACCTAACTACTAAGCGAGTAAAGTCAAAGGGAGTGGAACGAGATAACCATAGTGAAGCACGCAGAGACACATGATTTGTTTTACCGCAGTTCATTCCTTGTTAAGGGAAGTACGTCTGCGTTGGAGGGGTGGGTGGTACTAAGACCACCACGCCATAAAGGCCTCACCCTGTTCTCCGATGGATCTCGCCACCAAAGGTATGATTCACCTTCCACTATTTGGTACCCTTCTAGGCGGGAACCGGTGCCTTTACAACACTAGCAGGGCACGTATCCACAACTGAATTGGAGGCTCCCGTGATGACAACAAGCTGCCACAAGAACAAGTTAATAAATAATCGAAATAGAGAACTAGATATTTGCAAGAAATACTAGATCAAGAATCCTCTAATTGAATGGAGGGGAAATGGCGATCTTGATTGGTGTCGGTGTAGATCGAGGTCTCCTCCTTCGATTCCCCAAAGATCGGAGCCTTCGGGTGGTTGAACATGGAGATCTCGTGAGAATTAGAATCAACCTTTTTCGAATGAATCAACAAATCTGACATGAGGAGCAATTGGGGTATTTATACTCCCTGCCAAGATCCAGCCGTTGGACAAAAAAGGGCCAGATTATCCGGCCGGGGCAAACATCCGGCCCGAAATCGTCCGTCCCCTCTCTGTGTGACACGCCTTGGAAGCCTTTGGAAAAATCCTAGGGGCGGATTATCTGGCTCGGGAAAAAGCTCCGGCCCTGGCCGGTTAATCCAGGGAAAACTCCGCCCCTCTCTGGGTGACGCGCCTTGGATGCCTTTGATAAAGTTCCTAGGGGCGGATTCTCCGGCCTGGGAAAAAGCTCCGGCCCTGGCCAGTTAATTCAGGGAAAACTCCCCCCCTTCTAGGTGACGCGTCTTGGCGACCTTGGCGAGCTCGGTGGGGCGGATTATCCGGACCTTGGTAGGGGCGGATAATCCCCTCCCCAAAACACTGGTTTAGCTGCATTTGGGTGGAAACATATTCTGCACCACTAAACACACAATTAAATAGTCCTTGACATTGTTATGTAACACACAAAACACTAGAGATCATGAAATATTCTTTCAGATGGCCAAGAAGAAAAGATTGGTGAACTACACTGATATCGAGGACACTTGCTTGGTGCGGGCATGGTCACAGGTGTTGATGTTGCGGTGATTGGCACGGACCAAACTGGAAAGCGCTTGATGGCTCAAGATATCTCGAGCTCGTTGGGAACCCCACGAGGAGGTATGATGAGCACAGCAGTAAGTTTCCCTCAGTTATGAAACCAAGGTTATCGAACCAGTAGGAGCAAGAAAACAACTCCAAGGTGTTGTTACCAACTTGGAATCCTGCACAACACAACCACAGAACTTTGCCCCAACTTACAGTGAGGTTGTCAATCTCACCGGTTTTGCTGAAAACAAAGGATTAAACGTATTGTGTGGAAGATAGTAATTGCTTGCATAAAGTAAATAGTAAATAGTAAATTGTAGATGGTATATCAATGGTAAAAGAATGGACAGGGGTCCATAGTTCACTAGAGGTGATTCTCCTTAAGATAAATAGTGTAACACCCCAAAACTTCTAATCAAGATTATCAAGTTCTAATCACCCAAGTTTAGGGTTAACAAAAACTTTTATTAATAAAATGAATATGAATGCATGTGTGTTTTGCATTAATGTGTGATTGATTGAAAATGCCATGCTTGATTGTTACAAATGATGAGAAAAGGTTTAAATATGAATACTACATCATCTAGGCCATTTACAAACAAAAGAAAAAGAAAAAAATTAAATATGAATTAAATAACCAAATGGTCATTTTGGCTAAAGTTAACCACTAGGTCACTTTAGGTGTTCCTAGAAGAGAAATTCTAACCGAAACATTTCCACATCTTTTCACCCCTTGCTAGACCAAATAAAAGTGTATCCAGCCCACTTTACAAACTTACAAAAACATTTTCCAAACCCTTTGTCCCCTCTAGTGTCGAGCAAAGACCTGCACCAAAACCCTTTGGTCTGTGCAAAGTGGAGTCGCCAGCTTTTTCGTCACGCCGATAGTGGACAACGCGCCAAGATCATCGCCGCCCTCGCCCACGACGCGCACCAGACACGCCGCACTCCATCGCCACCCCCTGTCCAAGCCACGACCGCAGATGATCCCTGGACCACCCTAGCACCGCCGCGCCCTATGTCTCTATGCCATGCCCAGAAATCAAGGCCACTCGCCACCTAGACGCCACGCCGCCATGATCACAATAACCTCGCAGACACCCCCGTTCACCGCCGCGCGACCCGCAGCTCCCGCACACCGTCGCAAACACCTCCGCCTCTATGTAGAGCGCCGCACGCTCCCAACCAAACCACACCGCCCACGCCTCGCCTTTAAGCCAGCAACGATCGCCAGGGAACACAGCACCGTCCCCTAGCCTCAGCCGCGCCGCTAGCCTCCTATAGCGCCGTCACCGACGAGCCCGCGCCCGCACCGTTTGGTCCCTTCGCAACAGTATAAATGGAGACCTCGCCCGCCTCCATTCTACACACCCCAACACTCACCACTCCTCACTGATCCTTCCCCACTTCTTCCCGGAGCAAGGTGAGCTCTCCTTCGCCGGAATTTGGCTGGGCCCGCCGCTGCTGGAGGAGAAGGGCGCCGTCGATTTCGACCACCCCAAGACCTGCCGTGACCGCGCCTCGAACCGCTGCCGTCTACCACGTCGATCACCCCCATCGCCGACCCTAGCTGTAGCCCAGGTGAGCCTAGCCAGACCCCCACCGCCGTGTTAGGGTAAATTTCTCGCTTGAGCAGTTCGTCATCGACGATGACTCCCAGCCGTTAGATTAGAATTAGATCGTAGGGCTCAGATTCGCAGATAGCGTTTCGTTTATATGTAGTCGCTGACCAATGGGTCCGCGTTGTGCAGTGCACTTGGGCCGGCCCGTTTCCTTTCCCGCGCGTAGCCCAGAAATTCAAACTAGTATTTTCCCATTTAGTTTAAACTAGTTTCTGTCCACAGATTCAAAAATCAATTCAGAGAGTTTCACTAAACCAAATTGCATGATTCAAATTTTGTTAGAAAGATATTTAAATTATCTATCCAAGCCTCTTAGATTTAAATCATTTGGAGTTAGAGATAATCTATAGTAAAAATAATAAGATAGAGACTTTTGCAACTTCAAACATTTTTCAAAAATCAACCATAATAGCTTTTGAGTTGATTCCAACTCTTAAAAATCACATTTGACAAGATCTATCTAAATATGCAAAAATATTTAGGTTTGCATGCAGTGACTTTGGACTAGTATCAAAAGAATGCTATTAGGGCATTTCTAGTCACTTTAAATCTATTAAATGATAATCTTAAACCTTATAAAATATGATCAAACCTTTAAATCACATTCCCATGTATTAGAATATGTGGTGATGACATGTGTCCACATGATCTCATATTTTAAATGGAGAATATTAAATCTTAATTAATTTCAATTAGTAGAGATTACTTTTCTAAAAATAAACTAAACAAAAACTAAGTCTTTATTTCATGTGATGATTGTGATGATGCTAGATCATCAAGTGTGAGCCTTAGTGTCCTAAATAGAATTAGTTAAGTATTGTTTGATGATTGTGTACCCCGTATCTATTTATAGACGATAGTACCGACCCCGGATACGAGGAGGAGGAGTTCTACCTAGAAGAAGAGGAAAACTTCAACCACTGCTCTACTCAAGCCAAGCCATCACTAATTGCAAGATAACCTAAGCAAGATGCATTAGGCATGATTTGGTTATATACCTTTGATTATACCCATCCCAAGTTTTACTTGCAAGCTTTACTTTTAGTTAGTGCTTTTTGAGCCTTGGAAAAGTAGTATTGTAACTACCTCGGTGAACTACGCTCTAAGTTGCATGCCTGGATGAGCGAAAGTGGTTAAAATAGTACGGTGGGGCCCAGGGGCCACTCACAGTAGACGATCATTCGTCTAACCACTTCTAGAACATCGGTACAAGAACGCAGCGTGGTCGGCGGCGAAGGGATCAACTACATACACAAGTGAGTATGTATGCAAGCCATCATACAACAAGCTTGAGCCATTCCATCTAAAAAATAGAAATATTACACGCCATACCAAGATCCAAATATCCGGATAGAGATAATAGTTTAGGATAGCTCCTCATACATCAAACATCGTGTATCAAAGTGAGCGGAAAACAAGATCCGAGTACCGGATAAGAAGCAAATCGGCATAAGATGCCACATAAATAAACACATTCCCACGGATCTCGTGGATCCCCATCCCGGAATCTCTACACCGAGTGATCGTTGCCAACGCCATCATCTCCTCCACCCAAGATCCATCTTGCGAATACACTGCTCATCTGAATCAAACAATTTATCGTGTGAGACCCTAGGGTACTCAGCAAGTCTTTATGCCTCTAAAGGGACATAAACAGGGTGACGAATTGCGAAAAGCGAAAAACTAACAAGTCTATAGATACTCGTTAACCATCCGCCTAACCAATGATAGACGGATGTCCGTTAATTAATAACAACAGTTATAACAGTATAATTAACAGATCCATCCCCCTTCTCGCTTACCAACGAGAAAGCGGACGAACAACCCATCCGTTGGCAGTTTTTATTAACCATTCTATGAGTATTGCACTATTTACTAGTCAGGTACTTAGTCATATTAAAAGCGGTATTTTAGTTATACTTGTCTATGATCGAGAAACTATGCTTCAAGTCGTCCATAACCGCGGACACGGCTTTCAGAAAGATTTATCCTGTAGGGGTGCACAAATAGCAACACACACTCGATCAACCTCGGAAAAACCAAATCAAAACCCAACGAGGCATTCACGACAAAGCGATCACAGGATTCAGAAATATTTCAGCGGGCCACCCCATTAAGCTACCCGTAACGAAGTTGGCCGGCTCCGAGACAAACCCAAGGTTTGCGTCAATGGCTGTAAACGACTAGGAACCCGAAAGTGTGACTGGGCTTATCGATACCGCGAAAACACTCCGCATCCAAAACAGTACAGGTGCTCCACGCACAATCTTAAATAAAATAGTAAAGCATGGCATAAGTACAGGATAGTAACAAAGCCCCAAACTACTAATAGAAATGAATCAAGCTCTGGCTCAGGGGGGTCCATAAGACCTCCTGGATGTGGATAGTGCGAATAGTCAAGGAACAGGAATCAAGTACTCGGGGTCCTACGAGACACAAGTGAGCATGAAAAACCAAATAGCAGATATTGTCCACCGATGCCGCTTTCATTAGTTATCCCATTACTACTCAGGTTAAGTTGTTTAGGTACCTCGTTATCCATCAGACACTCACATACCCTACACATGCTGTTCTACGACTCGCATGGCTCAAACAACTCATGTAGTAATGGCTCATGGGATGGAGGAACAAGCTTCGGTGGAGTTTAAAAGTAAAGGCTATGCAGTACTTGGGATTCAATTTAATACAATCACGACTCAATGATGCAAGAACAAGATAGAGGCAATAGGTACTATATGTATGCAAGCATGTGATATTGCTTGCCTGGCAGCTCAGTTGAAGCGAGAGACGGATCTGGGTAGTACTTCTGGGATTCCTGGTATTTTCCTTGCTCGGCGTCTATTCGAAAGAAGAACCAAACAAACAAGGGCCAACATAAATAAAGTGCGCAAGCATATATATAAAATGCGACAAGCAAACAAGCATGCCATGATGAATGATGCATAATTTACATGGCAATAATGTAGCATGGCATGGGTGAGGTGTGGGGTGCGAGAATAAAGCATTTTATTAGGTTTTAGTCATGTTTTGCTCCCATAACACTTGCTGTCCACTTAATATTTATATGATGCATGGTGCAATTCAGAACATGAAATGCATAGTTAGAACGGGTTCGTCGCGCTGATCGATTTAGACATATTATTTGTCGAAATTGGAGTTGCGGATTTAAAGTTATAAATTTATTTAGAAAAAGACATTTATTGGCATTTTAATAATTTCGAAATTTTAAATTATGCAAAAATTATTTTGGATGGCATATTTGAATTCCTTGCATTTTTATGATCTCAAAACATATCCTACAAGTCAAATTTGGAACTATGGCTTAAAAGATATTACTACTTGTATTTTAATACCAAAAGGCCAAAATTGTCATTAGTTTGACTATATAAGGATAACCGAAACGGCAATTGTAATTTACATTCAAAATATTTAAACAAATTCATTTACCTTTCGTTTTGAAACTTTTCGAATTAGAGTTACACATAGAGATAGAGAGATGGGGTGTTCCTGCCGGCGCTGGGGTTTGGTCCCATGACCAGCCGAGAAGCAGAGCAAGGATGTACTACTGGGCTGACGAGCTTTGTTGCAAAGGATCGGGAGGCAACTTAATTATTAATAGTCAAGACAACAAACAGCTGAAACAAAATGCTCATGACAAAAACGTGCCAGCAGAAGGCCAACTTGAACTCTGTAACATCGCGTGTGTGGATGTCTCCAAAGAATTGAACCATGGTCTCGTCCAAATAATTGAACCATGGTCTCGGCCTGCACATGCTGCGGGAACCACCAGGACAAGACTCGCTGGATGAACATTGGGGATCCCTCGAACTTTAAAGGGATCGGGGCGGCGGAGGTTAACTGAATAACACTGCACGTTTTCTGAATTTGTACAGTGAGGAAATGGCGAACTTCGGAAGACGATTCCGAAGCGCTCAGGGCATAAAACTAGGAGAGGTTTAGGCAACGAGTTTTCAGAGACAAAACAAAATAAAACAATGGATTAAATATGCCTCGATGGGTTTTGATCCTAGGTCTTCAAAATTCAGATCAGAGAAATAGACACTAGACTAGCATCAACCAGATGATAGATCAAGACTCGCAGTTTATATAACGATGACAAGACAGAGTTTTGGACTGACGAACTGAAAATCGCGTCGCAAAACGAGCTAGCTGGTCCACACTTTGGAGGAAGATTCTGTGATATTTTCTGCACCGTTTTGGTTGAGATTTGGATCTGCGCGAAGAGGGGACAACCACGAATAGGAAAGGTCAAGGTGGCATCGTCGGACAAGGATCAGGTGCGCCGGTATAGGCGGAGATTCAGAGAGGTTTGCGGCTGTTTCCTGCAGCGTGACTGAACCTGACGAACTGTCTCGCGACAGCTGACGGTGACAGACGAACAGCGCGGCGACGCTGTTTTGCAAACGAGATACTGAGCTGTATACTGCTCTGATTTGAATAAGATCAAGTTTGTTGGAAAACTGCGACCACGGAGAAGAAGTTCTGTGCATGAACTTTCGCGAGAGAAGCAACGAATACGACGGGATCGCGACGGGAACAGAAAGGGTGCTGCAGCTGCGGACTGCTGCTGCCTGAACGACGTCTGCGCGCGGCGAGCTGCCGCTGATGCTACTACTGCTGCTTGCGGGCGAGGCTAAAGGCGCGCGGCGGCTGCTGTTTTGCGTGGCAAGAGGGAACGCGGCGCGCGGCGGCGCAAGATGCACGGCAACCAGAGAGCTGGGCGAGGCGGGGGGCTTACCGAGGTGTGGACGGCGATGTGGTGGCCGGCCAGGAGACGACAACGACGGCGGCGCACGACGTTGGTGACCAGGGCGCGACGGCGAGGGAGGGGAGGAATCTAGGGTTCAAGGCCTCGGATGGGGGAAAGGTGGAGAGGAGGAGAGGGGGCAGGTGAGCTGAAGCTAGCGAGGTGGTCACGCGCTCCGCGTGCAGCGAGCTCACCTGCTCGGCACGTGCGGTGGCTAGGAGAAGAAAAACAGGGCCTCGACTGGGTTCAGGTCTAGAACGTGCAAGGAATAGAAGTACAAGGCAAGAATTAGGAGATCCGCAAAATAGAAAAAAGAGAGAGATCACCGTAATGAAATAAACGAATCGAAGGGAACATGATATGGCAAGATTATAATGGATAGATCCACACACAACATATGGGCATTTATTTAAGCATGATTTCAAAAATTGAATAAGGCCCAACAAAAAGAATTGTGGAGCTTGCCTTTTCATATGGGATAAATGTAGTATAGGCATGCATGAAGATAAATAGGCCAAGCTAGTGTATGTGATCCACTAGATAACATATAGCCACAATTATGCTCAAACATGCTCATATTTCCAAATATAAACCATATAGAAGCTTCTACAAAGAAGTGGATCCATACCCAATTAATTACGAGCTAGAATTTAAATAAAAGAGAAATGCATCTGCTCATATTAATTAGGATGGTGGAATTTATATGGAGACCAAATAAAGGTGGTGGAATTAAAAGAGATATGCCCCCAACTCAACTTGGGCATTTAAACAATTATCAAGAACCAACTACAATGTATCAAGAGGCAAATACAATTAATATGAATACAAATGCATATGAAGAAGAACCAAATTAAAAGGGGTTTTATATGATGCTCAAATGCAAGGTGGCACGATGACATGAGCATGATATAATTATGATGCAACAATTATATGTAGGAAGTAGCAATTATATTACTAGACCATGTAGCATTATATATGTTAGACAGATGGGATGCTACAACTCTCCCCCACTAAACAGGAATCTCGCCCCGAGATTCTAGGAATAAGAAGAAGACACGAAGAGGGTAGGATACTTGGCACGGAGCTCGTCCTCGTGTTCCCAAGTGGCTTCATCAACGGAATGGTGCGACCACTGCACCTTGCAGAACTTGATGGACTTGTTGCGAGTCCTTCTTTCTGCGACTTCTAGGATTTTTATGGGGTGTTCTTGATAAGACAGATCTTCTTGGAGATTGATGAGTTCATGGTCCACGGTCCTGCCGGGATCCTTGAAGAACTTCTTGAGTTGAGAGATATGGAACACATCATGGACCTTGAGTTTTTTTAGGGAGCTCAAGAGCATAAGCGACTTCTCCTCTTCTTCCACGAACTTTGAAAGGACCGATGTATCTAGGAGCCAGCTTTCCTTTGATACCAAAGCGGTGCGTGCCTCTCATGGGAGCGACACGAAGGTAAACGAGATCATCAGGGACATACTCCATGTCCGTGTGCTTTCTGTCATAGTTGCTCTTCTGGCGACTTTGAGCAACCTTTAGGTTTTCAAGAATGATGTGAACCTTCTCCTCCACTTGAGTTACAATGTCGGGACCAAATAATGTTCTTTCACCTGCGCCCGACCAACCAATCGGAGTTTTGCATTTGCGACCATAGAGAACCTCAAATGGTGCCATCACTAGACTTTTCTGGAAGTTGATGTTGTAAGAGAATTCAGCATAAGGAAGGAATTCTTCCCGCTTCATGCCGAAAGAGATAACGCAAGCACGGAGCATATCTTCCAGAATCTGATTGATCCTTTCAACTTGTCCTTGTGACTGAGGGTGGTAAGCTGTGCTGAAGTTCAATTTTGTTCCCAAAGCATTTTGGAAACTTCCCCAGAACTTGGAAGTGGAGATGCTTCCACGGTCTGAACTGATCTCACGAGGAACCCCATACAGAGAGACAATTCTGTTAATATAGAGCTCAGCCAACTGAATTGCAGAGATTGTTTCCTTGACGGGAAAGAAGTGAGCCACTTTAGAAAGCCTGTCGATGAAAACAAAGATTGCATTGTTGCCCTTCTGCGACCTTGGAAAACCAGTTATGAAGTCCATCTCTACTTTCTCCCATTTCCATTCCGGAGGCTTCAATGGCTGTAGAAGACCGGAAGGTTTCTGATGGACAACTTTAACTCTGCGCCAGACATCACACTCCGAGACATACTTGGCACAATATCGTTTCAACCCAGGCCACCAATACTGTGTTTTCAAGTCCATGTACATCTTAGTGCTGTCAGGGTGGATAGAAAGAACAGAATCATGCGCCTCCTTGAGAACTTGCTCTCTTAAACCCGGGTAGTTCGGAACAAACATCCGGTGTTCAAAGAAAAGAGCGCCTTGATCATCGACGTGGAAGGACTCATACTTCGGAAGCTGAATGTTGGAGATGATCTTTTTAGTGTAAGGATCACCAAGTTGAATGGAGCGAACTTTTTCTTCCAAGAGAGGGGTTGCCAGAAGGTTCAGAAGATACCCTTGATCCACAATTTCAAGGTTGAGCTGACAGAATTCCTCGCACAAGAGAGGCTGTTGTTCTTCCACCACAAGGTTGTTGACATAAGCTTTTCGGCTGAGGGCATCGGCCATCACATTAGCTTTGCCCGGAGTGTAGTTGATGGTCAAATCGAAATCATTAATTGCTTCAATCCACCTCCTCTGACGAAGGTTGAGATCAGGCTGTGTGAAGATATACTTCAGACTCTTGTGATCAGAAAAGATCTCACAACGGTTGCCAAGCAAGTAGTGCCTCCATACTTTCAAAGCAAAGACAACTGCTGCGAGTTCAAGGTCATGTGTTGGATAGTTGAGCTCGTGAATTTTCAACTGACGAGAGGCATATGCAACGATTTGCTTTTCTTGCATAAGGACCGCACCTAATCCTTGCAAGGAGGCGTCACAGAATATCTGGAAAGGCTTTGATGTATCTGGAGGAATCAAGACTGGTGTGGAAGTGAGCTTCTCTTTGAGTGTTTCAAAGCTTGCTTGACATGCAGGAGACCAAAAGTATTTCTTGCCTTTCTTGAGGAGATCGGTAAGAGGCTTCGCAATCTTCGAGAAGTTCTGAACGAGCGAAGCGATAATTAGCCAAACCAAGGAAACTCCGGACTTCTTTGACATTTATGGGTGGAAGCCACCAACAATTGTCTTAACAGCTTAAGGTTGTGGCAATGCCCTTGGCAGAGATAACGTGACCAAGGTAGGTGACTTCAGGCAGCCAGAACTCACACTTGGAGAACTTTGCATACAGGCGGTTCTCACGAAGCTTGTTTAGGACACACCGAAGATGTTCTTCATGTTCTTCCTTTGACTTAGAATAGACTAGGATGTCATCCAGATAGACCACAACGAACTTATCAAGATACTCCATAAAAACCGAGTTCATAAGCCTCGAGAAGGTGGCAGGTGCGTTGGTGAGACCGAAAGACATGACCGTGTACTCATACAGGCCATAGCGGGTGGTGAAAGCTGTTTTGGGAACATCTTCTTTGCGAATCTTGATTTGATGATATCCACTTCTCAAGTCAAGTTTAGAGAAAACCACAGCTCCAGCTAGCTGATCGAAGAGATCATTAATCCACGGAAGGGGATATTTATTCTTGATGGTTTTAGCATTGAGAGCCCGATAGTCAACACAAAGTCTATCAGTTTTGTCTCGCTTCTTCACAAAGATGGTTGGGTTACCCCAAGAAGAAGTAATGTGCTGAATGAAACCCAACTTCTCTTGTTCATCAAGCTGATGTTTGAGTTCAGCCAACTCAGCAGGACACATTTTATAAGGCCGCTTGGAGATAGGAGCGGTACCAGGTTCAAGCTCAATCACAAACTCGACCTCTCGATCAGGAGGCATACTTGGCAACTCTTCAGGAAAAACATCTGGAAACTCACAGACCACCGGAACACTCTGAATAGCTTCCATAACATCATCATTCAGAGCCGCCAAAGAGAAAAGCTGAATTGCAGGAGTCGGACTTGGAGAATAGACTATATGGCCTTCAGGAATTTTCAGAGAAACCGAGCGTTCAGCACAATCAATCACAGCTGCATTTGCTGTTAGCCAATCCATGCCCAAGATAACATCAATGTCAGAATTGCCCAGAATAATTAAGGAAGCCGGGAACAAAGAACCACCAATCTCAATTTGATTGCCATGGCTGATTTTGGAAGATGCCATTGTTGCCCCAGGAGAAAGGACCATCAAGCGCTTAGGAAGCGCATCCATTGCTAACTCATTCTCATTTGCAAACTTGTGAGAAATAAAAGAATGCGATGCACCAGAATCGAACAAAACTCGTGCAGGAACTGAGTTAACAGAAAGCATACCCATCACAACTCCAGGTGCATGCTCAGCTTGAGCGATGTTGACACAGTTGGCACGAGCAACCGTGGACCCAGGCTTGGTGTTGATGTTGAGAGCCCGAGGTGGAGGTGCACGAACCATAGAAGAACTTGCCGCAGGTCTTGGAGGTGGTGGAGGAAGAGCTTTGTTGTTCATGGGACAACTTCAGTGTTGATGCCCAGTGTTTCCACAAGTGTAACAAGCCCAGCAACGATCTAAACTAGACGCCTCTAATTTATCAATTTCAAGTTTTACGTGGCTTAGGGCTTTCGGAGATAGAACCATTCTCACCTACGAACATGAACCACAACGAGGATAACCAAGTTATTAGCAACTCGTTGTAAATCAGATATTGACTATAGTAGGAGAGACAGACACCCTCCAACCACTTATGCAAAACAAGTTGCATGTCAGTCATGGAACCGGTCTCATGTACGATGACATGTAAGGTTGGTCCGGGCCGCTTCATCCCACTATGCCACCAATATCCAAAATACATAGAAGATGCAATAACATGATCATCATCGCCCACATATAAACATATGTGTACTACCCGTGCAAAGCACCTACGCATAGATCAGGCTCTGATACCACTGTTGGGTCCATAGCATAGAAAACAAAAAAATTCCTACAATGAGAACTACGCCAAGATCTATCTACTAGGTACAAAGCAACGGGTGGAAATACATCCAACGAGAACTTACCCTCGAAGACAACGAGTTTTGTTAACGAGTAGGAACTCGTGGTTGATATAGTCGTACATTGCAGCGCATCCGTACTCGCACACACGTCCAAACCACCGGATAACCTCCACCTCCTCACTCCAGCGATCCAGCGGAAGCAGCAACTCCTTCCAGACGAAATGCCACCGGGAACATGTATCTCGCTAATCCAAGACCATGGGAGAATAATTCTAGAGGGGGAGAGAGATCCTTCACAAGGAGGTGTGAGGAAGAAGGAGGAGGAGGAGGGCCTTTTATAGGAGGAGGGGTGTGCCCCTCCTCTCCATGGCCGGCGCATGGGGGTGACTCCTCACCTCCCCCATTCATGTGGTGGTAACCCCTCCACATTAAAATGCCTCTTCACATTCCCTTTTAAAGTCCCCACATTAAATGCATTAAAATTCTCCAAGTTTAATGCTCTCTCATTTAATAAAACTCTTTTATTAAATTTATTCAGAATTTTGTTAATTACTTTAATTAACAAACATTCACATATAACCCCTTGCAATATTTCAATATCACATGCAGAACCACTTTCTGCAATTTCACCCGAAACAATTTCCGGTTTCTATCGAAACAATTCCTGCGCTTTGCAATTCTTTCGTCTAAAACATATGTGCTCCAAAATGGTGCCCGGTAACTCTTAAGTGTGTCACCCTACGGTTCGCGAATAATGCAAACATGATTGAGACTCCTCTCAGATCAATAGTCAGAAGCGGGACCTGGAGATCCATACTGACTCCTGCATATTCAACGATGACTTCTGTGATCGTGAGATTAATCCCTTTGTCTCATGATATAATACATGTCCGAGATTCGATCATCGGTATCCAAATACCTAGTTTGATCTCGTTACCGACATGCACTCTTTTCTCGTTCCCGTGATATAACATTCTAGTGATCGCATCACTTGCTTTCAAGCTATCTCAATGTGATATCACCGAGAGGGCCCAGAGTATATCTATCCATCATCGGGATTGACAAATTCCACTCTTAATCCATGAGCCTCAACATAACACCTTCGTATTACTGAACCCATCTTTATAGTCACCCTGTTACGGTGTGACGTTTGATGTTATCAAGATACTCTTCAGGTGTTAGCAATTAACATGATCTCATGGTCTAAGGATAAAGATTACTTCGTATGATGTTATAGCAATATAAACATAATGACTTGATCGTAATGCTATACTTCGGATGAATGTTCATCACATCATTCCACCAATGGTATGACCTTGTTATTAACAACATCCAATGTCCATGATCACATGTATTGTTGTTTCCGATCAATACAATTCTAGCATGCAAAATAAACATCTATCATATATAAGGAATACATAATAACAACTTTATTATTGCCTCTTAGGGCATATTTCCTTCACATCTATGACTAATAATCCACCTTCAGGTTATCATCCGAACCCCCTCCAGTATTAAGTTGCAAGCAACCGATAATTGCATTACGCATTGCATGTAAAGTAAACAATACGATTGTTCTATGAACAAAGGATTGCTGTTTTCTCCCTAGTGGCAACATCACATCTAGTACCTTAGAGATTTCTGTCACTTCCCCAAATTACTAGAGGCATGAACCCACTATCGAGCATAAATACTAACTCTTGGAGTTGCTAGCATCTACTTGGCCAAGTTAGCTACTAACAACGGAAAGCATGCAAGATCACAAATAACAAAGACATGATAGAATCAATAATCAATCTGAAATAGCATCTCAATATCCATCGGATCCCCGCAAACACAACATGTAGGATTACAAATAGATGATCTTGATCATGAACGGAGCTCACAAGATCTAAACATGATAGCACAAAGGAGAAGAACCAGCCATCTAGCTGCTACATGGACCCGTAGTCCAGGGATGAACTACTCACGCATCACACCGGAGGCTTGCATGGTGATGAAGAAGGCCTCCAGGGTGAATTCTCCCCTTCGGCTGGGTGCCGGGAAGAGCTTCAGATCCCTCCCGATCTAGGGATGGAGATGACGGCGGCTATAGACTCTTTCGTGGAATTTTTATCGAGTACTTAGGGTTTCTGTATCGGAGGCGATATATAGGCGAAAGGGGAGGCCGATGGGGTGCCTTAGGCAGCCAGACCACCCCCTGGCACGGGCCAGGCCTGACCGCGCGGCCTGGTAGTGTGGCCGGCCCCTGGCCCTTCTCCGTCTCGTATTCTGGCTCCGTGTCCCCCTCGATGAAAAACTGACTTTGGCTTTTGTCCCGTCCAATTTCGAGAATATTCATTTTCTGACTTTCCTGGAACCAAAAAGCAGAAAACAGGCAACTGGCACTGTGGCATTTTGTTAATAGGTTAGTCCAAGAAAGTGTATAAAAAGTACTCCAAACTATGGACAAAACATAAGAAAGTAGGTAAAACCAAGCATGGAACATCAAAAATTATGGATACGTTAGCAATGTATCAACATCCCCAAGCTTAACTCTTGCTCGTCCTCGAGTAGGTAAGTGATAAAAAGAAAGAATAATTTTTGAGGTGACATGCACCATCATAAACTTGATCAAAGTATTTGTAAAACATTGATAGCTGGGATCATAGTACTTCAACATAGCATGAAAGATAAAGTTCTAACAATAAAACATAGCAACTATGTTGCAACATGAAAAGGCGGACACAAAAGATTCATGAATAACAATACTTTGCAAGACGTTTGTTTGTTTCACATAAAGAAAACATAGCATAGTGGCATTCAGCTTGTCCCTCATAGAGTAGCAAACATAAATGCATAGGACACCTTCAAAGTTTATGGTACTTATTAGCTTTCAGCTCTCATTGCCGCTATCATAAGCATCTTGAAGTGATTAAGGTTAAAGTGAACAAACTATGGAGTATATGCTTGACAAAGTATAAGTTGGAAATCTCATGTCCCTTGAATACGAGGGCTGCTCCTCATGCTACTCAAGTTTAGTTACCGGTAAGTTCTTGTCATAGTAAGTACATGTGTATCATAGAGAACATAACGGGTACCCTTGCCCGATGATACGGAAGAATCCCCATATCAAAATGACAAGGCAAGCAGACAACGAGCATCTAAACAATCTTCTTATTTACCATGGGAAAATGGTGCTTTCTTTTCTCCTTCCTCTTTTCTCATATATATTTTTTTCTCTTTTTTCTCAATATCTGACTCTTTTTTTATAAGAAGAATGCTTCATAGACAGCTCATTATGGTTACGCTGCAGGTTTCCACCATGACAACATGGATTAGATCGACGGCCCAGGCATTTCTCTAACACACATACATAACTCCATGGACTTACAAGCTCCCCTTTCATTTCACACCGACGACATCCATAGACAAAAGAGCATGATATCAACTAGGTACAAAGTACAAGTGCAATGTTGAAAGCGTTCCCCATGACAACATGGTTCTGCTAATCCCCAACATATAAGTGCAAGCATATACAACATAGACGACACAATGGTTCATGTTTATTAAGGGCAAGAAAATTAAAGTGTGTCATCAAGTTCGTGAGAGCTTTAATCACTAGTTTTCTCATAACAAGTTTAATTCAGCAGGTAGATAAAAACATGAATATACTTGGAATAGCAAATGCTAATAGGTAGGTATGGTGGACTCTTTGGAATAACTTGGTTTTAGGAGTTGGATGCATGAGTGGAACTCATACTTGGTTATGGAGGCTAGCAAAAGACTGGGAGCGACCAACTAAGAGAGCAATAATGGTCATAATCATGCAGAGCGACAAAACATCATTAATCAAAGCATAAAGTGATACTACAAGTCGAAAACTAAAGGATCATAAAGTCTATGGTGACTTGGGATAGTCATAACATGGTGTGAGCATGCGCCAAGTCAACCCAAATAAAGCATCAAAGGAAAATACCACAATATTATGCTTTAATATGCTAAAACAACGCATGATTCTTCCAAAGCACATTAAGCAATCTCAATTGTTTATAACATGTCATGCTACAACAAAGATCACTAAGCATAAAGGCAAAACAATATCAAGCATGGCATGACAAAGCATAGGTCACAGTCAAAAACAAGCTCTCTTTACCACTTAAGCATGAACTTTTCCTACTCTTTTCCAATCCAAACCAAACTATTTGAAAACCAATGTATGAAAGAGGGGGTCCAACCAATTTATTCAGCAAACTGAGAAAAACAAGCAAACGAAAACCAAAAACAAAAACGAAAAAGAAGACGCTCCAAGAATAACACAATTGTGCATGAAACAATAAAAATGAAGTGTTTGGAAGAAACCTGGGATTTTTATTGATGAAGAAGGGGATGCCTTGGGCATCCCCAAGATTTGACGCTTGTACCTCTTGAATATTTATTGGGGTGACACGGGGTGGCATCCCCAAGCTTGAGCTTTAGTCCATTATTCATCTCATTATATCATTCTCTCCATACACCTGAAATTTTTCCTTCATACAAAACTTCACACAATCTTTATTAGCAACATTAGTGCACTCAAGATAATAAGTCTTTAGGTTCAGTTTCAACACCAATAAAACTTCCATTAAAACATAAGATACTGTAGCACTTCCCTCAAAAAGCTCAATTCCCCAAAAGAACTCAAAAAGGATCAACAAGAAGCAAATGCAAAAAATGGCAGAAATCTGTCAAAACAGACCAGCAGGTAAAAACCAATTTTTTTGAAGACCTTCTGTTGCTCAAATCAAAAAGTGTTGAACTAACGAAAGTTAGATAACAACCTGGGGCAGAAGCACAAAAATTCAAGCCTCTAAACGACGCACAGAGATTTTACACGTATTTTTACGGTGAAGTATAGAAATCTGTTTCGGGACAGCAACTTTCCCAATCATTACTTCTCTCTCACTAGAGGTTACTCTTGGCACAAAAAGCAAATAAAAAGGATAAGGAGAGGTTATTAATGAAGTAATAACTTTCAAGACTCATCTAAAACTTTTGGTTTATCTCCCAATAAGTACTTTTGTTTAACGCCTTTAAGTTAGGCATAAGAAGCAAGAAAAAGAATCAAGTGTTCTCAAAAGAAGAAGCATTAAGAGAAATTTTTGTTTTCATAGGAGCAGCAAAAGAAATATTCTCTCTCTTCTTAGGGAAGTGTTCTATACCTTTCTTGAGTGGGAGTTGATATTTAATGGTGCCTTCTTTCATATCAATGATGGCACCAACAGTTCTAAGAAAAGGTCTTCCCAAAGTAATAGGACAAGAAGCATTGTATTCAACATCCAAAACATAGAAATCAACGGGGACATAGGAATCATTAACCATAATAAGAACATCATTAAGACTCCCCATGAGTTTCTTTTTAGCATTAGCATCAAGTGGGACATTCAAATAACAATCTTCAAGAGGAGGCAAATCAAGCATATCATAAATCCTTCTAGGCATAATAGAAACACTACTATCAAGATCACATAAAGCTTTGAAATCAAAATCATTCACTTTCATATTAATGATGGGTTCCCAACCATCTTCTTGTTTCATAGGAATAGAAGCTTTATGTTTCATCTTTTCTTCTTTAATTTTTATAAGAGCATCAGTAATGTGTTTTGTAAAGGCCATCTTCATAGCACTAGCATTAGGACTTTTAGCAAGCTTTTGTAGGAACTTAATAACTTCAGAGATATTGCAACCATCAAGATCAAAATCATAATTATCATCTAAAGTAGCAGAGTTATTACTAGCCTCAATACTAGTGGTAGTGATAGTAGAAACACTAATGTTTCTAGCAATTTCATATTCTCTTTCCCACTTAGCATGCAATTCAGCTAATAGTCTAACATTTTCATCAATTCTAACTTGTATGGAATTAGTAGCAGCAAAGGTATTATCAATAGTTTCAGGTTTAGCAGCCATTTTATTCAAAGAAGATTGAGCTTTAGCCAATGATGCTATATTTCTTTCAGAATTAGAGAGTTTTTCTTCAATAGTTTTATTGAAAGCAGTTTGTTTACTAATAAAATCGTTAAGCATAACTTCAAGTTCAGAGGGAGCACTCCTATTATTGTTGTAGGATTTTCCATAAGCATTAACATTGTTGAGAGGATATGGCCTATAATTGTTGTTACCAAAATTATTCCTGTAGGCATTGTTGCTAAAATTGTTATTTTTTATAAAGTTCACATCAACTTGCTCTTCTTGAGCAACCAAAGTGGCTAAGGGAACATGATTTGGATCAATATGAGCTTTCCCATTAACAAGCATAGACATAATAACATCAATTTTATCACTCAAGGAAGAGGTCTCTTCAACAGAATTTACATTCTTACCTTGTGGAGCTCTTTCAGTGTGCCATTCAGAATAGTTAACCATCATATTATCCAGAAGCTTTGTTGCAGCACCCAAAGTAATGGTCATAAAGGTACCTCCAGCAGCAGAATCTAGTAGGTTTCTTGAAGAATAGTTCAATCCTGCATAAAAGGTTTGGATAATCATCCAAGCAGTCTGTCCATGAGTGGGACAATTCTTTACCAAAGATTTCATTCTTTCCCAAGCTTGAGCAGCATGTTCATTATCAGATTGTTTAAACTTCATTATTTCACTTCTCATAGATATAATCTTAGTAGGAGGATAGTATTTTCCAATGAAAGCATCTTTGCATTTAGCAAGAATCAATACTATTCCTAGTTAGGGATTGCAACCATTCTTTAGATTTTCCTCTCAAAGAGAAAGGAAACAATTTAAGCTTAATAATATCCCCATCTATATCCCTATGCTTTTGCATCTCACAAAGTTCAACAAAGTTATTTAGATGAGCAGCAGCATCTTCATTACCAATACCAGAAAATTGTTCTCTCATAACAAGATTGAGTAAAGCAGGTTTAATTTCAAAGAAAGTAGCTTCAGGAACAGGTGGAGCAATAGGTGTGCACATGAAATCATTGTTGTTGGTGCTGGTGAAGTCACACAACTTAGTGTTCTCAAGAGTAGTCATTTTTTGTGTTTTTAATAAAGAAAGCAAACTAGTAAAACTAATTTTTTTGTGTTTTTGATAAAGAAACAAGCAAACTAAGCAAAAATAAACTAAGCAAAACAAAAACAACAAAGTAAAAAGATTGGTTATGAGGGACTCCCCTTGTGAAGATGTCCTTGACTCCCCGGCAACAGCGCCAGAAAAGTACTTGCTGACTCGTGTAATAACGAGCTCGTTGGGGAACCCCAAGTGGAAGGTATGATGAGCACAGCAATACGTTTCCCTCAGTTATGAAACCAAGGTTATCGAACCAGTAGGAGCAAGGAAACACCTCCAAGGTGTTGCTAGCTGACCTTTGGCAGGGCGCACTACCGGTGCTAGCAGCAACATGGAAACCTACACAACACAACCATAGAACTTTGTCCCCAACTTACAGTGAGGTTGTCAATCTCACCGGTTTTGCTGAAAACAAAGGATTAAACGTATTGTGTGGAAGAAAGTAATAGTTTGCAAAAAGTAAACAGAAACCAGTAAACAATTGTAGATTGATGGTAAAAGAAAGGACCGGGGTCCATAGTTCACTAGTGGTGGCTCTCCTTAAGATAGATGACATGTTGGGTGAACAAATTACAGTAGGGCAATTGACAAACATCGAGAAAGCATACATGCATATACTAATCATCTTGACTCCTTTGAGATTTGATTGGGCATTAAAACATTATACATAGATCGTAATCCAACTGCATCTATGACTAATAATCCACCTTCAGGTTATCATCCGAACCCCCTCCAAAGATTAGTCATAAGCATGTATAATTGCATTACGCATTGTGTGTAAAGTAAACAATATGATTGTTCTATGAACAAAGGATTGCTGTTTTCTCCCTAGTAGCAACATCACATCTAGTACCTTAGAGATTTTTGTCACTTCCCCAGATTACTAGAGGCATGAACCCACTATCGAGCATAAATACTAACTCTTGGAGTTGCTAGCATCTACTTGGCCAAGATAGCTACTAACAACGGAAAGAATGCAAGATCACAAATAACAAAGACATGATAGAATCAATAATCAATCTGAAATAGCATCTCAATATCCACCGGATCCCTGCAAACACAACATGTAGGATTACAAATAGATGATCTTGACCATGAACGGAGCTCACAAGATCTAAACATGATAGCACAAAGGAGAAGAACCAGCCATCTAGCTACTACCTGGACCCGTAGTCCAGGGATGAACTACTCACGCATCACACCGGAGGCTTGCATGGTGATGAAGAAGGCCTCCAGGGTGAATTCTCCCCTCCGGCAGGGTGGCGGGAAGAGCTTCAGATCCCTCCCGATTTAGGGATGGAGATGACGGCAGCTATAGACTCTTTCGTGGAATTTTTATTGAGTACTTAGGGTTTCTGTATCGGAGATGATATTTAGGCAAAAGGGGAGGCCGAGGGGGTGCCCTAGGCAGCCAGACCACCCCCTGGCACGGGCCGGGCCTAGCCACGCGGCCTGGTAGTGTGGCCGGCCCCTGGCCCTTCTCCGTCTCGTATTCTGGCTCCGTGTCCCTCTCAGTGAAAAACTGAATTTGGCTTTTGTCCCGTCCAATTCCGAGAATATTCATTTTTTTGACTTTCCTGGAACCAAAAACAGCAGAAAACAGGCAACTAGCACTGTGGCATCTTGTTAATAGGTTAGTCCAAGAAAGTGTATACAAAGTACTCCAAAGTCTGTACAAAACATAAGGAAGTAGATAAAACCAAGTGATGACCCACAAGTATAGGGGGTGTATCGCAGTATTTTCGAGGGAAGTGAAACCCAATTTATTGATTCGACACAAGGGGAGCCAAATAATATCTATAAGCCTTAACAACTGAGTTGTCAATTCAGCTGCACCTGGAAACAATCTTGCTCAAATGATTTATCGAGTAACAGTTTTGTAGTAGGAATAGTAAAGTAACGGCAGTAGTAAAGTAAAGACAGCAGGAACAATAGCAATAAACAGTAGGATTCGAGTGCGGTAGGCATAGGGATGGATGGACGGGCGTTGCATGGACAAGACAATTCACATAGCAATCAGAGCATAGGGCAATTGCAGATAAATAAGATAAAGCATCCAAGTACTAGATAATCCTAGGCATGTGTTCCATATATAGTCATACGTGCTCGCAATGAGAACTTGCGCAACATCTTTTGTCCTGCCAACCCATTTGCAGCGGGGCCTCAATGGAACTACTATCAATTAAGGTGCTCCTTGTAATAGAGCACCGGAGCAAAGCATTAACACTCCATGAACACATGTGATCCTCACATCAAAGCCATTCCCTCCGGTTATCCTGATTTCTGTCACTTCAGGGCCATTGGTTCCGGACAACAACGTGTGTATACAACTTGCAGATAAGACCATAAACAATACTATCATAATGAATCAATAACATGTTCAGATCTGAAATCATGGCACTCGGGCCCTAGTGACAAGCATTAAGCACAACAAGTTGCAACAAAGTCATAAAGCACTAATAAAAGATACTAGGCACCATGCCCTAACAATCTAATGCCATTACATGAACGATCTCATCCAATCCCTACCATCCCCATAGCCTACAGCGGGGGATTACTCACTCATAGATGGGAGAAACATGGATGGTCAATGGAGAAGCGATGGTGATGATGATGGCGATGATCTCCTCCAATTCCCCGTCCTGATAGGGTGCCAGAACGGAGTTTCTGGTGCTGTTTCGTGGAATCTGGTGGTGGCGGCTGATACATTGCAAATGTATCTATAATTTTTGATGTTCCATGCTTAGTTTTATCCACTTTCTTGTGTTTTGTTCCAACTTTGGAGTACTTTTATTATGATTTCTTGGACTAACCTATTAACAAGAGCCATAGTGCCAGCTGCCTGTTTTCTGCTGTTTTTTGTTCCAGGAAAGTCAGAAAATGAATATTCTCGGAATTGGACGGGACAAAAGCCAAAGTGCCTATTTTTCCGGAAGGGATCAAGTGCCAGAATACAAGACGGAGAGGGTGTTGGAGATATGCCCAAGAGGCAATAATAAAGTGGTTATTATCATATCTTCACACTTATGATAAATGTTTACATACCATGCTATAATTGTATTAACCGGAAACATTAATACTTGTGTGATTTGTAAACTAAAATAAGAGTCCCTAGTAAAGCCTCTTGTTAAACTAGCTTGTTGGTTAATAGATGATCATTGTTTCCTGATCATGAACATAGAGATGTTATTAACAACAGGGTCATATCATTAGGAGAATGATGTGATGGACATACTCCTATAGATAAGCGTAGCATAAAGATCAAGTCATTTCAATAGTTCAATTGCTATATGCTTTCTGATACATAGTAACCTAATTCCTTCGACCATGAGATCATGCATATCACCTTTACCGGATGGATGCTTTGATGTCATCAAACACCACACCGTAACAGGGTGGCTATAAAAGTGGCATTGGGTGTTCGGAAAGTATTGGTTGAAACACATGGAATCAAGAGTGGGATTTGTCCATCCACATGACAGATAGATATTCTCTAGGCCCTCTCGGTGAAATGTCATCCAATTAGCTTGCAAGCATGTGAATTGGTCACAAGGGATCACATATCACGGGAACGAGAAAAGAGTACTTATCGATGTGAGGTTGAACTAGGTATGCGGAGATACCGCGATCATAAACCTCGGATAAGTAACATATCGTGAGACAAAGGGAAATTGGTATCGTATGTAAGTGGTTCATTCGATCGCAAAGTAATCGTAGAAATATGTGGGAGCCATATGAATTTCAGATTCCTCTATTGGTTATTGTTCGAGAAGTGTCTCGATCATGTCCGCATAATTCACGAACCGTAGGGAGACACTTAAGGATTGACGTTGTTTGAGTAGTTATGGTATTATGAAAGAGACCGAATGTTGTTGAGTCTCGGATGGGATCCGGGATATCACGAGGAGATCCGGAATGGTCCGGAGAATAAGATTCATATAAGGAAAGTCCCATTTCAGAGTTGGGGAATGGTTAGGTGTTTTCATCGGGAACATTCTAGAAGGTCCGGAATGTCGGCACTCCGGAGGGAAGGGTACATGAATGTGTCATTGCAAGTTGGAATGATTGCATCATGTACTAAGTGTTCTTGCTGTCCCAAATAAAGGATTAAATTGAATCCTAAATTGAAAAAGTCAAGCGGCTAGTTTGAAAGTCAAACGGCAGTTTTGGGAAGTGGGAGGAGAGGAGGAAACGACTTGGGGGAGTCCTCCTCCCCAAGCATGGCCAGCCCTAGGCCGAGTTGGGGAGGACTCCTCCCTCCCCGCCAGCCCTCCCACCTATAAAGGGAGGCAGGGCTCCCTCCCAACACAACACAAGACACACAAGTTCCTATCCTCTAAACTAGAAACTAGACCTAGACCCGGTTTAGAGCTGTTTGGTTTAGAGCCTTCTAATTGGTTTAGAGCCTTCTAATTGGTGTGTCTAATTACTAGACCACTAATAGCCTCTCTCATAAGCTCCACCATACTGCACCGGCTTAAGGCGAAGCCTGGGATTTCCCTCTACTTAGGTACCACGCCGTTGTCTTTGCCGGAATCGCGAGGAGAGTGCTACAACCTCCATTTTCTTTGGAACAAGGGAGAGGAAGGTCTTACGTCGAAGTGCAGGCGTGTGACCGACTGGAGGCTGAGGAACGCCTGGAAGGATCGTCTCTGCGATCTTGAGATCGGAAGAAATCGACTACATCACCCACGAGAATCTGCTCTCGTTAACCGCTTTGGAATCTTCGAGGGTGAGTTCCTCTATCGACTCGTTGCTACAATCTAGTAGATAGATCTTGGCTTGTTTGTTTGTATGCGATAGAAAATTTTTGTTTTCCATGCTACGAACCCCTATAGTGGTATCAGAGCCGTGTCTATATGTAGATCTGTTGCACGAGTAGAACACACTGGTCATTGTGGGCGTTGATGCTTTTATTGTCGATTGCCTTTTGTGTACTTTGCATCTTGCGGTATGTTGGGATGAAGCGGCGGGCTAACCTTACATGACATCGTTCATGAGACTTGCTCCACGCTTGACATGCAACTTGTATTGCATAAGTGGCTTTGCGGGTGCCTGTTTCTCCTAGCATAGTAAAGATCCAATTTACAACGGGTGATCAACAATACTAGTATCAATGTTGTGGTTCTTGTTCGTAAGTTAGAACGACACTTATTGAAAGCCCCAAACCACGTAAAATATGCAAAGCAAGTAGAGGCGTCTAACTTTGTTTTGCGGTGTCTGATGATGTGATATGGCCATGATTGTGATTATATTTGATGTATGCAATGTTCTTTATTGTAAGTTGGCAACGGCGAGAATATATGGTTGTCTTTAATTTCTGTTAAGACCTGCGTGTCTATTCAAAATAGTTGTAATAGTTGAAGCTGGTGACAACCATGAAGAAGCGTCATTGACCTTGATGCTATGCGGTGATGATGGAGATCATGTTAGCTTGAAGATGGAGATCGGAAGCACAAAGAAGAAAGGCCATATCATATCACATATTATGAATTGCATGTGATGTTAATCCTTTATGCATCTTGTATTGCTTAGTAGACAACGGTAGCATTATAAGATGATCCCTCATGCACATAAATTTCAAGTTCTAAAGTGTTCACCCTTAGTATGCACCGTTGCCAAAGCTTGCTGCTTCGAAGCACCACGTGATGATCGGGTGTCTTTGATTCCGCGGGTGACTACAACGTAAGCAAGCCAGATTTGCTTATGCGGTAGCTAAGGTTTGATCTTGACGAGCCTAGCATGTACAGACATGGCCTCAGGAACACGGATCGCCGAAAGGTAAAGCATGAGTCATATAGTAGATATGATGAACATGTTGATTGTTCGCCATTGAAGCTGCATCAACTCTCGTGATGATCGGTTTTGATGTGGTGGATTTGGTTCGTGTGATCACTAAAACAATGTGAGGGATGTTGTTTTGAGTGGGAGTTCACCTAGATTAATTTAATTATTAATTAGAACTCAATTTATCATAAACTAAAATCAAAGTGAATTTGCATAGTTGTTGTAGTCATTGGCATCCGTTTACCACCTTGCGCTTAGTTATAATTGAGATGATAGAACTATAGAATTCTGGTTAGTTACTTTACGAACTGGTATCGTATTGTTTTGAAGTGTTAATCTAAAGTTTAAAAGTCCTATTGCAAACTTTCAGTAAGTTTTGTTTACTCCATGAAGTTTAATAGTTGGTATTAAAATCAAGAGTAACAATTCCAATGTTAGTATATGAGTATCATGTTTGTCTCCATGATTCTTGATATTCAAAGGATTGTCTTAATATCAAGGTTATCTAGGATCTGAAAGAGTTGTTTCAGAAACCATGATGTGTGGAAGATATTGTGATATCTGAAACGAAGTTTTGGTTACAACATGATAGAGTATAATATGGCAAAGTCATGTTCTCATGTTTGATGAGAATTTGCAAAAGGTTGGAGACACTAGTTATCCTAATCTTCCAAAAGGTTTTGGAGAGCAACATTATACTCACGATTCACCGTTATAAGCTAAAGTAGCTTGATCATGGATAAGTCCATGATGAGGTGAATATTTGATGTAGGTAAAATATTTACTACACCAAGAGATTACTAAAGAAAGGAATTTGAAAGAACACCAAACATTTGATAATGGTGATCTACTTCAAAGTGCAAGTCCAAAGACATTGGTATTTAACTATACACGCTTTGGACTATGTGTCATAAGTATGACTCCACTGTTGATGTTGATAGATTCTTTCAAATGTAAAAGGAAATCTTGAAGAGAATCTCATAAGTATATGGCAGAAAAGAAAAGACTAGAATTGTTCAGTTTAAGTATATAGATGATATGCGTGTTATGGCTATATTCTTTGCTTATTAAACAATGTGGTTCTTAAGTATTTGATACTGAATTTGTTGGTGTGAATCGTCATACGAAACAACACAATTCATGAACTACAATGGCCTAAGTAACTAGCAAAAGAATAGGTGATGATGTTCATCGAGAACAAATAAAGGGTTATTGTGTTGCTCGTTAAACATCAACGCTTGCCTTCAAGATTTGTTTTATCAGGTATTATGAGAACAAAAGGGTTGTTCAAATAATTGCCGTAATCCATAAAAGATGGATGATTCACAAATCTCGTTGGATAAATCACATCCATAAAACTAGTGCTAAAAGTGTCGAAAGACAAATTGATTGAAAGATCACTTGGGAAGTGACATCGCCGTTTAAATTATATTGGAAAGAAAACATGAAGAAACTCCATGTGGATGGAATTTTGGAGTCTTTTGATTTTTGATCAAATGACGTTTGTGAAACTTTCCTAGAGATAATTAAAACTTCGTTCATAGGCCAAAAGGGAACGAAAGACTAGCTTATTGGAACTTGTGCATATTGTTGTACGAACTCCATTATGTGTAGTCAAGAGCGATGGATTTCAACTTCATATGCTTTCTCCGAAAATTTGAGTAAATATATGAATATTTACTTAATAAGGATGAAGTATGAAATATTTGAAAAGTTCAAAAGACTTTCAAGATGAAGTGCAAAATCATTGTAACAAGAATATGAATAGTTTATGATAAGATCATAAAGGAAGATATTTGAATTACAAGTTTAGCATAATACCTAAGATTTAAGGAATCGTTCTGTGGATTTGCATTTCCCGAAACACCATAAGAGTATGGAGCGTTCGAGATATGTAATTAAAACCTTGTTTGACATGGTAAGATCAAAGGTATAATTCATAAAACTGCTATTATATTTTAAAGATTAAAAGCTTTAGAGACTACCGTTTTCCACTAAAAGAGCTCCATCATAATCCGCTGAAATGACACCATATAAGGTTATGGTTTGGGATAAAACCCAAGTAGTCCTTTCTTAAACATTGGTATGCTATGCATAAGAAAGATGTTTGCAACCAAAGTCGGATAAACCTGTCTTTGTATTACTGTTAAGTATTCCTCCATAAACACCGGAGACAAAAGTGTTTGTCGCTTAGAACGTCAAGTTTCTTTGAGAAGGAATTTTTCGTGAAAAGTTAAGTGGGAGGACAATAGAACTTTGATAAGGTTAAAAGGAACCTTAGCTATATGTGCAAAGTTAAAGACCGAAAAGTGTTCCGGAGGCAGCAACAATGCTCATGGCTCACGTGCCTCAAAGGTTGTGGTCACGGAGGTCTAAGTTTCTATTGAACCAAGTAGGTCAAGTAAACAATCAAATACCAAGATTTGAGGGTTGAATCATTATTTGAGAATAATGAATGGACTACATGCAAAGAAGCGATGATGGGCCCTGACTCTGTCAAATGGCTTGAAGCCATATAATCCGTGATAGTTCCATACACGAGAAATCAAGTTTTGAACTTGAAGGACCCTCGAAAAGGTGTAAGACCTTGCAGTTGTGTTTGGATCTGTAAAGAAGTAGACATGGATGTTTCACATCTATGAAATAGTCGACATGTTGGGAAAGAGTTCACAACAATGTTCAAAGGTTGACTATGACAAGATTTGATATTTCATAGTGATATTTAGTCTAGACGGATTAATATAGCAACCACTACATATAAGTTGTTATATGGCAGTTGAATAAACAAAACAAGTTCTTCTAATAGAATGGTTACCTAGGACGTGTGCATGACACGGTCCAAAGGGTTTTTGTTAATTCAAAGGATGCTAAAAGCATATGCAAACTTCAATGGTCGAAGTAAGCATAGCGGAGTTGGAATCTTCACTATGATGAAACTGTTAAAAGAGTTTATTTTCATCGGAGACAATGAAGATGCTTGCATTTGCAAGAAATTAAGTGGGAGCGCTAAGACATGTTTCTAATACATTATGTGGAAGACATGTTGTTGATTGGAAATAATGTATCTTTTATTAACACATATTAAGAATTTCATCCCGATGAAAGACTTAGGCAAAACCAAAATATTTGGCATCATTAGACGCAAATATGGTTGTGCCAGAAGTACATAGACGAGATATTGAATGAATTCAATATAGAAACTACAAGAAAGGTTCTTGTTGCACAGAAAGGATTGAAAGAGTTCAATGTTGATGATATATTCAAGTGTATTGGCACTTGGTAAGTGAAACAAAGATTCAAGTATAGATTGATACTTGATGTATGAAATCACAAAGAGTATTTATATCAATCATACTGTGATATGTACAAATCCAGATATGTCCTATGCTATAAATATTATGAGCATATACCAGAATGATTCATAAGATGATCATTGGACGATAGTAAGGATATTCTTATGATCTTTTGGAAGAACTAAGAGTATATTATTTGTAGAAGTGACAAGTAGATGATTAGTTCATTGTAAAAGTACTACATTGATACTAGTTTTGTCACAAAGTACAAATTAAGTTTATCTCAATCTAAATTAAGGGTGGCACAATATAATGGAAAGTGAGTTCCATAATGGATTTGGATGAGTTCCAAAGTTAAGACATTGTGACAGATACTTCAACAAAAGGCTAAGTATATGACTGCTATTATAGCAGCAAAAGAGGGCATTTGTGTCAAGTAGTTTGTTATCAAACTAGGTGTAGTTCACAGGGATAATACTATGAAGATATATTGTGCGACAATATTATCAACATGTTTTAACCCCAAAGAACTAAAGGTCACACCGAAAGACCAAATCATACAAAGCCATCTCATTAGAGAATGAGTGATGCGTAGAGGCAAAGACATGCAATTACACACGGACACGGAAGTGTCGGATCCAGATCGATTGACCACTAGCAATAGTGTACATACAACACGGAAAGCCATAGGTGTTGAATACAAAGGTTTGAAACTAGATTATTGACTCTAGTGCAAGTGGGAGACTGTTGGAGATATGCCCAAGAGGCAATAATAAAGTGGTTATTATCATATCTTCACACTTATGATAAATGTTTACATACCATGCTATAATTGTATTAACCGGAAACATTAATACTTGTGTGATTTGTAAACTAAAATAAGAGTCCCTAGTAAAGCCTCTTGTTAAACTAGCTTGTTGGTTAATAGATGATCATTGTTTCCTGATCATGAACATAGAGATGTTATTAACAACAGGGTCATATCATTAGGAGAATGATGTGATGGACATACTCCTATAGATAAGCGTAGCATAAAGATCAAGTCATTTCAATAGTTCAATTGCTATATGCTTTCTGATACATAGTAACCTAATTCCTTCGACCATGAGATCATGCATATCACCTTTACGGATGGATGCTTTGATGTCATCAAACACCACACCGTAACAGGTGGCTATAAAAAGTGGCATTGGGTGTTCGGAAAGTATTGGTTGAAACACATGGAATCAAGAGTGGGATTTGTCCATCCACATGACGGATAGATATTCTCTGGGCCCTCTCGGTGAAATGTCATCCAATTAGCTTGCAAGCATGTGAATTGGTCACAAGGGATCACATATCACGAGCGAAAAGAGTACTTATCGATGTGAGGTTGAACTAGGTATGCGAGAGATACCGCGATCATAAACCTCGGATAAGTAACATATCGTGAGACAAAGGGAAATTGGTATCGTATGTAAGTGGTTCATTCGATCAAAGTAATCGTAGAAATATGTAGCCATATGAATTTCCAGATTCCTCTATTGGTTATTGTTGGAGAAGTGTCTCGATCATGTCGCATAATTCACGAACCGTAGGGAGACACATAAGGATTCGACGTTGTTTGAGTAGTTATGGTATTATGAAAGAGACCGAATGTTGTTGAGTCTCGGATGGGATCCGGGATATCACGAGGAGATCCGGAATGGTCGGAGAATAAGATTCATATAAGGAAAGTCCCATTTGAGTTGGGGAATGGTTAGGTGTTTTCATCGAACATTCTAGAAGGTCCGGAATGTCAAGCACTCGGAGGAGGAAGGGTACATGAATGTGTCATTGCAAGTTGGAATGATTGCATCATGTACTAAGTGTTCTTGCTGTCCCAAATAAAGGATTAAATTGAATCCTAAATTGAAAAGTCAAGCGGCTAGTTTGAAAGTCAAACGGCAGCTTTTGGGAAGTGGGAGGAGAGGAGGAAGCCGACTTGGGAGAGTCCTCCTCCCAAGCCGCGGCCAGCCCTAGGCCGAGTTGGGAGGACTCCTCCCTCCCTAGCGCCAGCCCTCCCACCTATCAAGGGAGGGGCAGGGCTCCCCACACAACACAACACAAGACACAAAATATCCTATCCTCAAAAACTAGAAACTACACCTAGACCCCGGTTTAGAGCAGTTTGGTTTAGAGCCTTCTAATTGGTTTAGAGCCTTCTAATTGGTGTGTCTAATTACTAGACCACTAATAGCCTCTCTCATAAGCTCCACCATACTACTTTTGGCTTAAGCGAAGCCTGGGATTTCCCTCTACTTAGGTACCAGTTGTCTTTGCCGGAATCGCGAGGAGAGTGCTACAACCTCCACCTGCTGGAACAAGGGAGAGGAAGGTCTTCGTCAGTACCGAGCGTGTGACCGATTGCGGAGGCCGCTTGAGGGCAGCGCTGGAAGGATCGTCTACGCGATCTTGAGATCGGAAAGAGTACGACTACATCACCCACGAGAATCTGCTCTCGTTAACCGCTTTGGAATCTTCGAGGGTGAGTTCCTCTATCGACTCGTTGCTACAATCTAGTAGATAGATCTTGGCTTGTTTGTTTGTATGCGATAGAAAATTTTTGTTTTCCATGCTACGAACCCCTACAGAGGGGCAGGGCGCCACAACACCTGGCCACGGCCAGCCTCGGCTCAAGGCCAGGTGGTCTGGCCGACCCCAGCACCCTCTCGGCCTCTCCTTCTGCCTATAAGTTGCCCTCGGGACGAAAACCCTAAGTACCCGATCAAAAATCCACGAAAGAGTCTATAGGCGCCGTCGTCTCTGTCCCTAGATCGGGGTGATCTGAACCTCTTCCCGGCACCCTGCCGGAGAGGGGAATTCACCCTGGAGGCCTTCTTCATCACCATGCAAGCCTCCGGTGTGATGCGTGAGTAGTTCATCCTTGGACTACGGATCCATGTAGTAGCTAGATGGCTGGTTTCTCCTCCTTTGTGCTTTCATGTTTAGATCTTGTGAGCTCCGTTCATGATCAAGATCATCTATTTGTAATTCATACATGTTGTGTTTGCGGGGATCCGATGGATATTGAGATGCTATTTCAGATCGATTATTGATTCTATCATGTCTTTGTTATTTGAGATCTTGCATGCTTTCCGTTGTTAGTAGCTATCTTGGCCAAGTAGATGCTAGCAACTCCAAGAGTTAGTATTTATGCTCGATAGTGGGTTCATGCCTCTGGTAATCTGGGGAAGTGACAGAAATCTCTAAGGTACTAGATGTGCTGTTGCTACTAGGGAGAAAAAAACGATCCTTTGTTCATAGAACAATTGTATTGATTACTTTACACACAGTTCGTAAAGCAATAATCTGTTGCTTGTAACTTAATACTGGAGGGGGTTCGGACGATAACCTGAAGGTGGATTATTAGTCTTAGATGCAGTTGGATGGCGGTCTATGTATTATGTTGTAATGCCCAATCAAGTCTCAAAGGAGTCAAGATGATTAGTATATGCATGTATTGCTTTCTCGGTGTTTGTCAATTGCCCCGCTGTAATTTGTTTACCCAGCATGTTATCTATCTAAGGAGAGCCACCTCTAGTGAACTATGGATCCTGGTCCTTTTACTTTACATACAATCTACAATCTTTTACTGCTTTGTGTTTACTTTCTGCAAACTTTTACTTATTTCCATTCGATACATTTAATCCTTTGTTTTCCGCAAAACACGGTGAGATTGACAACCTCATCGCAAGTTGGGGACAAAGTTCTGTGGTTGTGTTGTGCAGGTCTCCACGTTGCTACTAGCACCGGTAGTCATACCCAAAGCTCAGCTAGTAACACCTTTGGGGTGTTTCCTTGCTCCTACTGGTTCGATTAAACCTTGGTTTCATAACTGAGGGAAACTTGCTGCTGTGCTCATCATACCTTCCTCTTGGGGTTCCCAACGAGCTCTACATCAACCACGAGCCATCAACACTTTTCTGGGCGCCGTGCATTGAGCCATCAAGCGATTTTCTGGCGCCGTTGCCAGGGAGTCAAGGACATTTCATAAGGGGAGTCCCTCATAACCAAACTCTTTACTTTGTTGTTTTTGTTTTGCTTAGTTTCTTTTTGCTTTGTTTGCTTGTTTTGTTCTTCAAAAAAACACAAAAAAATTAGTTCTACTTGTTTGCTTTCTTAATTGAAAACCCAAAAAATGACTACTCTTGAAAACACTAAGTTGTGTGACTTCACTAGCACCAACAACAATGATTTTATGAGCACTCCTATTGCTCCACCTGTGGCTGAAAATACTTTCTTTGAGATAAAACCTGCTTTGCTCAATCTTGTTATGAGAGAACAATTTTCTGGTATTGGTAATGAAGATGCTGCTTCCCATCTAAATAACTTTGTTGAACTTTGTGAGATGCAAAAGCATAGGGATATAGATGGTGATATTATTAAACTGGAATTGTTTCCTTTCTCTTTGAGAGGAAAAGCTAAAGAATGGTTGAATTCCTTAACTAGGAATAGTATTGATTCTTGGACTAAGTGCAAAGACGCTTTTATTGGAAAATACTATCCTCCTGCTAAGATTATATCCATGAGAAGTGAAATAATGAAGTTTAAACAACTTGATAATGAGCATGTTGCTCAAGCTTGGGAAAGAATGAAATCTTTGGTAAAGAATTGTCCCACTCATGGACTGACTGCTTGGATGATCATCCAAACTTTTTATGCAGGATTGAACTATTCTTCAAGGAACCTATTGGATTCAGCTGCTGGAGGTACCTTTATGACCATCACTTTGGGTGTTGCAACAAAACTATTGGATAATATGATGGTTAATTATTCTGAATGGCATACTGAGAGAGCTCCACAAGGTAAGAAGGTAAATTCTGTTGAAGAAACCTCCTCCTTGAGTGATAAGATTGATATTATTATGTCTATGCTTGTTAATGGGAAAGCCCATATTGATCCAAATAATGTTCCTTTAGCCTCTTTGGTTGCTCAAGAAGAGCAAGTTGGTGTGAACTTCATAAGAAATAACAACTTTGGCAACAATGCTTATGGTAATAATGCTTATAGGAATAATTTTGGTAACAACAATTATAAGCCTTATCCTCCCAACAATGGTAATGCTTATGGAAATTATTACAGCAATAATAAGGGTGCTCCCTCTGAACTTGAAGTTATGCTTAAAGAGTTTATTAGTAAACCAACTGCTTTCAATAAAACTATTGAGGAAAAACTCTCTAATGCTGAAAGAAATATAGCATCTTTGGCTAAAGCTCAATCTTCTTTGAATAAAATGGCTTCTAAACCTGAAACTAATGAGAATCCCTTTGCAGCTACTAATGCCATACAAGTAAGAATTGATGAAAATGTTAGACTATTAGCTGAATTACATGCTAAGTGGGAAAGAGAAGATGAAATTGCTAGAAACATTAGTGTTTCTACTATCACCACCACTAGTGTTGAGGCTAGTAATAGTTCTACTACTTTAGATGATAAAGTTGATTTTGATCTTGATGGTTGCAATATCTATGAAGTTATTAAGTTCCTACAAAAGCTTGCTAAAAGTCCTAATGCTAGTGCTATGAATATGGCCTTTACAAAACACATTACCGATGCTCTCATAAAGATTAAGGAAGAAAAGATGAAACATAAAACTTCTATTCCTATAAAACAAGAGGATGGTTGGGAACCCATCATTAATATGAAAGTGAATGACTTTGATTTCAAAGCTTTGTGTGATCTTGATAGTAGTGTTTCTATTATGCCTAGAAGGATTTATGATATGCTTGATTTGCCTCCTCTTGAAGATTGCTATTTGAATGTCCCACTCGATGACAATGCTAAAAAGAAACTCATGGGGAGTCTTAATGATGTTCTTACTATGGTTAATGATTCCTATGTCCCCGTTGATTTCTATGTTTTGGATATTGAATACAATGCTTCTTGTCCTATTACTTTGGGAAGACCTTTTCTTAGAACTGTTGGTGCCATCATTGATATGAAAGAAGGCACCATTAAATATCAACTCCCACTCAAGAAAGGTATAGAACACTTCCCTAAAAAGAGAGAAAAGATTTCTTTTGCTTCTCCTATGAAAACAAAATTTGGTCTTAATGCTTCTTCATTTGAGAACACTTGATTCTTTCTTTGCTTCTTATGCCTAACTTAAAGGCGTTAAAGAAAAGTACTTGTTGGGAGATAACCCAATAGTTTTAGTTGATTCTTGGAAGTTATTACCTCTGTAATAACCTCTCCTTATCCTTTTTATTTGCTTTTTGTGCCAAGAGTAACCTCTAATGAGAGTGAAGTAATGATTGGGAAAGTTGCTGTCCCGAAACAGATTTCTGTGCTTCACCGTAAAAGTTCCTGAGAGAGTTCTGTACGTCTGATTGAGTTGTAATTTTTTGTTCTTATGCCCCAGGTTGTTATCTAACTTTCGTTCGTTCAACACTTTTTGATTTGAGCAACATAAGGTCTTCTAAACAATTCGTCTTTACCTGCTGGTCTGTTTTGACAGATTTCTGCCATTTTCTGCATTTGCTTCTTGTTAGTTCCTTCTTGAGTTCCTTTGGGGAATTGAGCTTTTTGAGGGAAGTGCTACAGTAGCTAGTGTTCTAATGGAAGTTTATTTGGTGTTAGAACTGAACTTTGAGACTTATTTATCTTAAGTGCACTAATGTTGCTAATGAGATTGTGTGAAGGAAAAATTTCAGGTGTATGGAAGGAATGAGTAATGAGATGAAGGATGGACTAAAGCTCAAGCTTGGGGATGCCACGCGTGTCACCCCAAGAAATATCCAAGAAGTACAAGCGTCAAAGCTTGGGGATTCCCAAGGCATCCCCCTTCTTCATCAATAAAAATTCCAGGTTTCTTCCAAACACTTCATTTTTATTATTTCGTGCACAATTGTGTTTTTCTTGGAGCGTCTTCTTTTTCGTTTTCGTTTTGGTTTTTAGTTTGCTTGGTTTGTTTAGTTTTCTGAATAAGTTGGTTGGACCCCCTCTTTCTTACATTGGTTCGCAAATAGTTTGGTTTGGTTTGGAAAAGAGTAGGAAAGTTCATGCTTATGTGGTAAAAAGAGCTTGTTTTTGACTGTGGCCTATGCTTTGTCATGCCATGCTTGATATTGTTTTGGCTTTATGCTTAGTATTCTTTGTTGTAGCATGACTTGTTATAAACAATTGAGATTGCTTAATGTGCCTTGGATGAATCATGCGTTGTTTTAGCATATTAAAGCATAGTATAGTGGTATTCTCCTTTGATGCTTTATTTGGGTTGACTTGGCGCATGCTCACACCATGTTATGACTATCTCAAGTCACCATAGCCTTTATGATCCTTTAGTTTTCAACTTGTAGTATCACTTTATGCTTTGATCAATGATGTTTTGTCGCTCTGCATGATTATGGCCATTATTGCTCTCTTAGTTTGTCGCTCCCAGTCTTTTGCTAGCCTCCACAACAAAGTATGAGTTCCACTCATGCATCCAACTCCCTAAACCAAGTTTTTCCAAAGAGTCCACCATACCTACCTACTAGCTTATGCTATTCCAAGTATATTCATGCTTTTGTTTACCTTCCACTTGTTATGAGAAAACTAGTGATTAAAGCTCTCACAAACTTGATGGCACACTTTACTTTACTTGCCCTTAATAAACTTGAACCATTGTGTCGTCTATGCTGTATATGCTTGCACTTATTTGTTGGGAATTAGCAGAACCATGCTTTCATGGGGAACGCTTTCAGCATTGCACTTGGTACTTGTACCTAGTTGATATCATGCTCTTTTGTATATGGATGTCAATTGTGAAATGAAAGGGGAGCTTGTAAGTCCATGGAGTTATGTATATGTGTTAGAGAAACGCCTGGGCCGCTGGTCTAATCCATGCTGACATGGTGGAAACCTACAACGTAACCATAATGAGCTGTCTATGAAGCATTCTTCTTATAAAAAAGAGTCCTATATTGAGAAAAAAAGAGAAAAGAAAGAAAAAAGAGATACTATGAAAAGAGGAAAGAGAGAAAAAAGCACCATATTCCCATGGTAAATAAGAAGAATGCTGAGATGCTCGTTGTCTGCTTGCCTTGTCATTTTGATATGGGGATTCTTCCGTATCATCGGGCAAGGGGTACCCCGTTGGCGGTTCTCAATGATACACATGTACTTATGATGACAAGAACTTACCGGTGACTAAATTTGAGTAGCATGAGGAGCGGCCCTCGTATACAAGGGACATGAGATTTCTGACTCATACTTCGTCAAGCATGTACACCATAGTTTGTTCACTTTAACCTTAATCACTTCAAGATGCTTATGATAGGGGCAATGAGAGCTGAAAGCTACAAGTACCATAATTTTTGGAAGCTCTTTATGAGACTTGAATCCCTACTTCCTTTTTACAAAAGGCTTTTCTTCCAGCATTATATTGAGTCTCCACCTTCTATCTTTATGCACTACTTTGAGAGCATAGTGGCCATTCTTAGTTCTATGTGCATTGTCCCAAGACTATTTGATTGATGCATAATTTGTTATTGCTTGTTTGAAACTATTGTATCTAGTCACTCTTATGAACTTTGAAGGTGTCCTATGCATTTATATTTGCTACTCTATTGAGGGACAAGCTGAATACTAGTATGCTATGTTTTCTTTATGTGAAACAAACAAACGTCTTGCAAAGTATTGTTATTCATGAATCTTTTGTTTGTGCCTTTTCACGTTGCATCTTAGTTTCTTTGCTTATTGCTAGAACTTTGTCTTTCATGTTATGATTGAAGTACTATGATCCCAGCTTTGATGTTTTGCGAATACCTTGATCAAGTATTTGATGGTGCATGTCACCTCAAAAATTATTTCTTTTTATCACTTACCTACTCGAGGACAAGCAGGAGTTAAGCTTGGGGATGTTGATACATTGCAAATGTATCTATAATTTTTGATGTTTCATGCTTAGTTTTATCCACTTTCTTGTGTTTTGTTCCAACTTTGGAGTACTTTTATTATGATTTCTTGGACTAACCTATTAACAAGAGACACAGTGCCAGCTGCCTGTTTTCTGCTGTTTTTGGTTCCAGGAAAGTCAGAAAATGAATATTCTCGGAATTGGACGGGACAAAAGCCAAAGTGCCTATTTTTCCGGAAGGGATCAAGTGCCAGAATACGAGACGGAGAGGGGCCGGTCTCATGTACGATGACATGTAAGGTTAGTCCAGGCCGCTTCATCCCACTATGCCACCAATATCCAAAATACATAGAAGATGCAATAACATGATGATCATCGCCCACATATAAACATATGTGTACTACCCGTGCAAAGCACCTACGCATAGATCAGGCTCTGATACCACTGTTGGGTCCGCAGCATAGAAAACAAAAAAATTCCTACAATGAGAACTACACGCCAAGATCTATCTACTAGGTACAAAGCAACGAGTGGAAATACATCCAACGAGAACTTACCCTCGAAGACAACGAGTTTTGTTAACGAGTAGGAACTCGTGGTTGATATAGTCGTACACTGCAGCGCATCCGTACTCGCACACACGTTCAAACCACCGGATAACCCCCACCTCCTCGCTCCAGCGATCCAGCGGAAGCAGCAACTCCTTCCAGACGAAATGCCACCGAGAACATGTATCTCGCTAATCCGAGACCATGGGAGAATAATTCTAGATGGGGAGAGAGATCCTTCACAAGGAGGTGTGAGGAAGAAGCAGGAGGAGGAGGGCCTTTTATAGGAGGAGGGGGTGCCCCTCCTCTCCATGTCCGGCGCATGGGGGTGACTCCTCACCTCCCCCATTCTTGTGGTGGTAACCCCTCCACATTAAAATGCCTCTTCACATTCCCTTTTAAAGTCCCCACATTAAATGCATTAAAATTCTCCAAGTTTAATGCTCTCTCATTTAATAAAACTCTTTTATTAAATTTATTCAGAATTTTGTTAATTACTTTAATTAACAAACATTCACATATAACCCCTTGCAATATTTCAATATCACATGCAGAACCACTTTCTGCAATTTCACCCGAAACAATTTCCGGTTTCTATCGAAACAATTCTTGCGCTTTGCAATTCTTTCGTCCAAAACATATGTGCTCCAAAATGGTGTCCGGTAACTCTTAAGTGTGTCACCCTACGGTTCGCGAATAATGCAGACATGATTGAGACTCCTCTCAGATCAATAGTCAGAAGCGGGACCTGGAGATCCATACTGACTCCTGCATATTCAATGATGACTTCTGTGATCGTGAGATTAATCCCTTTGTCTCATGATATAATACATGTCCGAGATTCGATCATCGGTATCCAAATACCTAGTTTGATCTCGTTACCGACATGCACTCTTTTCTCGTTCCCGTGATATAACATTCTAGTGATCACATCACTTGCTTGCAAGCTATCTCAATGTGATATCACCGAGAGGGCCCAGAGTATATCTATCCGTCATCGGGATTGACAAATTCCACTCTTAATCCATGAGCCTCAACATAACACCTTCAGACATCGAACCCATCTTTATAGTCACCCTGTTACGGTGTGACGTTTGATGTTATCAAGATACACTTTAGGTTTTAGCAATTAACATGATCTCATGGTCTAAGGATAAAGATTACTTCGTATGATGTTATAGCAATATAAACATAATGACTTGATCGTAATGCTATACTTCGGATGAATGTTCATCACATCATTCCACCAATGGTATGACCTTGTTATTAACAACATCCAATGTCCATGATCACATGTATTGATGTTTCCGATCAATACAATTCTAGCATGCAAAATAAACATCTATCATATATAAGGAATACATAATAACAACTTTATTATTGCCTCTCAGGGCATATTTCCTTCACATCTATGACTAATAATCCACCTTCAGGTTATCATCCGAACCCCCTCCAGTATTAAGTTGCAAGCAACAGATAATTGCATTACGCATTGCATGTAAAGTAAACAATACGATTGTTCTATGAACAAAGGATTGTTGTTTTCTCCCTAGTGGCAACATCACATCTAGTACCTTAGAGATTTCTGTCACTTCCCCAAATTACTAGAGGCATGAACCCACTATCGAGCATAAATACTAACTCTTGGAGTTGCTAGCATCTACTTGGCCAAGTTAGCTACTAACAATGGAAAGCATGCAAGATCACAAATAACAAAGACATGATAGAATCAATAATCAATCTGAAATAGCATCTCAATATCCATCGGATCCCCGCAAACACAACATGTAGGATTACAAATAGATGATCTTGATCATGAACGGATCTCACAAGATCTAAACATGATAGCACAAAGGAGAAGAACCAGCCATCTAGCTGCTACATGGACCCGTAGTCCAGGGATGAACTACTCACGCATCACACCGGAGGCTTGCATGGTGATGAAGAAGGCCTCCAGGGTGAATTCTCCCCTTCGGCAGGGTGCCGGGAAGAGCTTCAGATCCCTCCCGATCTAGGGATGGAGATGACGGCGGCTATAGACTCTTTCGTGGAATTTTTATCGAGTACTTAGGGTTTCTGTATCGGAGGCGATATATAGGCGAAAGGGGAGGCCGATGGGGTGCCTTAGGCAGCCAGACCACCCCCTGGCACGGGCCAGGCCTGGCCGCGCGGCCTGGTAGTGTGGCCGGCCCCTGGCCCTTCTCCGTCTCGTATTCTGGCTCCGTGTCCCCCTCGATGAAAAACTGACTTTGGCTTTTGTCCCGTCCAATTTCGAGAATATTCATTTTCTGACTTTCCTGGAACCAAAAGGCAGAAAACAAGCAACTGGCACTGTGGCATTTTGTTAATAGGTTAGTCCAAGAAAGTGTATAAAAAGTACTCCAAACTATGGACAAAACATAAGAAAGTAGGTAAAACCAAGCATGGAACATCAAAAATTATGGATACGTTAGCAATGTATCAACATCCCCAAGCTTAACTCTTGCTCGTCCCCGAGTAGGTAAGTGATAAAAAGAAAGAATAATTTTTGAGGTGACATGCACCATCATAAACTTGATCAAAGTATTTGTAAAACATTGATAGCTGGGATCATAGTACTTCAACATAGCATGAAAGATATAGTTCTAACAATAAAACATAGCAACTATGCTGCAACATGAAAAGGCACACACAAAAGATTCATGAATAACAATACTTTGCAAGACGTTTGTTTGTTTCACATAAAGAAAACATAATAAGAATGGTATTTAGCCTGTCCCTCATGGTATAGCAAAACATAAATGCATAGGACACCTTCAAAGTTCATAAGGGTGATTAGATACAAATAATTTAAGAACAAGCAATACCAAAGTTATGAATCAATCAACAAATTTTGGGACAATGCACATTAAACTAAGAATGACCACTATGCTCTCTTAATTGGTGCATAAAGATAGAAGATGGAGACTTAACATAAAAGTAAAAAAAGAAAGGCTCTTCATAGAAGGAAGCAGGGATTCAAGTTTCATAAAGAGCTTCCAAAAATTATGGTACTTATTAGCTTTCAACTCTCATTGCCCCTATCATAAGCACCTTTAAGTGATTAAGGTTAAAGTGAACAAACATGAGGATATGCTTGATAAGTTATAAGTTGAAAATCTCATGCCCCTTACTTACGAGTACCGAACCTCATGCTACTCAACTTTAGTCACGAGTAAGTTCTTGTCATTGTAAGTACATGTGTATCATAGAGAACCGCCAACGGGGTACCCCTTGCCCCATGATACAGGAGTTATCCCATATCAAAATGACAAGGCAACAAACAATGAGCATCTCAACGATCTTTTTATTTGCTATTTGCATAGGTTTTTATTGAGGATGCTTTACAGATTGCTCACTATGGTTATGCTGAAAGTTTCCACCATAATTAGGCATGGCTTGGGCTAGACACCCAGGCGTTTCTCTAACACATATACAAACTCCATGAGCTTACAAGCTCCCTTTTTATTTCACACCGCCGGGATCCATAAGCAAAAAACATGATATCAACTAAATAATGTGCAATGTTAAAAGCGTTCCCCATGGTAACATGGTTCTGCTAATTCACAACTTATAAAGCACAAGCATATACGCAACATAGATGGGCACAATGGTTCAAGTTTATTAAGTGCAAGAAAGTAAAGCGTGGCATCAAGTTTGTGAGAGCTTTAATCACTAATTTTCACATAACAATTTTAATTCGGAAGGTAGATAAAAACATGAATATACTTGGAATAGAAATAATGCTAATAGGTAGGTATGGTGGACTCTTTGGAATAACTTGGTTTTATTTGGAGTTGGATGCATGAGTGGAACTCATACTTGGTACATGTGGAGGCTAGCAAAAGACTGGGAGCGACCAACTAAGAGAGCAATAATGGCCATAACCATACAAAGCGACAAAACATTATTAATTAAAGCATAAAGTGATATTACAAGTCGAAAACTAAATGATCATAGAGGCTATAGCGACTGGTGTAGTCTTAACATGGTGTGAGCATGCGCCAAGTCAACCCAAATAAATCATCAAAGGAGAATACCACAATATTATGCTTTTGTATGCTAAAACAACGCATGATTCTTTCAAGGCACATTAAGCAATCTCAATTGTTTGGAACAAGTCATGCTACAGCAATAATTACTAAGCATAAAGTTAAAGCAATATCAAACATGACATGATAAATTCTAGGCCACAGTCAAAACAAGACTCCTTTTATACCAATTATAAGCATGAACTTTCCTATTCTTTTCCAATCCAAATCAGCGTATTTGAAACTATGTATGAGTGCGGGGGTCCAACCAATTTATTTAAGCAAACCAAGCAAAATAAAACTAAAAACAAAAATGAAGACGCTCCAAGAACAACACAATTGTGCATGAAACAATAAAAATGAAGTGTTTGGAAGAAAACCTGAGATTTTTATTGATGAAGAAGGGGTTGCCTTGGGCATACCCAAGCTTTGACGCTTGTACTTCTTGAATATTTCTTGGGGTCACACGGGTGGCATACCCAAGCTTGATATTTTGTCCATTCTTCATCTTATCACATTATTCTTCCCTACACTTTAAAATTTCCTTCATACAAAACTTTACACAATCTTCATTAGCAACATTAGTACACTCAAGATAATAAATCTTTGGCTTCAGTTTCAATACAAGCAAAACTTCCATTAAAACACAAGCTATTGTAGCAATTCCTTCTAAAAGTTCAAGTGATCAAAGAGAACTCAAAGAGAAAGAGATTACGAGGCAAATGCAAATAATGACAGAAATCTGTCAAAACAGACCAACAAGTAAAAACCGATTTTTTCGAAGACCTTATGTTGCTCAAATTGAAAAGTGTTAAACTAACTGAAGTTAGATAACAACCTGGGGCAGAAGTACAAAAAATTACAGCTCAATCCGACATACAGAAATTTTTCACGAATTTTTACAGTGAAGCACAAAAATCTATTTTGGGACAGCAACTTTTCCAAGTCTTACTTCTCTCTCATTAGAGGTTATTCTTGGCACAAAAACCACACAAAATGATAAGAAGAGGTTATTACTGAGTCAATAACTTCCAAGACTCAACAAAAGAAAAACTTACTGAATAAAAATTTGGGTTATCTCCCAATAAGTGTTTTTTTAGCACCTTTGAGCTAGGCATAAGAAGCAAGATTCAAGTATTTTCAAATGAAGAAGCATTAAGAGCAAATTTTGTTTTAATAGGAGAGGCAAAAGGAATCTTCTCTCTCTTCTTAGGGAAGTGTTCTATACCTTTCTTGAGTGGGAATTGATATTTAATGGCACTAACAGTTCTAAGAAAAGGTCTTCCCAAAATAATAGGACAAGAAGCATTGCATTCAACATCCAAAACATAGAAATCAACAGGGACATAGGTATTGTTAACCATAATAAGAACATCATTAATATTCCCCATGAGTTTCTTTTTAGTATTATCATCAAGTTAGACATCTAAATAACAATCTCCTAATGGTGGCAAATTAAGCATTTCATAAATCCTTCTAGGCATAATAGAAACACTACTATCAAGATCACATAAAGCTTTGAGATCAAAATCATTTACTTTCATATTAATGATGGGTTCCCAACCATCTTCTAATTTCATAGGAATAGAAGCTTTATGTTTCAATTTTCTTTTTTAATTTTTATGAGAGCATCAATAATGTGTTTTGTAAAGGTCATATTCATAGCACTAGCATTAGGACTTTTAGCAAGCTTTTGTAGGAATATAATTACTTCAGAAATATTGCAACCATCAAGATCAAAATCATAATTACCATCCAAGGTAGTAGAGCTATTATTTCCCATATTTTGAAGAATTTCAACATTTTTATTGAAAAAGTTTCCATTGATTTTAGGCATTGTTGCAAAAGGAATGGGAACTTCATGTGGTTTGCTAGCATCAACATTGGTAATGGTAATAGTACATATACTATTATTTCTAGCAATTTCATCTTCTCTTTTTCACTTAGCATGTAATTCAGCTAACAGTCTAATATTTTCATCTTCTCTTTTCCACTTAGCCTTCTCAGCGTTCTTGAAGTGCCGCTTGAACTCCCTGTAGCGCATCGCCTTCTCCTCCTCGCTCCCGTATCTGTGCTCGTACTTGACCATCCATGCCTCGAACATCGGCTTCATGACAGCCTCCTTCGCCGCGTCCCCCTCTTCGACGATCACCTCCTCGAGCGTCGCCGCATCCTTGTTAGTCAGCCCTGAAGCTTGGGCAAGACAACAGTAAATTCATGGCTTATATATTATTAGGAAGCAGGTAACAAATTCAGACGTGGTCCTTTCCTACCTGCAGCAGGTGGTTCCTCTGTGAAATCCAACATGCTACCGACCAAGGCAGAAGATAAGGTACCCGCCGTAATAATGCAAGCAGAAAACTTGACACCCCTGGGCAAACTGGAAAGGTTAACTTGAGTAAATGAGGAAGCAACAGCATAACTAGTATACATTCCTTTATTTTATTTTTTCCCACTGTCTATGGCAGCTTTAACCAACCATTTACCTCTGTAATATCCTGCCTTAGTGAACTGCAGGGTGACAGGTTTCTGTAAGAATTGCAACAAAAAAAACCTTGGGAATCTGCTGACATTTAGTAAACTCGACCGCCAAAGTAGCCCCAGAATAATCATACAGCAGGTAGCATTGAGGCTATATGGTTTTATTTGAAATTCTACTGATGTTACTTTAACGTTGATTTGAAGAATCTAAACAATTCATTACAGGCAGAGATTAGCACGTATGGGTGGGGCATGCCAAGTTGTACCTAGCCTTCCCGTGCGCATGTAAATAACTGTTCTATCTACCCATAGCTTTTGCAATTTCTTGGGAATAAAGTATCATATCATATCATATTTTGTAAGAATTTCAATCCTACTACCAGGCATAGTTACGACAGCATCACTGAAATCTATCTAATTGGGTGACAGCTTGGGTTAGAAGATTTACTCTTAGGCTTGAGATTGATGACCTTGATCATATCTGTCGATTCTCATGAACATATAAACCAAACTGCACCTTCAGCATTTAATAATCAATCATGTCCAAATCAGTAAAAAACCATTTCTGAAATAAATTATTTGACCAAGATGGGGTTGTAACGAAAGGGGAGAAGGATTTCCATTCTATGCACAGTAAGTCCACTTTTGTGATGCATCTGCCACTACTAGAAAAATGATTATAGGTAGATTTTAATTCTGTGGCGCATATGCAAAAAATGCTCCACTAAAATTAATTATGTGACGCATGTAGCAAATGCGCCACAGAATTCCTGCAATTCTGTGGCGTATATGGATATATGCGCCACAGAAAGTGAGAATTCTGTGGCGCATATAGCTACATGCGCCACAGAATTCCTGTGGGCCCATGTGGGCCTGACCCCAGCACATGGGCAGGTCAAAATTATGTGGCGCATATGGATATATGCGCAACAGAATGTCAAAATTCTATGGCGCATGTAGCTATATGCGCCACGGAATGTTGACATTCTGTGGAGCATTTTCCATATGCGCCACAGAATGTGCGAAACAGATCTACAAAAGGTGGCAGCCCCCTTTTCCTTGTTCTCACCACCTCCAACTAGCTAGCTCGTCCCCCTCCTCCCTCCCACTCCATTTTGCTCATACTCACCTCCATTGTTGATAGCTAGACCTACTTTGGTTCATGTACTTGTGAGGGGAAGCTACTCCTACTTGTAAAGGTAGTAAACCACTCATACTTTCCTCCTCCACACATCCCAACACCCTCTCTTGCTACACTATATATATGCATATGGGGTTTGTAGATTTGTGAGGCATGTGTGCATGGGTACTTGTGTGATGCATGTTTTGTGTGGCCGGCGGGCCTCGGCGCGGTGTGTATGGATGTTTTGTAGGTGAAGATGGTCCCGCGGGCGGTGTGCGATGGCAAGAGATGATGTTCCTTCGCTTTGTGTTGTGCTTGAATACATGTTGCTTGTGGAGTGAGGTTGTGTTGTGCTTGAATGCATGTTGCCGGCGCCGGGTGCATGGAGGTTTGCCGAAATGTTGATTCACGTCCATTTCGGCAAATTTCTGCACTAGCCATACGTCCTATTTTTAGGATAGGTCATGCCGAAATTTCCCGGGCGATCATGCGCATGCATGTATGTGTGCGCGTCGTGTGTGTGCATGGTTCTAACATACTCTCTTTAATTTGGTCTATGTTCGCGCGCAGGCGACCATGGTCATCCATATGAGCGAACGCTGGGTGGTTAGATACAAGGCTGACGCGGTAGCCGACATGGTTCGGAACAACATGACCAAGATAAGATGTCCGTGCCGAACGTGCAAACACCAGAAGTGGATCAACCCTAATTCCGGACAACTGGAGTCTCACCTATTGACGCGCGGTTTCATGCCTGGCTTCTTAGTGAATGAGGAGCCGTCGGTAGATGGCGGTGGCCATGATGAAGAAGAGGCCGGGGGCGGGGGAGAAGACGAAGGGTCTCCTGGACATGGTCATCATGACAAAGGAGATGCCGACGAACATGATCATCATGAAGAAGGAGATGCCGGCAGACACGATCATCATGAAGGAGACGATGCCGGAGCAGATGGTGGTGGTGGCGGTGGAGAAGACGGGAGCACGGACACGCCGCTAACTTCGGCCTTGCGGGACCCTCATCTTCAAGAAATACTCCTCAAGCAGACAGCCAACACGAGAGCTGCAGCTAGAGAGAAAGCCAAGCTGACACAGATGGAGGTAGACGGGAGGACTCCATTGTATCCTGGGTGCCGGCCCGAGGATACACGCTTGAGTGTAACGCTGAAGGCTCTGGAGATGAAGGCGGAGCACAAAGGGACCGACACTAGCTTTAACGCTCACATGAAATTCTAGCACGCTCGTCTTCCCAAGGATAACACATTGCCAACAAGTATCGAGGAGGCGAGGAAAGTAGTTTGCCCACTAGACCTACCGTATGTGAAGTACCACGCATGCATCAACGACTGCGCACTTTACCGGAACGAGTACAAGGATAGAACCACATGCCCGGTGTGCTGCCAGGGACGGTACAAGAGAGGGAACAAGAAAGTTCCTCGAAAAGTGGTGTGGTACTTTCCTATCACTTCCCGTCTGCAGCGGTATTTCGTAGACCCTAAGGAAGCAGAGCTTATACAATGGCACGCGAAGAGGGAGAAGCCAGAAGATGATCCGGAGAAGGGCAAGATCCTGACACACCCCGCGGACGCTAGCCAGTGGAATGCGCTGGACATCGAATTCCAAGATGAGTTCGGGCTCGATCCAAGGAACGTTAGGCTGGGCATGAGCACCGGCGGACTCAATCCCTTTGGCAACCAGAGTAGCACGCACAGCACCTGGCCCGTGTTTGTATGGCCGTACAACCTCCCACCCTGGTTGTGCACGAAGCAGCGGTATGTACACATGAGTATCCTTATCCAGGGGCCCAAACAACCGGGTGTCGACATGCATCTGTATCTCGGGCTCCTGAAAGAGGAGTTAGCGATGATGTGGGAGACGCCGGCACGTACGTGGGATGCCTACACTAGAGATTATTTCAACCTGAGAGCTGCGTTGCTCACGACGGTGCAGGACTATCCTGGTTACGGATATGTAGCATGTCAGGTGAACCACAAAATTTGTGCATGTGTCAGGTGCATGGATAAGACCCCGCATCTGCAGCTGCCGAGGGATCCTGGGTCTTCGAAAACCGTGTTCCAAAGGACTCGAATGTGGCTCCGCAAGGATCACCCGTGGAGAAAATGCGGAGACCTGTTCAATGGCAAAGACGAGCTTGAAAATGCCCCACATCGACCGTTAAGCGGCGAAGAAATCAAGGAGCTTCTGGACAATTGGGAAGAGTGCCCTGCGCCAGGAAAGAAGCGGCCGAGGGAACAACCATCACTGCTGCATGGAGTATGGAAGGCGAGGTCCGTTTTCTAGGACCTTCCTTACTGGAAGGTCCTCCACACGCCCCATAGCCTCGATATGATGCACATCACGAAGAACGTTACCGAGAGCCTGCTCGGCACTCTGATGAACATGCCGGATAGGACCAAGGATGGGCCGAAAGCAAGAAGCGACCTAAAATTGCTTGGCATTAAGAAGGAACTTCAGTACCCCAATAGTGACGATGCCGATGATGACGATGAACAGACGGAAGGGACCCAGGGTCGCCGCAAAAGAGCTAAGAAGAATGAGGTGGTGCTCAAAGCTGCATCCTTCACTCTAAGCGAGGAGGAGCTCGAGAGGTTTTTCCGTTGCCTCCTAGGAGTCAAGGTTCTGCACGGCTACTCTGGGAAGATAAGCAGATATATGGACGTACCGAAGAAGAGGTTCACTGGGATGAAGTCTCACGACTGTCACGTGCTGATGATGCAGATACTCCCTGTTGCGATCCGAGGGATAATGGATGAGCACGTCCGTGAGACGCTATTTGGCCTCTGCAACTTCTTCGATGTCATATCTAGGAAGTCTATCAGCGTGAAGCAGCTCGGCAAGCTACAGGAAGAGATCGTCGAGATACTATGTGAGCTCGAGATTTACTTCCCTCCCGCGTTCTTCGATATCATGGTGCATCTGCTTGTCCATGTCGTGGATGACATCATCCATCTCGGGCCGGCATTCCTGCACAACATGATGCCGTTCGAAAGGCTAAACGGTGTCATCAAAGGATTCGTTCGCAACAGGTCCCGTCCAGATGGAAGCATAGCCAAGGGCTTTCTGACCTACGAGTGTATCTCCTTCTGCCAGAACTACCTAAGCACCGAGAACCAGGATGTCGGTCTGCCCACCAGGAAGCACCTCGGGAGGCTCGCTGGATTTGGTCACCGCGAGGGCTACCGCGCACTCCACGTCGGCATCGAACTCGAACACGCCGACTTTGATAGGGCAAACCGAGTCGCGCTACAACACATACAGTTGGTCGGCCCCTGGGTGGATGAGCACAAAACCTTAATCGAGCAAAAGCTCGCCAACATGGGCAAGCCGAGGAAGAAGGGAGACATAACCAGAGAGCACAACGCCAGCTTCACGGGGTGGTTCAAGAAAAGGCTACTGGAAAGTCCCATGCCGACGCCTTATACTGAAGATCAGAAACTCATATTCTCACTCTCACAGGGCCCCGGGTGCAACGTTAGGACCTATCAGACGTACGACATCAACGGCTACAGATTCTACACCGAGGAGAAGGACAAGAATAGCGAATACCAAAACTCAGGAGTAACTATGCTATCATACGCTGATGACGAGACTGATGTCAAGGAAAGATTCTACGGAAGGATCGAGGAGATATGGGAACTCGACTACTGCGGAGTGACGGTGCCGATGTTTCGTGTCAGATGGGCCAAGAGCGTCGAAAAAGATGGCCGGTTTTTCACCACCATGGTTATACCCGATGCCAAATCGAAGAACGCCTCCATGAAAAATGAGCCATGTGTGCTCGCTAGCCAAGTTGACCAATGCTTCTTCATTACCGACCCGACAAAGCCAAGCCGTGTTGTCGTGAGGAGGGGCAAGAGGAGCATCATCAGAATGGAAGGACCCGCCAACAAGCAAGACATCGACAAGAATAGCGATCCCAAGATCGAAGAGGAATTCGACAAGTACTTCGACAAGCCAACTACTTATGCTAAAGTAAGAAGGAAGACCACCCTACCGGCTAAAGGTTGCCCGTACACGAGAAGAAATCTCAAGGTGGCCGGCCTAAAGTATTCTACCGCGAAGAAGAAGGGCAAGAAAGTTTTTGTGAAAAGACACTAGCTACCTCGGAGCCGACTTAGCGGTTTTTGACGCCTTTTTTTGTACTAATTAATGCACATGTGTGCTCGCGCGCCTGCATATATGTATTACTTTGACAAACTAATGTATGCGGATATTGATGTGGGTGCGACACAAGCATATATATAATATAATATCGAGGCAAATATATTAATTCTTGTTTTTAATAGACAAATATATTAGTTCTTGCTTTTAATATATTATTACCATCTTGAAAATATTTTTTAAAAAGTCAAAAAAAAAGATGTGGCAGCCAGCAATCGAACCTGGCCACCCCAGGTTCAGAACAAAGGAGCAAGCGCTGAACCAGTGTGGTAAGCAAGTGTTTCTGTCAAACAACAGTGCAACGCGCCTTTTATGTACCATCTCCAACAATTTTGTGGCGCATATCTGTACAGATGCGCCATAGAATTTTTGACTTAGGGTTTTCAATCTCACTGCCCCAAATCAAGTCAATCCCACAGATCAACCCTAGCTAGCACGCCGCGCCCGCCCCTTTTTCCCCCGCTCTCGCCCGCCCCGCCGTGCCGCACCCGCCTTGCCTCGTGGTGGCCTCGCCGTGGCCTCGCAGAGCACCAGGAGGAGGAGGCCGGCCCGCTCCAGCTTCCAGGACCACCGCCACCACCACCCCGCAGAGCACCAGGAGGAGGAGGCCCGCTCCAGCGTCCAGGACCACCGCCACCACTACCGCCACCACCATCCCGCAGAGCACCAGGAGGAGGAGGCCCACTCCAGCGTCCAGGACCACCGCCACCACCACCCCGCAGAGCACCAGGAGGAGGAGGCCCGCTCCGGCGTCCAGGACCGCCGCCACCACCACCACCACCACCCCGCAGAACACCAGGAGGAGGAGGCCCGCTCCGGCGTCCAGGACCACCGCCACCACCACCCCGCAGGTGACCCCCTCTGATCTAGCTATTTCAGAGTTGGAATTGGACCATGCAAGCCTTGCCTGCTTGGTTGGTTTGGTTGCCTTGCTTCTTGTCCTGGTGTTTCTCTGTGCTGTCTCCTCTAACTGCCAGGCTGCTTGTTCTTTTCCTAGGCAACAATACAATCTTGCAGACCACTTGGAAAAATACACAACTGCCCTGGTGATTTGTTTCCTAAGGCCTATATAGTATATACTAGTGCATTATGGGTTGCATCTGTATTGTAATGCGGGTTAGCTACTGCCCATTTCTGCATAGATCTGGTTTTATGGAGAAGTAATCATTGAATTGCGGAATTGAGCTGTGTATGCAGTTCAATGCACATGGGGATGTAGTTTGTAGGTGATGTCCTGCTCCTGCCCCCATGAAAGCATATCTCGGCCAGGGTCGGTTCTTGGTTTTCTGGTAACTGGTCGGATGGCTTTGTTTATACACTCACACATATGCATGTTATGGGTGATGGATCATCTCATGTGTTCAGTTTTAAATTGAACTGGTGTGGACAGTTTCAGTCCTCTCGGTATAGGATATTAAGATCGGTAGTATTAGATATGTGTTTGCGTTTGCCATATATTTGTCTTTAGTGGAGGTTGAGGTTCTGCTAGTCGGTGACGACAAACGGATAAATAATAGTCTCCATACTGACCCAACTGTTGCCACAAGTCTCTGTTACTTTACTACTGTGGTTCTTGTGTTCAGGGATGGGTGTACAGATTATGCTTGTAGATAAATTATTTTCTTTCTAGTTATTGCCTGTAAATTTCATTTATTTAACTATATATTGAGGCATTGAACTAACAGCTTTGTAGTTGAAACTCTTACATTAATGTACACACACAGTATGAATGAACTTCAGTCCAGAGAATCGAGTGTTTCAGGTTAATGATCTGTCCTTAGGCTCACCAAACAAACGATAGTAATTATGTTTCATCTTGCTGTATCCATTGGGACCTCAAAACATCAGCCCAAGTTAATGAACTGTAATATTATATATACACAAACCAAAAAAATTACATTGTGTATATATACGATGACAGAAATCTCTGTACCCTGTTGGATTATATGGTGTTGGAGCACCATATGTGGCTGTGGAGCACAATTTGTGCATTTTTGTATGTGAAATGTTTGCAGGGAAATCACCCGAGCTGCCCATTTCTCCTGAAATGTTGATTTCGATCCATTTCGGTCGAGAAATGGGGCTCATATGTCAAAAAATTAGCGAAGGTCATGCCGAATTTTTCGATCGACACTTAGTAATTTTTTGACATATGAGCCCCATTTCTCGACCGAACTGGAAGTGAATTGACACTTCGGGAGAAATGGACAGCTCATTTTAAATATTGTCAACAATAATTAATACTAACTTCCTTATTTTAATTTGTTTAGAAGTGTGCAAACATGTCGGCCGCCGATGGGGCCGGCACTTCTAAGGCCGCAATGAGCGTCGAAGACCAAGCCAGAGCGGCGAACCTCACTTTCTGGGAGGCGGCGTCGCAGCACGAGGCGGCGGAGTCTCAGCATGAGGACATGGCAGCTACTGCGGGCCACGATGGGGATGATGAGCAAGAGGGGGACGAGGACTACCGGATAGATGAAGCCGAGGAGGAGGATGCGACCACCTCCGATGGTGGAGGCCGCACGACCGATGGCGGAGGCCGCACGACCGATGGCGGGGACCGCACGGATGGCGGTAGCAGCAACCCGTCTGTTAAGAAGAATAAGAAGCCGAGGAAGGATCGGAAGCCGCAAAAGCTCGTTGACACCACCGATGAGATCACTCTGGTCTCGGAAAGTGGCCTTTCGTTGGAGCCTCCGGATGTTGCCGCCGGGTACGGCATGCAACTCGGGTGCATCATCCGGGAAAGCATGTTGATCAACACGAAGCACCTGAGAAGTGAAGCGAATGAGCGGTTGGTGGCAAACTGCCTTAAGAAGCTTCACCGACAGTACAAGTTCCCAGCACCGTACACCGACAAACTGGAAAAATCCAATAAGGTGAACAGGTTAGCCATCACGAAGATGGCCAATGCCTTGAGCAGCTGGAGAACCCGGGTGAAGAACAAGATCGCGAAAAAGGAAAGCTGGGAGAAGATCAAGAAGGGTGAGCCCATGATCGATGAAGACGAGTTCAAGATATTCAAGGCAGAGATGGAGACTGACGAAGCGAAGGCATGGACGGAGTGGGGTCGGGAAATGCGGGAACAGAACATAGGTAACCACCGATGTGGAAGCGGCGGTTACAGGGGAAAGAAAGCCATATGGGCAAGGGAGGATGCCGAGGTTGAGCGTCTCGGGAAAGAAAATCCGTTTTTAAAAATCACGGACGAGCAGACCCAGAACTTTGTCCGCGCCCGCTACTATCTGGACAAGGATTCCAAGGAATTCGTCACCGATGATGATGATGTGAGGAAGTTTGAGAGTAAGCTGGTAATGAATTTACCCACGGTCCATTTGCTTTCATTTTGAATAATGAAGGCAAGTTCCTAAATGGGTTCACCTTTCCTTATCTGCAGGACGCTGAAATCAAGGCTACACGCGAGGCGCCGGACTCGTCGTCCCAGGGCTCGATGGAGCCGTGGGACACGATTTTCAACAGGGCGACCAACGCCTTCAAGGAGAGGCCACAGTCTGAGCCGCCCACGTCATTTGGCTGTATCTCTGGCTTTGGTACGAGCACAAAGTTCCGCGAGTACTATAGTGAGGAAGCCAAGAAGAGAAAGGAGAGGCGGACCCAGTCGGCGGCTCAGGATCAAGCCGAGAAGGAAGAGCTGAAGCGGAAGATCGCGCATCTAGAGGCTAGTAAGGTGGACCAGGAGGAGGTGAACGCGATAGTGCAGCAGAAGATCCTCGAGATGCTACCCCCTCGGCTGATGGAGGGGATAGCAAAATGGAATGCGGATGGTCAGGTGGGGCCGATACAAGTGCCTAGCGCCGGCGGCAACACCTCGAGCCACCAAGTGTCGCCAGACATGGTTACCCCGCCGCCCTCCATCCCTGCGACACAGCCGATGGAGTTGGATGCGCCGGAGCTGCCCCTCCTGCCGAGACTACCAAGACGCAGCAGCCCGGCGGCGGTGGTGCTTCCTAATGCACCCGAGACGGAGAAGAAGAAGGATCAGCCATCGGCCGCCTATGTCTCGACATTAGCCGAGCTCGGCGCCCTCACCAAGGTAAAATAAGTAGTTAGTCAGCGTGCTCTACTTAATGCCTTTGATTGGCTGCCATCTCATGATGCATATCTATATGCCTCAGGACACTCCGTGCGTGCTCCTGCACAAGGTGCCCGGCGGCGAGTTGAAGGATGTTGCCACGGGCAAGCTAATACAACCGGCGAACCGCACGATGCACTGCAGGCCCATGGATAATGCCGTGATGCGCGTCGAGTTGGGTCGGGTGTTGGGGGGTGCGAAGACATGGACCCCTCCCATGCAACCTCCGGGAGCCGACGAGCACCTGACCCTGGAAGGTTGCCATGGCTATCCCATGATTTGGCCAAAGACCCAGATTCGTATTAGGTCTCGCTCCACCGGTGCCACCTCGGTCGTCCGACCGCCAAGGACGAAGCCTCCTGCTGCACCGGTCGTCGTCGCCACCACAAGCCGTCACCAGAGACTCTTGGGAGCGTCTGCACCGGCGCCACAAGCAGCCAAGGGCGTGGTTGCTCCTCGACCGCCATCGCCCCCGCCTAAAGGCAAGGCCGTGGCACCGCAACAGCCATCGCCACCACCCCAGGATGACATGGACATGGTGGCCTTTGATGCCAACATCGAGGTGGATGATGATGATGATGCACCGGTCGACGTCAATGCCTTCGTCAACACCGGTGCCAGCAAAGGACTGTTCATGCCTCCTCTCGTTGAAGAACCATCATTCCGCGATCAAGCTAGCCATCCCAAGAAGCGCCTGGTCTTCTGTGGGTTTTCTCAGGAGACGCCTCCGGCCGCCGAGACACAACCTCCATCGGCCGGAATCATTTTCAGCCCTGACACACTCCGCAGGACGGCCGGTGACGGGTTAGCATCGCCAGTGGAGGCTCCTGATGCAAAGAGGAAGAGGGTGAGGAAGAGGCCGAACAGGAACAAGGACAAGGCTGCGAGCCAGCCTCGATCCGTTACCAGGGCGACGTTGTACCACCCGCGAGGATGGCTTGACCAGAGTGCCTGGCTGGTCACCCATCGCCTCCGAAACTGCGCCGCCTGGCTTCGGGAGCTATGATGAGTTTGCATGAAGGTGTCCTAACACTAGAGGGCCTCCTTCTCAAGGACAAGGACCCGAGTTACCCGGTGTTCACCGCCAAGGTGCCGGAGGACGTGGGCTTCATCACCGATGCCCCCACGGATGTGTTCTTCATAGCCTACGAGGACATCTTCAAGTTGTTCCACTCGAGACGGCTGGACTATAACTTGGTCTGCCTATTCGCGCTCAATCTGGCGATGAAGGTCAAGAGAGAGGACACCCCATTCGTCGCGATAGCGGATCCCTACTACATGCGGGATAGCCAGCTGGAAGAAGGAACAAGGACCCGGGCCCGGGCGAAGTCCTACCTTCAGAAGCTATTGATGGACAACAAGAGGAAGGACAACATCCTTGTGCCTTTCTTTCCCGAGTAAGTGTACACATCCTCCTACCACCGTCGTAACACATAAGTATTTCTTTCCATTGCTCTTTTCCAACATCCCGTTCCACATTGTGTGTTGCAGAGATAAATCTTGACGCTCATCGTCCTCTCCACGAGGTATTAAACGCCACCTACTTCGACTCGGGGAGTGCGAGGAGGAAGAACTACGCTAGAGTAAGGAGCGTTCTGGATGATGCTATCGAGGGCTATGCCAATCAGGGAGGCCCCTTCAACTATAAGGTGGAGGCTTACAGGGACGATGGCCGACACAAGTTCAAGCATGTGTTCGAGTTCCCTTGTGTCAAGCAACCGTCTGACAGTGTGAAGGAGGCCTTCTATGTTTGCCATCACCTCAAAGGGTTTGTCCGGGATTGCGAGATGCTAACGCTGCCATCTTCTCTCCAAGGATGGGCCCAAAAGTTGCATGGGATCAGTGACCCCGATCTCAGGGAAGACTTCCATGATATGCAGGTGAAGCTGTCACATATCATCATGGAACAGGTCAACACACATGGTGGGCTCTTACACCAGCCCAGGTCGTTCACCAAGAGGGAGATCGAAGCCCGCCTCAAGGCGCAGGGTGACTTCAGGACGTGGACGACGAAAGACATGTACAAGCCGTTCCCGGCGCCCTGCGAGGAGAAGGCTACTTGACCGAGAGAGCGTGTGTATCGGTGGACATGTAGTGTGTGTGTCGAAAAACTTAACTTGCCTAGCTTGAAACCGTCGTTGTTATTGTGTCGGACATGTTGTCGTGTTTCTTTCATTGTCATCGACGCATTGTTTTAAGTTTATGAATGCCTTGCTCTAATATTTGTCAACATATATATTTGCATGATGTACTAATATGCCTTGTCAATAGAGATGCCGACGTACGTTGTGTATAAGGGTCGGGTTCCAGGTGTCTACGAGGAGTGGGTGGACTGCCACCAACAAGTGGACAAGTTCAGCGGCAACAACTACAAGGGATACGCGACTAGAGAGGAGGCGGTGGCCAAGTGGAGGAGACACGTGTGGAAGAAGAACCGGACGAAGATCTTGGTGCCGCTCCTCCTCACCGGCATCGCGGTTACGGTGTACTACATTCTGTCCTAAGGTATAGGCGGTGACAACATTGCGCAGTTGTAAGTTATGTGAGTGAGATGAACACTTGTGAAATATACTTGTACACTTATTCGGTTCTAAGTGATGTGATTGATGAACACTTGTGAACATTCGTGCTTGTTGATGTATTATATGTGAACTGGAACATTTGTACTGCTGTGTGCAGCTTTTCTGTGAATTTCTGTTAATTTTTGTGTATTTCCTGTAATATACCTGTTATATACTGTATTTGTACCAGATTCTGAAAATTTCAAAATTCTGAAAAAAAGAATTCTGTGGCGCATATATATGCGCCACAGAATGTGGGACATAATTCTGTGGCGCATATGCATATGCGCCACAGAAATATAATTTTAGTAGCGACGATTTAGTGGCGACTGTTAGATGCGCCACAGAAAGTTGTTTTGGTGCGCCACTGATAACGTTTTTTCTAGTAGTGTGTTGTGGGAAATGAAAGAAGAAACTAGATTAAAAGTTGTCTTTATGTGGTGGCATTGGCAGAACCAGAGAAGCAAAGTTGTGTTTAATCTATCTACTATCTTGTTTTTGTTTCATAAAAGAGGGGGTCGCTAATTTGTTGCTACACAGGAAGGATTTGGGGCAAAAATTAGAATTGCAATTCTACATACATTAAGCTACCTGCCAGAGAAGCTCGATTAGACGCACGAGAGAGACGAACGCCGTCTCCTACTGAAAGAATATTCCACCTTTAATACAACACACAGTGTCAATATTTAATGCAACACACCCCGGGTCTCACCCCTCTCATCCTCAGGCTAGCGCGGGGCAGCATGGCAGCGAGTGGTTCTCCTCGGCCGCCAGCGCTGTAGCGGCACTCGAATGGCGGCAGTAATGGCGGCGTTGCCCCTTGGCGGCGCGGCAACTTGGCCCTGGCCCTGGCCGGCTATGGCCATGGTCGGTGGCTTCCTGCACGCCCAAATCTGGGCCGTTGATCCAGGCTGCCTCCGATTGGACTGCATGTGATGATGAACGTGTCGTATTGATGTATTTGATAAAACATCATTGAAAACATGTGACGTCACTTACGGCACCGCTTGTGTCATAGAGATGTCTTTGATGACATGATGAGCTACAACCCACTATACTTGTGTTTCATTTGAAAAAATGCCTCTAAAATCTACTTTTCTATCCTAGACAAAAGACTAACTGTTTAGCCAGGAGGACAGATTGAGCGATGGGACCTGCTTGTCAGTCTCTCACATACACTCTCTTCCTTTTTTCATCTCTCTGTTCGATCCAACTCGTGCGGCAGGCGCCGCCCTCACCTCCATCCTCACCAGCGCAGCTAATCCAAACCTCTCATTTTCGGTCTAGGCCACGACACCGCCACCCATGACCCAACTTCTCTTTCCCCATGAGCTCCCCGAGTCCCCGAGTCCTCTGTGATCTTCTTCCCATGGCGTGTGCGCGTTCTGGCGAATGTCACATGGCCGCCCTGGAAAACCGAGTCGCCGCACACTGAGAGCTCTGTGCGCCCTCCTCGGCATCCCCTTCTGTTCCCCTGTCCTTCTCTTCAACTAAGAGCTCCTCAACCTAGACATCGGCCTCTCCGTGCGAGCTTCAGTCGAATTCCGCGCATCGGCGATGAGCTCTTGCAGCGGCGATGGCACACGTTGTAGGAGCGCACGTGGAAAGGAGGGGGAGCGTTCGGGGCTCACAATGAATGAGTAGGGGGGTTAGCAGGGGCATAGGATCTCGACATCATTGACTTCGTTGTCGACTGCGGTCAGCCAAGGCGAGGCTATGGTTAGTTGTGGGGACACAAGTAGGTGTAGGGCGGCGTGGAGAATTAGGGGAAAAGGAGGAGTTAAGATAGAGCCTTGCCGGAGTGTGGCGGCGCAGGGGATGGCTGACATCGGCCGGGGTGGTGGTAGGCAGCGGCGCGGGCTCGCCAACAGGGGAAGTTGATGATATTTTTCCAAAAAGCCCTCCTCTAGGTGAGTATTCCTACATATCCTTTAGGTTACTTGACAGTCTCCACGATGCGAGCGGTGATCGCAAGTGACGCTTCGACATGTCTTTAATGACCGCAAACTTGTATTCCCACTATAAATTGAGTGTGTTGATTTTCCAAACAAGTTCAACGAATAACGATGAATTTAACTCCTCTTTTAGTTACTGCGGTGCTGAATCCACCATTTGACAGCACGCCGGTACATGGCATCGCAACCCAACATGAACATCAAATCCTCTGCAGGAGTCGGATCATGACAGCCACCGCCGCGAGCGCGGGACTCCGCCTGCGTCGAGTCGGAGAGATGGTTCAGTCCGAACACGGCTCTCCCACTGCCGAGCACGTCAGCCCTGTCGACGTCCTTGGCGTTGCGCTTGAACTCCCTGTAGCACATCGTCGTCTCCTTCTCGCTCTCATATCGCCGTCCGTACTCGACCATCCACTCCTCGAACATTGGCTTCATGAGGGCCTCCTTCGCCACATCCCCCTCTTCGGCGATCACCTCCTCAAGCGTCGCCGCGTCCTTGTCAGTTAGCCCTGAAGCTGAGGGGGGACAGGGTTTATGTAATTTGGTAGGAGGTGATGACGAGTTCAGAGTTCAGACTCGTGCAGATCCAGGCATTTGCTACCTGCAGCTGGTGGTGGTTCCTCTGCGCCTTGTCCGAAATACAAGGTTCCTCCGACCAAGGCGGCTGAGGATACGATGACCGCCGCCTTAACGATGCTAAGCAGGTCAGCAAAGGTTTAGCTTGAGTAAATCAGCAAAGATAATCGGTAGTAACATTCTCATCCTATGGCTAGGGCTAGGATTAAACACGTACTGTCTAGTTAGGTTGGTTGATTGGGACAGGGTTATAAACAGACAACACTCCCCCAATCAGGTAACAGATAGTAATGGCTCTAAAAACGGTTTTATTTGAAATTCCAAATACACCCGCTTGATTTGAAGAATCTAAACAAGAGTTTAATTAATGGGCATGTTGTAATTGACAGCGGAATTGAGATACCTGGCAGAGAAGCGGCCGGATCGCCTCAGGTCGTCCGCACGGTTCTTCTGCACCAGAGACAGAGAGAGGCGAGATAATTGGATTAGCCACACGCACACCACGCGGAGGAGAGACGGATCCATCGGAGAGAGAGAGAGACGACGACGACGACGTACGCATTGGTGGTGGACGCGCCGCGTCGCTGATCCTGCGCAGATTCGGCGCGACGAGAGCGTCGTCGCGGCGAGCGACCTGTAGAGTCGAAGCGGCGACATGTTTGCTCCTTGCTCAGATCGCTCGCTCTCGTCTAGGGCATGTCTCTTATTTTTACGTGTCCTTTTTTCTAAAACAATTATATATTAGACATGCAAGCCGTCTCATTAAAATCTTCCAGTCCCCTTAGGTACCCTGATAAGGAAAAAGAGTACGTCTGAAATTTACAGCCACTTAGACAAGAATTACATCGTTTATGATACTAGGAAGTAAAAAACTAGAGGGCTCATCGTCCCAAATACAATCTCAATGAGTTAAAAAACTATGTCTAGCTAGCTCATGTGCAACTCCGTTCGCTTCCCTTTGACACTTCTCAAATAATATTTCTCTAAATCCTGAGGAAAGAATTCTGCAGTCGTCGAATATTGCTGCTGATGAAGTTGCAGAAAACCCTCCAGCTTTAATGGTTTCAATTACCAAAGCATTGTCGGATTGGATAATAAATTTGTTTCCACCAAAGAGTTGAGCTAGACTCAACCCCTCCCTCAGAGCATATGCTTCAGCCATCATCGCATCAATGACAAAATGAAGTTCCTTGCAACTTGCCGCAATAAATTTACCCGTAAAGTCTCTTGCAATAACTCCCATGGCTCCCTTTCCTAAATCCTTATCATATGCCGCGTCAACATTTATTTTTATAACGCCTTCAGGTGGGCACTTCCATGTCTCTGTTTTCCTTTCTACAGACTTCTTTTTAGCTCTCCAATAATTTGTAGCAAGCACACCAATGGACATGGCACTTCTATGTGGGCGCTGAATATTTTCACCATGTGTAAATTGTCTCCTTTCCCACCAAAATACCAAGCTCCCGTTAGAATAATTTCAGAATATCCAATGTTTCCAAGCGCTAGGCACTCACCAGGGTTCATGATCATATGCTCTAAGATAGCTGAACCCGACTAATCCACTTGGAAGCTTTCAGAGATGATATTCCATATACCAAGATTTATCCAGACTTGCTTAGCTCTAGGGCATCTAAACAGCGTATGTAAGATATCTTCACACCCTACATTGCACATTGGACATAGGCTGTTGTTCCCAATGTGCCGATTTGCTAGAACCCCTCGACAGGGTAACATGCCATGTAACACTCGCCATCCAAAGATCTTTATCTTAGCTAGAATATTCAAGTGCCAAAGTTTCCTCCACACTTTATTACCATCCGAACCCCCCAGGCTCGTCACATCAGGATGGCGGCGACCAAACTGATAATCCCACTCTAAGTGATATGCAGATCGCACCGAGAAAAAACCAGATTTAGTATAATGCCAAGCCACAAAATCTTGCATACCTGTCGGGAAAATTGGAATTTCAAGTATTCTGTTCACATCAACTGACCAAAAATTCTCTCTAATAAGTTCCTCATCCCAAGTGCCCGTAATTGGATCAATCAAGTCACTCACTCTAGTCAAAATAATGTTTCCTCTCGGTGTATATATTTTCCTTATTGGACTTGTAGGTATCCACGGGTCTTCCCATATGTTGATCTGAGTCCCATCGCCTACTCTCCATATACACCCACGCTTAAAGGTTTGCATGCCATGTAGAACACTCTGCCAAGTAAAGGAACTACCACTTTTTAGCTTGGCATTTAAAAGGTTTCCGTCCGGATAATATCTAGCCCTTAGGACTCTTGCGCACAGGGAATCAGGTTGCTTCATCATTCTCCAACATTGTTTAGCCAACATTGCTGAGTTGAAAGTGTGAAGATCACGAAATCCCATACCTCCTTTATCTTTCGGAACGCAGAGTTTCCACCATGCTAGCCAATGTATCCTTTTGTGGTCATCATCATCACCCCACCAAAGCCGCGAAATAGCATCAGTAATTCCTTTACATTTTTTTTTTCAGAATCTTGAATAGTGTCATCGCAAACACTGGAATGGCTTGAGCAACCGCCTTAATAAGAGCTTCTTTTCCCCCAATAGATAGCATTTTTTCCTTCCATCCACTAATAAGAGCCAAAATTCTTTCTACCAGGTGTTTGAAACAATCACTTCTTTGTGCACCTACCATTGCAGGTAAACCAAGGTACTTATCATTCAGTGATTCAGTCCAAATATCCAGAGCTTGGCACACTTCCACCCTTTCCTCCACACGTGTATTACTGCACTTTGCTGCACTCACCAACTGACCAGAACTATCACAATATAAATTCAGAATTTGCTTTACAACTCTTGCATTGTCTTTAGTAGCCTCCATTAAAATCAACGAGTCATCTGCAAACAGGAGGTGTGATACCATAGGTGCATCACGACACACTCTTACGCCAACCAAAGTCCCCTCCGTTTCTGCATGGTTAAGCAGTGCAGAAAGACCTTCTGCACAAAGCAAAAAAAGATATGGCGAGAGAGGATCGCCCTGCCGAATACCTCTTGATGGTGTAAAAAATTCAGTCTCATTTGAATTAAACCGAATTTTGTATCTTACCGACGAAATACAATCCATCATCAACCTCACCCATCGCTGATGAAAACCAATCTTCAGCATCATTTTCTCCAAGAAACACCACTCCACACGGTCATAGGCTTTGTGCATATCTAGTTTCATTGCACAGAGTCCCTTCTTACCTTGTTTCTTTTTAATTGTATGAATACTCTCATACGCAATAAGAATATTATCAGTTATTAAATGCCCAGGAACAAATGCACTTTGGTTCTGACATATTACCTCTGGAAGAATCAACTTAAGTCTGTTAGCCAACATCTTTGAGATTACCTTGTATACTACGTTGCATAGACAGATAGGACGATATTGAGTAATCTTCTCCGCACTTTCAACTTTAGGAATTAAAACAACCACCGTATCGTTCCAGCCTTGTGGAATAACTCCAGAATTGACAGCCTCTAAGACCTCCTTTGTTAGCTCATCGCCTAAAATATGCCAAAATCTTTTATAAAAAATGGCATGTAGTCCATCAGGACCCGGGGCTTTTAAATCCCCGATTTGGAACAGTGCCTTTTTAACCTCTTCTCCCCTGAATGGTCGAATCAAATCCCGGTTCATCTCCTCAGTTACCCTTGTTGGGACTTTATTTAGGACATCATCATTTGGATCGGCAACCTCTGAGGTGAATAAACCTTCAAAATAGAATTTTATCAGATTACTCATACCCTGGGGGTCTTCCCATTTTGTTCCAGCGTCATCAATTAAATACTTAATCTTATTCCGCTTTTTCCTTGCACTTGCAAAATTATGAAAAAAACTCGTGTTACTATCACCATGGCGCAACCAGTTTGTTCTCCAACGTTGCACCCAATGCAACTCTTCCTGTTCTAGCAATAGCTCAATTTTCAGCAGTAGCTCCTTTTGCTCGGCAATAGAATCATCATACAAAGGGCCACGTCTCAGCTGTTCTAGTTCTTTTTTAAGGGTGCCAATCCGTCTTCGTGGCCCCTTCAATTCCCTCCTGTCCCACGCATGCAGTTCAGAGTGAATCTCCTCCGTTTTCTCCATAAGTTTTGGAGATAGGCCCCTTGATGAAGCCCTATTCCATGCATTCTGGACAATGAGCTCAACTGTCTCCTCTTGCAGCCATCGCGCTTCAAACCGTTTAGATGGAGGTTTTGTCGCATGTACGCCAGCCAGATATTCGGTATCCACCGACACCGGCCTATGATCACTCTTTGTTTGTTCTCCATTTACCACCTTAGCTTGTGGAAACAAATTGTTCCATTCCGCATTAGCTACAGCTCTATCCAACCTTTCTCTCAGTTTCCCCCTTTGCCAAGTAAACTTATCACCGGTATACCCTAGATCCTCAAGACCACATGATGTTAAACAGTTTTGGAAAGCTGACATGTAACGTTGAGCACGGGGTGCACCTCCTTCTTTCTCCCATGAGAACAATATTTCGTTAAAATCTCCCAGTATTAACCAGGGCAAATTCATTTGTGAATACAATTCTCTAATATACTCCCAGGACTTGTGTTTATCCTCCCACTTAGGCTCTCCATACCCCGTCAACCGCCAAGGGGTATCTCCCTCAACAATCACATCAATGAAATTTTTTTCTACCCTCTTCTCAACTATTTTTATTTCCTTTCTCCAGAAGAGTATAAGACCACCACTTCTTCCATTACTGTCATGGATCAGCATGCAATCAAACCTCAATTTCCTCATTAGTTTTTCTGCCTTAGCCTTTCCCAAATGCGATTCAGACAGAAACATCACATCGGGTTTTATTTGCCTCTGGATCTCCAGAAGCGCTAGAACTGCCGGGGATGTCTTCATCCCCTGACAGTTCCATCCTGAAGTTATCATTGCTCCCGGCGGTCCTCCCCGGAGGAGGCCACCGATATCATATCTGTTTCCATTTCCTTTACACCCTCCTCTGCTGTTCTCCTTGTTTTCGGATCCTGAATCTTTTGTGGGAAAGACATAGGTTTGTTTACCATTGAACTCGTAGAATTGTCAAGCCGAAGAACCTTGTCCGACACTGACACAGGAGGGACTTCATGATCCTTACTAGCAATTGCGTCACCCGCCCCAGCTCGTTTCCTCTAAACCTGTGGTTGGTTCCCCTTGAGGTCATTTGTACCGATATCCATCTCATCATCCTCGTACTCAGTCGAATTTTCAGGGGTAAAACCCCTACCGCGGCCTCCACCTCTTCCAAAACCTCCTCGATTACCAGCACCTCTCCCAACCCCCATGGAGGTAGGGGGTTCAAACACAACTTTTAGCCAATCTCCCCATTGACACATCTCGGCATCATGTACCCCATCGCCGCACTCCATCACTTCATGCCCTATCAACCCACAGAAGCTACAAAAATCTGGGAGTTTCTCATATTGAACCGGATACTTCTTTCTCTCCTTCATAGTTATTGGGACAAAGCGCACCAACGGTTTGTTCAGGTCCAGAAAAACCCTAGCACGCAAGTATTTTGTAGGATTAATGAAACCTTCATTAACAAGGACATTAAAGGGGGGCTCACCCACCTTCTTGGCTACCCTCTCTGCTAACTCTTTTTTCTTCATCAAACCCTCTGGGATTCCTTGGATTCGTGCCCATACCGGAACTTTATCCAATTTGTAGTCATCAACATTAGAGAATCCATCATACTCTACCATCACAACAGCAGATCCACGAAACAGCCATGGACCCCCTTCCATAACCCTATTCCAATCCCCAAGGCATTGGAATTGCACCAAGAACAAGTTTGGTCCTCTTGCCTTGAACGTGACATCTTTCGCCGAGGCCCAAGCATTCCTCATCTGCTTAAAGAGAGTTGTATGACTAAAGGGTTTTGAGGTATTTTTACGTGTCCTTTACTCCGTGGGAGTGCAGATTTCCGGCGTCTGGGAATTTTTTATGTCTACTAGTTAGTTGCCCGTGCGTTGCCACGGAAAAACAAGACACGATGAAAGGTAATTTTATTTCGAATATCCCATTATATACATTGGTGATTTTATCCCTCTCACTAACCCTTCAAAAAGCAACATGTGTGTTTTCGATACTTTACACTTTTCACCCTATCATGTACCTTATTTTATAGCGCACAATCTAGCGATTTTTGATAGTGTTACTCTTTTTGTAAGATAATTAGCGAAACATCCATTATGTAAGTGCAACAGAACAATAAAAACTTTATTAATCCTATATTGGTGTCTAAATTTATTTATTCTAATAAATGTAACAAAACATGGAACATGAAGCATCGAGAAACAACTATATAATACATAGACGGATTAATCGCATGCTTGACATTCTTGCACCGTGAAACGAAAAGAACATGATCTCGACGAAAAGGTTAGCCGCACACATCTACATAAAATACTTATAATTTTTTAACCTAAAAAATAAACCGGATAAAAGGTATCTACAAAATGAGTCTTCCATTCATGTCAGAATGGAGGGTAATGTTTATAAGAAGGTAAATGATTGGCTTTTTCCAAGGAACGCATTGTCTGGATAGTTCGCGGTGAAGCAGCCACGCGTAGGTCTCACCATATGGGATCGATTCCCTACATACCCCAAGCACATCCAGTCATGTTCGTGTTCGCGCTTCTAGCGCCGCCCTTCTCTAGGCTACCCTGCATTTGCCTGGACCACCAATATCATCTCTATACGTTCCACCTCTGTGTCGCGCCGTCATGCCACCATGTCGCTCGCCACTGTGTCACTACACCGCCAGGACCCCTGCAGCTCACACCGCCCGTCCTACATCTCCACCCTGCACCAGCGCTCTCCCGCCGCCAGAGATGGAGGACACCCACAATTGACCACCACCTCAGGGTGCCCGCCGCTCCTCCACCCCGTCGCGCCTTCCTACAAAGCCCTATCAGACTGTATTGCTATATGAGAGCATCGGCCAAATGCGCGGTCACCAAGGTCGTCGTTTTCCTCTCCTCATGGATATTGCTACATGTGGCCACTGGCGGTGCTACCGAAGGCCACCAACACTACTATGTATGGCATCAAGGTTTTCTACATGCGGTCGGCGGCAGTGCTATAAGCAGCATCGGGTTTTGCTACATGCGGCCGCCGACATCACTACAAGTGGGTGTTAGGTTTGCTATGTGCGGGTAGCGGCGGTGCTACGTGCTACATTGGATTTTTGGTACAAAAGTTCCATTGTTTTCTATAATACTATAAATGTTTTACGATGAGATCTCCAACGAGGTCTTTGGCGTGGTCTTTGGCAAAGTCCGATTTGCTATAGTGGCAAGTTCTTTTGCTACGAGGTCTCCTAGGAGAAGTCTTCGCGAAGTCAGGTTTGCTATAGGACAAATGTACCCATTTTTTGGTTTTGCAACAATATCATGAATACCAGTTTGTACCTTAATAATATAGTTTAAACCATGTAATGTTTATTTTGCTGACTGATTGACCAGCTACATGACAGATGTACCTAGTTTTGCACGCTTCTATCGCTCCGTTGGTGTCCATTATTGCTCCTCGAGATTTATTTGTTCACGCTGATCACGACTTTCTTCCTCTTGACGATCATCTCCTTGAATGAATCTTAAATGCATCATTATCTTCCTCTAATTGTAGATCAAAATACCGCCAGAGCAAGAACTGCAGCAGATGTAGCGAGCATAAAATAGAAAAGGTTCCATCCCTATGTCCGCGAAGAAAGTTACACTACCTTCTATTGGACCTATGTTCAAGGCTGGTATGTTCATTGCCACACTCTCACTTGTGAAGGCCAAGGAGAAGGATGTCGTATAAGATCATAGAGTTCCTACGAATATGGCAGTCTCTTGTTAAAATACATGCACGATCAAAATTCATCTACAGTTCAAAATAGTTGCTAGTATGAATATACATGGTTGAGTTTCTTAGGGAAGAAAAGACCGAAATATAGTTTGTGTAAGTAAGAATTCATGTGCAGTTCATCATAGGCACGTCTTTAAGTACTCACATCTCTAATTTCCTAAATTTTCAAAATAGTTTGTTATTTTATTACCTAAGAAGCCGCGGTTCAGGTTCGTATGAAAAAATCAGAGGTATTATCAACTTGGGCTTCCCACCTGCAATCAGTATGGAAGTACACACTTCACACTGTCGACCAAAACAAAGAGATTAAGATTACTTGGTATATAGGAAAAATGCCACCACCCCTGACAATACCCTTGCTTAAGCCCTCAGAGGATCTGCGAAGGGAAACATGGTTTAAGCCTAGATCAGCAATCAAAATATGCTTAAAGAAAACTTTGCACCTTGCCTACACCATGCACATCGTCTATGGCCTGCCTTGCTTGTAGCTGATGTCGAACATCGTCCCATCAAGGAACCTTGCACGCCAAGCTAAATTGAGCAAATCGGCTCCAACTGTATGGGCCAAGTGGGCAATATCCAAGTACATTGATAAGTGCTCCACGTTATTCCCTTGGGGGAAATAAGAACACACCTAGATCAAAGCCATAGTTGTTACCAAGATAAAGTATTCTGAAAACATTGGTAGCTGCAGCTAGAGTAATAAGTGAAGAGGGCCAAGGGCTCACCGATTGTACCCACCGACAACAAACACATATGCGTAATGCTTCTTCCCATTGAGACTGGTGAAATTCGTGATTGTCCAAGTGAACTGTGACATCTGTAGGTCCTCCCGAGCACTTTCTTGAGCTCGATCTGCATGTTGTAGTTCTCCTTCTTCACCATGTCAATCTCTGCACTGTTCCTTTGAATATATTTGCAGGGTTTGCAAATTCTGAATATTTTTATTCGATTATTGGTGCTAAAAGAATTTACCAAAGTAGACCAGACAAGAACCTTGTGCTTCTCATCCCGAAGTATCTTCCTGGAGTTGATCTGGTACTGATCCTTGGCAGCCTAGAAGCAAGCTACATATTGCATCTTTGCGATCGGCTCCAAAGAAAATAGAGTCCTAGAAACATAAAGAGAGTGCAGAAGTTGTAGAGCTTTCCCGTGCTAGAGAAAATAATGACGCCAGCAGAAGTTGTAGAGCTTGCCCGTGCTAGAGAAAATAATGACGCCAACCTGAGCGTTAAGGAGCACGTGGATCTCGCGGGCCTTCTTCAGCGAACCGACTCGGCGCTTGGCAAATGTCACCTGCCTATTTGGCGAGTTCGTGATCCTCTTGATCTTGATCTTGATGATGGATTTCTCCTATGAAATAGAAAACCCAAGGTTGGGATCAGTTTCACCCAAACAGAAAAATACAACTTGCATTAGTTTCGTTTGTTACTGCATGGACATTAGTGGTGTTGTTTTTTATCAGTCACGCCAAGAAATAATTTCAGATGGTAACTTGCACATATCACTAAGTATGTTGTGGGTCTTAGTCTATGGAAAGAAAACTATTTGATGGCACCATCTGATCTCGTTGCGAAAGCACATGCTCATCCGTAATATTGTATTTTCAAACAATTGTCTCGGGTTACTACTTGTATAAATGATTATTCATGTGAGGCCAACACAATTTCAGAGCACCATCAAGAAAGCTCAGGGGAAGAATTCATGCAACGATCTGAAAAAGGAATCAAGAATATTACCAAGGCACATAGAAAGGAATTTCTCAAGATGACCTGTACCTGAAAATCGTCGATCATGGTCCTATGACAACATTATATAATCTGCCGTGTACCTGCAGGCTACAGTAGATCAAGGTGGCCGGGCGGTGCTGCAGGACGATGACCTACACCTGCAAATCGTTGGATCATGGCCCTATGACTGCATTAGATAGTATACCTGCAGTAGATCATGGTGGCCGGCGGCGTTGCGGGACGCGTGAATTGGCCAGATGGGTCGGGAGGATCGTCGGTCGGACGGCGCAGCTGGATGGCGCGTGATGGTCAGGGCGATCTGGTGGCGAGGGCGACTGCAACGGGCGAGCTCCCGTGGACCTGCGGCAAGGCGATCGTGCGTGATTTTTTTTGCTAGAGGCGCAACGATCGCGTGGATGGTGCGGTATTTCAGGGACGGTTTCTATTGGACTTTTTTTTCAACCTGCCTTCCGATGGATTTTGCTACGGACGAAGTATGAAGGTATCGAGCGTTCCTAGGAAACGGAACACTTCTTTTTTTTTCCTTATGCCTTATGTGATTTGGTGGGAAGGCAAAATCGTCTTATTTAAAAAAGTGTTGACGAAACCAGTGACCAGACGAAAAAGAGGAAATTCGTCATTTTTAAGTAGTATAATTAAGGTCCTCTAACCAAACCACGTTCCAAATTGTTGGTTGTATCATAATTTCATAATACCAGTAATTAAGGTGCATTTGGGAGCTGTTTTTTAAAGTATTCTAAGAATACTATGGTTTCTAAAAATACTGCTTTTCTATACTTTGAAGTGTTTGTTTTGAGTTAAAATAGCAGTTTCACATATCAAAGTATCAACAATACTATAGTTTTTTGGCAGTATTAAAAAAAGAGGTCCTTCTCAAAACAAAGAAAGGCAAAGTGGAGTCTTCTTCGCCAGTCTAGCCAACGGCCACCAATTTGACGTCCCCGTGCATCCGATTAGTGGATCTTATGGGGTTGTAGCTTCGTTTTAGCCCTATTGATTTCAGCTGCCATTTATCAAGTGTATGTACCCATGCAGTGTGATTATTGATTCAACTAATCACGGGCAAGCAAGCTAATGGCACAGAATAACACAGCGGATATTCTTCTAGCTAAACCTATAGCCCGCTCCGCAAAGCATTACACCAATTACTATGTCAAATATTCTCCAAAATAAAAGTACCAAGTCAAAAGCTGAACGTAAATACAGGACTGACAAACATATTCTGGTTTTGCCAAAACTACGGTTTACTTGAACTGTAGTATCTGATGCCCAGGAAAAGAAATATCGTGGTTTTACAATACTTCGGTTTAAACTTCACTGCCAAACAGAGCATAAAGGTTGAATCTCCAATTTGAATCTCCAATTCACTTTTCAGGTTGTATCTCCTACACATTTTCTTTATGAAAATTTCACTGGAATAACTTAGAATGGATATAGAGAGAGGAGAATACAAATTCCCGTTCAGTGGACGTCATACCTGTCCTTCGGCAAGGAGGAAGCTAGAGAGGACGCGTCCGTCGGCGGTGAGCCTGGCCAGTGGGATGCCCGCGGTCTACGCGGAAGACCTTGCCCTGGTGGCGAAAGGAGCTCAATGGCAGCGGGGAGGAAGGCGGAGGCGACGGAGCGTAGGCCTACACAGAGCCATCAAACTTCGGTGGTGGTGCCCATGGCCGCAGACCCGATGGAGATGAGGTCTGCCCATCCACTTCCGTTGGCGTCCTGGCCTTTCGTGAGTGTCGCTGAGTCTCCGGTCGCCAGGAGGAAGCGGGAGGAGGAGGAAGAGGCGGGCGAGGCCAACAGCAGGGAGGCAGGAGAGTTGGGGTGCGGCCGCCGTCGGTGGGGGAGACGAAGAGAGGAATGAGCCATGCGTAGGGACTACTGTGAGTGTGGATGAGTGAGGATTTTTTTTTCTCTTACCTGGATGAGATATGGGTGGGGAAGTAGTCGCCAGCCGTGTGGAATTTGGGTTCTTTTGCTTCCCTTTTTCTTTTTCTGTCATGGGAGATTCAGAAAAAAGATATTACAACTTCTCAAAAAAAAAATTACATGAGTTTCAGAAAATTGTTGATGGATTAATTGTTTAAAACTATATCATAAACTAGGGTTTATTTCTCTAGTGGCCGTGCGTAGCGCCACATCAAGCATGCACTTATAGCTTTAAAAAGTGTTAAGATGGTATGGAGATTATGCACCTCACATTTTTTTTAAATAATTTAAAACAATTTAAGTTTTATTCATAATTTTTTCGAATGATTATATTGAGAAGTGACTTCTCAAATTCTAATCACATAGGTCATCTTGTCGCTCGTGGCTGTTAAACATAATGGTTCCTAAATAGGTATGTTCCCTTAGTATCATTATATATGTGTTCTACATTTTTCTAAAATTAACTCTAATTAGTAGTTGCAATATTTAGTGTTCATATGATATATTTTATTCTATAGTTAGCTGTCATTATAGTCGACTTCGAAATGAATGATGATAGCGTGGAAAATCAAGATTTGCAAGATGAAGAAGGCACACTTTCCGACAAAGCGCATGTAGGTTGGTATCGAACTGTCGAAGCATTTTTTGTGGTACATAGCTTGACCTTTTTTCCGAGATAAGTATTCGGTAATGTTATTTTTTCTTAAAGTGTTGCTTTAAATTAAGACTGAATTGTGATATTTTTGCACCTAATTGTACTATATTTTGTGTTTGTGGATTTTATCTAATGTCGTATCTCAATCTTAGGGTGCATGCTACATGATGAAACATGAGACCTATCTCGCTGACTCGATGAACAAAAATCTACATAACAATCAACTCGGTAAAAGTAAATACTAGAATTTTGAAGACATGTGTTAAGATATGTGCTATTTTTATGAATCATTAACACGCACGTGCACGCTTACTAAGTAGTAGAGATAGAGAAGTCGCTGATGTCATTCTATTATTTGTGTTAATTCTTAATTGCAACCTACTTGTAATTTATAAGATTTATACTAATTCTCAGTTAAAACCTAGTTGCAACTCATTAAATTCTCAGTCACACCCTAGTTGTAACTCTAGTTGTAACTTATGCTTAATTTTTACATTACATGATTTTTTTTTTGATAGATACATTACATGAATTAAAATCAGAGTATAACCTGGTGGTTTTTTGTTTTGTTTAAACAAAGCCAACGAGGCACCGGTTATCACACATGCATGTCAAACATGTGTAGCACGGCGAATCACTTACTCTCTCTGATCTAAATTAATGTGCTCATACTATTAATTTGAATAGGAGGGAGCAATATTTATATTTAGGATCAAGATGCCCATTTTTATGCAGATAGGACCTAGCCGACATACCTTGAATACTTCTAGGATCTCTATTGTCAATGCCCTCATGTTGTCGTAGTTCCAATGGGGATGAATTCATCCTGATTTGAGCTATACAAGGTCAAATTTCTCAAGATTTTGTGTGGTAATTTCTGCGGAATCATATTCCCTTGGGAGTAGAGGTGTCCAAGCGACACAGTCTGGCGATGGTCCGTGTCCGTTTTGTGGGAGCTCAGCCACATCCATTGTCTGTCCGTGTCCGTTTTGTGGGAGCTCAGCCACATCCATTGTCCGAGAGGTCTTAGGGACTGTCTGACAGTCCTAGGACCTCAGTGAGTTCTTTAAAACTGAGGCAAAACGTATCGATAGGAGGCGTCACCTCTTCTGGTTAGTGTTTGTCATGATTATGTGGACCTTATAGACAATTTTTAACAAAATGGTAATCGAGTGAGCGCTCCTATGACTGACTCCATATTTTTTTTTGCCTTTCTTCAGCAGTGACACCTGCTCCGTAGGCGGTGAAACATGGAGCATTTTGGACAGTGTGCTCCAGGACTTGCTCGTGGCGACACACCACTGCTCTCCCTGACGATACACTTAGCTCCATCTCTAGGAGCCTGTATCTCGTTGCTTAATGTTCGTTTTTTTATGTTTCGGGTGATGTTGCTCTAGTGGACTTTTTTATTTTTCTTTGCTCTAGAAGTTGTATCAGATTTGGATGGTTGTGATTTGTTTATAAAGCGGGATGAAACCCTGCTTCAAGAAACTATACAGTCAAATTAGTCTACTGGTGCCCAAATTGGGCTCACATGGTGAGATAACAGGGTTATGAGTTAGTGTCCATCTATCTCGATAAAAATTGCACATATATCTAGCAAAAGTTGTGCGTGTCTTCACCGCACAGATAAATAAGTAAAAAAAATAGGATAGTTGCTTAGGAGGAAAATATAAATCAAACAAAAACCTAGAAAAAACATAGCATAGGAAAAAATAAAACTAAATTCTAACAAAAATATTTTGGTCTTTTGGGTTCAGTGCCAATGAGAACGGAGTCGGGGTCGGTGCCATGAATTTTTGACACAGAATTTGAGATTCGCTCTCTATTTTTGTTGGAAAAGGTCCAAAATAAACCTTGAATTCATAGCCAAATGCTAAATCGAACCCTGAAATCAAAACCACTGAAATTGTCACACCATACTCTATGGCCCCGGTCTATTTTGAACCTTGGGGATGTTTAATCTGTGACTCACTGGGATTTGCTGATGTGGATGCAGGGATGGTTGACGTCACTACTTTTATTACGCCATGTTTTTTTTTTGTTTTTTTTTTGTTTTTTCTCAATGTGGAAGTGGGACGAGCCTATGACCCGAGGACTGCCAACGACCTAGTCGAGCCATTGTCTGTGAGCCCTCACTATCTATTGGTAGATCATCATAACAAGAAGAATCTCTATTCCTATTATCACCTCTGGCCGAATAGAATGAAACTAGAATAGCGATCCCTGGCTTTTCACTCTATTCATTCGATACCTCTATAAGTGGTTTGTCTCCCTTATCTTTGTAGAACTTTCAAATAAAATGGTTAACCAACTGGATTTTCTTCGTCTTGTTGACATAGGAAGTAGGGCTTCAGTGCGGAGGATGGAGGAGCTCGCTGCTGCAACATGTGCTCGTGTTGGAGGTTCCAAGCTCCACCGCTATCCCCATTCAGGTGAGCAATTGCTGCGTGAGGAGGCAACGTCGCGAGCCAACGACGGTTGATTATATCGAAGCCATGGCGCACCTTCGATATGAATCCATCGAGCTCGACAAGCCCGAGAGTGACCACTCCGATGAAGACCGACATGAGTGCTGTCAGCGTCTTCAGTTCCGGCGGAAACACTGGTGTACCTACCATGAACCGGCATATGGCTAAATGGCGTTCGGTCAGAAGTACTGGGTAGAGGCTGAGGATGGCCAGGAGCGGGTCTAGCGTCCACCACCAGTCAGATCGCAACTGATGGAACACGCCGTTATCGGCACCCCTCGCCGCTACTGCCATCCACGACACCGTCGCCACCTCTTCACGTGCCCCTTCGCCGTTCCAAGGAGTTGGACGCCGGCGACCTTGCTCTGCTACACATCGACCACCCGGCCAACACGAGACTTACTCCAGTCTGACGGTCCCTATGTCGTCTCCATCCCCTGCATCCATCCGCCGCCGCCCACGGTTTTGTGGAGATGTTGCAACCCGCTCGGGTTGCTTCCCCGCCATGGATCCCCTCCCGTGACCATTAGAGCAATATACCGAGAGAGAGGTTGACGGGGATAAACAGATGAACATGACACGTGGGCCCAAATAGGCAGTGAGAGAGTTAGCATGGCATGTGGGCCTTCTCACAACATACAACAATCCCGGATTGGACCTGCCGAGTCGACAGTCTGTGCTTGAGAAAGGCCGCAAGGTTCAAAATACATCGGGATCGTAGAGTTTGGTGTGCCAATTTCAAGGGTTGTGTGTCAGGTCTGATTTAGTTTTTGTTTATGATTCAAGTTTTATTTTGGGCTTTTTCCTTTTTTGTTTGTGCTCCTGGTAGTGGATTCTACCGACTGTTTTTTTTTTTGAGAGAAGATTCTACCGAGTGTTGAGACCAGGCTAAACAGGATTTGCTCGTTGACACCCCTGGACTGGTGGCCCAAAGCCCAAACAGGCCCACGCCGCGAGCTGTCAGTGTCCCGACTCCCGAGTCGTGCCCCTGCCGCTCGCCGTCCCTCGCTTCCAACCCCCGCTCCGGCCGCCCCGGCGCTCTCCGACCCCCGTTCCTCGCTGTCCCCGCCTACGCAGCTAAGACAGATGGGCGGCGGAAGGAAGCGGCGGCGGGATCAGCGCGACGGCTCGGATGCCCCGCCGACGATGCACCCGCGCAACCGCTACGCCGCCGCGGCGCCGGACTTCGCAGCCCTGGCGGCGCTCTACCCCTCCTTCGCCCCCTTCGTGTCCCTGTCCGCGGGGGGAGGCCGCGCCTCCGTAGACTTCACCGACTTCGCTGCTACGCGAGAGCTCACGCGCGTCCTCCTCCTCCACGACCACGGCGTCAACTGGTACGCGCAACCCCTTTCCGTGAGAACCCTTAACGCGTCTGCTGCTGCTGTCTTCTGTTCGCTTACATGGAACTAGCTGAGCTCCTCGTCTCTTTGATGTTGTGCTGCTGAAGAATTAATTGCAATGTCATTCCTGAAATTCACTAATTGGAGCATCAAGCTCGGCATGCTGCGTCTCAACTCCAAGCACCTGTTGTCTGACGCAATCGTCTTATGAATAGCTATGCTACTCTCAGAAGTTTTGAAATGACTGCATAGCTCGGGTGGTCGGCAGTTCTATGTACATGGTAGCACTGCACACAACATTTCATAATCGACAATTTGATTTATCTTGCTATGGTACTTGCATATTAATTATAGCCGATGAAGTGTCTTTGTATATAGAACAACAAAAATCTGCCAAAAAGGGTTACCTGGTGCTTATTGTATTATTGTTCAGCCTCATGAGCACTGCAATTAATCCATGTAAAGAATGGTGCTTAACGTACACATTACATGCCATAACTAGATGTCATCACTCATCTCTTTGGCATGGCTGTACAGCGGTTTTATTTTCATTCAGCAATCTCAAAATGCATTTTATTTACGTCGTTGTCTTGTTAATTCATGGCGATGTGCTAACTGCTAAATTGACCCTATTATCTTTTTTGGTAAGACATTTGAATAAATATTTTACATGATTTTTTCAATTTTAAATTGTTTGATGTAGGGAAATCGTATAGCCAAAGATCAAATAGAATCCTTGTTTAGCAAAACTGGCAGCTGCCATGTTTGCTAACAATAAGAGTCACTTGATTTTGACAAAATCGTTGAAGACTTGAAGTTTATGTGCTGTGTAAACTATGTTCTCATATGTTCTGTTTTCTAGGAACCTGTATGTTCTTTTCTTAATTGTCATGTAATACGGTTTGTGGTCAGTATCACATTTTAACTCGTGAGCATGGCTACTACTCTCAGGTGGATTCCAGATGGACAGCTTTGCCCTACTGTTCCAAACAGATCCAACTACATCCATTGGATTGAGGATCTTCTCTCGTCCAATCTCATACCACGAATATCCAGCTCAAGTGAGACAGTGAGGGGTTTTGACATAGGCACAGGTGCCAATTGCATCTACCCTCTCCTCGGAGCATCATTACTGGGCTGGAGCTTTGTTGGATCTGGTACGTTTTTATCCTGTATACTAGAAGTTTCGTGAAGCATAAACTAGTTATCTCTTAGTAGCCTACTTAGCTAAATTAGAAGGATCTACGCTCAGTTGGATTTTTGTTTGTAGATGTGACTGATGTTGCTCTTGAATGGGCCAAGAAGAATGTGGAGAGCAACCCACATCTTGCAGGTCTAATTGAGATCAGAAATGCAAATGAAGTACCCTGTTCTTCCAAGCCCGAAACAGTTGCTGAGGAAATAGTCAGGGAGAACACTTCAGAGCCAGTTGAAAATGTGGTGAGAACTATACCACCTATTCTTGTGGGTGTTGTTAGGGATAGCGAGAGCTTCGACTTCTGTATGTGCAATCCACCTTTCTTTGAGAGTATGGAGGAAGCTGGCCTTAATCCAAAAACTTCTTGTGCTGGAACTGCTGAAGAGATGGCTTGCCCTGGTGGGGAGCAGGCCTTTATAACACGTATAATTGAAGACAGTGTTTTCGTTAAGAACTCTTTCAGGTGATTGGAATCTTATCTTGCAGTGGTTATAGCATTTTTTTTCTGTTGTTCATGACATGTCTAAATTTTTATAGGTGGTTCACATCAATGGTTGGGCGAAAAGCAAATATAAAATTATTAGTATCGAAAATCCGTGAAGTTGGGGCCACAGTTGTGAAAACAACTGAGTTTGTGCAAGGACAAACAGCTAGATGGGGCCTTGCATGGTCATTCATTGCTCCAAGGAAAACTGTTATAAGATCCAGCATACCAGGAAAAGTCCACCATTCTTTCATGCTTCAGGTGGGCAACATGTCACCTTTTGTTCCTTAATGATGTGTTTTTGTCGCTTATAGCTCCTAAGTCCAATTTTATATACCTTTGGTTTTAGCTGTCTCTAACACAAAAGATTACTGTTCTTCAACGAGATACTTCATATTTGAGACAACTATCTTCTCTGGTTCTGCTTAGAATTGTGATCTCTGCATCGTAAATATCATTTAATTAGCACGTCTTAAATGTTACATCTCATTATTATTTTTAACCTTTTTTGCATCCTTGTCGACCTTGCAATCAGGTTGAATTTACACTGATGGCTAGCCTGACAAAAAACTCTACTGGCTCTTCGTTCTTTCCAGAATAGCCTATATTTATGTTTTATTAATTGTTACCGCTAATCTGCTACTCCTATTTTTTCACTTTTGCTTCTGTGCTCAGTGTAAGTTCTTTACATGATTAATTTCAGGGTCTTCGACACGGAAGTGGTGCATTTCAGGTGTTGAAGTCAGCTGAGACATTTTTCTGTGCATCTAATCTATCATGTAAAACCGATTCTCTTTCATTTTCTATTGACGTAAGAATCCTCATTAACCTTCCACATTTTCATTTTTTTAATTTACTTCGGATGGAGACCCACACTGATCTGTCATTTTTGTACTTCTGTGAAGTCTTAGTATGCCAATCTCTTGCTAAGAGTTGTATGAAACATTTGTTTAGGTTACGTTGTCAGATGAGCAGACTGAGGCTGCAATATTGGATGGCGATGACCTTCCTGGTTCTGTTGAAGACAACTCCAGAAAGCTCCATAGCACAGTTTCAGGAGCATCCTTCCGTATTTCGGTATGTTGGTAACATTTGCATATTACTCATGTGGTACCTATTTCAGTGTTGCCTCACAAATTATTTATAAATTTACTTCTGCATAGGTGTTTGAACAGATGCCTGGCACACTGCTAATCAAAGGTTCATTATTGAACAAATCACTGTCAGGTACCCTTTGTTCTATATGTGAAAATATCAGTTTTCTCGGACAAACTTGCAGACACCTCTCTTCAATATATAGCGTGCTTATGTTTTCTTGTTCTTATAGTTTTATGTTCTAGTTTATATCATTTTCAACATACGTGCGGGCCTGGATTCCTAGATATTTAGAACGGAAAAAAACTTGAGGATACAAGTTGACCACACAGTCCAAGATATCTACTGACTAGTATAAAGTTTCTGGAGAAGCTCTCCCCAAAGCAAAATAAAATAAAATAAAAAAACCCTACCAAACTACCAAAGTAACTGTCTGATGTGGAAAATGCTGTAGCATACCAGACGCGGTCCATTATAATAGTTGCCTATCCAGTGAAGAGGGGTGGCAGACTGGCAGTGGTACTGATGCCTAGCTGTCTCTGTTCACTGGTTTTGGACAGCTGCTACTGGCTTAAAGCCGATTGAGACATAATAAGTGACACTTGGACGTGCTAGTGACCATTGGGAGAGTTTGGACGGTTGGTCTATAGGAGGCAGAGCCTGTAGACTCGGGTCATATGGCATATTGGTTTTTGGAGGAGATTCATTTGTTATTGACCATCTTTGCCATTGACAATATTCAGGCATACAAAACATGTATAGATGATCACATAGGTGAATCACTTGTCATATGCAGATTGCATGTAGCCAGTATAGGTACATGATGCTCTGGGGGTGTGCCTGCATTGCTTATGCACATACATGAGTATTTTGCTCATTATTCCTGCACTAACTGTCTAACTCCAACGGGCTCTAGAACCAGTAGCGAATTCTGCTTACGAACACGAACCAGACATCACTTCGACACGATGATATCTCACACATGCTGCATTCTAGTTCTCCATATCACCTGCAACGCACAAAGGTCGAGTGCTTTTATTGTTGCTGTGGTGGGGATGTCACTGAACCACTGGCACTCTCTCTGCAGGTACGTCCTCATCATATTTCGCGCAGCTGGAGGAGACTTTGAAGATGGAATTCGTTAAGCTCCGGTAGTTCATGGCCATCCAGCCATCCACCATCAGGCCATTATGATCTCTTGCTGACCTCCACTTGGTTGAACTCTTATGATCTCTTGCTGACCTCCACTTGGTTGAACTCTTTTCGACGCCAAGAAATGTGAAGCCTGTGCATCACGAGGCACGAGTGGCCCACCTGGCAGCTAGCCACAAGAAAGCAGAGGCTCCCTGTCTGAGCTTGTGATTGAAGGCAGCCCGCACTAGGCCTATTCCAATCTTCTGCACTGATGCTTATTGGTTCGAGCATGTTACTGTGGTGGCGCTCCGTTGCCTGTCCGAATCCGGAAAACGACCCGACGCCGTGCTTCGAGAACCTTGCTTTATTCTTTCCGGATTCTGCAGTGACATCCACCCCTTTGTTGTGTGACAGTGTCCGCGGCGACGCTTTTAGAAATACACCGCGTCTGGCTCCAGCGGGGTGCTTTCAGCTTGAGGAGTGTGTAAGCTGGATGATGCAGGAAACCGCCATTTGCAGCTGATGCTTTTCAGAGACGTTGTTTTAGCGGAATGGCAGCTGATTACGACAAGTGTCTTTTGTTTTTGGGTACATATATATGCTCACTTTCGGCTGCTTCTTTTACCAATCTACAGCGATGATGGCTTTATTGCAGTTTTTAAATTTTCTTTTCATACCGTATTTATTTTTCTTCCTTCTTATGTGCGGTGTGGCATGGTTAAGCATAAAGCATATTGTACTGTCGAATCTGTTCGCCTGGACGGAGAATCCCCTGTTTATGGCTACTCTCTATCTTACAAATCTGACGGCATGCGCTGCTTGCCTTTTTAGGCTTGCTAAAATGCAGCACGAACATGATTTTTACTACTCTTTGTTTCACTTCCATCATGAGGGAATGAAAGCCGTGATACCCACGCACGCTGATTTTTGACGGTTCTGCTAGCTTAATAGCAATGTCATGTTAAAAGTAGCAACCGCTCCACAGCCTTGTATCTTTGCTGAACTTTGTTGGAAAAATTGTCATGGCCAGATTCTTAGCAACAATATGTACGTTATTTTTGAGAAACAATATTTACGAGTTTTTTTTTTTGAGAAACAATATTTACGAGTTTTTACCGGTTATAAAAAACAAGTTAATCTAACAAGTAATCAAATCGAGATTGATGTTCCTAAAAGCAACTAAACAAATCGAGATCTGATGCGATCTGGACTCCTTTTCTTTTTCTGGAACAGATGCCGTCTACAGTCCGTTGATAACGCGAAGCATCGTGTGGAACCGATCAACAACTCACGTCGCACGCACGGTACACGGCGAGCATATGGTTCCCGCCCGCGTACGCCGGATCAAGCCAACCCACCCACCGCTCCTTCCAGGTTAAGGGCCCACCGGTCATGGTCCATCTCCCCCCAGAAACCAACCTGGCGAGGCGCTGGAGCTGACAGATGTCCAGCCCACACGTGCGAAGGGCGGGACCCCACGTCAGCCTCTCCCACCCACGCACGTCAGCCGAACCAGACACGTCCGTCCGTCCAAGTCTTTGAGCCGATCGCAGCCGTCCGATCCGTTCTCGCGGCTGGCCTGCATCGTGTAGCCCGCCGCCCGCTATATATAGCAGTCGTCTACCTCCCGCCGAGCACACAAGATAAGATCGCATCCCGATCTGTCGCGGAGATCGAAAAAAAAATAGTCGACCTAGGTTTTCGAGGGGGTTCCATGGCGATGGAGGCGAGGCTGAAGGGGACCGTGAAGTGGTTCAACGATACCAAGGGCTTTGGCTTCATCTCCCCGGACGACGGCAGCGACGACCTCTTCGTGCACCAGTCCTCCATCAAGGCCGACGGCTTCCGCTCGCTCGCCGAGGGCGAGGTGGTGGAGTTCGTCATCGAGGAGAGCGACGACGGCCGCACCAAGGCCGTCGACGTCACCGGGCCCGACGGATCCTTCGTCCAGGGAGGTTCCGGAGGCGGCGGCGGGGGCGGCTACGGGTCCCGCGGCGGCGGCGGATCTCGCGGCGGGGGCGGCTATGGCGGACGCGGCGGGGACGGATCTGGCGGGTTCGGTGGTGGTGGCGGCGGGTGGGGCGGCCCGAGGAGATCCGGCGGTGGTGGCGCCGGCGGGGCCTGCTTCAAGTGCGGCGAGCCTGGCCATATGGCCCGGGACTGCTCCGTGAATGCCCCAGGCGGAGGCGGTGGTGGAGGAGGCGGCAGCGGCTGCTTCAAGTGCGGCGAGATCGGCCACATCGCCAGGGACTGCTCCAACGGTGGCGGCGGAGGGTACGGCGGCGGCAGCGGCGGGTACGGTGGAGGCGGCGGCGGCAACTGCTACAACTGCGGCGAGCCCGGCCACATCGCCCGGGACTGCCCCACCAACAGCGGCTTCGGCGGCGGCGGCGGCCGGGGCTACGGCGGAGGAGGCGGCGGTGGCCGTGGCGACTGCTACAACTGCGGCCAGCCGGGCCACATCTCCCGCGAGTGCACAGCCAAGTGAGGGATCCACCCGATCTCTTCTCCCTATACAGATCTCGCCTAAATAGTCCTCCCTCTCGTCAGAGTATTGGTCTTGTCTTAGTTTTGCCGATCTGGGCCAGAGCGCCCAGCCCTCTATTATTTATTTTCCCTCCCCCTTCCGCTCTATGATCAGTAGGGGAAAAAAGAAAGTCAGTCAGTCAAGTGTGGTTCTTAATTTTGCTATGAATTTGGTCTGGTCTCGTTTAAAGGTTGTGATGAAGGATTGGTAATTTTGTGATTGTGAGGAGATTGCAATAGATCTCGCTCCCTCGCTTTGGTTTCAATCGATGAAGTAAATCATGGTTATTGTCCTCTAATGATTGAATTCTGTCGTGATCTGTTTATCAATTATCTACAGATGGTAGATTCTCCTGTGATCTGTTTATTAATTTAGTACAACTGAGAATTGCATCTGTGATCTTATGGAATTGTTTTTGTGATTTTTTATTAATTAAGCACCACTTGTTAATGCAATGGTTAATTAACTAGTATATTAGTACTTCAGTTTTCATCTGCTGCTGATGCTGTTATGGTAAAGTTTAGTTTTGTCTGTGCTCATGATCTACTGAGATGATGAGTTGGTTTGTGTAGTGGAGTGTAAAGTTACTGCTCGTGCTGATCTACTCCTATCTTTTTGCTCGTGCTGGCGGGGTTGTCAGCTGCTCAACCATGTCATGCTGCTTCCCTTTTGGCTTTATTTTCTTGTCTTGCGTTTGTCTCTATATTGCACTGCCAACCAAATTATGTTTAATTAGTTTGCTGATGATAATCTAATAATATTGGCGATGACACACTGTGAGTACTCTAACTCTTTCTCAATTAGACACAGCTAGTTTTTTTTTAAAAAATAGAAAAGATAAATCAGCTAGGGCTATTTGTCCCTGCTCTCCTACTGCCAGCATTATTCTGTCATGGTGATAGAACGTTCTTGTGCCAATCTTGAAGTGTACGCATCGTCAGGTGGTCTGCTCTCGATTATTTACTGAATAGTCCAGGTGCTCCTACTGTGCTTGCTTTTGTCAGTATCTCATCCCGTGATGCTTGTTTGCTCTGTTTATCCACATGGCGATGGTTTGGTAATTTTCGTGTGGTGTGTAGATTGCAGTGCCATTTTTGTAGTGGGGCTGAAAGTCGTGTTTACTTTCCATGTGCTTACTTTGGTATGGGAAAGTGAAGTTTTGTTTGGGTATAAGATGATCACTTATTTTCGTAGCAAATTAGTGATTTATGATATTTGCATCGTGTTGCTTTCCCAAAATTATCAAGCAGAACAACCAATTTCTGTGGCAGAATTATAGTAGCTTTGGATCAGCTACTCAATGCTAGATACATCTAAATCTAGACAAATCCAAGTCAATTAATTTGGATCGGAGGGAGTAGCTAGTTTTGTCTCAAAAAATAAAGATGCAACTACTGGTGCTATTTGTGCTTAATTACCAATGATCCGGTCCCTTCTACTATCATGAAGTAGAAAGTTCATGTCCACCACAGGTGAGTTGGTGTATATAGCCGTGGTTTCATTTCTTGACATTTTATTGTGTGATGTTTATATTTTCCGCTGTGAAAAATAAGATGTTGAGGCATGGTCTCTGGTCTGCCTGTGACCTGTCTGTTGGTCCGCGAGAGGCATGTGCCCATAGCCTGAAGTGCGGGCATCGTCAGGTGGTCTGCCCGTTCCTGTGCTCGATTTTATTTACTGACTGGTCCAGTGGACACAGCTGGTGCTTCTACTGTTCTGATGTCTTCTGTCAGTGTCTCCTGCCCTGCTGCTTCTTTCCTCTGTCTATCCACGTTGACACTGAATCTGTCCCGTCTAGTTGATGTTGTGACCGTGACGATTGTTCTGGTAATTTCGGTGTGGTTGGTAAACTGCTGCATGTCATAAGTTTTGTTTGAGTGATGATGCAGTGCCATTTTTGTAGTGGGGTGGAAAGTTTCATTTTTTTTTACTTATAATAATATTCTGACGTTTCTTGAAATACGAATATGCTGATGTTGGTATTATGATTAAGTGAAGTTTTGCTTGGGTGGTTAATTTTTGTGGTGGATATAGAAAGTTACTCATGTGGGGGTGTGCACCGGTGTCAGTTCGACAGCCATGGGGTGTCGTGCCCTGTCTCTTGGCTAATTGGCTTCATTTTCTTCTGATCTTGTCTACTACTAGTCCTGCCTGTCGATTGTCTCTTGTCGATTGTTAAGGTACAGAATAGTCCTTAACCAAAGTGTGTGTAGTGTGTTTGCTCCAGGGTTCATTATCTGCACTCTTGTCGGATACATTTTCCATCTTGTGAAGTCGATCCCATACTTTGTACCCGCTTGGATCAATTTACTCCCTCCGTGGCTCCGTTCTGTATACAAGATCAGTATGTATTTTCATGGTAAAACTTCGACTATTTATTATAAAAAGTACTACTACTCCCGATCCAAATTAATGTTCTCAGATTTATCTAGATTCGGATGTATCTATCACTAAAACATATCTAGATACGTTTGAATCTAGACAAAGCTATGAACATTAATTTAAATCGGAGGGAATATTAATATGTCACCGGAAGCATGACATTCAACATTACGTTTAGAAAAGATGATTTCTTTTTTTTACACTAGCAGAATGCCCGTGCGTTGCTACGGAAAAAAAAACTATATGACATGTTACGATCAAGGAGACATCTTACGACGACATTGCACATTTTAAAGCCAGTTATCACGGGCTATGCCGCCCCACAATCGACGCCCCATATCCCAATTGGAAATTTCATTTGATAATCGATTCCTAATAGCATTGCAAAATTATTCAATTTTACCAACTCCAAAAGGTTGTTGTCGCATTGATGGCCAAGCTTTAAAGATGGCCTTTGAAAAGAAAAGTGCAAGTCGGTATACCATGTCGTGTGTCATTCTTAATGTTGTTTGTAGGAGGCTGTGTATAATTTTTTTTACATGCTACTCTCTTCGTTTCAAAATATAAGATATTTTAGTGTTGTGAAAGGAGTGTATATATGGTCCTCTTTTAGTGTGTAGGTTCACTCCAAACTAAAGAGTGTATCTAGACCTTTTTAGTGTGTAGGTTTATTTAAATTTGTAGTGTATCTAACCCTTTTAGTGTGTAGGTTTATTTAAGTTTGGAGTGAACCTACACACTAAAAGAGGACTATATATACACTCCTTTTACAAAGCTAAAATATTTTATATTTTGAAACAGTATAACACAGTCGGTGGTAATATATTTGTGTGCTTGAATGACAAGAACCGGTCAATCGAAAGCAAAGAATTACTACTCCCTCCGACCCATATTAATTGAATTGTCTAGATTCGGATGTATCTAGACATGTTTTAGTACTAGCATCCGAATCTAGATAAATCCAAGTCAAGTAATATGGGTCGGAGGGAGTACTTCAAACGTCAACCGTCAAGTTTTGACTATATGAGACGATTGTTTGTGTTCATGTAAACTGCACAGAAAATTACTACTTCAACCTAGGAAACATCTTTCTGAATGGCACACGACGTCTATACATACTTCCATTCAATTACAAGCGATGGGTATATCAATCACTAATCACGATCGCAGCTCCTAGTCGAGTTCTAGTCTCTCCGTCAAAAAGCCTATGTATATTGTTGTACAACTTCCTGACAGGAGTAGGCTGATGGCCTGACGAGCAGGAGGGCAGGTGCAGCTGCAGTTTGACACTGGGGTAGGCCACCACGGCTGGCTTGGCGCCGGCACGCGCGCCCTCGGCGCCAACCAGAAGTTGACGCCGCTCCCTGCCCAAACACCTGAAGGTCAAATGAGCAGAGCAGCCTACCGCGGCTAGCAGAGGATCGAATCGAAGCTATTGCCGCCGTAAATTTTGGCCATGCCGGCGCGCGTGCCCTCATGCGCTCCCGGGAAAACAACCGCTTGCAGATTCTCGACGGAGAGCACATATCCACTGTCGTCTGTTGGCCATGGCCTAACTCGAAAAGATGTCTGCTATTTTGCCTGCGCTGGTCGGATCTGAAGGAAAGGTTGCCCTGGTCTTGGACGGAGAGCGAGTCCTTGGGCTTCTAATGCCAATGGAAGACCGTTGATGCAGAGGACCGGTATTTAGCCCCGATCATGCTCGGGAAGCTCACAAATCCCCGATCTGAGGTCCAATCGGGACATCTCAGATTGGAAGAACAGAGGTCTGGATGGTGCCGAAGCGCCAGACGCTGGCACACGCGCTTGACCTCCTCCGAGCCCACCCGGCGATTCATCCCGGACCAGCCCTCCTCACCGCATCCTGGCCGTCAGCGACTCGGAGGTGGAGGCCGGAGTTGGGAGAGACGATGGGCTGTCGTTCCCATCGGGAGGAGTTTTGGGGATCGGGAGGACGGGGAGGAGCAAGCGGCCCGCACGATATGGTGGTGCGGGTATTTTTTTATTTTGAGCGGAGATGTACCACTTGGTGGTGGTAGTTCTGGTAAAAGCTTCGAACAGACAGGGGCAAAACCGTAAAAACTGGGCAGACGGAAATTTTTGCTAGTGACGAGCGACGCCAATCTTTTTAACTAGTATAAGCGTGCACGTGAAATCGCACGTCTCATAATTTGCAATAAAAATACGTCTTTCAAATTTTATCTTTTTTCTGTAAATTTTCATACCTAGGTCAATTAAATAGGTGGCATGGTCTAATCGTATTCCACACACATGTCATCACTTAAAATTCTCAAAGCACACAAAATATTTATTTTGTTACCGACATACTTAAAATAGAAAATAAGCAACATTATCAAATAAATTGTTATAAAAATATTGATAGTTAAAAAGAACCTTGAAGATGACAGAATGATGTTTTTAACATGGATCGCTCGTATTCCATTAAGACACGGCATAATCGTCAGTCACCAAACTGGTTATATTATTTGGAAAGTTCCTAGTGTCCGTATGACATGGTCTCTATGAGCTTCACTTACACCCATAGCTGCAAGCTCATGAGTTGGCTTGTTACAGACTCTAGGCACAAACACCACTCTAGCCTCTATGACCTAAATCTATAAAGTTCTTGTTAAATATTTTCTGAATTTGTAAAGTTCCAACACCTTATACATGTAGTTCTGTAGGCTGGATCTATAAAGTACCAACACCTAATATGTACAGTCTTGTGATAGATGGTGGTATAGATTTCTTTTTTAGGTGGGACATGCATGAGATTCATCGACTCAGATCTCAAACAACATGGACGGCCGGGATAACTATTCGGCACCAAAACAGTTCGTAAATCTCCGGGTCGCAGGCTAAGCGCATTTTAGGTAGATTGTGCAATACAGAGAGAGATAGTTCGGTCTCTTGTTTTATTCTTCTAGCATATTTGTAAGTATTCTGCGTCTCTTGAAACCAGCCTAAAACCATTCTTCTTTTTGGAATAAAATGATAAGAAAATTTGATTCGCATTCTTAGAAGAAAGCAGTATACATCAGGTGGCCCATTATACGTAGCAATAGACTCAACCGGACAAGATATATCCAGTATTAATATAGATGATCCTGAGAGAACCTTTTTCAGACACTTGTGACACAAACCCACCGCACACCCGGTCTAGAAAAGAATTAGACAACGCCCCAACACTATGTACTCTCGGTTCTCCACTCTGTACATCTCAGGAAAAAATTCTCAACTCTGTAGCACTCTCTCTATCCCTCCCGTCAAAGTCCACCCACCGCCCCTCCCCTTTCTCCCCGCCGGTCCCTATTTACAGTCTCAAGCTCCCTCGCTCGTTCTCGTCAGGCTGACCCTCCCCTTCGTCCCCAACGCTAGCGTGAGGAATCCCACGCCATGCTCTTCTCCGTTGCTCCTCGTCAAATCCGGTCGCTGAAGAGCTCATGGGCGCTCGAGCTTGGTATGCTCGCGGACGACCACAGGTAGGCGCCGATGGAGGCGGATGCGTAGGCGCGGGCCTTGTCACCACCGGATTGGCAGACGCGGCCACCGCACATTGGAGGGCTCCACAGCGCCAATCTCCTCGTCCCGCAGTACAAGCCACAACTTGTACTGGTGAATGGGAGCAGACACATGGGTGTATGTATGACATGATTTCAATACTGAATACTTTGGTGTCATTTTTATTTCTATGTCTGAATATTGTACGCTCATAAAATCTCTATCTGACTGAAATTTAACAAATCATTGCAGATTGTACTATTTGCCATGATATCTACCGTACAAATCCCGAATGGAAGATCAATCTACTTAGGTACTTCAATCCTGTTGGGGCTCACCCGAGTGGATACCTTGCTAAAGACCAATGTAGAATTTCCAATAGTACGCCTATGTTCAGCAAGTTGTTGGCAGGAGGCCAGTTCGGACAATATTGGGGAATGACTACACAACGATAGACGGAACTGGGGTAATTATTTTTTCATGCTATGTACAGTTGCTTTTCATTTACACTCGTTGTAATTTTATTTGTCCATAGCTGTGCGTTTTTCAAGATTTGTTAGCGTCTGGCAATCTGCCATCTGGTTTTAGTTATAGACAAATGTGCATGCCATTAGATAAATTTATCTAAAGCATGTTGCAAATTACTTGAGTTCCAACAATTTAGTAGATGTTTAACTTTGCTCAATCATAAAACACTTTCTGTAATTTTGCTAAACCCTGAAACAACTTTTGTAATTTTGATAAAGCCTAAAATTAAATAGAGATGACCTCATTTACATACTGAATAATGAAAATAATAAATATATCATGTTCCTGCGAGTACCGCCACCTCTCCTGCCTCTCTGCCACAGCTGTGATGACCTCCCTCTCTCCTGTCACACTGCAGCTGTAGCGACGACCGACGACCGCCCTTCCCCTGCCTCCTTGTCGGCCAAGCTTTACATGACCATGCAGTTGAGTTAATTTTCTATTTTTCTCCTATCATATAGTTATCATGTTACAAATCAAATTTGAAAGGAGGAAATGAATTGTTTTAATTTTTATTTGAAAACAGATGACCTGGAATGGCGCATCCATTTACAGGAGACTGGACATGTTCAATTTTTTTTCTTTAGAAGAATCCTTTAGAAGCATGTTAGTGTTCTTTGGGACTGTATAACCTCCAGATTTATTATTCTTGATACATATGACCATCTGTTTCTGGGGCACCACACTTGAGAGCGCTTGTCCTAATAGCACACAACTGACAGTATGCTTGTCATGCACATGCATGCTCTGCTTGTGTGCTTGCCTAAAAAAAGTTTAAAGATTTCAACTAAACTGAATTAGAACATATTTTTTTCATCACAAATGGCAATTACCCACTATTTCTCAAATACATAGCTGTCATTCTATAGTATATCTCCAGGTTCCAGTAAGTAGAATTAGTATATCTTCAGTTTCCAGTAAAACCAACATGCGACAGAGACCATGTAGCAAAGTATAATGTGCCAGCTGTTCTGTTATCTTTCCTTTTGCACGATTTTGCTATTTTTGCTTGCTTTAGAAATCCTTGTAAACTCTTATTATGATAAAACAATTCAGGAAAACTTATCTTGTTAGTTAGGAAAATCAAATAACAAACCTACGTTTGAAAGCAAATAGCGAAGAAGCTTAGTTATACTGTTTTGGCTTAAGAAAAAAGTTGCAACAATAAAGTGAATCTGTATCTATTAAAAATCAAAGAAGGCCTATGACAAACAAAGTTGGGACTAATCCCTTGCTTTATTATTACAGAATGGGCAATTATAGCTACGGATCTAGTGAAACTGCATGCCTTACAAAGTTTGAAGATATCGAAAGTATGTACTCCCTCCGTTTTAAAATATAAGATGTTTTAGCTTTGTGAAAGAGGTGTATCTAGATCATTTTTAGTGTGTAGGTTCATCTAGGTTTGGAGTGAACCTACACACTAAAAGTAGTCTAGATACACTCCTTTCACTAAGCTAAAACATCTTATATTTTGAAACGGAGAGAGTACCTAGTAATCAGTCTCTTTGATTGTTCAGATTGCTCTTTTCACAAGATATATACTACAAAATACCAGTGATAATTTCTTGCTAGTAAGCATATTCTTTCAGAGTTGCTCATGAATATTTGGAAAAGACAATGTTAATCATTAGCTCTCTTTTCAATCTCGTAATGACAGATGAGTTGTATCAGGCACGGAAGGATAGATCAACTTACCTTGCTGATCATGTAGCGGGCGAGGATCGACGTTGTTGAGGACGTCGGAGAGGGCATCATACATGCAAGCGGCAACGACGCCGTCTAGGAACGCTGCGAGGGCGTCGTCATCCAGGAACGCCGTGAGGGCGTCGTCCAGTCAAGTGACACGGGCAAGCGTGACATCCAGTTCAAGGCGAGGGCGACGCCCAGGAATTTGGCGAGGGGGGCGAGGACACGCCCAGCAACTCGGCGAAGGAGTCCAGGAACACCGCGAGGTTGCCATCCAGTTCATGGCAAGGACACACCCAGCAACTTGGCAAAGGAGTCCAGGAACGCCGCGAGGTCGCCATCTAGTTCACGGCGAGGGCAACTCCCAGCAATTCGGCGAGGGAGTACGGGAACGCATCGAGGCTGCCGTACAGTTCACGACGAGGTCGCCTTCAGGAATTCGGCGAGGGCGTCTAGGAACGCCGCGAGGTCGCCTTCCAGGAATTCGTCGAGGTCGTCTTCCAGGAATTCGTGTTGTCCAGGAATTCGTGATTGGGTTTTTTAGTTTAGCGATAATTTTTTTCTAGAACCAACAATAATCTTTGAGCGCGCGGGTGCGTATCCTAGTCCGGGGATAAGTTTTGTCCGACGCTGGAAATCGCTAAGTGCACACAGAACCTGCTTAGGCTAAGCCCAGGCGTTGGATTGGCTTAAGTGGGTCTGATCGTGTGGTTCTTTTATGTCCGTGTGTGATCTGCGGGGTACCTGAAGCTAAATTCTTATTTGCTCTTTTATAAGTAGTAGAGATAATATAGATATCACCTAATAGCCCAATTTGTGCTTAATTACTTGGATCATTTTTTCCAACCGGACTAACCTCTTTCCGTTCACTATGGGAGAGGGAAAGAGAGGAAGGCGAGTTGGAGCACTAGTAGGAACCTGCTGAAACGGTTCGATCTCGAAGCAACTTCTACAGGGCGAAAACCTACAACCACCAAAACTCAAAACTAAAACCTACAGTTCAGAAAACCACCAACCACACAGTCTAACACCAGGCAATTACAAGCCACTAACTGCTAGCATAGCATTAGCACCAAAAGGACACCCGCAGAACACACTGCAAGCTTCACGGGCACGAGACAAATAGATTCCAGTTGTTCACCACCCAACAGAAAGATACAACTCCAGCGGATACTCCAAGGATGAATTAGTTGCCAATCTGAAGCACCCCATCCATCCTTAACCTGGATAGTTTCGCCACATCAGCCGCCAGCTTCATCATCTTCCTAGTATTGCCAATCATCAATTTCTTATCATCACCCTGCTGCAAACCTGTCCAATATAGTAAAAATGAGCAAACCGTAAACACCACCTCAATAGGGGACCGCAGAACATATCCCTCAAAGGTAACCTTGTTCCTGATGGTCCAGATTGCCCAACACACATCAACAATTACTTGGATCATGTCCCATGGTACTACTAGCATTATTATATCTCGATCAGGGCGCGTGTGGAGGAAGGATATGATTGGATAGAAGGTTCATGTGCAACATAGTTGGTCGATGGGATCAAAGAGAAAACCAAAAGTAAGCAGTGGAGACCGGAGATTGTGTGTGACCCGCCTATCGGTCTCGCCAGAGCCATGCATGTGCCGATAGGTAAGAGCATCCCAGATGCGCGCCGCAGATTGGACACAAATCGATCCGTTTGGGACGGTCCGCGGTCGCGGTGTTCGGTCCTATGGGGGGAGATTTTCTCCCGCCAAACCCATCACTCCAGCTAATTCGCCCTAAGATTTGCGTGCGCGTCACCACAGAGACCATTTTGCATAGTTCTAAGTCATTTTTCACAGTTTTTGTCTCAAAGAGGACCATTTGTAGATTTTTGGCCACGATTCACACATAAATATGCGGGGTTACAATAGTTTAACTCACAATCCATTTAACATATAATTGTTCAAATAAAGGACTAACAAAGTTCAACATAAAATACGACAGATAAGGAATAATCATGCATCTCTTTCGAGGATCAACTTCCGCTTCCTCTCGAACCAAACCTTTTGGATTTCATACATATTGCTTGTGTCGACCATCATGATATGGTTATCCTTGATGAGTATCTTGACCTCAACTTCTTTTTGCTTGGGCTCAAAATCCTTTGCCATTGCAAGGGCATTGAGCTCAACTTTCCTTTCTTTGAGCTCAACATCCTTAGTCCTTGCTTGAGAATTCAACTCAACTTCTTTGAGCTTGAGATCGGTCTTTTTGCCTAAGTTGGAATTTAAGCTCCGCTTCCATGGCCTTAGCTCGGATTTTGCTCTCATCAAGATCTAGCTTTCTAGATTGATAGTCCATGAAGCTCTTCATTTGGTCCTTCCTCTCCTTGCGCTTCCTCTCACTAGCCACCTCTTTGTCAGGTATCATTACCTTCAAAGTAGATTGCAAGGCCATGGCATTGGCCCCACAGACAAGTTCATTTTTGCTTGCCTTTTAGCTCTTTGGTCGTCCTGCACGGTTGCCTTTTGGGGCCTCACTTCATTCGGTCTCTTCAGGATATACCAGTGAGGAGTTGTTCTTGGTCCTTCCTCCCTTGCGCTCTCCTCACGGATTTCCTCGCACTTAGGGCAATCCTTGATTTCGCCAAGCATGCACCAATGTGAATGACTTATTCTCATTGGTCTCTTTGAAGTAAAGAAATGCATTAGCCACCAACAATTTCACGCCTACTTCACTCATGCGTAGGCGTTTCACATGATCATAGTGAGCTTGGAACTTGCTAGTCTCTGACAAGATATAGCCCCACCTCTTTTGAAGAGAGTTTGCATTGTGATCACTAAAAATTGAAGCGAGGCAAATGACGGTGTTCATGGAAGTGATCATGAACCCACTTTCAAAATGTGAGCCCCTTTTGTTGGGCCTTGCATATTGGATCTTGGCCTATTTCCATCCAAGAATTGCAAAGGACTATGCCCTCATCATACCTGTATGCCATGGTCCTCCTAGAACAACCCGAAGTTTGACGAGTGAGGTCTTCCTCAAACAATGGCTCGTGGTCAATCAGGACGCTATCTAGTTGAGTCTCCATTGCATCATCATCAATATCCTAAGAACAATTACATATAATATCCACAAAATACGATAACACAAGGGCAAAACACGTACATAGAGTTGGTAAAGTTCATACCTCGTAGTCGGGTTGGATATATCACGGAATAGGCGCTTGTTGGTAGTGCAGCCGCACAGGGCCTTTGTTTGGTCTACCAACAACTCGTCGAGCACCGGTGTCCTATTAAGGTCAAGGGTAGCAGTACCAGATGGCGTTGTTGGCACATATTCACCAACCTCCGGCAATTTCTCGCGTGACCTAGTCAAGGAGGTGCCATCATGTGCACCACCGGACGGAGGTGTGATGGTGCTCGTTGTCTGAGCACGTGGGAGGTGGGTGACTGACGTTGCCAAACTCGTGGCCACCGAGTGGAGGACGGAGGTGTTGGTGGTAGCAATGGCACACTCAGCAACCCATGCATGATAAGCTTCTCGGTGATGGCCTGGGCCTGGGCAATGAGGGCTGCATTGGTAGCCTGGGCATGAACCTCGACCATCTTCTATGACTCTAATGCCCGTGCAGCATAGGCGGCTGCTTGGTTCGCTCGCAATTTCTAACCATGGTGATGGATGACCCTCTTATTGCTTTCATATCTTGGCACTTTCTTCAACTTGCAAAGAGGCGGTATGCTGGCCTTCGATGTGGCCTTCGGTGCGGTCGTGGGGCCAAAAGAGGGGGCAGGGGCGGCAGAGGCTAGGGGCAGCGGTGGAAGCAACTGTTGTTGTGCGTCCATAGCTTCCTAGGAGTTGGATGCGGGAAGGAGTGGGGAGTTGACGCCGGCGAGCGGGCCAGGGAGGACAAAATATGGACGGGAATCGATCCGTCGTGGGCACGCGCGAGCGCAAACACACTCTAGAATTGGGCCGTGAATGCGCGGGTCCGGCGCATGCAGACCGTTTGTGCCCCTGTTGGGAGCTCGTTTTTGGGTCGCGCTGTTCGTGGACAGCAAAATGTACATGAACACTCAATATGTGGCTCGCCACTAGGGATACTCTAAGAGCATCTCTAGTCGTGTCCTGTGAAAACACCGCCGTTTTGGGAACATTATCGAGCCGTGTCGCATGTGGACGACTATTCCTAGTCACGCGCCTCAAATGCCTGCCATTGAACCAAATGAAATTCATTTTAAGTACAACGGAATATTACGAATTTAACTGAACATAAATGAAAACAACATTTAACTAATAAGCACCACCATACCCGCTAGAGGGACCGACCTTGTCATCATTCTAGTGGCACTGCTTGGCATCAAACCCAGCCTACTTCTGGGCCCGCCTCTCGACCTTTCCTGTGATGTTGTCTGTCATGCTTTCACCATCATGTGATGTGTCATCACTAGGTTGGAGGCCTACAGCGCATCGTTGGTCATTCCGCTGCGTCTCGGTGCGCTCGCACAACTCCAGATAATACTCATTCGAGCAATACGGGTTCGCTCACGAGCGACAGAAACGACCTCGTTCTCCGTGTTGATGTGAAGAATGGCCTATTGCTCCCTCTCCATGAGGAGGAGGGTGTTCTCCTCCACCAACAGCCTCTGCAGGGAGATGTCCGTGTTGTGCTCTTCCAAGTGATGGTTAACCGACTAGTGGAGACAAGCGTTGTTGTCCCTCTTCTACTCGGTCTAAAGAGTTGAGGACGACATGCTATAGCGAATCTATCGCTAGCCCATAGAAGTGGTCAAAGTCCGATGAGGAAGTGAAGTCAATTGCTCAGAGTCATCATCGCTTGAGGACTCCGGTGGAGTTCTATGGAAGAGGGGAGGATGATACCCCCTCAGACATGGGGATCCTAGCCCAATAGGTAGTCAGGTGGCGAGGTATGTCACTTAGCTGGTGGGAGAGATTAGGGGCGAGAACGATGGAGGAGGTGAGCTAGGTGATACGTCGTAAACGTATCTATAATTTTTGATGTTCCATGCTTGTTTAGTATCTACTTTCTTATGTTTAGTCCACACTTTGAGGTATTTTTATACATTTTCTAGAACTAACTATTAACAAGATGCCACAGTGCCAGTTGCCTGTTTTCTGCTATTTTTGGTTTCAAAAAAGCTAGTAAAGAAATATTCACGGAACTAGACCGGACAAAAGCCAAAGTCAATATTTTACCTGAAGCAACACGGAGTCCGGAGGGGAGACAAAGTGGCTCACCAAGGCGGCCACACCTGGTGGCGGCGCGGCCTAGGGGGCACGCCACCAGGGGGTGTGGGCTCCCTGGTGCTCCACCAACCTTGCCCTTCCGCCTTTAAAAGCCTCCCGGGACGAAAAGCCTAAGTACCGGATAAAAGACCCAATCAGAAATCCACAGAAGAGTCTGTAGCCGCCGCCATCTCGATCACCAGATCAGGGGGATCCGAAGCTCTTCCCGATACCCTGTCGGAGGGGAGAGATCACCCTGTAGGCCTTCTTCATCACCATGACTGCCTCCGGTGTGATGCGTGAGTAGTTCATCCCTGGACTACGGGTCCATGCAGTAGCTAGATGGTTGATTCTCCTCCTTTTTTCTATCATGTTTAGATCTTGTGAGCTCCGTTCATGATGAAGATCATCTATTTGTAATCTTACATGTTGTGTTTGCGGGGATCTGATGGATATTGAGATGCTATTTGAGATTGATTATTGATTCTATCATGTCTATGTTATTTGTGATCTTGCATGCTTTCCGTTGTTAGTATCTATCTTGGCCAAGTAGATGCTAGCAACTCCAAGAGGGAGTATTTTTGCTCGATATTGGGTTCATTCCTCTAGTAATCTGGGGAAGTGACAGGAATCTCTAAGGTACTAGATGTGTTGTTGCTACTAGGGAGAAAATAACAATCCTTTGTCCATGGGACAGTCGTATTGTTTACTTTACACACTTTGCTTAATGCAATTATCTGTTGCTTGCAACTTGATACTGGAGGGGGTTCGGATGATAACCTGAAGGTGGATTATTAGTCATAGATGCAGTTGGATTACGTTCTATGTATAATGTTGTAATGCCCAATCAAATCTCATAGGAGTCAAGATGATTAGTATATGGATGTTATGCTTTCTCGAGTCTGTTAATTGCCCCGCTATAATTTGTTCACCCAACAGGCTATCTATCTTAAGGAGAATCACCTCAAGTGAACTATGGACCCCGGTCCATTCTTTTACCATTGATATACCATCTACTATTTACTGTTTACTTTCTGCAAGCAATTACTATCTTACACACAATACGTTTAATCCTTTGTTTCTAGCAAAACCGTTGAGATTGACAACCTCATTGTAAGTTGGGGCGAAGTTCTGTGGTTATGTTGTGCAGGATTCCAAGTTGGTAGCAACACCTTGGGATTGTTTCCTTGCTCCTACTGGTTCGATAACCTTGGTTTCATAACTGAGGGAAACTTGTTGATGTGCTCATCATACCTTCCTCTTGGGGTTCCCAACAAGCTCAACGTATCCTGAGCCATCAAGTCTTTTTCTGGCGCCGTTGCCGGGGAGTGAACGACAGCTTCACAAGGGGAGTCTTTCACAACCAATCTCTTTACTTTCTTTTTTTGTTTTGCTTAGTTTATTTTTGCTTTGTTTGCTTGGTTATTTTATCAAAAACACACAAAAAATTAGTTGTACTGGTTTGGTTCTTTATATTAAAAACACAAAAAAATGACTACTCTTGAAAACACTAAGTTGTGTGATTTCACTAGCACCAACAACAATGATTTCATGTGCACACCTATTTCTCCACATGTTCCTGAAGCTACTTTCTTTGAAATTAAACCTGCTTTGCTCAATCTTGTTATGAAAGAACAATTCTCTGGTGTTGGTACTGAAGATGCTGCTGCTCACCTTAATAACTTTGTTGAACTCTGTGAGATGCAAAAACATAGGGATATAGTTGGAGATATTATTAAGCTTAAATTGTTTCCTTTCTCTTTGAGAGGAAAAGCTAAAGAATGGTTGCTATCCCTAACTAGAAATAGTAATGATTCTTGGACTAAATGCAAAGATGCTTTCATTGGAAAATACTATCCTCCTGCTAAGATTATATCTATGAGAAGTGAAATAATGAAATTTAAACAATTTGATAATGAACATGTTGCTCAAGCTTGGGAACGAATGAAATCTTTGGTAAAGAATTATCCCACTCATGGACTGACTGCTTGGATGATTATCCAAACTTTTTATGCAAGATTGAATTATTCTTCAAGAAATCTGCTGGAGGTACCTTTATGACCATTACTTTGGGTGCTGCAACAAAGGTCCTTGATAATATGATGGTTAACTATTCTGAATGACACACTGAGAGAGCTCCACAAGGTAAGAAGGTAAATTCTGTTGAAGAAACCTCCTCCTTGAGTGATAAAATTGATGTCATTATGTTTATGCTTGTTAATGGGAAAGCTCATATTGATCCAAATCATGTTCCTTTAGCCTCTTTGGTTGCTCAAGAGGAGCAAGTTGATGTGAACTTCATTAGAAACAATAATTTTAGCAACAATGCCTACATGAATAATTTTGGTAATAATAATTATAGGCCATATCCTCCCAATAATGGTAATGCTTATGGAAATTCCTACAACAACAATAGAAGTGCACCCTCTAAACATGAAGTCATGTTTAAGGACTTTATTAGTAAACAAACTGCTTTCAATAAAACTGTTGAGGAAAAACTTTCGAATGCTGAAAAAATATCATCTTTGTCTAAAGCACAATCCTCTTTGATTAATAAAATGGCTGCTAAACATGAAACTATGGAAAAACCCTTTGCCGCTACTAATGCCATACAAGTTAGAATTGATGAAAATGTTAGATTGTTAGCTGAATTACATGCCAAGTGGGATAGAGAAGATGAAATTGCTAGAAATAATAGTATATGTACTATCACCACCACTAATGTTGATGCTAGCAAACCACATGAAGTCCCCATTCCTTTTGCAATAATGCCTAAAACCAATGGAACCTTTTCCAATAAAAGTGCTGAAATTCTTCGAAATATGGGAAACAATAGCTCTACTACCTTGGATGGTAATTATGGTTTTGATCTTGATGGTTGCAATATTTCTGAAGTAATTATGTTCCTACAAAAGCTTGCTAAAAGCCCTAATGCTAGTGCTAGGAATATGGCCTTTACAAAACATATTACTGATGCTCTCATAAAAATTAAAGAAGAAAAAACAAAACATAAAGCTTCTATTCCTATGAAATTAGAAGATGGTTGGGAATCCATCATTAATATGAAACTGAATGATTTTGATCTCAAAGCTTTATGTGATCTTGATAGTAGTGTTTCTATTATGCCTAGAAAGATTTATGAAATGCTTGATTTGCCACAATTAGGAGATTGTCATTTAGATGTCCAACTTGATGATAATGCTAAAAAGAAACTCATGGGGAGTATTAATGATGTTCTTATTATGGTTAACTATACCTATGTCCCCGTTGATTTCTATGTTTTGGATGTTGAATGCAATGGTTCTTGTCCTATTATTTTGGGAAGATCTTTTCTTAGAACTGTTGGTGACATTATTGATATGAAAGAAGGCACCATTAAATAGCAATTCCCACTCAAGAAAGGTATAGAACACTTCCCTAAGAAGATAGAAGATTCCTTTTGCCTTTCCTATTAAACAAAATTTGCTCTTAATTCTTCTTCATTTGAGAATACTTGAATCTTGCTTCTTATGCCTAGCTAAAAGGCGTTAAAGAAAAGCACTTATTGGGAGATAACCCAAATTTTTATTCAGTAAGTTTTTATTTTGTTGAGTCTTGGAAGTTATTGCCTTAGTAATAACATCTCCTTATCCTTTTTGTGTGGTTTTGTGCCAAGAATAACCTCTAATGAGAGAGAAGTAAGACTTGGGAAAGTTGTTGTCCCGAAACAGATTTTTGTGCTTCACTGTAAAAATTCGTGAAAACTCCCTGTTCGTCGGATTGAGCTATAAGTTTTTGTGATTCTGACCCAGGTTGTTATATAACTTTCTTTAGTTTAACACTTTTCGATTTGAGCAACAGAAGGTCTTAAAAAAAATCAGGTTTTACCTGCTGGACTGTTTTGACAGATTTCTGCCATTATTTGCATTTGCCTCTTAATCTCTTTCTCTTTGAGTTCTATTTGATCACTTGAGCTTTTAGAAGGAATTTCTATAGTATCTTTTGTTTTAATGGAAGTTTTACTTGTGTTGAAACTAAACCCAAAGACTTATTATCTTGAGTACACTAATGTTGCTAATGAAGATTGTGTTAAGTTTTGTATGAAGGAATTTTTCAAGTGTAGGGTAGAATAATGTGATAAGATGAAGTATGTGAAGGAAATATGCCCTAGAGACAATCATAGAGATGATTGTATTTCATATGTATCCATGAGTTTTTATAATGTTCCTTGAATATCCATATATCAAGCAACTTGTATTGATTGGCAATTATGTGAATTGTTTGTGAAACTCTTTACTTGTATGGTTATCTAATAGTTATCCCTAGTCCGAGTTCATGTGAGGACACACGTAAATATTAGACTAGCACATCGATTGGTTGATGGCTATGTTTCGCAAGTCATAGACATGGAGATGTCAAACCAATGATGTGGACACATGTTATGAACATGGGGTTGGACTGACCCAACTCGAGACTGGCAATAATACTTGCATCTCTCTCTACACATCGTGTACGTTTTGTCCTTAGACCTAAGATTGTCGCATGTACTTGAGATGTGGATCGACCTACTTTGGGGCTATCAAACACTACTCCGTAACTGGGTATTTATAAAGGTAGTTTTCGGGTTTGTCATGATACATGCTGCAAGGCATCGGTCAATCAAGATGGGATTTGCCCCTCTCTACTTGAGAGAGATATCTCTGGGCCCCTCGAGTGATCGGATCTAGAAATGCATGGCCGTGCTACATATGGTTAAGAGTTAACCTAGTAAAGGGATTCTGAATCACAGTATCGAGAAAGAGAGGTCAGCTTGGATCTAGACCAAATATCATAGGGCAAAGGGAAAGACATGTACTCTACCTTGTGATGGTTCGTCCGAATGATTTTTATATACGTTTAGGAGTTGGCACGTCTTGCTAGAGGCCACTACCAACTAGTGATGGAGTAAGTGTACTCGTGTCATGTCTATACGTGTATGAACCTATAGGGTCACACACTTTAGGGGCTGGAAGCCTAATGAGGATTGGATCTGAATTAGACCAGGCTTAGGCTGCTAATGGGCTGCTAATGTAGAAGCCCACCAGGTATGCCTATATAAGAGAGAGTGAGGCGAGCTGAATAGGGTTGAGCATTCCACCCAGCCGCCACTCCTCTTATGCCTGTCTTGCACGTGCGGACCTAGCAGTCTGTCGTGTGACCTTCCACTCTGGACGTGTGGATACCTCGGAGGTGATGCAGTTGTAGCACTTGGACGAGCCGCGCAAAGGCGAGCTACTCGTGGGACGAGGACAAGGAGGAGACGTAGAACATCTACACTGCCGTGACGTGCTTCATCGAGTTCCGCAACTGCGCGTCTAGCGGTAATCCCGTGATCTATGACAATAGCATTCCTGGTTGACGCGGTAGAAAATTTTGATTTTACGCTAGTGTAGCCTACCCGTTACCCTACAGTGGTATCAGAGCCGATGTTGTTCAGTCATAGGTTTGGGAAGTTTGCATATGGTGATATGTAGATTGATATGAATGATGTGATCATTTGTCTGGCGGTGGTTCTAGATTGATCTATGATCTTACTTTTCGTGATCGTGATTCTAAGGTCGTCGAACGACTTACCCCTACCGGTCTTTTTCCGCCATCGGGGTAGACAATGACACATAAATCCATTTGAATCACGCGAAGATCAATATGATTGATAGAATCGGGAACTAGATCTGAATCGATGTACCGTGATCAAAGGAGTTTGTTCGAATCGGAACATTAGTCGGTTTATGGTAAATTTGATTTGCCGATCAAAATCCTTAAAGAAAATTGTATAGATTCGATCTCTCATTTTTCACGGTGACGCCTTGAACCCATGAGGGGAGACCCCCCCTTAGTGGTAGCCCCTTTTGTATCACGTTAAGGTTCATAGGTGCTGCGGTTTCACATGATCCGGTAGAATGTGATTCTGTGCACAACTTGTTTTTTGCAGGATGTATGTGGTCAGTATGACCCAAAAATGTATGTGATGCATGTATGTAATTTTTCATGACCTGCGTGTCGTGAGTAGGGCAACACGGTGATGGCTCAATGCACGGCGCCCATAAAAATGCTTGTTGGCGGTGTTGATGTAGAGCTCGTTGGGAACCCCAAGAGTAAGGTATGATGAGCACAACAGCAAGTTTCCCTCAGTTATGAAACCAAGGTTTTATCGAACCAGTAGGAGCAAGGAAACACCCCAAAGGTGTTACTAGCTGAGCTTTGGCAGGGCGCACTACCGGTGCTAGTAGCAACGTGGAGACCTGCACAACACAACCACAGAACTTTGTCCCCAACTTGCGATGAGGTTGTCAATCTCACTGTGTTTTGCGGAAAACAAAGGATTAAACGTATCGAATGGAAGAAGTAAAAGTTTGCAGAAAGTAAACACAAAACAGTAAAAGATTGTAGATTGTATGTAAAAGACAAGGACCGGGATCCATAGTTCACTAGAGGTGGCTCTCCTTAAGATAGATAACATGCTGGGTGAACAAATTACAGCGGGGCAATTGACAAACACCGAGAAAGCAATACATGCATATACCAATCATCTTGACTCCGCTGAGACTTGATTGGGCATTACAACATAATACATAGACCGCCATCCAACTGCATCTATGACTAATAATCCACCTTCAGGTTATCATCCGAACCCCCTCCAGTATTAAGTTGCAAGAAACAGCTTATTGCTTTACGAACTGCGTGTAAAGTAAACAATACGATTGTTCTATGAACAAAGGATTGTTGTTTTTCCCTAGTAGCAACAACACATCTAGTACCTTAGAGATTTCTGTCACTTCCCAGATTACGGAGGCATGAACCCACTATCGAGCATAAATACTAACTCTTGGAGTTGCTAGCATCTACTTGGCCAAGATAGCTACTAACAACGGAAAGCATGCAAGATCTCAAATAACAAAGACATGATAGAATCAATAATCAATCTGAAATAGCATCTCAATATCCATCGGATCCCCGCAAACACAACATGTATGGATTACAAAAAGATGATCTTGATCATGAACGGAGCTCACAAGATCTAAACATGAAAGCACAAAGGAGGAGAAACCAGCCATCTAGCTACTACATGGATCCGTAGTCCAAGGATGAACTACTCACGCATCACACCGGAGGCTTGCATGGTGATGAAGAAGGCCTCCAGGGTGAATTCCCCTCTCCGGCAGGGTGCCGGGAAGAGCTTTAGATCCCTCCCGATCTAGGGATGGAGATGACGGTGGCTACATACTCTTTCGTGGATTTTTGATCGGGTACTTAGGGTTTTCGTCCCGAGGGCAATATATAGGTGGAAGGAGAGGCCGAGGGGGTGCCTGGGCTGGCCTCACCACCCCCTGGCGCGGGCCAGGTGGTGTGGCCTCCCTCTGGCCCTTCTCCGTGTCGTATTCTGGCACTTGATCCCTTCCGGAAAAATAGGCACTTTGGCTTTTGTCCCGTCCAATTCCGAGAATATTCATTTTCTGACTTTCCTTGAACCAAAAACAGCAGAAAACAGGCAGCTGGCACTGTGGCTCTTGTTAATAGGTTAGTCCAAGAAATCATATGAAAAGTACTCCAAAGTTGGAACAAAACACAAGAAAGTGGATAAAACCAAGCATGGAACATCAAAAATTATAGATACATTTGCAATGTATCAACATCCCCAAGCTTAACTCCTGCTCGTCCTCGAGTAGGTAAGTGATAAAAAGAAAGAATAATTTTTGAGGTGACATGCACCATCAAATACTTGATCAAAGTATTTGCAGAACATTCAAAGCTGGGATCATAGTACTTCAATCATAACATGAAAGACAAAGTTCTAGCAATAAGCAAAGAAACTATGATGCAACATGAAAAGGCACAAACAAAAGAATCATGAATAACATGCTTTGCAAGACGTTTGTTTGTTTCACATAAAGAAAACATGGCATAATAGTATTCAGCTTGTCCCTCAATAGAGTATCAAATATAAATGCATAAGAGTGACTAGATACAATAGTTTCAAACAAGCAATAACAAGTTATGCATCAATCAACTAGTCTTGGGACAATGCACATAGAACTAAGAATGGCCACTATGCTCTCAAAGTAGATGCATAAAGATAGAAGGTGGAGACTCAATGTAATGGTGGAAGAAAGGCCTTTTGTAAAAGGAAGTAGGGATTCAAGTCTCATAAAGAGCTTCCAAAAATTATGGTACTTGTAGCTTTCAGCTCCCATTGCCCCTATCATAAGCATCTTGAAGGTGATTAAGGTTAAAGTGACACAACTAAGAGGATATGATTGACAAGTTATAAACCGAAATCTCATGCCCCTTACTTATGAAGACCGATCCTCATGCTACTCAACTTCAGTCACGAGTAAGCTCTTGTCATTGTAAGTACATGTGTATCATTAAGAACCGCCAACGGGGTACCCCTTGCACATGATACGGGAGCTTTCCCATAATCAAAATGACAAGGCAAGCAGACAATGAGCATCTCGGTGATCTTTTTATTTGCTATTTGCATAGGTTTTTATTGAGGATGCTTCATAGAGTGCTCATTATGGTGATGCTGCAAGTTTCCACCATGATTAGGCATGGCTTAGGCCAGCGGCCCAGACGTTTCTCTAACACACATACAAACTCCATGATCTTACAAGTTCCACTTTTATTTCACACCGTCGGGATCCGTAAGCAAAAGAACATGATATCAACGGGGTACAAAGTACAAGTGCAATGTTGAAAGCGTTCCCCATGGTACATGGTTCTGCTAATTTCAACTTATAAGGCGCAAGCATATACGCAACAAAGAAGGACCCAATGGTTCAAGTTTATTAGAGGCAAAAATTAAAGTGTGCCATCAAGTTCGTGAGAGCTTTAATCACTAGTTTTCTCATAACAAGTGGAAGGTAAAAAAAGCATGAATATACTTGGAATAGCATAAGCTAGTAGGTAGGTATGTTGGACTCTTTTGAATAACTTGGTTTAGGGAGTTGGATGCATGAGTGGAACTCATACTTTTTTGTGGAGGCTAGCAAAAGACTGGGAGCGACAAACTAAGAGAGCAATAATGGCCATAATCATGCAGAGCGACAAAACATCATTGATCAAAGCATAAAGTGATACTACAAATTGAAAACTAAAGGATCATAAAGGCTATGGTGACTTGTGACAGTCATAACATGGTGTGAGCATGTGCCAAGTCAACCCAAATAAAGCATCAAAGGAGAATACCACTATACTATGCTTTAATATGCTAAAACAACGCATGATTCATCTAAGGCACATTAAGCAATCTCAATTGTTTATAACAAGTCATGCTACAACAAAGAATACTAAGCATAAAGCCAAAACAATATCAAGCATGGCATGACAAAGCATAGGCCACAGTCAAAAACGAGCTCTTTTTACCACAAAAGCATGAACTTTCCTACTCTTTTCCAAACCAAACCAAACTATTTTCAAACCAATGTATGAAAGAGGGGGTCCAACCAACTTATTCAGAAAACTAAGAAAACCAAGCAAACTAAAAACCAAAACGAAAACGAAAAAGAAGACGCTCCAAGAACAACACAACTGTGCATGAAACAATAAAAATGAAGCGTTTGGAAGAAACCTGGAATTTTTATTGATGAAGAAGGGGATGCCTTGGGCATCCCCAAGCTTTGACGCTTGTACTTCTTGGATATTTCTTGGGGTGACACGCGTGGCATCCCCAATCTTGAGCTTTAGTCCATCCTTCATCTCATTACTCATTCCTTCCATACACCTGAAAATTTTCCTTCATACAAAACTTCACACAATCTCATTAGCAACATTAGTGCACTTAAGATAAATAAGTCTTAAGGTTCAGTTCTAACACCAAATAAACGTCCATTAGAACACTAGCTACTGTAGCGCTTCCCTCAAAAAGCTCAATTCCCCAAAAGAACTCAAGAAGGAACCAACGAGAAGCAAATGTAGAAAATGGCAGAAATCTGTCAAAACAGACCAGCAGGTAAAGACGAATTTTTTCGAAGACCTTGTGTTGCTCAAATCAAAAAGTGTTGAACTAACGAAAGTTAGATAACAACCTGGGGCAGAATCACAAAACATTACAGCTCAAACCGACATACAGAGCTCTCTCAGGAATTTTTACGGTGAAGCACAAAAATCTGTTTTTCGGGACAGCAACTTTCCCAATCATTACTTCACTCTCATTAGAGGTTACTCTTGGCACAAAAAGCAAATAAAAAGGATAAGGAGAGGTTATTACAGAGGTAATAACTTCCAAGACTCATCTAAAACTCTTGGGTTATCTCCCAACAAGTACTTTTCTTTAACGCCTTTAAGTTAGGCATAAGAAGCAAAGAAAGAATCAAGTGTTCTCAAATGAAGAAACATTAAGATCAATACCAGAAATATTTTCAACAAGGCAAGGTATATCATCCAAGTAAGTTCTAGAGGATCCTTTCTCAATGCTCTTGGGTTGACTATTCTCATCAAAAGGGTTTGCAGGAACAATCCAATCAAGATTCTTTTCTATGGCATCATGTATTGCTACTAGTTTAAAGGGTATTGGTATCTTAGGTTCCTCCACATTAGGTTCGGTTTTGTTCATCTTTTCTCGTGTACCAACAACATCTACACATGAGCCTAGCATATTGAAACGTTCAAAAACTTTTCTAGCTTCCTCGGCAACATCATAGAACTGCTTAAACAAAGTTTCTAGAATAAAATCCCTCTTTTCAGGATCCTCAATTTCTTTAAGCTTAAGAAACATTACTTGTATTAAGGGGTTGAGGTTAACAAACCTAGCTTCTAACATGTGAATTAAAGAAGCTGCAGCAATCTCATAATTTGGAGCAAGTTCTACAAGGGATCTATCCTCAGTATCTTCATGTTTGCTAACATGATTAAAGAATTCTTCAATATTATCTTTCCCAATTATAGAACCACTACCAATTGAAAGGTCTTTCAAGGTGAAAGTAGGGGTCAACATGGTGAGCTAAGGAAGAGGTGACAACTAAAGGAGACTTAATTTTTTTTTGTGTTTTTGATAAAGAAAGTAAACTAGTAAAACTAATTTTTTTTGTGTTTTTGAATAATAAAACAAGCAAACAAAGCAAAAAGGAAACTAAGCAAAACAAAAACAACAAAGTAAAGAGATTGGTTATGAGGGACTCCCCTTGTGAAGATGTCCTTGACTCCCCGGCAATGGCGCCAGAAAAATCTTTTCTGGCGTGTAGTTGACGTGGGAGTTTCTTCTTCTTTGTTCCCCGGCAACGGCACCAGAAAAATACTTGATGGCTCAATGCATGACGCCCAGAAAAATGCTTGTTGGCGGTGTTGATGTAGAGCTCGTTGGGAATCCCAAGAGGAAGGTATGATGAGCACAACAGCAAGTTTCCCTCAGTTATGAAACCAAGGTTTAATCGAACCAGTAGGAGCAAGGAAACACCCCAAAGGTGTTACTAGCTGAGCTTTGGCAGGGCGCACTACCGGTGCTAGTAGCAACGTGGAGACCTGCACAACACAACCACAGAACTTTGTCCCCAACTTGCAATGAGGTTGTCAATCTCACCGTTTTTTGCGGAAAACAAAGGATTAAACGTATCGAATGGAAAGAAGTAAAAGTTTGCAGAAAGTAAACACAAAGCAGTAAAAGATTGTAGATTGTATGTAAAAGACAAGGACCGGGATCCATAGTTCACTAGAGGTGGCTCTCCTTAAGATAGATAACATGTTGGGTGAACAAATTACAGCGGGGCAATTGACAAACACTGAGAAAGCAATACATGCATATACTAATCATCTTGACTCCGCTGAGACTTGATTGGGCATTACAACATAATACATAGACCGCCATCCAACTGAATCTATGACTAATAATCCACCTTCAGGTTATCATCCGAACCCCCTCCAGTATTAAGTTGCAAGCAACAGATTATTGCTTTACGAACTGCATGTAAAGTAAACAATACGATTGTTCTATGAACAAAGGATTGTTGTTTTCTCCCTAGTAGCAACAACACATCTAGTACCTTAGAGATTTCTTTCACTTCCCAGTTACGGAGGCATGAACCCACTATCGAGCATAAATACTAACTCTTGGAGTTGCTAGCATCTACTTGGCCAAGATAGCTAGTAACAACGGAAAGCATGCAAGATCTCAAATAACAAAGACATGATAGAATCAATAATCAATCTAAAATAGCATCTCAATATCCATCGGATCCCCGCAAACACAACATGTATGGATTACAAAAAGATGATCTTGATCATGAACAGAGCTCACAAGATCTAAACATGAAAGCACAAAGGAGGAGAAACCAGCCATCTAGCTACTACATGGATCCGTAGTTCAAGGATGAACTACTCACGCATCACACCGGAGGCTTGCATGGTGATGAAGAAGGCCTCGTGGTGAATTCTCTCCGGCAGGTGCCGAAGAGCTGATCCCTCCCGATCTAGGGATGGAGATGACGGCGGCTACAGACTCTTTCGTGGATTTTTGATCGGGTACTTAGGGTTTTCATCCCGAGGGCAATATATAGGCGGAAGGAGAGGCCGAGGGGGTGCCTGGGCTGGCCTCACCACCCCCTGGCGTGGGCCAGGTGGTGTGGCCACCCTCTGGCCCTTCTCCGTGTCGTATTCTGGCACTTGATCCCTTCCAGAAAAATAGGCACTTTGGCTTTTGTCCCGTCCAATTCCGAGAATATTCATTTTCTGACTTTCCTGGAACCAAAAACAGCAGAAAACAGGCAGTTGGCACTGTGGCTCTTGTTAATAGGTTAGTCCAAGAAATCATATGAAAAGTACTCCAAAGTTGGAACAAAACACAAGAAAGTGGATAAAACCAAGCATGGAACATCAAAAAATTTAGGTACATTTGCAATGTATCACACGGCTGGAGCCATATGTGTTGTCAATTATTGTAATGGCCTACATGCCAACTTGTGATGATCCCAATACCATGTAATTTTGATTACTAGCTGCTAGGAGTAATAGCTTGTATTAGTTCTTGGAGAACTCATCACTTGGAGGATGGCTCGCATAGAGCATGAAGATAGAGATCATCATGGTGGACAGGTTCTATGGCGATGGAGATCACCATGAGAAAATTGGCCATACTGTATCACATCTATGTGAATGCTATTCTTATACGGTTTACTACTATGCATGCTTAGATGATAGAAGTAGAACGATCCCTCACAAAGTTTAAGTTAAACCATGCCCTCCAAACCAAACCTTGCACTATCCTATGCCCTGTACAATCGTTGGTGGGTCTATGAAATTAGGGTGCCGTGGTTTTCCTTGGTTGGATGGGTTTGTATCGGATACTTACACGCATAAGGGTTGGTGAGCTTAACAAGGTCATCTTAACAGTTAAGGACCTTGGGGCATAAAGGTTGGGCACCTAGTTTTGACATAGAGATGTCACCCAACAACAAGAGTCATATGTGATATGATTAGCAAGAGTTGCTTACCGATTTACCTTGTCTTCTAGTAGTGATGCTAATGTTGGGTCCGCAGCATAGAAAACAAAAAATTTCCTACGATGAGAACTACAGGCCAAGATCTATCTACTAGGTACAAAGCAACGGGTGGACATACATCCAACAAGAACTTACCCTCGAAGTCAACGAGTTTTGTTAACGAGTAGGAACTTGTGGTTGATGTAGTCGTACACTTGCCGATCTCAAGATCATGAGGAAGTCCGAGCGCCGCAACTCAGCAGCGCATCCGTACTCGCACACATGTTCAAGCCACCGGAAAACCTCCACCTCCTCGCTCCAGCGATCCAGCGGAAGCAGCAACTCCTTCCAGACGAAATGCCACCGGGAACATGTATCTCGCTAATCTGAGACCATGGGGGAATAATTCTAGAGGGGGAGAGAGATCCTTCACAAGGAGGTGTGTGGATGAAGGAGGGAATGGGTGACCTTTTATAGGAGGAGGGGGGTTCCCCTCCTCTCCATGGCCAGAGCATGGGGGGTGACCCCTCACCTCCCCCATTCATGTGGTGGTAACCCCTCCACATTAAAATGCCTCTTTCACATTCCCTTTTAAAGTCTCCACTTTAAATGCATTAAAATTCTCCAAGTTTAATGCTCTCTCATTTAATAAAACTCTTTTATTAAATTTATTCAGAATTTTGTTAATTACTTTAATTAACAAACATTCACATATACCCCCTTGCAATATTTCAATATCACATGCAGAACCACTTTCTGCAATTTCACCCGAAACAATTTCTGGTTTCTATTGAAACAATTCCTGCGCTTTGCAATTCTTTCGTCTGAAACATATGTGCTCCAAAATGGTGTCCGGTAACTCTTAAGTGTGTCACCCTATGGTTCGCGAATAATGCAGACATGATCGAGACCCTTCTCCGGTCAATAATCAGCAGCGGGACCTAGAGATCCATACTGACTCCTACACATTCAACAATGACTTCTGTGATCGTGAGAACCTTTAACGCTTGTAACTAAATCCCTTTGTCTCGCGATATATTACATGTCTGAGATTCGATCATCGGTATCTCCATACCTAGTTTGATCTTGTTACCGACATGCACTCTTTTCTCGTTCTCGTGATATAACATTCTAGTGATCACATCACTTGCTTGCAAGCTCTCTCAATGTGATATCACCAAGAGGGCCCAAAGTATATCTATCCGTCATCAGGATTGACAAATTCCACTCTTGATCCATGAGCCTCAACATAACACCTTTGTAGTACTGAACCCATCTTTATAGTCACCCTATTACGGTGTGACGTTTGATGTTATCAAGATACTCTTCAGGTGTTAGCAATTAACATGATCTCATGGTCTAAGGATAAAGATTACTTCATATGATGTTATAGCAATATAAACATAATGACTTGATCGTAATGCTATACTTCGGATGAATGTTCATCACATCATTCCACCAATGGTGTGACCTTGTTATTAACAACATCCAATGTCCATGATCAGGAAACCTTGATCATCTTGTTAATCAACAAGCTAGTCTATAAGAGAGGCATAACTAGGAACCCTTTTTGTTTATTAAACACACATGTATTGATGTTTCCGATCAATACAATTCTAGCATGCAAAATAAACATCTATCATATATAAGGAATACATAATAACAACTTTATTATTGCCTCTCAGGGCATATTTCCTTCAGTCTCCCACTTGCACTAGAGACAATAATCTAGTTCACATAGTGATAAATCTAACACCCATGGAGTTTTGGTGTTGATCATGTTTTCCCTAGGGAGAGCTTTAGTCAACAGATCTGCTACATTTAGGTCCGTGTGTACTTTATAAATCTTTATATCTCCATCCTTGACATGCTTGCGGATGGAGTGAAACCGGCGCTTAATATGCTTGGAATTCTTGTGAGACCTCGGTTCCTTTGCGTTGGCTATGGCTCCATTGTTGTCACAATAGATCACCATTGGGTCCAACGCACTAGGAACCACACCTAGTTCCGTAATGAACTCTTCCATACAAACCGCTTCGTGTGCCGCTTCTGAAGCAACAACATATTCTGCCTCCGTCGTTGAACCAGCCACCACAGGTTGTTTGGAACTCCTCCAACTAACTGTTGCTCCGTTCAAGAGAAATACGTATTCGGATTGAGACTTAGAGTCATCCGGATCGGTGTCAAAGCTAGCATCGACATAACACTTAGCGACTAGCTCTTCTTCACCTCCGTATATAAGAAACATATCCCTAGTTCTTCTCAAGTACTTGAGGATGTTCTTGACCGCTATCTAGTGTTCCGAACCTGGATCAGATTGGTACCTACTAGTCAAACTAATAGCATGTGCCACATTCGGTCTTGTACATATCATGGCATACATAATAGAGCCTATGGCCGAGGCATAGGGGATCTTATCCATCATCTCTCTTTCTTCCGCCGTAGCCGGACTTTGAGTCTTACTCAATGTCTTGCCTTGCAACATAGGTAAGAAACCCTTCTTACTTCCGTCCATATTAAACTTCTTTAATATCTTATCAAGGTATGTACTCTGCGATAGCCCAATTAGGCGCCTTGATCTATCTCTATAGATTTTAATGCCTAATATATATGATGCTTCACCAAGGTCTTTCATCAAAAATTTGCTGTTTAGATAACTTTTAACACTGTTTAAAAGATCTATATCATTTCCAATCAATAATATGTCATCCACATATAATATCAGAAATGCCACATTGCTCCCACTCACATTCTTGTAAATACAAGCCTCTCCATAAGTTTGAACAAATCCAAACTCTTTGATCACCTCATCAAAGCGGAGATTCCAACTCCAGGATGCTTGCTTCAGTCCATAGATGGATCCTTGAAGTTTTCATACCTTATTAGCATCCTTTGGATCAACAAAACCCTTAGGTTGTATCATATACAACTCTTCTTCAATATTACCATTGAGGAACGCAGTTTTGACATCCATCTGCCATATTTCATAATCGAAATATGCAGCAATTGCTAACATAATCCTAACTGACTTAAGCATCGCTACGGGAGAGAATGTCTCATCGTAGTCAACTCCTTGAATTTGTCGAAACCCCTTTGCGACAAGTCGAGCCTTATAGATGGTCACATTACCATCAACATCAATTTTTCTTTTGAAAATCCATTTATTCTCAACGGCCTTTCGATCGTGAGGTAAGTCCACCAAGGTCCAAACTTGGTTCTCGTACATGGATTCCATTTCAGATTTCATTTGTTGGAATCCGGGCTCATCATCGCTTCTTCATACGTCGCAGGGTCATCCATTTCATCAACCATGAAATTTACAATAGGATTGCCGTACAGTTCAGGAGCTGCACGTGTCCTGCTTGACCTGCGAGGTTCGGTAGTGTCCTCTTTCGGAGTTTCATGATCAATATCATTAGATCTCTCTTCATTAGGTGAAGTCAACTCCAAAACAACTTCCGGTGCTGCGCTACTCGCCATTTCATGAAGAGAAGGTTCAATAACCTCTTCGAGTTCTACCTTCCGACTACTCACACCTTTCGCGAGAAACTCCTTCTCAAGAAAGGATCCATTCTTGGCAACAAAAACCTTGCCCTCGGATATGTGATAGAAGGTATACCCAATCGTTTCCTTAGGGTATCCTATGAAGACGCATTTTTCCGCTTTGGGTTCGAGTTTATCCGGCTGAAGTTTCTTCACATAAACATCGCATCCCCAAACTTTAAGAAATGACAGCTTAGGTTTGTTTCCAAACCATAATTCATACGGTGTCGTTTCAACGGATTTAGATGGTGCCCGATTTAAAGTGAATGCAGCTGTTTCCAGTGCATAACCCCAAAATGGCAGTGGCAAGTTAGTCAGAGACATCATAGATCGAACCATATCCAATAAGGTACGATTACGACATTCCGACACACCATTACTTTGTGGTGTTCCGGCAGGTGTGAGTTGTGAAACTATTCCACACTCTTTCATGTGTGTGCTAAACTCGTAACTCAGATACTCTCCTCCACGGTCAGACCGTAGAAATTTGATCTTTCTGTTATGATGATTTTCCACTTCATTCTAAAATTCCTTGAACTTTTCAAAAGTTTCAGACTTGTGTTTCATCAAATAGATATACCCGTATCTACTCAAATCATCTGTGAAAGTAACAAAAAATAACGATATCCACCTCACGCCGACACACTCATTGGTCCACACACATCAGTATGTATGATTTCCAATAAATCTGTCGCCCGTTCCATTGAATCGGAAAACGGCGTTCTAGTCATCTTGCCCATAAGGCATGGCTCACATGTATCAAATGATTCAAAATCAAGTGATTCCAAAAGTCCATCAGAATGGAGTTTCTTCATGCGTTTAACGCCAATATGACCTAGACGGCAGTGCCACATATATGCAGATATATCATCATCAAGTTTAATCTTTTTAGCATTAACATTATGAATGTGCGTAATATTACTATCGAGATCCATCAGAAATAAACCATTCAACACAGGTGCATGACCATAAAAGATATTATCCATATAAATCGAACAACCATTGTTTTCAGATTTAAACGAATAACCACTTTGCATCAAACACGATCCGGATACAATGTTCATGCTAAGTGCAGGCACCAAATAACAATTATTCAGGTTTATAACTAATCCCGATGGCATATGGAGAGGCAGCGTTCCGACGGCGATCACATCAACTCTTGATCCATTGCCGCCCCGCATTGTGACCTCATCCCTTGATAGTTGTCGCTTGTTCCGCAGCCCCTGAATCGAGTTACATATATTAGCAACCGATCCCGTATCAAATACCCAGGTGCTACTGCGAGTACTAGTCAAGTACACATCAATAACATGTATATCACATATACCTTTGTTTGCCTTGCTGGACTTCTTTTCCGCCAAATACTTGGGGCAGTTGCGCTTCCAATGGCTAGCCCCTTGCAATAGTAGCACTCGATATCGAACTTAGGGCCAGCTCGGGGTTTCTTTTCAGGCGCGGCAACAGATTTGCACCCTTCTTTCCCTTGTGCTTGCCTTTCTTGTCCTTCTTGACCGGTGGTCCTATTGATCATCAACACTTGATGTTCTTTCCTAATCTCCACTTCTGCAGTCTTAAGCATTGACAGAAGCTCGGGAAGAGTCTTCTTCATGCCCTGCATATTATAGTTCATCACGAAGCTCTTGTAGCTAGGTGGCAGAGATTGGAGAACACAATGTATGCCCAAGTCAATGGGAATCGTTATTCCCAAGGACACTAGCTTATCGGCGTACCCAGACATTTTGAGTACATGCTCACTAACGGAGTTGTTCTCCTCCATCATGCAGCTAAAGAACTTTTCAGTAGCATTATAACTCTCTACGGCAGCATGGGTATCGAAAATCATTTTCAATTCTCCCATGGTATCAAAGGCATTGCCATTTTCCAAACGCTTTCGAAGTTCTGGCTCTAGCCCATACAGTATGCCGCAATGAACTAAGTTGTGGTCCTCCTGACGAGTCACATAGACATTCTTTTCCTCGTCAGGGGCATTAGGAGCTGGTGGGGGGTGATACGTCCAAAACGTATCTACTTTCCCAAACACTTTTGCTATTGTTTCTCCTCTATACTTGTGTGATTTGGATGCAACTAATGCGAACTGACGCTGTTTTCAGCAGAATTGCCTTGGTGTCTACTTTTTATGCAGAAAATCAACTATCAGGAAAAATCCAGGAAAATATGCCAAAAATCCTATTTCACCCGAAGACTCCAGGAGCTAGAATACGAGACGGAGAAGAGCCAGGGGGTGGCCACACCACCTGCTGGCGTGGGCCAGGCCAGGCCGTGCCAGGGGGTGGTGTGAGCCCCCAGGCACCCCCTCGGCCTCTCTCTTCGCCTATAAGGAGCCTTCTGACCTAAAAACTTCGAGGGGTTCGACGTTTTTCTAGAAGAAGTTCCACTCCGCCGCCACCACCAGATTCCACGAAACAGCACCAGAAACTCCGTTCTGGCACCCTGCCGGGACGGGGAATTGGAGGAGATCATCGCCATCAGCATCACTATCGCTTCTCCATCGACCATCCATGTTTCCCCCATCTATGAGTGAGTAATCCCCCGCTGTAGGCTATGGGGATGGTAGGGATTGGATGAGATCGTTCATGTAATGGCATCAGATTGTTAGGGCATGGTGCCTAGTATCTTTTATTAGTGCTTTATGACTTTGTTGCGACTTGTTGTGCTTAATGCTTGTCACTAGGGCCCGAGTGCCATGATTTCAGATCTGAACATGTTATTGATTCATTATGATAGTATTGTTTTTGGTCTTATCTGCAAGTTGTATACACACGTCGTTGTCTGGAACCTATGGCCCCGAAGTGACAGAAATCGGGATAACCGGAAGGGAAAGGATTTGATGTGAGGATCACATGTGTTCATGGAGTGTTAATGCTTTGCTTCGGTGCTCTATTAAAAGGAGCACCTTAATTGCCAGTAGTTCCCTAGAGGCCCCGCTGCAAACGGGCTGGCAGGACAAAAGATGTTGTGCAAGTTCTCATTATGGCACGTATGACTATATATGGAACACATGCCTAGGATTGTCTAGTACTTGGATGCTTTATCTTATTTATCTGCAATTGCCCTATGTTCTGATTGCTATGTGGATTATCTTGTCCATGCAACGCCCGTCCATCCATCCCTATGCCTACCGCACTCGAATCCCACTGTTACTGCTTTTGTTACTACTGTCTTTGCTTTACTACTGTTGTTGCTTTGCTATTCCTACTACAAAACTGTTGCTACTGATAAACTATTGTGAGCAAGGTTGTTTCCAGGTGCAGCTGAATTGACAACTCAGTTGTTAAGGCTAATAAATATTCTTTGGCTCTCCTTGTGTCGAATCAATAAATTGGGTTTCACTTCCCTCGAAAATACTGCGATACACCCCCTATACTTGTGGGTCATCAAGACTATTTTCTAGCGCCGTTGCCAAGGAGCATAACTTTATTTATCAAGTTCACTTGGGTTCTTTATTGTTCGCTGCTATCCATCCATCATGGGTAAGTCTCGTGATGGCAAGGTTCCTATTTTACCATCTACAACAAGAAGAGGTACGGTTCTGAACACCTCTACTGCTCTTGATTCACCGTCTGTTTTGAGTAAGTTCCTTACACCACCACATACACATCCTACACACACTGCTACTACTACTGAATCTGAAACTTCTGATACTTATGATGCTGCTTCTACTATGCTTGATAAGAGTGGTTCATTAGGTCCTTTCCTAGATGCTACGATTGCTAGAACTATAGTTGGAAATACCAAAACTCCTAATGAAGACACTGCCACACCTGTTAGCTCACCTGAGTCTAGTAAGAGTTATGATGTTAAAGAAGATTATGTTGAGATGACTGATGAGTTTATTGAAGAATGTAGGAACACCCATGATAGGAGCGCTGCTAAGAATCTCCTTGAGAGGCATACTATTAGACCCAAATTATCCCTTGATGCTAAGTTTGCGGCTTCTCCCATAAACATTATAGATGAAGATTACGATTTCTCTCTCGATCTATCTTTCATAGCTATTGTCGAGAATGAACCTTTTTGTGGGACTAAGAATGAAAGTGCGGTAGCACATATGAATGAACTTTCTACCATGAGTGGCTTGTTTTCCGATGATATTAAGATGCGTACTTACTTTGTTGCTAAGATTTTCCCCTTTTCGCTGCAAGGAGAAGCTAAAACTTGGTTTAGTAATTTACCTCCTAGATCTATTGATAGCCCTGAGTGCTTGATTAGTACTTTCTTGCAGAAATATTTTCCTCCCAGTGCTAGACATGCTATTTTGCAGGAACTTTTTGATTTTAAACAGGAAGAAAAAGAGGTATTGCCTAAATCTTGGGCAAGGTTTTGTGCTTTGATTCATGCACAGGCTGGAAGTCCATTACCTTAGAATGAGCTTCTTGATATATTTTATAATGGACTGACCGAGGAGTCTAGGACATACCTAGATAGTTGTGCTGATTGTGTTTTCAGGAATAGGACTCCTAAGGAAGCTGAGGAACTAATGGCTAAAATAAGCAAGAATTATGAAGATTGGACTCCTCCTAAACAAGCTATACCTGAAGTAATTGTACCTGAACCATCTATTCCGGTGCCTATTCCAACATCAAAGAGGAGGGGAGTCATTGAATTAAATGATGAAGTGATGAAGGAAGCTAAGAAATGTCTTAAGGAGAAGGGAATTAAAGCTGCAGATGTCAAGAATTTACCTCCTATAGAAGAATTATGTAAGCCTATTCCCTACTCACCCACTATTGAGGTACACTCTCTCCAACACTTTGATGAAGGTGATATCCCTTACTTGAAGCCTCCTGATCAATGCTTAGAAGAATTTGATATCTTTATTGTTAAGCAAGATAACTTTAATAAAAGGGTGCAAAATCATCTAATGGAAAACACTAGAGCTATTGTTGAGTTGAAAGATATTGTGGAAAGAACCTCTAGTGATGTTAAAATGATTGTTAAACACTTTCAAATGGTTCAAACTCAAATAGATCAACTCGTTAAAGTGCAAAACGACTTGCTAGTTAATGCTGCTAAATAAAAACATGCTTATGAAATTAGAACTAGAAGTGGAGCTGCTACCCAGGATCCTCTGTATCCCGAGGGGCATCCCAAAAGAATTGAGCAGGATTCTCAACAAGCTGAAAATAGTGGTTCTACTCGTAAGAAAAGGAAAAAGAAACATAAAACTGTTGTAGAACTCTCTGAACCTGCTATAGGTCCTAATAGTATATCTATCTCTAATGCTGAAACTGAAAGTGGTAATGAAGAAAATGTTGTTCCTAATGAAGAAAAAGTTGAAGAAGAACCTGAAAACCACACTAAGAATACTAAATACACCAAAGAAGATTTTATTGCTAAGAAACATGGTAGTGAAAGAGAGCCTTGGGTCCAAAAACCTATGACATTCCCTGATAAGAAACACAAGTCAAAGGAAGATGAACACTATAATAAGTTTTGTGAGTGGATGAAGCCTTTATTCTTGCAAATTCCTTTGACTGATGCTATTAAATTGCCTCCTTACTCAAAGTATATGAAGGACATTGTCTCGAATAAAAGGAAGATCCCTAATGAAGAAATCTCTACTTTGCTTGCTAGTTATTCTTTCAATGGTAAGGTTCCTAAGAAACTTGGAGACCCAAGGATTCCAACTATACCTTGATATATTAAGAACAGTTATGTTAGAACTGCTTTGTGTGATTTGGGAGCTGGAGTTAGTGTTATGCCTTTCTCTCTCTATAAAAGGCTTCAGCTTGAAAAATTGATACCAATTGATATATCTTTGCAAATGGCTGATAAATCTACCACTATTCATGTGGGGATATGTGAGGATGTACCTGTTCAGGTGGCTCACAATTACTTGATATTAACTGATTTTGTTGTGCTTGAAATGCGTGAAGATGATAATATGTCTATTATTCTTGGTAGACCTTTTCTTAATACTGCAGGAGCTATTATTAATTGTAATCAAGGAAAGGTGACCTTCAATGTTAATGACAAGGAACATACTGTCTATTTCCCCAAGAAGATTGAAAGGACTTATGGACTGAATTCAATTGAACATGTTGAAGGCATTCAAGTTGGAGAAATATATTGTCCCATACCAAGAGAAAAATTTGAAACTATTATGATTGGGACCATTGCTATCAAGGTTAAGGTAACATAATCATTAGTGGAGTACAAAGTTTTGTCTCATGTGCAATTGTTTTGGTAGCAAGACTTGATCAACCTTGCTAACAAAAGGATTCCATTGAACAAAACAATGTTTTCATTATTATTACTCAGTTTATTTCTATCCTTTGCATTTTAGTTTTTGCTTTCGTTTAGTTTTCTTTGTGTTGTTAGTTGCTTGCATGCTAGAAGTTCTGTAGTTCTAGCCTTGATTTGTCCTTGCATCATGTTTCAAAAAGAAATGAAAAAATCTCTCTGTTAGAAAAATCATTCTTCTATTTCTGAAAAAAGCCCAAAAATAAAGTGTCTCGAAAAATTCTAGAAAATTCATATTAAATTTTTACGTGAAAAAAGGGGCAAAGGAGTACCTGGTAGGTACCAGGGGGGCCCACCAGGCAGGCACACCATGTGGTGGCGCGGCCAGCCCTACGTGGCGCCATGCCCTGGTGTGGGCCACCCCTGGCCTCCCACTTACTCTCTCACCTGCCACTTTCTTCTCTCTCCCGAGTAAGCTCCAGTTCATAGCTCAAAAGCTCATTCTTTCTGTGGTTGCTCTCGATTTCTTTGATCTCTTTGCTCAGCCCATCTTTCTTGCTGAAATTTGGAGCAATTGTTCCTTGGTATGTGACTCCTCCCCTTGTCCAAGTATATTTGTGTTTAGTGGATTATATGTTGAGTATTTTGCTGCTATAGGTGACTGGTTATGAGAGCTTGTAAGCTTGTTTGATGCTTAGAGATATAGTTTTGATGCATGTTAGGCCTCTTGCAAGTCCCTATGAGTAGAATCCTTCATTATATTTACTTTGCAATCACTTGTTTAATAGGTGTTTAAATTTCAGAATACCAAGCATGAACAACCACACTTTTGGAGAGATATTTGAGAGTGATGCACCTAGGAGGACAAGGCCCTCAAGAACAGCCTCCCAAGATAGGCCTTCATACAATCAAGATCTCATTGCAACTCGTATTGGCAGTGAAAGGGATGATGGGGATGCTCACCCATCCTTTTTTCCTTGTTTTACTTTCTTGCAAGCTGCAGGTATTCTTGATGATTTCTTGCTACTGATTGAGAGGGTTGGCTTAACCTCTTATATGCAAGATGAGAGTGCACAATACGCCATGCTCACCAAAACTTTTTTTGAGAGCTTCTCATTTACTAACACATCCTATCATTCCGCTGTCTCCTTTAAAATCTATGATATGCCCTTCACCATGCCTTTGGAGAGATTTTGCAGTATTGTAGGTGTGCGTATGACAGGGATCGTGAAGAAAATTCAAGGGCGACCCGCTGATTTGTTGGGGCTTTACCGAGGGGTGACCAATGATGATGACCGCGTGACGCAGCGCGGAAAGATAAGAAATATCCAACTCCCTGCTCTTAGATACTTTGCATACTATCTTGCCACTAGTGTATTGGGTAGGGAGAACACTAGTAATATCTCCAACTATCACTTAGCTTTCCTTGCTGCTGCGCTCAACAACGATACTCGGTACAATCTTGGCTCGCTTATTGCTCGCCGCCTAGCTGCTAGGGGGCCTATCTATGGGGGCATCATTGCCTCACGTATAGTCGATGCATTAGATCTTTCAGTGGCTCCTAATGATGCTATGCTAGCACCACAGAGGCTCGACCTTGTTGCCATGAAAACTCATCACTTTGTCACTGCTACCTCTGATTTGAACAATCTAATATATAGGATTCTTTTCACTGACGGGGATGAGAGGGAGATCCTCTTGCCATAGCCTGCTTTGTTTAGTGTTGACAGGAGACCATGGTCGTGCTCCAAGGAGGAGGTGGACGAGCAGCTTCCCTTGTTGGGTTTCCACGAGCAGCACCAGGAGGATGTGCCCTCCTATGATTACTCCGCACATTACGGAGGGGCGTACTCGGGCTCGCACCAGGACGAGGGTACCTCCTCGTCGTACCCCGGTGACACTTCATCCTGGCCAGCTTGGGATTGATACCCACTTAGGCCAAAAGCCTAAGCTTGGGGGGAGGTACGCCGACACTGCACTCATCTCCATATCATGTTGTGTCGGTACTTTGTATATACATGTTTTCGTTCTCTTTTTAGCTTTCGTTCTTCTTTGCTTTTGCTTTCTAAAAACACAAAAAGACCAAAAATATTTTTGTTGTTTCTCTTTGGCTTGCTTCTTCTTTTTGCCTTGGTTTGCTTTTTTCCTTTTTGCTTTGTTTGAACTATTCAAAAAACCCAAAAAGATTTTGCTTTGCTTGTTTCTCTCTTTTGGTTCTTGTTTAAAAATCAAAAACACCAAAAATATTTGTCGTTCTTCTTTGGTTTTTGCGAGTTTGCTTCAGGGTTCGGTAGTTCTCAGTGGATTATTAGTTTCATATTATTATTCAAGCCATACAAGTGAAGAGCAATAATGAGGATTAATGACAACTTGAGGCGTGGTAAGAGGCTGGTAACAAACTCTATTTGTCTTCATTTTTGTACATATACTCATCATTGTGAGCTTGCTTAGTCCGTTCATTTAGGGTATATGTTATCTTTGGATGCTTAGTAGTTCTTGCTTTCTTGTGATTAGCTTCAGCCCGCTAATAGTTTGTAGCATGTCTCATGAATGTTTTCTTGCATTACTCTATTCATAAATTGGTATGACACAGTGGTATCCTCCTCTGAATATTTCATTTGAATTGACTTGGCACATGCTCACGCATGCACATGACTGCAATAATCAGTTGAGCCTCGATGAATTATTTTGCCTTGAGGATCTTGAATCATTTTCATACCATGAGTAGTCCTGTTTTGTTGCAAGCATGATAATGACAGCTATTGCTCTCTCGTTTGTCGCTCCCTTACTTTTGCTAGCCTTCACTTCCACTGAGTGTTTTACTCATGTTTCCAACTCCCTAAACCAAATATTTCCAAAGTGTCCACCATACCTACCTATTAGCATCATTTGCTATCTCCGTGCATATTCAATATGCCTTGTTTTCTTCCGAATAAAATGTTTGCTTGTTATGAGAAAGTTAGTTAGTAAAGCTCTCACGAACTTGATGGCACACTTTACTTTATTGCACTTAATAAACCTGAACCATTGCGTCCTTCTTTGTTGTGCATATGCTTGTGCTTTATGAGTTGAAGTTGGCAGAACCATGTATCATGGGGACCGCTTTCAACGCTTCATAGGTACTTTGTACCTAGTTGATATCATGTTCTTTTTCTTATGGATCCCGACGGTGTGAAATAAAAGTGGAACTTGTAAGATCATGGAGTTTGTATGTATGTTAGAGAAAGCACTGGGCTAGCCTAAGCCATGCCTAATCATGGTGGAAACTTGCAGCATAACCATAATGAGCATTCTATGAAGCATCCTCAATAAAAATCTATGCACATAGTAAATAAAAAGATCGCCGAGATGCTCATTGTCTGCTTTCCTTGTATTTTGATCATGGGATAGCTCCCGTGTGATGTGCAAGGGGCACTCCGTTGGCGGTTCTCTATGATACATATGTACTTACAATGACAAGAGCTTACTTGTGACTGAAGTTGAGTAGCATGAGGATCGGTCTTCGTAAGTAAGGGGCATGAGACTTCAATTTATAACTTGTCAAGCATATCCTCTTAGTTGTGGCACTTTCACCTTAACCACATTAAAGATGCTTATGATAGGGGCAATGAGAGCTCAAAGCTAACAAGTACCATATTTTCAGCATTTGGAAGCCTTTCAAATTATTCAAAACCTTTTCTTCTACTTGTTGAGTCTCCACTTACTCTTTGAGCACCTTCTTGAGAGCATAGTTGTCATCCTTTGTGTTTGTTCCAATACTTGATTATTTGTGTTATGACTTTGATGCTTGTATCTTTGATATCTTTACTTCTAGTCATCACTTGAACTTCATAGGTGCCTTGGCATTCATAATCAAAGGCAAGCGAGATACCACTCTATCATACCTTTCTATGAGCATTGTAATGTTGCTTATGTTTGTGCTTCATGCTACTTATTATTCTTGAGTTGGAATCTCTTCTTAGCTTGCAATGACTATTAAGTAGACTCAGTTGCATACTCTTTATTATGAATTGTCTAGGTAGTTGATCACATTGCTGAGAATATTTACATCATATGAAGCAAATGTGTTCGTGAAAGTTCTTTTATCGCACTCAGTTTTCAACTGAATTGCTTGAGGACAAGCAATAAGCTAAGCTTGGGGGGAGTTGATACGTCCAAAACGTATCTACTTTCCCGAACACTTTTGCTATTGTTTCTCCTCTATACTTGTGTGATTTGGATGCAACTAATGCGAACTGACGCTGTTTTCAGCAGAATTGCCTTGGTGTCTACTTTTTATGCAGAAAATCAACTATCAGGAAAAATCTGGGAAAATATGCCAAAAATCCTATTTCACCCGAAGACTCCAGGAGCCAGAATACGAGACGGAGAAGAGCCAGGGGGTGGCCACACCACCTGCTGGCACGGGCCAGGCCAGGCCGTGCTAGGGGGTGGTGTGAGCCCCCTAGGCACCCCCTCGGCCTCTCTCTTCGCCTATAAGGAGCCTTCTGACCTAAAAACTTTGGGTGGTTCGGCGTTTTTCCAGAAGGAGTTCCGCTCCGCCGCCACCACGAGATTCTACGAAACAGCACCAGAAACTCCATTCTTGCCGGGATGGGGAATTGGAGGAGATCATCGCCATCATCATCACCATCGCTTCTCCATCGACCATCCATGTTTCCCCCATCTATGAGTGAGTAATCCCCCACTGTAGGCTATGGGGATGGTAGGGATTGGATGAGATCGTTCATGTAATGGCATCAGATTGTTAGGGCATGGTGCCTAGTATCTTTTATTAGTGCTTTATGACTTTGTTGCAACTTGTTGTGCTTAATGCTTGTCACTAGGGCCCGAGTGCCATGATTTCAGATCTGAACATGTTATTGATTCATTATGATAGTATTGTTTTTGGTCTTATCTGCAAGTTGTATACACACGTCGTTGTCCGGAACCTATGGCCCCGAAGTGACATAAATCGGGATAACCGGAAGGGAAAGGCTTTGATGTGAGGATCACATGTGTTCACGGAGTGTTAATGCTTTGCTCCGGTGCTCTATTAAAAGGAGCACCTTAATTGCCAGTAGTTCCCTAGAGGCCCCGCTGCAAACGGGCTGGCAGGACAAAAGATGTTGTGCAAGTTCACATTGCGAGCACGTATGACTATATATGGAACACATGCCTAGGATTGTCTAGTACTTGGATGCTTTATCTTATTTATCTGAAATTGCCCTATGTTCTGATTGCTATGTGGATTGTCTTGTGCATGCAACGCCCGTCCATCCATCCCTATGCCTACCGCACTCGAATCCCACTGTTATTGCTTTTGTTACTACTGTCTTTGCTTTACTACTGATGTTGCTTTGCTATTCCTACTACAAAACTATTGCTACTGATAAACTACTGTGAGCAAGATTGTTTCTAGGTGCAGCTGAATTGACAACTCAGTTGTTAAGGCTAATAAATATTCTTTGGCTCCCCTTGTGTCGAATCAATAAATTGGGTTTCACTTCCCTCAAAAATACTGCAATACACCCCCTATACTTGTGGGTCATCAGGGGGCCTAGCGGCGCATCTAGAACATATTGCTTTTGTGCAGCAGTGAGGAGAATCCTCAAATTCATAGCCCAGTTGGTGAAGTTGCTACCATTCGCAGCAAGTTTCTCTTTCTCCATGAACACATTGAAATTAAAAGCAGGTGGTGCCATCTACAACAGAATTTGTAAAGTTTATTTAGACTAAGTTTATGATAGATTGAGTTCAACTAATCCAAATTACTAATGAACTCCCACTCAAAAACGACATCCCTCATGTCCTTTTGGTGATTACATGAACCAAATCCACTACACTAAGTCCGATCATCACGTGAGTCGGTGTAGCTTCAAAGGCGAGCATCTATATGGGCATCATATCAACTATATGACTCATGCTTAACCTTTTGGTCCGTGTTCCGAGGCCATGTATGTACATGCTAGGCTCCCCAAGTAAGAACCTTAGTACTCGCATGTGTAAAATTGTCTTACACCCGTTGTATGAAAGCGTAGAGTCGAGTACACCCGATCATCACATGATGTCTCGAAACATGATCCATAGAACGGTGCATACTCAAGGAAGAACACATTTTATCTTGATATCTAAATGAGGGATCATCTTACAATGCTATCAAAAGCGCCAAACTAGCAGTATAAGATGCTAACATCTAATGTGTAAAGTGAGATGATATGGTCCATGCATTTGATCTCTATCATTTGCATCGTGGTATGATCTCTATCATTCCTTTGTGTGTAAGGCCAAGGTCTATGGAACTTACACGTTGAATGTGTTGTAAGAGTATCTATCATACATCTACTTACAACAATAACATATCAATACACTAGCCCAACGACGATCTAAACTAGACGCCTCTAATTTATCAATTGCAAGTTTTACGTGGCTTAGGGCTTTCGGAGATAGAACCATTCTCACCTACAAACATGAACCACAACGAGGATAACCAAGTTATTAGCAACTCGTTGTAAATCAGATATTGACTATAGTAGGAGAGACAGACACCCGCCAGCCACTTATGCAAAACAAGTTGCATGTCAGTCGTGGAACCGGTCTCATGTACGATGACATGTAAGGTTAGTCCGGGCCGCTTCATCCCACTATGCCACCAATATCCAAAATACATAGAAGATGCAATAACATGATCATCATCGCCCACATATAAACATATGTGTACTACTCGTGCAAAGCACCTGCGCATAGATCAGGCTCTGATACCACTGTTGGGTCCGCAGCATAGAAAACAAAAAAATTCCTACAATGAGAACTACGCGCCAAGATCTATCTACTAGGTACAAAGCAACGGGTGGACATACATCCAACCAGAACTTACCCTCGAAGACAACGAGTTTTGTTAACAAGTAGGAACTCGTGGTTGATGTAGTCGTACACTTGCCGATCTCAAGATCGTGAGGAAGTCCGAGCGCCGTAACTCAGCAGCGCATCCGTACTCGCACACACGTTCAAGCCACCGGACAACCTCCACCTGCTCGCTCCAGCGATCCAGCGGAAGCAGCAACTCCTTCCAGACGAAATGCCACCGGGAACATGTATCTCGCTAATCCGAGACCATGGGGGAATAATTCTAGAGGGGGAGAGAGATCCTTCACAAGGAGGTGTGTGGATGAAGGAGGGAATGGGTGACCTTTTATAGGAGGAGGGGGGTTCCCCTCCTCTCCATGGCCAGAGCATGGGGGGTGACCCCTCACCTCCCCCATTCATGTGGTGGTAACCCCTCCACATTAAAATGCCTCTTCACATTCCCTTTTAAAGTCTCCACTTTAAATGCATTAAAATTCTCCAAGTTTAATGCTCTCTCATTTAATAAAACTCTTTTATTAAATTTATTCAGAATTTTATTAATTACTTTAATTAACAAACATTCACATATAGCCCTTGCAATATTTCAATATCACATGCAGAACCACTTTCTGCAATTTCACCCGAAACAATTTCTAGTTTCTATTGAAACAATTCCTGCGCTTTGCAATTCTTTCGTCTGAAACATATGTGCTCCAAAATGGTGTCCGGTAACTCTTAAGTGTGTCACCTACGGTTCGCCAATAATGCAGACATGATCGAGACCCTTCTGCGATCAATAATCAGCAGCGGGACCTAGAGATCCATACTGACTCCTACACATTCAACGATGACTTCTGTGATTGTGAGAACCTTTAACGCTTGTAACTAAATCCCTTTGTCTGGCGATATATTACATGTCTGAGATTCGATCATCGGTATCTCCATACCTAGTTTGATCTCGTTACCGACATGCACTCTTTTCTCGTTCCCGTGATATAACATTCTAGTGATCACATCACTTGCTTGCAAGCTATCTCAATGTGATATCACCGAGAGGGCCTAGAGTATATCTATCCGTCATCAGGATTGACAAATTCCACTCTTGATCCATGAGCCTCAACATAACACCTTCGTAGTACTGAACCCATCTTTATAGTCACCCTGTTACGGTGTGACGTTTGATGTTATCAAGATACTCTTCAGGTGTTAGCAATTAACATGATCTCATGGTCTAAGGATAAAGATGACTTCGTATGATGTTATAGCAATATAAACATAATGACTTGATCGTAATGCTATACTTCGGATGAATGTTCATCACATCATTCCACCAATGGTGTGACCTTGTTATTAACAACATCCAATGTCCATGATCAGGAAACCTTGATCATCTTGTTAATCAACAAGCTAGTCTATAAGAGAGGCATAACTAGGAACCCTTTTTGTTTATTAAACACACATGTATTGATGTTTTTGATCAATACAATTCTAGCATGCACAATAAACATCTATCATATATAAGGAATACATAATAACAACTTTATTATTGCCTCTCAGGGCATATTTCTTTTAGCTAAAGCTCACTATGTCGTCGGATTGAGGACAAGTACGCCATGAGGGGGTCCTCGAGGCGTGCGGAAGAGAGGGGTGTGAGATGTACGGTGTTCCGGGACGGTGAGCACACAAGTTTACCCAGGTTCGAATCCACCGGCTTTGGACGGACCCTACTCCTGCTAGCAATCCAGTAATACGGGAGAGCCGAAATATGGGTTACAAGGGTTTCTCCTGTGCGAGTTGAGATTGTAGACTATTGAGGTGTGCCCTAAAGGCTCTCCCTAGGATGGCTTATATAGATATCCGGCCTAGGGTTTACAGGAGAGATCTATCCGGCTACGACTAAGAGTCGGTTACAGAGTACATCTTGAACTACAAGTAACATTATGGGCCTAAGTCGGTAAGTCTTCTGGGCCTTCCCGTAGCCGGATTGGACTCCGTCTTTCTCCTGGCCGCCCGTGAAGCAAAGCTCTAACCCGAAGTGGGCCACCCTGGTCAGTGAGGAACTGTGAGGATACCCGGAAAGTATATCCCCAACAGTAGCCCCCGAAGGCCTCCAAGATCCAAAGTCAGATTTATCATCATCTAGCTTAATCTTAGGCTTGCAGAATCTTGAAGGGTTCCTGAAACTTCACAACAGAAATATGATCCGGGTCTTTAAAAATAAGTCGGACCTATCAATAGGTTACTCGGATTTTCCAGCTCGATTTTAAACTAAGCCGGAACTTGGTCTCCAACGCCACCTGACACAAGCATGGTCAAGTCACGTCATCTGACAGGCGTTCCGTCAGCATGACCGTTGGTGGGTCCGCGGTTCGCGGAACCGAGGCGCCATTTCAATGCGTGCGTGGAGATCGAGGCGACGCAATCATCGCGTGGGTCCCTCCCAGTTCCTTCCACGACGCGTGGCGGTTACACTGTAGCATCTACACGAATCTTGGTGCAGGTAGGTGGATATAAGGGGTTTGGATTTCTCCTTCTCCTTTCCACCAGTCCTTTGCTGTTTCCTTCCTTCCCAATCCTCCTGCGTGCACAGAGCCTCCTCGCCCTTCCCCCACAGAACTCCCAGCGCCACCCCTTTCAGGTCATCCTCTCACCGGAGAAATGACTTCATCTTCTTCCTCTGGTTTGGCAACAGCGGCGGCGGTGGCGACGATGGAAGCAGCAGCAGAGAAGGAGAGCTTCCGGGGAATCTGGATCCCCTGCGCCTCAACGAGGAGAGCCTCAAGAACGTGGAGAAGGAGGGGCTTCTCGCCGCCGGCGACTGGCGGAGCGGCTTCGAGGAAACCGTCCCCAACCCGCGCGACGGCGAGCGGGTCCACTTCGGCACCCATCTTGACCGAGGTCTGTCTTTTCCTCCCTCGGAGTTCTTCTCCGAGGTGATAGATCATTTTGGAGTTCAACTCCACAATCTTCCTCCTAACTCTCTCTTAGAGATGAGTGCGTATGCTTCGCTTTGCGAGGGCTTTCTCGGCATTAGGCCGAGTTTGACTCTCTTCCGGTACTACTTTCATGTCTGGAGAAACTCCATCATTGCCGGTGTTCCTTACATCACCGGCACTATCAGCTTTTCGCTTAGACGCGACCGGGCTTATCCCAAGATTCTAGCTAGTGATTCGGTCAAACAATGGCCGGCCACTTTTTTCTATCATAGGGATATTCCGGCTCCCGACAAAGCTACTGCTTTGCCGGCTTTTGTCGACGAAGCCGCCATGGCCCAGCCTTCCTGGGACGAGGCTGCTCCGGCTCTTTCCGACGATCTGATCCTCGCTAAGAGGCGGATCGAATATTTGATTAAGCACAATGGTCTGAAGGTATCCGACTTGGTCCCGTGCTGGGTCTCACGTTGGATCCAGCCACTTCAGTACCACGGAACCCGACTGATGCACTCCATCACGTCGTCTCCAACCGACTCCCTCCGCATCAGCTCCAAAGCCTACACCACTCAAGGCTACATAAGCCAAATCAAGTGGCTGATCAAGGAGCGGATCGAAAGGAGGATTCCGGAGGTTTCTCTAGACATGCACACGGCGGAAAACCCCGTGGTGCCGGTAAGCTTCCATCATCACACCTTTTATGTGTTTCAATTTTCAAGTTATACTGCAATACTGATATGTTTTCTTCTTTTCAGCTTGCTGACATCCCCGAGTCAGAACTTGCTCCGCTCGAAGGATACCCTCCGGAGTTCTCTCAGGAGGTAGAAGTGGTCCCATTGCCGGACCTTGCGCTCAAGAAGCGCAAAGCTCCGATAGTGGCCGTTGGCATAAAGGAGGTGCCTGTCGTGAAGAGGTAACTTTCAGTCACAACTTTCCGCCTTTGTACTTTACTCAAATTTCTTTCCGAGATGTAATGTTTCTGACTTCACTACATTCTCAGAGCAAAACCGCTCATCAAGGCCAAGGGGAAAGGGATTTCTTCGAAGCCTCTGTGGCAGACGAATCTTACCATAGCTTCCCCTGCCGTGGCTCCTCCGACTCCTGCCCCTCATCCTTCTGCAATGCCGGTTATCTCGCCGGATGCTGCAGAAAATCCGGCTCCATCAACGGGGCCTGCGAACCTTGGATCGCAAACTGACGTCACCATGGGTGCGTCAGATCTAGATAAGGGTGAACCCTCTTTGGGTAATGATCCCTCGGCAGAAACCTTCACCGAAAACCTCATGAGCAATCCGTGTCTTGCCAAGTTTGGCCTGACCCAAAAACCTGCCGAAGAGATCCAGCGGCTCACCAGGCAAGTCCTGGAGAAAAGCCATCTTTCTACCGAAGAAGAAGCGCAGGAAGCAGAGGACATCAAGTTCTCTGATCTTCTTGCCCAAGTACGCCTTCGCGACGAGAGGATTAGGACTGGCGAGCTTCCAACAGCCCCAGTGATCCCTCTTACTCTCGTTGAGAAGGTGGCCGCTGAAGTGAACGCGGGTTTGGATAAACAACAGCCCCAGTTCCAACTCCTATTTTTCCTTTATTATATTTTATATCATATCCTCTAGCCCCCAAGCATGAAGTAGGATAAACAATCCGGGTTTATGCTTCATTAGGATGCCAAAGAACGAACTAGTGTAGCCCCCAAGGCTCGTGCTGATATTTTAGCAAAAATATTAGCCCGAGCCTTAAGTAGCTTTCTGACTTTGGGTATTCTGACTTACAGAAAGTATGTTCCTATAACCAGGAATTACTGACCAATGTCTGCAATAAGCAGAGAGAGATCAAAGCTCTCCGGCTTAAAACTGCTGAGCTTAAAGTTGCCAAGGATGAAGCCGAAGGTAAACATTCCGAGACTCAAACCTTGTCCTTGTTATTTTCAATGTCGAATTTTTCTGAACCTTTGTTCTTTTTGGCTTACAGTGCTGGTGAAACAATCCGTCGCCATGATTGAAGAGGCCGAGAACCTCAAGACCCTGGTGGTGGAGAACAAGGGACTTCGCCAAGAGCTAGATAAGCTTAAGGCAGATCATGAAAGGAGCATAGCTCAAGTCCTTGAATCCTCCTCCATGGCCACTGATGAGCGTGATCGCAAGATCGCTTCTCAAGATAAAATAATCCCGGATCTCAAAAATGAGCTTGGCAGAGAGAAGGATATGTCCCAGGCGCTCCGGGCTGAACTCCAGAGTCTCCGGGAGGAGAAGACCAAGATTGACGACGTCATTTTTGGTACGTCCCATCTATCTAACTTGTCTCTTTCTTCGACTTTTATCAATGTCGGATTTTTCTTAACTTGTTTTGTGTATAGGTCCTCTGAACTTGTCGGACTCTTCCTCCTCCGAGCCCCACACCCACCGGCTTACCCAAGTCGGTGACCTGCTTCATGACTTCCGCCAGTCCCTTGAGGACGTTGGCGAAGCTCTCAAGATTCCGGACATGCCAAGCATGTCGGATTTTTAGGTGCGGGACAAAGCCAAGGAGATGTCGCAGCTTGTTCGGGACTGGAAAATGTCCTACGCGTGGACTGCTGCACAGAACACTCTCACCATGGTCATGAGCCACCATGGAAACATGGAGATATGGCAAGTGACCAGAGGGTACTGCAAGGTAGACGAAGACGGCCAGGAGCAGGACCTTCAAGCCATCATGCACTCCTGCGCCGGATACGGGTGTCACGTGGCTGATCTGACCAGCTACGAGATCCCCTTCTTCACCCGCGTGGATACTCCGCCTCCTCCTGCAGAACAAACCGAAGAAGTTTCCGACAATGAACGCACCATCTCGGATGCGGACATCTCGGAATGATATCAAGGCGGAGTGACCAGCGAGCCGGCAGATCCTTCATCTCCTCCTGCATCGTAGACCAGAAACTTATGTATTATTCTAGAAAAAACATGATGCGTTTGTAAATATGTAATACTTTAACTTTTGCTAGTGCTAAGCTTTTGATCTATTTAGCACTTTTCGGCTTTGAGATTTTTTTTGTGTGCCTGAAATGTTTTACATAAACACTTGTATTTTTTCGTCTCTACTTATCGTTTATCTGGCTTTCCGCCTCGTCCCTTTCGTGAGCCGGCTAAACCTTCTACCGGAAACTTTGCCGAGCAACGGAGCTCAATTGCTAAACCAGTTTAAACTCGGAAACAAATCCGGCTTCCAGTACCAACAATTCACTACTCGGAAAATGCCCGCATCCAGCAATCAGACAAATAACCAAAGCAAAGACTAGAAACTTTAGAGTTATACCCGAAGGTAGCAGTTTTAGAATCGGAAATCTAAACCAGAACGAACATGAGCATAAAGTACTTTCAAGCATTCTGGGATTTTCGACTATGACATGATCATTCGGAAATAAGATGGTTTAAGAACTTCTCAGAAAAAACTTGAGGTAACCAAAACTTTTATTTCTCATAGAACATGTACATATATATGTTTACAAAGAAGGATGAACTAAGAATAAAAGGGACGTAGCTGAGCAATATTCCACGGTCTGTCTAACTCATCCGGATTTGTACTGCCTCCAGCTCTCTTTCTCTTCTTAGTAGCAGGTCTTTCTTTGACTGGCCTCATGTCAGTTAAGTAGTATGATCCATTGTGCAATACTCGACTAACTAAAAATGGCCCTTCCCATACTGGGGAAAGTTTGTGCTTTCTCTGTTGCACAAGCCGGAGAACCGAATCACCTTTGTTGAAGGATCTATTTCGGACTCTCTGGCTATGATACTTGCGTAACTTCTGTTGATAGGCTGTAGATCTCATTTCAGCGACGACGCGAACTTCTTCCACTAAGTCGAGATCATTTTGTCAAGAAATCTCGGCATCCTCTTCGATATACGCGGCCACTCTAGGAGAAGTACGAATCAAATCACTAGGAAGAACTTCTTCTGCACCATAGACCAAGAAGAAAGGTGTGTATCCTGTTGACCTGTTTGGAGTTATTCGTAAACTCCAAACTACAGAGGGTAATTCCTCCGCCCAAGCCCCCGCAGCACGTCGTAGTGGTGCTTCGAGTCTCGGTTTTAGGCCTTGTAAGATTAAACCATTTGCTCTTTCGACTTATCCGTTAGCTTGTGGATGTGCGACTGACGCAATGTCAAGCCGGATATTTTGCTCGTCGCAGAATTCAGCCAATTCTCCCATAGAAAAGTTACTCGCATTGTCCGTGATAATGTTATGCGGATAATCATACCGGATTATAACATCCTCAACAAATCTTTTGGCTGTTGCTCCGTCACAACTTGTGACGGGTTTAGCCTCAATCCATTTGGTGAATTTATCCACCATCACTAAGAGGTGAGTAAATCCACTTGGAGCTTGTTTAAAAGTTCCTACCATATCAAGCCCCCAGACCGCAAAGGGCCATGTTATAGGTATTGTTCGCAACTGATTAGCCGGAACATGAGCTTGCTTGGCGTACTTTTAGCAGCCTTTGCACGTCTTGACTAATCGTTCGGCATCTGCCTGAGCTGTAAGCCAGAAAAGTCCGTGTCGAAAAGCTTTTACCACTAAAGATTTGGCTGTAGCGTGGTGACCACACTCGCCTTCGTGGATTTCCCTTAAGATTTCCACTCCCTCTTCCGGAGATACACAGCACTGAAAAACCCCAAAAACACTCCGTTTATGGAGCTCACCTTTAATAATAGTATAGGCTTTTGCTCGTCGGATAATCTGCCGGCTCAGCACCTCATCTTCGGGTAATTTGCCATCTACCAAATAATCGAGGTAGGGTTGAGTCCAGTTGGGAATTACAGCCAGAACTGCTATTAAAGGTGAGTCGGATTTGGTCGGATATTCCTCATCTACTCCCTTTATTGAGGGGACTTTGAGGTGCTCTAAAAAAGCGCCATCCGGGACCTCTTTCCGCGCAGAACCTATCCGAGATAGTGCATTTGCTTCCTCATTTTCTGCTCGAGGGATGTGTTGAACTTCAAACCCTTCGAACGATTTAGATAGATCATCCACGACTGCTTTATATGCTGCCATGTGCTTATTTGCATTACAAATATCCGACCCTTGTTGAGCAACAAGATCCGAATCTCCGTAACACATCAAACGTCGGACGCCAATATCCTTAGCAATCCGGATTCCATGTAGCAGTGCTTCATACTCGGCAATATTGTTTGTCGCTGTGAAGTGGATCTGCAACACGTATAAAAGTTTATCTCCTTGGGGTGATTTGAGCACCACGCCAGCCCCCGAGCCCCCTCGAGCCTTAGACCCGTCGAAAAAGAGGGTCTAATATTCTGACTCAGGGAGTATCATATTCTCCTTCGTCTCTGTCCAATCAGCAACAAAGTCAGCAAGGATCTAGGATTTGATTGCTGTCCGAGGTTTGTACTCAATATCGAAAGCTGAGAGCTCTATGCCCCATTTGGTGACGCGTCCTGTGGCGTCACTGTTGTTGATTATATCTCTCATGGGAGCTGTGCTCACCACGGTAATTGGATGCTCCTGAAAGTAGTGTCGTAACTTACGAGATGCTAGAAAAACACCATAAGCCAACTTTTGATAATGCAGATACCGCTGTTTTGATTCTGTCAGGACCTCGCTGACAAAGTAAGTCGGACGCTGCACCAGGTGTTCCTGATTTTCCTCTGGTCTCTCCGCTACCATGACAATACTAACGATCTTATTTGTCGCAGCAAGATAGAGCAACATCGGTTCCTTGGGTTCCGGCGCTGCAAGGATAGGAGCAGATGAGAGTACTTTCTTCAGGTCTTGTAGTGCAGCTTCAGCTTCATCGGTCCAAACAAAATCTTTGGTCTTTTTCAGGAGTTTATATAATGGTGCGGCTCTTTCACCAAGCCGGCTTACAAATCGACTGACCGCAGCGATGCAGCCAGTTAATCTTTGTATGTCCTTTAGGCGAGTTGGCCTGGAAATATTGAGTATAGCCTTGATTTTGTCTCAGTTCACCTCTATGCCTCTTTGAGACACGATGAAACCTAACACTTTCCTGGCTGGTATTCCAAAGAAGCATTTCTTCGGGTTAATCATGATGTTATATTTTCGTAGATTGGCGAACGTTTCCTCCAAGTCGGAAATTAGCGTTTCCTTCTTTTTGGACATCACCGCGATATCATCCACGTATGCATGTATATTGCGTCCGAGTTGGTCATGGAGGCAACGTTGCATCGTGCGCTGGTACGTAGCTCCTGCGTTCTTCAGCCCAGAGGGCATCGTAACAAAACAGAAGGTTCCGAAAGGGGTTATGAATGAAGTTTTGACTTTGTCAGATTCCTTCATCCGGATTTGGTGATAACCGAAATATGCGTCGAGAAAACAGAGGAGTTCCGAGCCTGCCGTAGAATCGATAACTTGATCAATTCTAGGTAGAGCGAACGGATCTTTTGGACAAGCCTTGTTCAAGGCAGTATAATCAACACACATCCTTAAATCAGTGGTGTCCTTTTTAGGGACCATTACAGGATTGGCCGACCACTCAGTGTGGATGACCTCTTCTATGAATCCGGCTAACTCGAGCCGCGCTAGTTCCTTAGCTATTACCTTACGCTTTTCGTCGCCAAACTGTCATAAGGACTGTTTGGCGGGTTTACCGTTCGGGTTTACATTTAGAGAGTGCTCGGCAAGTTCCCTAGGTACTCCGGTCATGTCAGATGGCTGCCATGCGAAGATATCTTGATTTGCTTGGAGGAACTTGACGAGCGCGCTTTCCTATGCGCTATCTAGGCCTACGCCTATCTGGGTCACCTTGGAGGGGTCATCATCCTTCAACGGTGCTTTCTTCGTCTCTTGTGATGCCTTGAACTCCGGATTTGGCTTGGTCACCTCCTTCTTTGTTGCGGGCATCTCGGAAGGATCTATGCTCTTCTTGATCTCCTGGTACTCCTGAGCGTGCAGCACGGATTCGGCAAAGGCGGCATTTCCATCCTCGCACTCTCGCGCTTTCTTTGGGTCTCCCCTGATGGTGATCACGCCGTTGGGACCTAGAATTTTCATCATATTGTAAATGTAACACGGACGAGCCATAAAAGCCCAGTAAGCCGGACGTCCGAATATAGCATGGTATGCGCTCTTGAACGGGACCACTTCGAAGGAAAGTGCCTCCGTCCGATAATTCTTTGGAGTTCCAAAGGTAACATACAAAGTGATCTCTCCCAGGGAATTAGCTTGTCTTCCTGGGACAACTCCATGAAAAATCACAGAGCTATGGTTCAGCTGGGTCTCCGAGATCTTCATCCGGCATAGCGTTTCGACATAGAGAATATTGATGCTGCTACCACCGTCCATGAGGGTCTTGTAGAAACCATAACCGTCAATAAGTTGGTTGACGATTAAGGCGTATTTTCTTTGCCTGTGTAACTTAGGCGGATGATCATCACGGTCAAATGTGATTGCCACTTCCGACCAGTCCAGATACTGTGGGACAGCTGGAACTGTTGCATTGAGCTCGTGTAGAACTGCTTTCTTGACCTTTGCTGGTTGAGATCCGAGGAAAGTGACATAAGTGTCCTTTTTGGTGGGAAAAGTCTTCTTTCCTTCCGACTTGGGATTTGAAGCATCGGCTTCCTCCATGTCGAAATCTTCCTTGGTCTCTTTGTCCTTTTTGGGATTTTTCTTTCCCTTCTTCCGCTTAGCTTTGTAGCCCGCGGTGTCATCTCTTTTGATATCGTCATTGAAATGACATTCGGCGTTGGTGTGGGACGAGCCCCCATTGGCGTCTAGGTGATGCACACATGGGTTATTGGCAATGTCGGCCCAAGAGTAGGTTTTGCCTGGTTGCTGTTCTCCTCTACCTTGGACCCTTGAAGTCCCACGGCCACGCCCGCGGCCTCCGCCACGTCCTCCTCGTCCTCCAGACCCGGAAACAGTAGTAACCACCACTGTTTCCGTGTTGGGTTTTTCCTCCGAGGTGTTCTTACGTTTCTGAGCCTGTTGCTTTGTTTTTGCCGACTGAGGTATAACTAGGACGTTGAGTAATCCCTCTGCATCTTCGTCAACATCTGCATATTTGCTCGCTGTTTCTATCATCTCTCCCAAATCAGTGACCTTGTCACACTTCAAGCGATGACGCAGTAGACCAATTGGGAGACCTGCAATGAAAGCTTCAATCGCAGTTTGATCATTTACTCCTTCATAGGAGTTCTTGGTGTCGATCCATCGTCCGAGGTAATCCCGGCAAGTTTCTCCAGCTTTCTGGGTGCAACGTTGTAGGTCTCCGACCGAACAGGGCCTCCGATATGTGCCTTCGAAATTACGAAAGAACACACTTTGCATGTCATACCAGTTATGGATGGTGTTCTCCGAAAGTTCATTGAGCCATGATCGCGTCGTCTTCCGCAACATAAGTGGGAGATATCGGGTTGCGACCAGGTTGTTTCCGCCTTTGGTGATGCAGCAAGCTTGGAAGAAGTCCTGTAGCCAGGTATCTGGCCGAGCAATGCCATCGTAGGCTTGGATATGCCTTGAGATCGCAAATCCTTCTGGGAATTTTGTAGCTCTCATGCATGGTCCGAAGCACTTTGGTCCCACGTAGAAATCATCGTTGTCATAGCGCCGAGCCTCTATGTTGGAATTGATCGTGTGCCTTGCGTCGTTCGGGGATAGAGATCGTCCCGAATGCCGGTTGTGGCTGCGGTGCCGTGGAGCCGGACTTCGACTTCTGCCACCACCTCCTCCGCCATGTCGTCCTACTTGCCCTCCATGGGAGCCGTTGTGATGACTGTGTGGTGGAGAGGGTGGAGCAGCTGGATAGTTTCCGGCTGATCGCCGGCCTCCGTCCAGAACATCATTATTCCGATTCCGGGGAGGGTCTTGACTATGACGAGCCCCATGCTAGCTTGTACCAGCATGGTTTCTGTCGTTTCTTCGTCCGTCGTTCCCACCATGGTGAGGCTCAGCCGGACGGCTTGTGTGTTTAGGAGGTGGCATCTTTTGACGATCCTCCTCCCGTCGTTTCTCTTTATCTTCTCCCCTTCGGTCGTTAGATTCTCGTCAGGGAGGGTTCGTCGGATTCAGGGCGGCAATGGCGTCTTTGTCGGCCGCTGGGGCGACGTTGCTCTAGTTACGCGAAGTTTTGTGATGCTGTCCTGAAGATCCGGTTCTTGAATAGTTGTCTTCCCGGTGTTCCGGGTGATGATACTGCGCCCGGACGTAATGGGATCTTATGCCAGCCCATGCCGGATCCGTACGACATTGGTCAGAATCTGAGACCAGTTTTTGACTTCCGGACAGGGCGACCTTTTGCTGCTCCAGTCCCTTGTTGAGTAGCTTGATACCCAAGCGGATCTCCTCCGGTCCTGGATTAGCCGACAAAATTTCTCAGGCTGCCACGGTATTCTGTACTGGTGTTGGGTATACTCAATCTCCGTTGCTATCTTTTTGTGGCTTCCCCATCTCATCTCCAAAAAGAACGGCACGGACACGTGGGAATTGGTTGTCATCTATGTGACGCTTCTGTGTCTTATGATGTAAATGAGACATGTATTCCTTGTTTGACATGCGTTTCTTCTCCACCTCGATGTTTTTGGCTTCATCGAAGAGTTGTTCACGACACGCTTCTAGGGCCTGCGCCCTTTCGTCCAGTTCATCCGCAGTAAGTTCTGTGGCTGTAGGGATAGGTGTGGTTAATGCGGCATCGATGAGTTTACGCGCACCTTCGGTGATCACGTGTCCATCCACCGATGCTTCTTTTTTCGGCTCTTCTGGGATGAGCGCTCCATCCGAGTCTTCTTCGTATTCCTCGGCAATCACCTCCTCTGTCAGAGGGTATTTTGCCGGGGTCTTGTTTTTCTTGTTCTTCTTCTTTGCCTTCTTGGCAGCGCCGGTAGCAAAGACGGCTTTGGGTCCGTTTCCCGGAGTCAAGCTCTGATCGGTACTTTCGGACATCTAGACTTTGGGATTGTCTCCGACGTCCATGTCATCCTACGCTTTGGGAGAGTGTTCCCCGGATCCTTCATCCATGGCTTCTCCTTCTTCTGCATCTTTGGAGTTGTACTCCTCTTCATATTCCGCGGAGAACTTTCAGAAATCTGCTGACATCATCGATTCATCCGAGGATGCGGGTACGTCAGCGTTTGTTCCAATTGCCTCCAGCACCAAGTCGGTGTTTTCTCCAGCATCGGCAGAGCCGGATCCGGATCCCACGTATGCGACGAAGTGCGACGCGTGCTTACTGAGGTACCTGCGGCTTTCACGATCAGCCATGTCGAAACTTTTGATGGTCTCAAGAATTGCATCTGCGCTTTCGCCTTGCAGTATCATATGTCATAATGTGTACCTTAGGAAAGGTCTGTCTGTCCTGGCATCATCAGAGCCGGAATCAGTGTCACTGATATGCTCCTCCTGGATTTTGACTTCCGCGGGTGGGTCGATCTGGGATCCGGCTCCTCCAGGAAGATCCACTCCAGATTCGACGTGGACCGCTAGGTCTTCTTCAGGCTCGGATTTCTCCACTATCTTCGCAACTGGTGCGGGCTGGGTGGAATTAGGGTTTTCTGAGATCCGGAACTCTGCCGCCTCCGCGGACAAAGGGGACCCTGAAGATTCTTCTGCCTCTATCATCACCGCTGGGGTGGGTTGGGCAGGTTCAGCGAAACCGATGTAAACATCAATCTCGCCAAAGGACATGATTGTGTAGGCAGTCACGGCCTCCCTAGCCGGAATCCAAGTCTCGTCGAGAACGATGAGAGGGACGTCGCTGGCGTAGAGGATGCGACCAACGGTGATGGTCTCGCCGATTCCGATTCTTGCAGATTCCGCTCGGAACGTAGATCCGAAGCTCACAAGCCCCACGGTGGGCGCCAACTGTCGTCGGATTGAGGACAAGTACGCCATGAGGGGTCCTCGAGGCATGCGGAAGAGAGGGGTGTGAGACGTACGGTGTTCCGGGACGGTGAGCACACAAGTTTACCCAGGATTGAATCCGCCGGCTTTGGACGGACCCTACTCCTGCTAGCAATCCAGTAATACGGCAGAGCTGGAATATGGGTTACAAGGGTTTCACCTGTGCGAGTTGAGATTGTAGACTATTGAGGTGTGCCCTAAAGGCTCTCCCTAGGACGGTTTATATAGATATCCGGCCTAGGGTTTACAGGAGAGATCTATCCGGCTACGACTAAGAGTCGGTTACAGAGTACATCTTGAACTACAAGTAACATTATGTGCCTAAGTCGGTAAGTCTTCTGGGCCTTCCCGTAGCCGGATTGGACTCCGTCTTTCTCCCTAACTGGGCCGCCCGTGAAGCAAAGCTCTAACCCGAAGTGGGCCACCCTGGTCAGTGAGGAACTGTGAGGATACCCGGAAAGTATATCCCCAACACACTAGTCGACTTGTTAATTATGGATCTTGAATCACTTAGTATCAATAGAGGGATGTTGATTTAAGTGGGAGTATATGCTATTAAATTGTTTAATATGTTTTACTCTTTCATGGTTACATGGCTTAGTATTTTGCATGATTTTATGTTGTAGATCAATGGCACCGAACACTTCATCACCTTTTGCTTTGCGTTCGATTCTTGATAAGGATAAACTAAATGGAACAAACTTTTCGGACTGGGTCCGTAACCTGAGAATTGTTCTTAGGTCTAATAAAAAGGAAACTGTTCTGGATATCCCAATCCCGGATGAACCTGCTGATAATGCAACTGCTGCCCTTAAGAATGCCTACAAGAAAGCATGTGATGAATCTCTTGAGGTTAGCTGCCTTATGCTTGCATTCATGGAACCTGATCTTCAAAAGCAGTTTGAGGATCAGGAAGCGTATGATATGATCGTCGTGCTTAAGAACATGTTCCAGACTCAGGCTAGGACTGAGAGGTACAATGTTGCTAAGTCCTTTGTGGAATGCAAGCTGGCAGATGGAGTAGCTGTAGGCCCCCATGTGATCAAAATGGTTGGTTACAGTCAGACTTTGGAAAAGCTTGGTTTTCCATTAGGCCAAGAGTTGGCTACTGATTTCATTTTGGCATCTCTTCCATCTATCTATGGGCATTTCATTTCGAACTACCATATGCATGGGGTGGAGAAGGGCCTTAATGAGTTATGTGGGATGTTGAAAACAGCAGAATGTGACATTAAGAAGAGTGCAGGGCATAGGCATGTGATGGCTATGTAGAACAAGCCTAGCTTCAAGAAAAATGGCACTTCTTGGCAGAAGAAGAAGGGCAAGGCTAATGATACGATCCCTAAGCCAAACCCTGCACCCAAGCAAAAGGCTGGACCTGCAGGAGACACTGAGTGTTTCTTTTGTCACGAATATGGCCACTGGAAGAGAAACTGCAGCAAGTACCAGGCTTCTTTGAAGAAGAGTGGAAGTAAGAGTACTTCCCACTCATGTACGCTTGTTGTAAACGTTGTGGACATTTTTCTCGCAGATTCTTATGTTAACTCTTGGGTATTTGACACCGGATCGGTTGCTCATATTTGCAATTCGATGCAGGGGCTAATAAGAACTAGAGAAGTATAGAAAGGCGAAGTGGATTTTCGCGTCGGAAATAAAGCAAGAGTTGCTGGATTGTTCGTCGGTGTCATGCAGCTTCACCTTCCGTCAGGATTTATTATGGAGTTAAATAATTTTTATTACATTCCTAGTATGGGTCGAAACATTTTATCACCTTCATGTTTGATGAGGGATGGATATTCATTCACGAGTACAAACAATGGTTGTGTAATCTCTAAGAATGCTATGTTTGTGGCTGATGCTCCCATTGTGAATGGGTTATTTATTTTAAATCTTGATGATGCATTTGTTTACAATGTTAATGCTAAAAGGCTTCGGCCTAATGATTTGAGTCCTAGCTATTTATGGCATTGTCGTTTGGGGCATATAAGTGAAAAGCGCATGAAGAAGCTCCATTGTGATGGTCTTCTAACTTCGTTTGATTTTGAATCATACGAGACATGTCAAGCTTGTTTACTTGGAAAGATGACCAAGATGCCTTTTACGGGTTTTCCCGAGAGAGTGAAAGACTTGTTGGAACTCATACATACTGATGTATGTGGACCAATGAGCATGACAACTAGAGGAGGATATCACTACTTCATTACTTTCACTGATGATTTCAGTAGATATGGCTATGTCTACTTGATGAAGCACAAGTCTGAAACTTTTGAAAAGTTCAAAGAGTTTCAGAGTGAGGTAGAGAATCAACGTGGCAAGAAAATAAAAGCCTTGTGATCTGATCGTGGAGGTGAATATTTGAGTCACAAATTTAGCAATCATCTTAAGAGTTGCGGAATTGTTCCATAGCTAATGCCACCTGGAACGCCTCAAAGAAATGGGGTCTCCGAACGGCACAATCGAACTTTGTTGGACATGGTTCGTTCGATGATGAGCCAGTCAGATTTACCATTATCATTTTGGGGTTATGCTCTAGAAACAACAGCTTTCACACTAAACAGGGTACCGTCTAAATCCGTAGTTAAGACACCATATGAGATGTGGACTGGAAAGAATCCCAATTTGTCTTTTCTAAAGATTTGGGGTTGTGATGCATTTGTCAAGCGACTTCAATCGGACAAGCTAACACCTAAATCGGATAAATGCATTTTTGTGGGATACCCGAGGGAAACCTTAGGGTATTACTTCTACAACCGAGAAGAGGGCAAAGTGTTTGTCGCTCATAGCGGTGTTTTACTAGAGAAAGAATTTCTCACAAAGGGAATGAGTAGAAGGTCGGTGCAACTTGAAGAAGTTCAAGATGAGCCAGTCGGGGATGCTTCTATGAGTGATGCTATTGTAGCAGAACAAGTTGAGGAACCCGTGGCAATAGAAGCACCACAACCATGAAGGTCGGCAAGGCACCGCGAAGCATGGGAATTATTATTGTTAGACAATGATGAGCCTGCGACCTATGCAGAAGCGATGGTGGACCCAGACTTTGAGAAATGGCAGATTGCCATGATATCTGAGATAGAGTCCATGGGAGACAATCAAGTTTGGAACTTGGTTGACCTGCTTGATGGTTTTAAAGCCATCGAGTGCAAATGGATCTATAAGAAGAAGATTGATATGGATGGAAATGTTCACATCCATAAAGCTCGACTTGTTGCAAAAGGTTTTCAACAGGTTCAAGGAGTTGACTACGACAAGACTTTCTCGCCCGTAGCGATTCTTAAATCTATACGGATCATTCTAGCCATTGCTGCATATTTCGACTATGAGATATGGCAGATGGACGTAAGGACGACTTTCTTAAATGGAATCCTTACTAAGGACGTGTATATGATGCAGCCCGAAGGTTTTGTCAATCCAAACAATGCTAGAAAGGTATGCAAACTTCAAAAGTCTATTTATGGGCTGAAGAAAGCATCTCGGAGTTGGAACATTCGATTTGATGAAGTTGTAAAGGAGTTTGGCTTCACCAAAAATGAACAAGAACCTTGTGTGTATAAGAAAGAAAATGGGAAATCACTTGTATTTCTAATCTTATATGTGGATGACATATTACTGATTGGAAATGACATTCCTATGCTCGAGTCCGTTAAGACCTCATTGAAAAATAGTTTTTCTATGAAGGACTTGGGAGAAGCAGCATATATTCTGGGTATCAAGATCTATAGAGATAGATCAAGGAGGCTAATTGGATTAAGCCAGAGTACGCACATTGAAAAAGTGTTGAAATGGTTCAGCATGGAAGAGGCTAAGAAGGGGTTCTTGCCCATGTCTCACGACATTAAACTCAGCAAGACTCAGTGTCATTCGACCACTGATGAGCGAGAGCGCATGAGTAGGGTTCCATATGCTTCGGCTATTGGATCCATCATGTATGCAATGACATGTATGCTGACTCGTGTATTAACGAGCTCGTTGGGGAACCCCAAGAGGAAGGTATGATGAGCACAGCAGTAAGTTTTCCTTTAGTTATGAAACCAAGGTTATCAATCTAGTAGGAGCAAGGAAACACCCCAAAGGTGTAGCTAGCTGAACTTTGGTAGGGCACACTACCGGTGCCAGCAGCAACGTGGAGACCTGCACAACACAACCACAGAACTCCATCCCCAACTTGCGATGAGGTTGTCAATCTCACCGGTTTTGCTGAAAACAAAGGATTAAACGTATCGAGTGGAAGAAAGTAATAGTTTGCAGAAAGTAAACACAAAACAGTAAACAGTTGATTGTAGATTGATAGTAAAAGAAAGGACCGGGGTCCATAGTTCACTAGAGGTGGCTCTCCTTAAGATAGATAAATGTTGGGCGAACAAATTACAGTGGGGCAATTGACAAACATCGAGAAAGCATACAAGCATATACTACTCATCTTGACTCCTTTGAGATTCGATTGGTCATTACAATATTATACATAGACCGCCATCCAACTGCATCTATGACTAATAATCCACCTTCAGGTTATCATCCGAACCCCCTCCAGTATTAAGTTGCAAGCAGCGGATAATTGCATTATGAATTGTGTGTAAAACGATTGTTCTATGAACAAAGAATTGTTGTTTTCTCCCTAGTAGCAACAACACATCTAGTACCTTAGAGATTCCTATCACTTCCCTAGATTACCAGAGGCATGAACCCACTATCGAGCATAAATACTAACTCTTGGAGTTGCTAGCATCTACTTGGCCAAGATAGCTACTAACAACGGAAAGCAATGCGTCAATCGCGCGATCCTCCGAGATGTTCTCTGCGGAGTTCTTGATGATGGACCACCTTTGGATGTAGGAGCGTAGCGATTCGCCCGATCTTTGCTGGCAGCATCTCAGCTCTTCGATTGATGCAGGTCGCTTATACGTGCCTTTGAAGTTGCGCACGAAGCTATAAACCAGCTCATCCCAACTACGAATGGATCCGCGTGGGAGGTTGTTGAGCCATGCTCGGGCAGCGCCTTGCAGCTGTAGCTATAAGCATTGCATGGCCGTGCTTCGACTACCGTCGTGGAGCCTGACGGAGGAGAGGTGGTCCTCCAGCCAGATCTTCGGGTCCTGTAGGCCGTCAAACTTCGGGTTCTCCGACGGGAGTTTGAACCCTTTGGGCATTCGCTTTTGCCTGATGGACCTGCTGAAGCATCTGACGCTACAGAGCTCCACATCTTCCTCTTCCGAGTCAGTCGATCGGGCACATCGCGCCCTTGATTTGTCGATCTTGCACTGCGTGAGGTCATCGCGCGCATCATAGTCGTGGTCATGTCGCCATGAGCGGCGGCGTCGAGACAGGTCGTGATTGTCGTCGCTAGATGAGGGCGAGGAGTAGCGCTTTGCTAGCGTTTTGCCTTTTTTCGGCTCTGGTGTTGGCTCCTTATCGAGAGTAGCCTCGATTAGTCCCAAGCCCGGGATCATAGATCGGTGCATGGCGGCTCGGGGATCTCCAGCTGGTGGCTGGTTGTTGAGGAGGTACATGGTGGCTGCTGTCACCGCGGCCTACGACGTCTTTGGGACCACGTTGCCACGTGTATCGACTGTCATATAGCTGAAGTCGAGGACCTTTGCAGCTTCTATGCGTTCTTGCTCAGTGAGATGGGCCATCTGAGACCACCTCTTGTTTGCGAGGTACTCGTTGCCCTTTGAGGAGGATCCTCCGTGAGAGGAGAGCCCAGCACGTCGAAGGCTCGACTCGTCCGCCGCCTTTTTACGCGCCTCGAGTTGCGCGATAGTTTGCACTTGGCGCTTAAATTCTTCCTTCAGGAGCCAGTGGTAGCCCATTAGCAGTTCTTGTGGAGATCCGAAGGGTAGAGGGTTGCCTCGTAAGGCCTCGCGGCAGCGAGCCCACTCCTGCTCATTGAGCCTGATCGCGATGCGTTCGCCGGTTTGCTCGTTTGTTATGGTTGGAGGATCGATTGCTCCTCCATTCTTGACGGGGTGCGACTGCCACCATTGCCACCGTTGCCGCCATTGCCGATGTTGCCACCGAGAGGCGGGTCGGTTTCGTAACCGTGATTGCCCGTGTTGTCGCGGTTGGCGGAGGTGTCGCCTGTGTTGATGACGGTGCACATGAAGTGATTGGGGAAGCTGCTTCTCCCATAGCTCTCAGATCCGGAGCCCTAGGCTCCATCTTCACTTGCCAGATAGCTCAGATCGGAGTCGCGACTACTGTCGCTGACTGTGTTCTCAACTATTGTCAGGGCGTTAAGCTCACTGAGGGTGCCAATCGATGGAGGGAACCATGATGCTGGGGAAATCGACGGCACCGTCGGCTGGTCAGGCATGCGGAGCGTGCCCATCTGACCAACCTGGAAGCGAAGCTCCCGATTGCTAGGCTGATTCCGTCGCCCGCGGACTCTGAAAGCCGGGCGAGTGGCCGGCGTGTGGACTGTGAAGTCAAACACGCCGAAGAGCTGGTGAATCTCTGTTGTTGCTGAGTTGTAGATCGCGGTTGATGGGGCCGAAGAAGCCGCAACATCAGCACTCCCAGTTCCCATAGACGGCGCCAATTGACGAGGGTTTAACTCATCAATGCCCATTGTTATGGACTTGGGTTTTGGAGAAGGAGGGAGCACTAGAGACATCTATAGGATAGCAAACAAGCACACAGGGGACTCGAAGATTTACCCAGGTTCAGGCCTCATAGAGGTCCCTACTCCTGCTTGTCTGCTTGTGGAATTATCAAAGGAATCGAAGATTACAATGGTGCGCAGATGCAATCTAGCGAGGGTTGTGGAAACTAGGGTTGAGTGTGTCCTCCTCGCCGCCCCTCCTAGCCTTTATATAGATAGGCTAGGTCTCGGGTAGCAGGTCGAGTCGGTTACAGGTTAGGGTTTTCCCCTTTGAACTTTCTATCTCTAGTTTCTTCTTGTCCTTCAAGCAATCGAGAGTCCGTAGGTTACTCGAGTTCTTCATTTGGGCCTTGGCGACACCGTGGGCCTTTATGTATTCAGTCTGTATATACCAAGATCGAGTACCTGTAGGGTATACCCATGTCACCAACACTGTGGAGCTAATGCCAAATTTGCCTCCCATGCTAAATAGTGTTGTGTGTCAGATTTGGCAACATCAACGCTTTGGCTGATAAAGTCAACCTATCTATAAGCTGGGACCCATATGTCTGCAAAAAGTATACAGATGCAAGAGAGAGAGGAGAGAGTAAATAATTTTATATTGCTTATGGACAAGCCACAAGCTTATGTGAAGCTCTACTATGTATGTGGTCATCCATAAGGACTACTTTTTGCTTATGAACAACATAGTGGATGCCCTAATACATATCTCGTTCCATGAAAAAAATAAACAGAGCTCGTCCATGCAAGTAAAATACTACAGAGCTCGGATTTCCGAATTAGTACTCCTGTATAACCCGTACCCTAGGCGTCTAGTAGAGTCAGGCCGGTCATAGTCTCCTCCAAATTAACTACTCCACTGCCAGACGCTCATCGTACTAGGGAGTAGGGAGTCGGCGGGTCACTGTCTCCTCGAAATGCAGCTGAGGAGCACACACTCGTGTTGATTAATCTAGCTTTTCCCCCTTTGCCTATTCCCAAGCCCCCTCCAAGGCGTTTTCCCCTTCTCTTCCCGGCATCTTCCCCTTTCGCACCATGCACCACCACTGCCGCCATATGCTGCTTTCGGATTCTCTTCCTTGTCTCACTCAGGCAGTTGCCACCCTTGATTCCCCCTATCTTCCGAAACCCCAATCAATGAAATACAGTGTCAACACCCGGATTTTTAATCCCAGATGCCTGTTATGCCAGACCTCGCAATCCCAGGATTACCATTTTTGCGAGACATAAAAGATTGGATATCATAGCACATCATCCATTACAAACCATAATAAGGTCTTACAAATAAAGGATCTCATGATCCAGTCTTAATGCAATCAAGCAGCGGAATAATAAGCGTAGTAGTGGGCTCCATCTTAAGGGTCACATGCAATGCTGACGATGGGAGATGATCCTAGTTGTCGTAGACATCATACTGTCCATCATCATGGTAGTTCTCCTCATAATCTGGCCACGGGAATATCCAGGGACAAAGCCATGAGTACTCTTTAAGTACTCACAAACTATCACTAACAAGTAAGGTAGTTCTAGTAGGAATCTTAAGCTCTAGGTTTATTTGTAAAAATCCAGGTTTATCTAAACTGAGTTGAGAAGTAAAGAAAACAAATTTAATGTTCTAAATCACTTAAGTGGGAAACTAGTTTTCATATTCACAACCCTGTGGTGGTCAAGTCAAAATCATAGTTCACTTCATAAATCATTTTTTAAACATCTGACGACGGAACAGTATGGCCACTCCAACTGTCCATGACCGTGGACGCGGCTATTCGAGTAGTTTGACACTCTACAGAGGTGGTACACTTTCACCACAAAATTCGATACATCCATCAGGGATAACCCTGAATCAATCATACTTAGTATGCGGATAATCAATCATAACCTTTCAATTACACACCCTATTATAGGCACCTTCCCTATGAGCTTGGCCTCCTAGCCATGGCCATCTGCCATCCTGGGCACTTCATAGGTGGACAAACATCAAGAGGTAACCTCATCTCAAACCTCTTCCATGAGGGAACCCATCCTAAGGCATATAAACTTCCGGCTAAGCCCTACCCAATTCAGGTATTGTGGTTGTATGGTAAAATTGGAATGGTATCGCATCCGAACCCAACCATCAGTTTTTGTAAAGGGCTAAGGCTCATGCCTCAACATTTTCATCATCCAATCCTTTGGTGTTTCTCAACACATGTCAAAACATTTCAATAGAATGAATCTTCATTCCAAGGTTTTCGTAATCATTTTCACCAAGTATTCCCATCTAAAGTGATCAACTTTTATGCTTAGCACTAGCCACTAAGGTTAAGAGTGTTCACTAATGAGGGGTGCTAATCTTCAATCTCATGCCACAGAATGACATCTAAGTATAACTAGATAGGCCTAGTTTTATACTCTTTAGGCTATCTATACTATTTTTCCAATACTCACAAAGCACTAACTAAAAGTAGAGAACTTTGGTAAAGGTAAAAGAATAAATCTTGCGAGTAAAACTGGGAATTGGTATAATGAAAATTGCATAACCAAGCATGCCTAATGCATCTTGCTTAGGTTAATACTTGCAGGTGTTAGCTTGCATGGTTCTAACTTGCTAGTAGTGATGGCTTGCCTTGATTGGTGCAGTGATTGAAGTTTTCTTTGTCTTCTGCTTGGTAGTACTCCTCCTCCTCGTATCCTTGGTCGTTACTATCGTCTATAAAGGAATACGGGGTGCACAATCACCAAACAATACTTAACTGTTTCTATTTAGCGCACTAAGGCTCACACTTGATGATCTAGCATCATCACAATCATCATATAAAATAAAGGCTTAATCTTATTTAGTTTATTTTAGAAAAGTAATTTCTACTAATTGAAATTAATTAAGATTTAATATTCTCCAATTATAATATGCGATCATGTTGACACATGTCATCACCACATATTCTAATATATGGGAATGTGATTTAAAGTGTTGGTCATATTTAACATAGTTTAAGATTATTATTTAATAGATTTAAAGTGACTAGAAATGCCTATATAGCATTATTTTGGTACTAGTCCAATGTCACTGCATGTAAACCTAAATATTTTTACATATTCAGATAGATCTTATCAAATGTGATTTTTGAGAGTTGGAATCAACTCAAGAGCATTTATGGTTAATTTTTGAAAAATGTTTGAAGTTGGAAAAGTCTCTGTCGTGTTATTTTTGGTATATGTGGTCTCTAACTCCGAATGATTTAAATCCAATGGGCTTGGATAGATAATTTAAATATCTTTCTAACAGAATTGGAATCATGCAATTTGGTTTAGTGAAACTCTCTGAATTGATTTTTAAATTTCTAGACAGAAACTAGTTTTAACTAAATTGGAAAATACTAATTTGAATTCACTGAGCTGCACAGGAAACTAAACGGGCCGGCCCAATCTGCATAGCACAGCTTAGGGGGCTGCTGACAAAGGGGGTCCACTCGTCAGCGAGTCTATCTAAGCGAAGCCGTATCTGCAAATCTGAGCCCTACGATTTAAATCTAATCCAATGGCTGAGAGTCATCATCGACGACGAACTGCTCCGACGAGGAATCAAACCTAGTGCGGTGGTGGGGGTCTGGTGGGGCTCTCAAGTCAAAATCATAGTTCACTTCATAAATCATTTTGAAAACATCTGACAATGGAACAATATGGCCACTCCAACTGCCATGACCGCGAACACGGCTATTCGAATAGTTTGATACTCTGCAGAGGTGGTACACTTTCACCACAAAATTCGATACATCCATCAGGGATAACCCTGAATCAATCATACTTAGTATGCAGATAGTCAATCATAACCTTTTAATTACACATCCTAGTATAGGCACCTCCCCTATGAGCTTGGCCTCCCAGCCATGGCCATCTGCCATTCTGGGCACTGCATAGGTGGACAAACATCAAGAGGTAGCCTCAGCTCAAACCTCTTCCGCGAGGGAACCCATACTAAGGCATATAAACTTCCGGCTAAGCCCTACCCAATTCAGGTATTGTGGTTGTACGATAAAATTGGAATGGTATCGCATCCGAACCCAACCATCAGTTTTTGTAAAGAGCTAAGGCTCATGCCTGAACATTTTCATCATCAAATCCGTTGGTGTTTCTCAACACATGTCAAAACATTTCAATACAATGAATCTTCATTCCAAGATTTTCATAATCATTTTCACCAAGTATTCCCATCTAAAGTGATCAACTTTTATGCTTAGCACTAGCCACTAAGGTTAAGAGTGTTCACTAATGAGGGGTGCTAATCTTCAATCTCATGCGATAGAATGACATCTAAGTATAACTAGATAGGCCTAGTTTTATACTCTTTAGGCTATCTATACTATTTTTCCAATACTTACAAAGCACTAACTAAAAGTAGAGAACTTTGGTAAAGGTAAAATAATAAATCTTGCGAGTAAAACTGGGAATTGGTATAATCAAAATTGCATAACCAAGCATGCCTAATGCATCTTGCTTAGGTTAATACTTGCAAGTGTTAGCTTGCATGGTTCTAACTTGCTAGTAGTGATGGCTTGCCTTGATTGGTGTAGTGATTGAAGTTTTCTTCGTCTTCTGCTTGGTAGTACTCCTCCTCCTCGTATCCTTGGTCGTTACAATTGTCTATAAAGGAATACGGGGTACACAATCACCAAACAATACATAACTATTTCTATTTAGCGCACTAAGGCTCACACTTGATGATCTAGCATCATCATAATCATCATATATAATAAAGGCTTAATCTTATTTAGTTTATTTTAGAAAAGTAATTTCTACTCATTGAAATTAATTAAGATTTAATATTCTCTAATTAAAATATGGGATCATGTTGGCACATGTCATCACCACATATTCTAATACACGGGAATGTGATTTAAAGTGTTGGTCATATTTAATAAAGTTTAAGATTATTATTTAATAGATTTAAAGTGACTAGAATGCTTATATAGCATTATTTTGGTACTAGTCCAATGTCACTTCATGTAAACCTAAATATTTTTACGTATTCAGATAGATCTTATCAAATGTGATTTTTGAGAGTTAGAATCAACTCAAGAGCATTTATGGTTCATTTTTGAAAAATGTTTGAAGTTGGAAAAGTCTCTATCTTGTTATTTTTGGTATATGTGGTATCTAACTCCAAATGATTTAAATCTAACGGGCTTGGATAGATAATTTAAATATCTTTCTAACAAAATTGAAATCATGTAATTTGGTTCAATGAAACTCTCTGAATTGATTATTAAATTTCTAGACAGAAACTAGTTTTAACTAAATTGGAAAATACTAATTTGAATTCACTAGGCTGCACGGGAAACTAAACGGGCTGGCCCAATCTGCACAACACAGCTCAGGGGGATGCTGACAGAGGGGGTCCACTCGTCAGCGAGTATATCTACGCGAAGCGGTATCTACAAATCTGAGCCCGACGATTTAAATCTTATCCAATGACTGAGAGTCATCGTCGACGACGAACTGCTCCGACGAGGAATCAAACCTAGCGTGGCGGTGGGGGTCTGGCGGGGCTCACCTAGGCTCCATCTAGGGTCGGCGATGGGGGAGAATGGGGTTATCAAGGATGGCGGTTCAAACGGTGGTCGTGGTAGGTCCTGGGGCAGCTCCAATCGACGACGCCCTTCTCCTCCAGCATTGGCAGTCTCCGGCCAAATTCTGGCAAGGGAGAGCTCGTCTTGCTTCCGGAAGAAGTGTGGGAGTGTCAGTGAGGAGTGGTGAGGGTGTTGGTGTGGAGAATGGAGGCGGGGGAGGCCTCTACTTATACTGCGGCGAGGGGACCGAACGGCGTGGGCTCGGGCTCGTCGGTGACGATGCTACAGGCGGCTAGCTGTGCTGCTGAGGGTAGGGGCGGTGCATGGTTCCCTGGCAATCATCGTGGGCATAAAGGCGTGGCACGGGGCAGTCTGGCTTGGTCGGGAGCATGCGACGCTCCGCACGGATGCAGCGGTGTTTGCGACGGCGTGCGGGAGCTTCGGGTCGCGTAGTGGCGAATGATGGTGTCTGGGAGGTTGTGGTGATCATGGCGAGTGGGCGCGTGCGCGGTGAGGGCTAGGCGCGGTCTGCAGGCGAGGTTGGTGCGGGCAAGGCGCTAGGCATGGCATGGCGTAGAGACGGTGGGCACGGCATAGCTAGGGTGGTCTAGGGCTCTCCTGTGGCTGTGGCTAGGACAGGGGTGGTGGTGGATGGTCGCGTATTTGGTGCGCGTCGTGGGTGAGGGCGGTGTGGCTTCTGGCGCGCTGTTCATGGTCGGACGGAGACGACCACATTCGAGTGGCGTGGCACTGGTGCACAATGGCCAAGAGAGGGCTGGTCTGGTGTGGCTCGACACTAGGGGAGACAAGGGATTGAAGAGGGGACCAAATGGTCGATGGATTACTGCTTAAACAGTGAAGTTAGGCAGTAGTGGTTTTGTGTTTGCAAGGTGTTAGTGGAAATGGCCGCAAGAAGTAAAGTTTGAAATTTTTGAATCAAATTTGGTGAGTGGTCTATACTTAAGCTTGGTAGTCTCTGGTTGCTTGGGTTTGCCAAGGGGAATTGGTTTGAGTGGTTCTTGAAAAAGTGTGATCTTAGTACATACACTTGATTCAATTTTCAAATTCCATTAAATTGATTTGGAAAATGTTTTTGTAAGTTTGTAAAGTGGGCCTGGATACACTTTTACTTGGTCTAGCAAGGGGTGAAAAGAAGATGAAAAGTTTCTGTTGGAATTTCTCTTCTAGGAACACTCAAAGTGACCTAGTAGTTAACTTTGGCCAAAATGATCATTTGGTTATTTAATTCATAATTGATTTCTTTTTTTTTGATTTTTTTGTAATTGGCCTAGATGATGTAGCATTCATCTTTAAACCATTTCTCATCATTTGTAGCAATCACACATGGCAAAATCACTCAATTCTACACTAATGCAAAACACACATGCACTCATATTGATTTTTAATAATAAAAGTTTTTGTTAACCCTAATATTGGGTCATTAGAACTTGATAATCTTGATTAGGGTTTTTGGGGTGTTACATACAGACGTTGCCTTGTGATGGCGTCAGCGAGCAAGAATAGTGAGCATGATTCTGAGCTTTTTCACGACATGTTTACTGAAGGCCCCTTTGAAGAACTCATAACTCGATGCGACGTCATCACCGCCGCCAGCCTAATCGGTTCGTCCAAACTTTTTCTTGAATCTGTGAAAGCTAGTGCAACTATGGATGCTTCAATGCCATTTGGCCTCCCATGTGTTCTTCATTCCCCCCTGATGAAGGGACTGCTAGATTTCTTGCATTACTTCAAAATTGATAGCCTCCTGTGCAAGCTGTTGCCGCTGGACAGGTTCTCCTCCGATGCTATGGTACCAGGCTATACTTCTGGGAAGTGGGTAGGCGCCAATGGAGATTAGATTGCCACGGCTAGCTTCATAGGCAAGTTGGAGCTTTGCAATGTGTACACTCGTCGCAAGATTTCTCTCCCAGCATTGTCATTCCAAGCAACCGACCAGTCAACCACGTTCTTATTGGATAATGATCTTCTAGTTGTAATGCAGAAGATTGCTATTTGCCAAGTTCCCACAGCTGCTGGTAGATATAAAGATTTCTCGCTTGTTGCAGTCTTCAACATCAGAATTGCCATCCTTCAGGGTGGTGATGATGGATGGACAGTTCTTCCACTTCCTCTTAACCACACCCAGAGCCCTTACAGCTACAATGATGGAATTACCCACGACGGACTGGTGATCGCCATAGCTCGGTATGGCAATGTTCATGTTTGGGATCCTCTGCATCCTGGTAATTATTCCTTCATATGTAGTGTACTGGCTTAATTACTCATGTGCCCAAGCTATTGTAGCGAATTAACATAGGGAGTGTTTCGTTTAAATGAAAATATGAGTAGTTATTTTAGACTCTATGAACTGTACGAATCATAGTTTTTCCATAGGATTTTTTCTTATAGCAGCCGTTTGATTCATCAGATTGAATTATGCACAGTAGATTTTTCCGGATGTCTTTTAATTCATTCAATAGGAATTTAAGATATACTTGAAGCTCCTGAAAAGAATCCGTTCAATGGTTTTTCCGTGCAATGTAATCCAACACAACCGCAATCCTGCAGGAGTATAAATGGACATGCAAATTTAAAATCTGTGTCTTTCCTATCCTATGTTTTCTGCATTTGCACGGGTTTTCGGCAAGTTCCCCTGCAAATGAACCGGTCAATTATATTTGCCTTTTTTAGACAAAATGAGCCAACAATTGCCCGTCTTGTTCAAAAAAAGATGAGTCCATTCTCTAGAAAATTTCCCTATTATATAATTCTTTGTTTCCTTTGTACGATTCTAGGCCGTAGTTGTTTTTCCTATGTTCGAGCTACTTTGCATGTAGTTCAATTGGAAGGAAATTTTTCAGTAGGATTCACTATATCATGCTGTCGGAATCATAAGTTGACACATTCTGCTACCTTTTCAAGGTCCTGCGCTGGTCTTGGCGTGACCAGCTGCCGCAGACGAGTTGGTGGATTCATTTCTTAATGCTACTGGAGATCAGCACGACTCCTTTTTTGGTTTTTGGTGGTTAGCAAGGTCTGCAGATGGTTCAATACTTCTTCATATATATACGCTTGGCGCTTCTTATGATCCCAGTTGTCTTACTTATCATTGCCGCCATTGTACTGGTGCTACTCAGCCTCGTGTTGTACACTATGGTCGCACTATCTCCACTTATACTTCCGAGTTTGGCTGCTTGGTGTTCTCAATGAACACTGGTCAGGTTGGTCAAGCTAATCTATGGGAAAGGATTGCTGACCTTGGATCATATTATCTTTTCCTTGGAGTGAACTATCCGATTATCGTGCGTGTAGGCGGTGCAGATCTTACCTCAGGTTATCTGGCAAGAAGCAACTGTGTCTACATCTTACCAACTGCAGCATCGATTTCCAAAGAGGCACAGCCTGAATTATGCCGCGTCAGTCTTAGTGGTAAAGACTGCGGTGTTACTTCTGAAATCAATATCCTTGAGGAAATTAGTAACCCTCGCTTTTGGACAGGAATGGTGAAGCATCCGCTTTGGTTCGTACCAACCTTCGTGAACGTCGTCGATTGGAGCTGGCCTCATGCTTAACTAAGAAACAAGACATGTTGCCACAGTATGTAATGATGCAATCCATATGTAATAGTTGGTACTACAAGTAGAGAAATAGTTCTGGACCATGTTGAACTGTTTATTTTGTTTGGTTGTCTGAAGTCATTGGCTTTCAACTTGTTGGTCTCCACTCTTTTGAAACATGTCCTTGTATCGGTACTATGTTTATTTACTCGTATGAACTTGACTATATTTTTTTGGACCTTTAGCATAATACACTTTAGTCTGCCGATTCTAGAGTTCTTTTAGAAATTATGGAAATTTTAGCATCAATAGGATGTTACGAACCACATGCCATACATTTGAACAATCACCTCAATGCTTGTGTAAGGGCCGTACTCTATGAAAACAACCTTAGCTTGAATGATTATAGCCTCATGCACTAGTCTTTGGTTAAGCTGATATGACGAGACCATGTTTTTAGAGATTTATCTTATCTTATCTTACCACTATATAGTGTACGGTTAACTTTCAACATTAACCGTTGTATCAAGACTAGAAAATTCCAACATTGCTAACCCTCGAATCTTCTTTTCCATTCTAGCATCTACTCACTTCGTTCCATAATACAAGATGTTTTAACTTGTGCGAGACGAATGTATCTAGACGACTTTTAGTGTGTGGTTCACTCCGAACCTACACACTACTTTTAGTGTGTAGTAAAAGATGTCTAGATACATTTTTTCACAAAAGCTAAACCATCTTATATTTTGAAACGGAGAAAGTAGGAGATTCTATTGATACTACTAGACTTTAGCACAATGAACACTATGCACAAGTACAACAACCAAATATACACCCGATACTTTATGGAAGCGGATCGAAAATATAATTATTTTCTTAGCTTTACCTATTACTACTTTATGGAGTAGTACAATTTTATATTATGATGATATGGCATTCTACTAGACAACGTTGGCATGATAGACTAGCTAGCTAATTACTACTAGTAAAGTTTCCTCGATGCTACTATAGTAGTACTAGACAGCGTTGGCATGCTACACTAGCTAGCTAATAATTAAAGTTTCCTCGATGCAGCTGCGCCCTGCAGCAGAAGACCGACGACGGAACACGCAAAAAACTCCTTGTTTAAAGAGCCATATAGTATTCCCCAACTCCGGCAGTATTTGGTATCATATCCAACACACACATCACTCATTTTCCTTGCCATCTCGCCCGCAGCATCAGTCCTTCCAGGCCGCCAGCCCTCTCCTCCAAAACCTCCCAATAGTCATAGATTGATCTGCCTCGTCCCTAAACCATCAGGACGCGATGGTGGATTCGGGGCCCAACCGGTGGTACGATGGATGGAGCAACATTGGCGCCGACGTGTTCGACGAGATCACTATGCGTATGGACACTACTAGCGTCGTCCAGCTGGCCGCATGCTCCAAGGAGTTGAACCTCCGAGTCACCAGCGGAAAAGGTAGCAGATGCCCCAATGATGGTTGGGGGACATTGGTCGCCTACCGTCAGGGCCACAACCACAAGATTGCATGCACGCACGGCCCTTGCAACTTCATGGAGGATGGCTGCATTTTCGCCGCCTTGCCGGTGGTGCTCCTCGGCCACCTCTATGAAGCTCACTCGATGAGGGTGCACAGTTTCCGCTATGGCAAAACACGCAGGTACTCCTCTAAGCCTCTGTCGGTAACAAGCCTACGGACAGTAGATATCATCGGATCTGGGGACGATGGTACTATGTTCGCGATGCAATTTGACACACCCTAAACGCTACACGTCGTATGCGTCAGGTCAGCGGCGTGCTTGTCGCCGCGGTACATGGTGAAGTTTTGGTCGTCGACTGTGATTGAGGGGAAAATGATAAAAAGAATTCCGGGCTATGCATGCCGGAGAGCACCGCGTCGCCCGACGGCATCCCGTTCGATGAGCTGCAGTGGCTCCTGCTGGTGCCGATGTCGCACTTGGTCACTCGTCAACCGTTGGTGTTCACCCTGGAATACTGTCTTCGGATTAACAGGATTCATGAGTGAGATAAACACATCTTAATGTTCGTTGGAGTATTTAAACAGCTAGAAAGACTTACTACCTGTTCTTAGGACTATTTTTATGGAGTTCAACTACGGCTAATGTATTTTGTAGTAATACCTACTGTATGTACTGGTACTTATCATTTAGGGAGACGTGGTTCCTAGTTTAAGGTAGTTCTGAGTATTTTCTATGGAGTTCTTCCTCTGCTAATCTATTTTGCAATAATAACTATGTATTGGTGCTTGTTCAGATCGACCGATGAAGTGCAGAATATGGTCTCGCTTTACTTTTGAATCAGACCTAGCTACATCTATTGAATTTCAATGTGTGCATTGTTGAATCTATCAATTATTGTCTATGTAGAGCTAATTCGGTCAGTTTGAAATGTTGCTGATCTGTCAAGTGCTGCTGAATATGAACTAGGAATTTGTCGATATTTTTTGGTCATATTCTGTACTGCTGAATCTTTTAAATGCTAGTGAATTTATCAAATGTCCTGTTGTAGATCTAATATAATTGGTATGTATAATATAATATCTGTTGTCGATACAATTAGTATGTACAATATAATATTTTGTAGATCTAATTGTGATGTACGTGTACTTGTTTAGATCAAGTGCAGCAGATTGTCTTGTTTTTCTTTTGGAACTTGGCATTTTATAGAACTAATACTGATGTACTGCTACTTGTTTAGACCAAGTGCAGTACATGGTCTTGCTTTTCTTTTGAAACTTGGCATTTTGTAGAACTAATACTAATGTACTGCTATTTGTCTAGATCAAGTGCAGTAGATGGTCTTGCTTTTCTTTTGTAACTTGGCCTTGTCATAAACTCATAATCTTGAGGAGGTTTTGCATTAATGTGAGAAGGAGGTTTTGCATTGATGTGAGAAGGAGGCATGCACAGAAAAGCAGACTTCATCGTCGGTTTTGCTTGCTCTAATGATTGAGTCTATTCAGAGAATAGGCTAAACTGATCGTGGGCCAAGGTTTTTTTGCTGGAACAAGAACTGATTCTCGCTTTAATGCTATTGAATTTCAAGAAGGAAAGCTACTGAATCTCTCAAATGTTCTATCATTGCTATTACTAAAGCATTTGTGCAACTAATACTGAGGTACTGGTATTGTATTTCATTGTCTGTATTGCTGCATTGGTAACTTTTGAAATGCTGCTGAATTGGTCAAGTGCTCCCGAATATTAACTTCGAATCTATTGATAATTTTTCTACCTTATTTTGTACTACTAAATTTTGACATGAATATCTGCCAAAAAGAATTATCGCTTTTCCCCCGCCCTCGCTGAGGTCTTTGTTCGAATCCGGCCGAGCACATCACAATTTCATTTTTATTAACCAGGAGAAGAAATCTAGTACTCCCTCCGATCCAAATTAATGTTCTCACATTTGTCTAGATTCTGACATATCTAGTCATGTTTTAGTGCTAGATATGTCCAAATCTAGCCAATCCAAGAACATTAATTTGGATCGAAGGGAGTGGAGTAGCTCATTCGGCCCCTCTTTAGCCCAGAACATTTTAATTTAGTCTATTCGGGGTCAGGTACTGCTGACCATAGGCCAGAGAATTTTTTAGAAAGGAGCCATGGAGCATAGCCAAGAACATATTAGTTCGGCCTTTTACGGGTTAGCGGACTACTAGGCACGGCCCAGTGAAATTTTAGAATGAAGCCCTTAGAGCATAGCCTATGGAATATAACCCACGTAGAGCAATAGCCAAACTCTTTTTAATTCGGCCTCTTGGGCATTACCTCCCATCTCTCATAATAAACAAACTCGGCCTACCCATGTTTTTAAGAAAATACCCCATTATGTGGCATTTTATAAATTGAGATGCCAGGAGTGCTGGCCTATTATATTTTAAAAGAGATAAACATAAACACACAAAATATTTTAAGAAGACTAATATAGAATTTGTAGTACTAATAAAAATTTAATGCTAGTTTTTCTATAAATATCTTTCTTATAGTAGAAATGCACCCAGTTTACGTTTATTTGATTTGAAGGTTTTTGTTCGAATCTTGGGTTTACATTTTTTTCTTCTAGCAATCTCGCATTACAGAGAGGCTGACATCACGGACCCACCAGCATGTAGCGTCACTGGAGTTTATTTTGAGGGTGGGTTTGAAACAATATTTTAAATACTTGTACAGAAAGGCTCGCATCAGGGACCCACCAGACAGAACATACAAGGCTGCATCAGGGACCCACAAGCCAGAACATGCCAGAGAGGCTGACATAAGGGCCCTAGTAGTAAGACCATACACGGCTACCACGGTGAAAACAGCGGACGCGGCCGAAAAAAAGTCCATCACACACACGTTGCACTTGCAGAGAAGCTAACATGTCGGACCCAGCAGGCCCAAGCATAGCCTATGAAATTAGCCTATCAGCCGCATAGCCCAATACCTTCTAATTAGGCCTTTTCGTGGTCTTGTGGGTACCGACCATATCCCATTCAATTTAGGTCTGAGCCCATGGAATATAAGCCATGACGAATAGGGCATCCGCCTCGAGTTAGCATAGAATATTTTTAATTAGGCCTTTCTGAGCATTTTTTGTACTCTGAGGCTGACATATTGGACCCGAAAAAATAGTCCAACATACACACGTTTCTTTCAAATAGAGTCTATTACCTGGGACCCAGCATAGACACGTTTCCTGCACATAGGTGGTTGACATCTGGGACCCAGCAAGTTGCCAAGGTCAAAACAGCGGACATGGCCAAAAAAAGTCCATCATTTGCATGTTTCATTTACAGAGAGGCTGATATGTGGGACCCAGCAGTGCGACCTTATACATATGCTGCATCGAGCAACATAGCCAGTTCGAAACAGGGAGGCGCGAGCGAGAAAAAAGTTTAGCATGTACACGTTTCTCTTAATGAGAGGCTGAAATGCGGGACCCAACAGCGTGAGAAAACGGCAGATTCGTCGAGCAACGCTATCTAGTTCGAAACAGAGTAGCGCTAGAGAAGAAAAAAATTCCACCATACCCATGATTCTTCTAATGTGAGGCTGACATAAGGGACCCACCAGCCTGAATAAACGGCTGATGCAGTGAGCAAAGCTATCAAGTTCGGAACACGAAGGCGCTATAGAGGGTAAAAAATCCATCATACACACATTTCTTTTAATGAGAGGATGACATGTGGGGCCCACCATCATGATTAAACAGTAGATGCATCGAACAACGCTATCAAGTTTGGAATAGGGTAGCATGAGCGAAGGAAAAAAATCCATCATACACACGTTTGTTCTAATGAGAGGATGACATGTGGGGCTCGGGAGGTTAGTAAAACGGTAGATTCGTCAAGCAGCACTATCAACTTGGAATGGGGTGGAGCTAGCAACGGAAAAATTCCATCATACACACGTTTCTTCTAATGAGAGGATGACATGTGGGTCCCAGGAGGTTGATTAGATGGTAGATGCATCGAGCAGCGCTATCAACTTCGGAATAGGGTAGCGCGAGCGAAGGAAAAAAATTCATCATACACACGATCCTTCTAATGAGAGGCTGACATGTGGGACCTAGCAGTCTGACTAAACGGCAGACGCCTCGAGCTACGTTATCCAGTTCAAATCAGGGAGGCGCGACCGAAAAGTATGGTCCGCTAGAGACACGGATGTCCGAGACCCACACGCCTCAAAAGACTTCGGCGAGTCAACATTGCGCGAGGAAACGAAAATCTTGCTTCTACCATGCGTCGGCCGAGCTTCCTCCATGTTTTTAGCAGATCCGTCATAGTAGAGGGCCACAAAACCGGAAAAAAAAGTTTTCCATCGGCCACGGTCAAGCCAAGAATTTCGTCGTGGAAAACGCACCTTCTACGACGACCGTCGGGCCAATTCGTTGCGGAAGGAAACTTTTCTTATAGTGTGTGGTGTGTTCTTGGGGGCTCCAATTGAGTTGTAGAGATTCCCCAAGCTTGTTGGCCTATTGTGGCATTGCGGAGCCTTTGTGGCATTTCTTGGGAGCCCTCCAATTGAGTTGTGGAGATTGCCCCAAGCCTTGTACAGGTTCGGTGACCGCCATCAAGTGTCCCATAGTGGAACGTGAGTAGGCCTTTGTGGCGAGCTCACGGGAGAATAGGGTGAACCTTTTGTGGCGTCGGTGAGTTACGTGCCTTCGCATCTTAGGGTGAGGCCTTGTGTGGCGTTGGGTGAGCATCGATCCACCACACCTTGAGGTGAGCCATTTGTGGTGTTCGAAGTACATTGCGCCACCGCACCTTTTTAACGGAGACGTAGCTTATTTGGAAGTGAACTTCGGGAAACAAACCATCGTCTCCACGTCCATCGGTTATCTCTCAACCGAGCCCTTTACTTATGTAATTTACATTGTGATGGCCATCATGCTTGAAGTATTATATCTTGTTATCACCGTGTTGCTTGTCTTGCTTAGCATAGGTTGTTGGTGCACTTAGTGGAACCTAGCTGATATAGGTTTTGGCTTGATAAAATAAATGTTAAGTTTTATTACACATTTATTAGAACACCTATTCACCCCCTTTAGGAGACATCTGTTTCCCTTTCATCGGGTGTGATAGACTCTACGTTTGCATACAACAGGTGTAAGATTGTTTTACACACGCTAGTAATAAGGTTCTTACTTAGCAAGCCTAGTATGTACATGAAGGGTTCCGTAGAAGAAAACATTTTTTTTACATTGCAACACCCTAACTGCCCAAGATCTATCTATGTAGTAATACAGTAATGACCAGAGCGTATAGAATACATACCCTTGTAGATCGTACGCGGTTAACGTTCTGAGAGGAACGTGGTTGAAGTAGTCGAACTCGTGGCTGACCTCAAGGTCACGAAGCTCCTCGCAGATCACCCCTTACTCCATCTTCATTGTGCAGCAGCTCTAGATCACGACATCCAAGATGCCGCTCTTGCAGCACCCTCGAGGTTTCATACACATCCGGTGTACGATGACAACCTCCGACCCCCTTGATCCCTGCCGGGAGTGTGGAAGTAGATCTCCGGCTTGGAATCCCTATAACGCAACGACATGCTACAGGTGCAATGTCTATTGCATGAACAATCCTTTCATGGGATTGTCCCTTCACATGGAGACAACTAGAGAGAGATAGAGGGGAGAGAATTCCCTAAGGAAAATGCCTTAGAAAACCTCTCATATTGGTGTGTTTAATCCCACCCATGGGAACCCCCTTTTATAGGCGGAGAGGGGCGTGCCCTCTCCATTAGGTGCCCCATGTGGGACTAATTACTAAAGGAAAAAGGCAAAAGGAAGGGGACCGGCTGGGTGGGCCAGCTGGGCCAACCCGAGCTAGCCCAGCAATAGCAGCTGGCAACAACCAACATCGTTGCGGCATGAGGAAGCATCAGCCTGGGTGGGCCTTGGCCGCGGCCTCGCCCCCGCCTGGCTCCGTGCGGCCTCTCCCCGCCTTGGTCGGCCTATGGCGTGATGGCCCACACCTGTCCGCTGGCGCCGCTTGTCTGCCAAATGGACCCATGAGCGAGGCTGACGGCCATGGCTTGGTTGGCTTGCATGGCGCCTGGCTTGGCCGCTCATCTACAAGGGCCGCCTGGCCCAAACATGGCAGGGTAGTTTTTTTGCTGTTTTTCCTTTTCTTTTTTAGGGAGGCTTCCTCGTGGGCTAATTCCCTTGGGGTTTTCGGCCTAATGAGGAAGTTTCCCAATAAACTTTGATTTAAATATTTATTTACTATAATATTAATTCACAGTTAACATATAATAAATGCATACATTAAATTTCCATTTATCCAAAACATTTTTCGGTCCTTTCCTTTCTTCCTTTCTTCGAAAAATTTCGGATCTCTCTATGGAACAATTCCGGCTTTCTCTTTCTCTACTGTGATTCCAACTTACAGAGTATCTATAGCTCATCATACCCTTAAGTGTATTTCCCCCACGGCTTGGGAATGGCACAGACATGATCCCATCAATGATCAATAGCAGGACCAGGATGCCCATAATGCCCACGATGATAATGTCGTTTGAACCATAAAATGTCGAGTCCAATTCCCTTTGTTTCTCTGATATGACTTGTCCAAGATCCGATCATTGGTATCACATACCTTGTTCAATCTTGTTACCGACACCTTCTGTTTTACTTGTTACCATGATATTACATCCCCGTGACCCAGTCACATGTTGCAACATTTATGGATGTAATCTCAACAAATCGACCATATGTATCTTACCCATCACCTAGGTGAACAAATACCGGTCTTGAGTCATATGTCATCTACTATTCCAATGGAATGCCGAACTTATACCTTTATAATCACTGTTTAACCAAGTGACGCTTGATGCAGTTAAGGCAGCCTCGGGAGATAGTGAGTAATATGATCTCACGATGTAAGGAGAAGGAGACTACATTTCTTACTATGCAACAATGAACTTTGTGACTTGATCGTGTCGCAATCTTTGGGTAATGTCCATCACATCATTCACCCGTGATATGACCTCCTTGTCAATTGGCATAAATGTTCCATGATTAGGAAACCTTGATCATCGGTTGCCCAATGAACTAGTATGAATAGAGGCTACTAGGGACTTGGTTTGTTTCATACCACACACTTGATACAGTTATAGCACAATATGAAACTATTAGGAACTAATTGAGATATGACAATAAAAACCTATTTATTATTTGCCTCTAGGGCTTATCTCCTCCAGTCTCCCACTTGCACTAGAGTACAAATAATCTAGCTCGCATCTTACTCACCATAAACCATGTGTTTATTGACCATGCATGCTCATGGAAAACATCTTGTCCATGTTCTGTTTTACCAGATCATTACGTCTTTTGCAAATTGTTAACATCTTCTTAATCTTGACATTTACACCATTATCTCATAATGGGTTGAAGTATTTGTTTGGCGACAGAGTGAGACTTTGTTTCTAGTGTTTACAATGACGGTCGATCAGTCAATTTAACTTTCACAGTTGCCATGAAACACACTTAGCAGAAGTCAAACTTCTTTAGCCAATACCTATATTTCTGTATCTAGGTAGATTAATCCTAGTGCGAGAAATACAACTATGTGCCTAACTTCACTTCTTGCCATTTAATGAAAAACTCAATTATGGTTCAGTGACTAACTCAGGAACTACGTCAAGACATGTTCTTACAGTTAAGAGCTTGTTCTTCCAACTAGAACCTTGGGTCACATTACGTCGAGTATACAATATGGTTGTATGGAAGAACCTATGGTTGAGGCATAGGAGATGCAACACATCTCTTTCTTTCTTTTAACCATAGTTGTAATATTGAGACAAACTCAATGCTTCATACGAGTAAGAACTTTTTTCTTACCTCGTTCCATTCTAAACTACTCCAGAATCTTGTCTAGGATATTCTAAACATTTTCAGAATTAAGTCCAAGAAGCATTTGACAATAATGTTTATTAAACTTACCAATCTATCTCAATAAATCTCATTGTTTAATAACTTGGTCAACTTCATCCATATTTACTGACTTAAATGTTATTAATACTAATCACATTATTCATATATGTCATCCACATATTTCAGAATGTTGTCACGCTCCCACCCAAACATGGTATCCATATATGAGATACATGAATTTCACTTAGCTCCCACTCAAAACATGTCTTCTACATATTATGATTTAGCCAAGCTACTTAGCTCCCACTCAAATGCAGGTCCTCTCAATCATCTTGGACATTCCAAAATTCTTTGATCATCATCAAATTTGAGAATTCCAGCTACGAGATTCCAATATCCATATATTGCTAGTGAAAATCCAATAGACTCAAGCATCGCTACATTTGTAGTCAACTCCTTGAATTTGTCCAAACATTGTGACAGATTGAGATTTATGTCATTCATTAAGTTTCATTTCCTTCTTATGGCTTTGTAGTCATTTAGAAATATCAAGTAAACATCTTTAATTAATAATATCAAGTAACATATTACTTTGTAATCTTAAATGTAACTTAATATAGGATTTTATGACTCCTAGTCATTTCTTGCACTTAGGTCCATCACGCTTCTTTGTAGTTCATAGGTATGTCTTGTTCAAAAACATGACAATTGAATCAATAATACAATTCCAAACTTACAGAATATATCATTGAATCCTACTTTCTCTAGTAAAAGTATTCACTGAAACTTTATGATCATTATTATCATTAGCTTCTGCTCTATTTGTAGAATTTAGTTTCATAGAACAAATTCTGCTGCACCACTCAACAATCAGGAGGCAATGTCAAATACCTTATTTCTACAAAGACTTGTTTATTCGCCATGATTCGAATTATCGAAATCTCCATAAAGTCAAACGTGCCATAACTCTTATGGTGTTAGTTCCACGAATCTTTAAATGTTCCTTTGTATCTCAAACGAGTGCTTGCTTATTTCACTCTGTAACTCCAAATGATAATTATAACCCCGATAAGAGATAATATTAGACCATGTGTATCTATTACAATATGATTATGATATTTAGACAGGTCAAGGCACTTTGAATTTGTCCAATTATCATAATTTGTGAAACATATTTCACAAGTCCCTTTATGCCAAAATTAACTTAAATACTTTAGTCATGTTGATCAAATCGAAGAGACTTTTGTATTTCTGTTAATTCAATACCCCCTTTCTGTTTCAAATCATTAGAACAATTCAAATAACTTCAAACTTATGTTTCACTAAGTAAATACTTAAATTCACAATTAAATAACGATTTCCACTATCTTGTTGAAAATATGATACATCACTATGTATAAAATTCAACATTTCTTCGCATATCATCGTTTTACTAGAATGCGGAATTTGGTCATTCTGCCAAACGAGGCATGGTTTTGCAAAGTCTCTAGATCAAATATCTAAGACCCCGATTATCATTTAGAATGAAAAACATGCAATAACCATCATGACTTAAATGATAGTGTCATGTCATTATTAAATTTTGGATATCTTTCAGCATTCTAATCCTTTATAAATGCTTAAACTATTATCATTAACATAGCAATGAGAATAACTCATTTATAATTGTAATGCGACCATAAAGGTATTATTCATAAGAACTGTTGGGGATATGCTAAATGGGTATCACCATTGCATGTCTCTAATCCGGCTAACCCGGGTGGCCCACAGTTGGTAGCATGGCCTATAGCCTGCTGGGCAGCCTAGTTAGACGGATCTGAAGGGAGGCCCATGCCGGATATAGGAAGGCTACGTGGGAGTCACTGATATACTCAGAGCCTTGGAGTACAAGACACGAAGACTAGTTAGTATTAGTGTAGGACTCTTTACCTTGTCTGGCAAGGTCCTTTCCCTGTAACCCTAGGTTCTGGTGCCTTTATAAGCCAGACCTGTGGGAGCCTTTAGGGCATAAGAACAACCAACATACAACGTGCAACACCTCGCACAGCGAACCAATCTATGTAACTCGGTGTATTGCCATTATAGTGATTTATAGCAAGAGTAGAGTTCCACCACTGTTGTGGGACTTGAACCTGGGTAAGCTGTGTTACCTCGTACCCGCCAACTCACCGCCTTCCCCCACCTCTCTAAACACGCTCTGTGAGGAACCCTCCATGGCGTACTCGTCGGCAATACCATGATAGTTGGCGCCCACCATGGGACAAGAGGCACTTCAAGCTCTACACCAGGCGAGCTCTCTTCATGGGAATCGCTGACACGGTAGCTGTTGGGCGCGTCCTCTTCTCCGGCAATGTCATGATCGTTCCTCTGGATGAATTTTGGGTGCCAGCGAAGACGAACCCCACCTGCTGCTTCGTCGTGCTAGTCAGAGACATCCACATCTTCATCGGCGAAACTGATTCGGGTCCTAGATCCTAGGAAGTCGGAAACTCGTCAAGGCCCACACAGACCACCTACAGGGCAGGACACGTTCACGGAAGAATCTGGGCAGTATCTCTCTTTGGAGTATGCCAGCTCAGATCAGGAAAATTCAAGGCTGACCCAAACCGCCCTTGTGCAGGATATAATGGTGGAAGGACCCCGCAAATCCGCTTGGCTTCCCCGAGCGTTAGAGATGTGGAGGTCACACTTTGTCGGCATGGTCACCATCTTCAATCTAGCCAGATGTGTTCAGAGGGAAGGAGAATCCCCTCGTGAGTACCTCGCTAGATGGTTAAGGGTGAGGGAAACCCTAGATGGTGATCGCACCGACGATCTTGTCTACCACTTTGTGGAAGGGATCATGCCCCAAACACTCCTTCGACATACGCTAAGGAGGCGACAGGCTTTCGGCTTGCTTACCCTCAATGAGATGATCGCAACTATTAACAGTTTCGCTAACGCCAATGAGGAAGCCGAGGCCGAAATTGCCACCGCAACTAAAGGTGACAACAACAATGACCCTGCATCATCCCCTTCCAGCTCCACCATCGAAAACACCGAAGCCAACTCCGACTCAGTGCTTGATGCCCTCTACGCCGATGTCAACATGGATGGTGGCAGCTCAGATGCTAACTCGGAGGAATACGATGTTGCTATGAGGGAGATCAAGAAGGAGTTCGAGAAGGAGTTCGAGAAGGAGGAGCACGCCGAGAAGACATCCACTTCTCGCTAGGTACTGGTGGCCATCAGGAACGTGGTAGAAGAAGATGGGCAAGAATTGGAACCTATGAGAGCTCCGCCCATACCTGTGGTTACTAGAGTGGTAGCGGGAAAAAAGGCCACCGATCCTCTGGGTCCAGCCAAGGCCATGCCTCCTTCGGCTATCCACCCGCAGCAGGCGCAGGAACTCAGCACAGGCCCAGTACTACCAAACAAACAAATCTGCCGCCACCGCCACCATCAACGTCTGCAGCTGGCAACCATTGGTTATTCCCGCCTACAAGATGATGAATGGTTGATGACTGCAAGTGCATAGATTGTTTCTAGCTAGTTTTGAAATAATTATATCGATCCCATAGGGAGTAGGAGTCTGAAATCTAATAATTCTTGAAATAAATATTGCAATAGAAATGCTATATAAAGTTCTAAGCAACAAGACAAAATGCGAGTATTGTGTAAAAAGGTGTTTTGGGGTTTTGGGTATAAGAGCAATAATAAATTAAATCAAAGTAACTTAATACAGAAAGTAAGTATCGCGTACGTAAAGAAGATTGGAACTGCAGTAGGGAAAAAGCATTCTTAGGGAGTAGCGGATACACCACTAGTATTGTAAAGATCTAAGATAAAGATTATTATCATGAACATTCTCAACTATGTATGTGTGGGAGAAACTCTATATGTGGATGAATAGGCAACAACCACTACTCACATAATCCTCATAACCACAGCAGTCAGCAATCGACATCAATCGAATTACTGCGCTATTAAGGGGCGTAATCCCGTAGGACGTATCCCATGGCATGTATAGTGTTCTGTGAGTTTCCTCGATTTCCCAAGTTGATACATAAGGATTTCTAATAGCTTTATAGTCACTGTAAGTGCTAGCACGCCTCCGTCTACCAACAAGTAGTTCCCTCCATCAAGTCCCCATGAGAGGAAAATATTGGGTGGTTGACTTCTCTCAATATCAAGATGTAGAGAATCTAACACATGGTCACAAGATAAATATCATAACAGACTTTATCTTATTTCAATCTCATACTAGGGTTTCTCCATCTCCCCTAGAACTAATGATCTACTCAGACATGGAGGCAATCAACATCATGGCAATGACAATGGAAGAAATCATCAATGAATAGTACTTGAATAAATCCACAACGAGTATAGGAATTACAACAAGATCTAGACAAGATGTAGATGGGATGAATGGAGATGGTGGTGATGCAGCGGTGGATGATGAAGATCGATGCCTTAGCCTCCCAGATCTGCGCAGGGCGAAGATGGATCCCTTGTGGATGAGTTCCCCTCCAGATGCCTTCCGGAGGTGAGGTTTCTGCGATTTCTGGGTGTTCTGTATGTCGTCTCCTCGAACCAATTGCACGGGGTGAAACTATTTGACAAGGCGGAGGCGGCGCCAACTATATTGCCAGAGCTATACGGGCGGAAGAAATTCTCCCGCCGTATAGTTGGTCGTTACACTCTATGCCTCCTTCGTTCGATTCTGGTTTTCTTCTGGTATTATTAATATTTCCCAAATAAGTGATTTACATTGTTTTTTACTCCTTTTCTCCAAAGTACAACTGCTTTGATAATTGTATCCATTGGATCCATCATCTGTCCTGATCCTGGTGAAAACAGACATAAAATGTGCGCGCGAGCACCGTAAAATACCAAAATCCTACATCTACAATGCAAAATAATAATGTGAAGCATGATACAAATATACACTCATCAACTTCCCCAAGCTTAGACACTTGCTCGTCCCGAGCAAGTTTTTAGATTAATGGATGTGATCCTCATATTCATGAAGCTGAGTCGATAAAATAAATGAGGCAATTGCAGCATGTGTTTGTCATGTTCGATACAGGGGAATAAGTTCATGAATAGTACCTTACTCGAACCATCTGAATAGTATTGGAAGGCTTCCACACCTTAGTTATCAATAGTTCATAAAAGATGAACCTCAACATAATGTAAAAGAATCTAGTTCAACCGAATGAGTTAACGAGGTAGTCCCAAGTGTTTTTAGGATCAACGCATTCCCTTGGGATTCAAAATGTCAAAAGTGTCTCTTTGTCATAGTACAATATAGTGGTATATGCCTATTTTCTCTTTGCACATTCGTTCTTTTTCTTCTTTCTTTTTCTTTTCTTTTGCATATATGCTCACACTTTTGTTTTAAGTGATGTGCAAAGGAGCTAGCCATATATTCCACTTCATGTAGGGATTCAAAGTTCAATGATCTCAATTATCAAATTCCAACTGTATATGAAGTATTCTTATGACTTGAGATTCTACCACGACTTGTTCTCACTCTTTTTGGATAGCACTTTCATTTTCCTTTGTTCAAGGTTTTCTTTTTCAGCTTAATTGTATAGATAATTTTTCTTTGTGAATCAAACCGTAAACTTATATCATATTGACCAAATTATCTTTATGTGTCCCATTAATACCAATGGTGTATAAGACTCCTATTTCTATCATCAAGTGCAAGTAAAATCATACTCAAGCCATTCATATATCAATAAAGCAAACACAAACTCAATATTGCTCCATATATAATAATAAACTCAGAATTTCATAAAAGGGTCGACTATTCCTAAAGGGAATTCTAATGATGCAAACTTTATTTCTAGTTTGAACTAATGCAAGAATAATAATAAAAACTTATAAGATAGATTACAAGGTCTTAAAGATCTCCCCAAGCTTGGAATCAAGCCAGGTGGGATCAAATAATCCCTTGTGATTATTTGATATCGTGATTGTCGTAGATCACTGGGGCACCATGGCATGTAGCACCGTGGTGCGTTGCTTCTTGTTGATATCCTCTAGAGTAGTTATGCCGCTATAGCACTTGCGCTGATCAGATTGCACAGTATCCACTCTATCTGCGAGCTTGGTCACCAATGGAAGGAGGTCTTCCTTCTTCTCCATCTCATTGAGATGGTGACGAACTTCGACGCGATGGAGTAGCTCTTGCTTCTGATATATCTCTAGTGCTCGCACGCGATCCTTGGTCCTGGGGACAGCTTCTTCTTCCTCATCCATAATTGATGGATCGGGGAAGTGGAAACCGTACCTCCACTCTTCTTGAGGTTTAACCTTCATACGAGCACCAATGGTTGTCCTCGACAGTGGAACCTCCCCTTCCTTGCTAGAACCTGCACCAATATTAGATAATTCCTTACGCTTATGTGGCCTTGGATCTATGGTGACAAACTTGACCGTCTCCACACGCCCTTTTCCATGTGGATTGCGATCTTCTCTCTCTTGTTGAGCTTTCTTCATCGCCACCCAATTGATCTCCGATGGATCATAGATGTCGCGGCGGATGTAGATGTCAACTATGTCATCATCACCATCGGAATCATTGTTGAAGTAGCTTGGCTCAATGTACTCCTTGTACTTCGAGCTAAACCTCTCCACCTCCTCGTCATCGTCCTCCACGGATGGGCTGCTAGAGCGGTCCCTGGAAGGAGCAATGAGCCCCATGGGTTTACCATGGCCTGGGGCGGGATAGCGCATTGCTAGATTGGTTTCTGTAGATTGCGATTAGAGAGATAGACAATGGCAGTATATAAGAGGGGTTAGAGGTCGGTAAAACTCGCGAGACACACCAAATTGTTGTCTAAGAAAAGAATCCAAACGGAACAGATAAAAAGAAATCACGGATTTGGAAGTAACCTGCCGCGTAACGACCAACTATACGGGCGCGGCCCATATATCTTCGGCCGTATAGTTGGTTCCGGACAGATATTTCCAAATATCACGAGTCCAGGTCGATTAAATCACGACTCAGAACCGACAATAAGGTTTTTTTAGATGAATAAAAGAAAGATCGACTGAAAAAGTGACTGAGAGTTTAACGACTAACTACATAGCCGGAATTTTTATTCCGGTCGTATAGTTGCGACTGATAGTTTCAAACACCGAAAATCAAAAGTGCCTGCGAGTTTAACGACCAACTATACGACCAGAATTTTTGCTCCAGTCGTATAGTTGCGACCGTATAGTTATAGGCACCAAAAAGCAAAACTATCTGAGAGTTCAACGACCAACTATACGGCCGGAATTTTTGCTCCAGCCGTATAGTTGCGACCGTATAGGCTCAGATATCGAAAATAATTTCACGAAGATGATACAGAGAGTTCAACGACCAAATATACGGCGGGAGCTCCCGCTCCGGTCATATAGCTCCGCCCGTATAGTTGGTAAAACCCCTCTAAAACATCAGAAAAACACAAGGAATTCAAAAACAGAAATTTCAAGAGTAAAAATTGTGAAAATAAATCCTTATTTGGGTAATAACACTTACCTTGTACTTACCATTTGCTTAATTGGGGATGAAAAGTTCCTCCCACAACAAGTACTCCTTCTCTTTTGGAGGAATTGACTTTAGTTCATCAAATAATTCCCGTAAACAAAAATCACCAGGACTAAAGTTCCTCTTAATAAGATTAGTGTCTTCCTAGGCAAGCATGGACACCGCATCTAACATATTTATTTCCTATCTTTGCATAATCTGCAACTCAAATTCTTGTAGTGAAAGAATCCAACGGACCAGTCTTGGCTTATACTCTTTCCTCTCAAGGAGTTCTTTTAAACAATCACGATCCGTATGAACTCTCACCTTTGCATCAACTATATAAGAATGAAATTTATCGCAAGAGTAAAATACAGCAAATAGTTCCTTTTCTTCCTTAGGGTAATTATTTTGGGCACCATTGAGAGTTCTACTGGCATGATGTATAATATTAAATCTATGACTAATATGTTGTCCAAGAGTTACTCCTACAACATCATCGCTAGCTTCACATATTAAGTCAAAGGTTGTATCCCAGATAGGTGGTTTAATGGTGGGAGCACGAGTTAAAGCATTTTTAAGTTTATCAAAGGCTTCAAGACACTTATCATCAAAATTAAATCTCATTCCCTTTTACAAGAGGTTAGTAAAAGGTTTAGATATCCCTGAGAAATTTCTAATGAACCTTCTGTAAAAACCCACATGACCAAGAAAACTTCTTATACCTTTAATATCCCTAGGTGGTGGCATTCTCTCTATTGCTTCAACCTTATCTCTATCCACTTAAATTCCCTTACCTGATACTTTGTGTCCGAGGACTATACCTTCTTTGACCATAAAGTGGCACTTCTCCCAGTTTAGAACAAGATTAGTTTCTTCACAACGCTGCAAAACTTTCTTTAGATTATCCAAGCAACTAGTAAATGAAGTTCCATAGATAAGAAAGTCATCCATAAATACTTACATTATAAGTTCTATGAAATCAGCAAAAATAGTAGTCATACATCGTTGAAAAGTAGCTGGAGCATTACATAGACATACGTTGGTAAGCATGTAAACCATAAGGACTTATGGAAGTTGTTTTAAGTTGGTCATCTGGATGAATAGCTATCTAAGAGAAATCAGAATATCCGTCCAAGTAACAAAAATGAGTATGGTTTGCTAACCTTTCTAAAGTTTGATCTATGAACAGTAATGGATAGTGATCTTTCCTAGTTTCTTTATTTAATTTCCTAAAATCTATGCACATCATGTGCCCAACAATAGTTCTAGTAGGTATTAGTTCATTGTTTTCATTAGGAACAACAGTAAAACCACCCTTCTTAGGTACACAATGAATAGGACTTACCCAATCACTCTCTTTAATAGGATAAATTATACCTGCGTCCAGTAGGCGTACAATTTCTTTTCTTACCACTTCTTTCATTTCAGGTTTCAATCTTCTATTAAATTCTGCAACTGGTTTAGCACCTTCTTCCATGAATATTCGATGGACGGCTATCATGGGACTAATGCTCTTCAAGTCATCCATTGAGTACCCAAAGGCTTGGTGATGCTCCTTAAGTATCCTCATGAGTTCTTCTTCTTCTCCTGAAAGTTTAGCACTAATAATAACAGGAAATTTATTGGTATCATCTAAAAACCTGGATTTGAGATTATCTGGTACAGTCTTCAACTCCGGGGGTGGTAGTTCCTCGTCCTCTCTCTTTTCTGGCTCTTCAAAAGCCTCATCAGTTGGAGGTCCCAAAATAGTAAGTGAATCAAATTCATCTTCTAGTTCTTCTAGGGACTTGTCCTCCATAACTATTTCTTCATAATTTGGATCTTCATTTGTTTCTTCTTCTTGATTGCCAAAGAAAAGAGCTGCCATTTCCTCAATGGTTCTCTCTTCCTCTTCTTCTTGTATTTGTGGAGGCCTGTCTTTAAATTTGGAAAAATGGAATTTGTTTTCCGTTCCCCAAGCTTAAGAGACACAATCTTCTTCTTGAAATTAACATAAGAACCTATATCACCCAAAAAGGTTCTTCAAAATATAATAGGGGAAAAAAGTGTCAGCTGGCATATCAACAACTACAAAATCGATAGGAATTTTTTTTTGCCAATTGTGACAGTTGCATTTTCAACTACTCCCATTGGAATTCTAAGATTTTTATTGGCTAACATAATTATTATATCAGTATTCTCAAATTGTAGCCGGTTCTATTTCTTCTTTTATTTCTAGGTAGAAATCATAAGATATAACATTAACTTCAGTGCCAAGATCACATAAACCGTCATGAGAGGTTTCTTTAAATATGTAGGGAAGAATAGGCTTACCCACATCTTTTACCTTTGTTTTACCTTCAACCAATATGGAAGTCTCTACATAAAGTTCAACTATGTTACAGTGTGAGTACATAGCCATAATTGCTTCCTTGGTTACCTCTTCATCTTTGTTTTCCTTCAGATGTTCCACACTTTCTGGCACGCTTTCCTCTTCCCTCTTTTCCTGTACTGCTTTGACCTGTTCATGTTCAAAAATATACTTTTGTGCAGTGTTAGGGAAAGGCACTTCATATATTGGTTCTATGGAGGCAAGTGTTGCTTTATCTTCTCTTTTCTTTTCTGGTTCAGGTGGTGGATCATAATTGACTGGACCCTCCTTTGGAGCTTTAATATGTTCTATAAAAGCTTTAACAACTTGCAACACAAGATCTGAATCCAGATAAAGTTCTTTAGACAATTCTTTCACATGGCCTTTTTATTATAGTCATGAATACAATCATGCTCTATTTCTACGCCTCCTTCACTTCCTAGACCAAAATTCCATGAAACTCTATGATCACGAATTCTATTAAGTAAAGCCCAAGCTTTAGGTATAGGAAGATTCATAAAGGCTCCTTCCGCGAAAGAGTCTAGTTCAATTTTATTAGGTTCGATTAAACCGCCATAAAAGATATGTAGTAAATACCATTCAAGCAAATCATGATGAGGACATAGTCGTAGTAAATCTTTAAATCTAATACAAGCTCTTACTAGTCCTTCATTAGAACGATTCCTCCAAGTCATTATAAGATGCCTGATTCCAAAAGATTTTGATAATGGATAATATTTTGATAGAATTTCACAAGCTAAATTATCCCAAGTAGTTGTAGCTTCAGGGGTAGAGATCTATACCATGAGAGAGCTGTACTTGTCAAAGTTTGACTAAAAAGTTTAACCCTTACCTCATCGGCAGTATATCCCGTTAATTGAAAAGTGCCACATATATCTTTACAACATGCAATATGCTCATATGGATCAGGATCTTCTTCATCTCCAGTAAATTGCTTCTTATGTAGAATACTAAGTAGTAGAGGATTTATTTCCAACCCCCTTGTCTTCTCATTGGAGTTGTCTCTTTTATAAATATCATAGGGCTTCCCAAAGTGGTTGAGTGGGTTAGCACTAGTCATATGCTCAAACTCCATCATATTGGTGGAAACCTGTAACTCAAAACAAATTTTAGCAAGACAAAAATAAATAAGGAAAAACTAATAGACCTACAACGCTTAGCTCCCCGGTAACGGCGCCAGAAAATAGCTTGATGACTACAAGTACACAGATCATTTGTAGCTAGTTTCAAAATAAAGATATCGATCGCACAGGGAGCAGGAGTCTGAAGTCTAATAATTCTTGAAATAAATATTGCAATAGAAATGCTATATAAAGTTCTAAGTAACAAGATAAAATACGAGTATTGTGTAAAAAGGTGTTTTTCGGTTTTGGGTATAAGAGCAATAATAAAGTAAATCAAAGTAACTTAATACAGAAAGTAAGTATCGCGTATGTAAAGAAGATGGAACTGAAGTAGGGAAAAAGCGTTCTCAGGGTGTAGCAGATACACCACTAGTATTGTAAAGATCTAAGATAAAGATTATTATCATGAACATTCTCAACTATGTATGTGTGGGAGGAACTCCGTATGTGGACGAATAGGCAACAACCGCTGCTCACATCATCCTCATAACCACAGCAGTCAGCAATCGACATCAATCGAATTACTGCGCTATTAAGGGACGTAATCCCGTAGGACGTATCCCACGACATGGATAGTGCTCCGTGAGTTTCCTTGATTTCCCAAGTTGATACGTAAGGATTGCTAATAGCTTTATAGTCACTGTAAGTGCCAGCACGCCTCCGTCTACCAACAAGTAGTTCCCTCCATCAAGTCCCCATGAGAGGCCAATATTGAGTGGTTGACTTCTCTCAATATCAAGATGTAGAGAATCTAACACATGGTCACAACAATGAATATCATAATAGACTTTATCTTATTTCAACCTCATACTAGGGTTTCTCCATCTCCCCAAGAACTAATGATCTACCTAGACATAGAGGCAATCAACATCATGACAATGATAATGGAAGCAATCATAGACGAATAGTACTTGTATAAATCCACAACGAGTATAGGAATTACAACAAGATCTAGACAAGAGGTAGGGGATGGATGGAGATGGTGGTGATGCAGCGATGGATGATGAAGATCGATGCCTTAGCCTTGTGGATCTGCACAGGGCAAAGATGGATCCCTTGTGGATGAGTTCCCCCTCCAGATGCCTTCCAGAGGTGAGGTTTCTGCGATTTCTGGGTGTTCTATATGTCGTCTCCTCGAACCAATTGCACGGGGTGAAACTATTTGACGAGGCGGAAGCGACACCAACTATACGGCTGAAGCTATACGGGCGGAAGAAATTCTCCCGCCATATAGTTGGTCGTTACGCTCTCTGCCTCCTTCGTTCGCTTCTGGTTTTCTTCTGGTATTATTAATATTTCCCAAATAAGCGATTTACGTTGTTTTTTACTCCTTTTCTCCATAGTACAACTGCTTCAATAATTGTATCCATTGGATCCATCATCTGTCCTGATCCTGGTGAAAACAGACATAAAATGTGCGCACGAGCGCCGTAAAATACCAAAATCCTATATCTACAATGCAAAATAATAATGGAAAACATGATGCAAATATGCACTCATCAATGGTCCACTCCTTGTCAAGCCCATCACCATCGCTCATATCCGGAGCGTTATGGAGCCTGATGAGAAACGTGCAAAAATCCTTGCAGAGGCCAAATGCATCATAGAACAGTGTGCCCAGCTAGATAGAGATTTGGCTAAGGCGCAGCAATCCATCAAGGCGGCAAGAGCAATGGAGGCTGAATACAAGCAGTTGTTGTTAAAGCACAAGGCGAAGAAGGCACCAGCTCACATCATCGATGATCCCGGTGTTCTACGCAAGTTAGGATGGGAAGCATCCAAACCGGCAAAGGCCAACCCATACATTGATTTAGGGGGAAGGCAAGTAATGCCAACTCCCGCCCTTAACATGGTCGTCGCCAAGACCCTCCTCGAACAGGATAGGTTGCCAGAAGTGGTGGCTCAGGTCTATGACCTCGTAGCCAAGGCTTGCAATCAATAGGAGAAGGCCACCTCATAAAGGCTCGAGTCCAATCCGGAGCTTTGCCAGTCAACCCTAAACAGCTGCCGAAGGCCAAGATCTCCCCGTGATGAAGGATCCCATATAGGCTCCATGGAGAAAAGGCGGAGGGATGCATGCAATAGGGCTGATGCCATACCCATATCTTCTGACAAGGGAGACAAGGCTTACCGCCGCCGATCGCCGCCACCCCCACCATCCCGGCATCCCAAGGAACAACAGCCGCACCACCGTACAAGCATGCCACCTCCCAGGTGTCCCAGGTTGGTATCATCATACGTGACCAGGGTGAGCAACCCCAGCATGCCGGAGAACATAGCAGGAATGAAGGACATAGGAGCAGATCCCACAAGGAAGCACCATGTCCGACAAGAAATCGCGACAGGCATGAGCATTCGCATGGAAGGAGTAGCAAGAAAGCTAACCCACCGTCGCCAACCGCCACCGACGCCACCTCCACCGTCGCCACCTAGTAGCCATCATGGAGAAGGAAATGGCGAGTCCAATAGATCACACCACAACTCCCCTCCCCATAACAGAAAATGGAAGGAACCGGAGTCGTACGACGCACGTTCACAGCTGGACTTGATCCAGGAAGCACGGGAGCTCCCATACCTGGGGCCACGTTGTTTTGGACCGGTAATATGGGCCACAACTTACCCCAAGGGTCTCTGGATCGACAATACTATCAAGCCCTATGACGGCACTGCAAGGCCAACTACATGGTTGCAGGACTACAACAAAGCAATTCACATCGCTGGGGGAAACCCTAATGTCGTTGTCAAGTACCTCCCACTAATGCTCACCGACACTGCCCGATAATGGATTGATGACTTGCTGGAGAAATCAATCTACAATTGGCTGGACATGCATGAAGCGTTCACCAAGAACTTCGAGGGTACGTACAAGTGCCCCTGCACCATCGGTGACCTATAGTGGTGCGTGCAAGAAAAGGATGAATCCTCTCGTGCTTACCTTTCTCGTTGGCTAGATATGAAAAATTCATGCGCGAGAGTACATGATCAAACAGCTATGGCCACCTTCATCGATGGCCTGGAAAATGGGACATTGCTCCAACATATGCTGAAGCACCATCAGGACAACAACAAGCTCGACCTCAACTCGATGATTGCCAGGGCTAGAAAATTCATTGTTGCTGATGATGATGCTCACAGCTTGTTGCCGGCATTGTCCATCCCTACCCAAGCAAAAAGGAACAATAACAACAAGCGGAAAACTCCGCCAGAAGAGAAGCAAGTAGCCAACATGGTCGGCACAACGTTCACTGGCAGAGGCGGAGGCGGACAACATGGTCGTGGCCAGGGGCTAGCCATGGACAGCAGAGGAGTGATTAAACACCCCTAGTGCCTCGCGTTCCCCAAATGTACGAATAGTACCGCGATATGCCGTGTTTCTTCCACCTTGACACAAACGGCAAGGCCACCCACACCAACCACCAATGCAAGTTCGTCAATGACCTCAAGGAAGACCCTGATTCCGGCTACAAGCAAAGTCTGAAGAATAGACCCCGTGGAAAAGGCAAGGGGAAGAAGAAGGAGGAGGAATCCAATGAATCAAGTGACATGGGCAAAGATGTGGAACCCAAGTCCTCCGACAAGGGCAATGGCAAGGGCAAGAACCCTTCAAAAATAAGACTCCAGTCTACCACACCTTCCTTGGCACTCCTACTGTCCGGGCCTAGAAAACCTCACTGAGGATACTGATGGCTACCCTCCCTCCAGTTCCCCAGTACGTCAATTGGTCAGAGATTCCAATCACTTGGGATAGGCAAGATCACCCAGACCTCATCCCAATAGAGAACCAATATGCCATGGTCATCAACCCATTGATTGATGGCATAGAGTTCACCAAGTGCCTCGTGGACAGTGGAAGCAGCATCAATATCATGTTCTTGGATACATTGCACAAGATGAACTTGATGGAGACTCAGCTAAGGAAGAGAAACACCGTATTCCATGGCGTCGTTCCTAGCCAGCAAGATAATTCCCTTGGCTACATCACCCTTCCAGTTGCCTTTGGTAATGTCAACAGTTACCGCCAAGAGCGCATGACCTTTTAAGTGGTGCCCTTCAAGAGCGTGTACCACGTCATATTTGGACGCGACATCTTCCACTCCTTCCTCGCCAAGCTATGCTTCGTCTACAACAAGATCCTGGCGGCTACGGCGGAAGCAGGGACGAGGGTCTGGATGGGGACGGCGGCTGCCTTTGATGCCTTGACGGGGGCCTGTACGGGGATGGGGGGCTCCTTGCCGGCGGCCTTGGAGGCGCTGATGGCCATCGTGCCATTCTTCTCCATCACTAGCATGGTTGGAGTTTTCTTGGGGGTTTGTAGAAGGTGATGGGACAGTGGAGACGATTGAGTGAGCGAGTGAGTGATGAGTGAGAGTGAGGAGGCCTCTATAAAGGATAAGGGAAGCGATGTTTCGTTGCACCACCGTGCATCACGTAACCGTGTATGCTACGGCACCGTGCACGGACACACGTGTCCGCTACCTCCTCGTGCACCACACGCGTGTACTATGAGTCACGTTTTTCCCTCGTGTCTAACCCTGGCGACTTAGTTGTGCTCAGTTTTGCCCTCCAGTGTAACACTGGAAGTTTGGTTGTACTCAGTTTTGCCCTCTAGTACTAACACTGTTGTGTACAATATACTCAGTTTTACCCTCTGATGGTTGGTCAATAGAGAGTCAACGAATGGGTTTTAGCTAGTTAATTGAGTCTTTTATGCACAACAAATTCAAAAAGATCAAAAACTAGTGGCATCTACCCAGGGAGTCTTATTATGTGACCTGCCACCATAAGAAATATATATAAATCAAGTTTTAACCTAAATCACCACTTCTCAAATAACCTACTATCTATGAAGGTTCATGGCTTTCCACTCAAGCCTCTTCATAAAACATCCCTCCACAAAATATAGTTTGTCCAAATGAGGCAATAATTGTCAAACTGGTGTATATTTGAATTGCAAATAGTTTGGTGTATGCCAAGATGTATTTTATTGTATAAAAGACACATTTTCCATTTTTTAAATATCTTTCTATTTTCTATTTGAGTCCCTTTATCAGTCTTGCCCTTGGTTTTTAAGTTCTACTCAGTTTTGCCCTTGGTACTTAAGTTTAACTCAGTTTTCTCCTCTCGTAGTCGCAATTTCTCACACATGTGCTCATCTTGGCTACTACGCTCTGATTGGTTGAGACAGTTGTCATGCGGATCGTTCCCACCAACCGTTGATCCTCTATGATCTAGCGGACAAGATAACCCCTACATCTGTCGGGGGGCACCCCTCTATCCATGCAAAATAACGAGTTTGCCACCGGTAATTTAACTCCATAAACAAATGAATTTGAATATAATTTTAAGGGAAAGTGTTCAGAGGTGTATAATTTGTGCATTACATTCCACTCTATGAAAATGATAATCTCTCAAGATTTTCTTAGCACAATATTATCACGTATTAAGTGTGATTCCAAAGAGTTTAAATGTGTATAGTTTTTGTATATGCAAGTTTATACATTACATTCCACTATATGAAAATGGGGGAGAAAATGATAATCTCTCAAAATTTTGCTAGCACATCATTATCTCGTTATTAAGTGTGATTTCATAGTGTTAAAAGGTTTAAAATTTTCATATACGCAAGTTTATGCATTATATTTCACTCCCTGAAATTGATAAATGATCAGGATTTTATTAGCACAACATTATCATGTCCTAAGTGCAATTTCAAAGAGTTCAAAGGTGTATAATTTTCATATATGCAAGTTTATACATTATATTCCACTATATGAAAATGATAATCTCTCAAGATTTTCTTAGCACAACATTTTCACGTATTAAGTGCGGTTTCAAAGAGTTCAAATGTGTATAATTTTCGTATATGCAAGTTTATGCATTACATTCCACTCTATGAAAATGGGAGAGTTAATGATAATCTCTCAAAGTTTTGTTAGCACATCATTGTCACGTATTAAGTGTGATTTCAAAGTGTTCAAAGGTTTATAATTTTCGCATATGCAAGTTTGTGCATTACATTCCACTCTATGAAAATGATAATCTCTCAAGATTTTCTTAGCACAACATTATCACGTATTAAGTGCAATTTCAAATATTTCAAAGGTGTATGATTTTCATATATGCAAGTTTATGCATTACATTCCACTCTATGAAAATGGGGAAGAAAATGATAATCTCTCAAAATTTTGTTAGCACATCATTATCACATATTAAGTGCCATTGCATAGTGTTCAAAGATTTATAATTTTCGTATACGCAAGTATATGCATTATTTTCACTCCATGGAAATAATAAATGATCAGGATTTTATTAGCACAACATTATCATGTCCTAAGTGCGATTTCAAAGAGTTTAAAGGTTTATAATTTTCATATATGCATTACATTTCACTATATGAAAATGAAGCTAGACAAAGGGCCGCCATCGCAGGAGAAGAAGAAGAAAGGGGAGGCAACGACACGGGCACGGGGCTAGCTCAGGGTCCCATCTTGCAATGTCAACCTGGGTAAGTTGTGGGTCCGGCGCTGATACGTTGCTAGCGTATCCATAATTTTTGATGTTCCATGCTTGGTTGTATCTACTTTCTTATGTTTTGTCCACACTTTTGAGTACTTTCTATACACTTTCTTAGACTAACCTATTAAAAAGAGCCACAGTGCCAACTGCCTGTTTTCTGCTGTTTTTGGTTCCAGGAAAGTCAGAAAATGAATATTCCCGGAATTGGACGGGACAAAGCCAAAGTCAGTTTTTCACCAAGGGACAAAAGGAGCCAGAATACAAGACGGAGAGGGGCCAGAGGGCGGCCACACCACCTGGCCACGTGGCCCAGCCTGGCCTGCACCAGGGGGTGGTCTGGCTACCTCTGGCACCCCCTCGGCCTCCCCTTTCACCTATAAGATGCCTCCGATACAGAAACCCAAAGTACCCGATCAAAATTCCACGAAAGAGTCTGTAGCCGCCATCATCTCCATCCCTAGATCGGGAGGGATCTGAAGCTCTTCCTGGCACCCTGCTGGAGAGGGGAATTCACCCTGGAGGCCTTCTTCATCACCATGCAAGCCTTCGGTGTGATGCGTGAGTAGTTCATCTCTGGACTACGGGTCCATGTAGTAGCTAGATGGCTGGTTCTCCTCCTTTGTGCTATCATGTTTAGATCTTGTGAGCTCCGTTCATGATCAAGATCATCTATTTGTAATTCTACATGTTGTGTTTGTGGGGATCCGATGGATATTGAGATGCTATTTCAGATTGATTATTGATTATATCATGTCTCTGTTATTTGTGATCTTGCATGCTTTCCGTTGTTAGTAGCTATCTTGGCCAAGTAGATGCTAGCAACTCCAAGAGTTAGTATTTATGCTCGATAGTGCGTTCATGCCTCTAGTAATCTAGGGAAGTGACAGAAATCTCTAAGGTACTAGATGTGATGTTGCTACTAGGGAGAAAACAACAATCCTTTGTTCATAGAACAATCGTATTGTTTACTTTACACGCAATGCGTAATGCAATTATCCGTTGCTTGCAACTTAATACTGGAGGGGGTTCAGATGATAACCTGAAGGTGGATTATTAGTCATAGATGCAGTTGGATTACGGTCTATGTGTAATGTTGTAATGCCCAATCGAATCTCAAAGGAGTCAAGATGAGTAGTATATGCATGATTGCTTTCTCAATGTTTGTCAATTGCCCCGCTGTAATTTGTTCACACAACATGTCATCTATCTTAAGGAGAGCCACCATTAGTGAACTATGGACCCCGGTCCTTTCTTTTACCATCAATCTACAACTGTTTCGCTTCGCTTACTTTCTGCAAACTATTACTTTCTTCCACTCGATACGTTTAATCCTTTGTTTTCAGCAAAACCGGTGAGATTGACAACCTCATCGTAAGTTGGGGCCAAAGTTCTGTGGTTGTGTTGTGCAGGTTTCCACGTTGTTGCTGGCACCGGTAGTGCGCCCTGCCAAAGTCCAGCTAGCAACACCTTTGAGGTGTTTCCTTGCTCCTACTGGATTGATAACCTTGGTTTCATAACTGAGGGAAAACTTGTTGCTGTGCTCGTCATACCTTCCTCTTGGGGTTCCCCAACGGGCTTGATATATTTTGGGCTAAGCAACTGATTTTCTAGCACCATTGTCGGGGAGTCAAGGACATCTTCACAAGGGGAGTCCCTCATAACCAATATATTTACTTTGTTGTTTTTGTTTTGCTTAGTTTACTTTTGCTTTGCTTGCTTCTTTCTTTATCAAAAACATACAAAAAATTAGTTTTACTAGTTTGCTTTCTTAAAAACACAAAAAATGACTACTCTGGAAAATACTAAGTTGTGTGACTTCACTAGCACCAACAACAATGATTTTATGAGCACACCTATTGCTCCATCTGTTCCTGAAGCTAATTTATTTGAAATAAAACCTGCTTTACTCAATCTTGTTATGAGAGAACAATTTTCTGGTATTGGTAATGAATATGATGTTTCTCATCTAAATAACTTTGTTGAACTTTGTGAGATGCAAAAGCATAGGGATATAGATGGAGATATTATTAAGCTTAAACTTTTTCCTTTCTCTTTGAGAGGAAAAGCTAAAGAATGGTTGAATTCGTTAACTAGGAGTAGTATTGATTCTTGGACTAAATGCAAAGATGCTTTCATTGGAAAATACTATCCTCCTGCTAAGATTATATCTATGAGAAGTGAAATAATGAAGTTTAAACAATCGGATAATGAACATGTTGCTCAAGCTTGGGAAAGAATGAAATCTTTGGTAAAGAATTGCCCCACTCATGGACTGACTGCTTGGATGATTATCCAAACCTTTTATGCAGGATTGAACTATTCTTCAAGAAATCTATTGGATTCTGCTGCTGGAGGTACCTTTATGACCATTACTTTGTGCGCTGCAACAAAGCTTCTGGATAATATGATGGTTAACTATTCTGAATGGCATACTGAGAGAGCTCCACAAGGTAAGAAGGTAAATTCTGTTGAAGAAACCTCCTCCTTGAGTGATAAGATTGATGTTATTATGTCTATGCTTGTTAATGGGAAAGCCCATATTGATCCAAATAATGTTCCCTTAGCCTCTTTGGTTGCTCCAGAAGAGCAAGTTGATGTGGAATTTATAAGAAATAACAATTTTCGCAATAATGCCTACAGGAATAATTTTGGTAACAACAATTATAGGCCATATCCTCCCAACAATGGTAATGCTTATGGAAATTCCTACAACAATAATAGGAGTGCTCCCTCTGAACTTGAAGTTATGCTTAAAGACTTTATTAGTAAACAAACTGCTTTCAATAAAACTATTGAGGAAAAACTCTCTAATGCTGAAAGAAATATAGCATCATTGGCTGAAGCTCAATCTTCTTTGAATAAACTGACTGCTAAACCTGAAACTAATGAGAATCCCTTTGTAGCCACTAATGCCATACAAGTTAGAATTCATGAAAATGTTAGACTATTAGCTGAATTGCATGCTAAGTGGGAAAGAGAAGATGTAATTGCTAGAAACATTAGTGTTTCTACTATCACTACCACTAGTGTTGAAGCTAGTAATAGCTCTACTACTTTAGATGATAATTATGATTTTGATCTTGATGGTTGCAACATCTCTGAAGTTATTAAGTTCCTACAAAAGCTTTCTAAAAGTCCTAATGCTAGTGCTATGAATATGGCCTTTACAAAACACATTACTAATACTCTCATAAAAATTAAAGAAGAAAAGATGAAACATAAAGCTTTTATTCCTATGAAACAAGAAGATGGTTGGGAATGCATCATTAATATGAAAGTGAATGATTTTTATTTCAAAGCTTTATGTGATCTTGATAGTAGTGTTTCTATTATGCCTAGAAGGATTTATGATATGCTTGATTTGCCACCACTGGAAGATTGTTATTTGAATGCCACCATGGGGAGTATTAATGATGTTCTTATTATGGTTAACAATGCCTATGTCTCCGTTGATTTCTATGTTTTGGATGTTGAATGCAATGCTTCTTATCCTATTACTTTGGGAAGACCTTTTCTTAGAACTGTTGGTGCCATCATTGATATGAAAGAAGGCACCATTAAATATCAACTTCCACTCAAGAAAGGTATAGAACACTTCCCTAAGACGAGAGAGAAGATTTATTTTGCCTATCCTATGAAAACAAAATTTTCTCTTAATGCTTCTTCATTTGAGAACACTTGATTCTTTTTCTTGCTTCTTATGCCTAACTTAAAGACGTTAAAGAAAACTACTTATTGGGAGATAACCCAAAAGAGTTTTATATGTGTCTTGGAAGTTATTACTTCAGTAATAACCGCTCCTTATCCTTCTCATTTGATTTTTGTGCCAAGAGTAACCTCTAATGAGAGAGAAGTAATGATTGGCAAAGTTGCTGTCCCGAAACAGATTTTTGTGTTTCACCGTAAAAATTCGTGTAAAATCTCTGAACATATTTTTGAGGCGTGCATTTTTGTGCTTCTGCCCCAGGTTGTTATCTAACTTTAGTTAGTTCAGCACTTTTTGATTTTAGCAACATAAGGTCTTCGAAAAAATTCTTCTTTACCTGCTGGTCTGTTTTGATAGATTTCTGCCATTTTCAGCATTTGCTTCTTGTTGGTTCCTCTTTAAGTTCTTTTGGGGAATTGAGATTTTTGAGGGAAGTACTACAGTAGATAGTGTTCTAATGGAAGTTTATTTGGTGTTAGAACTGAATCTTAAGACCTATTATCTTGAGTGCACTAATGTTGCTAATAAAGATTGTGTGAAGTTTTGTATGAAGGAAAATTTTCAGGTGTATGGAAGGAATGAGTAATGAGATGAAGGATGGACTAAAGCTCAAGCTTGGGGATGCCACCCGTGTCACCCCAAGAAATATCCAAGAAGTACAAGCGTCAAAGCTTGGGGATGCCCAAGGCATCCCCTTCTTCATCAATAAAAATCCCAGGTTTCTTCCAAACGCTTCATTTTTATTGTTTCATGCACAGTTGTGTTGTTCTTGGAGCGTCTTCTTTTTCTTTTTCATTTTGGTTTTTCATTTTCTTTTGTTTGCTTACTTTTCTGAATAAATTGGTTGGACCCCCTCTTTCATACATTGGTTTGCAAATAGTTTGGTTTGGATTGGAAAAGAGTAGGAAAGTTCATACTTATGTGGTAAAAAGAGCTTGTTTTTGACTGTGGCCTATGATTTGTCATGCCATGCTTGATATTGTTTTGTCTTTATGCTTAGTATTCTTTGTTGTAGCATTAATTGTCATAATCAATTGAGATTGCTTAATGTGCCTTCGATGAATCATGCGTTGCTTTAGCATATTAAAGCATAGTATAGTGGTATTCTCCTTTGATGCTTTATTTGGGTTGACTTGGCGCATGCTCACACCATGTTATGACTATTTCAAGTCACCATAGCCTTTATGATCCTTTAGTTTTCAACTTTTAGTATCACTTTATGCTTTGATCAATGATGTTTTGTCGCTCTGCATGATTATGGCCATTATTGCTCTCTTAGTTTGTCGCTCCCAGTCTTTTGCTAGCCTCCACAACCAAGTATGAGTTCCACTCATGCATCCAACTCCCTAAACCAAGTTATTCCAAAGAGTTCACCATACCTACCTACTAGCTTATGTTATTCCAAGTATATTCATGCTTTTGTTTACCTTCCAAATTACACTTATTATGAGAAAACTAGTGATTAAAGCTCTCACGAACTTGATGGCACACTTTACTTTCTTACATTTAATAAACTTGAACCATTGCGTCCATCTTTGTTGCGTATATTCTTGCTCTTTATAAGTTGAAGTTAGCAGAACCATGTATCATGGGGAACGCTTTCAACATTGCACCTGTACTTTGTACCCCGTTGATATCATGTTCTTTTGCTTATGGATCCCGATGGTGTGAAATAAAAGGGGAACTTGTAAGATCATGGAGTTTGTATTTGTGTTAGAGAAACGCCTAGGCCGCTAGCCTAAGCCATGCCTAATCACGGTGGAAACTTGCAGCATAACCATAATGAGCACTCTATGAAGCATCCTCAATAAAAACCTATGCAAATATCAAATAAAAAGATCGCTGAGATGCTCATTGTCTGCTTGCCTTGTCATTTTGATTATGGGATAGCTCCTGTATCATGTGCAACCCCATTGGCGGTTCTCTATGATACATATGTACTTACAATGACAAGAGCTTACTTGTGACTAAAGTTGAGTAGCATGAGGTTCGGTCTTCGTAAGTAAGGGGCATGAGATTTCAGCTTATAACTTGTCAAGCATATCCTCTTAGTTGTGTCACTTTAACCTTAATCACCTTCAAGATGCTTATGATAGGGGCAATGAGAGATGAAAGCTAATAAGTACCATAATTTTTGGAAGCTCTTTATGAAACTTGAATCCCTACTTCCTTCTATGAAGGCCTTTCTTTTATTTTTATGTTGAGTCTCCACCTTCTATCTTTATGCACCTACTTTGAGAGCATAGTGGCCATTCTTAGTTCTATGTACATTGTCCCAAGACTTGTTGATTGATGCATAGCTTTGATATTGCTTGTTTTAAACTATTTGTACATAGTCACTCTTATGAACTTTGAAGGTGTCCTATGCATTTATGTTTGCTACTCTATGAGGGACAAGCTGAATGCCACTATGCTATGTTTTCTATATGTGAAACAAACAAACGTCTTGCAAAGCATTGTTATTCATGAATCTTTTGTTTGTGCCTTTTGATACATTGCAAATGTATTTATAAGTTTTGATGTTCCATGCTTGGTTTTATCCACTTTCTTGTGTTTTGTCCACACTTTGGAGTACTTTTCATATGATTTCTTGGACTAACATATTAACAAGAGCCACAGTGCCAGCTGCCTGTTTTCTGCTGTTTTTGGTTCTAGGAAAGTCAGAAAATGAATATTCTCGGAATTGGACGGGACAAAAGTCAAAGTGCCTATTTTTCCGGAAGTCATCAGATGCCAGAATACGAGACAGAGAAGGGCTGGGGGGCCGGCCACACCACACCATGGCCAGGCTGCCAGGCCAGGTGACCGACCCGCACCCTCGGCCTCTCCTTCCGCCTATAAAATGCCCTCGGGACGAAAACCCTAAGGACCCGATCAAAAATCCACGAAAGAGTCTATAGCCGTCGTCATCTCCATCCCTAGATCGGGAGGGATCTAAAGCTCTTCCCGGCACCCTGCTGGAGAGGGGAATTCACCCTGGAGGCCTTCTTCATCATCATGCAAGCCTCCGGTGTGATGCGTGAGTAGTTCATCCTTGGACTACGGATCCATGTAGTGGCTAGATGGCTGGTTCTCCTCCTTTGTGCTTTCATGTCTAGATCTTGTGAGCTCCGTTCATGATCAAGATCATCTATTTGTAATTCTGCATGTTGTGTTTGCGGGGATCCGATGGATATTGAGATGCTATTTCAGATTGATTATTGATCCTATCATGTCTTTGTTATTTTTGATCTTGCATGCTTTCCGTTGTTAGTAGCTATCTTGGCCAAGTAGATGCTAGCAACTCCAAGAGTTGGTATTTATGCTCGATAGTGGGTTCATGCCTCTAGTAATCTGGGGAAGTGATAGAAATCTCTAAGGTACTAGATGTGTTGTTGCTAGTAGGGACAAAACAACAATCCTTTGTTCATAGAACAATCATATTGTTTACATTACGCGCAATTCGTAAAGCAATAATCTGTTGCTTGCAACTTAATACTGGAGGCGGTTCGGATGATAACCTGAAGGTGGATTATTAGTCATAGATGCAGTTGGATGGCGGTCTATGTATAATGTTGTAATGCCCAATCAAATCTCAAAGGAGTCAAGATGATTAGTATATGCATATATTTCTTTCTCGATGTTTGTCAATTGCCCCGCTGTAATTTGTTCACCTAGCATGTTATCTATCTTAAGGAGAGCCACCTCTAGTGAACTATGGATCCCGGTCCTTTCTTTTACATACAATCTACAAACTGTTTACTGCTTTGTGTTTACATTCTGCAAACTATTACTTCCTTCCATTCGATATGTTTAATCCTTTGTTTTCAGCAAAACCGGTGAGATAGACAACCTCATCGCAAGTTGGGGACAGAGTCATGTCGTTGTGTTGTGCAGGTCTCCACGTTCTGTCACACCGATTAGTGCGCCATCGTTTAGCTAGCTACACCTTTGGGGTGTTTCCTTGCTCCTACTGGATTGATAACCTTGGTTTCGTACTGAGGGAAAACTTGATGTTGTGCTCATCATACCTTCCTCTTGGGGTTCCCCAATGAGCTCGATATATTTTGGGCCATCAAGCATATTTTTTGGCGCCATTGCCGGGGAGTCAAGGACATCTTCACAAGGGGAGTCCCTCATAACTGATCACCCACAAGTATAGGGGGTGTATTGCAGTATTTTCGATAAGTAAGAGTGTCGAACCCAACGAGGAGCAGAAGGTGCTGGCTAGTGGTATGGATCAGGAATTCTCTGCAAATACTTAGCAAACGGATTTTTAGGGGTTTTAGATAAAGCAAGTAAACAAAGTACGAGTAAATAAAAGACAGTAAGAATGAATGCAGCAAGTGGCCCAATCCTTTATGCAGCAAAGAACAAGCCGGTTGTATTTCTATAGATGACCAAACGTTCTCGAGGACACATGGGAAGATTGTCAAGTGCTTTCTCTTCATATAGTCGATTAATCTTCTCTAGCTTGCTAAGTGTTGTGTGGGTGAACCTTTGCTAATGTACCGTCCCATCCAAGACTTAATACATACTTGTGATTAAACCCCCTTGCAAACATTCGTAAGTACAAGAAAGTAATTAAGGTAAAAACCTAACCACAACTTTAAACTCTAAGACCCTTACGTCCCTTGTGCAATGGTTTCCTAACGGGGGTTCAGGTTTCTGTCACTCCGGCAACCCCTACGATTAGTAGCCAAATAAACAATGCATTCCCCTAGGCCCATATAGGTGAAGTGTCATGTAGTCGACGTTCACATGACACCACTAGAAGAAGTACACCACAACTTAAATAACAATCTATTGAATCTTTCTCAACGCAATTCCACTACTAACAACAAGACTTCTCCCATGTCCTCAAGAACAAAACGAACTACTCACAAGACATCATATGGATCATGATCGGAGATGAAATAATGATGTATAACAATCTGAACATAAACAATAATTCAATTGGTTCACTCAATAGCATCAACTACAAAGAGTAATCAACCCCGGGAAAGTTTCCCCTATGAACTATAGCAAGACTCAACCAATTGTTACAGCAATATGGAGATGGTGATGAGGGTACTGATGGTGATGATGGTGGTGATGATGATGATGATGATGATGATCCCGATGAAGTCCAGCTTGATGGTGGTGTTGATGGCGACGATCTCCCCTCTCCGGGAAGGAATTCCCCCGGTAGAAATCTATCTGCCGGAGAGATCTTTCTCTCTTAGTGTTTTCCGCCCCACATAGGCAGCGGAATCTTTCTGTGGTTGCTCCCCAAGTCTTAGGGTTTTGTGGGGATGATATACGCCAGAGGAGAGGAGCTGGAGTGGGCCAGGGCGGCCACACCACTCCCAGGCACGGCCTAGGCCTGCCCGCGCCATGGGGTGGTGTGGGCCTCCTGTGGCCCACCTCCACTCCATCTTCTGGCATCCTGAGTCTTCTGGAAAAATAGGATTTTCCGTATATTTTCCCGAATTTTCTGATCTTCGCGAATTTTGTCTCCAAACAGCACATTTTCCATCGAATCTCGACCGCAATGTCCATGCTCCAAAAGTCATCAACCATGCAAAAATAGATGAAATAACATAAGTATCACCTCTCAATATGAAATATATCAATGAATAATAGTGAATTAAGACATAGAATAGTGATGCAAAATGGACGTATCAACTCCCCCCAAGCTTAGACTTCGCTTGTCCCCAAGCGAAACTGAGCTCAATAAACATGACCTCAGGTTTATGGAGTGAAGAGTCGATAAAACAATACGGACAAGAAGCATCACATTCATCGAATACATAGATCATAATAGAAGACAACTCACTATTATATAACCAAACTTGCAATGAGTAAAGGAAACACAATAAAGATACATAAAGTGAATTATAATTGGTAATGGCAAACTTAGCTCTTGGTCGAAGAATAGTTGATAATTTGCTAGAGTTCACAAATAGCTGGTTTTTCAATGAAAGCTTTCAAAGTAGTAAACACCAAGATAAGAGCAAATGTGCAAAACAAGGAACAAAAGAAACATGATTGAATAAATTATCATATGAATGAATGAAACACATCAACTCAAAATACTTGCTGAGATAGAAGGGAGTAGGTTTATTGACTCAACTACAAAGTAAAATAAAGGCCCTTCAAAGAGGGAAACAGGGATTGCAAGTCTCATAAAGAGCTCCCAAAAATTATGATACTTACTAGCTTTCAGCTCTCATTGCCCCTATCATAGGCATCTTTAGGTGATTAAGGTTAAAGTGATCAAAAATGAGGATATGCATTGACAAGTTGTAAGTTGAGAATCTCATGTCCCTTGAATACGAGGGTCGCTCCTCATGCTACTCAAGTTTAGTCACCGGTAAGTTCTTGTCATCGTAAGCATATGTGTATCATAGAGAACTGCCAACAGGGTACCCCTTGCCCGATGATACGGAAGAATCCCCATATCAAAATGACAAGGCAAGCAGACAACAAGTATCTCAGCAATCTTCTTATTTACCATGGTAATATGGTGCTTTTTTCTCTATTTCCTCTTTTCATAATATCTCTTTTTTTCTTTTCTTTTTTTTTCAATATCGGACTCTTTTTTTATAAGAAGAATGCTTCATAGATACTCATTATGGTTACACTGCAGGTTTCCACCATGTCAGCATGGATTAGACCAGCAGCCCAGGCGTTTCTCTAACACACATACATAACTCCATGGACTTACAAGCTCCCCTTTCATTTCACACCGACGACATCCATAGACAAAAGAACATGATATCAACTTGGTACAAAGTACCAGTGCAATGTTGGAAGCGTTCCCCATGACAGCATGGTTCTGCTAATTCACAACTTACAAAGAGCAAGCATATACGCAACATAGGTGAGCACAATGGTTCAAGTTTATTAAGTGCAAGAAAGTAAAGTGTGCCATCAAGTTCGTGAGAGCTTTAATCACTATTTTTCACATAACAAGTTTAATTTGGGAGGTAGACAAATCAGGAGTTTACTAGGAATAGCAATAATGCTACTAGGTAGGTATGGTGGACACAAATGGCAAAGGTTTTTGTTTAAAGGAGGTGGATGCACGAGAAGAATACCCTCTCAGTACAGGTTTTTGGCTACCAAGGCTGGGTAGCAAGTACAAGAGTTGAAGGAAACAAACAAACATACAAGTGATAAAAACAAACATGCAATCTTCCTTGGAAGCATAAAAGATCTTAACTAGAGAATACTAGACTTATGAGCAAATCAAGAAATAAAGATGATGAAATTATTTTTCTTTAGAGTACTTCTATCTTTTTCTTTTCAACTCTCAAAAAGGTGTTGCTACTAACCGAGCCAGGTTTGCCAAAACCAACTAAATTAACTCAATGATCCCAAAGTGATACCAATACTAACAACAAGATCAATCATATAACCACGAATTGAAAACTAATATAAGCTATGCAAAAGAGTGAATGATAGAACTTCTCATTAATATTCCATAACGGAAACTCACACAAAGGGATACATATCTAACGAGAGAGGGGACACTTCCATAATGCAAACCATACTACATAATAACTCCTCTATTCATGATATGACTCTACTAATAAGGTAAAAAGATAGAAGATAGTGATATGATACCGTGGTACTCCCCCAAGCTTGGAACAAACCAAGGGGATGCCAAACCTGATGATGAATTACTCCTTAGGTGGTGGTGGTATCCTCTCGATGAGCTCTTTGATTAGCTTCCCCAAGTCCTCAATCTCGAAGGTGAAAGTACGAATCAACTCCGAGTTGTGCTCAATACGGCTCATAATCATTTCAGTTTGTGGATCCCAGCTCTTGTGATTCCTTTTCCATTCTTCCCTCTTGGAGTCTTCTTTTCCTGCATGGTTATGGATAAAGGTATGGAAGGGATTCTTGGTGTGTGGAGGAAGTGACCGTGGAGCCAAAATGTGACGAGGAGCTTTTCCTCCAGTCTGCATCCGCGCAGTCCTTCTAACCCTGGCAGGTTTCGTCACCAGTCCAATGCTTGCAATAGTAGTGCCGGTGTGCGGATGTTGGCCTTGCTCCTCTTCACCTTCACTCTTGATCTCCTTCTCCTTCCCGGGGTCTTGGAGGTCTTCCTCCATGGGCTCCTTCCCTTTATCCTTGGCGGACACCATTGTGCTTCTAAGCTTTCAAAGAGTATGTCCTGACAGAAACAGATCGAAACAAAAACACGACGAAAACACGATATGCAAACCTTGGGGGGTCCGGGGGGTTATATATTACGAAGTTTCATATCAAAAGGAAGGTACTGGGAGAAAACGAGTCGGAGGCGGAGTCCTGGGTGGCCTCGCCACCTGGTGGCGCGGCCAGGGGTGGACCCGCGCCATGCGGTGGTGTGGGCCACCCCAGCTCCGGTTCCATCCCTTTTTCGCTTCGTAGCTTTCCTTATTGACTGAAAACTGCAAAAATATTGTTGGATAGTATTTTCGCGGAACTTTTCTTACCAAAACCATTACCTAGTTGGAAACGGACTCTGCAGGTCTCTGAATTTGGTATTTAGTGGATCCTTCCTGAGTCACCACTTGAATAAAATCAATATCTTCATCTTCATATGCTTATTACTTGAGTCATAAAACCCTTCTCTTCCTTATTACACCATTATCTCCACTTCCTAGAAATTTCTTTCACACAAAACTTCACACAATTCTCATTAGCAACATTAGTATAAGTGAAGAGATAAAACCTTTTGAGTTCAACTTCAACTGAAAACCATCAAAACAAAAGCTACTGTAGCAACTCCTTCTGAAAACCCAAAAAGAATTCAAAAAGGAAATCGAATAAACAAGCAAATGCAAGATTGGCAAAATTTGTCAAAACAGACCAGCAGGTAAAGATCAATTGTTTCGAAAATCTTCTGTTGCTCAAATCAAAAAGTGCAAAACTAACGAAAGTTAAATAACAACCTGGGGCAGAAGCAAAAAACATTACAGCTCAATCCGACATATAGAGATCTCTCACGAATGTTTACGGTGAAGCACAAAAATCTGTTTCGGGACAGCAACTTCCCCAAATCTTACTTCTCTCTCATTAGAGGTTAATCTTGACACAAAAACCAAACAAAACGGATAAGGAGCGGTTATTACCGAAATAATAACTTCCAAGACTCAAAGAAGCAAAAAAAACTAAAAGCAAAAACAAATTGGGTTATCTCCCATAAAGCTCTTTCTTTATAGCCATTAAGATGGGCATGATGATTTTGAAGAAGCTCTCATAGGGATATGAATTGAAGTGAAAGAGAGCATTAAGAAGCAAAACACACACACACATTTAAGTCTAACCCACTTCCTATGCAAGGGGATTTTGTAAACAAACAAGTTATTGAAACCAAAGGCAACTTGCATAAGAAGGCAAAAGAAGTGCAGCATAAAAACTTTCAGCATAAAACGGGGAAACTTGATATTATTGAGATGCATAAGAACACTTTTCCCTCTCTCATAATAACTTTCAGTATCATGCATAAACTTAACAACATAGCTATCACAAGGACTATCATAGCAATGATCACTTATTCTAACAGAAAACACGAGGATACTAGCTCTCATAACACTACTTTGTGAAACAATATTAGAGGTATCCTTACAAAGGATAGTGTGTCCCTCTTTTTCATATTTAGTGACAAAGTCTTTCACACTTGCTATTATAGGTTCATCAACCATTTGTTTATCAGGTTCAACAGCTTTATTCATACTTTCATCTACCATACTAGCCATCATAGAATGTTCCTTTACCTTAACTGGGAAAGGCATTTTCACAATATAAGGTTCAGGTAAAACATGATTAGCAGTATAAACTTCAGTATTTCTTGCAGGAACACTCTTAGCAATATCTTTATAGGGTTCATGATACTTATTCCACTTCTTTTTAGGCACTTCAATATAGGAAGAAAAAGCCTTAAAATAAGAAGCAATAGCTTGAGAGTCTAGACCATAAGCATTTTTAATATTTTGAAAATCGTCAGTTCCCATAAAAGATTCAATGCATTCATAATCATAATTTATACCTGACTTTCTACCTTTGTCATTCTCCCAAGCTTCAGCATAGTCTTGAATACGATCCAGAAGGTCCCAATTAGCTTCTTCTTCCATACGAGTGAATGATCCAGCACAAGAAGCATCCAGTAAATCTTTATCATGTAGAGGGAGCCTTGCATAAAAGTTATTGATAATAATATTGTTGGGGAGCTCATGAATGGGACATTTGAGCATTAGTAACTTCAATCTCCCCCAAGCTTGAGTTGTACTCTCTCCATCAAGAGGCCAAAAGTTGTATATTTGATTCCGATCTTTATGAATCTCACTAGGAGGATAAAACTTTGAATTAAAGAGAGGCACTATTTCCTCCCATTCCAGAGCTTGACCATTCTTCAGCAGCTTATACCAGTCCTCAGTTCTTCCTTTTAGTGATAATAAGAATAACTGAAGGGAATATGCCCGAGAGGTAATAATAAAGTGGTTATTATCTTATTCCATGTTTATGATAAATGTTTATTTTACATGCTAGAATTGTATTGATTCGGAAACATCAATACATGTGTGTTTAATAAACAAAAAGGGTTCCTAGTCATGCCTCTCTTATAGACTAGCTTGTTGATTAACAAGATGATCAAGGTTTCCTGATCATGGACATTGGATGTTGTTAATAACAAGGTCACACCATTGGTGGAATGATGTGATGAACATTCATCTAAAGTATAGCATTACGATCAAGTCATTATGTTTATATTGCTATAACATCATACGAAGTAATCTTTATCCTTAGACCATGAGATCATGTTAATTGCTAACACCGGAAGAGTATCTTGATAACATCAAACGTCACACCATAACAGGGTGACTATAAAGATGGGTTCAGTACTATGAAGGTGTTATGTTGAGGCTCATGGATCAAGAGTGGAATTTGTCAATCCAGATGACGGATAGATATTCTCTAGGCCCTCTCGGTGATATCACATTGAAATAGCTTGCAACCAAGTGATGTGATCACTAGAATGTTATATCACGGGAACGAGAAAAGAGTGCATGTCGGTAACGAGATCAAACTAGGTATGGAGATACCGATGATCGAATCTTGGACATGTAATATATCGCGGGACAAAGGGATTTAGTTACTAGCGTTAAAGGTTCTCACGATCACAGAAGACATCGTTGAATGTGTAGGAGTCAGTATGGATCTCCAGGTCCCGCTGCTGATTATTGATCGGAGAGGGGTCTCGACCATGTCTGCATTATTCGCGAACCGTAGGGTGACACACTTAAGGGATACCGATACCATTTGGAGCAAATATGTTTCAGATAAAGATTTAAGAAAGTGCTGGAATTATTTCAATAGACACCGAAACTGTTTCGGGTGAAATTGCAGAAATTGGTTCTGCATGTAATATTGAAATGTTGCAGGGGGTTTTATGTGAATGTTTGTTAATTAAAGTAATTAACAAAATTCTTAATAAAAATAATAAAAGAGTTTTATTAAATGAGAGAGCATTAAATTTGGAGAAATTTAATGCATTTAAAGTGGAGACTTTAAAAGAGAATGTGAAGGGGCAAATTTATGTGGAGGGAGTTACCACCACATGAATGGAGGAGGTGAAGAGTCACCTCCTCCATGCACCGTCCATGAAGGAGGGGAACCCCCCCTCCTCCTATAAAAGGTCACCCCCTCCACATTTCTCACACACACCTCCTTGTGAAGGATCTCTCTCCCCCTCTAGTATTATTTCCCCATGGTCTCGGATTAGCGAGATACATGTTCCTGGTGGCTTTATCTGGAAAGAAGTTGCTACTTCTGCTGCTTTGCTGGAGCGAGGGACGGAGGTTGTCGGGGTACCGGACGTGTGTGCGATCACGGATGCACCGCTGCTTTGCGGTGCTGGACTTGGTGGTGCTGGAGCTGGATCGGATGGACGTCCGGAGCCGGACTGCTGGACTTCATCACGATCTTGAGATCGGCAAGTGTACGACTACATCAACCACGCAGTTCCTACTCATTAACAAAGCTCGTTGTTCACGAGGGTAAGTTCTGGTTGGATGTATGTCCACCCGCTGCTTTGTACCTAGTAGATAGATCTTGGTGTGTAGTTCACACCGTAGGAAATTTTTGTTTTCTATGTCGGACCCAACAAAGGGTATCGAGCACGATCTATGCGTAGGTGCTTTGCGGGTAGTACACATATGTTGATATGGGTGATGATGATCATGTTATTGCATCTTCTATGTATTTTGGATATTGGTGGCATAGTGGGATGAAGCGCCGACCAACCTTACATGTCATCGACATGAGACCGGTTCCACGATCGACATGCAACTAGTTTTGCATAAGTGGTCGGGTGTCCGCCTCTCCTACTATAGTCAATATCTGATTTACAACGAGTTGCTAATAATTTGGTTATCCTCGTTGTGGTTCATGTTCGTAGGTAAGAACGGTTCTATCTCCGAAAGCCCTAAGCCACGTAAAACTTGCAATTGATAAATTAGAGGCGTCTAGTTTAGATCGTTGCTAGGCTAGTGTATTGATATGGTATTGTTGTAAGTAGATGTATGATAGATACTCTTACAACACACTCAACGTGTAAGTTCCATAGACCTTGGCCTTACACACAAAGGAATGATAGAGATCATACCACGATGCAAGTGATAGAGATCAAATGCATGGACCATATCATCTCACTTTACACATTAGATGTTAGCATCTTATATTGCTAGTTTGGCGCTTTCTGTAGCATTGTAAGATGATCCCTCTTTTAGATATCAAGATAAAAATGTGTTCTTCTTAAGTATGCACCATTTTGTGGATCGTATTTCGAGACATCACGTGATGATCGGGTGTACTCGACTCTACGCTTTCATATAAACGGGTGTAAGACAGTTTTACACATGCGAGTACTAAGGTTCTTACTTGGCGAGCCTAGCATGTATAGACATGGCCTCGGAACATGGACCGAAAGGTTAAGCATGAGTCATATAGTTGATATGATGCCCATATAGATGCTCGCCTTTGAAGCTACATCAACTCACGTGATGATCGGACTTGGTGTAGTGGATTTGGTTCATGTAATCACCAAAAAGGCACGAGGGATGTCGTTTTTGAGTGGGAGTTCATTTCTAATTTGGATTAGTCGAACCAAATTTGTCATAAATTAAATCAAAGTGAATTTGCATAGTTTGTTGTAGTCATTGGCATTCGTTTTCTACCTTATGCTTAGTTTTTATTTGAGATAATAGAACTATAGAATTCTAGATATTTACTTTACGAACTGGTATCGTATTGTTTTGAATGTCAATTTAAAGTTTATAAGTCCTATTGCAAACTTTCAGCAAACTCTATTTACTCTATGAAGTTTAAGAAGTAGTATTAAATCAAGAGTAAGAATTCCAATGTTAGTATCTAAAGTATCATGTTTGCCTCCATGATTATTGATATTCAAAAAGTTGTTTTAATATCAAGATTATATTGGAGCTGGAAATTGTTTCAGAAACCATCATGTGTGAAAGATATTGTGATATCTGAAACAATGTTTTGGTTGCATTATGATAGAGTATAATTTAGCAAAATACATGTTCTCATATTGTATGAGAATTTGTGAAGGATGGAGATGATAGGCATCCGAATCTACCAAAAAGGTTTTGGGAACTGATATTATACTCGCAATTCTTCCTTATAGGCTATAGTAGCTTGATCATGAAAGTTGTCATGATAAGGATGAATAGAAGATGTAAGTAAAATGTTTACTACACTAATAGATTACTAAAGAATGGATTTTTGAAAGAACACCAAACATTTGATGATGGTGATCCACTTCAAAGTGCAAGTCCAAAGGTATTAGTATTTGACTATATACGCTTTGTACCATGTGTCATGTTGATGACACCACTATTGATGTTGATAGATTCTTTTAAAAGAAAAGGAATTGCTGAAAGAGAATCTATAAAATATTTGGCAGAAAATAAAAGGTTGGAGATGTCCAACTTAGGTATATAGAAGATATACATGTTATGGCTATATTCCTTGCTTGTTAAACAATGTGGTTCTTAGGTATTGGATACCGGTATTGGATACCGAATTGGTTGGTATGAAGTGTCATACAGGACAACGCAATTCATGAACTACAATGGCCTAAGTAACCGGCAAGAGAATGAGTGATGATGTTCATCGAAAACAATTAAAGTGTTATTGTGTTTTTCGTTGTCATCAAACCAAGCCTTCAAGATTTGTTTAAATAATTGTTATTTTGTTCCGGTATCATGGGAACAATGGATGTTCAAATAATTACCGTATTCCATAAAGGATGGATGAACTTTTACAAGTCTAGTTGGAGAAATCACATCCATAAACACTATTGCTAAAATGTCGCAAGACAAATGGTTGAAAGATCACTTATGAAGTGACATCGCTGTTTAAATTATATTTGAAAAAAAACATGAAGAAACTCCATGTTGATGGATTTTTGGAGTCTTTGATTTTGATCAATTGACGCATGTGAGACTTTCCTCGAGATAATTGAAACTCCGTCCATAGGCCAGAGAGGAACAGATGACTAGCTCATTAGAAATTGTGCATGCTGATGTGCATAGTCCATTATGTGTAGCCATATGCGATGGATCTTTTTGCTTCATATGCTTTCTCCAAAAATTTGAGTGAATATATCTGTATATTTACTTAATAAGGAAGAAGTATGAAACATTTGAAAGTTGTTCAAAGACTTTCAAGATGAAGTGGAAAATCATTGTAACAAGAAAATAAAGAGTTTATGATTCGATCATAAAGGAAGATATTTGAGTTACATGTTTAGCAAAAACACCTAAGACTTGAGGAATTGTTCCATGATTTGTATTTCCCGATAAACCATAGGAGTATGGCATATTTGAGAGATAAAATCAAACCATGTTTGACATGGTAAGATCAAGGGTGTCATTTATAAAACTGCCATTATGTTTTAAGAATTGAAGCTTTAGAGACTACCGCTTTTACACTGAAAAGAGCACCATCGTGATCCGTTGAAATGACACCATATGAGTTATGGTTTGGAATAAAACCCGAATTGTCTTTTCTTAAATTTTGGTATGATATGCATAAGTAAAATGTTTACAACCAAAGTCGGATAAGCACGTCTTTGTAGGTTATCCCAAAGAATTTGTTGGGAATTTCTCCATAACACCAAGGACAAAAGAGTTTGTCGCTTGGAACGTCAAGTTTCTTGAGAAGGAACTTTTCGTGAAAAGTTAAGTGGGAGGACAATAGAACTTTGATAAGGTTGTTGAACCTTAGCTATATGTGCTAAGTAAGCTTAGCCGGAAAGTGTCCCTGGCGGCCACAATGCTCATGGCTCTCGTGATTACAAAAGGTGTGATCTCGGAGATTAAAGTTCCTATAGAACCGTGTGGGTCGGTAAGAATCAAATAGTAAGATTTGATAAGCAAGTCGTTATTGTTTTGACAATGATGAACTGACTACATGCAAAGAAGCGATGATGGGCCCTGACTCCATAAAATGACTAGAAGTCATAGAATCCGTGATAGTATCCATACACGAGAAATCAAGTTTATAAACTTGGAAGACCCTCCGGAAAGGCGTGAAGCCTATCGGTCGTGTTTGGATCTATAAAGAAATAGACATGGATGTTTGACATCTATGAAATAGTCGACATGTCGGAAAGAAGTTTACGGCAATGTTCAAGGAGTTGACTATGACAAGATATGATCTTTCATAGCGATATATAGTCTTGACGGATTAATGTAGCAACCACTACATATAATTTGGTATATGGTAGTTGAATAAACAAATTAAGGTTATTCTAATAGAACGGTAACCTAGGACATGTACATGACATGGTCCGAAGGGTTTTGTTAATTCAAAGGGTGCTAAAAGGGCATGTAAACTTCAATAGTTGAAGTAAGCATAGCGGAGTTGGAATCTTCACCATGATGAAACTATTAAAAGAGTTTAAATTCATCAGAGATGATGAAGATGCTTGCATTTGCAAGAAATTAAGTGGGAGCTCTGAGACATATTTCTAATACATTATGTAGAGGACATATTGTTGATTGGAAATGATGTATCTTGAATTGACACAAGTTAAGGATTTCATTAAAATAAGATTTCGATGAAAGACTTGGGCAAACCCAGAATATTAGGCATCAATATCTATATGGATAGATTAAGGCGCTAATATGGTTGTGCCAAACATACATATATGAGATATTGAAAGGGTTCAATATGGAAACAACAAGAAAGGTTCTTGCTGCATGGAAAGAATTGTATTCAGATTCAAGTGTTTCAACACTTGGTGAGTAAAATCACATGAAGATTCTGATCGATTATACCATGATACGTATATATCTAGAATGTCCTATGCTCTAAATGTTATGAGCATATACCAGAATGATTCATAAGATGATCATTGGACAATAGTAAAGATATTCTTATGAGCTTTGGAAGAACTAAGAATATATCATGTATAAGTGACAAATAGTTAAAGGTAGTTCATTGTAAAGTGTTACATTGATACTAGTTTTGTCACAAGATACAAATTAAAGTTATCTCAATTTAGACTATGGGTGGCACAATATAATGGAAAGGATGTTCCATGATGGATTTGGATGAGTTCCAAAGTTGAGATATTGTGACGGATACTACACAAAAGCCTAAGTATATAGCTGCTATAATAGCAGCAAAGGAGGGCATTTGTGTTAAGTAGTTTGTTATCAAACTAGGTGTGGTTCAAAGTGGGCTAATACTATGAAGATATATTGTGTGACAATAATATCAACATATTTTGAGCCGAACGAACTAAAGGTCTCACCAGAGGACCAAATTTATACAATGCCATCTCATTTGAGAATGAGTGATGCGTAGAGACGCAAAGACATGCAAATACACACGGATCTGAAACCATCACATCTAGAGATTATGTTAACCACTAGCAATAGCGTATATGCAACACCAGAAAGCCATAGGTGTTCAATACGCAAAGTTTTTCAAACTAGATTATTGACTCTAGTGCAAGTGGGAGACTGAAGGGAATATGCCCGAGACGCAATAATAAAGTGGTTATTATCTTATTCCATGTTTATGATAAATGTTTATTTTACATGCTAGAATTGTATTGATTCGGAAACATCAATACATGTATGTTTAATAAACAAAAAGGGTTCCTAGTCATGCCTCTCTTATAGACTAGCTTGTTGATTAACAAGATGATCAAGGTTTCCTGATCATGGACATTGGATGTTATTAATAACAAGGTCACACCATTGGTGGAATGATGTGATGAACATTCATCCGAAGTATAGCATTACGATCAAGTCATTATGTTTATATTGCTATAACATCATAATGGTAATCTTTATCCTTAGACCATGAGATCATGTTAATTGCTAACACCGGAAGAGTATCTTGATAACATCAAACATCACACCGTAACAGGGTGACTATAAAGATGGGTTCAGTACTACGAAGGTGTTATGTTGAGGCTCATGGATCAAGAGTGGAATTTGTCAATCCAGATGACGGATAGATATTCTCTGGGCCCTCCCGGTGATATCACATTGAAATAGCTTGCAACCAAGTGATGTGATCACTAGAATGTTATATCACGGGAACGAGAAAAGAGTGCATGTCGGTAATGAGATCAAACTAGGTATGGAGATACTGATGATCAAATCTCGGACATGTAATATATCACGGGACAAAGGGATTTAGTTACTAGCATTAAAGGTTCTCACGATCACAGAAGTCATCGTTGAATGTGTAGGAGTCAGTATGGATCTCCAGGTCCCGCTGCTAATTATTGATCTTAGAGGGGTCTCGATCATGTCTGCATTATTCGCGAACCGTAGGGTGACACACTTAAGGGATACCGACACCATTTGGAGCAAATATGTTTCAGATAAAGATTTAAGAAAGCGCTGGAATTATTTCAATAGACACCAAAACTGTTTCGGGTGAAATTGCTGAAATTGGTTCTGCATGTAATATTGAAATGTTGCAGGGGGTTTTATGTGAATGTTTGTTAATTAAAGTAATTAACAAAATTCTGAATAAAAATAATAAAAGAGTTTTATTAAATGAGAGAGCATTAAATTTGGAGAAATTTAATGCATTTAAAGTGGAGACTTTAAAAGAGAATGTGAAGGGGCAAATTTATGTGGAGGGAGTTACCACCACATGAATGGAGGAGGTGAATGCCGGCCATGAAGGAGGAACCCCTCATCCTATAAAAGGCCACCCCCTCCTCACTTCTCACTCACACCTCCTTGTGAAGGATCACTCTCCCCCTCTAGTATTATTTCCCCATGGTCTCGGATTAGCGAGATACATGTTCCTGGTGGCTTTATCCGAAAGGAGTTGCCGCCTTGCTTTGCTGGAGCGAGGGACGGAGGTTGTCGGGTACCGGACGTGTGTGCGATCACGGATGCACCGCTGCTTTGGCGGTGCTGGACTTGGTGGTGCTGGAGCTGGATCTCGATGGACGGCCGGAGCCGACTGCTGGACTTCATCACGATCTTGAGATCGGCAAGTGTATGACTACATCAACCACGAGTTCCTACTCGTTAACAAAGCTCGTTGTCTACGAGGGTAAGTTCTCGTTGGATGTATGTCCATCCGTTGCTTTGTACCTAGTAGATAGATCTTGGCGTGTAGTTCACACCGTAGGAAAAAAAATTCTATGATGCGGACCCAACAATAACTTCTTCTTAACTTGATCTGTAGTAATACCTGCACACTTGAACAACCCGCATAATTCGTGTATAAAGAGCAAATGATCACCGGGATGGACAGTTCCATCCCCAACATAGTAGTTATCCATAACACGATCAATAATTCTTGTAGGTATTTTGAAAACATCATTCTCAGTAGGTGGTGGCTTATCTACTACCTTAGCAGTGGTAATAGCATTACCAAATAAGAAACTCAGTGAATTATCCATAACGAAAATAAAGCAACTAGCAGAAGTAAACAATACTCACAGTAGAAGTTTCCTTTACCAGTTCCACTCTCCAATAGTGCTTCACTCAAGAACGGCGCTTTAAAATAGTCTTGAGGACCCACAAGTATAGGGGGTGTATCACAGTATTTTCGATAAGTAAGAGTGTTGAACCCAACGAGGAGCAGAAGGTGCTGGCTAGTGGTATGGATGAGGAATTCTCTGCAAATACTTAGCAAACGGATTTTTAGGGGTTTTAGATAAAGCAAGTAAACAAAGTATGAGTAAATAAAAGACAGTAAGAATGAATGCAGCAAGTGGCCCAATCCTTTATGCAGCAAAGGACAAGCCAGTTGTATTTCTATAGATGACCAAACGTTCTCGAGGACACATGGGAAGACTGTCAAGTGCTTTCGCTTCATATAGTCGATTAATCTTCTCTAGCTTGCTAAGTGTTGTGTGGGTGAACCTGTGCTAATGTACCATCCCATCCAAGACTTAATACATACTTGTGATTAAACACCCTTGCAAACATCCGTAAGTATAAGAAAGTAATTAAGGTAAAAACCTAACCACAGCTTTAAACTCTAAGACCCTTACGTCCCTTGTGCAATGGTTTCCTAATGGGGGTTCAGGTTTCTGTCACTCCGGCAACCCCTACGATTAGTAGCCAAATACACAATGCATTCCCCTAGGCCCATATAGGTGAAGTGTCATGTAGTCGACGTTCACATGACACCACTAGAAGAAGTACACCACAACTTAAATAACAATCTATTGAATCTTTCTCAACGCAATTCCACTACTAACAACAAGACTTCTCCCATGTCCTCAAGAACAAAACGAACTACTCACAAGACATCATATGGATCATGATCAGAGATGAAATAATGATGTATAACAATCTGAACATAAACAATAATTCAATGGTTCACTCAATAGCATCAACTACAAAGAGTAATCAACACCGGGAAAGTTTCCCCTATGAACTATAGCAAGATTCAACCAACTGTTACAGCAATATGGAGATGGTGAGAGGGTGCTGATGGTGATGATGATGATGATCCTGATGAAGTCCAGCTTGATGGTGGTGTTGATGGCGACGATCTCCCCTCTCTGGGAAGGAATTCCCCGTAAATCTATCCGCCAAGAGATCTTTCTCTCGGTTTTTCGCCCATGACGTGGCATAATCTTTCTGTGGTCGCTCCCCGAGTCTTAGGGTTTCGTGGGGATGATATACGCTAGAGGAGAGGAGCTGGAGTGGTCCAGGGCGGCCACACCACTCCTAGGCGCGGCCTAGGCCTGCCCGCGCCATGGGGTGGTGTGGGCCCCCTGTGGCCCACCTCCACTCCATCTTCTGGCATCCTGAGTCTTCTAGAATAATAGGATTTTCCGTATATTTTCCCGAATTTTCTGATCTTCACGAATTTTTCTCCAAATAGCACATTTTCCATCAGAATCCTGACTGCAGCGGTCCATGCTCCAAAAGTCATCAACCATGCAAAAATAGATGAAATAACATAAGTATCACCTCTCAATATGAAATATATCAATGAATAATAGTGAATTAAGACATAGAATAGTGATGCAAAATGGACGTATAAATAACCAATCTCTTTACTTTGTTATTTTTGTTTTGCTTAGTTTCCTTTTGCTTTGTTTGCTTGTTTCTTTATCAAAAACACACAAAAAATAGTTTTACTAGTTTGCTTTCTTATTTGAAAACACAAAAAAATGACTACTCTTGAAAACACTAAGTTGTGTGACTTCACTAGCACCAACAACAATGATTCCATGTGCACACCTATTTCTCCACCTATTCCCGAAGCTACTTTCTTTGAAATTAAACCTGCTTTGCTCAATCTTGTTATGAGGGAACAATTTTCTGGTATTGGTAATGAAGATGCTACTGCTCATCTAAATAACTTTGTTTAACTTTGTGAGATGCAAAAGCATAGGGATATAGACAGGGATATTATTAAGCTCAAATTGTTTCCTTTCTCTTTAAAAGGAAAAGCTAAAGAATGGTTGAATTCCTTAACTAGGAATAGTATTGATTCTTGGACTAAATGCAAAGATGCTTTCATTGGAAAATACTATCCACCTGCTAAGATTATATCTATGAGAAGTGAAATAATGAAGTTTAAACAATCTGATAATGAGCATGTTGCTCAAGCTTGGGAAAGAATGAAATCTTTGGTAAAGAATTGTCCTACTCATGGACTGACTACTTGGATGATCATCCAAACTTTTTATGCAGGATTGAACTATTCTTCAAGGAACCTATTAGATTCTGCTACTGCAGGTACCTTTATGACCATCACTTTGGGTGCTGCAACAAAACTTCTAGACAATATGATGGTTAATTATTCTGAATGGCATACTGAGATAGCTCCACAAGGTAGGAAGGTAAATTCTGTTGAGGAAACTTCCTCCTTGAGTGATAAGATTGATATTATTATGTCTATGCTTGTGAATGGGAAAGCCCATATTGATCCAAATAATGTTCCTTTAGCCTCTTTGGTGGCTCAAGAGGAGCAAGTTGATGTGAACTTCATAAGAAATAACAATTTTGGCAACAATGCTTATGGTAATAACAATTATAGGCCCTACCCTCCTAATAATACTTATGGCTATAATGGTAAACCTGGATTGCCTAGTGAAGGAAGAATTTTAGAAGTTGAAAGAGCCACTAAAAACTTCATGCAAATGCAATATGAGCAAAATAAACTATTCACTAAAACTATGGAGGAACAATCTACCATTTTGAAAAACATTAGCCATCAACTTGAGAGTCTAAATAGGGAAATTCCTAGTTTACAATTGAAACTCTCTAATGCTGAAAGAAATATATCATCTTTGTTTGAAGCTCAATCCTCTTTGATCAATAAAATGGCTGCTAAACCTTAAACTAATGATAATCCCTTTGTAGCTACTAATGCTATACAAGTAAGAATTGATGAAAATGTTAGACTATTAGCTGAATTACATGCTAAGTGGGAAAGAGAAGATAAAATTGCTAGAAACATTAGTGTTTCTACTATTACCACCACTAGTGTTGAGGCTAGTAATAGTTCTACTACTTTAAATGATAATTTTGATTTTGATCTTGATGGTTGCAATATATATTAAGTTCCTACAAAAGCTTGCTAAAAGTCCTAATGCTAGTGCTATGAACATGGCCTTTACAAAACACATTACTGATGCTCTCATAAAGATTAAAGAAGAAAAGATGAAACATAAAGCTTCTATTCCTATTAAACAAGAAGATGGTTGGGAACCCATCATTAAGATGAAAGTGAATGACTTTGATTTCAAAGCTTTATGTGATCTTGATAGTAGTGTTCCTATTATGCCTAGAAGGATTTATGATATGCTTGATTTGCCTCCACTTGAAGATTGTTATTTGAATGTCCCACTTGATGATAATGCTAAAAAGAAACTCATGGGGAGTCTTAATGATGTTCTTATTATAGTTACCAATGCCTATGTCCCCGTTGATTTCTATGTTTTGGATGTTGAATGCAATGCTTCTTGTCCTATTACTTTGGGAAGACCTTTTCTTAGAACGGTTGGTGCCATTATTGATATGAAAGAAGGCACCATTAAATATCAACTCCCACTCAAGAAAGGTATAGAACACTTCCCTAAGAAGAGAGAGAAGATTTCTTTTGCTTCTCCTATGAAAACAAAATTTGGTTTTAATGCTTCTTCATTTGAGAACACTTGATTCTTTTTCTTGCTTCTTATGCCTAACTTAAAGGCGTTAAAGAAAAGTACTTATTGGGAGATAACCCAAAAGTTTTAGATGAGTCTTGGAAGTTATTACTTCAGTAATAACCGCTCCTTATCCTTTTTATTTGCTTTTTGTGCCAAGACTAACCTCTAATGAGAGAGAAGTAATGATTGGCAAAGTTGCTGTCCCGAAACAGATTTCTGTGTTTCACCATAAAAATTCGTAAGTAAGGGGCATGAGATTTCGGTTTATAACTTGTCAAGCATATCCTCTTAGTTGTGTCACTTTAACCTTAATCACTTCAAGATGCTTATGATAGGGGCAATGAGAGCTGAAAGCTATAAGTACCATAATTTTTGGAAGCTCTTTATGAGACTTGAATCCCTACTTCCTTTTATGAAGGCCTTTCTTCCACCATTATATTGAGTCTCCACCTTCTACCTTTATGCACCTACTTTGAGAGCATAGTGGTCATTCTTAGTTCTATGTGCATTGTCCCAAGACTAGTTGATTGATGCATAACTTGATATTGCATGTTTTAAACTATTTGTATCTAGTCACTCTTATGAACTTTGAAGGTGTCCTATGCATTTATATTTGCTACTCTATGAGGGACAAGCTGAATACTATTATGCAATGTTTTCTTTATGTGAAACAAACAAACGTCTCGCAAAGCATTGTTATTCATGAATCTTTTGTGTGTACCTTTTCATGTTGCATCATAGTTTCTTTGTCTTATTGCTAGAACTTTGTCTTTCATGTTATGATTGAAGTACTATGATCCCAGCTTTGAATGTTTTACAAATACTTTGATCAAGTCTTTGATGGTGCATGTCACCTCAAAAATTGTTCTTTCTTTTTATCACTTACCTACTCAAGGACGAGCAGGAGTTAAGCTTGGGGATGTTGATACATTGCAAATGTATCTATAATTTTTTATGTTACATGCTTGGTTTTATCCACTTTCTTGTGTTTTGTCCACACTTTGGAGTACTTTTCATATGATTTCTTAGACTAACCTATTAACAAGAGCCACAGTCCCAGCTACCTGTTTTCTGCTGTTTTTGGTTCCAGGAAAGTCAGAAAATGAATATTCTCGGAATTGGACGGGACAAAAGCCAAAGTGCCTATTTTTCCGTTAGTCATCAGATGCCAGAATATGAGACGGAGAAGGAGGGCTGGGCCACACACCACTGGCCTCACGGCCAGGCTGGCCAAGGCTGGGGTGGTCCGCCGACCCCAAAGACCCCTCGGCCTCTCCTTCCGCCTATAAAATGCCCTCGGGACTAAAACCCTAAGGACCCGATCAAAAATCCACGAAAGAGTCTGTAGCCGTCGTCATCTCTATCCCTAGATCGGGAGGGATCTGAAGCTCTTCCCGTCACCCTGCCGGAGAGGGCAATTCACCCTGGAGGCCTTCTTCATCATCATGCAAGCCTCCGGTGTGATGCGTGAGTAGTTCATCCTTGGACTACGGATCCATGTAGTAGCTAGATGGCTGGTTCTCCTCCTTTGTGCTTTCATGTCTAGATCTTGTGAGCTCCGTTTATGATCAAGATCATCTATTTGTAATTCTGCATGTTGTGTTTGCGGGGATCCGATGGATATTTAGATGCTATTTTAGATTGATTATTGATTCTATCATGTCTTTTCTATTTGTGATCTTGCATGCTTTCTGTTGTTAGTAGCTATCTTGGCCAAGTAGATGCTAGCAACTCCAAGAGTTAGTATTTATGCTCGATAGTGGGTTCATGCCTCCGTAACTGGGAAGTGTAAATCTCTAAGGTACTAGATGTGTTGTTGCTACTAGGGAGAAAACAACAATCCTTTGTTCATAGAACAATCGTATTGTTTACATTACACGCAATTCATAAAGCAATAATCTGTTGCTTGCAACTTAATACCGGAGGGGGTTCAGATGATAACCTGAAGGTGGATTATTAGTCATAGATGCAGTTGGATGGCGGTCTATGTATAATGTTGTAATGCCCAATCAAATCTCAAAGGAGTCAAGATGATTAGTATATGCATATATTGCTTTCTCGATGTTTGTCAATTGCCCCGCTGTAATTTGTTCACCCAACATGTTATCTATCTTAAGAAGAGCCACCTCTAGTGAACTATGGATCCCGGTCCTTTCTTTTACATACAATCTACAAACTGTTTACTGCTTTGTGTTTACTTTCTGCAAACTATTACTTCCTTCCATTCGATACATTTAATCCTTTGTTTTCAGCAAAACCGGTGAGATTGACAACCTCATCGCAAGTTGATGATAGAGTTCTGTGCTTGTGTTGTGCAGGTCTCCACTTTGCTGCTGGCACCGGTAGTGCGCCCTGCCATCATTCAGCTAGCTACACCTTTGGGGTGTTTCCTTGCTCCTACTGGATTGATAACCTTGGTTTTGTACTGAGGGAAAACTTGCTGATGTGCTCATCATACCTTCCTCTTGGGGTTCCCCAACGAGCTCGATATATTTTGGGCCATCACCTTTTCATGTTGCAACATAGTTGCTTTGCCTTATTGTTAGAACTTTGTCTTTCATGTTATGATTGAAGTACTATGATCCTAGCTATCAATGTTTTACAAATAGTTTGATCAAGTTTATGATGGTGCATCTCACCTCAAAAATTATTCTTTCTTTTTATCACTTACCTACTCGAGGACGAGCAGGAGTTAAGCTTGGGGATGTTGATACGTTGCTAACGTATCCATAATTTTTGATGTTCCATGCTTTGTTTTATCTACTTTCTTATGTTTTGTCCACACTTTGGAGTACTTTCTATACACTTTCTTGGACTAACCTATTAACAAGAGCTACAGTGTCAGCTGCCTGTTTTCTACTGTTTTTGGTTCCAGGAATGTCAGAAAATGAATATTCTCAGAATTGGACGGGACAAAAGACAAAGTCAGTTTTTCACCGAGGGACACAAGGAGCCAGAATACGAGACGGAGAGGGGCCAGAGGGCGGTCACACCACCTGGCCGTGCGGCCCGGCCTAGCCCGCGCCAGGGGGTGGTCTGGCCGCCTCCGGCACCCCCTCGGCCTCCCCTTTCGCCTATAAGATGCCTCCAATACAGAAACCCTAAGTACCCGATCAAAATTCCACGAAAGAGTCTGTAGCCGCCGTCATCTCCATCCCTAGATCGAGAGGGATCTGAAGCTCTTCCCGACACCCTGCCAGAGAGGGGAATTCACCTTGGAGGCCTTCTTCATCACCATGCAAGCCTCCGGTGTGATGCGTGAGTAGTTCATCTCTGGACTAGGGGTCCATGTAGTAGCTAGATGGCTGGTTCTCCTCCTTTGTGCTATCATGTTTAGATCTTGTGAGCTCCGTTCATGATCAAGATCATCTATTTGTAATTCTACATGTTGTGTTTGCGGGGATCCGATGGATATTGAGATGCTATTTCAGATGATTATTGATTCTATCATGTCTTTTTTATTTGTGATCTTGCATGCTTTCTGTTGTTAGTAGCTATCTTGGCCAAGGAGATGCTAGTAACTCCAAGAGTTAGTATTTATGCTCGATAGTGGGTTCATGCCTCTAGTAATCTAGGGAAGTGACATAAATCTCTAAGGTACTATATGTGCTGTTGCTACTAGGGAGAAAACAACAATCCTTTGTTCATAGAACAATCATATTGTTTACTTTACACGCAATGCATAATGCAATTATCTGTTGCTTGCAACTTAATACTGGAGGGGGTTCGGATGATAACCTGAAGGTGGATTATTAGTCATAGATGCAGTTGGATTACGGTCTATGTATAATGTTGTAATGCCCAATCGGATCTCAAAGGAGTCAAGATGAGTAGTATATGCATGATTGCTTTCTCGATGTTTGTCAATTGCCCCGCTGTAATTTGTTCACCCAACATGTCATCTATCATAAGGAGAGCCACCACTAGTGAACTATGGACCCCGGTCCTTTCTTTTACCATCAATCTACAACTGTTTACTTTTTCTGTTTACTTTCTGCAAACTATTACTTGTTTCCACTCGATACGTTTAATCCTTTGTTTTTAGCAAAACCGGTGAGATTGACAACCTCATCGTAAGTTGGGGAAAAAGCTCTGTGGTTGTGTTGTGCAGGTTTCCACGTTGCTGCTGGCACCGGTAGTGCGTCCTGCCAAAGTCCAGTTAGCAACACCTTTGAGGTGTTTCCTTGCTCCTACTAGATTGATAACCTTGGTTTCATAACTGAGGGAAAACTTGTTGTTGTGCTTATCATACCTTCCTCTTGGGGTTCCCCAACGTGCTCGATATATTTTGGGCTAAGCAGGCGCTCATGTGGATAAGCTGTGGGTCCGATGCTGATCTGGATAAGTGGAGAGATGTGTTCACTACGGGAACTGGCTGAATGCGGTCCCACATTTCAGCATGTAACGGCAAGGGTCCACTACGGGACCCGACAGAATGTGGCTCTACTTGTCAGGACGTAAGGGCGAGGTCCCACTATGGGGCCTGACTGACCGCGGCCCCACTTGTCAGCACATAACGGCAAGACTGACCGACAGCAAGTTTTCAGACCGTGTGAGAGTCTCGTACAAGGAGATGGGCAAAAGGGAGGAAAAGTTAAGCGGCTGGGGAAAACTGAGGACAACTAACGAACCGAGGGCACGCAAATAGAAATACCATAAAACAACGACTAGACAAGATCTCACAAACAAAAAAATAAAATGTTGGGGCAACAACATGACATGCCTAACAAGAAAAGTATGATATAACTCTCGAGTGATGTAGAAGAACAATGACGAAACAAAGACTCATGGTAGCAATCACACACATCACTCCACCACTTGGACATAGGAGGACATCATCCCGCCACTAGACCACCTCTTGTCCTCTCCCAAGGATCACTCAGCACCCAAGCAGGACCTTCAGGAAGGGGCCGGCATCGACACACTTTTACTGCCCGAACTAGTGAATTGATTTTAGGGTTTCCCTCGGCACTCAACATGGAATAGAATAGGCATAGCCCTGATGCCCACAAGTGTCTCCACGTCAGCACCAGGCATGCTAGCAGGGATTTATCTTGATCCCCAAAACCGTTACCAAAAAATCCAGAACCATAGGTGCGTGGCGGGAAGCCTAGCCGTATTCTCATGTAGGACATGCACCATCCATGACCCGGCATTGATGCACTCGCCTTGCTAGAACAAGGCTCGCCAAGCCAGATTTTAGCCCAAACGCAAATCAGTATGGGAGGTCCAAAGAGGAGGCCAGCCGACAAAGGGTGACTACTGTGAGCTGCTATGCCCGCACATCGTGCTAGGCTTGCATCCCGTCAGGCCCAGATCTAGGCCCACCTAGCCCGAATTTTAGCCATGAGCACTAGACGTGCGGGCGCCAATGCCACCGCCTTGATACTGACGTTCGCCCCTTTATCCTCATGTCGCCATTCCCCGCCGCAGTAAACCTAGATAGTCAAATCCGGTTGAGACGAAATCGTTGACGCCTACCATGAAAGCCTCCACACGGGCATTTGAAGGAAATATGCCCTAAGAGGCAATAATAAAGTTGTTATTATGTATTCCTTGTATATGATAGATGTTTATTTTGCATGCTATAATTGTATTGATAGGAAACATCAATACATGTGTGTTTAATAAACAAAAAGGGTTCCTAGTCATGCCTATCTTATAGACTAGCTTGTTGATTAACAGGATGATCAAGGTTTCCTGATCATGGACATTGGATGTTGTTAATAATAAGGTCACGGCATTTGTGAAATGATGAGATGAACATTCATCCGAAGTATAGCATTACGATCAAGTCATTGTGTTTATATTGCTATAACATCATACGAAGTAATCTTTATCCTTAGACCATGAGATCATGTTAATTTCTAACACCGGAAGAGTATCTTGATAACATCAAATGTCACACCGTAACAGGGTGATTATAAAGATGGGTTCGATTACTGAAGGTGTTATGTTGAGGCTCATGGATCAAGAGTGAATTTGTCAATCCGGATGACGGATAGATATACTGGGCCCTCTCGATGATATCACATTAGGATAGCTTGCAAGCAAGTGATGTGATCACTAGAATGTTATATCACGGGAACAAGAAAAGAGTGCATGTCGGTAACGAGATCAAACTAGGTATGGAGATACCGATGATCGAATCTCGGACATGTAATATATCGAGAGACAAAGGGATTTAGTTACAAGTGTTAAAGGTTCTCACGATCACAGGAGTCATCGTTGAATGTGTAGGAGTCAGTACGGATCTCGTGTCCCGGCTGATTATTGATCGGAGAAGGGTCTCGATCATGTCTGCATTATTCGCGAACCGTAGGGTGGCACACTTAAGAGTTACCGGACACCATTTTGGAGCACATACGTTTCAGACGAAAGAATTGCAAAGCGCAGGAATTGTTTCAAAAGAAACCGGAAATTGTTTCGGGTGAAATTGCGTAGTGGTTCGCATGTGATATTGAAATATTGCAAGGGGCTATATGTGAATGTTTGTTAATTAAAGTAATTAACAAAATTCTGAATAAATTTAATAAAATAGTTTTATTAAATGAGAGAGCATTAAATTTGGAGAAACTTAATGCATTTAAAGTGGAGACTTTAAAAGGGAATGTGAAGAGGCATTTAATGTGGGGGGGTTACCACCACATGAATGGGGGAGGTGAGGGGTCACCCCCCCCCATGCGCCGACCATGGAGAGAGGAGGCACCCCCCCTCCTCCTATAAAAGGCCACCCATTCCTCCTTCATCCTCACACCTCCTTGTGAAGGATCTCTCTCCCCCTCTAGAATTATTCCCCCATGGTCTCAGATTAGCGAGATACATGTTCCGGTGGCATTTCATCCGAAGGAGTTGCTTCGCTGGATCGCTGGAGCGAGGAGGTGGAGGTTGTCTAGTGGCTTGAACGTGTGCGAAAAGCGGATGCGCTGCTGAGTTGCGGCGCTCGGACTTCCTCACGATCTTGAGATCGGCAAGTGTACGACTACATCAACCACGAGTTCCTACTCGTTAACAAAGCTCGTTGTCTACGAGGGTAAGTTCTCGTTGGATGTATGTCCACCCGTTGCTTTGTACCTAGTAGATAGATCTTGGCGTGTAGTTCTCATCAGAGAAAATTTTTGTTTTCTATGTCATGACCCAACAGTGGTATCAGAGCCTGATCTATGCGTAGGTGCTTAGCACGGGTAGTACACATATGGTTGATATGTGGGCGATGATGATCATGTTATTGCATCTTCTATGTACTTTGGATATTTCTGGCATAGTGGGATGAAGCGGCCCAGACCAACCTTACATGTCATCGTACATGAGACTAGTTCCACGACTGACATGCAACTTGTTTTGCATAAGTGGCTGGCGGGTGTCTGTCTCTCCTACTATAGTCAATATCTGATTTACAACGAGTTGCTAATAACTTAGTTATCCTCGTTGTGGTTCATGTTCGTAGGTTAGACAGGTTCTATCTCCGAAAGCCCTAAGCCACGTAAAACTTGCAATTGATAAATTAGAGGCGTCTAGTTTAGATCGTTGCTGGGCTAGTGTTTTGATATGGTATTGTTGTAAGTAGATGTATGATAGATACTCTTACAACTCACTTAACGTGTAAGTTCCATAGACCTTGGCCTTACACACAAAGGAATGATAGAGATCATACCAGGATGCAAATGATAGAGATCAAATGCATGGACCATATCACCTCACTTCACACATTAGATGTTAGCATCTTATATTGCTAGTTTGGCGCGTTTGGTAGCATTATAAGATGATCCCTCATTTAGATATCAAGATAAAATGTGTTCTTCCTTAAGTATGATCCGTTTTGTGGATCGTGTTTTGAGGCATCACGTGATGATCGGGTGTTCTCAACTCTACGCTTTCATACAACGGGTGTAAGACAGTTTTACACACGCAAATACTAAGGTTCTTACTTGACAAGCCTAGCATGTACAGACATGGCCTCGGAACACGGACCGAAAGGTTAAGCATGAGTCATATAGTTGATATGATGCCCATATAGATGCTCGCCTTTGAAGCTACACCAACTCACGTGATGATCGGACTTGGTGTAGTGGATTTGGTTCATGTAGTCACCAAAAGGACACGAGGGATGTCGTTTTTGAGTGGGAGTTCATTAGTAATTTGGATTAGTTGAACTCAATTTATCATAAACTTAGTCTAAATATACTTTACAAATTCTGTTGTAGATGGCACCACCTGCTTTTAATTTCAATGTGTTCATGGAGAAAGAGAAACTTGCTGCGAATGGTAGCAACTTCACAAACTGGGCTATGAATTTGAGGATTCTCCTCACTGCTACACAAAAGCAATATGTGCTAGATGCGCCGCTAGGCCCCCCCACCAGCTCCTGATGCCCCTGACGAGGAAAAGAACGTCTATATAACTCGTCAGGAGGACCACAACTTAGTTCATTGTGGCATACTGTATGGGATAGAGCCAGAACTTCGAAAGCGTTTCGAAAATGGCAATGCCTTTGATACCATGGGAGAATTGAAAATGATTTTCGATACCCATGCTGCCGTAGAGAGTTATAATGCTACAGAAAAGTTCTTTAGCTGCATGATGGAGGAAAACATCTCCGTTAGTGAGCACGTACTCAAAATGTCTGGGTACGCCGATAAGCTTGTGTCCTTGGGAATAACGATTCCCATTGACTTAGGCATACATCGTATTATCCAATCTCTGCCACCTAGCTACAAGAGCTTCGTGATGAACTATAATATGCAGGGCATGAAGAAGTCTCTTCTCGAGCTTCTGTCAATGCTTAAGACCGCAGAAGTGGAGATTAGGAAAGAACATCAAGTGTTGATGATCAATAGGACCACCGGTTTCAAGAAGGAAAAGAAAGGCAAGCACAAGGGAAAGAAGGGTGGCAAGTCTGTTGCCGCGCTTGAAAAGAAACCCCGAGTTGGCCCTAAGTCTGACACCGAGTGCTACTATTGCAAGGGGACTGGCCATTGAAGCGAAGAATCGCCCAAGTATTTGGCGGACAAGAAGTCCGGCAAGGCAAACAAAGGTATATGTGATATACATGTTATTGATGTGTACTTGACTAGTACTCGCAGTAGCACCTGGGTATTTGAGACCGGATCTGTTGCTAATATATGTAACTTTCGTGGCTGCGGAACAAGTTTACAACTAGCAAGGGATGAGGTCACGATGCGGGTCGGCAATGGATCAAGAGTTGATGTGATCGCCGGAACGCTGCCTCTCCATATGCCATCGGGATTAGTTATAAACCTAAATAATTGTTATTTGGTGCTTGATCGAGCATGAACATTGTATCCGGATCGTGTTTGATGCAAAGTGGTTATTCATTTAAGTCTGAAAACAATGGTTGTTCGATTTATATGAATAATATATTTTATGGTCATGCACCTATGTTGAATGGTTTATTTCTGTTGGATCTCAATAGTAGTATTACGCATATTCATAATGTTGATGCTAAAAGAATTAAACTTGATAATGATATATCTACATATATGTGGCACTGCCGTCTAGGTCATATTGGCGTTAAACGCATGAAGAAACTAGATTCTGATGGACTTTTGGAATCACTTGATTTTGAATCATTTGATACATGTGAGCCATGCCTTATGGGCAAGATGACTAGAACGCCGTTTTCCGGTTCAATGGAACGGGCGACAGATTTATTGGAAATCATACATACTGATGTGTGTGGACCAATGAGTGTGTCGGCGCGAGGTGGATATCGTTATTTTCTTACTTTCACGGATGATTTGAGTAGATACGGGTATATCTATTTGATGAAACACAAGTCTGAAACTTTTGAAAAGTTTAAGGAATTTCAGAATGAAGTGGAAAATCATCGTAATAGAAAGATCAAATTTCTACGGTCTGACCGTGGAGGAGAGTATCTAAGTTACGAGTTTAGCACACATATGAAAGAGTGTGGAATAGTTTCACAACTCACGCATGCCGGAACACCACAACGTAATGGTGTGTCGGAGCGTCGTAATCATACCTTATTGGATATGGTTCGATCTATGATGTCTCTGACTGACTTGCCACTGTCATTTTGGGGTTATGCACTGGAAACAGCTGCATTCACTTTAAATAGGGCACCATCTAAATCCGTTGAAAAGACACCGTATGAATTATGGTTTGGAAACAAACCTAAGCTGTCATTTCTTAAAGTTTGGGGATGCGATGTTTATGTGAAGAAATTTCAATCAGATAAACTCGAACCCAAAGCGGAAAAATGCGTCTTCATAGGATACCCTAAGGAAACAATTGGGTATACCTTCTATCACAGATCCGAGGGCAAGGTCTTTGTTGCCAAGAATGGATCCTTTCTTGAGAAGGAGTTTCTCGCGAAAGGTGTGAGTAGTCGGAAGGTAGAACTCGAAGAGGTTATTGAACCTTCTCTTCATGGAATGGCGAGTGTCGCAGCACCGGAAGTTGTTTCGGAGTTGACTTCACCTGATGAAGAGAGAGCTAATGATAATGATCATGAAACTCCAAAAGAGGACACTACCGAACCTCGCAGGTCAAGCAGGACACGTGCAGCTCCTGAACTCGTGGCGGAATCCTGCTGAATTTCATGGTTGATGAAATAGATGACCCTGCGACGTATGAAGAAGCGATGATGAGCCCTGATTCCAACAAATGGCTAGAAGCCATGAAATCATAGATGGAATCCATGTATGAAAACTAGGTTTGGACCTTGGTGGACTTACCTCACGATCAAAAGGCTGTTGAGAATAAATAGATTTTCAAAAGAAAAACTAATGCTGATGGTAAAGTAACCATCTATAAGGCTCGACTTGTCGCAAAGGGGTTTCGACAAATTCAAGGAGTTGACTACGATGAGACATTCTCTCCCGTAGCGATGCTTAAGTCAGTTAGGATTATGTTAGCAATTGTTGCATATTTCGATTATGAAATATGGCAGATGGATGTCAAAACTGTGTTCCTCAATGGTAAGATTGAAGAAGAGTTGTATATGATACAACCTAAGGTTTTTTGTCGATCCTAAGGATGCTAATAAGGTGTGCAAACTTCAGCGATCCATCTATGGACTGAAGCAAGCATCACGAAGTTGGAATCTCCGCTTTGATGAGGTGATCAAAGAGTTTGGATTTGTCCAAACTTATGGAGAGGCTTGTATTTACAAGAAAGTGAGTGGGAGCAATGTGGCATTTCTGATATTATATATGGATGACATATTATTGATTGGAAATGATTTAGATCTTTTAAATAGTGTTAAAAGTTATCTAAACAGCAAATTTTCGATGAAAGACCTTGGTGAAGCTTCATATATATTAGGCATTAAAATCTATAGAGATAGATCAAGACGCCTAATTGGGCTATCAGAGAGTACATACCTTGATAAGATATTAAAGAAGTTTAATATGGACGGAAGTAAGAAGGGGTTCTTACCTATGTTGCAAGGCAAGACATTGAGTAAGACTCAAAGTCCGGCTACGGCGGAAGAAAGAGAGATAATGGATAAGATCCCCTATGCCTCAGCCATAGGCTCTATAATGTATGCCATGCTATGTACAAGACCGGATGTGGCACATGCTATTAGTTTGACTAGTAGGTACCAATCTGATCCAGGTTCGGAACACTGGATAGCGGTCAAGAATATCCTTAAGTACTTGAGAAGAACTAAGGATATGTTTCTTTTATACGGAGGTGAAGAAGAGCTAGTCGCTAAGTGTTATGTCGATGCTAGCTTTGACACTGATCCGGATGACTCTAAGTCTCAATCCAGATACGTATTTCTCTTGAACGGAGCAGCAGTTAGTTGGAGGAGCGACAAACAACCTGTGGTAGCTGGATCAACAACGGAGGCGGAATATGTTGCTGCTTCAGAAGCAGCGCAGGAAGCGGTTTGGATGAAGGAGTTCATTACGGAACTGGGTGTGGTTCCCAGTGTGTTGGACCCGATGGTGATCTATTGTGACAACAATGGAGCCATAGCCAACGCAAAGGAACCAAGGTCTCACAAGAATTCCAAGCATATTAAGCGCCGGTTTCACTCCATCCGCGAGCATGTCAAGGATGGAGATATAAAGATTTGTAAAGTGCACACGAAACTGAATGTAGCAGATCCGTTGACTAAAGTACTCCCTAGGACAAAACATGATCAACACCAGAACTCCATGGGTGTTAGATTTATCACTATGTGAACTAGATTATTGTCTCTAGTGCAAGTGGGCGACTGAAGGAAATATGCCCTGAGAGGCAATAATAAAGTTGTTATTATGTATTCCTTGTATATGATAGATGTTTATTTTGCATGCTATAATTGTATTGATAGGAAACATCAATATATGTGTGTTTAATAAACAAAAAGGGTTCATATTCATGCCTCTCTTATAGACTAGCTTGTTGATTAACAGGATGATCAAGGTTTCCTGATCATGGACATTGGATGTTGTTAATAACAATGTCACAGCATTTGTGAAATGATGTGATGAACATTCATCCAAAGTATAGCATTACGATCAAGTCATTGTGTTTATATTGCAATAACATCATACGAAGTAATCTTTATCCTTAGACCATGAGATCATGTTAAATGCTAACACCGGAAGAGTATCTTGATAACATCAAACGTCACACCGTAACAGGGTGACTATAAAGATGGGTTCAGTGCTACGAAGGTGTTATGTTGAGGCTCATGGATCAAGAGTGGAATTTGTCAATCCAGATGACGGATAGATATACTCTGGGCCCTCTCGGTGATATCACATTAGGATAGCTTGCAAGCAAGTGATGCGATCACTAGAATGTTATATCACGGGAACGAGAAAAGAGTGCATGTCGGTAACGAGATCAAACTAGGTATGGAGATACCGATGATCGAATCTCGGACATGTAATATATCGAGAGACAAAGGGATTTAGTTACAAGCGTTAAAGGTTCTCACGATCACAGGAGTCATCGTTGAATGTGTAGGAGTCAAGACGGATCTCCGTGTCCATTGCTGATTATTGATCGGAGAAGGGTCTCGATCATGTCTGCATTATTCGCGAACCGTAGGGTGGCACACTTAAGAGTTACCGGACACCATTTTGGAGCACATATGTTTCAGACGAAAGAATTGCAAAGCGCAGGAATTGTTTTAATAGAAACCGGAAATTGTTTCGGGTGAAATTGCAGAAAGTGGTTCTGCATGTGATATTGAAATATTGCAAGGGGCTATATGTGAATGTTTGTTAATTAAAGTACGTGCATTTAAAGTGGAGACTTTAAAAGGGAATGTGAAGAGGCATTTTAATATGGGGGGGGTTACCACCACATGAATGGGGGAGGTGAGGGGTCACCCCCCCCCCCATGCGCCGGCCATGGAGAGAGGAGGCACCCCCCTCCTCCTATAAAAGGCCACCCATTCCCTCCTTCGTCCTCACACCTCCTTGTGAAGGATCTCTCTCCCCCTCTAGAATTATTCCTCCATGGTCTCGGATTAGCGAGATACATGTTCCCGGTGGCATTTCGTCTGGAAGGAGTTGTTGCTTCCGCTGGATCGCCGGAGCGAGGAGGTGGAGGTTGTCCGGTGACTTGAACGTGTGTGCGAGTGCGGATGCGCTGCTGAGTTGCGGCGCTCGGACTTCCTCACGATCTTGAGATCGGCAAGTGTACGACTACATCAACCACGAGTTCCTACTCATTAACAAAGTTCGTTGTCTACGAGGGTAAGTTCTCGTTGGATGTATGTCCACCCGTTGCTTTGTACCTAGTAGATAGATCTTGGCGTGTAGTTCTCATCGTAGGAAATTTTTTGTTTTCTATGCTGCGGACCCAACAGCATTTTCCTGGGGTACCACCGCACCACCAACATCATGCGCAACTGACACTGTCGCCTTGGTCGCGCCATCTCCGTCCACGTCCATGATGTCGCCGCATCGACCACGCCATCTTCGTCCACGTGCATACTTTTTCCGCAGGAGAAGCCTGGCCACCAAGAGAACCACGTTACGAGACACCCTGCGTCTGTGTCGGAAGCTCGGGCTCACTCGGCTATGTCCTCCGATAGAGGCGATGGGAGGGGAAGGGGCCAATGGCGCAGAATCTAGGGTTTCCCTGTGTCAGCTCGGAGAAGGACACGGAGTATGGGGATGTCCTTGAACCTTGGAGCAACTCTAGCAGTCGCGCTATCGCACGACGCGCTAAGTTCACTTTACAGCCAGCTGCATCCCGATATTGCACGCAGCGCCAGCTTTTCCTCCACCGAGCGCGCTAACATGCAGGGCGTGACGGCAGGGCAAAAATGCCCCTCCTCTCGTGTGCGCTAAAATGCAGCACGGCACCGACGCAAATAGATTTCACAATCAACAATAAATTAAACTAGATCAAACAAACCCAAAATAAGTCAACGATAAATTGTCTAGTTATTATTACAACACAAACAAATAATTTAACAAATACAATAAATTTTTCACCGACAAATACAACAAGTTATTCATCAACATTACAACAAACTATTTTCCAACAATTGAACAAACATACAAACATAGTGACCACTATTGTTTTCCAAACCACTTCCATTGCTCCTCGATGAGAAATTTTTGGAGCTCATCATGCACCTCATTCGACCGAATGGCATGATATAAGGCAATGAAACGCGTCACTCTAGGTGTTATGCCCAAGTTCTCCGGGGGTATTCTTCCTTTGATGAAAAAACCGATCGTACTTGGTCACCTCCTCTGCGATGTGTTTGAACAATTTGATGCTCATCCAAAAACGCCGACGAAAATAGTGCTCGTTGTATGTACAATTTGCGTTGAAATACATCCACATCAATCGATTGTGGCCATCGATCCTATCCCTCCACAACTTGAGTCTACCAAAAACTGAGCCACCGAACTTCGGCTTTTTGTTAGCTCGCCAAGCCAATAGCATCGCCATGTTCTCGTTTTCTTCCATCTCAAGTTCATCATCGGATGAATCGTAGGTCCACTACAAGCACGAAACGATTGAACTCACTTCATCTACCAATTAAACTATAGAAAAAATGGCACGGTGGAGGCGAAAACATACCTTCCGGCCATTTGGACGAGCACCTTGTGTGCGCCTTGTTGCTTCTTTGCTTCAGGAGGACATCATAGTCGAGGTTCGGTGCGGAAGCGGCGAGAACCAGACCGACACTTGCGGTCAGGAAAGAGGCGCGGCGTCGGCGGCAGCTCTCTCCGTTTATGGCCGCGGTGCGCTTGGGATAGCTATGGGGAGGTGCGGCGGGGGCGAATCAACTACGGGGTGCGGTCGAAAGCGGCGGTGGTGACGAATCGGAGTGGCGGCAGCACCGGAATTGGGGAGCTAAAATGGAGAAGGAGAGGGCGCGGGCGCGGGCGCGGGTGAAGTTTGGCGCGCGCTCGACTGAACGCACCAAAATTGACGTGCCTGAAGGAGGAAAATGCTATGCGCGCTCTGTATATCAGCGGTTATTTTAGCGCGGGTGTGTTTGAGCGCGGTTATTTTAGCGCGGTTATGTTGGAGTTGCTCTTAATTTGCACAATCACTTCTCCCATCAATTAAAAATACGAAACAGCCATCCTCAAAAAAAATAAACAGCCACAGAAAGAAAAAGGAAAATAGAAATAGAAGTAAAACGGAAAGAATAAACAAGCCCCTCCTTTCACCTACTTTGTTTAACGTTGCTGCTGAATGCCTTACTAAGATGGTGTTAAGAGCTCAGGCCAATGGTCTTTTTGAAGGGTTTGCCCTTGATTTGATTGATAAGGGTGTGGCTATTTTGCAGTATGTTGATGATACTGTGCTATGCATATCTCATGATCCTGATAAAGTTGTTAACCTTAAGTTGTTATTGTACATTTTTGAGTTAATATCTGGTTTGAAGATTAATTTTGACAAGAGTGAGATTTATACCATTGGTGGTGATAATGCTTTGGATGCTTTTTACTCAAATCTCTTTGGGTGCCAAGTAGGATCTCTGCCTATGAAATATTTGGGGGTGCCTATTTCTGCTGTGGCTTTAAAAAATGCTGATTGGGATTTTATTGATGCTAAGCTGGTCAAAAAATTGGATGCTTGGGTGGGGAATTCCATGTCTTCTGGGGCAAGAAAATTTTAATTGACTCATCCTTGTCTACCATTCTCTATTATCCTATGGCTATGTTCCTCCTGAAGAAAAGTTTCATTGAAAGAGTTAATAAACACTTTAAGAGATTCTTTGGGCAAAAAAAAAGAGATAAGAAGAGTTACTATATGGTGAGGTGGGATAAAGTTTGTAGATCCAAGAGCAAGGGGGTCTATGCATCAAAGATTTGAGGAAACAAAATATTAGCCTGTTGGTGAAGTGGTGGTGGAAATTGGAGAAGAAGGATGGTTTGTGGCAAAGGGTTGTCAAAGCCAGATACATGAGAAATAAAACTATTACTTCTGTGGTTAACAGATTTCAGGATTCTCCTTGTTGGAAATCTATCCTTCAGGTTAAAGAGATATATTTGGCTGTCAGGGGGCTTATCCTTAAGAAGGGTGATTTGGTGAGGTTTTGGAAGGATCCTTGGGACCAGGGGGACCTCTTTGTATTCAGTTTTCTGAGGTATTTGATATTTGTCAGCTTCCTGAGTGTACATTTAAATTTGTTGTGGATCATGATTTCTCTTTGCCATTTAGAAGAAGGTTGCATGGAATCCTAGGTGTACAGTGGAATGCTATTTTGGTAAAATCTGGGAATGTTCAGTTGACAGATGAACCTGATGAGGTGGTGTGGAACCTTACTGAAAAAAAAAAATCTACCAAATCTGTGTATAAATACTTAGAGAGAAATCTTGCTGGAGCAAATAACAAGCTTTTATGCAAGGCTAAATTGCCTCTCAAAATTCAAATTTTCATGTGGCAACTTCTTAGGAATGCTATTCCTTCTAGAGATAACATGCGCAGAAGGAATTGGCCTGGGAATCCTACCTGTTCATTTTGCAACCAAGTGGAAATTGTGAACCATTTATTCTATTCTTGCTCCATAACTAAAGTTGTTTGGGGGATTGTGGGAGACTTTTTGGAACCTCTACTTGTCCTAAAAATTACTGGCAAACTCTATGTTGGTTTTATCGTTTCCTTCCTGGAGGGAAATTTTTTTACTTGGTAGGAATTGCTGCTATTTCTTGGGATGTGTGGACTATCAGGAACAAAGTAACCTTCGATGGATACATTCTGCGGTCCCCTATCGAGATTGTTTTTACGGTGTGTTCGTTCCTTCTTTATTGGGCAGGTCTATAGACTGGAGGCGACAAAGATCTGATGATGGAGAACACGAGGAAGATGATGAAGTTTGCTGCTGCGGTTGCTAGAGGTGCCAGGGGCAGTGCCGAGGATGTGCTCAGGATTGGTGAATGAAGATGGTATCTGTGGAAGTTAGTTGAATCCTTTTGATCGCTGGTGGTGGTTTCCGGTTTTCAGTTGCCGTAGCTTTCCTGATGTTAGCTTTTAGATAGTTGGTTGAGTGCTGTTGGTGGTTTGTTTTCACAGTTGTTTTTCGCTGTGTGGTTGTTTGGCTGAGCCCTGCGTGGTTCTGAGTTGAGACTGCTCCTTGTGCTGGTCGGTTAATCTGTAGTCTAGGTTGAACATTGGTGCTAGCAGGTTTTTTCCCTACAGGTGGTGAGTCGAGATCGATCTCCACCAGTAGGTTTCCTGGTAGTGCTCCAACTCGCTTCCCTTCTTTCCCTTCTCCTGCTGTGTAGTGGACTTTGTATTTCCGTTAAGAAATTAATGCAAAGGGGTTAGCCGGTTGGAAAAAAAAAACAAGCCAGAAAGAAAAAACGAAAACGAAATTGTGGCTGTGAACAAAGCCAGACCAGACCGAACGAAGCCAGACCAGACCGAACGTGTTAAACGGGCCGGCCCACGATGGGAAATCCTTAAGCGAAATTAACGCCCGCGTCCCGCGCGTGCTAACGAGCATTTCCCGTATCTCCCAATTCTCAAAAAAAAAAAAAAAAATCACGTATCTCCCGCTGCCACCGCCGCCGCCCGCTGCCGTTACTCCCCCCAGCAAAAATTCGAAACAGCCATCCACATCGCTCGTTTCTCCACTCTCCTTCCACGCAGGAAATCCTAGATCTGATCGTGGGCGACTGGGAATGGCCTCAAAGGAGACCATCGCCGAAGAAGCCGAGAGGCGGTACATGGCTTCCTTCATCAAAATTGGGCGAGATCGGGATTATATCAGCAGGTTACCGCCGAGACGGATATCTTCCTGTTCCCAGGTAAAATCTCATCAATGTTGTCGGTGCCTTCTCCTTGCTCGCGTTCAGTTTTTCTCATCCATCAATTCAGCCGCCGTCATCTTCTCTGTGGATTACCTTTGGCCAGACATCTTTGAGCAAGCGTGGGGCTGGGATCGGCTAATGCCAAAGGACCACGGCTCCATGCCTTTGTACCTGGATTACCTCAAGGAGTACCACCGGCGGAATGGCATGGACTACGCCGCCGCTGCCGACGACGACGGCACGTCAAGGCCTGAAGATTGGCCACTCAAATCCCGGCCAGTGGCCGATGATGTTGCTACCAAATGCAGCCGGAACGGGAAGGATGCCCTCGTTGCTGCTGCAAAATTTGTATGCTCCAGCATCCCAAGCTCTGCCTATGATGGCTGATCCGTCCGTACTAACTTGTTTGTGTTCACCAAATTGGAAGTGTCTGGACATGGAGCTGCAGTTCATGTCGGAGTGGAAGGACCGGCCCATACGCAACGTGAAACGCTTGAGCGAGAAGATCCAGGAGCGCGCCAGCTTCCTCATCTGTGTGGGGCGAGAATTCTCTGAACCTGCCGCCGCCAGCTTGATGGTATGTTCAGTTCAGCCCAGTCACATAACCAAACATGTTATCTTTTTAATCTGCATTTCCCGTCTGAATTTTGTGTGTGCTATTTCGATTCCAGTGTATCGCCAACGAGGCCGCTTTGGCTTGTGAGCTGCTGAGACGCGGGGCTGAACACACCGACGAGGAGATCAACGCGTGCAACTGCATCCGCCAGTGCGCGCTCAGTCTCATGTACATGAAAGGGCCGCACTCCGATGCCTCCGTTGCTGCTATGGTGGTATGTGTATTTTCCCTCACAACACTTAACTTGAACTTGTACGGAGTAGCTTTCTATCTTCTGTGCTATAATTAACCATCATGTTTGATTGAAGGGTCTCGCCAAGGAGGACAGGAAGATGCGTGAGTGGATGAGGAAAGAGAACACACGTTTCGTTTACTACTCTCACCCTCTGTACCTCGAGATGGGTCTTTGTGATAAGATCCGGACTGCCACCTATGTTGTTATCAAGTATATACTGTCATATTCTACAGGGTATGACGTACAGCGTTTTCTTGTTGGGTTCTCATCATCATATGTCTTACACTTTTTTTGGCAATTTATTGTGTTCTTCCTTGGTTACAAACGTAGTGAAATGAAGAATATGATCACCTTGTTCTAATATATACCCAGGAAGAAGAAACCGTATGTGCACATGGGTTTTCGAGAGAAAAAGAACAAGGATAAGAGCCAAAAGACCACGCGAGGAACTTCGGATAAAAGTTTATCACAGGTAACATGGGTCCACTCTTGCTGCTTATCGTGCGGAATTGCTCCGTCCTCGTTACCTACTACGGTTCATTAATTTTACTTCAACATGTCAAATTGAGCAGGGTGAACGGATTAATTCCTTGGATAGCTCAACCAAGTATATGTAGATTAGTACAATTTAAGAAACAAAGACGGGGAACAAGATTCAACTGGTCACAATAGTCGAGTGGGCTATGAATTTATGAAGTGGATAATTTGACCGTTGAATTAATGTATGATGTGGATAGGTTGCGTGCATGTTATTACTTATTGATGCTAATGGGGATTAATTACGTACAAATGTGTTGTTAAATTAATGAATGATGTGGATAATTCTGCATTTTTTTTATTACTGTAGTTTTTCTTTCTAAGATATATAGATATAGCTAGATTGATTGATTTCAGATGACATGGTATATATGGGTTGACAACTGATTGAGAGGCGATAACAATTTTGGGAATTTCTTTAAAGTGTTATGTTTATAATTTTGTTTAGCTCTATAGGCCATAGGTGTATATTGATAATGTTGCAATGTCTTGTGCTTCCGTGATTATCTTTTGATTAGCAAAATTGAATGGTGGTTATGGTTCTTTGTACATTGATAGGACACACGTCAGCATATGTACTTATCTGGTCATATGGTGTGATTTCAACCGCTGAATGTTTTGTGTTTTACCTTCCGTATTTACAATCGATATGACGATTTTCCCCTTATTTAGTCTAATACAAAGGTGTCATCCAATTTGAACAGGACCAACTTCAAGAAAGAAAGGACATTCTTGAGCTGGACGAGATGGGGAATCAAATTTCATCCCCAACTTAGCAGTGCCATCTTAGAATTGCTCCAACACAGCTTGAAGGCATAGAGCATGAAATCTCAACCCCAACTTCATTGGCAAGTGGTGAGTAGAATGTTGGCGATCAGTGATGGAGCTTTTCTAGGGCTAAGCGCCCCCTCCCCCTCTCGTCCAGAAATTCCTCGAGACACCCTTAATTTTTAGGAATTGCATGGGCCGTCCACTCTTCAGTGCTCTACTTTTTAGCAAATTGCAACCGATGATTAATTTATCAAGTGTAGACAGTTCCTAGTGTTTGTGAGACCAAGTGTAATTCTAAATGCAATAACAAACGGGCTCTTGTTCCAGAGGGGAATGTATTAGGTGGAAATAGGCCACTTGTTGAAAATCTGAAAAACTCTACCGTAGACATTTCGATTGTGCAACAACGGTGAAATTGTACCCTACATCCTGCCACCAACCCCACAACCAAGATACATTTTGCAAAATACACCTCATGTTATGTTGGATCAATCCACATACCAAGATACACCCCCGTGTTTGATACATTTTGGCCAAGAACCTTTAGGCATAAACAATTTTAATTTACTGTATTCTCCATTCAAATTATTTGAGAACATCCCGGTATCTTGGTTTGTGAATAAAGTTCCATACAAACTTCACTAACATCGAAGTAGATCCATCTCAGAGAATGGACATAATCATGTCCAAATTTCAACAACCACAAAAAAGGACGCCCATATGGCGTGAACATGAGGAATATGGCTCTGCTCGCGCACCTAGTTCCAAGCCACTCATATAGGCAGCAACGGGCCATGGTTTTTTCGAAAAAAAATGAAAAGAGATTATGGTGACCCACCATACCACTGCATGTTGGCATAACGCTTCGGTAACACCATTTCGTAAATATTACATCTCTCAGAGTGGTACATTAGAAACATTATGGGTCCAGTTTCTCATATATTCAGTCATAAACTAAAAGTGTACAAAAGATTCGAGATCCTCCTCAGTTTAATAAGAATTCACATTTGAATTCAATTTCAAACTAACTAGATTTAGGATCAATGATACAACTAAGCTTAGTACCATTGGAGCTCAGTAACTTATTTAGTAAAGTTCTACGCCGCTCAGCTTACCTAACTTATTCTAGTTTTGCCTATCTAAGGCTATGTCTTTAAATTTTTTATCTTACGCTCCAGTTCTAGTCCATAGTCTATCCCTTTGGTGTCTACAGAAAGTTCTGGCTCTTTGTAGTAGATTTCTCCTTCCTCGTGATCTTCGGAAGTTGCCTCTTTGGTCTAATCAAGGGTTAAGAAGGTATGAATGAGTACGAGTGTACTTACCAAGTTCTACCTATTTGGGTGTTTGATGCTCTAACTACAGACGTGGACCAGACATCGTAGGCTCGTGCAATTTTCGAAAACAGATTCTTGGAAAGGAAAGTTTTATATTTAGAAAATCTATATTAGTCAATCTTCACGTGTTGTACATGATTTCATAAAGTCTATTTCTGTGCCACATTCATAGTTCTTTCCCAGAACAACGAGTAAAATGTCATATTTTCACACTATGAGAGCACAACATAATTCATCACCCATGCCTCTGCTCCCGCTGGAGTAGCCACCCGCCCCCATCGCTGGACCGAGCCCGCAAGAGCAGGCACCCGCCGCCGCCACCTGACCGGTTCCTATCACCATCTCCTGCATGCGCTTCGCCATCGTTTCCTGTGTGCTCCAGCCAGAGCTCGAGCGCCGCCATGGCCACATGATGTTCCCTTCTCCATCTCTAGCGTGGAAGACCACGACGACAGTCGCCTGCGAGGCGCTCTCCATCCCCTTGCCGGCACATCGGCCTTCTAAACTCCTCTGGCTCTGACGGCGTCCCACAAGGTTCTGCTGCTACAAGTACGGCCATATTTGGACGATCGTATTTTGTTTTGCTAAGTTCGAATACTTGGGTTTGCTACCTGATTATATTTTTCTGCTACTATGTTGCTAACGAAGTGCCGCAAATGTATATATTTAAGCCGCGGCGAAAAAAATGTTTCAAACAATGCTACATTTGTACTTTTTTCTACAACCATTATATAGTTTTGCTGCAATAGCGAAAAATATTTTGCTATGAGGTCTCCGGCGAAAGTCGCCGTGATTTCTCCGGCTAGGTCTCTGGTGATGTCTCCGATGAAGTAGGGTTTGCTACAATAGCACATTTTGTTTGCTTCCACCGTATGTGTTTTTGCTATAATAGTATAAAATGTTTGCTACGCTGACTTCGCCGATATCTCCGACGAAATCGGTTTTGCTATATTAGTATAATATTTTTGCTACAAAGTCTCTAACAAGATTTTCAATAGACATTCTTTTTGTAATATTTTTTTGCTACAACGGACTAAGCGTAGAAAAACGGCACATTTTATACGGTAGAAAAAGGAACATACACATCAAACGGGAGATTTGGAGGCTTCTTTCAGGGACACGTGACACCCAGGATTTGGGGAATTTATCACCAGAGGGATGGCCCACTGCTAGTGCTGCCCTCTCTACATATGGTTAAACATTATAACTAATATGCATTTTTAGTAGGAAAAGGATACCATTCACCGAACGAAACAATCTCCTGTGTCGCGCTCGCTCGCACCTGCCCCAGGTCACGCTCGCTCTTGCAGGTCACGTCCCATGAGGTGGACCCCACCCACATTTTATCTTCTTCCTTAACCCGTTTCTTATCCGCAGGGAGATGATGCTCCACAACACGCATCCCTTCCTGCCTCCATAGTTGGTCTCGTGCTCGTCCTACCGCTGGCCACCGGCCTCGTGCTTTCCTTGCTGCCGCCCCTCGATCTCGAGATGCCGCCGGCTGCTCCCTCTGCCTCTCCATGGACCACATCACCGAAGAGGTCTCGCCGGCTCGCCCGTCGACGGCATCCGCACCTGCAAGCACGTCCGTGGCGCCCCGTGAGGAGGTCTTGCCGGCTCGCCCGTCGCCGACCTCCACACATGCAAGCACGCCTGCGACGCCCCATGAGGAGGTCCCTCTCCGCTGCCGTCCTACAGTCAGAGGACACTGGGCTCCTCCAGCGCGGCGAGACGGCGAGCATTGTCATGGTAAGATTGCAGTGCTGCGAGGGGAACGGTGGCGGGCGGCGGAGGCCACTGCTACACGCGGCGGTAGAGGTTGCTACAAGCAGCGGATGCCGCTGCTACAAGCCTCATCGGCAGTCTTGCCACCACTGCAACGACATCTTCTTCGCGATGGCAGCTTTTTTTTTGCTACAAGAGGTGTACAGCTCTACTACCGACAACATGAGGCGCTTCTACAAAGGGTGTTTGGTGTGCTAGCACTGCAAGCTTCTTCTCTGCCATCTTCTTAGAGTGCTACGCAGTTTTAGGTGTGGAGTTAGTTTTTGCTATTTTCGTACATTTTTGTTGCTACCACAGTTGTGTGTGTTTGCTATAATAGCGCAAATGTTTTGCTACTATGTCTCCTCGTGAATGTCTCCGGTGTAGTCGTGTTTGCTACATTAGCATATTTTTTTGCTACAACTGTTTTGTGATTTTGCTACAATAGCGTAATTTTTTTTGCTACGTGATCTCCGGCGAGGTTTCTTCCCGGCAAGTCTCCAGCGATATTTTCCGGCGAAGTCGGTTTTGCTACATTACTATATTTTTTTCTACAAAATCTCCGTCGAGGTCTTGTCTTTTTATTCTTTTCTTAAACGAACCGTTTTTTGCTACATGTAGCAAAAGTGATAGCAATAACGGAACTATTTGTAGCAAAAGCGGGATAAAAAAAGGAAAAAGATTTGATCGTCGATCTGGGCAGATCGGATGGCTCGGGACCGAGGACGAAAAGTCGTTCCCTAGTGAAAGTCGTTCCCCAGTGGACGCTTACTGCCCTTCTAGACCCGTTCAAAAAAACCTAAATTCTTACCGGCGCCCGGGTGCCAGAACGACGTTGCGAGCACACGCGCTAGGCGACAAGAGAAGTAGCGACCCTCGTTCACTCCTACCTCTCTTCCCGATCCCGGCCGCCGTGGTTTTACTGCGAGCCATCCTCATCATCCACAGTGCCCCTCCGTCCCCGCATCGTCTCTCTCTGATTTGTACTGGAGGTGACAGAAGGAGATCACGAGGCTGTTGCCAGCAACTCAAACCCACCACAACCAAATCGCGGAGAAAGGGAGATAGGACGTGATTTGGTGAGGAATCGGAAGAGGGGAGCGAGTTGTTTCTCTCCGCTACCTTATCTTAGAGAGGAGAGCACGGCGGTGTTCGGAATCGAGACAGCGGCGCAGCAACTTGGGAACGGCCACGCACGTTCGAGTGCTTGGGGAAGACGACGAGGCGACTGACTTTCTTTGGCTGCAGATGGGCCTGAGTTGGACTACACGTGAGAAGGAGAGAGGAGAAGAAGGGAGTGGTCGGATTGGGCCCAACATGTTTTTTAATAGAGTAGTTGTTCATTTTCATCACATTGTTGCCTAAAACCACATAATAGTTTCTCAATCTCACAAAATTTTATTTTTGTTAATATGTTGCTTATTGCTAATATGAAGTTGCTTATCAATAATTCGAAATTGCCGACCACCAAAGTAAAGTTGCATGGTGTCGTTCTTAAGTTAGTTGATAAAGTTGTTTATCGACTAATATAAAATTGTCTATCAAGTACCAAGTTGCCTCATCGATCATATAAGTTACCTGCCGGACACCCAAATAGCCTCATCCTAATGGCCTACCGAAGCTGTCTCATCGTCCTAATGGCCTAATGGCCTACCCACCACGGCAGCATCGTCCTAACGGCCAACCGAAGTTGCCTCGCTAGACTCCAAAGCTGCCTCGTCGGGCACCAAAGTTTCTTCGTTAGGCACAAGTTGCCTCGTCGGGATTCGAAGTTGCCTCGTCCGGCACCAAAGTTGCCTCGCCAGGCCCGAAGTTGCCTCAACAGGCCCTGCTGTTGGCTCGTCGGCAGCAATTTGCCGGAAGAAGGGCCATCCTCATCCACCGTGGCAATACCGTCCTAATGGCCTACCAAACTTGCCTCGCCAGGCTCTGATGTTGCCTTGTTAGGCACAAAAGTTGCCTCGTCGCGCAGCGGCTTGCATGAACAAGGGTCGTCCTCACCCACTATAGGGGTTCCACGCATGAAAACAATAAATTTTACCCTACGCCCCTAAACCCCTGATGCTGCCAGGACCTATCTATTAGTAATACAGTAACGGGAGGGGCATTTCGCGAACTTACCCTTCAAGACCGAAAAGCGTTGTCAACGCTTAGGAGAGCGTGGTTTATGTAGACGAGCTGAAGCCGACCTCAAGGTCGTGAAGAAGTCCTCGCGCTCCTGCGGCTCCAACGACTTGAGTGCCTCAAGTGCGACACCTCGCGGGGAGTTACACACGTCCGGTGCCTGATGATGACTCTCGATTTCCTGATCCAGCAGCAGTTGCAGAAGTAGAGCTCCTGGATCTGAATCCCGCAGCGCGACGGTGCTCCGCGGTGAAGATGTCTCTCGTTCACGCAGTCCGAACTTGGGACCACTGTCACGAGAGAGAGAGAGAGAGAGAGAGAGAGAGAGAGAGAGATCAATTGGAGGTCTTCCCAAAAGTGAGAAGATCTTTATTGAATATTGTGTGTGTTTATCTGGCCAAATACCCCCACTATATATAGGGGGAGGGGAGGTACTACCTCCCTCAAAGTCTCAGGGTGAGACTAAAGGAGAGGAGGGGGAGGGGAAGTCGCCGGCTGGCCCTAGTGGGCCCCGCATGGGGGAGGGGGGCTAGGCCCAGCCGGCCACCCCCTTGTCCCTTCTCCCTCTCTCCTTTCCCTAATGGGCCCTCTCCCCTCCGGGAATTGGCCCATTAAGCCCTTTGACTTTTTAAATTGATTTTCTCTTTATTAAATAATTATGAATAAATGATTAAATCAATATTTAACATTCATTCACATATTATTCAATCTCTGTGGCTATGGAACACCTTTCACCTCCACTCCGGACATCCTCCGGACTTACCAAAACCCTTCCGGTTTTCTCTCTACTATTCTTTGGCGATTCTTCTGATCCTATAAACACTCTCTAAGCATCATCAAGCCCTTAAGAGTGATACCACACGGTTCGGGAACACCTGCACATGGTCGACACTCCTCAAGACCAATGATCGACAGAGGTACCTGGATGGCCATGTGACCCCTGTGCGTTCCATGAAGATCTTTCGTCGTTTAAACCGGGACAGTCGTGTCTTATTCCCTTTGTCTCTCGATACTTGCATTGCCCGAGATCTGATCAATGACATCACCATGTCGTGTTCAATCTCGTTACTGAACAATGCTACTTGACTCGTTCTGACAAGTGATATCCCTGTGATCAAATCACACGCTGCGCAGCTATTGGATATAACCTCTCCTGAGTGGGCCCTTGAGTATTTTTCCGTCACATGGACGGAAAAATCCTGCTCTTGACATATATTGCCTCTACGGTTTCCTCCGAGTACCTAAACACGCCTTTATAACCACTGTATTACCAAGTGGCGCTTGATGCTATCAAAGCACTCTCGGGAGACAGTGATTGATATAGCCTCATGCTGGCGCGTGGTTGACGTGGGAGCTTCTTCTTCTTCAATCCTCGGCAACGACGCCAGAAAAATAGCTTGACGGCCCAAATTATATCGAGCTCGTTGGGGAACCCCAAGAGGAAGGTATGATGAGCACAGCAACAAGTTTTCCCTCAGTTATGAAGCCAAGGTTTATCGAACTAGTAGGAGCAAGGAAACACCTCCAAGGTGTTGCTAGCTGAGCTTTGGCAGGGCGCACTACCGGTGCTAGCAGCAACGTGGAATCTTGCACAACACAACCACAGAACTTTGCCCTCAACTTACGATGAGGTTGTTAATCTCACCGGTTTTGCTGAAAACAAAGGATTAAACGTATCGAGTGAAAGAAAGTAAATGCTTGCGGAAAGTAAACAGTAAACAGTTGTAGGTTGATGATAAAAGAAAGGACCGGGGTCCATAGTTCACTAGTGGTGGTTCTCCTTAAGATAGATAACATGTTGGGTGAACAAATTACAGCGGGGCAATTGACAAACATCGAGAAAGCATACATGCATATACTAATCATCTTGACTCCTTTGAGATTTGATTGGGCATTACAACATTATACATAGACCGCCATCCAACTGCATCTATGACTAATAATCCACCTTGTGTTATCATCAACCCTCCACTATTAAGTTGCAAGCAACAGATAATTGCATTACGCATTGCTTGTAAAGTAAACAATACGATTGTTCTATGAACAAAGGATTGTTGTTTTCTCCCTAGTAGCAACAACACATCTAGTACCTTAGAGATTTCTATCACTTCCCCAGATTACTAGAGGCATGAACCCACTATCGAGCATAAATACTAACTCTTGGAGTTGCTAGCATCTACTTGGCCAAGATAGCTACTAACAACGGAAAGCATGCAAGATCACAAATAACAAAGACATGATAGGATCAATAATCAATCTGAAATAGCATCTCAATATCCATCGGATCCCCGTAAACACAACATGTATGATTACAAATAGATGATCTTGATCATGAACAGAGCTCACAAGATCTAAACATGATAGCACAAAGGAGAAGAACCAACCATCTAGCTACTACATGGACCCGTAGTCTAAGGATGAATTACTCACGCATCACACCAGAGGCTTGCATGGTGATCAAGAAGGCCACCAGGGTGAATTCTCCCCTCCGGAAGGGTGCCGGGAAGAGCTTCAGATCCCTCCCAATCTAGGGATGGATATGACAGCGGCTATAGACTCTTTCGTGGAATTTTGATCGGGTACTTAGGGTTTCTGTATCGGAGGCATCTTATAGTCGAAAGGGGAGGTCGAGGGGGTGCCTAGGGCGACTGTAACACCGGCGCGGGCCGGATAGGCTCATGCTAGGTGGTGGCGCCCCGCCCCTCTCCGCCTCAGATTCCGCTCGTGTCCCCTCGGTGAAAAACTGACTTTGGCTTTTGTCCCGTCCAATTCCGAGAATATTCATTTTCCGACTTCCTGGAACCAAAAACAGCAGAAAACAGGCAGCTGACACTATGGCATCTTGTTAATAGGTTAGTCCAATAAAATGTATGAAAAGTACTCCAAAGTTGGAACAAAACATAAGAAAGTAGATAAAACCAAGCATGGAACATCAAAAATTATGGATACGTTAGCAACGTATCACCTCACGGTCTAAGGAATAGTCTACGAGGAATGACTATTTCTAATGATCGGGTCATGATGTTTAGGTTTGGTATTGGTTCATCATCTCATTCTCTGAATGAGTTGACTCCATTTCCAACTAGCATAAATGCCACATGATCAGGAAACATGATCATGTGTTGACCAATGAACCAGTGACTAGAATTTCACTGGGAGCCCCTAGTTGTTTATATATCACACGTGTATTAATGTTTCCACTCAATACAGTTATAGCATGATATAAAACTTAATCATAAACTATACGAAATATGTTAATAGTCCTTATAACTATTTGTCTCTAGGGCATATTTCCAATAGTGTCCCACTTGCACTAGAGTACAAATACACTAGCTGCATTTGTTCTTAATCATTGGCACCATATCCGGTACCCTGAACATGCTTTCTCATGGAAGAGGTTGAGTCTTGGGTCTGTACTTTACAGTCCCAAATCGTTTGCAACTTACTAATGTCACCTTGATTGACATTAATACTTTATCATCACATGATAACATCTCTGTGTATGGATCGTCGCTATGGCAGCAGAACGAGGCTTGATTCCAGGAGCCTACAGTGACTTTAGATCAACCTCGAGGGCTTTCTCATGGGCACTGTGCCCTGTGACACATAATTCTACGTTAAAAGTGAACTAGCCCCGCCATAACATTTTACAATAATTTAGACGGTACCCTTATCTATTATTATAAATTTATTCATCGAAACACTAGTGCACTCTGTGCAACTTTCGATGTTTTTGTTCACCTCGCTTCCTACTTGACTTTAATTAGTATTACGGGATTTTCCAACATATTTCCTTATAACATAACTCTTTATGCTTTAAGATATGCCATCCTTTATGGATTTGGAAAAACATGTCTACAATTCTCTATTAGACATTGCAGACAAACTTAGCTCAACGTTCAGTGATTCAAACTTAATCACTTTTGAACATTCCTTATTGGATCATATATTATGTTAAGTTATCATCATGGTTTTCTAAGAAAAAACCTATGTCTTGTTGGGGTTCCGCGTATAAAAACAATAAATTTTACTCTACGCCCCTGAACCTCTGAAGCTGTCAGGACCTATCTATTAGTAATACAGTAATAGGAGGGGCTTTTCATGAACTTACCCTTGAAGACCGAAAAGCATTGTCAACGCTCAGGAGAGTGTGGTTGATGTAGACGAGCCGAAGCCGACCTCAAGGTCGTGATGAAGTCCTTGCGCTCCTTGGCTCCAACGACTTGAGTGCCTCAAGTGCGACACCTCGCGGGGAGTTACACATGTCCGGTGCCTGACGATGACTCCCGCTTCCCCGATCCAGCAGCAGTTGCGGAAGTAGAGCTCCTGGATCCAATCCAAGGCGACGGCGCCCTCCATGTGAAGATGTCTCTCGCTCGCGCAGTCCAGACTTGGGACCACGGTCACGAGAGAGAGGGGGGAGAGAGAAAATATCAACTGGAGGTCCTCCCAAAAGTGAGAAGACCTTTATTGATTACGGGTGTATTTAATTTGGCCAAATACCCCCACTATATATAGGGGGAGGAGGGGGTACACCCTCCCTCAAAGTCCCGGGGTGGGACTAAAGGAGAGGAGGGGGAAGGGGTGGCACCTCCGGCCACCCCCATGAACCCCGCGCGGGGGGGGGGGGGGGCTCGCCCACTAGGGGGCCGGCCACCCCCTGGGCCCCTTCTCCCTCTCTCCCTTCCCTAATGGGCCCTCTTCCTCCGGAAATTGGCCCATTAAGCCTTTGACCATTAAATTGATTTTTCTCTTTATTAAATATTTATGAATAAATGATTAAATCAACATTTAACATTCATTCACACATTATTCAATCTCCGTGGCTATGGAACACCTTCCACCTCCACTTCGGACAACCTCCGAACTTACCGAAACCCTTCTGGTTTTCTCCCTACTCTTCTTCGGTGATTCCACCGATCCTATAAACACTCTCTAAGCATCATCAAGCCCTTAGGCGTGATACCCCACGGTTTGGGAAGACTCTAGACATGGTCAGGACATTCCCGCACCAATGATCGACAGAGGGACCTGGATGGCCATGTGACCCCTGTGCGTTCCACGAAGATCTTTCGTCGTTTGAACCGGGACAGTCGTGTCTTATTCCCTTTGTCACTCGATACTTACATTGCCCGAGATCTGATCAATGACATCACCATGTAGTGTTCAATCTCGTTACTGAACAATGCTACTTGACTCGTTCCGACAAGTGATATCCCTGTGATCAAATCACACGCTGCATAGCTATTGGATATAACTTCTCCGAGTGGGCCCTTGAGTATCTTCCCGTCACATGGACGGACAAATCCCGCTCTTGACATATATTTCCTCTATGGTTTCCTCCGAGTACCTGAACACACCTTTATAACCACCGTATTACCAGATGGCGTTTGATGTTATCTAAGCACTCTCGGGAGACAGTGATTGATATCGCCTCACGGTCTAAGGAATAGTCTACGAGTATCCATTTCTAATCATCGTAACTTCAACTTCGTGACATGATCGGGTCACGATGTTTAGGTTGGGTATTGGTTCATCATCTCATTCTCAGAATGAGATGACCTCATTTCCAACTGGCATAAATGCCACATGATCAGGAAACTTAATCATCTATTGACCAATGAACTAGTGACTAGAGTTTCACTGGGAACCCCTGGTTGTTTGTATATCACACGTGTATTAATGTTTCCACTCATTACCGTTATAGCATGATATAAAACTTAATCATAAACTATATGAAATATGATAATAGTCCTTACTACTATTTGTCTCTAGGGCATATTTCCAATAGTCTCCCACTTGCACTAGAGTACAAATACACTAGCTGCATTTGTTCTCGATCATTAGCACCATATATCCGGTACCCTAAACATGCTTGCTCATGGAAGAGGTTGAGCCTTGGTTCTGTACTTTACAGTCCCAAATCCTTTGCAACTTACTAATGTCACCTTGATTGACATTAATACTTTATCATCACATGATAGCATCTGTGTGAATGCATCATTGTTATGGCAGCAGAACGAGGCCTGATTCCAGGAGCCTACAGTGACTTTAGATCAACCTCGAGGGCTTTCTCATGGGCACTGTGCCCTGGGACACATCATTCTATGTTAAAAGCGAACTAGCCCCGCCATGACATTATACAACACTTTAGATGGTACCCTTATCTATTATTATAAATGTAGCTATCGAAACATTAGTGCACTCTGTGCGACTTTCGATGTTTTCGTTCACCTTGCTTCCTACTTGACTTTAATCGGTATCTACAGGAGTTTCCAACATATTCCCTTATAACATAACTCTTTATGCTTTAAGATATGTCATCCTTTATGGATTTGGAAAATATATCCACAGTTCTCTACTAGACACCACGGATAAACTCAGCTCAACGTTCTGTGATTCAAACTTAATCACTTTTAAATGTTCTTTATTTGGATCACATATTATGCTAAGTTATCATCATGGTTTACTAAGACAGAACCTATGTCTCAACATAGTGGATGATGATCATCCTTTTCTTTCTTTCAACCATTGATGTTAAACTTAATGCTATTCCTAATTTGAGTTATTAAGGACCAGTTCCTTAATTAACTTCTATTCTGAAACCCCTTTTAGAATCCCTTAAGAAATACTACATAATATCATAATACACCTATTATCAACTTCTACATCTTATAAATCATTATTTATAAGTATTTGCGCCTTTATTCTTAACTCCCTTAAGAATTACTCCTATAATCTCTCACTCAAAATTTATGCAAATTGCATATCCACTCACTATTTTGAACAATTTCAAAATCCTTTGATCAAATATCAAACTTGGAGATTTACTATGAGATACCAGTACTATTACTAGTTTTAAATCCTCTAGACATTCAGCACACTTGAATCAAATTCATTTGAATTTGTCCAATACCTGACAAATTGTGCTTTTGTCATTCACCCCCTTTTCCACTATCGCTTTGCAGTCATTTGGGAAAATTCAAGTAACCCCTTTTACTTGTGAGATTCAGCAACGAGTTGCTTTCTAATCTCAAGAGAATTTTGCTCTTAGGATTTCTGACAATTCTAGTTTACCATTATTTCCTTAGTAGTTCGTAGGTATGTCACATTCCAAGAATCATGACAAATGATTCACAAATGTCTCCATACAAGATATGGATTACATTTGGAATCCTACTTCATGTAGTGAAAATACTAGTGGGGAAAACACAATGATCAATATCATTGATTCTTTCCTTCTGTGAAGAGAATCGTTCAAGAGCTTTGTCCGTTGCGCTTCTCAAAACTCCGATGCAGGGTTTTGAATCCTCATCGTGTTTTTCACTATTTTCCATTTGCTTCATAATAGAGAAACATCACTAGAAGTGAGCTTTCTCAAGAATGCACCAAAATCCAAGCAGTATGAATCTTGCTTTCCTTTTGGTTTTAGCTATGGATTTTGTATTCAAAGTTTCCAATGAATACTCTACAAGGACTTATTCGCTATTGTTTTGGTTATATCGAATAACCCCAAAACTTTCACGAATTCAAATGGTTCACTGTAAACTAATCGGGTGCTAAATAATTCTAATGCTAATGGTCTCTACAACTACACTACAACGATTTATTTGGTGCCTTCTATTCAACCCCTTTGATATCTAATGTCACATTGTGATGCTCTGCATTCTGACGTTTCAGAACGCTTTGCATTCCACAATTTCTTTTATGCCATTCTTATAAAGTCGAATTTCATTACTATTGATCAAATCATAGCAATTAGATTCTCTTTTATATTCATACCCTTTGTTAATGAAACATTTTGATCAAATCAAATAGTTTCATATTTATGTTTCCTTTGATAAACTTCTTTACACATTTAAACAATCATATAATGATAATTACCATTTTCGTTAAAACACAATCATCGAATATGTATTAACTTTTAACAATTCATTAAACACTTTGTATTCAAGTAATACACGGTGTTCAAGTTATTTTGCCGAACTTAGGCATGATTTATATGTGAAAAGAAATCGAATGACTTTCACATATTATCATTATAACTTTGAATTTAAACAATGGTTTCATTCATTAATGAAATATCATTAAGTTGGGTATTTTAAACAAGGCATTTTAATGTTTTATGAATGTTCATGCATTATCAATTAGTTTCAAACGACAAGGATAATTCACACATAATCAAACAAGATATGAACATGAATAGAAAACATTCATAAAAGTGGAACAACTATTTGTTACAAACTCATATGAATAACCGTCTCACGAAATGTGAGACACACTAAAGAAGTTCACAATCTCTTGATTACAATAATCATCCTAAGACATAAACTAAATGATAAATGTCGAGGGAGAGTGTCGTCGGCCATCATCATCATGCTCGCCATCAACACGCAACGTCACCTCCTTTCCAGCAAGCACCTCTCATGCAGAAGGGCCTATTTTCAGTAAAACAGAACAAGTATCAGATATACTTAACACTGTGTTGGGGGGATACCCCCGGGTAGGGCAACGCCAGGGTATAAGGGTCGAGTTAGCCGGGGTACGGCACTGTCAAAGCAAAGTGTTGATCGAGTCACCTCAAGGCAGGCCGAATCACGGTGTGGCCCAGGCCGTAGGGCATTTCCTTGACAATGGTCCGGCCGGCATAAGATCTATGCCGTCCATGCTTATATATTTTGCAGGTACTTGGGTAGGCCAGATTAGCTATATGCTAGCCGGATTGTCTTGGCTTCAAAGAGAAGGAATCCCCCACTGGTTAAAAGGTGGCTTTATTAGCTGAAGCATGTGCAAAGTAAAGCAAAGGAGAGGACCAGTGGGTCAGTGGCGACCAAGGTGACGCGGGCAAAGCCGCATGACGTAGCCCATGACTCCAAAAGACAAGGATGATGCTGTGGGTTACGTCCAAAGCCCGGACGAGCCGTTAAAGAAGAATAAAGAAGCATCTTTTTTATTAAAGGAGCATATTCATAGAATATGCTGCCACCTAAGACCTAGAATTGTAACCCGGGCTCCCCTATATAAGGAGCACCAGGGCCTCCATAGAGAGGGACGACATTTGGAGGGATCATTCTCTGTCTAAGGTAGAACTCAGGGGCTAGTTAGTGAGGGGTAAGAGACATCGTCTCCTTCTTTCTAAGAGCCTCAAGAACACTTGTAAACACCATTGATAAAGAGAATACAAGAACTTCCGTGCGTGGAATCACCATGTTCTCCCTCCCTGGATTCCCCTAGCACACATTGGCCCCATCTTTAGCCTATCCATGGCATCTGCCGTGCCACCATCACGATAGTTGGCGCCCACCGTGGGGCTAGCGGTGCTAGCAGGGGTGAAAATCGAGACGGGAAACTTCTCAAGCACCAGCGAGCGTATCGTCTCAGGCTTGGTTCAGCGCTTTGGAGCGCTGGACTATGTCAGCAACAACGTGGGAAGCTTCAGCAGGAACCCTCCACCGTGCAACGGCATCTTCATCAAGCTTGGCGCGCACAAGATCTACGTCGGGGTGGATGAATCCTGCATTCACCCGCGGCACATCGTCGACGGTGGCGAACCATCTCTCAGCGCCGCCCGTGGAGTGCGTATCGCTCACCCCACTGGCAGCGTTGAACTCCTGATGACCGTGCCAGATGCGGGACCGAGCAAGGATCCGGCACCAGAGCCACATGTAACGCCCAAACAGACCAGGTCTAGGTTTCCTCTGCTAGAGAAGCCAGAGAATGTGCTCCAGCAAGCAATAGATAGCTTAGCAACACCAATAGCACCTGTGGTAGATCCGGCTCAGGCGCAAGTTGAGTTAGAGGAAACTAGGCAGAAGATGTTAGCTGGAGCAAAGAAGGTAGTTGAATTGCATCAGTGTTGAACATCACCTTGAGAGAGTACGCTAAGGCGAACCGTATCGATGGAGTGAAAATCCGAGGCAAAAACCTAATCACTGAGATTGACAAGGAGTACGAGCCTAGGCCGGGTCAGGCAGCTACTATAGTGACATGAGGGCTCAATCGGTACAGTACCCCGGCAAAGAACCTTAGAGCAGTAAACGCGACCGAATCCAAGTTAGAAGGTTTAACCGCTGAGGCTCGGCAGAGGCAACAAGAGAGAGTGAATCACTTGTTGAGGGTCGCATGCCAACAAAATGAAGAAATAAACAAAGCTAACCCGGCACCACCAGGGGCTTCACGGGTGGTACATTCAGCCAGAAATAACCTGACAAGATCCAGAGGAGCCGCATCATCTCCGGTTCATGATCCTAGGAGAGAAGAAGTAGTGGACTCCAAGAGAAGAAACAAGCAAATGGTCCCTTAGGATCTGGTAAGAGATGGAAAAGGAAAAGTAGTGCAAGTTGATGAGGATCGCCACAGTACCAACCGGGGTGTGGCTGCCCAGGGAAACCATGACCAAGGAAATGTCGGTCAAAGAAATGCTGCCAATGGCAATGCCAGACAGCGTAATCCTGTGGGAGCGGGGCAAAATGTGCCTAAAGCGCAACAGCGTGAACCTCAGCAAGGAGGAAGTGTAGGGCAAGCAGCACCACAGCGTCCCGCACATCCGGATCAAGAAAGATACAATGATGGTTATTCAGCTATGGTTAACGATGGATACCCCAAACCAGATCATCAGGTAATTGGATCACGGTTGGGAAGCAGGAACTTGCAGCCAGATGATGCGAGGTTGAAGTTGGATAGGATTTATAGATCGGAGCAAATCGAGTTACAAGGTCCACCGGGTCCAGCATGTTTTGGGCCCCGAATCATGAATGAGCCACCAGTGTCGAACTTCCAGCTAGCCAGGGGAACCCGAAATTATGATGGAAGCACCAGGCCAGAAGATTGGTTGATTGATTATGCCACAGCTGTCAAGAGAGCAATAGGGAATTTGAGATGGGCAGTAAGATATGTACCACAGATGCTGGAAGGACCAGCGCGAGTTTGGCTGAACAATTTGCCACCAGGGAGTATCACCTGTTGGTTGGATTTCTGATACATTGCAAATGTATCTATAATTTTTGATGTTCCATGCTTGGTTTTATTTACTTTCTTATGTTTTGTCCACACTTGGGAGTACTTTTCTTATGATTTCTTGGACTAACCTATTAACAAGAGCAACAGTGCCAGCTGCTTGTTTTCTGCTGTTTTTGGTTCCAGGAAAGTCAAAAAAACAATATTCTCGAAATTGGACCGGACAAAAGCCAAAGTAGATATTTTACCAGAAGACTCACAGAGCCAGAAGACGAGACGGAGAGGGTCCAGGGGATAGCCACACCACCTGGTGGCATGGGCCAGGCCAGGCCTCGCCAGGGGGTGGTGTGGGCCCCTCCGGCACCCCCTCGGTCTCCCCTCTCGCCTATAAGAGCCTCCCGATGCATAAACCCTAAGTCGTCCAGCCTCCAGCCACGAAAAGTTCAAGATGCCACCGCCACTTTGGAGGGAGATTTGGGGGAAAGTCTCTGTTAGGCACCTGCAGGAGGAGTCCCGGAGTCATCTCCATCGATCTCCACCACCATCTCCATCACTGTTGTTGATTCCCATGATGAGGAGGGAGTAGTTCTCTCTCGAGGCTAAGGGTTCTACCGGTAGTTATGTGTTCATCTCTCTCTCTATGCATGATCATATTGTGATCATGAGCTTTGTAATCAAGTAGATCTACCTTGCTACTCAAGTGCTTTAATAGATCTGTGCTCTCCCCATGTGTGTGAAAGTGACAGCGTGCACACCATGGTGGCACTTAGGCTAGAGATTACAAATACTTGTTATGAGTTATATTTGGAGTTGGATGTCTTTATGAAATTTGTGGTGTTTGTTGGAACCATCTAGTGCTCAAGGTGACAGTGTAGGGTTATCTAGATGCAGAAAGCGAACTTTGAGGTGTGCTGTTATAGCCCTACCATCGATTAGAGTGTTCAACTGGAGAGTAGTTCAGCGTAGTATCATAAAGAAGAATATATTTATATGAGAGTGTTCACTAGTGAAAGTATGATCCCTAGGCCTTGTTTCTAAGCATTGAAACACCATTTGCAATTAGATCTATTACATGTTTGCTTGCTTCCATCTTTATTTCAGTTTGCCTTTAGTCTTTCCCAAACCATCAAGCTATTTTCTATCACCGTTACCACTTATAATTATCTACACCACTTGTATTTCACTATCTCTTCGCCGAACTAGTGCATCTATACACCTGACAAGTGTATTGGGTGTGTTGGGGACACAAGAGACTTCTTGTATCTTGATTGCAGGGTTGCTTGAGAGGGAATACCTTTGACCACTTCCTCCCTGAGTTCGATAAACCTTGGGTGATCCACTTAAGGGAAAACTTGTTGCTGTTCTACAAACCTCTGCACTTGGAGGCCCAACAACTATCTATAGTAATAGAAGTGCGTAGACATCAATTTCCAGGAACTGTTTTTTAGCAACTTCTCAAGCACTTACAAGAGACCCAATAGACCGCAGACCCTTGCACTATGCCGGCAAAGACCGAATGAGCCAGATAGAGATTTCCTGACTCGGTGGTGCAACGTGCGAAACTCGTGTGAAGGGGTGATCGAATCATAAGAAATTGTGTGGTTCGCTCAGGGATGCAGATATGGGAGTATGTTGTGGCAAAGTTTACAGCGAGATATGCCAACTACCTTGTCCGAGACAATCTAGATTGCAGATTCATATGCCTTGGGAGATCCAACTCAACCCCGGCTGATGTCTAGCGAAGCAAATGAGGAGTATTACAACCGAGATATCTCCGGGTCATCAAGGAGGAATGATTTCTGAGGAAAAAGAAGGGACGAGCGGCCAGATTATTGGTATAACTCGCAGCAGGTTGCAGCAGTGGACCGGGATCAGCCCAATGCCGGAGCAAGCTAACGCCAGAAAACTAGAGGGCAAAACTGGCAGCAGAAAAGCGAAGGAAGAAAGCCTTGGACCCCGGAGCAGAAAAAGCAATGGCAGGAACAAAAGGATAGGCTGAGGTATACATTCGAATCTATGCTAGATCAAGCTTGCAAATTTCATACGCCAAGTCCGAACAGTCCAGCGAATCATACGACCCGCCAGTGTGAATGGATGAGGAAGTTGGAACAGGTGGGTTCGAGGAATGCTCAGGCACCTCGGAATGAAGCACCTAGGAATGAAACACCCTGGCCACCATTACTAACTGGGGGAAATGGACATCAACTGATGCTGCCGCCACCTCCGCCGAGGTACGAAAATCCAGAAAGAAGAGAAGATGTACATCAAGTGGGCAATAACCAACAACAAGGCCAAGGATACAACGAGAATGAGGAACGGAATGAGTACAGGGGACATCATCAAAGCTATTGTGTGTTCACCACGGAAGAGAATGACCAGAAAAGCTTACAGCGTCGGCATATGGAGGTGAACACAGTAATGCCGGCTGTGCCGAGATACATGTCTTGGGCAGATCAAGAGATCATGTGGAGTGTCAAGGATCACCCAAAGATCATGCCGAGCCCTCTAGTCTTGGATCTGACGTTCATCGGACCAAATCTCAATGTGAGGTTTTCCAAGGTGTTGATTGACAATGGCAGTAGTATCAACATTATGTATAAGGATACTATGCACAAGTTGGGAATAACAGAGAATATGCTACAAGCAACAAGGACCACTTTTCACAGTATTGTGCCAGGAATCTCTTATGAACCAATTGGTAAGGTCCGGGTTGACGTGTTATTTGGCACAAGAGACAACTGCCGCACCGAGAATTTAGAATTCGAAGTAGTGAATCTGGAAAGTGCTTATCACGCATTACCCGGCAGGCCAGCGTTGAGCAAATTCATGGCAACTACCCACGTCAGCTACCTTAAGATGAAGTTGCCCGGACCAAGGGGTGTGATAACTATATCAGGGGACTTCCGGCGTTCGATCGAGTGCACGTCAGCTGGATCTAACTTAGCCGAGTCACTCGTGATAGCTCAGGAGAAAAGGAAGATACTAGAGGTGGCGGCATTGGCTCAATCCGTGCAGCAACATATGCCGGCCCTGACCAACCCGCACGGGAGCGTATCGTTCCAAGCGACTATGGATACAAAAAAGTGCCAGTTGATGATCTGTTCCCAGAGCGCACCGTCACCATAGGTGCCGGGTTAAGTAGTAAATAGGAAAGGGAGCTCTTCAACTTCCTCCGTGAGAATCGGGATATCTTTGCTTGGTCTACGCAAGATCTGCAAGGTGTACCGAGGGAGTTGGCTGAGCACTCATTGAATGTAAGACCCGGGGCTAAGCCGGTAAAGCATCCTCTCAAGCATTTCGCAGAAGATAGAAGAAAATTAATTGGAGATGAGATAGCAAGATTGCTAGCGCCCGGATTTATCATGGAGGTACTTTATCCGGACTGGCTCTCTAATCCGGTGCTGGTGGAGAAAAAGAAGGATGATCCGAACGTGGCAGTGGTATGGCGCATGTGTATTGATTACACGAACCTGAATACGCCGTGTCCAAAAGATCCATTTCCACTCCCTAGAATAGATTAGGTCATAGACTCAACTGCCGGATGTGAGCTACTGTCATTCATTGACACCTATTCTGGTTTCCATCAGATACCCCTAAATCCGTATGATCAAATAAAGACAGTGTTCAATACCCCGTACGAGGCTTATTGTTATCGAACTATGTCGTTTGGACTACGTAATGCAGAGCAACGTACCAGCGATGTATGCAAAAAATTCTTGCATGACCAGATAGGTCGGAATGTACAGGTGTATGTGGATGATGTGGTGATAAAAACCAAGGAAAGCAATACGCTCCTTGAGGATATCCGGCAGACATTCGCAAACTTGAGAAGGTTCCAAATGAAACTGAACCCGGAGAAGTGCACCTTCGGCGTACCAGCAGGAAAGTTGCTCGGTTTCTTGGTATCTAGCCGTGGCATTGAAGCTAACCCAACAAAAATCCGAGCCATAGAAAGAATGGAGTTACCAAAGTGTCTTAATGATGTCCACAAGTTCACTGGTTGCCTGGCATCGTTGAGTCGATTTGTATGTCGGCTAGGAGAGAAGGCCTTGCCCATCTATCAGTTAATGAAAAAAGCAGATAAGTTCACATGGACGCCACAGGCGGATCTTGCATTTCGAGAGTTGAAAAAGATGCTATCTACCGCACCAATCCTAGCTGCACCACTACCTAAAGAACCAATGTTGCTTTACGTAGCCGCGACCAACCGAGTCGTAAGTGCAGTGATCGTAGTGGAGCGCGAAGAGGAAGGAAAGTCGATGCAAAGGCCGGTGTATTATCTGAGCGAAGTATTATCAGCGTCAAAACAGAATTATCCTCACTATCAGAAGATGGCGTATGGCGTATATATGTCGGCCAAGAAGCTCAAGCACTATTTCGAGGAACACCCCATCAAGGTGATATGTGAGGCGCCTATTTCGGAGATCATGAGCAACAAGGACGCAAGCGGCAGAATAGCAAAGTGGGCAATCGCATTAGCTCCATACGCGCCACAGTTCGACAGAAGAGATACGATCAAATCACAAGCGGTGGCGGATTTCTTTGTGGACTGGGCTGAAATGCAATACGAGCCACCCCTGCCGGACTCCAATTATTGGCAAATGCACTTCGACGGATCAAAACTAAAGGATGGACTAGGCGCTGGAGTAGTGCTTACCTCACCCAAGAAGGATCAACTGAAGTACGTCCTACAGATCCATTTCAGTGCCTCGAATAATGTGGCGGAGTACGAAGCATTGGTACATGGTCTCAAAGTGGCAAAGGAAGTGGGGATACGCCGGATACAGTGCTTTGGAGACTCGGATTTGGTGGTGCAACAAGTATCTGGAAACTGGGATGCTCTGGATGCTAACATGGCCTTGTATAGGTTCCATGTCCAGAAGATAAGAGGGTTTTTCGAAGGGTGTGAGTTCCATCACGTACCTTGGAGCGAAAACAAGGCAGCAGACACACTGTCCAAGCTAGGCTCATCCCAACAACCCATTCTGCCAAATGTGGCTTTGGAGCACTTGAGAAAACCGTCTATTACACCGTCACCTGAATTAGATTCAATTTATATCCCGCCGCTCACCGGATCAGGAGCTGCACCTATGGAGATAGAATGGGTAAGCACCTTAGCAAACCCAGGAACTGCTTCAGCGGACTCGAGGACTGCTTCAGCAAACCCGAGGACTGTGCAGTTTGATCGGGCGGGAGTTATGTCGATGGATGCAATGGAAGTGGATGAGGAACCATTTCCCGCCCGACCTATACCATCTTGGTCCAAGCCAATTTTTGATTTCCTGAAAGAGGAAATCTTATCGGATGATGAAATAAGTTCAAGGCAAATTCAGAGGAGGGCAAAGGCTTATACCATTATGAACACCGAGTTATACAAAAGGAGTGTGACAACGGTACTACAACGGCGCGTTGATCCAGAGGAAGGACTCGACATACTCCGAGATATTCACCAAGGGGGGTGTGGCCACCACGCCTCCTCAAGGGCCTTAGTAGCAAAAGCTTTCCGGCATGGATTTTATTGGCCCAGTGCTTTGGAGCAAGCAGAGAACTTGGTGAGAAAATGTAATGGCTATCAAAGATATGCCACGAAAACTCACCTGCCAATGTCGGAGCTCAAAACTATCCCCATTACGTGGCCATTTGTTGTATGGTGCCTGGAATGGTAGGACCATTTAAGCCGGCTAAAGGAGGGATGACCCACATGCTGGTCATGGTTAACAAGTTCACCAAGTGGATCGAAGTGAAACCAATCCGGAAATGTGATGGGGCAACAACAATAAGATTCCTCAAGGATATAATCTTAAGGTACGGCTACCTCCATAGCATCATAACTGATAACGGGACAAATTTTGCCAAAGGAGCATTTGCGAGGTTCTGCTAGGAAAAGAAGATCCGGTTAGATGTCGAGTCAGTCGCCCACCCTGCGTCGAACGGGCAAGTGGAAAGATCCAACGGACTGGTATTGTCCGGGATAAAACCCCAGCTCATAGATCCGCTGCAAAGATCAGCGGGGTGCTGGATAGAAGAACTACCAGTGGTACTGTGGAGTTTAAGAACAACTCCGAATCGATCAACGGGCTATACGCCATTCTTTCTGGTATATGGGGCAGAAGCTGTATTACCAGCCGACATAGAGCATGATTCGCCTAGGGTCACCCAATACACAGAAGCCGAAGTGAGCGAAGCCCGGCAAAATGATGTTGATCTACTTGAAGAAGTGAGAGAACTGGCCTTGTCCAGATCCGCCATATACCAGCAAAATCTCCGACGCTATCATAGCCGGAAAGTAAACCCCCGAGTTTTTCGGGAAGGTGATTTGGTGCTAAGGCTAATACAGCGCACCGTTGGCATGCACAAGTTATCCCCCCATGGGAGGGTCCCTTCATTGTGAGCAAAGCTTTGCGCAATGATTCCTACTATCTTATTGATGCACAGCCCTAGCAAAAGAACAAGGCGGACATGTCCGAAGAGGAATCCAAAAGACCATGGAACGTAGCACTGTTGCGTCCTTTCTACACCTAAGAGGTGAATGTATCTGAACTACTCATATGCCAGTATGTATGTCGGCCATGAGCTTATCAATAAAATCTTTGCTACCCCGAGAAGATACTCGGGGACGGCTATAGCACTTGTCTTGTTTTCATATTCTTTATGTCGGTTGGGTTAAGTCGCTTACGTCTTAGTTGGATTAGTAATGTGTTAGCACCAAAAACCTAACTCTTCGACTTTGCTGTTGTCCAACAAGAATTGGCTTCATGGCAAGCAAGAGAACAAGTTTGGAATGGCAAAGCACATGAAAAACAACTAAGGAAGAAGAGCTTGAGCAGGCCGACATTGGTTTTTTGGCTAACCCTTAGTTTGTTTTCTTCACTAAAATACCGAATCATTTTGAGCTAATCTCAAGGTTTCAAGTATTGTTAAGTCAATTTTTTGAACTTCGGACTCGTAAGTCAAAAAACCGAATCAAGGTAGACGCGAGCCGAGTCAAGAATTGGAGGAACAAAAAAATGAAACTCGGGGACTTCTCCCACCATAATCCGGCAGTAAAAACTTAGTTCAAAACATGAAATTGTAGCACAAGCAAACCAAAGTGTTAAAATACATCTGCGCCCGGCATTCCAGGGATCTGATAAATGTGGTTGAGTGTTTTTCAAGGGGCAGGAGCAGCAGAGGAATCATCTGCGGAAGAGGGAGGTACTCCGGAGTGTGCGGAAGGAGTGCTAGCTTCGGCGTCGTCCTCCGAGTCAACTTCGTTGTCCTCCGGATCTTTAGCCTCGTCGCCTAACTCGGAGTCCTCGCTTTCATTCCCTTCTGCTTTAGCTCCAGAGACAATCTCATCGTCAGCAGCATCAAGGAAGCTCGGCCCCTCATTCCAGCATGGCAGAAGGAGTACTGAATGAGATTGTTCGCACAGGCCTGGCGGCGCGCGATCCACTCCGGATCCTCGCACCACTTCGACCCGGTGTGCATATGCTTGAGCAATGCCAAGTCAATCCCTTCATACCATGAAAGCGTAAACTTTAAAGCAATGTCAGCTCCAGCCTGTGCCACAGATTCGCGCCACAGGTCCAGTTGTGTCTCGCATTCCATGAGTTTAGCTATGAAGTCTAAGGTTCTCTTGGGAATGGTCTCACTAGGCTAGAGGCAGCGGAACATCCATGTTGCTGCTAGGATAATGTCTGTGCCAAAATTCTTTACTATGTCGAGACGAGCGGTGAGACTCGCCAGGAGATCCTCTATGGTATAAGGAATTGGCTCCGCATCAGGCCCAATAGGAACTCCACACTGTTCACGGGATTTGCGTACGGCGGAGGCAGCGAATGTGTCGCTCTCTGGAAATTTGCCTAAGGATAAGAGGAGCAATGTTGAGCGGCTGGACCAAATCCAAATTGTAACAAATCAAGCAAGAGCGGAGAACTTATGGCAATCTGGAAGAGAAGCCGTTGAAGCTCGAAATCAGTGTTGGCGTTGTGGACCCGGAGTTTTTCATACTCAGTGATTGCCGACGTAAGTTTGACGCTCCTTCTCTTCGGCAAACCCTTGTCCTTAGAGATTTGCGTAATTAGACGCTCCTTCTCTTCGGCAAACTCCTGATCGGCCTTCTCCAGCGCAGACTGATGAGAGCTCTTGAGTCTCTGGATTTCGGCATTCAGCCGAGTAATCTCTGAGTCCTGCTGCTGGAGCCGAGCTATCTCAGCATCCTTCTTCTTCAGTTCAGCTTCATACTTCCCTGATTGTTCCAGGAAGTGGGTCATCAGTTCAGGCATAGGAACACTGTCCTCAAGAGCAACTGCAACATGATCCGGAGGACCCAAAATATGAGTGTCCACCGGATAAATCATGGAGGGTACGATGATCATGTGAAGGGGATGAAATTACCTTTAATCTCCGCAAGATTCTTCCTCATAATTTTATTCTCAGCCTCAACCTCGGCTGCTTAATCCGGACAAGACATTTATATAAGTTCTAAAGAAGTTTGAATAAACAAGGAAGGAAGAGAAATGGAAACTTACCCTTCTTCTGGTACTCCTCCAGGAGTTTACCATGACGCCCGCGTATGTCTTTGTAGGAGTCCAGCAGGCGCTGGAACTCGGCGGATCGGCGGTTGGTGAAAGAAACAAAAGATCAAAGACAGTGGAAATTATTCGAAGGTTACAAGATCCAGGCCAAGTGGAACTTAACCCGGCTCTAGGTGTGTGGATATTCGAAGTCTACAAGATCCGGGCCAAGTGGAAGTTAACCCGGCTCTAGGTGTGTGGATATTTGAAGTCTACAAGATCCGGGCCAAGTGGAACTTAACCCGGCTCTAGGTGTGTGGATATTCGAAGTCTACAAGATCCGGGCCAAGTGGAACTTAACCCGGCTCTAGGTGTGTGGATATTCGAAGTCTACAAGATTCGGGCCAAGTGGAACTTAACCCGGCTCTAGGTGTGTGGATATTTGAAGTCTACAAGATCTGGGCCAAGTGGAACTTAACCCAGCTCTAGGTGTGTGGATGTTTGAAAACTACATGATCTGGGCCAAGGGAACTAGACCCGGCCCAACATTTAGTGCAAATTAATGACAATATGAACAAAAACTAGGGAGCATCCGACCGAATAACAAGTTATTCCCTCGGAGGCTCGGGGACTGGGATATACCTACAAATGCTAAGTTATGAAAAACATCAACAACAGAGAAAAAGGATTAGCTCCATCATCCGGCCAGCCAGGGAGATAGCCTGAGTGGCGGAGTTCATTTGCACGCTGAACTCAGCAGGGTCGAACCTTTCTAGGAGATCGCCCTGAGGGTTGACGATGTCGGCGTTGTTCTAGTTCTTCACATACTCAAGGAGATGTGGACTATAACTCTCACCACTCGCAGAATGGCTCGTCACTAGGCCCTTCACATGGGCCTCACGCCTGGCAGATTGAGCCGCAACAGGGCTGGTGTGCAAAACTAGCTGTTTGCTGCCCTCTGATCCGGAAGCTAACCTAGACGAAGCTGACCCGGAAGTCTTCGTAGCTTTGCCGGATGAGGGTTGAGGAGCGTGCTGAAAGAAATCAGCGATTGAGGGGGCAGACCCGGTGGGGGCCGAAAGAGCTTTCCCCTTAGGAGGCTTGGAGGCCTTTGTTGCGGTTGTTCTTGTTGATGTTGTTGTCGTTGGTGTTGGTGCTGCTGGTGTTGGTGCTGCTGTTGTTGCTGCTGGTGCTGATGCTGCTGTTGTTGCTGCTGGTGTTGTTGCTGCTGCTGCTACTGCTGCTGGTGTTCCTGGTGTCGTTACTAGTGCTGGGGATACTAGGGGCAGCGTCGATGAAGCTGGCGCCTCAACGATGAGTGTAGAGGCCGAGGAGCTGGGCAGATCCGGCATTGCCGTATCCAAATCCGGCCCGCTACCCCCCACGTCAACGTTGCCCTCCTCTTGACGAGGTGGACTCTGGTCAGGCGCGGCCGCAGAACCCTCATGAATAGGGCTAAGCGGACATTGGTCATCGTTGCGGGGGGAGAGGGATCGCTTCGAAGTGGGGAGGCTATGCTGGAATCGCTCTGGGAGATATCCACAGGAGCTCTGAAAAAGGGGAAGGACAGCAAGTCAAAAAGGAAGAACCAACCAGAGATTAAGGCAAGCAATGGAAGAATCCGAAGTAGGAATGCTAAAAGAGCTTACTCGTCAACGGTAGGAGGAGCCCGAGGTTTGGGCGCCCTCCGGACTGTGCTCTTGGCGGCAGGCTTGGCCGAGGGTTTAACCCTGGACTTCTTTTGCCTCTTCTTGGGCGGCGGCGCCTCCGAAGCTGCGGCCAAGGTAGCTGCACGCTTCTAGGAAGGGGCCGAGGCCGGGCCACCGGTGGCAAGTGGAGGAACCTCATGGACCTGAGCGTCCGGGTTAGCTGAACATTCGAGCATAGGCTAGATGCAAATAAGAGATAAGAACCGGATCAAGTACCTCAACATCCAAATCATCATCGTCTGGCCAATCCCTTAGAGAAGAGGCCTTACCAGCGCTGTGTTTGACGATCTCTGGGGCAGGCAAGAAGGCCTCCGGGTCAGTCTCCACCTCGTCTCCCTCGGGACAGTCCTCCAACCACTTGCTGGCCAGAACCTCGCCATCCTCCAGCGGTTGCTGGAGAAATTTCTGAGAGAATAATCGCCAAGTTACAAAAGGAAATCAACATACAAAGAGAATCCGGATAACAAAAGAGGGTTGACTTACCTTTGGAGGAGGGTTGGCGCGAGTGAAGGGCTCAAGTCCCCACTCCCAAGCCTCGGAGAACTACTTCTCCACGTTGAAAATAGACTTAACCCGGCGGAAAACCGCCGAGTTATCCAGCTCAAAAGAGGAGGTCCGGTGAGGGTCAAGAGGACCGCTAAGGAAGCAGATCTTGTGGGATCGCTTCTGGAGGGGGGAGACCCAGCTGTGGAGGAAAGTGATCATGATATCTTCCCCCCAAAGATGCTCCTTGAGTAGTTCCGTGAACCGGCGAGCCACCTGATTCGCCAGGGCCGTGGCACGCTTGGGAATGCTTTCCCAAAGCGAGGTGTCTGGAGGACCATGTCTGAAGGGGAGCAGCCGGATCTAGTCCTTCTTGGTGTTGTTCCGGACGTAAAAGAAGGTCCGGGCCCAGCCTTTGCAAGATTTGAGCCCCGTGACCCGGGGGAAGACGGATTGTTTCCGGGGAGAGATGGAAGCGGCGCCACACTGGGTCAAGTGCTTGTCCTCTAGGGCACGCTACTTATCCGGAACCACATTCCTCCGCAAACCAAAGAACTTGATCCAAAGTTCTTTGGTTGGCCAGAGGCCGATATACCCCTCAATGCCGGAGGCAAAAGAGGACAAAGAGGTGATAGCATTTGTGGGAAGATGATGCAGTTGCAATTTGTAGGTGGAGATGAAATCAAAGAAGAAATCGGAGGTGGGAAGGCCAAAGCCGCATTGAAAATGCGACAAGAAAACAACGTACTCCCCAGATTTGGGGGTGGGAGTAATCTCACCGGCGGGGAGGCGGCAGGCGACGCCGGCGGGGATGCGACGAGAGGCGTGGAGCCACGCCAAATCTTCCTCGCGGACGATGGAGCCATCCTAGCATCCGCGCTCGCGGCCCTCTGCCCCTTCCTCCGGCTGCGCCACCATCAAAGCTTTTGCTTCAGTCATGGTGGGATTGAAGCTCTCGAAGGGATGATTTGAGTAATGGTAGCCTGAAGAGGGGAAACGGGAAGCGCAAGGCCCCGTGGTGAAGATTGGAACTAGAGGCGGCGACGCTGGCATGAAGTACCGCCGGAGCACGGTCGCGGTGGCGCTCGTGGAGAAGAAAACCGGTGGCGGCGAAGTCGCGGTGAAAGAGAGAGAGCAATGGAGCGCGACGATAATGGGGGAACTTCCCCTGGGAGTGCACATCACCCTCTACTTAACCGTGCCACGCTCGTCGTGGGATCCTTTGCAGGTGGCAAACCGCATGCAGCAAGCGTGTATGCAGCCCGAGCAACCAATCAGAGCAAGGCCACAGGAGGGGCCACTGGAGCAAATGATCCCATGACGGGACATGGCGTTACAGTTAACGAGGCGCTGTAGTGATGTGATGTTTACAGCAGTTATGCCTGACGCAACGACAGTAACCGGCGCGGTAATTGTGCATGGCCCTTAAAATGAGGCAAATGATGATTACCCTCCACGTAGGATGTGGAGAAGCGTACGAGAGAAGGAAAAGAAACCGGATAAGCAAGCAAAATACCTAGCCAATGAGGAGTAACCCGGAAAGAGCGAAAGGATCGCAAGAGAAGAAACTCCGGGCTACGAGATAACTCGGCCAAGGAATAAAAGATTCGGATATGGGAACCTGCTGTGGCCTTAACAACTACAAAAGTTGCTAAGACCACACCAGCTTCGGGGACTAATGTTGGGGGCATACCCCCGGGTAGGGCAACACCGGAGTATAAGGGCCGAGTTAGCCGGGGTACGACACGGTCAAAGCAAAGTGCTGACCGGGTCACCTCAAGGCAGGCCAAATCATAGTGTGGCCCGGCCCGTAGGGCATTTCCTTGACAATGGTCCGACCGGCATAGGATCTATGCTAGCCATGCTTATCTGTTTTGCAGGTACTTGGGTAGGCCGGATTAGCTATATGCTAGCCGGATTGTCTTGGCTTCAAAGAGAAGGAATCCCCCGCTGGTCAAAAGGTGGCTTTATTAGCTAAAGCATGTGCAAAGTAAAGCAAAGGAGAGGACCAGCGGGTCAGTGGCGACCAAGGTGACGCGGGTAAAGCCGCATGACGTAGCCCGTGACGCCAAAAGACAAGGATGATGTTGTGGGTTACGTCCAAAGCCCGGACGAGCCGTTAAAGAAGAATAAAGAAGCATCTGTTTTATTAAAGGAGCATGTTCATAGAATATGCTGCCACCTAAGCCCTAGAATTGTAACCCGGGCTCCCCTATATAAGGAGCACCAGGGCCTCCATAGAGAGGGACGGCATTTGGAGGGATCATTCTCTGTCTAAGGTAGAACTCAGGGGCTAGTTAGTGAGGGGTAAGAGACATCGTCTCCTTCTTGCTAAGAGTCTCAAGAACACTTGTAAACACCATTGATAGAGAGAATACAAGAACTTCCGTGCGTGGAATCACCACGTTCTCCCTCCCTGGATTCCCCTAGCACACATTGGCCCCATCTTTAGCCTATCCATGGCATCTGTCGTGCCACCACCACGACACACTGCAAATGTGTTTGCAAGATTATAACATTTATAAAACTGTATATCAAATATATACCTTTGTCATTGATGACTCCAGCGACGTTGGGTTCATCCACCACATTTCTGAAATGTGATATGAACTCGAGGAAATCCAGTGTTTCCGTGTCGCCTCTCATAATGCAGATCCTGACCTGTGCTTGGAAGCTTGGTGGAAGCAATCTCCCATCACAAATGAGCTTGAGAACCAGTTGTCCAGGTAGTATGCCAGACTCATGTATGCATCATATATGCTCAATAAGTGCTCGTCTAGTGAGGAGCCCTCCTCCATCTTTATGGAGAGGAAGTCCCCCATCAGCTCATACTCCCACATGCGCACCTGTTCCACGAAATGCGATCTCAGATGTGCCATGACCACCCGGGGCTTGAGACTTCCCACTATTGGCCATAGCCCATCCTCCATTCTGAGGCGCATGGTCACTGATATAAATGTGGCCATCACACGGCGACGATAATGCAGATCCTGCTACTCCTTGGTCTCATGAGAATAGGGTGGCTCCAAATACATCTCGCAGGTCATGTAGTCAGCTGCATTGTTCTCACCAAGGAGATCAAACAGGCGTATGACCCATATAGGGGAGGAGGGGGTACACCCTCCCTCAAAGTCCCGGGGTGGGACTAAAGGAGAGGAGGGGGAGGGGTGGCACCTCCGGCCACCCCCATGGGCCCCACGCGGGGGGCTGGACCACTAGGGGCCGGCCACCCCCTTGGCCCCTTCTCCCTCTCTCCTTTCCCTAATGGGCCCTCTTCCTCCGGAAATTGGCCCATTAAGCCTTTGACCATTAAATTGATTTTTTCTCTTTATTAAATAATTATGAATAAATGATTAAATCAACATTTAACATTCATTCACACATTATTCAATCTCCGTGGCTATGGAACACCTTCCACCTCCACTCCGGACAACCTCCGGACTTACCGAAACCCTTCCGGTTTTCTCCCTACTCTTCTTCGGTGATTCCACCGATCCTATAAACACTCTCTAAGCATCATAAAGCCCTTAAGCGTGATACCCCACGGTTCCAGAACACTCCAGAAATGGTCGGGACATTCCCGCACCAATGATTGACAGAGGGACCTGGATGGCCATGTGACCCCTGTGCATTCCACGATGATCTTTCGTCGTTTGAACCGGGACAGTCGTGTCTTATTCCCTTTGTCACTCGATACTTACATTGACCAAGATCTGATCAATGACATCACCATGTCGTGTTGAATCTCGTTACTGAACAATGCTACTTGCCTCGTTCCGACAAGTGATATCCTTGTGATCAAATCACACGCTGCGTAGCTATTGGATATAACTTCTCCGAGTGGGCCCTTTGAGTATCTTCCCGTCACATGGACGGACAAATCGCGCTCTTGACATATATTGCCTCTACGGTTTCCTCCGAGTACCTGAACACACCTTTATAACCACCGTATTACCAGATGGCGTTTGATGCTATCTAAGCAATCTCGGGAGACAGTGATTGATATCGCCTCACAGTCTAAGGAATAGTCTACGAGGATCCATTTCTAATCATCGTAACTTGAACTTCGTGACATGATCGGGTCATCATGTTTAGGTTGGGTATTGGTTCATGATCTCATTCTCAGAATGAGATGACCTCATTTCCAACTGGCATAAATGCCACATGATCAGGAAACTTGATCATATGTTGACCAATGAACCAGTGACTAGAGTTTCACTGGGAACCCCTGGTTATTTGTATATCACACGTGTATTGATGTTTCCACTCAATACAATTATAGCATGATATAAAACTTAATAATAAACTATATGAAATATGATAATAGTTCTTACTACTATTTGTCTCGGGTATATTTCCAACATATCTTAACATAGTGGATGATGATTATCCTTTTCTTTCTTTCAACCATTGATGTTAAACTTAATACTATTCCTAATTTGAGTTATTAAGGACCAGTTCCTTAATTAACTTCTATTCTAAAACACTTTTTAGAATCCTTAAGGAATACTACATAATGTCATAATACTCTTATTATCAACTTCTACACCTTATAAATCATTATTTATCGGTACTTGCGCTTTTATTCTTACCTCACTTAAGAATCTCTCTATAAGCTCCCACTCAAAATATGTTCCCGACATACTTGGGTATGAGTCATTACTCTTACTCAAACTATGTTCCTACATATTTGAATTCGAGACTTATATTGCTCCCACTCAAAAAATATGTCATTCACATATTGTTTTAGGAAGACTTTCATAGCTCCCACTCAATTTCATGCAAATTGCATATCTACTCACCATTTTGAACAACTTCAAATCCTTTGATTAAATATCAAAGTGAGAGATTTACTATGAGACACTAGTACTATTATTAGTTTTAAATCCACTAGACATTTAGCACACTTGAATCAACTTCATTTGAATTTGTCTAATACTTGACAAATCGTGCTTTTGTCATTCACCCCCTTTTCCACTATGGCTTTGTAGTAATTTGGGAAAATTCCAAGTAACCCCTTTTACTTATGAGATTCAGCAATGAATTGCTTTCTAATCCGAAGGGAAATTTGCTTTTAGGATTTCTCATAATTCTAGTTTACCATTATTTCCTTAGTAGTTCGTAGGTATGTCATATTCCAAGAATTATGACAACTGATTCACAAATGTCTCCATACAAGTTATGGCATACATTTAGAATCCTACTTTATGTAGTGAAAACACCAGTGGGGAAAACACAATGATCATTATCATTGATTCTTTCCTTACGTGAAGAAAATTGTTCAGGAACGTTTTCCGTTGCGCTTCTCAACACTCTGATGCAGGGATTTGAATCCTCATCGTGTTTTTCACTATCTTCCATTTGCTCTGTAATTGGGAAGTATCACTGAATGTGAACTTCCTCAAGGATGCACCAAAATGCAAGCAATAAAAGTTTTGCCTTCCTTTTGGTTTCAGCTATGGATTTCGTATTCAAAGTTTCCAATGAATACTCTACAAGTACTAATTCGCTATTGTTTTGGTTATATCGAATAACCCCAAAACGTTTACGAATCTAGATGGTTCACTATATTTTCTAATTGAGTGCTTACTATTTATAACTAATGGTCTCTACATCTACACTACAATGATTTATTTGGTGCCATCTATTTACCCATTTTGATATCTAATATCATATTGTGATGCCTTGCATTTTGACATTTCAAAACACATTGCATTTCACAATTTCTTTTATGCTGATCTTATAAAGTTGAATTTCATTACTATTGATCAAATCATAGTAATTAGATTCTCTTTTATATTTATACCCTTTGTTGATGAAACACTTTGATCAAATCAAATAGTTTCATACTCATGTTTCCTTTGGTAAACTTCTTTACACTTTTAAACAATCATATAATGATAATTACCATTTTCGTTAAAACACAATACATCGAATATGTATTTACTTTTAACAATTCATTAAACACTTTGTATTCAAGTAATACACGGTGTTCAAGTTATTTTGCCGAACTTAGGCATGATTTATATGTGATAAGAAATCGAATGACTTTCACATATTATCATATAGCTTTGAATTTAAACAATGGTTTCATTCATTAATGAAATATCATTAAGTTGGGTATTTTAAGGCATTTCAATATTTTACAAATGTTCATGCATTATCAATTAGCTTCAAAGCAACAAGGATAATTCACACATAATCAAACAAGATATGAACACGAATAGAAATCATTCATAAAAGTAAAACAACTGTTTGTTACAAACTGATATGAATAACCGTCTCACAAAATGTGAGACACACTAAAGAAGTTCACAATCTTTTGATTACAATAACTATCCAAAATATAAACTAAATGATAAATATTGAGGGAGAGTGTCGTCGGCCATCATCATCATGCTCGCCATCAACACGCAAGGTCACCTCCTCTCCAGCAAGCACCTCTCATGCAGAAGGACCTGTTTTCAGCAAAACAGAACAAGTATCAAATATACTTAACACTGCAAATGTGTTTGCAAGATTATAACATTTATAAAATTGTATATCAAATAAATACCTTTGTCATCGATGACCTCACTGATGATTGGTTCAAACTTTACGTTCCTGAAATGTAATATGAACTCTTGGAAATCCAATGTTTCCGTATCACCACTCATGATGTTATTCCGGACATGTCCTTCATAGCTGGGAGGCAACGATCGAAGCATCACGCCTATCGCAAACAAATCATCCATCCAGTAGTCCATGAAGTGAACCAGTCTCATGTGTGCATCAAGCATGCGCTCCAAGTGACTCTTCAGACATGTGTGCTCCTCCATCTGTATGGAAAGGAACTCTCCAAGCAGCTCGTGCTTCCACATGCGCACATGGCTTATGAACTCTGCTCTCAGCTGATCCACCATCGAATATGGATCAAGATCACCCATGAGCGAGTGGAGTTCATCCACCATCCCGTAACGCATTATTATCTGAATGTAGGTGGACGTCTCTTGTTGGTAGTAGTGGTCTGACATCTCTTGCAGGGTCTCATAGTGGTTTGGCTCAGTCAAATCCATCATGCGACGTATGTAGTCTACCACATGATTCCTAGTAAGGAGATCATTCAGGCGCACAAGCCAACTAGGGAAGTTGGATCCATCAAGTCTAAGTTTCTCACCCATTACCCATTCCTCAATGACAAAGTAAGCTTCACGGTGAGCCATCTCTACATTTATAATTGCAAAAGGAATTTAGACTAAGTTTATAATTAAATGAGTTAATAATAACTCCACTCAGAAACACCTATCCCCCCAAAGGGTTCCTAGTGACAACACGACCCCTATCAGCCACATCTCCCCCGATTAACACGGCCATCAATGTGGGTTCAAGGGTGGACGCTAAACGTCGGTCACATCATTCATGCGACTCATGCTCGATCTTTCGACCATCCATGTTCCGAGGCCACGCTTCTATGGCGTGCTAGGCTCGCCAACTCAACCTTAGTGTATTCACTGTGCAACATGGCTTACACCCACTGTATGCGAACGTAGATATGTCTGACACTCATGCATGTACCATGGATCGCCTCATATCGAAGAACTTTCTTGGTGGTGCACACTAAGGGGGAACCCAATCATTGGTAATTTTAACAGGGATCATCTTATTAGGCTACCGTCGAGTATCTAATACTAGCACACAATAAGATATACAAATAATAACATTGAATGTAAATGCAATGTGATATGGCCCTTCACGTCGTGATCTCCATCTGTCGTCACCAGATTCCGGCGCCAGGGTACCGGTGTCTTTCTGGCGTGGTAGTTCGTCACCTCCGTGACTATATACTAATATGTAACACAAGGTAATCACTTTACCTTTGCCACAACCATATCACAAAGCAACACCCCCCTACAAAACAAAGTTAGACGCCTCTACTTTATCTTTGCATGTTTTACGTGGCTGAATGGGCTTTCGCACAAGAACCGTTCTTACCTACGAACTTTCAGCACAACGTTGATCAAGTAGTTGTCTCTACTACACCCCTTTCGGGGCCCTCCATTGTAAATGGCATACCAACTAATGCGAGAGAGACAGACACCCTCCTGAGCCACTTTATACGGTACAAGCCGTATGTCAAGCATGGACCAGTCTCGTGAATGAACACGTAAAGTCGGTTGAGGGCCACTTCATCAAGCATTACTGTTTTATACACAAGTATACGTGAGAGGGTAACAACTAAAAGATCAACGCCCACACGCTACATCTCGTGTGTTGTACCCGTACTAGCATTACTTCGCATAGATCTAGCTCTGATACCACTGTAGGGGTTCCGCGCATGAAAACAATAATTTTTACCCTACGCCCCTGAACCCCTGATGCTGCCAGGACCTATCTATTAATGTCTGATGTGAGGAGGGGCTTTTCGTGAACTTACCCTTGAAGACCAAAAAGCGTTGTCAACACTCAGGATAGCATGGTTGATGTAGATGAGCCGAAGCCGACCTCAAGGTCGTGATGAAGTCCTCGCGCTCCTGTGGCTCCAACGACTTGAGTGCCTCAAGTGCGACACCTCGCGGGGAGTTACACACGTCCGGTGCCTGACGATGACTCCCGCTTCCCCGATCCAGCAGCAATTGCGGAAGTAGAGCTCCTGGGTCCGAATCCCGCAGCACGACGGCGCTCCGCGGTGAAGATGTCTCTCTTTCGCGCTGTCCAAACTTGGGACCACGGTCACGAGAGAGAGAGAGAGAGAGAGAGAGAGAGAGAGAGAGAAATATCAATTGGAGGTCTTCCCAAAAGTGAGAAGACCTTTATTGAATATTGTGTGTATTTATCAGGCCAAATACCCCCACTATATATAGGGGGAGGGGAGATACTACCTCCCTCAAATTCCTGGGGTGGGACTAAAGGAGAGGAGGGAGAGGGGAGGGGCAGCCGCCGGCCGGCCCTAGTGGGACCCGCGCGGTGGGGGGGCTAGGCCCAGCCGGCCACCCCCTTGTCCCTTCTCCCTCTCTCCTTTCCCTAATGGGCCCTCTCCCCTTCGGGAATTGGCCCATTAAGCCCTTTGACCTTTTAAATTGATGTTCTATTTATTAAATAATTATGAATAAATGATTAAATCAATATTTAACATTCATTCACATATTATTCAATCTCCGTGGCTATGGAACACCTTCCACCTCCACTCCGGACATCCTCCGAACTTACCGAAACCCTTTCGGTTTCTCTCTACTATTCTTCAACGATTCTTCCGATCCTATAAACACTATCTAAGCATCATCAAGACCTTAAGAGTGATATCCCATGGTTCGGGAACACTCTAGACATGATCGGGACACTCCCGCACCAATGATCGACAGAGGGACCTGGATGGCCATGTGACTCCTGTGTGTTCCACGAAGATCTTTCATCGTTTGAATCGGGACAGTCGTGTCTTATTCCCTTTGTCTCTCGATACTTCCATTGCCCGAGATCTGATCAATGACATCACCATGTCGTGTTCAATCTCGTTACTGAACAATGCTACTTGACTCGTTCCGACAAGTGATATCCCTGTGATCAAATCACACGCTTGCAGCTATTGGATATAACCTCTCCTGAGTGGGCCCTTGAGTATCTTACCGTCACATGGACGGACAAATCCCGCTCTTGACATATATTTCCTCTATGGTTTCCTCCGAGTACCTGAACACACCTTTATAAACACTGTATTACCAAGTGGCGCTTGATGCTATCAAAGCACTCTCGGGAGACAGTGATTGATATAGCCTCACGGTCTAAGGAATAGTCTACGAGGAATGACTATTTCTAATGATCGGGTCATGATGTTTAGGTTAGGTATTGGTTCATCATCTCATTCTCAGAATGAGTTGACTCCATTTCCAACTAGCATAAATGCCACATGATCAGGAAACATGGTCATCTATTGACCAATGAACCAGTGACTAGAGTTTCACTGGGAACCCCTAGTTGTTTATATATCACACGTGTATTGATGTTTCCACTCAATACAGTTATAGCATGATATAAAACTTAATCATAAACTATACTAAATATGTTAATAGTCCTTATAACTATTTGTCTCTAGGGCATATTTCCAACACCCACCGCGTCAGCGGCGTCATAATGGCCTACCGAAGTTGCCTCTTCGGGCTCCAAAGTTGCCAAGTAGGGCACAAATTGCTTTTGTCGGGCCCTGAAGTTGCCTCACCGGGTTCCAAAATTGCCTCGTCGGGTAGCAAAGTTGGTTAGTCCGGCATAAGTTGCCTCGTCGGGCTTCGAAGTTGCCTTGCAAGTACCAGTCGAGCACAAGTTGCCTTGTCGGGCTCTCAAGTTGCCTTGTCGGGCACCAAAGTTGCTTAATCAGGCACAAGTTGCATCATCGGGCTCCAAAGTTGCTTTGTCAAGCTTCGATGTTGCCTCATCGAGCAACGGCTTGCCTAAAGAAGGGATGACCTCACCCACCACGGCAACGCCGTCCTAATGGTCTACTAAAGTTGCCTCGTCGGGCACCAAAGTTGCTCAGTCGGGCACAAGTTGCCTTATCGGACTTCGAAGTTGCCTCGTTGATCTCTAAAGTGCTAGTCAGGAACCAAAGTTGCCTCGTCGTGCTCCAAAGTTGCTTTGCCAGGCTCCAATGTTGCATCGTCAGGCTCCAAACTTGCCTTGTTAGGCTCCGATGTTGTCTCGTCGGGCTCCAAAGTTGCCTCGTCGAGTTTCAATGTTGCCTTGTTAGGAAACAACTTGCCTAAAGAAGGGTCATCCTGACCCACCACGGCAGCGCCGTCCTAATGGTCTACCAAAGTTTCCTCGCAGGGCTCCGAAGTTGCCTCGTATAGCAGCGGCTTGCATGAACAAGGGTCGTCCTCACCCACCGTGGCAGCGCCCTCCTAATGGCCTATCGAAGTTGCCTCGCCGGGCTCCGAAGTTGCCTCATCGGGCTTCGAAGTTGCTGAGTTGGGCATAGAAGTTGCTCAGTAGGGCTCCAAAGTTACCTCGCCGGGGTCTGAAGTTGCTCAGTCGAGCATAGAAGTTGCTCAGTCGGACTCCGAAGTTGCCTCGCCGGGTTCCGATGTTGCCTCATCGGGTGTTAAACGATAAACTTGCAGAATTGAATAACTACTATGGTTCATTAGGCAACCGATATGACAACTATGAACAACTACACATGTCACCTCTTGTCCCCCTCTCTCTCTCTCATTCTCACGTTCGACCTAAGGAAGGTTGTTGTGATGCTGCTCAACGCTGCTATGAAGTTGACTACAACACGAAAAAGATGTTGTAGGCTACTTAGAAATGGAGAAAAGCAAGTGGTACAACAATGACTAACTACCTAGGTGTGGGTGGGGCGCAATTGACTCGGCCGACGTTGCAGCGGTTTCAGGAAGCGAGAGACATCATCAATAGACAACTTCAGTTTGATAACGTTGTCGGGTAAGTTACAACTAATTCATATCGTTAGGTAACAAATTAAAATAATTGAGATACATTTCTCTCATGTCGAGCAACTGCTATAGGCTGTTGGGCAACAATTAGACAAAATATCTTTCTTTTAGGGATATCTACATGAGTGTACTGTATATATCATTTGGAACCAGGTGGAAGCTCACGAACCATGCAAAGCCCATTGGCCTCTAGATGAATCCCATAGTGCTAGTAGCCCATAATTCCTAGACGTCAGCAGATTGTCCAAATCAAATCCCCTCAAGTCCTGACTCTATCGTGGATAGCAAGAGCACCTCGCCACTTCTCTGTTCTCATGGATGAGCGTCGCTTTTGCCTGTCTGGCTTCGCCATGGATGTCCAACCGCACGGTGGCGAGGTTGCAGCGAGAGCCACCACCTTTCGGAGAAGAAGCGCAGGGAAGGCGCCGGCCTCTGCCGCAGGTCGTTGTGAAGGAGCAGCATATGGTCTAGGGACGGAGGAGACCGGCCGGCGGCGGGCACACGCTGGATGGGAGGCCGGCGGTGAGCGTGACCTGGGGTAGAAGCTAGCGGCAGAGCGCACATGCTAGAAGGGAGGCCGGCGGCGTACGACGAGTGCGGGTGGGCGGCGCCGATGATGAACCTGGGCATGGGATTGGGGGTGCTGGTGGTTTGTTTTTTCTGAATGAAGTGCTCGGGATTGTTATATATTGATCCAAATTCTACAAAGTAAAAGCCAACTTCTGACGGAGCGGAGCGAGGCCTGTTGCCGGAGGCTTGGGCCGATGCGGAATCTGTGTCCGTGGTTTGCTGGCTGGCGCCGATAGTGAAGATTTGCTGGCTGGCGCCCGTGGTTTTTCCCCTCTCTTTGTTGGAGAGGGTTTTCCACGTTAAATATATGTCCCCCTTGCTACGATTTTATTTTCGTTCTTTGTTATTTACTTGTCGCAAAGCTAACAAGTGGTATCAGAGCTCCAGGTTCTAATCTAGGGTTTGCAACATGTCGTCATTGAAGTTCGATCTACCGCAGCTGGACTACTCCAAAAGATTCTGCTTGTGGAAGGTGAAGATGCGGGCGATTCTCGCCCAAACTTCCGATCTAGATGAAGCGCTAGATGGATTCGGGGAAAAGGATGCTAAGAGCTGGTCTGACGAAGAGAAGAGGAAAGACCATAAGGTTTGTCTATGATTCAACTTCATATGTCCAATAATATTTTGTAGGAAGTCTTGACAGAGAAATCTGTTGTTGCCCTTTGGGGAAAACTGGAATCGATCTGTATGTCAAAGGATCTAACCAGTAAGATGCATGTGAAGATGAAGTTGTTCTCGCATAGATTGCGGGAAGGTGGGTTGGTAATGAATCACTTATCTCTTTTTAGAGAGATTATTTCTGATTTGCAATCTATGGAATTAAAATATGATGATGAGGATCTAGCTCTATTACTCTTATGCTCACTGCCTAGTTCTTATACACACTTTCGTGATACAATGTTGTTGAGCCGTGATAAAATAACCCTTGATGAAGTACAAGATGCCCTCAAACAGAGGGAAAAGATGAAAACTATGGTGCAGGCAGATGGGGCGTCTTCCAAGGCTGAAGCTCTGCAGGTTCGTGGCAGGACCGAGTAGAGATTTAACAACCAAGGCAACCGAGATAAGAGCAAAGACAACAGAAGTCGTTCGAAGTCCAAGGGAAAGGACAAGTTCTGCAGGTATTGTAAGAAATCTAATCATGTTATTGATGATTGTTGGAAGCTACAGAATAAGGAGAAAAGGAACGATACTTACCAACCGAAAGATAAGGATCAAGGTACTGGTAAGGCTGTTGTTGTTTCTGGTGATAGTTATGACGGTGAATGTTTAGCCGTTTTTGCTGCTTGTGCTTCTCGTGATGATGAATGGATACTTGATACTGTATGTTCGTTTCATATTTGCTGTAACAAAGATTGGTTCAGTTCATACGAGTCTGTGCAGACTAGAGATTTTGTACGTGTGGGGAATGACAACCCGTACCATATTGTCGGAGTTGGATCTGTTAAGATCAGGACACATGATGACGTGACACATACATTGACTGAGGTAAAACACATACCAAGCATGGCCAGAAATTTGATCTCCCTGAGTACCATGGACGTTGATGGATACAAGTATGCCAGTGGGCGTATATTGTTAAAGATATCAAAAGATTCTCTTATTCACATGATAGGTAATATGAATTCTGCTAAGTTATATGTTCTTAGAGGTAGCACTTTGCCTGGTATTGATGCTGCTGTTACTTCTAATGATTCTAATGATTGTGGTAAAACAAATCTGTGGCATATGCGTCTTGGGCATATGAGCGAACATGGCATGGTAGAGTTAGTTAAGAGAGAGCTGATTGATGGTTGCAACTTGGGTAAGTTTGAGTTTTGTGAGCACTATGTTTTTGGTAAGCATAAAAGAGTTAAATTCAATACTTCCGTTCATACCACCAAAGGCATTTTAGATTATGTGCATGCTGATGTATGGGGGCCTTCTCGTAAGACATCTATTGGTGGTGCTAATTGCATGCTTACTATTATTGATGACTACTCAAGAAAAGTGTGGCCATATTTTCTGAAACATAAACCTAATGTTTTTGATGCTTTTAAAAAGTGGAAAGTTATTGTAGAAAAGCAAACTGAGAAGAAGGTAAAGGTACTACGTACTGACAATGGTATAGAATTCTGTTCAAATGAGTTGGAGGAGGTTTGCAGTAATGATGGTATGATCAGGCACCACACCATCCTTTACACTCCTCAGCAGAATGGCGTAGCTGAGCGCATGAACAGAACCATCATCTCGAGGGCTCGCTGTATGTTGTCCAATGCAGGTATGCATAGACGTTTCTGGGCTGAAGCAGCCAACATAGCGTGTTACCTTATCAACAGGTCACCGTTTATTCTACTTGAGAAGAAAACTCCCATTGAGGTATGGTTAGGTTTGCCTGCTGATTATTCACAGTTGAGAGTTTTTGGTTGCAATGCTTATGCTCACGTTGATAATGGAAAGTTAGAGCCTAGAGCTGTCAAGTGCATATTCCTTGGTTATGGTTCAGGAGTTAAGGCATATAAATTATGGAATCCTGAAACTAAAAGGATTTTGTTGAGTAGGAACGTTGTTTTCAATGAATCCATTATGTATCATGACAGCTTGTCATCAGATCCCTCTCCTGTTGCTACTGGAGAGGAGGGAGTTAGTGTGCAGGTGGAGCACCTGCAGAAAACTGTTGATAATAATGTTGTCGTTGATGATACCCATGAGGAAAATATTGATGATGATGTTTTTCAGCACTCACCTACTGTTTTGCAGTAGCCACAGGAATCTATTACTGCTGATAGACCAAGGCGTAACATAGTTCCACCTCGTCGTTTAATTGAAGAGTGTAATCTTGCTCATTATGCTTTGAATTGTGCTGAACAGGTGGAGCATGATACTGAACCTGCTACATACAATGAGGTTATTGCATCAGTTAACCGCGAGAAGTGGGTTTCTGCTATGCAAGAAGAGATGCAATCGCTTGATAAGAATGGCACATGGGAAGTTGTGCGCTTGCCTAAACAGAAGAAGGTCGTCCGCTGTAAGTGGATATACCAGAGAAAGGAAGGTTTGTCTCCTAATGAGCCTCCAAGGTTTAAGGCAAGGTTAATAGCAAAAAGTTTCAGCCAGATTCTAGGTATTGATTATAATGATGTTTTCTCTCCGGTTGTGAAGCATATTTCTATTCGTGCTTTCTTTGGTATTGTTGCTATGCATGATCTTGAGCCTAAGCAGCTAGATGTAAAGACTGCTTTTCTGCATGGTGAACTGGAGGAGGAGATTTACATGGACCAACCTAAAAGGTTCATAGTTTCTGGAAAAGAGGATTTTGTGTGCAAATTGAAGAGATCTCTTTATGGTTTGAAGAAATCTCCAAGACAGTGGTATAAAAGCATGAAAAAAATCACTACTTTGAAGGCACACCTAAGTAGTGAATTTGAGATGAAAGATCTTGGTGCTGCTAAGAAAATCCTAGGTATGGAAATTAAACGGGACAGAAAATTTAGGTTGTTGTTTCTTAGTCAGCAAAGTTACGTTGAGAAAGTTCTTCAACGTTTTAATATGCATGATGCAAAGTCAGTTAGTACTCTTGTTGCTCCTCACTTTAAATTGTCAGCATTGCAATGTCCTAGTTCTGATGAAGATATTGAGTACATGTCTCGAGTTCCTTATTCTAGTGCTGTTGGTTCCTTGATATATGCTATGGTTTGTTCTCGCCCTGATTTATCATATGCTATGAGTTTGGTGAGTCGTTACATGGCTAATCCTGGTAAAAAACATTGGAAAGTTGTTCAGTGGATTTTCAGGTACCTCCGTGGCACATCCAACGCTTGCTTGCAGTTTGGCAAGACTAATGAGGGACTCGTAGGCTATGTGGATTGAGATTTTGCTGCCGACTTGGATAAGAGGAGGTCTCTCACAGGTTATGTGTTCACGATAGGTAGATGTACCGTGAGTTGGAAGGCAACGCTGCAACCAGTTGTTGCTCTATCTATAACCGAAGCAGAATATATGGCTGTTGCTAAAGCTTGCAAAGAGTCTGTTTGATTGAAAGGTTTGTATGCTGAGCTTTGTCAGGATGATTCTTGTATTAACCTGTTCTGTGAAAGTCAAAGTGCTATTTACCTTATTAAGGATCATATATTCCATGAGAGAACAAAGCACATTGATATCAAGTACCATTATGTTCATGATGTTGTTGCACAAGGTACACTAGAGGTATGCAAGATAAGCACTCATGATAATCCTGCTGATATGATGACAAAGCCTGTTCCTGTTGCTAAGTTTGAGCTATACTCAAGCTTAGTTTGGTATAACTGCTTAGCCCAAGTGGCTGTTGGCTCCAAAAGTGTTTTCTTTGTTTGTTTAGGGAGATGATTACTATTGATGCTACAAGAAGGAATTTGTCTCAAGGTGATATGTTGATCCAAATTCGACAAAGTAAAAGCCAACTTCTGACGGAGCGGAGCGAGGTCCGCTTCGAGGCTTCAATGACGCGAGCGAAGTCCGGTTGGCCCACCTCGCGCCCAACAGGGCGCTGTGGAAGTGCGGGAGGCGACAACCCCCTTGGTACGGATCGTTGATGACCTAGGTTACCACCGCTATATATACCTCTTATAAGCCGCCGACTGAAAAAAAGTTGCATCTGTGAAATTCCGGCGTTGTGTAAACACCTCGTTATAGTGAAGATTTGCTGGCTGACGCCCGTGATTTTTTCCCTCTCTTTGTTGAAGAGGGTTTTCCACGTTAAATGTATGTCCCATTGCTACGATTTTATTTTCGTTTTTCGTTACTTGTCGCAGAGCTAATATGTCGATTGGGCGCCCGCTAGACGCATCTAAAAAAAAATTACCTTCTAGACTAGAGTACGCACACACTACAGTCTTGCACGCCGAGATAGAAGCAGCAGGACCGGTTGCCGTCTCGTCTTCTCTCCCCCAAACCCAAACCCCTCGCCAGCCCCGTACACCGGCGAGGCGGCGACCGCAAGCGCAGCAACCAAGATGCCTACCCCGGTGCCGGTGCTGATGGAAGACCTCATCGAGAACATCCTCCGCCGCCTCCCGCCGGAAGACCCCGGTTGCCTCTTCCGCGCCTCCCTCGTCTGCAACCGCTGGCGCGGCCTCCTCGCCGACCGCGCCTTCGCCTGCGGCTACCGCAAGTTCCACCGGGCGCCGCCCCTGCTGGGGTTCTTCGAGAACCAGTTCCTCGGCTGCTGGTTCGCCGCTCCCTCGTCCCCCGCCTCCCCCGTGCCCCCGATCCACCCCGGCCACCGCCGTCTCGACGCGCTCGACTCCCGTCACGGCCTCGTCCTCCTGGAAGTCAACGACCCGCGCGGAGATCCCCTGGACCGCCTCGCCGTGTGGGACCCCCTCCGCCGCCGCCAGTGGGAGTTCCCCTTTCCGGAGCTAGTAGCCCTGCCGTTGGGGTTCCAGGACAGCACGTACAGCGCAGCGGTGCTCTGCGCCGCCGACGGCTGCGACCACCTGGACTGCCGCGCCAGAGGCAGCCCTTTCCTCGTGGCCTGCGTGTGCAGCGACGAAGAGGGGGGTTTCTATGCCTCCCTATACTCCTCGGAGGCTCGTGCGTGGAGCCCTGTGACCTCTTGTGAGCACTCTGCTGCTATCAACCTCAACACCAAGCCCAAAGTCCTTGTGGGAAATGCGCTCTACTTCACCTGCCATTGTGAGCCGACCGTGATGATTGTCAGGTACGACTTGGCCAGCCGCGAACTATCAATCATCAACGGGCCGGCTGGGAGCCAGGCTAACCGTAACCAGTATGTGCTCGTGGGGATGGACAATGGTGTGCTGGGATTCGCCAATGTGCAGGGGCCGACGCTTTGTTTGTGGTCGATAGAGGCTAGTGCTGATGGAAGAACTGTGGCATGGGGGCAACAGAGAGTCGTCGAGCTCGAGAAGCTGCTCAAGCCACGTGCCTTCTCAGCTGAGATCTATGTAACCGGCTTCACTGAGGGAGTTGGTGTCATTGTCCTGACAAATGCTGGCACCTTCGCGATTGAGCTCAAGTCATGCCGAGTCAAGGATGTACCTGGAAGAATTCTCAACTCCTTTCCATACAGCAGCTTCTACATGCCAGGTACTAATAGCCTATGCGTAGTTTAGACCTGCACCAGCTTTACATTCTCTGTTTTTCCCATTTTGTGGGATGTCCCTCAAGGGATGCCTCGATATGTTTGCTTTGTCATGGTTTTCAGAGCATGTGTATTTTGCTAGTGGGGTTGAAGTATGGGTGATGTACACGTACTGAAGGAGTTTGTGGAATTAGACATAGTAATCTCACAAACATTATATCTTTTCAGATCAAGCTGGGGGAATAAATATGCATTTACCCACGGACTCCTCAGAGAACAGCGAAGCGGCCCGAGATCTGTTGTTGCGGCAGCCTAGTATGGACGTGAGCAAAGAGAAGGAACAGGGGGAGGAGGAGGGGAAATGGAAGGACGGCGACGAGGAGGAGGGCAAATGGAAGGAGGATGACGATGATGAGGAGTCAGGAGAGGAATTCAAGGACGAACTAAAGCAGGCGCATGATATGTTTGACATGTGGTCCGATACCATTGTGGATGGGAACTTCGCCATCGCCAAAATATGCGCCGTCAGCACTCTCGAGTGCAGGTGAGAGATCCTTCCTTCCACTTGCCGCTCTTACTCTCAGCCTAACTCAAGCGTTCATACAAATGGATTGTTCAACACAAACTTCCAATCCGTTCAGTTCCCTTGTGAAGTTGTGTTGGTGTTTTAGTTGCTTTTCCCTTTGACTTGTGTAGTTTGGGAGGTGAATTTAGCTAGGTTTGGAAGGTTCTAAAAAGTGCAACATGGTTGTTGGTAGGAAAGTAGCAATAATTGGGACTTGACCTTCTATTATGATGTGTGAATGGTGATGAGTATCAGGTCTAAGTGCATTTGCTTCAAGGATAGGTGTTACTACCCCTACTTGAGATTTGAGGCATGTGATATGTTTTTTATTTTGTAGCAGTTAATGACACTGCAGTTTATTTTTTATATGCAACATGAAAAAAGTACAGTTCAAAATTTGTGTGGGCACCAGTATTCATATTTTTACAAACACTAGGCAGTCATTACAGAAAAGCAGATCAGAAGTTTACATAGTTCACACCTTCTTGATGAAATGGCTGTGGAGTTAGTTTTGTTTTTGTTGTTCTATCTCAGATCGAATTATCTTTCATGGCCTTATGTCACAACCTCAACAGTGATGCACTGACAAATTTACACCTTTGTTGTTCCCCAGGTTTGCATGTCATGGGAAACTGTCTCCGAAGTGTGCCTACACATACTATATATATGGATGTACTTTGCTATACAAACCGCAACCTGATAGTGAACCATCTTTGGAGAGAGATGATGTTGAAGATAGGATGTCATTACCTGCCAACCACGGTACTCTCATATTACACTGAAAGACATATTCTCTCTATGTATTTCTTCATCTGTTTTATACCTGCTTAAGAGTATAGATAATAAACTGCCAGTCTGTAATGCACTCTATCAGATCTTTGACTGCGTCTTTTTTATTTTTTGAAATGGTGTTATCTGGTACCATGTTTTTGGTTCAGCTATTAGCCCTCTTATTTCTTCCATTCTTACTTGTACACTTGGAATGGGGATGCCGGATTAACATATATTGATCTCCAAACAATTGGTTCCATTCGATTCTCTTGCAATTAGCTGTGTACCCATACTTGAACTGGCTACCTTTTACAAAATACAAATCTGTTCTTTTGTGAAATTATGTGTTGCAGAAGTTCTGAAATAATGTGAATTGTTGTACTCTTACTTTCCATTAGGATCTTTCTAAGTACTTTCCAATGCACCAACACATTGATCAATGATGAATCATGAACGATCAGCTTATCCTTATTTGACTCAGGTTAATTATGTAAATTTATGCATCTTATTGTTTTCTGTTACCGAGGTTTCTGTTTTTTTTTCACAAACAGAAATACTACACTAATTTGTGTTCATATGATATCTTCTTATCATGGTAAATATTGATAAAATTGATTCGAGCAAAACTCAAATAACAAACTGATTCTAATTTTCTTCAGATTTTAATCTGGCCTGGAAAATGTTGCATATTGCGAAGACAATACTTGAGAAGTGTCCTGAAAGCAGTTTCGAGAAAGTCAAAATATTTTCTGCTCTTGCTGACGTTAAAATCTTGTCTGCTGTTGGTAGAGGCTCTATGCGAGAAGGTAGTCTCAGTTATCTTAGTTACTCCTACATTTAATTTTTCAATGGTCTCTTTAGGCATGTCCCATTTTATTTGCAGAAGACAAGGACTACTCATTAGGTGTCTGCTTCAAAGCTTTAGCCATCTCGGAGCATTTGATTGAGCCTGACAATTATTGGATTATCAAACTGTATCCTCCTTATTGTGATAGCACTATCAGTTGTCTGCCAAGTTGTAGTTATAAAATACTTATTTGCAACCCAGGGTTTTTAGTGCTTGCGTCCTTCTGGGCATGCATCTCTGGGGTATCCATGTGTGATTTCAAATAATTTGACTCAATCAATTCTTGCTCGAGTACCTTTCAACCTTCATTTGCATAAATTATCCTGTGTAGATTGTAATAGAAGTTCTTTTAGATGGCAATAGAAGTTGTGTAGGTGATGTTGATATATGTTGGTTCTTCCTTTTTTTACTTTCCTTAAATCAGTCCTAGAAACGTCAGCATATGTTTGATCTTTGAGTTTGCATCCAGTATTGGAGACGCGGTCGCATACTGTGCAAAGGCTATTTCATTATGCAAGTCACGTATATCCATTCTGGAAGTTGCCAAGGAATCTTTGTTGCTGGACAAAGGTGATAATGCATCTGCTGCTGAAGCAGGCTCTGAAAAACCTGCTCTCGATTATGAGATAGAGTTTCTTACTGGCATGAAATGTAAACTCGAGAAGAAGGTAAAGGAAACTATATTCTGTTCATTTTACCAACTTAGTTTTCCTCATGAACCTAAGCAGTGACATCTTCTGATTTGCTCCAACTCAGCTTGAACACCTGGAGCAAGCAAAGCCAACCCCAACTATAGAGGCAAGTGCTGAGCAGAATGTTGGAGATGCTATGCCAAGAGCTGCATCCTTTACGCCTGCTAGTAACCCGCTGGAACTTCTTAGCATATTTGATCCTGTCTTGCGTAAAACAAGCTGCACGCCTATTTGGTTGGAGCTGCAAGATGGCTAGGAATTGCATGAGCCCGTTGGCTCTTTCAGATCTCCGACTTCAAGTAGCTTGAACTGGGGAATGATAGTTACCCGTGACTTCTGTCTGTTACCCAGGTCTTGTGCCAGAGTAAGGCTTTCTGTGTTTGTGCCTTTTGTTCTCATTGCGATGACCAGTTTGATAAATGGTAAGCTACTAGTGCAGACCTTTCGCAACATATCAGTGTTTTGAATATCTCGATGCTTCAATTTTGTACAGTGCTACCTCCGTTCCACAGTATAAGCCTTTTTAGCAAGCTAAAACAGCTTTCTAAAAAGGCTTATATTATGGAACGGAGTTAGTATTTGCTTAAAAGAAGTTCTAGATTGTGTAAAAACATTGATGGATGCAGTTGGTGGTATAACATTTCCATTAGCAAAGTTCTTTGCAAAAGAAGTCCATTTGCAAGCAATGCAAAAGGGGAAAAAAGGGGAGTACATGCTAGTTCTCCATGTTTGTCAATTTTACACATCTCGTAAATGGTCTTACTCGTAGAATTTAGCAATCGCACATGTGCACCATCCTGTGTTATCCACTTGTACATAAATTCCTTTGGAAATGTTTGCAGAGTTGTTGGATGGTTGAAGTCTGAAATGGGTTGCTGATTTTACTGTCCGTGTGTTTTTATCTCTATTAGAATTTTACTTAACACGACTAAGTTACTGACATGTAATATACAAAACTAACCATTTGTGGCTTGAGTCTACGTGTCCTTCCATATTTCTAAGATGAAATCTTTAGTTGTGAGGGTGAGACTATTTCAACATTTCTGTTATACTACTGTATATTTTTTTGTATATTAATGGTCGATGTTAGTAAAGTTTGACAATACGATTGTCTGATGCTTCAGACTTGTTATATGTGTGCGCCTCATGCATATGCATATCCTGGTTATATGCGGTACATGCACATTTACATCCTCGTATCATTAATCCTGGATGTATGCTCTACCTACATGCACATGTATCCTTTTAGGGTGTACTTGGTAATGGAATGGGGTGGGGTGAAGTGTAATGGGACCGGTCTGCACTTTAGGCCTGTTCCTAGGTTGGGCAAGAGGGAAGACAAATACATACATGATACATGCTAGGCTAACTATAGCCGATTTATATTTGCACATCAATGTGTTTACAAAATAATTAGAATACGGATATATTACAAATTATAACATAATAATACATGTAATACAACATTCGAGTATTAATACTTATTCAATAAAGTATAGTTCATGAACTCAGGCTTAAGATTGATACGTGGCTCCTCGTATCCTGACAACTTTTGAATGTTGAAGATGAGTCATCGCATAGAATCTCTTGGTGACACGTCCCGTGGCATTGATGTTGATTATGTCGATGTTGTTGATTATATCTCTTCTAGGAGTGGTGTTCACCATAGTGATCTTGTACTCTTTAAAATAAGCTTTCTGACAGCAAATAATACTACATAGGCTAACTTTTGAAAGTGTGGATATCGTTGTTTCGACACTGCCAGGACCTCGCTGAGATAGTAAGTTGGATGCTGCACTAAATTCTGCTTTTCCTCCTTTCGTTCCACCAACATGATAACGCTGACGACTCTGTTTGTTGAATCAATGTAAAGCAACATGGGCTCTTGAGGGTCTGGTGCTACAAGGATAGGGGCGGATGAGAGTATTTTTTTCAGGTCTTGGAGAACAACTTCAGCTTCTTCGGTCCATATAAATTTGTCTGTTTTCTTCAAGAGTTTGTATGATTGTGTGGCTCTTTCTCCAAGCCGGCCGACAAACCGGTTCATTGTTGCTATGCAGCTAGTGGATTGTTGACGAGTATGCCTAGTTATGTTGAGTATAGCTTTTATCTTGTCTCGGTTCACCTCTATGCCTCTTTAAGACACAATAAAACCTAACAATTTTCTGGTTGAGATCCCGAAGAAACATTTTTTTGTGTGTTAAGGATTATGTTGTATTTTCGTAGATTAACGAACGTTTTCTCTAAGTTAGAAATTAATGTTTCCTTCTTTTTGGATATTACCGCTATGTCGTCCACGCATGCATGTACATTGCGTCCGATTTGATGTAGGGGCAACGCTACATAGTGCGCTGATATGTAGCTCCTACGTTTTTAGGTCGAAAGACATTGTCACGTAGCAGATGGTTCCAAAGGGGTGATGAACGAAGTCTTGAGTTTATCCGACTCTTTCATGCATCTTTGGTGATAATCAGAATATGCATCAAGAAAACAGAGGAGTTCCGAGCGTGCTGTTGAGTCAATAACTTGGTTGATTCTAGGCAAAGCGAATAGACCTTTGGGACAAGCCTTGTTTAAGGCAGTATAATCAATGCATATCCTTAATTCAACAATTTCCCTTTTAGGGACCATTATAGGTTAGCCGTCCACTTAGTGTGGATGACTTCTTCAATAAATCCGGCTAGTTCTAGTCAGGCTGATTCTTTGGCTATAGCTTTGCGTTTTTCATCGCTGAAATGTTGTAAAGACTGTTTGATGGTTCTAGCATCAGGTTACACATTAAGAGAGTGTTTGGCAAGTTCTCTAGGTACTCTGGTCATCTTAGAAGGTTGCCATTCGAAGATATCTTTATTAACTCTGAGAAACTCGACAAGCGCGTTTTCCTATGCGTGACCTAATCCTACGCCTATCTGTGTCACCTTGGAGGGATCATCATCCTTCAGCGACGTTGTCTTTTTCTCTTCTGATGCCTTAAATTCTGGAGTCGGCTTTAGCACCTCCTTCTTCGTAGCTGGCATCTCGGACGGTTGGTGTTTTTCTTGATCTCTTAGTACTCCTCGGTGTGGAGCACAACTTTGGCGAATGCAGCATCTCCTTCTTCGCACTCTCGCGCTTTCTTCGGATTTCCCTAGATTGTGATGACACTGTGAGGACCCGGAAGTTTCATCATGTTGTAGATGTACCAGGGGCGAGCCATGACTTGTCAGTAGGCCGGACGCCCGAAGATGGCTTGGTATGCGCTCTTCAATGACACCACTTCGAAAGATAGTGGTTCAGTTCGGTAGTTATCCGGCGTACCGAAAGTGATATCAAGAGTGATCTCGCCCAGAGAGTTCGCCTGTCTCCCTAGGACAATGCCGTGAAAAACCACACTGTTATGATTTAGCTAGGTTTCCGATATCTTCATGCGGTGCAATGTCTCTATGTAGAGGATGTCGATGTTGCCGCCACCATCCATGAGTGTCTTCGAGAACTCATAGCCGTCAATAAGTGGATTGATGACCAGAGCGTATTTTTCTCCCATGTGAGTCTTAGGCGGATGGTCGCTTCGGTCAAAGTGATCTTTACTTCTGACTAGTCCAGATATTGGGGATAGCTGAAATAGTTGTGTTGAGCTGATGCAAAACTACTTTCTTGACCTTAGTGGGTTTTGATCTGAGGAAGCAGACGTAGGTGTCTTTATTGGTTGGGTAAGCTTTCTGACCATCCGACTTGGGGTTAGCAGTATCAGCTTCTTCCATGTTGCAACCTTCCTTGGACTCATTATCTTTGTCGAAAATTTTCTTTCCTTTTATTCTCTTGGCTCTGTAGCCAGCGGTTTCGTCTTTCTTGATATCGTCGTTAAAACGACACTCAACATTTGTGTGGGAAGAGCCCCTGTTCCTGTCCGTGTGATGTACGCAAGGGTTGTTGGCAATGTCGGCCCATGAGTAGGTCTTGTTGGGCTGTTGATCGCCCCTACCCTGGACCCGAGAAGCTCCACAACCTCATCCCCGGCCGCTTCCGCGCCCTCCGCGACCTCCATACCAGAAAGTTGCGTTGACAGTTGCATTTTCTGGGTTGGGTTTGTCCTCAGAGGTGTTCTTGCGCTTGTAAGACTGTTGTTGTTCTAGCTATGTTGATGAGTTTGGCGCAACCAGGACGTTCAACAGGCCCTATGAATCGTCATCAGCATCAGCGTTTTTTCTTGTCATCTCTATCATATCACCCGAGTCGATAACCTTGTCACGCTTCAGTTGGTGGTGTAGCAATCTGACTGGGAGTCCTGCGATGAAAGCTTCAATCGTGGTTTGGTCATTAACTTCATGTCGATCCATCATCTGAGATAGCCCTAAGAAGTTTCTCTGGGTTGCTGGTCATACTAGTTGTGGATGGTATTTTCTAGGAGTTCATTGATCCATGATCAGCCATCTTCCGCAGCATGAGTAGGAGATTTCAGACTGCGACTAAGTCGTTTCCTCCTTTGGTGATGTAGCAAGCCTAGAAAAAATACTGAAGCCAAGTATCTGGCCGAGCCATGGCGTCCTAGGGTTGAATGTGCCTTGCAATAGCGAAATTCTCCGGAAAATCCATTTTGTGGATCCGTGGCCCGAAACATCTCGGGACCACGTATATGTTGTTCGTCTCGTAGCGTCGCGCTTCTATATTTGAATTGATCCGATTTCCGGATGTAGCTTGGTGACAACGAACGCCATCTCGGATGCTCGCCATGACTGTTGGGTTGTGGAGTCATTTCTATGCTTCTTCTACACCGTCCTCCGCCCCGACGTCCTCCCTGGTCGTTGCCTAGTGGGGAAGGAGGTTCCAGTCATATAAACCCGCAAACCAGCCCATAAGTGTGTCATGCATGGAGGTACACTTGATAGCTCCATTGTTTCAATTGCTTTTTTCTAGTCATTTGATAACCACACGAAAATACTAGTTACGTCAGAAGGGGATGCCCTTCCACACACATTTACTACCACGTTGTTCTTCACCTTCAACAACTTCATTGGCAGCCTTCTGTTTTCTCATAATCATGGCTCTACAAACCAGCCCATAAGTGGGTCATGCAGGGAGGTACACTTTATGTCCAGCAAACTATGAAGCATTATTTCAATTGCTTTCTTCTGGTCATTTGATAACCACATGAAAATACTGGTTACAGCAGTAGGGGATGCCCTTCCACACACGATTTACTACCACGTTTGTTCTTCACCTTCGACAACTTCATTGGTAGCCTTCTGTTTTCTCATAATCATGGCTCCTGCAAAAAAATTAAGAAATAAACCATCATGAATTAAATGAACACAAGTATCATGGTACAAACAAATGAAAGGAATGAGAACTACTAACATGCAAATTGAAACAAGGAACCAAAAATCAAACACAAATGGGTTATCCATCCTATATAAATGGGTTGCGTGTTTGAGTTTTTTATGCATTTAATAAACACAAATATTAACTACGATTCACGATCTGTTTCACCACGTCGACGGCTACAAGGACTCGGTACCCTAACACATAGCCTACCGTGTCTAAATTAAAAATAAGTCTATATAAGATGTAATTAACTAAAAATAAGGATAACCTAGTTTTAACACTAGCAGGAAAACCCTTATAGAAGTCATTTTTCCAGTGCCGTGCACCAGAAATAATGCTAATAGCCAACATAGTAGTGGCATATCGAATATACCGAATGCCACTACTAGTTCTTAGCGTTGGCGTTCAATGTAATTCAGACGCCACTACTAAAGCGGACCCGCAGGTGGAACCGGGCCAGATTTAGAGGTGGCGTTCGTAATTTGTAAACACCACCAATATCTACATTTCTAGTGGCGTCAACAGGAAAGAAACGCCGATGCTATTCTATCTATAGACTCGAAAAACTTCCGCGGCGCGCCGCTCCGACCCGCATCTTCCCCCATTCGCTCACTCCTTGCCTCTTCCACGACCTCCTGATGGCTCAAAAAGTGATGAGCTCATTGGGAACCCCAAGAGGAAGGTATGATGAGCACAGTAGAAAATTTTCCCTCAGTGATGAAACCAAGGTTATCAAACCAGTAGGAGCAAGGAAACAATCCCAAGGTGTTGTCTCCAACTTGGAATCCTGCACAACATAACCACAGAACTTTTCCCCAACTTACAGTGAGGTTGTCAATCTCACCGGTTTTGCTGAAACAAAAGATTAAACATATTGTGTGGAAGATAGTAATTGCTTGCAGAAAGTAATTAGTAAATAGATGGTAGATTGATGGTAAAAGAATGGACTGGGGTCCATAGTTCACTAGTGGTGATTCTCCTTAAGATAGATGACATGTTGGGTGAACAAATTACAGTGGGGCAATTGACAGACACCGAGAAAGAATACATGCATATACTAATCATCTTGACTCCTATGAGATTTGATTGGGCATTACAAATTATACATAGACTGTAATCCAACTGCATCTATGACTAATAATCCGCTTTCAGGTTATCATCCGAACACCCTCTAGTATTAAGTTGCAAGCAACAAATAATTGCATTAAGCAAAGTGTGTAAAGTAAACAATACGATTGCCCTATGGACAAAGGATTGCTGTTTTCTCCCTAGTATAAACAGCACATCCAGTACCTTAGAGATTTCTGTCACTTCCCCACATTACTAGAGGCATGAACCCACTATCGAGCATAAATACCCCCTCTTGGAGTTGCTAGCATATACTTGGCCAAGATAGCTACTAACAACAGAAAGCATACAAGATCACAAATAACAAAGACATGATAGAATCAATAATCAATCTGAAATAGTATCTCAATATCATCGGATCCCCGCAAACACAACATGTAGAATTACAAATAGATGATCTTGATCATGAACAGAGCTCACAAGATCTAAACATGATAGCACAAAGGAGGAGAACCAACCATCTAGCTACTACATGGACCCGTAGTCTAGGGATGAACTACTCACGCATCACACCGGAGGCAAGCATGGTGATGAAGAAGGCCTCCAGGGTGAATTCTCCCCTCCGGCAGGGTGCCGCGAAGAGCTTCAGATCCCTCCCAATCTAGGGATGGAGATGATGGTGGCTATAGACTCTTTCGTGGAATTTTGATCGGGTACTTAGGGTTTTCGCCCCGAGGGGTCTTTATAGGCGAAGAGGCAAGGTCGATGGGTGCTCGAGGGGCCCACACCACCCCCTGGCGCGGCCTGGGCTGGCCCGTGCCACCAGGTGGTGTGGCCACCTCGTGGCCACTCTCCGTCTCGTCTTCTGGCTCCGTGAGTCTTCTGGTAAAATATTGACTTTGGCTTTTGTCCGGTCCAATTCCGAGAATATTTCTTTTCCATCTTTTCTGAAACCAAAAATAGCAGAAAATAGGCAACTGGCACTGTGGCATCTTGTTAATAGGTTAGTTCTAGAAAATTTGTAAAAATACTCCAAAGTGTGGACAAAACATAAGAAAGTAGATATAAAACAAGCATGGAACATCAAAAATTATAGATACGTTTGCAACGTATCAACATCCCCAAACTTAACTCCTGCTCGTCCTTGTGTAGGTAAGTGACAAAAATAAGAATAATTTTTGAGGTGACATGCACCATTTGATCAAGGTATTTATAACATTGATAGCTAGGATCATAGTACTCTAACATAGCATGAAAGATATAGTTCTAACAATAAGACATAGCAACTATGTTGTAACATGAAAAGGTACAAACAAAAGATTCATGAATAACAATACTTTGCAAGACGTTTGTTTGTTTCACATATAGAAAACATAATGAGAATGGCATTTAGCTTGTCCCTCATAGTGTAGCAAAACATAAATGCATAGGACACCTTCAAAGTTCATAAGGATGACTAGATACAAATAGTTTAAGAACAAGCAATATCAAAGTTATGAATCAACCAACAAGTTTTGGGACAATGCACATTAAACTAAGAATGACCACTATGCTCTTTTAATAGGTGCATAAAGATAGAAGATGGAGACTCAACATAAAAGTAAAAGAAAGGCCCTTCATAGAAGGAAGCAGGGATTCAAGCCTCATAAAGAGCTTCCAAAAAGTATGGTACTTATTATATTTCAGCTCTCATTGCCCCTATCATAAGCATCTTTTAGGTGATTAAGGTTAAATTGAACAAATATGAGGATATGCTTGACAAGTTATAAGCTGAAAATCTCATGCCCCTTACTTACGAGTACTGTTCCTCATGCTACTCAAGTTTAGTCACATGTAAGTTTTTGTCATTGTAAGTACATGCGTATCATAGAGAACCGCCAACGGGGTACCATTTTCTCGATGATACAGAAGAATCCCCATATCAAAATGACAAGGCAAGCAGACAATGAGCATCTCAGCAATCCTTTTATTTCCTATTTGCATAGGCTTCTCTTTTTTTCCTTTTTCTTCTTTCCTATTTGCATAGGCTTTTTTTATAGAGGATGCTTCATAGATTGCTCACTATGGTTATGCTGCAGGTTGCCACCATGATTAGGCATGGCTTAGACCAGCCGCCCAGGCGTTTCTCTAACACATATACGAACTCCATGAGCCTTACAAGCTCCCCTTTCATTTCACACAGCCATGATCCATAAGTAAAAGAACATGATATCAACTGAATAATAAGTGCAATGTTGAAAGCGTTTCCCATGATAATATGGTTCTGCTAATTCACAACTTACAAAATGCAAGAATATACGCAACATAGATGGGCACAATGGTTCAAGTTTATTAAGTGCAAGAAAATTAAAGTGTGCCATCAAGTTCGTGAGAGCTTTAATCACTAATTTTCACATAACAAGTTTAATTCAGAAGGTAGATAAAAACATGAATATACTTGGAATAGCAAATGCTAATAGATAGGTATGGTGGTCTCTTTGGAATAACTTGGTTTTATTTGGAGTTAGGTGCACGAGTAGAACTCATACTTGGTATGGAGGCTAGCAGAAGATTGGGAGTGACCAACTAAGAGAGCAATAATGGCCATAATCATGCAAAGCAACAAAACATTATTAATTAAAGCATAAAGTGATATTACAAGTCGAAAACTAAATGATCATAGAGGCTATGGTGACTTGGTATAGTCTTAACATGGTGTGAGCATGCACCAAGTCAACCCAAATAAAGCATCAAAGGAGAATACCACAATATTATGCTTTTATATGCTAAAACAACACATGATTCTTTCAAGGCACATTAAGCAATCTCAATTATTTGTAACAAATCATGCTACAAAAATAATCACTAAGCATAAAGCCAAAACAATATCAAGCATGACATGACAAAGCCTAGGCCACAGTAAAAAACAAGCACCTTTTATACCACTTATAAGCATGAACTTTCCTACTCTTTTCAAGTCCAAACCAACTTATTTGAAAACTAATGTATGAATACAGGGGTCCAACCAATTTATTCAAGCAAACTAAGCAAATGAAAACCAAAAACAAAAACGAAGATGCTCCAAGAACAACACAACTGCGCATGAAACAATAAAAATGAAGTGTTTGGAAGAAAACCTGAGATTTTTATTGATGAAGAAGGGGATGCCTTGGGCATCCCCAAGCTTTGACGCTTGTACTTCTTGAATATTTCTTGGGGTGACATGTGTGGCATCCCCAAGCTTGAGCTTTTGTCCATACTTCATCTTATCACATTACTCTTCCCTACACTTTAAAATTTCCTTCATACAACACTTCACACAATCTTCATTAGCAACATTAGTGTACTCAAGATAATAAGTCTTTTTGGTTCAGTTTCAACACAAGTAAAACTTTCATTAAAACACAAGCTACTGTAGCAATTCCTTTTAAAAGTTCAAGTGATCAAAGAGAACTCAAAGAGAAAGAGATTTAAGAAGCAAATGCAAATAATGGAAGAAATCTGTCAAAACAGACCAGCAGGAAAACCCGATTTTTTCGAAGACCTTCTGTTGCTCAAATCGAAAAGTGTTGAACTAAAAGTTATATAACAACCTGGGGCAGAAGCACAAAAAATTACAGCTCAATCCGACGTACAGAGAGTTTTCACGAATTTTTACAGCGAAGCACAAAAATCTGTTTCGGGACAGCAACTTTCCCAAGTCTTACTTCTTTCTCATTAGAGGTTACTCTTGCACAAAAACCACACAAAAAGGTTAAGGAGAGGTTATTATAGAGGTAATAACTTCCAAGATTCAGCAAAAGATTCCTAAAGAAATTTGGGTTATCTCCCAATAAGTGCTTTTCTTTAACGCCTTTGAGCTAGGCATAAGAAGCAAGAATCAAGTATTCTCAAATGAAGAAGCATTAAGAGCAAATTTTGTTTTAATAGGAGAGGCAAAATGAATCTTCTCTCTCTTCTTAGGGAAGTGTTCTATACCTTTCTTGAGTGGAAATTGATATTTAATGGTGCCTTCTTTCATATCAATAATGGCACCAACAGTTCTAAGAAGAGGTCTTCCCAAAATAATAGGACAAGAAGCATTGCATTCAACATCCAAAACATAGAAATCAACGGGGACATAGGCATTGTTAACCATAATAAGAACATCATTAACACTCCCCATGAGTTTCTTTTTAGCATTATCATCAAGTTGGACATTTAGATAACAATCTTCCAATGGTGGCAAATCAAGCATTTCATAAATCTTTCTATGCATAATAGAAACACTACTATCAAGGTCACATAAAGCTTTGAGATCAAAATCATTCACTTTCATATTAATGATGGGTTCCCAACCATCTTCTTGTTTCATAGGAATAAAAGCTTTATGTTTCATCTTTTCTTCTTTAATTGTTATGAGAGCATTAGTAATGTGTTTTGTAAAAGCCATATTCATAGCACTAGCATTAGGACTTTTAGCAAGATTTTGTAGGAACATAATTACTTTAGAGATGTTGCAACCATCAAGATCAAAATCATAATTACCATCTAAAGTAGTAGAGCTATTGTTTCCCATATTTCTAAGAATTTCAGCATTTTTATTAGAGAGGGTTCCATTGGTTTTAGGAATTGTTGCAAAAGGAATGGAGACTTCATGTGGTTTACTAGCATCAAAATTAGTGGTAGTGATAGTACAAATACTACTATTTCTAGCAATTTCATCCTCTCTTTACCACTTAGCATGCAATTCAACTAACAGTCTAACAGTTTCATCAATTCTAACTTGTATGGCATTAGTAGCAGCAAAAGGATTTTCAATAGTTTCAGGTTTAGCAGCCATTTTGTTCAAAGAAGATTGTGCTTCAGATAATGATGCTATATTTCTTTCAGCATTAGAGAGTTGTTCTTCCATAGTTTTATTGAAGGTAGTTTGTTTACTAATAAAATCTTTAAGCATGACTTCAAGTTCAGAGGGTGCACTCCTATTATTGTTGTAGGAATTTCCATAAGCATTACCATTATTGGGAGGATATGGCCTATAATTGTTATTACCAAAATTATTCCTGTAGGCATTGTTGCTAAAATTATTATTTCTAATAAAGTTCACATCAACTTGCTCTTCTTGAGAAACCAAAGAGGCTAAAGGAACATGATTTGGATCAATATGAGCTTTCCCATTAACCAGCATAGACATAATAACATCAATTTTATCACTCAAGGAGGAGGTTTCTTCAATAGAATTTACCTTCTTACCTTGTGGAGCTCTCTTAGTGTGCCATTCAAAATAGTTAACCATCATATTATCCAGAAGCTTTGTTGCAGCACCCAAAGTAATGGTCATAAAGGTACCTCCAGGAGCAGAATCTAGCAGATTTCTTGAAGAATAATTCAGTCCTACATAAAAGGTTTGGATAATCATCCAAGCAGTCAGTTCATGAGTGCGACAATTCTTTACCAAAGATTTCATTCTTTCCCAAGCTTGACCAACATGTTCATTATCAGATTGTTTAAATTTCATTATTTCACTTCTCATAGATATAATCTTAGCAGGAGGATAGTATTTTCCAATGAAAGCATCTTTGCATTTAGTCCAAGAATCAATACTATTTCTAGTTAGGGATAGCAACCATTCTTTAACTTTTCCTATTAAAGAGAAAGGAAACAATTTAAGCTTAATAATATCTCCATCTATATCCCTATGTTTTTGCATCTCACAAAGTTCAACAAAGTTATTAAGGTGAGCAGCAGCATCTTTAGTACCAATACCAGAAAATTGTTCTTTCACAACAAGATTGAGCAAAGCAGGTTTAATTTCAAAGAACGTAGCTAATAGGTGTGCACATGAAATCATTGTTGTTGGTGCTAGTGAAGTCACACAACTTAGTGTTTTTAAGAGTAGTCATTTTTTTGTGTTTTTAACAAAGAAGCAAACTAGTACAACTATCTTTTTTGTGTTTTTTATAAAAGAAACAAGCAAATAAAGCAGAAATAAACTAAGCAAAACAAAAAACAAAGTAAAGAGATTGGTTATGAAGGAATCCCCTTATGAAGTTGTCCTTGACTCCGTGGCAATGGCACCAGAAAATAGGTTTGATGGCTTAAAAAGTGATGAGCTCGTTGGGAACCCCAAGAGGAAGGTATGATGAGCACAACAACAAATTTTCCCTCAGTGATGAAACCAAGGTTATCGAACCAGTAGGAGCAAGGAAACAACCCCAAGGTGTTGTCTCCAAGTTGGAATCCTGCACAACACAACCATAGAACTTTGCCCCAACTTATAGTGAGGTTGTCAATCTCACCGGTTTTGCTGAAACAAAGGATTAAACGTATTGTGTGGAAGATAGTAGTTGCTTGCAGAAAGTAAACAGTAAATAGTAAATAGATGGTAGATTGCTGGTAAAAGAATGGACCGGGGTCCATAGTTCACTAGTGGTGATTCTCCTTAAGATAGATGACATGTTGGGTGAACAAATTACAACGGGGCAATTGATAGACACCTAGGAAGCATACATGCATATACTAATAATCTTGACTCCTATGAGATTTGATTAGGCATTACAACATTATACATAGACTGTAATCCAAATGCATCTATGACTAATAATCCACCTTCAGGTTATCATCCGAACCCCCTGCAGTATTATGTTGCAAGCAACAAATAATTGCATTAAGCAAAGTGTGTAAAGTAAACAATACGATTTCCCTATGGATAAAGGATTGCTGTTTTTGTAGGGGTTCGTAGCATGGAAAACAAAAATTTTCTATCGCATACAAACAAACAAGCCAAGATCTATCTACTAGATTGTAGCAACGAGTCGATGGAATAACTCACCCTCGAAGATTCCAAAGTGTTTAACGAGAGCAGATTCTCGTGGGTGATGTAGTCGATTTTTCCGATCTCAAGATCGCGTAGACGATCCTTCCGGCGCCGCGTTCCTCAGCGCCCCTGAGTCGGTCACATCGCTCGATTGACGAAGACCTTCCTCTCCTTGTTCCAAAGAAAATGGAGGTTGTAGCACCTCCTCGATTCCCAAGAAAGACAACGGGCGTGGTACCGGAGGTAGAGGGGAGATCCCAGGCTTCGCCTTAAGCCGGCGTAGTATGGTGGAGCTTATGAGAGAGGCTATTAGTGGTCTAGTAATTAGACACACCAATTAGAGGGCTCTAAACCAATTAGAAGGCTCTAAACCGAAACAGCTCTAAACCGGGGTCTAGGTCTAGTTTCTAGTTTAGAGGATAGGAACTTGTGTGTCTTGTGGAGGAGAGCCCTGCCCCTCCCTTTATAGGTGGGAGGGCTGGCCGGCCAAGGGGAGGGGAGTCCCTCCCCAACTCGGCTTGGTGGGGCGCCGGCTTGGGGAGGAGGACTCCTCCCCCAACTCGGCCTCCACCTCCTCCTCTTTTCCCACTTTCCAAAATTGGCGCTGACTTTAAAACTGGCCGTTTGACTTTTCCAATTTAGGATTTAAATAAACCCTTTATTTTGGACAGCGAGAACACTTAGTACATGATGCAATCATTCCAATTTGCAATGACACATTCATGTACCCCTTCCCCTCCGGAGTGCCGGACATTCCGGGACCTTCTAGAATGTTCCCGATGAAAACACCGGAACCATTCCCCAACTCCGAAACGGGACTTTCCTTATATGAATCTTATTCTCCGGACCATTCCGGATCACCTCGTGATATCCCGGATCCCATCCGAGACTCCGAACAACATTCGGTCTCTTTCTCATAATACCATAACTACTCAAACAACGTCAATCCTTATGTGTCTCCCTACGGTTCGTGAATTATGCGGACATGATCGAGACACTTCTAACAATAACCAATAGAGGAATCTGAAATTCATATGGCTCCTACATATTTCTACGATTACTGCGATCGAATGAACCACTTACATATGATACCAATTTCCCTTTGTCTCACGATATGTTACTTATACGAGGTTATGATCGTCGGTATCTCTGCATACCTAGTTCAACCTCATCGATAAGTACTCTTTCTCGCTCCGTGATATGTGATCCCTTGTGACCAAGTCACATGCTTGCAAGCTAATTGGATGACATTTCACCGAGAGGGCCCAGAGAATATCTATCCGTCATGTGGATGGACAAATCCCACTCTTGATCCATGTGTTTCAACCAATACTTTCCGAACACCCAATACCACCTTTATAGCCACCTCATACGGTGTGGTGTTTGATGACATCAAAGCATCCATCCAAGAAAGGCAATATGCATGATCTCATGGTCGAAGGAATTAGGTTACTATGTATCGAAAAGCATATAGCAATTGAACTATTGAAATGACTTGATCTTTATGCTACGCTTGTCTATAGGAGTATGTCCACCATATCATTCTCCTAACGATATGATCTTGTTGTTGATAACATCTCAATGTTCATGATAGAGAAACCACAATCATCAATCAACCAACAAGCTAGTGAAGTATAGAGGCTATACTAGGGACTTCAAATTAAGTTTACAAATCACACAAGTATTAATGGTTTCCTTGTTAATACTATTATAGCATGAATGTAAACATTTATCATAAACACAAAGATATATAATAATAACTACATTTATTATTACCTCTAGGCATATCTCCAGCCTCCCACTTGCACTAGAGTCATCTAATCTAGATTACATGGTAATATACCGAACACCCATGGCAGTTTGGTGTTGGTCATGTTTTGCCCTCGGAGAGGTTTAGTCAACGGATCCGCCACATTCAGATCTGTGTGTACTTTGCAAATCTTTATATCCCCATCCTGGATATGTTCTCGAATAGCGTGAAAACGCAGCTTGATATGCTTCAGCTTCTTGTGTGACCTTGGTTCTTGTGCATTGGCTATGGCGCCATGTTATCACAAGAGATAGACATTGGGTCCAGCACTAGGAACCACACCCAGCTCAGAATGAACTCTTTCATCCATATCGCTTCTTGTGAAGCCTCCGCAGCCATGTATTCCGATTCAGTTGAAGATCTCGCCACAACGCTTTGCTTTGCACTCCTCCAGCTAATCTTTGCACCATTCAAAATAAATACGTATCCAGTTGTGATTTAGAATCATCCGGATCGGTGTTCCAACTAGCATCGGTAACCATTAACAACGAGCTGCTCATCACCTCCATAAGAAAGAACCATATCCTTAGTTCTTCTCAAGTACTTAAGGATGTTTTGACTTGTCCAATGATTCACTCTGGATCACTTTGATATCTCGCTAGTTAGACTAACAAGATATGCGATGTCGGGTCTAGTACATAGCATGGCATACATTAGAGATCCTATGGCTGAGGCATAGGGAGTCTTACTCATCTTTTCTCTATCTTCTACCGATGTCGGACTTTGAGTTTTACTCAAGGTCGTATTGGGCAACATGGGCAAGAACCCTTTCTTGCTATCTTCCATTCCAAACCTCTTTAGAACTTTGTCCAAATATGTACTTTGTGACAATGATATTTGCTTCGATCTATCTCTATAAATCTTTATGCCTAATATGTAAGCTGCTTCGCCAAGATCCTTCATTGAAAACTATTATTCAAATATTCCTTGACACTATTAAGAAGGTCTACATCATTCCCAATCAACAATATGTCATCCACATACGATTAAGAATGCTACAGAGCTCCCACTCACTTTCTTGTAAATACAAGCTTCTCCATAAGTTTGTATAAAACCAAAACTTTGATTACCTTATCAAAACGTTGATTCCAACTTCGGGATGCTTGCTTCAGTCCATAGATGGACCGTTGAAGCTTGCATACCTTGTTAGCATCTTTAGGATCGACAAAACCTTTGGGTTGCATCATATACAACTCTTCATCAATGTCTCCATTGAGGAATGCTGTTTTGACATCCATCCGCCATATCTCATAATCATAATATGCAGCGATTGCTAACATAATCCTCACAGACTTTAGCTTCGCTACGGTGAGAAAGTCTCATCGTAGTCAACTCCTTGAATTTGTCGAAACCCTTTTGCATAAGTCGAGCTTTATAGACAAATAACATTACCATCAGCATCTGCTTTCTTCTTGAAAATCCATTTGTTCTCGATGCCTTCCGCCATCCGAAGTCCACCAAAGTCCATACTTGGTTTTCGTACATGGATCCAATCTCGGATTTCATGGCTTCTTGCCATTTATTGGAACTGGGCTCATCATCGCTTCCTCATATGTCTCGGGGTCATCGGTGTTGTCCACCAACATGACATTCATAACGGAATCATACCAACTGGAGTGGTACGATTTCGTTGACCTCCGAGGCTCAGAGCAACTTCAACCGAAGTTTCATGATCACCATCATTAGCTTCCTCTCTTATTGGTGCAGCACCACAGAACTTCTTCCGTGCTGCGCTACTCGTAATTTCGAGAGAAGGTTCGACAACCTCGCTGAAGTTCTACTTTCCTTCCAAATACTTCTTTCGAGAGAAATTCCTTCTCTAGAAAGGATCCATTCTAGCAACGAAGATTTTGCCTTCGGATCTATGATAGAAGGTATACCCAACAGTTTCCTTCGGTATCCTATGAAGACGATTTTTCCGCTTTGGGTTCAAGCTTGTCCGTTGTAACTTCTTTACATAGGCTTCAGATCCCCAAACTTTAAGGAACGACAATTTAGGTTTCTTCCCAAACCATAATTCATACGGTGTCGTTTCAACGGATTTAGACGGTGCCCTATTTAAAGTGAATGCGGATGTTTCTAATGCATAACCCCAAAATGATAGTGGCAAATCTGTAAGTGACATCATAGAACGAACCATATCTAAGAGAGTTCGACACGACGCTCAGACACACCATTACTGTGGTGTTCTTGGTGTCAATCAAAAGTATTCCACATTTCTTCAAATGCTCGCCAAACTCAGAATCTTAGATATTCACCTCTACGATCGTAACGTAGAAATTTAATCTTCTTGTTACGTTGATTCTCTACCTCACTTTGAAACTCCTTAAACTTCTCGAAAGTTTCGGATTTATGTTTCATGAAATAGATATACCCATATCTACTCAAGTCATCCGTGAAGGTAAGAACATAACGATAACCATCACATGATGCTACACTCATTGGACCACACACATCGGTATGTATGATTTCCAATAAGTCAGAGCTCGCTCCATCATACCGTAAAATGGAGTCTTAGTCATTTTACCCATCGACATGCTTCATCTTTCAAGTGATTCAAAATCAAGTGATTCAAGAAGTCCATCGGAATGGAGTTTCTTCATACGCTTCACTCCAATGTGACCAAGACGACAGCCACATATAGGTCGAAAGTTATCGCTGATTTCAATCGCTTAGCTTCAATGTTATTAATATGTGTATATCCACTATCGAGATTCAATATGAATAGACCATCTATCAAAGGTGCATGTGCATAAAACATATTACTCATATAAATCGAACAACCATTATTCTCGGATTTAAACAAGTAACCGCCTCGCAATAAACAAGATCCCGATATAATGTTCATGCTCAACGCAGCACCAAATAACAATTATTTAAGTATAAAACTAATCCCGATGGTAGATGAAGAGGTAGTGTCAACCGCGATCACATCAACCTTTGATCCGCTTCCCACGCCAGATCGCCACCTCGCTCTTCACTAGCTTCCGCTTATTCGTAGCCTCTGCTTCGAGTTACAAATATGAGCAACCGAACCAGATCAAATACCCGTGCACTACTACGAATACTAGTGAGATACACATCAATAACATGTATATCGAGATATACCTTTCTTCTTGATGTTGCCGTTCTTCAACCGCCAAGTACCTTGGGCAATTCCGCTCAAAGGACCTTCTCCTTGCGTAAAAGCACTCAAGATCGCTTGGTTCAGCCTTGGTCCTCTTCGTCGGCATGGTAACTTTCTTACCACCCTTCTTGAAGTGTCCCTTCTTAGACTTGCCTTTCTTGAATTTGGTGGTCTTATTGACCATCAACACTTGGTGCTCTTTCTTGATCTCCACTTCGCAGATTTTAACATAGCAAATAGTTCGCAACTCTTTGTTCATGTTCTGCATGTTGTAGTTCATCACAAAGTTCTTGTAACTTGGTGGTAGTGATTGAGGATGCGTAAACCCCAAAGTATTAGGAATCACTATACCCAAACTTTGAAGTTTATTTGCGTGCCCAGACATTTTAAGCACATGCTCACCGACGAGCTACCTCTTCCATCTTGCGCTAAAGAACTTTTCAGAAGCTTCATAACTTTCAATTGCCGCATGAGTCTCAAAAATTAATTTGAGATCCTCGACAATATCATATGGATCTGACTCTTCAAACCTTTTCTGAAGCTCCGATTCTAAACCATACAAGATAGCACACTGAACTATGGAGTACCGATTCTTCCGAAGCAGGTAAACATTTTTACTTCATCGGTAGCATCACCAGGTGGGTCACCTAGCGGTGCATCCATCACATAGGTCAAATTACCACTGTGAGGACAATCCTCAAATTGCGGAACCAATCCGGGTTGCTTCCATTGTTTTCAACTTTTCTTTCTCTAGGAACGCATTAAAATTGATGGTAGGGGCTGCCATTGATCTACAACATATTTGCAATAGTTTAGACTAAGTTTATGACAAATTGAGTTCAAATTAATTAATGAAATTAAACTAGGTGAACTCCCACTCAAAACAACATCCCTCACATTGTTTTAGTGATCACATCAACCAAATCCACTATATCAACACCGATCATCACGAGAGTTGATATAGTTTCATTGGAACAATCATCATGTTCATCATATCTACTATATGATTCATGCTTTACCTTTCGCGATCCGTGTTCCCGAGGCCATGTCCGACATGCTAGGCTCGCCAAGATCAAACCTTAGCTTCCAGATAAGCAAATCTGGCTTGCTTACGCTAGTAGTCACCATGAATCAAAGACACCCGATCATCACGTGGTGCTTCAAGCGACAAGCTTTGGCAACGGTGCATACTAAGGGTGAACACTTTTAGAACTTGAAATTTATGTGCATGAGGGATCATCTTATAATGCTACCGCGCCTACTAAGCAATACAAGATGCATAAAGGATTAACATCACATGCAATTCATAATATGTGATATGATATGGCCTTTCTTCTTTGTGCTTCCGATCTCCATCTTCAAGCACCTAACATGATCTCCATCATCACCGCACAGATCAAGGTCAATGATGCTTCTTCATGGTTGTCGCCCACCAGCTTCAACTATTACAACTATTTTGAATAGACACGCAGGTCTTAACAGAATTTAAAGACAACCATATGGTTTCCGCCGTTGCCAACTTACAATAAGGAACATTGCATACATAAAATATAATCACAATCATGGCCATATCACATCATCAGACACCCCTCGCAAAACAAAGTTAGACGCCTACTTTCTTTGCATATTTTACGTGGTTTGGGGCTTTCAATAAGTGTCGTTCTAACTTACGAACAAGAACCACAACATTGATACTAGCATTGTTGATCACCCGTTGTAAATTGGATCTTTACTATGCTAGGAGAAACAGCACCCAGAAGCCACTTATGCAATACGAGTTGCATGTCAAGCGTGGAGCAAGTCTCATGAACGATGTCATGTAAGGTTAGCCCGCTTCATCCCAACATACCGCAAGATGCAAAGTACACAAAAGCAATCTACAATAAAGCATCAATGCCCACAATGATCATTGTGTTCTACTCGGCAACAGATCTACATATAGACACGGCTCGATACATCAGAGGGGTTCGTAGCATGGAAAACAAAAATTTTCTATCGCATACAAACAAACAAGCCAAGATCTATCTACTAGATTGTAGCAACGAGTCGATGGAATAACTCACCTCGAAGATTCCAAAGTGTTTAACGAGAGCAGATTCTCGTGGGTGATGTAGTCGTACTCTTCCGATCTCAAGATCGCAGACGATCCTTCCCGCTGCGCCTCAGCGCTCAGAGTCGGTCACATCGCTCGGTACTGACGAAGACCTTCCTCTCCTTGTTCCAGCAAGCGGAGGTTGTAGCACCCTCCTCGCGATTCCAAGACAACGGCGTGGTACCGAGGTAGAGGGAGATCCCAGGCTTCGCTTAAGCCGGTCTGTAGTATGGTGGAGCTTATGAGAGAGGCTATTAGTGGTCTAGTAATTAGACACACCAATTAGAGGTCTCTAAACCAATTAGCAGGCTCTAAACCGAAACAGCTCTAAACCGGGCCCTAGGTATAGTTTCTAGTTTAGAGGATAGGAACTTGTGTGTCTTGTGGACGAGAGCCCTGCCCCTCCCTTTATAGGTGGGAGGGCTGGCGGCCAAGGGAGGAGTCCTCCCAACTCGGCTTGGGGGCGCGGCTTGGGGAGGAGGACTCCTCCCCAACTCGCCTCCACCTCTTCTCCTCTTCCCACTTTCCAAAATTGGCGGTTTGACTTTAAACTGCCGTTTGACTTTTTCCAATTTAGGATTTAAATAAACCCTTTATTTTGGACAGCGAGAACACTTAGTACATGATGCAATCATTCCAATTTGCAATGACACATTCATGTACCCTTCCCTCCGAGTGCCGACATTCCGACCTTCTAGAATGTTCCCGATGAAAACACCTAACCATTCCCCAACTCCGAAATGGGACTTTCCTTATATGAATCTTATTCTCCGACCATTCCGGATCACCTCGTGATATCCCGGATCCCATCCGAGACTCAACAACATTCGGTCTCTTTCTCATAATACCATAACTACTCAAACAACGTCGAATCCTTAAGTGTGTCTCCCTACGGTTCGTGAATTATGCGGACATGATCGAGACACTTCTCAACAATAACCAATAGAGGAATCTGAAATTCATATGGCTCTACATATTTCTACGATTACTTTGCGATCGAATGAACCACTTACATACGATACCAATTTCCCTTTGTCTCACGATATGTTACTTATCCGAGGTTATGATCGCGGTATCTCTGCATACCTAGTTCAACCTCACATCGATAAGTACTCTTTTCTCGCTCCTGATATGTGATCCCTTGTGACCAAGTCACATGCTTGCAAGCTAATTGGATGACATTTCACCGAGAGGGCCCAGAGAATATCTATCCGTCATGTGGATGGACAAATCCCACTCTTGATCCATGTGTTTCAACCAATACTTTCCGAACACCCAATACCACCTTTATAGCCACCCTGTTACGGTGTGGTGTTTGATGACATCAAAGCATCCATCCAAAGAAAGGCAATATGCATGATCTCATGGTCGAAGGAATTAGGTTACTATGTATCAGAAAGCATATAGCAATTGAACTATTGAAATGACTTGATCTTTATGCTACGCTTGTCTATAGGAGTATGTCCACCATATCATTCTCCTAACGATATGATCTTGTTGTTGATAACATCTCAATGTTCATGATAGAGAAACCACAATCATCAATCAACCAACAAGCTAGTGAAGTATAGAGGCTATACTAGGGACTTCAAATTAAGTTTACAAATCACACAAGTATTAATGGTTTCCTTGTTAATACTATTATAGCATGAATGTAAACATTTATCATAAACACAAAGATATATAATAATAACTACATTTATTATTACCTCTAGGGCATATCTCCAACAGTTTTCTCCGTAGTAGCAACAACACGTCTAGTACCTTAGAGATTTCTGTCACTTCCCTAGGTTATTAGAGGCATGAACCCACTATCGAGCATAAATACTCCTTCTTGGAGTTGCTAGCATCTACTTGACCAAGATAGCTACTAACAATAGAAAGCATGCAAGATCACAAATAACAAAGACATGATAGAATCAATAATCAATCTGAAATAGTATCTCAATATCCATCGGATCCCCACAAACACAACATGTAGAATTACAAATAGATGATCTTGATCATGAATGGAGCTCACAAGATCTAAACATGGTAGCACAAAGGAGGAGAACCAACCATATAGCTACTGCATGGACCTGTAGTCCAAGGATGAACTACTCACGCATCACACCGGAGGCAGGCATGGTGATGAAGAAGGCCTCCAGGATGAATTCTCCCCTCCGGCAGGGTGCCAGGAAGAGCTTCAGATCCCTCCCGATCTAGGGATGGAGATGACGTCGGCTACAGACTGTTTCGTGGAATTTTGATCGGGTACTTAGAGTTTTCGTCCCGAGGGGTATTTATAGGCGAAGAGGCAAGGTTGTTGGGCGGCCGAGGGGCCCACACCACCCCCTGGCACGGCCTGGGCTGGCCCGCGCCACCAGGTGGTGTGGCCACCTCGTGGCCCCTCTCCGTCTCGTCTTCTGGTTCCATGAGTCTTCTGGTACAATATTGACTTTGGTTTTTGTCCGGTCCAATTCCGAGATATTTCTTTTCCAGCTTTTCTGAAACCAAAAATAGCAGAAAACAGGCAAATGGCACCGTGGCATCTTGTTAATAGGTTAGTTCTAGAAAATGTGTAAAAATACTCCAAAGTGTGGACAAAACATAAGAAAGTAGATATAAAACAAGCATGGAACATCAAAAATTATAGATACGTTTGCAACGTATCACCTCCCCCCTCTTCCCAACTGCGTCGGCAGCCGCCGCATCCCGCGTGCACAAAATCGGCTACCGCCGCTCGGCTCCACCGCATCCGCTGCCGTCTCCCCGCCTCCAACACATCTGCTCCTCCATCCACCTCCTCTTCCCCATCGTCTCATCGCATCCGCTTCCCGTCACCTCATCGCATCTACTTCCCGTCGCCGACTCGTCCCCATCGCAGCCTCGTCGCATCCGCTCCTCGACACCTCGTGCACATCGCCGCCTCATCCCTGTCCACCACCGGTGAGCCCCTCTCTCCCCCTTTTTATTTGTTTTAGAGTAGATGGTTTAGTGTAGGTGATTTTATATGGTTTAGTGTAGATTTAGTATATAGTAGTAAATGTACATGATTTTAGGGGTAGAAAACCTAGATAATTCTTGCGTAATGTAGAAAATAGGTGATTTTAGGCCGATGATTATAATGTGAGGATGCAATGTCGGGGGTGGTGTTAGTGAGCCTTGTGATATGCACAAATAAATAATTTGTGCATCCTACTTGGCTCGCTAACACCATCCTTGTAATTATTTTGCATCCAATACTAATATGAGGCCCTACTTTTAGGTTGATTTTGGTTTGGTACTTCCATATGGCCGATGATTACAATGTGAGGATGAAATGTCGGGGGTGGTGTTAGTGAGCCTTGAGATATGTACAAATAAATAATTTGTGCATCCTAATTGGCTCACTAACACCATCCCTATAATTAGTTTGCGTCCAATGAAAATATGAGGCCCTATTTTTAGGTTGATTTTGGTTTGGTACTTCCATATGGCTGATGATTACAATGCGATTAATTAATGAGTGCTTTATATTAGATATGACAATGTGTGAGATATGCATGTACGCGCTGTGTCAAGTTTGTTTCACAGACTGTAGCGATGATACTAAGACATGCTCTCTATTCAGTGTCCGTCTAATACAGGGTTGATTTGAGCGTTCATTGCTATGTATATTTTTTCCTTAAATTCATTGAATTTTCTTTCCATACTATTATCATTTATTTACTTAGTTTTTTTCATGTTTAGACTATCCCATGCAATTTAAGGAGGGACTTCAATAGAATAACAAGACAAAGCATGAAGTTTCAAGCTCTTGGGCGAATATATGTTGTTGACATGCACAAAGAGCGAGCAATGACTCGCCTTGCAGGTTATTCATGGAGAAGGTTCATTTCCGAAAACCGAATCTTCTCTGGTGTGTACCTATTTTTTGGAATGGGAGCTCCTAGTCCAAGAATCACTATTGCATATATAAATGACAAGAAGGATGAGGAGGACAAGGATATGGGCGATGAGGATGAGGGCGATGAGGAGGAGGACGAGGATGAGAGCGATAAGGAGCAAGTAGGACCATTGGATTATACAATTGTCGCTCAGAGATGCAAGCTTACCTAGAGTGAAGAGTCCTATCTCATCCATAACATTCCTTCAAAAAATTCCTACATCGGCGTAGCACTTGTCACTCGCTTGACCAAGACGCATATTCAGCTACATGATATGGTATGTTTTCACTTATCGTTCTTTCTTTTAGTTCCTATTGTATTTGTATTATTGTATGATAGTTATAAGATTTATGACTTCTAAATATTAATTAGAAACTACCAGTGAGAATGGTTTTTTCTCTTCAAAGTTCTGAAGTAGGCATGGCTAGAATACGGCTTGGAGCAACAGGTTCCGTAAGAGCCATTTCGTACAAGACAGTGAGTGATGGTTGCATCATCTTCAACATTTCGGAGTGGAAAAACTTTGTTGAAGCTCATCATGATTATCTACAAGTTGGGCAAGCCATTCTCCTCACTAGCAGGACCACTTCACGCCGTAACATTGAGATAATGTTCATCATTCACATCATCTTTAGTGATGACTAGCTAGTTCCTTGTGATGACTTGTTAGTGTAGATGCAACTTGTGTTGAACCGCTTGTGATGTTTTGAACCGCTTGGGATGTGTTGAACCGCTTGTTACGTGAATATGCATTTCGTGATGTTATATTGCGCCAGTTTTATAAATGTATTTTGCTGTGCTGTGAAAATTCAATTGGATGCACCATTTTTTTTAATTTTCAAAAATTTACTTGTGGCGTTCAAAATAAAATGAACGCCACAATATAAAAGTAATGGTGGCGTTTACGTTAAATGCCACCACTAGAAATACTACTGGTGGCGTTCGGCCGAGATGCCACCACTATGACCTACAAGTGGCGTGCCGGTTCAACGCCACGAACCCCCTTTTCCGAATGCTGTCACTAGGCCTTTTCCTACTAGTGTAAAAAACACCATAGAGATAAACTAAAGTTATCCTACTAATTATACAAAAGTTACCCACAAAGATAAACTAAATTTATTCTTCCAATTGCACAAAACTTAGAGCATCTCCACTCAGGGTTAGTAAAGCCCCCTAAAGGGATATGGGGGTGTCAGCGCTCAAAATCACTCCCAACCGCCCCCCAAATTATATTTCATGCCGGCACGGCCCGTTTTGTTTTCCGGCGCCCCCAGGCTGAACCCAATCCATGAGGGGGGCAAGCGGAGGTGCCGTATGGAGCTAAAAACGATGCGGGCCAGCCCTATCGGCGACACACACCCACATTTGGCATTTCCTCCCCCAACAACCACCACTCCATTAAGTCGCTGCCACTACCACCCCTCACTACCGTCTGCTGCTCTTTATGCTAGAGCCACCCTCACAGCCGCCAGAAGTACTCCCCAGGCCCTCCCAATCTGCCTCCTCACCCGCGTCACCACCGCCGTTCTGCCTCCTGGTAGCTCCAAGCCTGCGACACAACCGCTCTACCCACTAGGTGTTCAGCGGTTTGCCAAAGACATGGATTCAGATGAGGAAGAGATGCTGGTTCTATTGCTTGCTCTACACCGACTATTGCTTGCTCTACACCGACTACTTCGCCGATGACCCATTGCACGACAATGTCACATTTTGGAGCCACTTCAAAATGATCCGGAAGCTTTTCCTTAAGATCGTCGAGAAATTGAGAGATTCCACGACTACTTCAAATTGAAGAGAAACGCTATCGGAACGCTTGGTTTCTCCACAATCCAAAAGTGCATAGTTGCTCTCCAGATGCTTGCATATGGAATTCCTTGAGAGACACATGACGATTACCTCCGCATGGCTGAGTCCATAGCCATTGACTGCATGTACATGGTTTTGCAGGGCAATTGTGACAGTGTATAGGAAGAATTACCTGAGAACACCCAATGCAAAAGACCCACCTAAGATCTTGGAATAGAATGCAACAAGGGGTTTTCCTAGAATGCTTGAAATCATTGACTGTATGCACTAGGCATGAAAGAACTGCCCAATCACGCACCAAGGCATGTACGGAGGTCACAATGGATCATGCAGTTTGGTTTTTGCGGCTGTGACAGATTAGGATCTGTGGATTTGGCATGCTTTCTTTGGTATGGCGGGATCACACAATGACATCAATGTGCTGCAGTGTTCAAAATGTGTTTGCCAATCTTGTTGAATGCAGAGCTCCTCTAGTGTAGTTTGAGATCAATGGTCACCAGTATGATAAGAGCTACTACTTGGCAGATGGCATATACCCAAGATGGTGAACATTTGTGAAGACAATCTCAAACTCTGTCCCTAGAGCAAAATAAAGCTTGGTTTGCCACATAGCAGGAGGCTTGTATGAAGTATGTGGAGATGACATTCGGTGTGCTGCCAGATCGATTTGCCATTGTAAGGTACCCTACCCTTACCTGGTCGAAAGATCAGATGTGGGAGGTCATGAATTCCTGTGTGATCCTGCACAACATGATCATTCAAAGCGAGCGGGAGACTCCAGTGTTTGACACTGAACTGTATTATCGCCAAGGTCCACTTGTAGATATTGATCACCAAGTGCCACCTACATTTTCTTATTTTCTCGCTAAGCGGTAAGAAGTTCGAGACACAAATACTCATAGTCAACTGCAAGATGATCTTCTGGAGCATTTGTGGAGGCTCAAAGGAGTCAACTAGTTTGTTTATTTGTTTGCTATATTGAACTTTTTGAATTGTTTGTTTAATTTCATGAACTTGTAATACATTTTTATGTTGAATTATTTATTTGCAATATTGAACTTGTTGATTTGATAAGAAAACTTGTTGATTTGATAAACAAACTTACCGATTTGATAAAAAAAACTTGTTGATTTTTTGTATGGGGCATGGCTGGGAGCTAGCGCCCCCAAATCGTGAACTTATCCTTTGCTCCCATACGACCCAAAATCGAGCTTCACCAGACACCGTATGGGGGGATGAGTGGATATGATTGATGGCTTTGAAATATAGCCATCTATGTCCACATTTAAACTGGATATTAATCATATTCTTGATGAAATATCTCTCTAAACCCTGCCATTATTGCTAATATTCAGAGGGGTATGCAATCCTTTATTTTTGTATTTTTCTTGCACAAATAATGTTGTTTAAAGGAGGGAATCACTACATTAAAGTCAAAGATACGAGATTTCCAAAAACCAGAAGAAACTTGGAGCCGAACAACGGAGGCGGACGCTTTAATGACCAACTATACAGCTGGAGCAAAAATTCTGACCGTATAGCTCCAGTCGTATAGTTGGCGCCATCACCGTTAGGTCAAACAGAACAACTTTCGTGAAGGAACCCCTATATAAAGAAGCCTTAGGCGATGAGAAAACAAGCCAGACCTCGCCAAAAAGTCTCTGCCACAGATCTCCAGCCGCCTCCAGATCTCAAAACCCTTCTCCATCCCCGTAGCCATATTCCACCACTTGTAATAATAGATCTCTTCTCCGATTGGCGACATTGTAAGACTATTGCTATCAATCTTATGATTTTCATTACAATGTTTGTGATTGTTGATCTCATCTCTATGTGTGAGTAATTTTCCTTGGGTTAAGGGCTTCGGCCTAGCCATGTAGCAATTGTGCATGTGATTTATCATAGATGGAATCATGTATTAGTTTATATGACATGATGATTATTGTATCCTCTCTTGCCTCAATCCAAGGACTTGTTAGGTACCCAAGAACCCGAGGGTTGAGCCAGGTATAGGGAGTACAAGTGATGACTGATCTGCAGGTTGGGAACCCCAGTGACAGAAGGGGTAGTACGGCTGTATGTGAGGGATTTGCTTGGGATTAACGGTGACATGACTATGCATATCATTAGTTATCTTTCTTCTATGGATGAGACTAGTAGGTTATTGCTATAAGTGGTTGCGGAGGCAATAGTAATTATGGATGCACTGCCCACATATAATTTATCTTACTCTAACAAGTACACGCATACTTTATTTCTATCTTTTATTTCCATTAGATGTTTTGCATAGCTACAGGTGAAACCGAATGCCCTAGGCCCTCTCTCTCCATCACTGACAACAACAAAATGACGCAAGCTATTGGTCCGGTAAAAACACAAAAGGAATTCTAAAACTCCCGAAGGTCCGTTAAAGTAACTTCACTACGCATTCGATAACTTAGATCTACTAGGGAAAAAGGAGCTATACTACATCCGTAATCTGGATCGAAAGTATCAACCCTTTTTCTGGCGCCGTTTCCAGGGAAGCAATAGCTACCCTGGTGAGGTTATTAGGAACCTTGCTAGTTTTAGTTCTTGTTTTTAATTTTGTTAGTTTGCTTTTAGTTTTATTTGATAAACCAAAAAAATTAGTTACTCTTTAAATTCTTGCTTTTACTGTTATAATTTTTAATCTAAGAAAACCCAAAAACATAGGAAGTATGGCTGAAAAGAAGCTTGGGGAGTTTTCTACTCCCAATAATGATTATCAGCGTACTCCTATTACTCAGCCAGCAATCTCTGCTGATGACCATGAAATTAAGCCCCATTACTTAAATTTGGTTCAATAGAGTCAATTTGGAGGCTCCGCTATTGAAGACGCAGGTATGCACTTGAACACTTTCACTTACATATGTGATATGATGCGTATATAAGACGTTGACCCTGATGCGGTCAAATTGCATCTATTTCCTTTCTCTCTACGAGGGAGAGCTAAAGAATGGTTGCTATCTTTGCCTAAAAATACTATTACATCATGGGTGGGATGTACTTCTTTATTTATGACTAATTTTTCCCACCTGCAAAGACTATGCAATTTCGATCTAATATTACTGGCTTTAGACAGGAAGAGCGTGAGCCACTAGCGCTTGCATGGGAGAGGATGAAAGAATGCCTAAGAAACTGTCCTAGTCATGGGATAGAAGATTGGTTAATCCTCCATTTATTTTATAATGCTCTTAATCCTGTGTCTAAGTCTATGCTTGATACTGCAGTTGGAGGAACATTTATGGGTAAACATATTACCGAAGCAAAGCAGCTGCTAGACAATATGCAAGACAACCATGCCCAATGGCATGTGGAAAGATCAAACACGAAGAAGGTGAACACTGTCTCACCACAAGAGAATGAAGATCTCAATGCTAAGTTGGATGAGCTCATACTAGCCGTAAAAGGTAAGGAAACTCAGGTAAGAGCCACCCCCGAAACAAACATAGAAGAAATAGACTTCGTAGCTCGTAATGATTACAACCCTGCTTGGAAGAAGAGTTACAATCCTAATTTTTAGAAACATTATGCTACTCCTACAAGTAACTCTAATAATAATATTGGAACTAGTAATGGTAGTCTCCAAGAAACGCTTAAGTCTTTCATATACTCACAAAATGAACAAATAAATATTCTAGTCAAAATTACGGAGAACCATGATGCTATGCTTGGTAAATTATCTAACCAAGCTGTTAGTTTGAGAAATGATCTGCAGGCCCTTCAAGAAAGAACAAGGATCATTGAGGCACAGCTAGGTAAGATAACCGAGAGGCAAACTCTCATTCTAGCTAAATTTACAAGTAAAGCTGATCCAATGCTGTTTAAGAACTCAAAATGATGAGGATCCAAAGGGAGGAGCCTGAAGAACTTGATTATAGTAATACCCCTTCACCAAGCTACACCATCAAAGACCTCGTAAAGAGGATCAACGTCAAAATTCCAGTAAGTGAAGGTAACAATGAAGCCATGTATCAACACTTTGTTGATCAAGTAGAAATTAAGGTACGCGAGCTTGAAGAAGAATACAAGAAATTCACTGAAAAGTTACCTGTTAAACTATATGACATATTTGAGCCTACTATTAAGATAAAGATTGGAACCAATGAGATAGCTTGGAACCAATGAGATAGCTGCACTTTGTGATCTAGGTGCAAGCATCTCAACAATTCCAAAGAGTCTTTTTAACAAGTTAAATCTTGACTCCTCTGAAATTACTTAGTTAAAATTGCATCTAGCAGATTCTACCTACAAACAAGTTGTAGGGATTAAGGAGAACACTTTAGTTTACATCAAAGGTTGTCCTGCTCTAATTGACTTCATTATTGTTGACATGCCTGAAGATACTGTTGCTCCTATAATACTATGCCATCCTTTCTTGAGAACTATAAAGGCTTCAATTAACCTTCATGAAGGGAACGTGAAGTTGCAATTGCCTTCGTGGGATCCTTTTGTTATTCATTTCCCCAGGAAGAAGAAAGACAAATATGACGATAAGGAGGCCATCACTTTGAAGGCCAATTACTTTGGAGTGGGTGTTCCACTCATCTGGCCCAAGTGAGTATCATCAAGGTCAAGCTATTGACCATAAAAGAGCACTCCATGGGAGGCAACCCATGTGAAATAAAGGTTTGAGTTAAGTTTTTAGTTTTAGTTTAAGTTCATGTTTAATAAAGAGTGCTAGAAAACTCCATTCAAGGAGAAGAAGTTTGGTAGTACTTGAAATTCTGCTTTATTCATGCTATTGTTGGTCGACAATATTTAGTGTCAATTTTCTGTCAAAATCAAGGTATATCACTAAGTTACAGGAAAAGAAATAGTTTACAAAGAAATAAAAAAATTGATGCACACAGAGAGTTTAACGACCAACTATACAACGGGAATAAAAATTCTGGCCGTATAGTTCGTATAGATATCTTTGCCATCGAAATATTTTCTGCAATATGTACTGAGAGTTTAACGACCAACTATACGGCGGGAATAAAAATTCCGGCCATATAGTTCCGGTCGTATAGATCTCGATGCCTCCGTACAATTTCTTTTCATATGTACTGAGAGTTTAACGACCAACTATACAACAAGAATAAAAATTCTGGTCGTATAGTTTCAGTCGTATAGATATCGATGCCTTTGCAAATCTTCTTTCATAGGGACATACAGTTTAACGACCAACTATACGGCCAGAACATTTTGTTCCACCTGTATAGCTGCACCGGCAGGAGGAAACCCTAATATTTTGACAGAACGCCAACTATACGGCGGGAACACATGTTCCGCCCATATAGTTGCGTCCGATCACAAAATCGCACAGGAAGGTACTCCCAACTCCAAAACTTCAATCCTTTTTCTTTCTTCTACCTCCAAACTCTCTCAAAACCTCAAGAGATCTCCATCCACTACAAGGCTTTGGGTCTATCGTAACAAAATTATTTTGCATATATGTGCCGATTTGTGGAAATATGTACCTATTGCCACGAAATGTCGTTCATTGGCAAGCATTGCATTTAAACACATGGCAGTAGTCTATCACAACGAAAAAGCAATCGTGGCAATAAAGTGTACTCTTGCAACAACAATGCTGGCAATTGCCACATTTTCCCCCATGGAAACACCCACTTATCACCACAATTTGGTTTGTGGAGATAACTTAATGCAACATGCGAACGAATCATGGCGATTAATAGTTTGTGACGATAGATATTTGTGGCAATAACCTATGGAAATGGCGCATATTGCGTGGCGCATGCTCTTTCATGGCAATAACCAAACATGGTAATAACATATGGGAACAACTCTTGTTTTGTAGCATTAGCCATTTTGCCACGGACCACTAGGTTCGTGGCATTAACTTATTGAAACGAACATTTCACTCGTGGCGATAAACGGTTACCGCAACGGTCATTTTTTTGTAGCGAGAAGCTATTGCGACATTTTAAACTTTTCGTGGCGATACTCTATTTCAACAAAAACAGTTTCGTGGCACCAAATACTTATTGCAACGAGCAAAATATTTGTAGCAAAAGGCTACCGCGACAACTTAAAGTGTTTGTGGCGATACTCTATTTCAACAAAGCTTTATTTTGTGTCCCCAAACAGTTATCACAACATGCAGAAAAATTGCGGTGACACGTTATTGCAACAATATAAAGTTCTTCGTTGCTACATCCTAGCGCAACAATGCATGTGCATGTGGCGACTGAGATTTGTTGCAACATTATATTTTTCGTGGTGCTAACCTATGGCAACTAAAAGTGACTTGTGGCAATAGCCTATCACAACTATAAAAAAATACAGCCATTCAATTACAAAATTCAAAACAATATGTATTCATACAAATAATAATTCTCATAGCAAATATCCATCAAATGAAATTCAAATAAAATGTATCCATCGCCAAGACTAAAATGTCCATGATGTAGACTCTGATCCAGCTACTTCTTTTGTCCCTGCCATCAAGAAATAAAAAAATTAGCTATAGATAAAAAGAACTAGCATAAGAAAATTATTCCAACCCTATCTTACTTGTATTATGTTAACTCTTTACATTTATAATTGGTGGAATTTTTCCTATGCTTATATTTACTTTTGATTCATATTGGGTAGTACAAAAATGCTCTGAATGGAGTTTCATCACCCTCTTCTAGTATATAGAATAGTGCCAAAATTTTCATTCTTGTATGGTCGAGTGGTTGAACAGATATTTTTTTACTAAATAACTACTTTGGCGACCATGAAAGCTATGATGACTGGACTTCACCCGAGTCAACTACACCTGAGTTAACTATGCCTGAGCTAACACCAACACCAAAGAAGAGGGGTGTGATTGAACTAAATGATGAAGTGATGAATGAAGCTAAGAAATGTCTTAAGGAGAAGGGGATTAAATCTGAAGATGTGAAGAATTTACGTCCTATAGAAGAGTTATGTAAGCCAATCTCCCACTCATCCACTATTGAGGTACATTTTCTCCAACATTTTGATGAAGTTGATATTCCTTATTCTAAACGTCCCGATCAATGCTTAGGAGAATTTGATATCTTTGTTGTTAAGCAAGATAATTTTAATAAGAGAGTGCAGAATCATTTAATGGAAAACTCTAGAGCTATTAATGAATTCAGAGATATTGTGGAAAGAACCTTCAATGATGTTAAAATGCTTGTTAAACATTTCCAAATGGTTGAAACTCAAATTGATCAGCTTATCAAAGTACAAAAATATTTGCTAGTTAATGCTTCTAAAGAAAAACATGCTTATAAAATTAGAACTAGAAGTGGTGATATCACTCAGGATCCTCTATATACCGAGGGACATCCTAATAGAATTGAGCAGTATTCTCAACAAATTGGAAATAGAGGTACTCCTTCTAAGAAAAAGAAAAAGAAACATAAAACAGTTGTAGAATCTTCTGAACCCGCTAAAGATCCCAATAGTATATCTGTCTTTGATGCTGAAAATAAAAGTGGTAATGATAATAATGATGCTCCTGATAAAGAAGAAATTGAAGAAGAACCTGAAAGGCACACTAAGAATACTAAGTACACTAAGGAAGATTTTGTTGCTAAGAAACATGGTAGTGAAAGAGAGCCGTGGGTTCAAAAACCAATGCCTTTTCCTGATAAGAAACACAAGTCAAAGGAGGAAGAACACTATAACAAGTTTTGCGAGTGGATGAAACCTTTATTTTTGCAAATTCCTTTGACTGATGCTATTAAATTGCCTCCTTATTCAAAGTATATGAAGGATATTGTCTCTAATAAAAGGAAAATTCCTAATGAGGAAATTTCTACTTTACTTGCTAGTTATTCCTTCAATGGTAAGGTTCCAAAGAAACTTGGAGACCCAGGGATTCCAACTATTCCTTTTTCTATTAAAAATAACTATGTTAGAACTGCTTTGTGTGATTTGGGAGCAGGAGTTAGTGTTATGCCTTTTTCTCTCTACAAGAGGCTTCAATTGGAAAAAATTATACCAACTGATATATCTTTGCAAATGGCTGATAAATCTACTACTATTCCAGTTGGTACATGTGAGGATGTTCCTGTTCAAGTGGCCCATAATTGCTTGATATTAACTAACTTTGTTGTGCTTGAAATGCCTGAAGATGATAATATGTCTATTATCCTTGGGAGACCTTTTCTTAACACTGCAGGTGCTATCGTTAATTGTAATCAAGGAAAGGAAACTTTTAATGTTAATGACAAGGAACACACTATCTATTTCCGCAAGAAGATTGATAAGACTTATGGCCTAAATTCAATTGAAAATATTGAGGGCATCCAAGTTGGAGAAATATATTGTCCCATACCACGATAAAACTATGAAACTATTATGATTGGGACTATTGCTATTAGGGTTGAGGTAACATAACCATTTAGTGGAATGCAAAGTTTTGTTTCATATAAAATTGTTTTGGTCACAAGACCTGATCAACCTTGTTAACAAAGAGATTTTAATGAACAAAACAATGTTTTCACCATGATTATCCCTTTTCACTTTTATTTTATCCATTTTAATTTTTGCTTTCATCTTGTTTACTTTTCTATTTGGTAGTCGCTTGCATATTAGAGTGTCTTAGAACTTCTAAAGTTTTAGTTTAGTTTTGTTTTTGCATCATTCCAAAATCATCTTTCTGCCAGAAAATCATTCATCAATACCTGAAAATGGCTCAAAAATAAAGTTTCTCGAAAAATTCTAGAAAATTCATAATAAATTTTTACGCCAAAAATGGGGCAGAGAGGTACCTGGAGTGACCCAGTGGGCCCCACCAGACAGGCACACCACCTGGCGCGGACACACTAGGGGCGCGCTTGGCCATGGTGTGGGCCACCCCTGGCCCTCCACTTATTCTTCCACCCGCCACTCCTTTCTCTCTCCCAAGAAAACACCATTTCATTGCTCAAACCCATGTTCTTGCTGTTCTTGCTCGTGATTTTTGATATCCTTGCTCAGCCCACCTTTGTTGATGAGATTTGGAGCATTTGTTCTCCGGTATGTAACTACTCAGCTTGTCCAAGTAGATTTGTGATTGGTGGATTATATCTTGAGTATTTTGCTACTGTAGGTGACATGTTATGTGAGTTTGCATGCTTGTTCTTTGCTTAGAGATTTTTTTGATGCATGTTTAGGCCTGTTACAAGTCCCTATAAGTAGTTCCTTTCATTATGTAATCACTTTGCAATTATTATTTGTGGTGGTTGTCTAAAATTTCAGAAAAGGAGATGAATGAACACCAACTCAACCAACATGAATTAAGGGTGCCCGTGGTCATGAAAGTCCACCATGAGGAAGAAGTTTTCCCTTCTATTTATCCATGCCCCGAATTCATGAGTTCTGTAGGGATTTCTCAAGATTTCCATACTCTGATTGCTAATGCAGGATTGGAGTATTTTGTGGGAGATGAACCTTACCAATATGTGAAACTGATACGTCCATTTTGCATCACTATTCTATGTCATAATTCACTGTTGTTCATTGATATATTTCGTATTGAGAGGTGATACTTATGTTATTTCATCTGTTTTTGCATGGTTGATGACTTTTGGAGCATGGACCACTGCAGTCAGGATTCTGATGGAAAATGTGCTGTTTGGAGGCAAAATTCGCGAAGATCAGAAAATCCAGGAAAATATACGGAAAATCCTATTTTTCCAGAAGACGAAGGAAGCTAGAAGGGGGGCTGGAGATGGGCCATAGGGGGCCCACACCACCCCCTAGCTGAGCCAGCCTAGGCGCCACCAGTGTGGTGTGGCCACCCCGTCCACCGCACTCCCCTGGCGATATTATCCTCCGAAACCCTAAGACTGGCGACCACAGAAGATTCCATCGCCTGGTGGAAACCGAGAGAGAAAGATCTCCGCGCATGATTTCTGCCGGGGGAATTCCTTCTCGGAGAGGGGAGATCGTCGCCATCAACACCACCATCTAGCTGGACTTCATCGGGATCATCATCATCACCACCACCACCACCACCATCACCATCAGCACCCTCATCACCATCTCCATATTGCTGTAACAATCAGGTTGAATCTTGCATTAGTTCATAGGGGAAACTTTCCCGGTGTTGATTATTCTTTGTAGTTGATGCTATTGAGTGAACCATTGAATTATTGTTTATGGTCAGATTTTTATACATCATTATTCCATCTCTGATCATGATCCATATGATGTCTTGTGAGTAGTTCGTTTTGTTCTTGAGGACATGGGAGAAGTCATGTTGTTAGTATTGGAGTTATGTTGAGAAAGATTCAATAGTTTGGTATTTAGGTTGTGGTGTACTTCTTCTAGTGGTGTCATGTGAACGTCGACTACATGACACTTCACCTATATGGGCCTAGGGGAATGCATTGTGTATTTGGCTACTAATCGTAGGGGTTACCAAAGTGACAGAAACCTGAACCCCTGTTAGGAAACCATTGCACAAGGGACGTAAGGGTCTTAGAGTTTAAAGCTGTGGTTAGGTTTCTACCTTAATTACTTTCTTGTACTTACGGATGTTTGCAAGGGGTATAATCACAAGTATGTATTAGTCCTAGGAAGGTTGGTACATTAGCACATGTTCACCCACACAACACTTAGCAAGCTAAAGGAGATTAATCAACTATATGAAGCGAAAGCACTTGACAGTCTTCCCATGTGTCCTCGAGAACGTTTTGTCATCTTAAATAATACAACCGGCTTGTCCTTTGCTGCATAAAGGATTGGGCCACTTGCTGCATTTATTCCTACTGTCTTTTATTTACTCGTACTTTATTTACTTGCTTTATCAAAAACCCCTAAAAATCCGTTTGCTAAGTATTTGCAGAAAATTCCTGATCCATACCACTAGCGAGCACCTTCTGCTCCTCATTGGGTTCGACACTCTTACTTATCCAAAATACTGTGAGACACCCCCTATACTTGTGGGTCATCAGAAACCAACCATGTCCGTGGTGCAGGATTTTGGATTTAGTTGGTCCTTGCCAAACCCCATGGTTCATTACAAAATTTACAATATAGATGTCAACCTCCCTTTTGATGATTTTTGTGCAGATATTAAAGTACCACAGTGGGGTTTGTGTGAAAGGATTAGAGAGTGGCCTACACCACTCGTGGACTTGTATGCAGAGATTTGCCAAGGGAGCAGTTTCTCAAAGGAGAGTGGTAAAATTCGTAATATTCATCTCCCGTCTATTCGATATTTTGCCTCCTTTATTGCCAAATGCGTTCTTGCCAGGAAAACTGCTAGTAAATTATCTTCATATGATCTAGCCTTTATCTTAGCTGCCTTAAAACAAGAAAGGACTTATAACTTGGCTGCTTCGATAGCTTTCCGTCTTGCTGCTAACCGCGAGAAAGGTGGAATTTGTGGAGGCTTCATCGCCTCTTGTTTATTAGCTTTGTATGGTGTAGCACCTCATCATTCAGACTTGCAGTTTCCCACAGAGAGGCTTGATGTTAATTCCATGATACAACATAAATTTGTTCCTTCTTGGGCTAATTTGAGTGATTTATCTTATGAAATAACCTTTCTCAAGAGTGGATGGAGAGGAGGTAAGTCTGAGCAAGTGGTTCTTTTGCCTACGTCTGCTTTGTTTAACTTTGCCAAGAGCTCGACACATATTTGGAGGAGCTCTCCTAGCAAGAGCAGAATGTTGGAAGGGAGGCCAAGGACAATTCGGTCCAGCCCTCCAACAAGGGGGAGTCTTCATACCAGTAGCCTGCCTATAATTGGGAAGCTTCTTCTTCTTTTTCACAAGGGCCTGATTTTGATCATTCTTACGATGACCCGCTGGCTTGGAGTTCCTACCCACGTTGGGATTGATCTCCACTTAGGCCAAAAGCCTAAGCTTGGGGGGAGGTATACCGACATCACACTCATCTACATATCATTTTTTGTCGGTACTTTTTATATTCATGTTCTATTTTCTTTTTAGTTTTTGTTCTTGCTTTATTTCTGCTTTCCAAAACACAAAAAGACCAAAAATATTTTCGTTATTTCTCTTTGTTTGCTTCTTTCCTTGGTTTGCTTCATCCTTTTAAGCTTTGTTTTGATTATTCGAAAAACCCAAAAAGATTTTGCTTTATTTGCTCTTTCCTTCGGTTCTTGTCTTTAAAAATCGAAAACCCTGGATTTGTAAAGTTCGTTGTAGGGTTCAGCGGTCCTCAGTGACTCCTTGGAGTTGGGTTTTATCTTATTATTCAAGTCACACAAGTGAAAGGCATTGATGATTTATGACAACTCGAGGTGTGGTAGGCTGGTATCAACTCTATTTGATTTCATTTTTGTATATATACTCATCATTGTGGGCATGCTTAGTTTGTTCATGTAAGGTGTATGATATTTAATGGATGCTTAGTAGTTCTTGCTCTCTTATGATTAGTTCCAATCCACCAATAGTTTGTAACATGTCATATAAATGTTTGCTTGCATTGTTCTATTCATAACTTGGTATGACATTGTGGTATCCTCCTCTGAATGTTCTATTTGAATCAACTTGGCACATGCTCACGCATGCATATGACTAAACAAAAAGTTAGTTAAGCCTCGATGATTTATTCTGCCTCAGAGTTCTTGTGTCACTTTTATGCCACTATTAATTTTGTTTTGTCGCAAGCATAATTATGACAGTCACTGCTCTCTCGATTGTCGCTCCCTTTCTATTGCTAGCCTTCACTTGCGCTGAGTATAAGCTTTACTCATGCATCCAACTCCTTAAAACAAAATTGTCAAAAGAGTCTACCATATCTACCTATTAGCTTCATTGCTATTCCTCACATATTTATTATGCTTTGTTTTCTTCCACATAAGAATGTTTGCTCGTTATGTGAAAATTAATGATTAAAGCTCTCACGAACTTGATGGCACACTTTACTTTCTTGCACTTCATAAACTTTAACCATTGTGTCCATCTATGTTGTGTATATGCTTGCGCTTTATAAGTTGTGAATTAGCAGAACCATGTACCATGGGGACCGCTTTCAACATTGCACTTATTATTCAGTTGATATCATGTTCTTTTGTTTTGGATCCCGGCGGTGTGAAATAAAAGGGGATCTTGTAAGCTCATGGAGTTTGTATGTGTGTTAGAGAAACACCTGGGCGGCTAGCCTAAGCCATGCCTAATCATGGTGGAATCTTGCAGCATAACCATATTGAGCATTCCGTGAAGCATCCTCAATAAAAACCTATGCAAATAGGAAAAAAAGATTGCTGAGATGCTCATTATCTGTTGTCTTGTAATTTTGATATGGGATAGCTCCTGTGTCATGGGGCAAGGGGTACCCCGTTGGCGGGTCTCTAGGATACACATGTACTTACAATGACAAGAACTTACTTGTGACTAAAATTGAGTAGCATGAGGTACGATACTCGTAAGCAAGGGGCATGAGATTTTCAACTTATAACTTGTCAAGCATATCCTCATATTTTTTTCACTTTAACTTTAATCACCTCAAGATTCTTATGATAGGGGCAATGAGAGCTCAAAGCTAATGAGTACCATACTTTCAACATTTGGAAGCCTTTCAAACTTTTCAAATCTTTTCTTTCACTTTTATGTTGAGTCACCATTTATTCTTTGAGCACCTTCCTGAGAGCTTAGCTGTCATTCTTAGTGTAATGTGCTGGTCCCAAAACACGGTTAATTATGACATAACTATGACGCTTCTATCTTTGATATTTTTATTTCTAGTCTTCACTTAAACTTCAGAGGTGCCTTGACATTTATGTTTTGCTCCAAAGAAAGGCAAGTGAGATACCACTTTATCATATCTTCTTAGGAGCATTACAATCCTGCATATGCTTATGTGTTATGTTGCTTATTATTATTGGGTTGGAATCTCTTCATAGCTTGCATGACTACTGGGTAAACCTATTTGCATACTCTTTATTATGAATTTCCTAAGTATTTGATCATATGCTGAGAATATATACATCTTATGAAGCAAATGTGTTCATGAAAGTTTCTTTTATCGCACTCAGTTTTCAACTAAATTGCTTGAGGACTAGCAATAAGCTAAGCTTGGGGGGAGTTGATACATCCAAAACGTATCTACTTCCCCGAACACCTTTTCTATTGTTTCTTCTCTAATTTGTGTGATTTGGATACAACTAATGCGGACTAACGTTGTTTTCAGCAGAATTGCTTTGGTGTCTCTTTTTTGTGCAGGAAATCAACTTTCAGGAAAAATCCCGGAAAATATCGCAAAACTCCTATTTTACCAGAAGACTCACGGAGCCAGAAGACGAGACAAAGAGGGGCCACGAGGGGCCCACACCACCTGGCCGCGCGAGCCAGGCCAGGCCATGCTAGGAGGTGGTGTGGCCGCCTTGGACTCTGCCTCGACCTCTCCTTTCGCCTATATAAGCCCTCTGACCTAAAAACAGAGGGGGGGGTTCAACGTTTTTCCAGATAGAGTTCTGCTACGCCGCCACCACCAGAAACCGTGATTTGGAACCAGAAACTCCGTTCTGGCATCCTGTCGGGATGGGGAATTGGAGGAGATCATCCCCATCATCATCACCAACACTTCTCCATCAACCATCCATGAGTGAGTAATCCCCCGCAGTAGGCTATGGGGATAGTAGGGATTGGATGAGATCGTTCATGTAATTGCATCAGATTGTTAGGGCATGGTGCCTAGTATCTATCGTTAGTGCTTTTTGACATTGTTGCAACTTGTTATACTTAATGCTTGTCACTAGGGCCCGAGTGCCATGATTTCAGATCTGAACATGTTATTGATTCATGATGATATTATTGTTTATGATCTTACCTGCAAGTTGTATACACACATTATTGTCCGGAACCCGAGGCCCTGAAGTGATAGAAATCGGGATAACTGGAGGGGATGGCTATGATGTGAGGATCACGTGTGTTCACGGAGTGTTAATGCTTTGCTCCGGTGCTCTATTAAAAGGAGCACCTTAATTGCCAGTAGATTCCCTCGAGGCCCCGCTGCAACGGGCTGGCAGGACAAAAGATGTTGTGCAAGTTCTCATTACGAGCACATATGACTATATATGGAACACATGCCTATGATTATTTAGTACTTGGATGCTTTATCTTATTTATCTGCAATTGCCCTATGTCTTGATCGTTACATGAATTGTCTTGCCCATGCAACGCCCGTCTATCCATCCCTATGCGTACCGCACTTTAATCCTACTGTTTACTGCAATTGTTACTACCGTCTTTATTTTACTACTGCTATTACTTTGCTATTGCTACTAGAAAACTGTTGCTACCGATAAAATACTGCAAGCAAGATTGTTTCCAGGTGCAGCTGAATTGACAACTCAATTGTTAAGGCTTATAAATATTCTTTGGCTCCCCTTGTGTCGAATCAATAAATTGGGTTTTACTTCCCTCAAAGACTATTGCGACCCCTCTACTTATGGGTCATCATACCCAACTTAATGATATATTCATTTTGAATGAAACCATTGTTTAAACTCAAAGTTATGTTGATAATATGTGAAAGACATTTGATTTCTAGTCACATATGAATCATGACCAAGTTCGGTAAGATAACCTAAACACCGTGTATTGCATGAATGCAAAGTGTTTGATGAATTGTTGCAAGAAAATACATATTCGATGTATCGTATTTCAACGAAGCGGTTTGTGATTGTTTGAATTTTATAAAAAAGGTTTACTAAAGGAAACATGAGCATGAAACTATTTGATGTGATCAAAGTATTTCATCGTCAAGGGGTATTAAAGATAAAAGAGAATCTAATTACTACGATTTGATCAATAGTAATGAAATTCGACGTTATAAGATTGGCATAAGAAATTGTGAAATGAAGTGCATTTGATACGTCGAAATGCAAAGCATCACAATGTGATATTATTTATCAAGTGGGTGAATAGATGTCACCAAATAAATTGTTGTAGTGTAAATGTAAACACCGTTAGTTAGAAATAGTCAACACTCAATTAGAATGTATAGTGAACCATCTGAATTTGTGAGATCGGTGCCATATCTTGTATGGATCGTCATGGAAGTTTTGGAGTTATTCGACATCACCAAGAAAATAGTGAACAAGTCCTTGTAAAGTATTCATTGGAAACTATGAATACGAAACCCATGGCTAGAACTAAAAGGAAGGCAAAACTAGTGTTGCTTAAATTTTTGTGCTTTCTCGAGAAAGTTTGTGTTCTCGACTATGAAGCTTATGTGAGATAGTGAAAAACACGATGAGGATTCAAAACACTGCTTCATAATGTTGAGAAGCACAATGGAAAGCGTTCCTGAATGATTCTCTTCATAACAGAAAGAATTAATGATAATGATCATTGTGTTTTCCCCACTAGTGTTTTACTACATGAAGTAGGATTCAAAAATTGTAACACCCTCGAATCGGCCCTATACAAGTTTTAGCCCTTTCCGCCAAATGCGCATAGAAATGATTCAAGGACGCCCACCGAGCACTTTCGTGCGGGTGGAAAAACGAAGTAATACCATTACACAATAGTCCTTGATGGGACCCACAGAACAGATATATATATATATACATCACGACTCCAAGAGTCAAGAATACAGATATGCACTACAAAGATCCAAATCACCTTGAAAACGATAGAGCGTTTGACTACGGACAAGATGCAAATGGGGCTAAGAGCCCTGAAGAATAACCAATGGCGTCCATAACCTTGGCCATGCCAAGCTGGAAGGGTAACCCTGCTAACAACGTTGATCTCAAACCTGTTAAAACAAAAGGGGTGCCGACAAAGGGCAAAGGAAAAAGAGAAGCATCAGTACTGAGACCAGTACACGGCGAGGCTAGAATTCGGCGGCTCTCGCCTACATAGGTATGGTGGGCTAAAGCGGCAGCGAAGCATGCACTAAACAACCTATAGAGACTCGATAAACTGTCGGCTATTAGAGAGAGATAAGAAAGACCTATTCGGAACCAAAATTATACTAGCACATTCTATCACATTCCATTGGAGTTGCAATACTTACTAGGCATATATAACAAACATCCCAGATCCAGCAGTGGTTGGCATTTTTAATATCCATTCCGTTATAGGGAAGCTAGTTACTAGTCAGATATATTAAGTCAAATTTATAGCACTACTTTAGTTATGCTTGTCTATGATCGAGATACTGTGCTCCAAGTCGTCCATAACCGTGGACACGGCTTTCAGAAAGTTTTACCCTGCAGGGGTGCACAAATAGCAACACACACTCGATCAACCTCAGAAAAACCAACTCAAAACCCAACGAGGCATTCACGACAAAGCGATCACAGGATTCATAAATATTTTAGGGAGCCACCCCACTAAGCTACCCGCAACAAAGTTGGCCGGCTCCGGAACAGACCTAGGGTTTGTGACAATGGCTGTAAACGACTGGGAACCCGAAAGTGTGACTGGGCTTGTCGATACCGCGAAAACATTCCACGTTCCAAAACAGTACAGGTGCTCCACGCACAATCGTAAATAAAGCAGTAAAGCATGGCATAAGTACAGGATAGTAATAAAGCCCCAAACTACTTTGTGGCCCCAAGAAATAGAAACGAATCAAGCTCTGGCTCAGGGGGGTCCATAAGGCCTCCCGGATGTGGATAGTGCGAATAGTCAAGGAACAGGTATCAAGTACTCGGGGTCCTATAGGACACAAGTGAGCGTGGAAGAACCAAATAACATCTATTGCCCACCGATGCCTCTGCATTAGTTATATCTAGCAATTTAATAGTTGTGTTTAAAGTCATGATCATCTCCACCATAAACATCTGCCAGCATTCCAACAACTGTGGTACTCGACAACACGAGATCGCACCTGAGCAAGCAACTACGACTCTCAAGGCCAACTATCTACCAAACAACAGGTATTAGGAGGTGTCCATGGCAATATAGAGGCTGCACAGGATATAACTGGTGCATGTTAACTGAAGCATCACGACACGGATAGCAATAGATCAACTAGAGGAAATAAAGACTATAAATGCAAAATAGGTAGAAGGGGAAGAGATGCTCGCCTGGGAAACCACTGTTGAAGGCTCATATCCGGAGAACTTGTCGATACTCGCATCAAATCATCGGCCTAATCCGCGAAGAAGAAAACACTAGAAGAAACACCGGATGCAATATTTAATACTACGATAGAAGATCCGGCATGATTATGATATGATGCAGATGCGGTGCAATTAGGCAGTATTAAGCGGAACCGGGGTCCCGACACTTGGTTATATGGTTCAAGTTATTTATCTACCCCGCATTTTAAATGTTGTATTAACAAGGCGAAACATGGCATCGGTTCGCTACGCCAATTTAAATGGAGTCCGGAATAAGACAAAGGTATCCCGCATATAGACTCCATATTTAATTATGAGGTGAATCGGCATAATGCCCCCAACCACCAGATGACATGTATGCAAGCATGATGATTAAATGATGCGACATGTATATGTCATATTATAAAAATAGAGGCTTAGGGTCACACATATGGGGCTTGACGAACTTGGTGATGAGGGTTCGATTCGGTCTCGCCGGGATCGGGTCTTCGGGTTCAGTCTCCGGGGTTCAGATTCGGGAAGGAGACCTTGTGATTCGGGCTTCGAGGCTCGCGTAGAAGCGCTGGATGACCCATGAGGAAGTTCTTGTCGGTGATTCTTCCGCACCTATAGTTCGGTACAGTCTTGGATTCCATGTTCATCCTTCCGAGGTACCGGGTCGACGAGGAGATCTTGCCGTGAGCACACCGATTCTAGGTAGATATTCTTGAGGGGGCTATGACAGACAACAATGCATATGGTGAACATCTGGCTCCAAACGAACAGATTACCTACATGTTACTCCTAGACAATTACAAAATTAGCAGGCACAACCCACAATAATGCCTCCACCTAGCTGAAGCACAACAGCATCCAAAACGAGTACAAAGGAGTGACTTCACAGACGGTAGCAACCTGGATGTTGCTGCGAAGCAGAGGACATGGGGAGCTCGGCTGCCGGGGACGGGGCTCTAGGTGGCGACGACGCTGGTCGGCGAGAAGCAGAGGGCGAGCGCGTGCTTCCAGGCACCGGGTTCGGGAGAAGAGCGTCGGGCCAACGGTGCCGAAGGGGAGATCAAGGTCGTAAGCGGCGCGCGACTGCCGGGCAGAGGGGGTGCTGGCTCGTGGGGGTGCTCCCGCAGGCGAGGTCGCATGCGGCGGCGGCCACTCAAGGGAGGAGACGGGGCGGCGACGACTTGACGCCGGCGAGGCGCAGATGGAGAGGAAGGAGCGCGAAGCGAGGAAGCGGCAGAGTTGGGGAGCACGCAGAGGGTGGTGACACGGCTGTACGAGATCGACGAGGAGGAGGTCTGGAGGCGGGGATCCGAGGAAGGCCGACGAGCGGCGGCGTGGCTCGATGGGGAGGCGGGGCTCGAGCGGAGGGGATTGCGGCAGGGGAAGGGGATGGCGATGCGGGGGGAGAGATAGGGCGACGCATACGGGCGGGCCACGTCGGTCGGGTGGGTCCTGGTTATCGGGGAGCATACACGGGGCGAGATGGACGTGTCGGTGCGGGCGGGAGTGGGGCCAGGTCGGGGTGAGGGAGCGACATGGTTGGGTGGGTGTGGACTACGCGGGAGCGTGTCGGTGTGGTGGACCAGGGTGCGGGAGCGGGCGGTGATCCCGAGGCGGGGTGGGGCTGGCGAGGTGGGCGGGAGCGTGCGTGCGTGGGTGTGTGGTGTGCGGCGTGGTGAGGACAGTGGGGTGGACCTGGTGGGTGGGTCACGTGGTCTGTGATGCAGGCAGGGCGGGGTTGGTCGGTAGCGTTGTAGGGCTTGGCTCGCGCGCGCGCGGTGTGGGGCGCCTGGCGGCTAGCGGCTAGGAGGTTAGGTGTAGATAGGGTTTGTGTAGTCTAGGTTTAGGTCTAGATCTTTAGGGTTTGATCAAACGGGCTGGACCAGCCAGGGTGGTAGGTGGCCTAGACTACGGTCCGGGCTACCTCCCCTGGTACAAAAACATTTTGTTTGTTATTTATTCCTTTTAATTTTAAAAGACTTTTATAAATAATTTTTAGACAGATAAAAGATCCGGAAGAGACAGGGGTTTGATTTCAATAGAGAAGGGAATATCTAGAAAACAAAAATAGGTTTTATAAAAAGATTTTTAGGTAAAATATGCATGATGACATGACGATGCTCAAATGCAATGTGGCATGATGACATGAGCATGTGGTCATGATGATGCAATGCACAAAAACATAGCGATTTTTTTAGTAGTGGTTTTAGCGGGATGCCATAATTCGACACCACTAACAATGCATCTCGCCCTCGAGATCCGCCTCATGGTACCGGGAAGAAGGTCGGCGATCTGAATCTTCTCGCTTCGTGTAGATCCTCGTGACACCACTATCAAGATTGTTGCTCCATCTTGAAATCGGCGACACCACCAACAAGGGGTCGTTGTCCATGGTCGTCGAGAAAACACTTCGGGAACAAAGGACGAAGGTAAAGGTATCAAGAGATAAGGCCACCTTTAACTTCCGTGGATGGAGCGAAATTGCTGGATCCACTGATTCAATATACAAAAGCGAATGATAAGAGTAGTCAGATGGTGATCAGTCCATCGTGCACCCAAACCATTACTCTGCACACGAATAGGTGAATTATGCAACCAACTCTCGGAATTAGACTGAAGATCTCGACAATCGAGGCTCGGAAACAAAGGTGGAATGCAGACTCTGCATCGGATCTTGGCGTAGATGATGTCATCATGTCGTAAACACCGGAAGGCACAGGCAAGGAACAAATATTGGTACCACAGATAAAGGATTACTCAGATAGCACGAAAACCGGATGTAGAAACACCGTTACCAAAAGAGGAAGCGAAACCCTGAAGGTACGACGGAAACCCAACCACGAGAATTCCTGGACTCGAAGAAAAGATAAGAGAATAGATACAAAACACGCAGAGGTAAGAGGAGAATAGCAGATGGGTAAGGAGTAAAATCAGACCTAGTCAGATCTATCCAACCAATTTTCCAAAATAGTTTTGACACTCTACTTCGGCCATTAGCTAGGTTATCCTACAGGCTGGACTAGTGGGGTATCGCAACTGCTGAGCTCTGATACCACTCTGTAACACCCTCGAATCGGCCCTATACAAGCTTTAGCCCTTTCCGCCAAATCCACATAGAAACGATTCAAGGACGCCCACCGAGCACTTTCGTGCGGGTGGAAAAACGAAGTAATACCATTACACAACAGTCCTCGATGGGACCCACAGAACAGATATATATATACAGCACGACTCCAAGAGTCAAGAATACATATATGCACTACAAAGATCCAAATCACCTTTAAAACGATAGAGCGTTTGACTACGAACAAGATGCAAATGGGGCTAGGAGCCCTAAATAATAACCAATGGCGTCCATAACCCTGCCCAGGCCAAGTTGGAAGGGTAACCCTGCTAACAACGTCGATCTCAAACCTGTTAAAACAAAAGGGTGCCGACAAAGGGCAAAGGAAAAAGAGGAGCTTCAGTACTGAGGCCAGTACACGACGAGGCTAGAATTCGGCGGCTCTCGCCTACATAGGTATGGTGGGCTGAAGCGGCAGTGAAGCATGCACTAAACAACCTATAGAGACTCGATAAACTGTTGGCTATTGGAGAGAGATAAGAAAGACCGATTCGGAACCAAAATTATACTAGCACCAATCATACCCATCCTGGTATTCCCCGTCGAGACCAAACGAGGAAGTCAAACCGAGGAACTCACACAGTTGGCAGTTTTATTAATTCCATTCTAGTTGCAGCACTTACTAGTCAGATATAGAGCTTGAGTCATCCTGATAGCATAAGTAGTGGGCGGTTTTAGTTAACATTCCGTTGTAGTTGGAACAATTACTAGACAGATATAATTGTCCTGGGGAATCCCAAAAACCCAGCAGTTGTTGGCACTTTTATCACATTCCATTGGAGTTGCAATACTTACTAGGCAGATATAACAAACATCCCAGATCCAACAGTGGTTGGCATTTTTAATATCCATTCCGTTATAGGGAAGCTGGTTACTAGTCAGATATATTAAGTCAAATTTATAGCACTACTTTAGTTATGCTTGTCTATGATCGAGATACTGTGCTCCAAGTCGTCCATAACCGCGGACACGGCTTTCAGAAAGTTTTACCCTGCAGGGGTGCACAAATAGCAACACACACTCGATCAACCTCGGAAAAACCAACTCAAAACCCAACGAGGCATTCACGACAAAGCGATCACAGGATTCATAAATATTTCAGGGGGCCACCCCACTAAGCTACCCGCAATGAAGTTGGCCGGCTCCGGAACGGACCCAGGGTTTGTGACAATGGCTGTAAACGACTCGGAAGTCGAAAGTGTGACTGGGCTTGTCGATACCGCGAAAACATTCCACGTTCCAAAACAGTACAGGTGCTCCACGCACAATCATAAATAAAGCAGTAAAGCATGGCATAAGTACAGGATAGTAATAAAGCCCCAAACTACTTTGTGGCCCCAAGAAATAGAAACGAATCAAGCTCTGGCTCAGGGGGGTCCATAAGGCCTCCCGGATGTGGATAGTGCGAATAGTCAAGGAACAGGTATCAAGTACTCGGGGTCCTATGGGACACAAGTGAGCGTGGAAGAACCAAATAACATCTATTGCCCACCGATGCCTCTGCATTAGTTATATCTAGCAATTTAATAGTTGTGTTTAAAGTCATGATCATATCCACCATAAACATCTGCCAACATTCCAACAACTGTGGTACTCGACAACACGAGATCGCACCTGGGCAAGTAACTACGACTCGCAAGGCCAGCTATCTACCAAACAACATGTATTAGGAGGTGTCCATGGCAATATAGAGGTTGCACGGGATATAACTGGTGCACGGAAACTAAAGCATCGCGACACGGATAGCAATAGATCAACAGGAGGAAATAAAGACTATAAATGCAAAATAGGTAGAAGGGGAAGAGATGCTCGCCTGGGAAAACACTGCTGAAGGCTCATATCTGGAGAACTTGTTGATACTCGCACCAACTCATCGGCCTAATCCGCGAAGAAGCAAACACTAGAAGAAACACCGGATGCAATATTTAATACTATGACAGAAGATCCGACATGATTATGATATGATGCAGATGCGGTGCAATAAGGCAGTATTAAGCGGAACCGGGGTCCCTTCACTTGGTTATATGGTTCAAGTTATTTATCTACCCCGCATTTTAAATGTTGTATTAACAAGGCGAAACATGACATCGGTTCGCTACGCCAATTTAAATGGAGTCCGGAATAAGACAAAGGTATCCCGCATATAGACTCCATATTTAATTATGAGGTGAATCGGCATAATGCCCCCAACCACCAGATGACATGCATGCAAGCATGATGCTTTAATGACGCGACAGGTATATGTCATATTATAAAAATAGAGGCTTAGGGTCACACATATGGGGCTTGACGAACTTGGTGATGATGGTTCGATTCGGTCTCGCCGGGATCGGGTCTTCGGGTTCAGTCTCCGGGGTTCGGATTCGGGAAGGAGACCTTGTTATACGGGCTTCGAGGCTCGCGTAGAAGCGCTGGATGACCCATGAGGAAGTTCTTTTCGGTGATTCTTCCGCACCTATAGTTTGGTACAGTCTTGGATTCCATGTTCATCCTTTCGAGGTACCGGGTCGATGAGGATATCTTGCCGTGAGCACACCGATTCTAGGTAGATCTTCTCGAGGGGGCTATGACAAACAACAATGCATATGGTGAACATCTGGCACCAAACGAACATATTACCTACATGTTACTCCTAGACGATTACAAAATTAGCAGGCACAACCCACAATAATGCCTCCACCTAGCTGAAGCACAACAACATCCAAAACAAGTACAAAGGAGTGACTGCACAGACGGTAGCAACCTGGATGTTGCTGCGAAGCAGAGGACACGAGGAGCTCGGCTGCCGGGGACGGGGCTCTAGGTGGCGACGACGCTGGTCGGCAGGAAGCAGAGGGCGAGCGCGTGCAGGATGGCGAGGAGGCGGCCATCAGGGCTCGAGGCTACAGGGCAGGGCTCTAGGAACCCAGCGGCGAGGACGCGGGCTCGGGGCGGCCGGAGGTCCTGGCGGCGAGGCGTGCTTCCAGACACCGGGTTCGGGAGAAGAGCGTCGGGCCGACGGTGCCGAAGGGGAGCTCGAGGTCATAAGCGGCACGCGACTGCCGGGCAGAGGAGGTGTAGGCTCGTGGGGGTGCTCCCACAGGCGAGGTCGCGAGCGGCGGCGGCCACTCAAGGGAGGAGACGGGGTGGCGACGACTTGATGCCGGCGAGGCGCGGATGGAGAGGAAGGGGCACGAAGCGAGGAAGCGGCAGGGTCAGCGAGCGCACAGAGGGTGGAGACGTGGCTGCGCGAGATCGACGAGGAGGAGCTCTGGAGGCGGGGATCCGAGGAAGGCCGACGGGCGGCAGCGCGGCTGGATGGGAAGGCGGGGCTCGAGCGGAGGGGATCGCGGCAGGGGAAGGGGATGGCGACACGGGGGGAGAGATAGGGCGATGCATACGGGCGGGCCACATCGGTCAGGTGGGGCTAGGTTATCGGGGAGCGTACACGGGGCGAGATGGACGTGTCGGTGCGGGCGGGAGTGGGGCCAGGTCGGGGTGAGGGAGCGACGTGGTTGGGTGGGTGTGGACTACGCGGGAGCGTGTCGGTGTGGTGGACCAGGGTGCAGGAGCGGGCGGTGATCCCGAGGCGGGGTGGGGCTGGCGAGGTGGGCGGGAGCGTGCATGCGTGGGTGTGTGGTGTGCGGCGTGGTGAGGACAGTGGTTGGTCGGCAACGCTGTGGGTCTGGCTCAAGGCGGTGTGGGGGCGCACAAGCGGCCAAGGCGGCTAGGAGGTTAGGTGTAGATAGGGTTTGTGTAGTCTAGGTTTAGGTCTAGATCTTTAGGGTTTGATCAAACGGGCTAGACCAACCAGGGTGGTTGGTGGCCTGGACTACGGTCCGGGCTGCCTCCCCTGGTACAAAAACATTTTGTTTGTTATTTATTCCTTTTAATTTTAAAAGACTTTTATAAATAATTTTTAGACAGATAAAAGATCCGGAAGAGACCGGGGTTTGATTTCAATAGAGAAGGGAATATCTAGAAAACAAAAATAGGTTTTAGAAAAAGAGGTTTAGGTAAAATATGCATGATGACATGACGATGCTCAAATGCAATGTGGCATGATGACATGAGCATGCGGTCATGATGATGCAATGCACAAAAACACAACGATTTTTTTAGTAGTGGTTTTAGCGGGATGCCACAAAAATGTACCCCACATCTTATATGGAGGCATTTGTGAATCACTTGTCATGTTACCAGAATATGACATACCTACGAACTACGAAGGAAATGATGGTAAACTGAAATTATGAGAAATCCTAGAGGCAGAATTCACTTAATATTAGAAAGCAAGATGTTGTTGAATCTTACCAAGAAAAAGGTTGCTTGATGTTTCCAAATGACTGCAAGGTCATAATGGAAAAAGGTGAATGACAAAGGCGCAATTTGTCATGAATAATGTATTGGACAAATTCAAAAGAATTTGATTCAAAAGTGCTGAAAAGTCTAGTGGATTTGATACCAGTAAAGTACTAGCATCTTGTAATACAAACTCTCAGTCTGATAATTGATCAAAGGATTTCGAAATTATTCAAAATAGTGAGAGGATATGCAATTTGCATAAAATTAAGTGGGAGTAATGAATGTCTCACACTCAAATGTGTAGGAAACACATTTTGAGTGGGAGCTGTGTAAAGTTTCACACCAGGATATGTTGGGAATATATTTTGAGTGGGAGCTTACTGATTGATTCTTAAGTGTGTACAACACATTAAGAATAAAATCGCAAGCACCGATAAATAATGATTTATAGGGATTAAAAGCTGAAAGTAACTATATTACAATATTATGTCATATTCCTAAAAGAGATTCTGAAAATAGTTTCAGAGTGGGAATTGGTTAAGGAATGGTCCTTAGTCACTCTAATTAGGAATAGCACTTAGTTTAACATCAGTGGTTGAAAGAAAGAAAAGGATGATCGTCATCCACTATGTTGAGACATAGGTTCTGTCCTGGAAACCATGATGACAACTTAGCATAATATATTATCTGAGAAAGGAACGTTTGAAAGTGATTAATCATGAAACATTGAGCTAAGTTTGTCCATAGTGTCTGAATGAGATTCGTTGACATGTTTTCAAATCTATGAAGTATGACCATCTTAAAACATAAAGGGTTATGTTATAAGGGCATGTGTTAACCTTATAAATTGGGAATTCCTGCATTTATAATACCATCTGAAGTCAAGTAGGAAGAGGTGGTAAAACAATGAAAGTTGCACATGGTGCACTAGTGTTTTGATGATTACATTTATAAGTAAAATATAAGGATACCATCTAACGTGATGTATAATGTTGTGGCGGGACTGATTCGTCACTACTAGGAAACAACTTATCAGTGGCGCACCTTTTTTCACTATCCGTGGCGCATATCTTAGTCGCCACTAATACCTCGCCACTGACTATCTTCTGTGGCGCATTTCAAAATGCGCCATGGTCTCAAACTTCGATGGCATATGGCCAATATAGCCATGAGTTTTTTTCCAAAATTCAAAAAAAAGGCGGGCCAGATCTCAAACTTCAGTGGTGCATATGGTCAATATGCGCCACAGAAGTTTTTTTCAAATTTCAAAAAAAAAACCCGGGCCAGATCTGGCCGGAGGTGGGGGGGGGGTCGCCAGAGGTGGATCAGATGTGATGGCCAGAGGAGAAGAAGGCCGTCGGAGGTGGTCAGAGTAGTAGGAGGAGGAGGCCACCGGAGGTGGAGGAAGGGCTTGCCGAAGATGGTTGGAGGAGGCCGCCGGAGATGGTGGTGGAGGAGGAGGAGGTCGCCGGTGTTGTTGGAGGTCACCGGAGGAGGAGGTTATCTAGGTGGAGGAGGTCACCGAGGTAGCCATGGCCGGAGGTGGATGTCGCCGGAGAGTGGAGGAGAAGGGGAGAAGTATGGAGGGGAGGAATAGTGGAGGGAGAAGTGGAGAAGTATGGAAGGGAGGAGAAGTGGAGGGAGAAGTATGGAGGGAAGAAGTATGGAGGGGAGTAGAAGTGGAGGAGAAGGGGAGAAGAAGTGGAGGAATATAAGGAGAAGGGGCGCCGGCGGGATTCAAATTTCGAATCCCGCCCAAGGCTTCTGTGGCGCATATGGAAGAAATGCGCCACAGAAGTTTCTTCCCCTTTTTTATTTCTTTGCAGTAAAAAATCTTCTATCCTAAATAACTTTTTACTCTTTTCGAATTTGGGGATTCTGTCAAATCCAGAACGACCATAGGTGGTTGAATTCGAGTAGGGAATTTCAAGACGATCATTTTGATAGGTTAAAGATTTTTCCGACATCGTATGCAAAAGTTAGAGCCGTTTTACCGTGCCATGACCTATTTTTGCAAAATACATCGAAATTCATGTTTTTCAATTTTGTCTAGATCTATACCATAAAATCTAACTACAACTCAAAGGAATTATTTGTTTGAAGTTTCTATCATTTTTGTTTATTTTTTACAAAACTGAAAAGGCAATCCACGAGGGGGGGGGATCTGTTTTTCCCCCCTATATGCTTGTTCTGTGGCGCATACACCTATATGCACCACAGAAACATCACTTTCTGTGGCGCATATGGACATATGCGCCACAAAGTTTCTCCCTCCTTTTTTTCTACTTGGTCCCATCAACCTTCTGTGGGGCATACGTCTATATGCGCCATGAAGTTTTCATGACATTTAAAATATGCGCCACAGAAATATGGACTTCTGTGGCGCATATTGGTTTCGTGCGCCACTGAAGTGCCAAACTTCTGTGGCGCATTTTTTCTAGTGCGCCACTGATATATATCTGTGGCGCATGGTTTTACATATGCGCCACTGAATATCTTGTCTCTATAAGCTGTTTCCTAGTAGTGCGTCTTTATGTAGAATGTGTGTCCCAGGGAACAATGCCCATGTGAAAGCTTGTTATGGCTGATCTAACGTCACTGCTGGCTCCTGGAAACCGACCTCACTCTGTGGCCATTACTATGATGCATACACAAAGATATTATCATGTGATGATAAAGTATTAATGTTAATCAAGGTGACATTTGTAAGTTGCAAAGGATTTGGGGCTATAAAGTCCAGACCCAAGACTCAATCTCTTCCATGAGCAAGAATGATCAAAGGTGCCGAGGTATATGGAGCCAATGATTAGTAACAAAGGGAGCTAGTTTATTTGTACTCTAGTGCAAATGGGAGACTGTTGTAAATATGCCCTAGAGACAAATAATAATATGGATTATTATCATATTTCATAAAGTTTATGATTAAGTTTTATATCATGCTATAACTGTATTGAAAGGAAACATCAATACACGTGTGATATAGAAACAACCAGAAGTTCCCAGTGAAGCTCTAGTCACTGGCTCATTGGTCATCAAATGGTCAAGGTTTCCTGATCATGTGGCATTTATGCCAGTTGATAATGGAGTCAGCTCATTACGAGATTGAGATGATGATATATACCCAACCTAAGCATCATGACCCGATCATGTCACGAAGTTCAAGTTATGATGATTAGAATAGACCTAATGTCCTATTTCTTAGACCGTGAGACCATATCAATCATAGTTACCCGAGGATACCTAGATAACATCAAACATCATCTGGTGACGAAGTGATTATAAAGGTGTGTTCAAGTATTTAGAGGAATAGTAGAGGCATTATGCATCAAGAGCGGGATTTGTCCATCCACGTGATGGAAAAGATACTCGAGGGCCCACTCAGAGAAGTTATATCCAATAGCTGCACAGCGTGTGATTTGATCATAGGGATATCACTTGTCGGAAGGGTTTTGGTAACTCCAAATGATGTCCGGAGTGGGGTGGAAGGATTTCCATAGCCACAGGGGTTGAATAACATGTAAGTGAATGTTGAATATTGATTTAATCATTCATTTATATTTATTCAATAAAAGAAAAAGAATTAAAATGGTTGAAATACCTAATTGGGCCAAAATCCCTAGGGAAAACGGCCCATGAGGAAAAGACCAAAGGGAGGAAGGAGGAGGGGTGGCCGGCTGGGCCTTGGGCACCCCGTGCAGGGACCACTAGGGCCTTGGCCGGCCGTCCAAGCCCCCCTCTCCCCTTTACTTTGTTTAGTCCCACATGGCTAAGGCAATTGCCTATGTGGGGGGTTTTTCCCCTATATAAAGAGAGGTATTTTGACAAATTAAATACACAATAATCAATAAAAGGTTTCCTATCTTTTAGGGAGAACTCCAGTTGATTCTCTCTCTCCCGTGCCCATAGTCCCAAGTCCGGATTGCACGAGCAGAAGTCTTCTTCACTACAGAGCGCTGTCGTGCTATGGGATTCAGATCTAGAAGCTCTACTTCCGGAACTACTGCTAGATCGGAGGAGTGGGAGTCATCGCCTAACGTGTGTAACTCCCTCAGAGGTGCAACACTTGGGACACTAGAATTTGTTGGAGCCACAGGATCCGCCAGGACTTCAGCACGACCTCGAGGTCATCTTTGGTTCGTCTACATCAACCACACTCTACCGAGCGTTGACAACGCTTTTCGGTCTTCAAGGGTAAGTTCGTGAAAAGCCCCTCTTGTTACTGCATTACTAATAGATAGGTCCTAACATTAGGGTTATTGGCGTAGGGAAACTTTATTGTTTTCATACGTGAACCCCTACATTTTTGTGGGAATCTTGTCAACCACCAACTGAGGATCATCATGCATAACAGTGTCCCTAGAATGATTATGGACAAATTCATCTACAAGAATATAATTGATATGAGTTAGTGTTCTACAATAGTAAAATGCAATAAGTATGATTGACACAATATAATGTTAATGGGTTACTGTAGAGCAAGTAATTTGTTCAACATGTTACCTTCTTGATTCCAGTCAAAATGATGAAATAACCTTCCATCACGTTTCACATTTGACCCCTCGCCTTGGGTAGCTGAGAACTTAACTTGGCTAGCTGAACCCCCAGATGCATAGTCACTTTGGAGAGGTGCACAATCGCTTTGGAGAGGTGCCCGTGCATGGCTGATCGGGGGCTACTGCTTGCCATGGGGAGGTGCCCACGGACGGTAGAGAGCGGGCTGCTAGCCTTGGGGAGGTGCCCGTGGATAGTAGGGATGTGGCTGCTGGCCTTGGGGAGGTGACTGCAGAAGGAAGGGACTTGGCTGCGGGCCTTGGGTGGTGCCCACGGAAGGCAGGGACCTGGCTGCTGGCCTTGGGGAGGTGTGTGATCGACTTGGGCAGCTTCCTGGTCGCCTTGGGCACCTAGTTGCTTCCCCTTGGACCTGGTTTTTCTCGAAGTTTCTGCGCCGGCACCTTGGCCCACCAAGATAAGCTTTCGAGCAGTTGCTACGCTAGCAAGAGCCAACGTCATCCTAACGACAGCTGTCTTGTTGCATTTCCTTTTTGGTGGCTAGAAATTCCATTTGTACTGGTCAATTGGGGATAATAAAGAAGAAACAGATATATGTCAAAATCAGTTAGCAACCAATTCAACACAATATAAATTAGAAGGCAAGGGGTCAACCTGCGACTTATTCTCCTCACTAACATCATCTATGTCTCCTTCAGTGATATCTTCCTCCTCTTCAGGATCATAGTCAGATCCACATAATTCATTTCTCATCTTTTTAGGAGACAATATAGTTGGCAATGCAAAAAGACTTGCAAAGGGCCTAACACCCAGTTGTTGCAACCGCTGATTGTTTCTCATGATGTTTTTCAGCTAACTGTCTTCCATGGGATGCATTTGAGGTTCTAACAATAATAAAGAAATCCAAGTAAGCTACAAATTAAATAGGCAATTAAACAAAATATAACGTATGGTGTTGATTGTCATATAGCAAATATGTGCAGGAAAACGAAACTATTGCCTCTCGAACAAGCAATTTCACAGGCAAAGAATATGAAACACATGAACATCAAGAAGGCTTAAAAGAGGAGAAAAACTAGGAGGTTGTTTACTTGCCTGCAGGCGCTAAGGTCTTTTTCTTTGTGTGCTTCTTGCCAAGAACCATGCTGGCCTTCCTTGTCAGCGAGGTGGACAATGATCTGGCATGCCTTTGACGGCATGGTGAAAGGCAAAGTGGCAGACCTTGACGGCGAGGTGGACAGTGAGGATACATACATTGTTGGTGGGGTGGACAACAAGGTACCAAACCTTGACACCGAGGTTTATGAAGAGGGGGAGGACCTTGTTGGTGAGGTGGCAGACCTTGCGGGTGAGACTGACGGCCAGATGGCAGTCCTCGACAGAAGGTGGCAGATCCGCGAGCTCGACGGCATGGTCGAAAACTGGGAAGGTAAGGACGGGCTAGGGTTTTGGCTAGGTCAATGGCTAGCTGACTACTAGGATGGCGAGGGTAGGACGACGGGCGTGCTACGACGGGAGGGCGGCGGTGAGGGCGATGGTAGAAGATTTGGATCTATCTCCTTTCAGTGATGGGATAAATGAGAGTTTTGAATAGATTATGTAAATGCCCTCTGCGTGACTGCTTTGGTTACGCTGTGCGAGTGGGCTGAACAGTAATATCAACGTGATAAAGTTTCATTTTGCTCGGCGCGAGAATTTGGGTGCCCAAAATTTTGGATCGGCGGGAGGACTGAACCCAAAATTTTGGATTGGCAGGAGGAAAGAACCACAATTTTTTGGCCATTGGATGCATGATGTGTGGCTGAAATAAATCAACATTTAGGTTTCAAAATGCGGCCAAGATTGTGGCGATTAGGGTTCTTAAGCTAGGTACCAGGTCTTGATAATCTCTTACTAGATCTCTGAATAAATGTCATGTTTTGTACCTAAAAATGATTTTGGAAAATTCTTGAGCGAGCTACGAGGTACCTCTAGGATAAATCTGAGCCCCTTCCAATGAAACCGACATCAACTTGTCTATATTGTGGGCGGTGCATCGTAAGGTTTGAGGTGCATCCAATTGGTGAATCGTCCACCAAATGCTCTCTAATATTTATTAGAAATGGGGTGAAGCATCTTGACAACACATCCTTGGTAGCTGCTTCAGAAAATACACCCTTTCGGGCACTGAGAAAATGGAAATTGGATTTTTCATGCGCAGAAAGTGAAAACGCCCTGAAGCTACATTTTTTGCCATCACAAGATACACACATGTGCGGAATATGGGCACATTGCAACAAACGGTGCCATGATTATAGTCATGACCTAGCTCATTTGCCTTGAAAACCATGAATTATCAAAGGCAGTAGCTCATTTCTATGAACACTTTTTTCAAATAATCCCTACATCACATGTTTATTATTTTTACCTGCAACTAGGTAACATAAAATGACGAAGTGCGAAGGATTTGCATTTTTTGAATTTTTTTGAATTCTTGAAGCTTGTTTCAAAATGAGGACAAGATTGCGGCGATTAGGGTTCTTAAGTAGGTGCCAGGTCTTGATAATCTCTTACTGGATCTCTAAATAAATGTCATGTTTTGTACCTAGAAAATATTTTTTTGGAAAATACTTGAGCGAGCTATGAAGTACCTCCAGGCTAAATCTGAGCCCCTTCCACTGAAACCGACAGAAACTTGTCTAAATTACGGGCGGTGCACCGTAAGATTTGAGGTGCATCTAATTGGTGAATTGTCCACAAAATGCTCTCTAATATTTATTAAAAATGGGGTGAAGCATCTTCACAGCACATCCTTGGTAGCTGCTTCAGAAAATACACCTTTTCAGGCACCGGGAAAATGGTAAGTGGATTTTCTATGCGCAGCAAGTGAAAACTTCCTGAAGCAACATTGTTTTCCATCACAAGATACACACATTGAGGAATATGGGCACATTGCAACAAACTGTGCCATGATTGTGGTCTGACCTAGCTCATTTTCCTTGAAAACCATGAATCCTCGATGTCGGTAGCTCATTTCTGTGAACACTTTTTGAATAATCCCCATATCACATGTTTTTTATTTTTACCTGCAACTAGGTAACATAAAATGACAAAGTGTGTAGGATTTTCATTTTTTGAATTTTTTTGAATTCTTGAGGCTGGTTTCAAAATGCGGCCAAGATTGCGGCAATTATGGTTCTTAAGCTAGGTGCTGGGTCTTGATAATATCTTACTGGATCTCTGAATAAAGGTTATATTTTGTACCTAGAAATGATTTTTTGGAAAATTCTTAAGCAAGCTACGAGGTGCCTCCGGGCTAAATCTGAGCCCCTCCCAACGAAACCGACCGAAACTTGTCTAAATTGCGAAAGGTGCACCGTAAGCTTTGAGGTGCATCCAACTGGTAAATTGTCCACCACATGCTCTCTAATATTTATTAAAAATAGGGTGAAGCATCTCGCAACAAATCCTTGGTAGATGCTTAATACACCATTTCGGGCACCTAGAAATGGAAAATGGATTTTTCGTGCGCGGAAAGTGAAAACTTCCTGAAACAGCATTGTTTGCCATCACAAGATATACACGTGTGCGAAATATGGGCATATTGTAACAAATTGTGCCATGATTGTGGTCATAACCTAGCTCATTTTCCTTGAAAACCATGAATCCTCGAATGCGGTAGCTCATTTCTGTGATCACTTTTTTTGAATAATCCCCATATCACATGTTTGTTATTTTTACCTGCAACTAGGTAACATAAAATGAAAAAGTGCGAAGGATTTGCATTTTTTGAATTTTCTTTTTGAATTCTTGAGGCTAGTTTCAAAATGCGGCCAAGGTTGCAGCAATTAGGGTTCTTAAGCTAGGTGGCGGGTCTTGCTAATCTTTTTACTGGATCTATGAATAAATGTCAGGTTTTGTACCTAGAAATGATTGTTTGGAAAATTCTTGAATGAGATATGAGGTACCTCCAAGCTAAATCTGAGCCCCTTCCAGTGAAACCGATAGAAACTTGTCTAAATTGCGGGCGGTGCATCGTAAGCTTTGAGGTGCATCCAATTGGTGAATTGTCCACCAAATGCTCTCTAATATTTATTAAAAATGGGGTGAAGCATTTTCACAACATATCCTTGGTAGCTGCATCACAAAATGGATTTTCCGTGCGCATAAAGTGAAATCTTTCTAAAGCAACATTGTTTGTCATCACAAGATTCACACATGTGCGGAATATGGGCACATTGCAACAAACTGTGCCATGATTGTGGTCATGACCTAGCTCATTTGCCTTGAAAATCATGACTTAACTATTAATTTCTGAATTTTTAGAAGGCAGATGTTAGAGAGGGTGTTTTTGCATAACCTTCATCTACTACACCTGTGTGGCCTATGGCTGAAATTTCTTCTTTCTCTCGCCTATGTTCCCCTCCTCTGTTAGAACCCTAGATCCGCGAATGTACTGCTGGAGCACCAGTAATAGGAGAGAGGCCCTCGATGGTGCCGTCAGAGCATCGTCGTTTCTCCACAAGGTCGACCACAAGATTTTCCTGCTCTATGCTAAGGCACCTAGGCCCTACGATTCCACTCATCCTCTGGCCCGGTTAAGGGTGTGTGGTGAAGCAATATTTGTATGGGACGGCAGATCACAAAGGATGGGTGTTCTACAAGTGCAAGAGGCATGTGGTACATAGTCTCTATAAATGCTGTGTGTTCTAGAAGCTTGATTTAACTCATTTTGTTCTCTATACATTTACAGTAGCTTAATTGAGATTGGTTGTGTGTAAATGCGTCAGTTTGGTTACTACTTTTGGCACTAGGAACTGGAGTACACTATCTACTTGGCGGGGCACAACTTCATTCGAGGCGAAGCTATTATTGATGCTGTAGGATGGGAAGAGAAAAGAAGGGAGGAACTTGAGCTTAGAAAAGAGGAGCAAAATCTGACTTTGGTGCAACCACACGACCAGAACATGATGTAGCTATTAGATGTAGTTAGAGAAATTCTTGTTCTACTAAAGATTGTAGTGGTAGTGCTATGTGTGTTGTGTGCAATGTGCCTTTTAACTGTTCTAAAAAAGTGAGGTGATGATGATCTAGTGAAGTAATCTACTAAACCTATAAATTAGTAAAGTGTTGTGATATCATTTTAATCTGCATTTGTCAACCGTGATATTATAGGATGGATTTATCACAAACTACATCCTTATAACTGAAGAACATTGTAAATGAAGATGATTTGCCCCTAATTTGCAAAGCTTCTAAAAACATGTCCCTTATTTTCTATATGAAATATACAGGAATAAGATTATTTATATGTACACGAGGCATAGTATGTTTTACCTTTCTCGAATAAGATAATAAAAAAATAGTTCTCTCTCTCAAAAAATAGTTGTTTCCCACGAGACAAAATTCTGACCCCGCGTGGGACCCACTCGTCATGCTGCTACTCGCTTAACCCTCCCTAGTCCCCACCACTTCGCACACATCCGCTCAACCTGGCAACCACCAAATCCCCGCCCCTCCCCAGTGACCACCAAGTCCCCTCCCCTTCCCGGCGACAACGGTGGCTGCAGGCTCACGGGTAAGGCTCCTCGACCTATCTCAACGCATGTCTACGACTGCGCATCTGTGCTCAATCTAGGTCACCATGTCGGAAATGTTGTACCCGATCTAGGTCACCATGTCAGTGCTCTAGGTCACCAGCGATGGGTCTAGGTCCCCACGCTCGATCTAGGTCTAGGCCCCAGGTAAACACTCAATCTAGGTCCCCACGCTTTTTTAGTCACTTGATGCTTGTCCTGAAGGAAATATGCCATGAGAGGCAATAATAAAGTTGTTATTATGTATTCCTTATATATGATAGATGTTTATTTTGCATGCTAGAATTGTATTGATCGGAAACATCAATACATGTGTGTTTAATAAACAAAAAGGGTTCCTAGTTATGCCTCTCTTATAGACTAGCTTGTTGATCAACAAGATGTTCAAGGTTTCCTGATCATGGACAATGGATGTTGTTAATAACAAGGTCACACCATTGGTGGAATGATGTGATGAACATTCATCCGAAGTATAGCATTACGATCAAGTCATTGTGTTTATATTGCTATAACATCATACGAAGTAATCTTTATCCTTAGACCATGAGATCATGTTAATTGCTAACACCGGAAGAGTATCTTGATAACATCAAATGTCACACCGTAACATGGTGACTATAAAGATGGGTTCAGTACTACGAAGGTGTTATGTTGAGGCTCATGGATCAATAGTGGAATTTGTCGATCCCGATGACGGATAGATATACTCTGGGCCCTCTCGGTGATATCACACTGAGATAGCTTGCAAGCAAGTGATGTGATCACTAGAATGTTATATCACGGGAACGAGAAAAGAGTGCATGTCGGTAACGAGATCAAACTAGGTATGGAGATACCGATGATCGAATATTGGACATGTAATATATCACGAGACAAAGGGATTTAGTTACAAGCGTTAAAGGTTCTCACGATCACAGAAGTCATCGTTGAATGTGTAGGAGTCAGTACGGATCTCCAGGTACCGTTGCTGATTATTGATCGGAGAAGGGTCTCGATCATGTCTGCATTATTCGCGAACCGTAGGGTGACACACTTAAGAGTTACCAGACACCATTTTGGAGCACATATGTTTCAGATGAAAGAATTGCAAAGCACAGGAATTGTTTCAATAGAAATCGGAAATTATTTCGGGTGAAATTGCAGAAAGTGGTTCTGCATGTGCTATTGAAATATTGGAAGGGGCTATATGTGAATGTTTGTTCATTGAAGTAATTAACAAAATTCTGAATAAATTTAATAAAAGAGTTTTATTAAATGAGAGAGCATTAAACGTGGAGATTTTAATGCATTTAAAGTGGAGACTTTAAAAGGGAATGTGAAGTGGCATTTTAATGTGGAGGGGTTACCACCACATGAATAGGGGAGGTGAGGGGTCACCCCCCATGCGCCGGCCATGGAGGGGAGGGGCACCCCCCTCCTCCTATAAAATTCCATCCATTCCCTCCTTCATCCTCACACCTCATTGTGAAGGATCTCTCTCCCCCTCTAGAATTATTCCCCCATGGTCTCGGATTAGCGAGATACATGTTCCCGGTGGCATTTTGTCTGGAAGGAGTTGCTTCTTCCGCTGGATCGCTGGAGCGAGGAGGTGGAGGTTGTCCGATGGCTTGAACGTGTGTGCGAGTATGGATGCGCTGCTGAGTTGCGGCGCTCGGACTTCCTCACGATCTTGAGATTGGCAAGTGTACGACTACATCAACCACGAGTTCCTACTCGTTAACAAAGCTCGTTGTCTACGAGGGTAAGTTCTGGTTGGATGTATGTCCACCCGTTGCTTTGTACCTAGTAGATAGATCTTGGCGTGTAGTTCACACCGTAGGAATTTTTTTGTTTTCTATGCTGCGGACCCAACAGTGGTATCAGAGCCTGATCTATGCGTAGGTGCTTTGCACGGGTAGTACACATATGTTTATATGTGGGCGATGATGATCATGTTATTTCATCTTCTATGTATTTTGGATATTGGTGGCATAGTGGGATGAAGCGGCCCGGACCAACCTTACATGTCATCGTACATGAGACCGGTTCCACGACTGACATGCAACTTGTTTTGCATAAGTGGCTGGCGGGTGTCTGTCTCTCCTACTATAGTCAATATCTGATTTACAACGAGTTGCTAATAACTTGGTTATCCTTGTTGTGGTTCATGTTCGTAGGTGCGGTTCTATCTCCGAAAGCCCTAAGCCACGTAAAACTTGCAATTGATAAATTAGAGGCGTCTAGTTTAGATCGTTGCTGGGCTAGTGTATTGATATGATATTGTTGTAAGTAGATGTATGATAGATAATCTTACAACACATTCAACGTGTAAGTTCCATAGACCTTGGCCTTACACACAAAGGAATGATAGAGATCATACCACGATGCAAATGATAGAGATCAAATGCATGGACCATATCATCTCACTTTACACATTAGATGTTAGCATCTTATACTACTAGTTTGGCGCTTTTGGTAGCATTATAAGATGATCCCTCTTTTAGATATCAAGATAAAATGTGTTCTTCCTTGAGTATGCACCGTTCTATGGATTGTGTTTCGAGACATCACGTGATGATCAGGTGTACTCGAATCTACGCTTTCATAGGAACGGGTGTAAGACAATTTTACACACGCGAATACTAAGGTTCTTACTTGGCGAGCCTAGCATGTATAGACATGGCCTCGGAACACGGACCTAAAGGTTAAGCATGAGTCATATAGTTGATATGATGCCCATATAGATGCTCGCCTTTGAAGCTACATCAACTCACGTGATGATCGGACTTGGTGTAGTGGATTTGGTTCATGTAATCACAAAAAGGACACGAGGGATGTCGTTTTTGAGTGGGAGTTCATTAGTAATTTGGATTAGTTTAACTCAATCTATCATAAACTTAGTCTAAATAAACTTTACAAATTCTGTTGTAGATGGCACCACCTGCTTTTAATTTCAATGTGTTCATGGAGAAAGAGAAACTTGCTGCGAATGGTAGCAACTTCACCAACTGGGCTATGAATTTGAGGATTCTCCTCATCACGCACAAAAGCAATATGTGCTAGATGCGCCGCTAGGCCCCCCACCAGCTCCTGATGCCCCTGACGAGGAAAAGAATGTCTATGTGACTCGTCAAGAGGACCACAACTTAGTTCATTGCGGCATACTGTATGGGCTAGAGCCAGAACTTCGAAAGCGTTTCAAAAATGGCAGTGCTTTTGATACCATGGGAGAATTGAAAATGATTTTCGATACCCATGCTGCCATAGAGAGTTATAATGCTACTGAAAAGTTCTTTAGCTGCATGATGGAGGAGAACAACTCCGTTAGTGAGCATGTACTCAAAATGTCTAGGTACGCCGATCAACTTGTGTCCTTAGGAATAACGATTCCCATTGACTTGGGCATACATCGTGTTCTCCAATCTCTACCACCTAGCTACAAGAGCTTCGTAATGAACTATAATATGCAGGGCATGAAGAAGACTCTTCCCGAGCTTCTGTCAATGCTTAAGACTGCAGAAGTGGAGATTAGGAAAGAACATCAAGTGTTGATGATCAATAGGACTACCGGTTTCAAGAAGGACAAGAAAGGCAAGCACAAGGGAAAGAAGGGTGGCAAATCTGTTGTCGCGCCTGAAAAGAAACCCTGATCTTGCCCTAAGTCCGATACCGAGTGCTACTATTGCGAGGGGACTAACCATTGGAAGCGCAACTGCCCCAAGTATTTGGCGGACAAGAAGTCCGGCAAGGCAAACAAAGGTATATGTGATATACATGTTATTGATGTGTACTTGACTAGTACTCAGAGCACACAGGTATTTGATACAGGATCGGTTGCTAATATATGTAACTCGATTCAGGGGCTACGGAACAAGCGACAACTAGCAAGGGATGAGGTCAGGATGCGGGTCGGCAATGGATCAAAAGTTGATGTGATCGCCGTCGGGACGCTACCTCTCCATATGCCATCAGGATTAGTCATAAACCTAAATAATTGTTATTTGGTGCCTGCACTGAGCATGAACATTGTATCCGGATCGTGTTTGATGCAAAGTGGTCATTCCTTTAAATCTGAAAACAAGGGTTGTTCGATTTATAAGAATGATATCTTCTATGGTCATGCACCTATGTTGAATGGTTTATTTCTAATGGATCTCGATAGTAATATTACGCACATTCATAATGTTAATGCTAAAAAGATTAAACTTGATGATGATATATCTGCATATATGTGGCACTGCCGTCTAGGTCATATTGGTGTTAAACGCATGAAGAAACTCCATTCTGATGGACTTTTGGAATCACTTGATTTTGAATCATTTGATACATGTGAGCCATGCCTTATGGGCAAGATGACTAGAACGGCATTTTCCGGTTCAATGGAACGGGCGACAAATTTATTGGAAATCATACATACTGATGTGTGTGGACCAATGCGTGTGTCGACGCGAGGTGGATATCGTTATTTTGTTACTTTCACGGATGATTTGAGTAGATACGGGTATATCTATTTGATGACACAAGTCTGAAACTTTTGAAAAGTTCAAAGAATTTCAGAATGAAGTGGAAAATCATCGTAATAGAAAGATCAAATTTCTACGGTCTAACCGTGGAGGAGAGTATCTAAGTTACGAGTTTAGCACACACATGAAAGAGTGTGGAATAGTTTCACAACTCACGCCTGCCGGAACACCACAACGTAATGGTGTGTCGGAATGTCGTAATCGTACCTTATTGGATATGGTTCGATCTATGATGTCTCTGACTGGCTTGCCACTGTCATTTTGGGGTTATGCACTGGAAACAGCTGCATTCACTTTAAATCGGGCACCATATAAATCCGTTGAAACGACACCGTATGAATTATGGTTTGGAAACAAACCTAAGCTGTCATTTCTTAAAGTTTGGGTATGCGATGTTTATGTGAAGAAACTTCACCCGGATAAACTCGAACCCAAAGTGGAAAAATGCGTCTTCATAGGATACCCTAAGGAAACAATTGGGTATACCTTCTATCACAGATCCGAGGGCAAGGTTTTTGTTGCCAAGAATGGATCCTTTCTTGAGAAGGAGTTTCTCGCGAAAGGTGTGAGTAGTCGGAAGGTAGAACTCGAAGAGGTTATTGAACCTTCTCTTCATGAAATGGCGAGTAGTGCAGCCCCGGAAGTTGTTTCGGAGTTGACTTCACCTAATAAAGAGAGAGCTAATGATATTGATCATGAAACTCCGAAAGAGGACACTACCGAACCTCGCGAAGCGAGGACGGCTCTGAACTGTACGGCAATCCTGTTGTGAATTTCATGGTTGATGAAATGGATGACCCTGCGACGTATGAAGAAGCGATGATGAGCCTGGATTCCAACAAATGGCTAGAAGCGATGAAATCCGAGATGGAATCCATGTACGAGAACCAAGTTTGGACCTTGGTGGACTTACCTCACGATCGAAAGGCCGTTGAGAATAAATGGATTTTCAAAAGAAAAACTAATGCTGATGGTAATGTGACCATCTATAAGGCTCGACTTGTCGCAAAGGGGTTTCGAAAAATTCAAGGAGTTGACTATGATGAGACATTCTCTCCCGTAGCGATGCTTAAATCAGTTAGGATTATGTTAGCAATTGCTACATATTTCGATTATGAAATATGGCAGATGGATGTCAAAACTGCGTTCCTCAATGGTAATATTGAAGAAGAGTTGTATATGATACAACCTAAGGGTTTTGTCAATCCTAAGGATGCTAATAAGGTATGCAAACTTCAGAGATCCATCTATGGACTGAAGCAAGCATCCCGGAGTTGGAATCTCCGCTTTGATGAGGTGATCAAAGAGTTTGGATTTGGCCAAACTTATGGAGAGGCTTGTATTTACAAGAAAGTGAGTGGGAGCAATGTGGCATTTCTGATATTATATGTGGATGACATATTATTGATTGGAAATGATATAGATCTTTTAAACAATGTTAAAAGTTATCTAAACAGCAAATTTTCGATGAAAGACCTTGGTGAAGCATCATATATATTAGGCATTAAAATCTATAGAGATAGATCAAAGCGCCTAATTGGGCTATCGCAGAGTACATACCTTGACAAGATATTAAAGAAGTTTAATATGGACGAAAGTAAGAAGGGGTTCTTACCTATGTTGCAAGGCAAGACATTGAGTAAGACTCAAAGTCCGGCTACGGCAGAAGAAAGAGAGATGATGGATAAGATCCCCCAAGCCTCGGCCATATGATCTATAATGTATGCCATGCTATGTACAAGACCGGATGTGGCACATGCTATTAGTTTGACTAGTAGGTACCAATCTGATCCAAGTTCGAAACACTGGATAGCGGTCAAGAATATCCTCAAGTACTTGAGAAGAACTAGGGATATGTTTCTTATATACGGAGGTCAAGAAGAGCTAGTCGCTAAGTGTTATGTCGATGCTAGTTTTGACACCGATCCGGATGACTCTAAGTCTCAATCCGGATACGTATTTCTCTTGAACGGGGCAGTAGTTAGTTGGAGGAGTTCCAAACAACCTGTGGTGGCTGGATCAACGACGGAGGCGGAATATGTTGCTGCTTCAGAAGCAGCGCAGGAAGCAGTTTGGATGAAAGAGTTCATTATGGAACTAGGTGTGGTTCCTAGAGCGTTGGACCCGATGGTGATCTATTGTGACAACAATGGAGCCATAGCCAACGCAAAGGAACCAAGGTCTCACAAGAATTCCAAGCATATTAAGCGCTGGTTTCACTCCATCCGCGAGCATGTCAAGAATGGAGATATAAAGATATGTAAAGTACACACAGACCTAAATGTAGCAAATCCGTTGACTAAATCTCTCCCTAGGGAAAAACATGATCAACACCAGAACTCCATGGGTGTTAGATTTATCACTATGTGAACTAGATTATTGTCTCTAGTGCAAGTGGGAGACTGAAGGAAATATGCCCTGAGAGGCAATAATAAAGTTGTTATTATGTATTTCTTATATATGCTAGATGTTTATTTTGCATGCTAGAATTATATTGATCGGAAACATCAATACATGTGTGTAGGGTTCCTAGTTATGCCTCTCTTATAGACTAGCTTGTTGATTAACAAGATGATCAAGGTTTCCTGATCATGGACATTGGATGTTGTTAATAACAAGGTCACACCATTGGTGGAATGATGTGATGAACATTCATCCGAAGTATAGCATTACGATCAAGTCATTGTGTTTATATTGCTATAACATCATACGAAGTAATCTTTATCCTTAGACCATGAGATCATGTTAATTGCTAACACCGGAAGAGTATCTTGATAACATCAAACGTCACACCGTAACAGGGTGACTATAAAGATGGGTTCAGTACTACGAAGGTGTTATGTTGAGGCTCATGGATCAAGAGTGGAATTTGTCAATCCCGATGACGGATAGATATACTCTGGGCCCTCTCGGTGATATCACATTGAGATAGCTTGCAAGCAAGTGATGTGATCACTAGAATGTTATATCACGGGAACGAGAAAAGAGTGCATGTCGGTAACAAGATCAAACTAGGTATGGAGATACCGATGATCGAATCTCGGACATGTAATATATCGCGAGACAAATGGATTTAGTTACAAGCGTTAAAGGTTCTCACGATCACATAAGTCATCGTTGAATGTGTAGGAGTCAGTACGGATCTCCAGGTCCCGCTGCTGATTATTGATCGGAGAAGGGTCTTGATCATGTCTGCATTATTTGCGAACCGTAGGGTGACACACTTAAGAGTTACCAGACACCATTTTGGAGCACATATGTTTCAGATGAAAGAATTGCAAAGCGCAGGAATTGTTTCAATAGAAACCGGAAATTATTTCGGGTGAAATTACAGAAAGTGGTTCTGCATGTGATATTGAAATATTGCAAGGGGCTATATGTGAATGTTTGTTAATTAAACTAATTAACAAAATTCTGAATAAATTTAATAAAAGAGTTTTATTAAATGAGAGAGCATTAAACTTGGAGAATTTTAATGCATTTAAAGTGGAGACTTTAAAAGGGAATGTGAAGAGGCATTTTAATGTGGAGGGGTTACCACCACATGAATGGGGGAGGTGAGGGGTCACCCCCATGCGCCGACCATGGATAGGAGGGGCACCCCCCCTCCTCCTATAAAAGGCCATCCATTCCCTCCTTCATCCTCACACCTCCTTGTGAAGGATCTCTCTCCCCCTCTAGAATTATTCCCCCATGGTCTCGGATTAGTGAGATACATGTTCCCGGTGGCATTTCGTATCGAAGGAGTTGCTGCTTCTGCTGGATCGCTGGAGCGAGGAGGTGGAGGTTGTCCGATGGCTTGAACGTGTGTGCGAGTACGGATGCGCTACTGAGTTGTGGCGCTCAGATTTCCTCATGATCTTGAGATCGGCAAGTGTACGACTACATCAAGCACGAGTTCCTACTCGTTAACAAAACTCGTTGTCTTCGAGGGTAAGTTCTCGTTGGATGTATGTCCACCCGTTGCTTTGTACGTAGTAGATAGATCTTGGCGTGTAGTTCACACTGTAGGAATTTTTTTGTTTTCTATGCTGCGGACCCAACATGTCCCTCTAATTTAGTGCTTTTATTTACTCTCTAGGGCAGGTAGGATGAACTTTGAGGATTGTAGGTTCTGCCATATGAAGGCTAGGGAGATACATGAGCAGGTTCTAAAATTGTTTCTACTAGAACTAACTTTCTCAACACATGTTCTCCTCGTTCTATCATAGTAATACTCGTCCTCAGATTTCTTAATGAACTTCAGATGGACTACACGGTGTTGAACCCCAAATATTTGGAATTCATCGCGCAAAACATCATGGCGACGATGCCGAGAAATTGATCCATCCTGCTAAAGATCATAAAATGTGAGGATTGCAAGCTCTGGCACACATATCATGATTGCAAGGCTAGCTGAATATATGAGCAGGTTCTAAAATTGTTGCTGCTGGATAGTACTGAAACCTACTGTATAGCATCAAAACAAAACATTCTAATTAGTGCAATATCTACTTTAGACTAAAAAGCAAGACTACAATGTTCTATCTTATGACGAGGTGAAGCAACCTGTAGCCAAGAAAGCTAAGAAACCGACGAACCTTACTAGAGGTTAGAGTCATTGACATTGGCTTAAAATTACAGTCATTCTTATGCCGCTATAGATTACTTTCTAATATTTTCTTTCTATGTCCATCGATGAAGGGTGGGGAGGACTTTGGCAATTACTGCGTGTTTGGAAACAATATGGAATTAACTTCAAACCAAGCTGCGTATCACAAAGGAATTTCAGGACACAAGAAACCTATACCACACTATGTGTGCAAGATGAAAAAGTCAAATGCCATCCCTGAAAAGGCTAAGAAGGTAAACTTCTGAGATTTGACTCTTTAAATCTACTTATGCACATTGAACTATACTTCAACAACTAACTTTATTCTTCACTTCCAGTACTTTTCAGCTAGGTACAACAATGCCCACCTCAACCAGTATCTGCCGTTGGAGATTCCTGTCAGTCGTAGATCATGTAGGTTGTGAGCATGTTCAGTTCATCCAAGGCAGGAATGATGTTGCCTAGATGATAACAACTGGTCAAAGGTTGTCGAGGCAGCTCTAATCAAAAAAGGGGATTTGTTCATCTTCACCTTCTTTGAGGAGCCCATATCTAGATTCATATGTCATGTTAGTCGCCTGAAATGAGGGCACAAAGTACCTGGTTATGCTGGTTGGATATGTTATTAGTTAACTCATAGTCGGTTTGGAACTGTATGTGAACCTGCAGGTTGTGTACTTAGTTTGGAACTCTATGTGAATCTGGTTGTGTAGTTGGTTTGGAACTGTATGTCAACCATGTTCTCTATATATTTGTGAGATTGTGTGCTATCTCCATGTTGATATATGTTGTGTTGACTGCTGTTGTAATTTCTTGTACTTTTAGATTTTGCTTCTTCATGTGATTGAGAACATGTATATAAGAAATATGAAGTAGTGCTATGTTTGAAACGTAGTTATCTTATCCATCTGTTGGGGCTATTAGTGAAAACATCAGTGTAAATATGGAAGGACGACTGATTTAGAACATGCGTATAAGAACAACAAAGTAGTAGAACCGTCCGAACAGAGTCCCCCTGGTCCAGTGTTTCTAGGCCTTCGGGCAATGAGTGTGGTCGCGAGTCCGAACCCTGGTCAGGGTACTATGTTTTTATGCTATTTAATTTCTATTAGATGGACTGAGATCTATGCCTGGCCAAAATTGTGAGAACAACCCGTTAGACCCTGCCATTCAAACCGAGCTGATAGGTGGGGTACATGCACGGATGGCCCGATCGTCGATAAAATGACAATCAACCAATGGCCCTTGACAAATTCCGTGACGATTTTGTAGTGGACGAAATGCTGAACTGGGATTTAGGGCCTCAGATGAAATCCGTGACGAATTTTTGTCGACGAAAACCTGGAACATCATGGATAACCGGAGTGGAGGGCCTTCGAGTGTGTCGCGACGAAACGGCCCAGAACATCATGCATATATGATATTTTTATGGCGTATCATGAATAAAAATTCATGAACCGTCTAGATTCTTGTAGTGCATTCTTGTGCAACAATGAGATTACCTATTGCGTCGTGCATTTAAAGTGACGAGAAAATTTATCACAATGTTTGAGAGTGGTCAAAGACATCCAACTAGCTGGTTAAGGTTGTCTTGCTGACTAGCGTGGCCCATTATCGAGCCCTGACTTTATATCTCACACTCCACTCTGAAATCGCTGTCCAAGAATCTGCAACGGTGGTGCGGTGGCGGAGACTTTAGAGGCGGTCGGCTATGACAACACAATGGAGCCTTCGACAGGTGGTGGATATGTCACTTAATCAGATATTGAATCTAGTCTAGATCCAATTTGCCAGTTTCCTTTGGATACCAACTTAGATCTAACGAACACATTTTTGGTATTTTCCTAGGATGACGTAGTGGCGTGCTGGATCTATGATCCATCCTGACAGGGTATCTCTATGAGATTTCGCTACAAGAAAACATGTTTGTGCAATAGATTCCCTCACGGACTCGTCTATTTCCATGGAAAGAACACCGACCGTAGGTTCCTTGACTTCCACTACAAAACTTTGTAGTGCCCATACTTTGTATGGAAGGATTGACCACACTCAAAGCAACTACGACGTTCATTGGTGAAAATGTAGAAGGAAACAAAGGACAAAGATTTGAGTGATAGCTCCAATGAGGAGGATCACAAGAAGGAAGTGAGGTAGCTAGCAAAGAAGAAATTGCCCCTTCACTAAGTGGGATGCTTGATATATGTCTGAATGTTGCTATATCTCTAGAGATTGTTAGGATTGCACTAGATGACCTATCTTCGGGCATTATTGATGATTAACGATGTTATTATGTTGTCAAAACCATGTTTATTTGTTCTGTATAAGCTAATGATTTTGTATGGATCTTATGTTTATGTTAGATTAAAATGCACGGGAGATCCTAAAAGTTTAGAGGAAACCGTATGCATGTCCTAAAAGTTTAGACTCATGTATTGGAGGTCCTAATTATCAGATCCATGTGCACTATAGCCGGGGCTGTAGCTGAGAATTAGGACCTGGAGTGCACAACTAACTGAGAATTAGGACCTGCAGTGCACACCTAACTTAGAATTAGGACCTCCGGTACACGAGTTAAAACTTTTAGGACCTGCATACGGTTTCCTCTAAACATTGAGGACCTCTAGTGCATTTTACTCTTTGTGTTATTGTTGAAAGGGAAATTGATCGCACCATTATATACTTATTGTGCACATGCGACCCGCTTGTGAAGAGCCCATAAAACTAACCCTAACAAATTAACCCTCACTGCTCCTTCTTATAACAGAAGCAACCCTCTCCCCTGCTTCCAACTACCACGACGGCGCCGCACTCCCCATTATCCACTAAGACCGGGACGCAAACCTTAGATCTCACTAGCCGCACCCTCATCGATCCTTCCAATCCCCAAAACATATTTTCATTAAGACACCTGCTCACTTATCCTACCAATCCCCACATTGACTCCGACTCAACCATAGATCTCACTGCTACTTCCACGCTCTCCATTTAGCCTTGAGATCCGTTGCGGCTTCTCCATCTGCAAACACCTTTTCATATCCGAGCCAGTGTTGTTAGCTAGGCTTGCGGTGGATGAATCAGATCCACACGTGGCCATCATACTCGCGGTGGAAGAAGGATATCCACATGAGGTCGTCACACTCCCGGTGGACGAGGTAGATCCTTGAGGATTCGTCCGAGCTAGCTGGGATGAAGCAGAATCTTGGCTGGCGTCGCACTCGCCTGCTGGAAGTTCTTTCTCACGCGACACAATGATTCTCAAAATAGTGATGCTCAAGAATTAGATTTAGTGGTTAGGAAATCTTGTGCTCTCTTTTAAGCAATTCTTTCGTAATTTTAGCAACATTGTAATATACGAAAAAATTATAAATATGAATATATTTTTTCTTGAAATTGGCACACAAAATATATGAATGGTATATAGAAACTAAATAAGTAATCACTAATTATCATTATTGTTGTGTCACTGATATGTGTACCAAACACAACAGTAAAATGCACTGCACCCCATCGTTACACGGCACTAAAATTCTGGCGTTGTGTGTAATGTACCAAGGCACAACCTTTGTGGTGCCGTGGTAGTGCTAACTCGACTGATGACTGCCAAGCCAAAAAAGTCCCTATTAAATTTCCTCGATGCAGTTATCCTGACGCCCTTTTTTGCCGGCCCAGCGCCAGTGCGGGCGATTAGACGTGTGCCTCGAATTTTATAAGCACTGGCTGATACATTGCAAATGTATCTATAATTTTTGATGTTCCATGCTTGGTTTTATCTACTTTCTTGTGTTTTGTCCATACTTTGGAGTACTTTTTATATGATTTCTTGGACTAACCTATTAACAAGAGCCACAGTGCCAGCTGCCTGTTTTCTGCTGTTTTTGGTTCCAGGAAAGTCAGAAAATGAATATTCTCAGAATTGGACGGGACAAAAGCCAAAGTGCCTATTTTTCCGGAAGTCATCAGATGCCAGAATACGAGACGGAGAAGGGATGGGGGCCAGCCACACCACCTGGCCGCGCGGCTAGGCCTGGCCCGCTCTAGGGGATGGTCTAGCCGACCCCAGCACCCCCTCGGCCTCCCCTTCTGCCTATAAGATGCCCTCGGAACGAAAACCCTAAGTACCCGATCAAAAATCCACGAAAGAGTCTGTAGCCGCCGTCATCTCCATCCCTAGATCGGGAGGGATATGAAGCTCTTCCCGGCACCCTGCCGGAGAGGGGAACTCACCCTGGAGGCCTTCTTCATCACCATGCAAGCCTCCGGTGTGATGCGTGAGTAGTTCATCCTTGGACTATGGATCCATGTAGTACCTAGATGGCTGGTTCTCCTCCTTTGTGCTTTCATGTCTAGATCTTGTGAGATCCGTTTATGATCAATATCATCTATTTGTAATTCTGCATGTTGTGTTTGCGGGGATCCGATGGATATTGAGATGCTATTTCAGATTGATTATTGATTCTATCATGTCTTTGTTATTTGTGATCTTGCATGCTTTCCGTTGTTAGTAGCTATCTTGGCCAAGTAGATGCTAGCAACTCCAAGAGTTAGTATTTATGCTCGATAGTGGGTTTATGCCTCTGGTAATCTGGGAAAGTGACAGAAATCTCTAAGGTGCTAGATGTGTTGTTGCTACTAGGGAGAAAACAACAATCCTTTGTTCAAAGAACAATCATATTGTTTACATTACACGTAGTTCGTAAAGCAATAATCTGTTGCTTGTAACTTAATACTGGAGGGGGTTCGGATGATAACCTGAAGGTGGATTATTAGTCATAGATGCAGTTGGATGGCGGTCTATGTATAATGTTGTAATGCCCAATCGAATCTCAAAGGAGTCAAGATGATTAGTATATGCATGTATTGCTTTCTCGATGTTTGTCAATTGCCCCACTGTAATTTCTTCACCCATCATGTTATCTATCTTAAGGAGAGCCACCTCTAGTGAACTATGGATCCCGGTCCTTTTCTTTACATACGATCTATAAACTATTTACTGCTTTGTGTTTACTTTCTGCAAACTATTACTTCCTTCCATTCGATACGTTTAATCCTTTGTTTTCCGCAAAACACGGTGAGATTGACAACCTCATCGCAAGTTGGGGACAAAGTTCTGTAGTTGTGTTGTGTAGGTCTCCACGTTGCTACTAGCACCGGTAGTGCGCCCTGCCAAGGCTCAGCTAGCAACACCTTTGGGGTGTTTCCTTGCTCCTACTGGTTCGATTAAACCTTGGTTTCATAACTGAGGGAAACTTGCTGATGTGCTCATCATACCTTCCTCTTGGGGTTCCCATCGAGCTCTACATCAACACCGAGCCATCAAGCATTTTTTTGGCGCCGTTGTCGGGGAGTCAAGGACATCTTCACAAGGGGAGTCCCTCATAACCAATCTTTTTACTTTGTTATTTTTGTTTTGCTTAGTTTCTTTTTGCTTTGTTTGCTTGTTTCTTTATTTAAAAACACAAAAAAAATTAGTTTTACTAGTTTGCTTTCTTATCCAAAAACACAACAAAAAATTAGTTCCTATCCTAAGTTGCCATTATGTCTAGCCTTGCTCCAATCACTATGTTACCCGAGGAAATGATTTTCACTTTTAAACAAGGAATTGAGGAAAGTTTTAGGGAAGCTTGGTCTAGAATCTCTGATCTACATGAAAAAACTGAGCCTAAAATGACTCAAAGCTTGTTCCTTAGCAGTTTTTACCTTGGAATTGCTCTTTGCTATAGATATGCTTTAGATGCTGTCGTGGGAGGAGATTTCCTCCATTGTAATGAGGATGATGCTATAAATGCTATAAAGAAATTGATCCTTACTTACAACTTGCCTAGCCAAACTGATATTTCTTTCGCAAAAATATTTGTTAGATTGAACACTCTTGAGACTAGCACTGCTAGCTTAAAAGATTGCTATAATATGCTTAGGAGCATCACAATTATGTTTCCATAAATTCTGAACCATCAAAGTGGCTCCCTATAGTAAAGATTGAGATAAACACTGAAACTTTTCAAGCCCGCTGTGATATCATGTCTGGATTTTGTCTTATGCCCAAAGATATTTATGAATCTTTGAATACTTGGGGGCTTACTGAAGGAGGAAAATAAATATTTCTTGCTAATAATGCTACCATATTACCTATTGGAATAGCTGAAGGAGTGTTTCAAAGATCCTTGGGAAAATGATTTCTACTGATTATCTTGTTATTGAATGTGCAGGAAAAGGACAAATTACACTTGGAAGATCCCTATTAGAACTTCTTGGAGCAATAATAGATGTGGGAAAGGGGACCAGGCACCTTTCTTCCCCACCAAACAATAATATTTTCCCCAAGGTCAAGAATAAAAGTAAGAGAGGTAAGGGCAAGAAATTTGGTTTTAATGCTTTTTCATTTGAGAACACTTGATTCTTTCTTGCTTCTTATGCCTAACTTAAAGGCGTTAAAGAAAAGTACTTATTGGGAGATAACCCAAAAGTTTTAGATGTGTCTTGGAAGTTATTACTTCAGTAATAACAGCTCATTATCCCTTTTATTTGATTTTTGTGCCAAGAGTAACCTCTAATGAGAGAGAAGTAATGATTGGGAAAGTTGCTCTCCCAAAACAGATTTCTGTGCTTCACCATAAAAATTCGTGTAAAATCTCTGAACGTATTTTTGAGGCGTGAATTTTTGTGCTGCTGACCCAGGTTGTTATCTAACTTTCATTAGTTCAACACTTTTTGATTTGAGCAACAGAAGGTCTTCGAAAAAATTCGTCTTTACCTGCTGGTCTGTTTTGACAAATTTCTGCCATTTTCTGCATTTGCATCTTGTTGGTTCCTTTTTGAGTTCTTTTGGGGAAATGAGCTTTTTGAAGGAAGTGCTACAGTAGCTAGTGTTATAATGGAAGTTTATTTGGTGTTAGAACTGAACCTTAAGACTTATTTATCTTGAGTGCACTAATGTTGCTAATAAAGATTGTGTGAAGTTTTGTATGAAGAAAAAAATTTAGGTGTATGGAAGGAATGAGTAATGAGATGAAGGATGGACTAAAGCTCAAGCTTGGGGATGCCACGCATGTCACCCCAAGAAATATCCAAGAAGTACAAGCGTCAAAGCTTGGGGATGCCCAAGGCATCCCCTTCTTCATCAATAAAAATCCCAGGTTTCTTCCAAACGCTTCATTTTTATTGTTTCATGCACAGTTGTGTTGTTCTTGGAGCGTCTTCTTTTTCGTTTTCATTTTAGTTTTTTGTTTTATTTGTTTGCTTAGTTTTCTGAATAAATTGGTTGGACCCCCTCTTTCATACATTGGTTTGCAAATAGTTTGGTTTGGTTTGGAAAAGAGTAGGAAAGTTCATGCTTATGTGGTAAAAAGAGCTTGTTTTTTACTGTGCCCTATGCTTTGTCATGCCATGCTTGATATTGTTTTGGCTTTATGCTTAGTATTCTTTGTTGTAGCATGACTTGTTATAAACAATTGAGATTGCTTAATGTGCCTTGGATGAATCATGCGTTGTTTTAGCATATTAAAGCATAGTATAGTGGTATTCTCCTTTGATGCTTTATTTGGGTTGACTTGGCGCATGCTCACACCATGTTATGACTATTTAAAGTCACCATATACTTTATGATCCTTTAGTTTTCAACTTGTAGTATCACTTTATGCTTTGATCAATGATGTTTTGTCGCTCTGCATGATTATGGCCATTATTGCTCTCTTAGTTTGTTGCTCCCAGTCTTTTGCTAGCCTCCACAACCAAGTATGAGTTCCACTCATGCATCCAACTCCCTAAACCAAGTTATTCCAAAGAGTGCACCATACCTACCTACTATCTTATGCTATTCCAAGTATATTCATGCTTTTGTTTACCTTCCAAATTAAACTTGTTATGAGAAAACTAGTGATTAAAGCTCTCACGAACTTTGTGGCACACTTTACTTTTTTTGCATTTAATAAACTTGAACCATTGGGTCCTTCTTTGTTGTGTATATGCTTGCGCTTTATAAGTTGAAATTAGTAGAACCATGTATCATGGGGAATGCTTTCAACATTGGACTTGTACTTTGTACCCTGTTGATATCATGTTCTTTTGCTTATGGATCCTGGCGGTGTGAAATAAAAGTGGAACTTGTAAGATCATGGAGTTTGTATGTGTGTTAGCGAAACGCCTGGGTCGCTAGCCTAAGCCATGCCTAATCATGGTGGAAACTTGCAGCATCACCATAATGAGCACTCTATGAAGCATCCTAAATAAAAACCTATGCAAATAGCAAATAAAAAGATCGCTGAGATGCTCATTGTCTGCTTGCCTTGTTATTTTGCTTATGGGATAGCTCCTGTATCATGTGCAAGGGGTGCCCCGTTGGCGGTTCTTTATGATACACATGTACTTACAATGACAAGAGCTTACTCGTGACTAAAGTTGAGTAGCATGAGGTTCGGTCTTCGTAAGTAAGGGGCATGAGATTTCGGTTTATAACTTGTCAAGCATATCCTCTTAGTTGTGTCACTTTAACCTTAATCACCTTAAAGATTCTTATGATAGGGGCAATGAGAGCTGAAAGCTATAAGTACCATAATTTTTGGAAGCTCTTTATGAGACTTGAATCCCTACTTCCTTCTATGAAGGCCTTTCTTCCACCATTATATTGAGTCTCCACCTTCTACCTTTATGCACCTACTTTGAGAGCATAGTGGCCATTCTTAGTTCTATGTGCATTGTCCCAAGACTAGTTGATTCATGCATAACTTGATATTGCTTGTTTTAAACTATTTGTATCTAGTCACACTTATGAACTTTGAAGGTGTCCTATGCATTTATATTTGCTACTCTATGAGGGACAAGTTGAATGCTATTATTCTATGTTTTCTTTATGTGAAACAAACAAACGTCTTGCAAAGCATTGTTATTCATGAATCTTTTGTTTGTGCCTTTTCATGTTGCATCTTAGTTTCTTTGTCTTATTGCTAGAACTTTGTCTTTCATGTTATGATTGAAGTACTATGATCCCGGCTCTGAATGTTTTACAAATACTTTCATCAAGTCTTTGATGGTGCATGTCACCTCAAAAATTATTCTTTCTTTTTATCACTTACCTACTAGAGGACAAGCAGGTGTTAAGCTTGGGGATGTTGATACATTGCAAATGTATCTATAATTTTAGATGTTCCATGCTTGGTTTTATCCACTTTCTTGTGTTTTGTCCACAGTTTGGAGTACTTTTCATATGATTTCTTAGACTAACCTATTAACAAGAGCCACAGTGCCAGCTGCCTGTTTTCTGCTGTTTTTGATTCCAGGAAAGTCAGAAAATGAATATTCTCGGAATTGGACGGGACAAAAGCCAAAGTGCCTATTTTCACCCGGTCATCGATGCCGGAGATTGAGAGAGCAGGGCTGGGCCACACCACCTGCCACGCGGCCAGGCAGCCTTGGCCAGGGGGTGGTCTGGCCGACCCCAACACCCCCTCGGCCTCCCCTTCCGCCTATAAGATGCCCTCGGGACGAAAACCCTAAGTACCTGATCAAAAATCCATGAAAGAGTCTGTAGCCGCCGTCATCTCCATCCCTAGATCGAGAGGGATCTGAAGCTCTTTCTAGCACCCTGCCGGAGAGAGAAATTCACCCTGGAGGCCTTCTTCATCACCATGCAAGCCTCCGGTGTGATGTGTGAGTAGTTCATCCTTGGACTACGGATCCATGTAGTAGCTAGATGGCTGGTCCTCCTCCTTTGTGCTTTCATGTCTAGATCTTGTGAGCTCTATTCATGATCAAGATCATCTATTTGTAATTCTGCATGTTGTGTTTGCGGGGATCCGATGGATATTGAGATGCTATTTCAGATTGATTATTGATTCTATCATGTCTTTTTTATTTGTGATCTTGCATGCTTTCCGTTGTTAGTAGCTATCTTGGCCAAGTAGATGCTAGCAACTCCAAGAGTTAGTATTTATGCTCGATAGTGGGTTCATGCCTCTGGTAATCTGGGGAAGTGACAGAAATCTCTAAGGTACTAGATGTGCTGTTGCTACTAGGGAGAAAACAACAATCATTTATTCATAGAACAATCGTATTGTTTACATTACACGCAGCTCGTAAAGCAATAATCTGTTGCTTGCAACTTAATACTGGAGGGGGTTCGGATGATAACCAGAAGGTGGATTATTAGTCATAGATGCAGTTGGATGACGATCTATGTATAATGTTGTAATGCCCAATCGAATCTCAAAGGAGTCAAGATGATTAGTATATGCATGTATTGCTTTCTCAATGTTTGTCAGTTGCCCCGCTGTAATTTGTTCACCCAGCATGTTATCTATCTTAAGAAGAGCCACCTCTAGTGAACTATGGATCCCGGTCCTTTTCTTTACATACAATCTATAAACTGTTTTCTGCTTTGTGTTTACTTTCTGCAAACTATTACTTCCTTCCATTCGATACGTTTAATCCTTTGTTTTCCGCAAAACACGGTGAGATTGATAACGTCATCGCAAGTTGGGGACAAAGTTCTGTGGTTGTGTTGTGCAGGTCTCCACGTTGCTACTAGCACCGATAGTGCACCCTGCCAAGACTCAGCTAGCAACACCTTTGGGGTGTTTCCTTGCTCCTACTAGTTCGATTAAACCTTGGTTTCATAACTGAGGGAAACTTGCTACTGTGCTCATCATACCTTCTTCTTGGGGTTCCCAACAAGCTCTACATCAACACCGAGCCATCACCGGCACCCACCAGCTGTATTGTAGTGGAAATATGTGAACATTTTCATCAGGTCACCCTTGATAATGGGCCAGCGAACTTGATAAAATTATGCTGTTATCCGACCAACTGCTTTATTTTTCTCCATCTTGTCAATCACATTCTTAATTTATTCTTTAGGGAAAGGTCTATCCATGTCATCCCTCTCATCATCATTCAGTTTTCCCTGTTCATTCCAGTTATCATTAACCAATCTAGTAGAGAAACTAGTGTCAAGACCAAATAAATTCTTAAAGAAGTGCGTAGCATGTTTCAACAGGTCTGGAGTCCACTGAATAATGTTCTCTCCATCTTTCAAGGTAAACATCATTTGTTTTAGTTTTCTCCCATTTGCCACCCTGTGAAAATTGGTTGTATTATTATCTCATTTTAATAGCTATTTCTCACTTCAGCGTTGTTACCGTAATTGTTCTTGTTTCTCATAAATTTCCATCAAGTCATCATGCACCCGACTCTTTCTCCTCAACCGTTCTCTACTCAATAGAGTTGTTTAATCCAAGTATTCCAATCCCTGCAGTTCTTCTATTAGTTGTTTCTTTTTTTCAATATCTCTACGCCTCATATTTTGTTCCCCTCATAGGAGAATCTCAAGATACTGAAATAACCAACAATCAAATAAAGGCAACCGTAGCAATAACAAAAAAATTACTACGCGAGAATACCTTGAATGCCCTAGAATCTATCTAGAAGTAATGCAGTAACAGAGAAAGATAGCGGTAACGTACCCTTTAAGACCGAGAGAGTGTTACACTCATCCAGGAGGGTGGATGATGTCGGCGTACCCATCTGATCTCAAGGTCGCGAAACTCCTCGCACGTCACCCCTTGTCCAGGTCCTTGTACGATGGCCCGGAAGCTTCAATAGCCCCACCCAGTTATCACATGCATACGGTGCAATGCGACGACTACCGAGCTCCTTGATCCCTGTTGGTGTTGCGGAAGTAGATCCCCTGGCGGAATCCCTACGGCACAACAACGTGCCACATATGCGTTGACTTTGAGCGCACAGTCCTAAATTGGGATCGCGCCACGGCGAAGGCAACTATAAAGAGAGGGGGTATTCTTCAAGGAAGAACGCCTCAGAGAATATCTTATCGTGTGTTTTTTAGTCCTCCCATAGGCACCCCTTTATATAGGCTAAGGGGGGTTTGCTCCCCTCTTAGGTGCCCCATGTGGGACTAAAGGTAATCAGGAATAATGGAAAAATCAACTTCAGCCGGATGGGCCAATTGGAAAACCATCCCACAACATCCACCAGGCGACAACCAGGCGACCCCGAGTAGGCTGGCCAACGCTAGCGGCCTACCAGTCGCCCAGCCCAGGTGGGCCTCCTTCCCCAGCGTGGCCCGACTACACGGCCCGTAGCGACGCGGCCTCGGGTGGGCCGGCGTGCCAGCCCGCCTGCCTGGCTCCCCCGCGCGCCCACGTGGGCCAGGATTGAGCAGGCCCAGCGCGGCGGCTGGTGGCTGATGTTGCCCTTGCGCGGTAGGCACTATGTGCCTCAGAACCGCGTGGGCAGGTTAGGCGGCATAGCTATGCAGATCTGTTGTTTTTCTGTCTTTTTCTTATGGATTTCTTCCGTGCCAATTTCCTCCGGGATTTTGGCCTAGTGAGAAAGTCACTTTATAAATTTGAATTTAAATAATTATTTATTATAAGTTAATTCATAATTAACATATAATAAATGCATATATTAAATTGCTATTTACCCAAAACTCCTTTCGGCCTTTTCCTTTTCTTCTTTTTTCGAACAATTTCGGATCTCTACGGAACGATTCCGATTTCTCTCTTCTGTGATTCCATCTAGCAGGATGATCTCTAAGTATCGTGTTTCCCTCAGTTCAGGAATGCTATAGACATGATCCATATCAATGATCAATAGAGGGACCGAGATGCCCATGTTGACCCCTATGCACTCAACGATTCTCCATCGTGTCGAACCTGGAACAATATATCCAATTCACTTCTTCGCGATACAAGACTTGTGTGATATTTGATCATTGGTATCACAATATACCTAGTTCAATCTTGTTTCCAACAAGTATTGATTTACTCGTTCCCATGAAATACCATCTCCATGACCTAGTCATGTGTTGCGCAACATAGATGTAATTCACCGAGTGGGCCCAGTTGTATCTTCTCGCCACACAGGAGAACAATTCCTGATCTTGAAGCATATTGCCTCTACATGCTCCTTCGGATACCAACGTGTACCTTTATAGCCACCCTGTCACGAGATGACGGTTGATACAGTCAAAGCACCCTCCGGTAACAGTGACTGATATGATCTCACGGTCTAAGAATTAGGACAATCTGTTTCTTGACAATTGCAACGTGAACTAAGTGACATGATCGTGCTGCAATAATCATTACTGGGAAGTGTCCATCACATCATACCAGATGATATGACTTTATTATCAGTGACTTTTGTTTAGGCCATGATCAGGAAACCTTGATCATCGTTTGCCCAATGAACTAGTTGAATAGAGACTACTAGAGACCTGGTTTGTTTGTATACCGCACAGTTATAGCATGATATAAAACTATTATGAACTAATGAGATATGATAATAATACCCTTTTATTATTTGCCTCTAGGGCATATCTCCTTCAAACCTGTGGTCCTAAAAGACATCAGTGGTTCCAACAAGAATTCCTCTTTCTATTCTTCCTGGACGGCTCCATAAATCACACGACACCACTTCAATTCTAATATAAGGTTGGAGATTATTATTTTAACATGATATTTACCCACAGAGCTAACACAACTAACAAATCTTAAACTTCTAATACCACCCAAGTTTCCTCCATATTTACCTGCAGAAGGAAGCCAGCTCTAGGTAAATTGACTCATAGGATTAATTTTCTTGTAGAAGGCATGAGTATATTATTTCTTCATGGTCTCCTATAAACCAATAAAATCCATATTTTGTTGTCTCATGAAATCTTGCATATAAGTACTCATGCTTTTCTTGCCCACACTCCTAAAATTCATGATGGCACCCATCATAAGAATTTTGGATTCATTTTCCTCTATCTGGTTCCATTCACAACACCACTCATAGGGTGGTTGTTATTGACCTTTACCTCGGCAGCACTAAATAACTTTCACTCATCCACTTCTTCTATTCTTATCAGATCTCATTTGGTTTCTACTTTTTTTGATAGAACTAGAGTGAATCCAATTTTCACCTCCTTTCCAATCCAGCGGAAGCTTTACTAGTACCTATATTTTCCTCCTCATGTGCCACACTCGGCCTTTTCTTTGCATAATTCATGCCTGCAGCTTCAAGGTCTTCAATAACATCAATATTGTCAAGGGAAAAGTTATTTAGATCTACACCCATTTCCAAAACTCTACTTCTAATATCATCATCATCCAGAAAAGAAAAATAATTTGAAGAGTTAAGATTAGTACCTAACAAATCCCTTCGGCTTGCTTGGTCCCTAGCCTTGCCTTCAATCTTGTTATGAGATAGACCCTAGCTAGAAATCCTTGTGCTCCTTCTGATATTTGGATCATCATTCTTTGTTATCACAACATCTTCATCAACTTGTGAATTTTGGCTCTCCTGTGTTAGAATTATCTCACAGGTTGTAATGCATGTTGGAATTAGTGCGCGAGAGACAATAGTAATAATATTTATTATATAATCTCTTATTAAATATATAAGTTCATCAAACTATGCTATAACTTGACGGCGAAACAAGCAAAGAGAGTTGGGAAAACTCTAACTTGCTTTCAATATGTATTAAGTCGTAAGTCCACAATACTGTATATAGAGCAGCTCAAGAAACCCAAATGAGTACAACACAGGCCAAGTCCGTGTCGGTCGTTTCCTTCATGTCAGTTAGGACCACCTGACCATCTATGACGTGCCCATCAATGAATCGGTTCGAGTCGGTAAACCTGAACTTTCTAGTTGTGAAGCATCCGTCAAAGACTCAGTTTTCCAAACATAAAAAATAAGCTCAACTTGAGATTCATTCCCGAAACCCATCATAAAGCTGTGTTTTTGCGACGGTGGAAGAGGAGTGCGCGTGTACCGCTTGTCTTCTCACTCACTTGCCAAGTAGTAAAACACTCTCGCTTATAACAAGGTGTAACTCTGCTCTAACTTTTCATGTGAGACAACTTAACACCCCATTTCTTGTCACGCACATGAGCTGCCGCAAACATGGTTTTGGAATTGAATATAAATTGTGAATGGGCCGCAATAATTGAGCCCATTATTTCTAACACAAAATATCTTATCCACCGTGTGCATGTCCTCGAGATCAAGAATATAAGCTACATCCATACATGCACATTATAGGATCTTTTCACGCAATATCTACCATGAGAGAAAGACTATTTTGAACGTGTGCGATTACCTGATCTATACTAGTGAAGCACCCTTCAAAAGTTAGTTTTCCATATGTTTCGAGTATTCTACATGTGTTCGTACACAGGAACTAACCCGGGTGTTCAAAATATAGAAGAGTCATAGAGGTGCCATGATTAGTCTTCATCTGGAACGACACTATGTATCCCTTTTTTCCCTTCTGGAATACACTCCAGAAGGTGTATCAATCATATATAGAAGAAAGACCTAGACTGTCGGTACAACGCCAAGAAGACTATGCCGATACAAACACAACACCACACCTTATACAATACAACCCACAACAACCAAGCATCGGCGACTCTCCTTGCAACATCTCCCGCCACGAAAGGAGAGGAGGCGAAACACCGAGCTCCCGGGCCGTTTCGCGATCAAAGGAGGAGACTTTGGAAGACCGACTTTGTCTCAAAAATGGAACAACCAACGCACCACTTGCCCATGTGCCCCAAGGTGGCGAGCGAGTGGAGAGACTAGACCACCTGAGAAGAGATGTCGACCGAGAAGCACCATCGACGATGTACATGTGCCCGAAATCCCATGCTCAAAGCGGCAGCAACCTGGACTCTGTCTTGCTAATCCGGGGACTTCACAAGCAACCTAGATACTATCTCTAAGGAGGGGACGACACCACGGTCAGAGTCATGACGATGCCGCCAAGGAGGAGACTGTTCGCACTCGTTTTGGGCTCGTAACTAATCAAGGCAAATGGGGAGAGACACTTGGAAAAGTCCACTTGGAGGATTATTAATCATCATCAAATAGTCATCATATCAAGTCAAGGCATTGTCAGGCATAATAGCCGATTATGCTAGTGTTCAGAGAAGACTCGGAGACTGATATATGGAGGCTTCAACTATGAGTCCTTTAAGATGACCTCAAATGAAAAAGTTCTGCACATGAAAGTTGCGCGCCTCGTCGAAACAAGAAATTTTGGTTTTTGAATCATCTCATCCGAGTTAGTATGCAAATTTGACAGTCAAAATACTGCCAGAGGCCGAATTAGCAAAACCAGAACCCGGGTCGCCGGACCACATACCATGTGTCACCTTAGGCGAGAGAAATGGACCCAGGCGACCCAAAAAACCTCCTAATTCGGTCAATCTTCTTACGACTTAATTTAAGCCATCAAGATCATCTCGGATGGAAATGTGCAAAACATGAAAGTTTTTTATCTTTTCGAGATGAACAACTTTTCTTTTGGAGTCAACTTCTTATGAGCAAGTATGTGGCCTCCAGGTTCGAGATACAGCCGAATTGAGTTAAATGTTCGGTCTAAATCCGAGTTTGATACAAAATAAGGTAAAAATGCATCAATATCATATTATATGAAAAACTGGCCAACATCAAAGTTGTTCATTGTTTCGAGACATACATCTTTTCTTTTTGTGACATTTTGATCCGAGCTCATTTACTATCTCAAAAGTAGCCCAGGGGGTATAGGCAAGTTTTTGATCGAACACTTACGGAAATTTCGGGTTTGCTTGTTCGAGTTAGACCCCAACAAGGGTTTTGGACATGAATCCAACCATCTTTATTGCACGGAAAGTCCAGCCACTCCTTATATACATGAGGGGTGAAGGCCGATTGAACCAACACCAATCGAACAAACGTATCTACTACTTTTTATCCGTCTCCCTTGTATGTTGTTTCTCGTTCTTCCGTAGTTCTTCACACCACCTCCTGGACCTGCTGCGTGAACTTAACTGAAACTATACATCGAGTCACAGCTTAAATCAATGAGTACATTCTAGTTTTTACCCTCTAGTTTTATGTTTTTGTCGCTAATTACTCCATTTAGCAAATTTTCATCATAATTACCCCATTTAGCAAAACTTGTGCCAATTTTTACCCCTTTAATTTATTTAAGCGTTTTGACAGATGGTTCCTAGTCGCTAGTCATTTTGCTCTCCCCATTTGTTTGTCAGTGGTCAGTTTTATTTGGGTAGGTGGATTAGGAATACAAATCGTGAAATCTTAATTTCTGAAAGTTTAGAGATTGTATCTGTCAATGAAGGCAAAAGGTTTTGGTCTTGGATTGTTTAGCAATGCTGGTCATAGGGTATTTTATTCAATACCGACAATAGGTCGTGAGAGCAGAGAGGTTTTCTGAACGCGAGCAGCTGGTGCATGCTTTTTGCAAAAGTAACTAGCAGTTGCTATACGTGTGCGTCTGACTACTGCAAAGGCACGTAACGAAATATTTGCTAAATTGGGTAAAAACTGGAATATACTCTAAATCAATAGCGGAAGTTTTAAATACATGTACTTGTGCTGCTTTTGACATTTACACTTGTAAAATTGTTCTGATCCGTTACATGCTTGCTGACATGGTTTTAGTCCAGTTAGTATGACAGCAATTCTTTTTAACAATGGGGTAGAATAATTGTCTGATGCCAGTTCTTTTTAACTATAGCTAAAAAAAATTATTTCTTGATTGCAGGATCAAAAGAAGTAGCTGGATCGGAGTCTACATCATGGACAACTTAGTCTTGGCAGTTAATTAGGATGGTTAAATTTTATTTGAGTTTCATTTAATGGATATTTGCTATGAGAACTATTATTTGTATGAATATGTATTGTTTTAAATTTCATAATTGAATGTCTATATTTTTTTTACTGTTGCGATAGGCTATTGCCGCTAGTCACTTTCGGTTGCCATAGGTTAGCACCACGGAAAATATAATGTTGCAACAAATCTCAGTCGCCACGTGTATATGCTTTGTTACGCTAGGATGTAGCAGCAAAGAACTTTATATTGGTGCAATAACTTGTCACCGCAATTTTTCTGCATGTTGCGATAACTGTTTGGCCGTACGAAATAAATCTTTGTTGAAATAGAGTATCGCCACAAACACTTTTAAGTTGTCGCGGTAGCCTCTTTCTACAAACATTTTGCCCGTTACAATAAGTATTTGACACGACAAAACTGAATTTGTTGAAAAAGAGTATCGCGACAAAAACTCCGCATTGTCGCAGTAGCTTCTTGCTACAAACATTTTGTCCGTTGCGATAAGTATTTGGCGCGATGGAACTGTTTTTTGTTGAAATAGAGTACTGCCACGAAAGTTTAAATTGCCGCAATAGCTTCTCGCTACAAAAATTTGAGTTGCGGTAACCGTTTATCGCCATGAGTGAAATGTTCGTTGCAATAATTTAATGCCACGAGCCTAGCAGTTCGTGGCAAAATGGCTAATGCTACAAAACAAGAGTTGTTGCTATAGGTTATTACCACGATTGGTTATTGCCACGAAAGAGCATGCGCCACGAAACATGCGTAGTTGCCGTAGGTTATTGCCACAAATTTCTATCGCCACAAACTATCAATTGCCACGATTCGTTTGCATGTTGCATTAAGTTATCTCCACAAACCAAATTGTGGTGATAAGTGGGTGTTGCCATGGGGAAAACTGTTGCAACTGCCGACATTGTTGTTGCAATAGAACACTTTATTGCCACAATTGCTTTTTTGTTGCGATAGCCTATTACCATGTGTTTAATTGCAACACTTGCCAACGAACGGCATTTCGTAGCAATAGGTACATATTTCCACAAATAGGCACATATTGCGACACATAATTTTGTTGCAATAGACCAAAATCCTTGTAGTGGAGCCAGGCCGGCCACACCTGGTGGTGGCTGATACATTGCAAATATATTTATAATTTTTTATGTTCCATGCTTGGTTTTATCCACTTTCTTGTGTTTTGTCCACACTTTGGAGTACTTTTCATATGATTTCTTGGACTAACCTATTAACAAGAGCCACAGTGCCAGCTGCCTATTTTCTGCTATTTTTGGTTCTAGGATAGTCAGAAAATGAATATTCTCGGAATTGGACGGGACAAAAGCCAAAAATCCTATTTCACCAGAAGACTCCCGGAGCCAGAATATGAGACGGAGGGGGAGGCTAGCCACACCACTGGCCGCTGGCTAGGCTGGCCAGCGCCGGGTGGTCTGCCGCCTGCACACCCCCTTGGTCTCCCTCTTCGCCTATAAGATGCCTTCTGACCCAAAACCTCAGGGGAGTTTGGACGTTTTTTCAGAAGGAGTTCCGCTCTGCCGCCACCACCAGATTCCACGAAACAGCACCAGAAACTCCGTTCTGGCACCTTGCCGGGACGGGGAATTGGAGGAGATCATCGCCATCATCATCACCATCTCTTGTCCATCGACCATCCATGTTTCACCCATCTATGAGTGAGTAATCCCCCGCTGTAGGCTATGGGGATGGTAGGGATTGGATGAGATCGTTCATGTAATGGCATCAGATTGTTAGGGCATGGTGCCTAGTATCTTATATTAGTGCTTTATGACTTTGTTGCGACTTGTTATGCTTAATGCTTGTCACTAGGGCCCGAGTGCCATGATTTCAGATCTGAACATGTTATTGATTCATTATGATAGTATTGTTTTTGGTCTTATCTACAAGTTGTATACACACGTTGTTGTCCGGAACCAATGGCCCCGAAGTGACAGAAATCGGGATAACCGGAGGGAATGGCTTTGATGTGAGGATCACATGTGTTAATGGAGTGTTAATGCTTTGCTCCGGTGCTCTATTAAAAGGAGCACCTTAATTGCCAGTAGTTCCCTTGAGGCCCCGCTGCAAATGGGCTGGCAGGACAAAAGATATTGTGCAAGTTCTCATTGCGAGCACGTATGACTATATATGGAACACATGCCTAGGATTATCTAGTACTTGGATGCTTTATCTTACTTATCTGCAATTTTCCTATGTTCCGATTGCTATGTGAATTGTCTTGTCCTTGCAACGCCCATCCATCTATCCCCATACCTACCGCACTCGAATCCCACTGTTACTGCTATTGTTACTGCTGTCTTTACTTTACTACTGCTACTACTTTACTATTCCTACTACAAAACTGTTGCTATTGATGAACTGATGTGGGCAACATTGTTTCCAGGTGCAGCTGAATTGACAACTCAGTTGTTAAGGCTTATAAATATTCTTTGGCTCCCCTTGTGTCGAATCAATAAATTGGGTTTCACTTCTCTCGAAAATACTGCGATACACCCCCTATACTTGTGGGTCATCAAGACTATTTTATGGCGCCGTTGCCGGGGAGCATAGCTTTATTTATCAAGTTCACTTGGATTCTCTATTGTTCGCTGCTATCCATCCATCATGGTTAAGTCTCGTGATGGCAAGTTTCCTATTTTACCATCCACTACAAGAAGAGGTACGGTTCTGAACACCTCTGCTGCTCTTGATTCACCATCTGTTATAAGTAAGCTCGTTACACCACCACATACACATGCTACACACACTTCTACTACTGCTGAATCTAAAACTTCTGATGCTGCTTCTACTGTGCTTGATAAGAGTGGTTCATTAGGTCCTTTCCTAGATGCTACGATTGCTAGAACTATAGCTGGAAATACCGAAACTCCTAATAAAGACACTACCACACCTATTAGTTCACCTAAGTCTAGTGAAAGTTATGATATTGAAGATGGTTATGTTGAGATGACCGATGAATTTATGAAAGAATGTAAAAACACCGATGATAGGAACGCTGCTAAGAGTCTCCTTGAGAGGCGTACTATTAGACCCAAATTGTCTCCTATTGCTAAGTTTGCTGCTTCTCCCATAAACATTATAGATAAAGATTATGATTTCTCTCTCGGTCTATCTTACATAGCTATTGTTGAGAAAGAACCTTTTTGTGGGACTAAGAATGAAAGTGCGGTAGCACATATGAATGAACTTTCTACCATGAGTGGCTTGTTTTCTGATGATATTAAGATGCGTACTTACTTTGTTGCCAAGATTTTCCCCTTTTCACTGAAAGGAGAAGCTAAAACTTGGTTTAGTAATTTACCTCCTGGATCTATTGATAGCCCTGAGTGCTTGATTGGTACTTTCCTGTAGAAATATTTTCCTCCTAGTGCTAGACATGCTATTTTGCAGGAACTTTTTGATTTTAAATAGGGAGAAAAAGAGGTATTGCCTGAATCATTTGCAAGGTTTTGTGCTTTGATTCATGCACAAGCTGGAAGTCTGTTACCTAAGAATGAGCTTCTTGATATATTTTATAATGGACTAACCAAGGAATCTAGGACATACCTAGATAGTTGTGCTGATTGTGTTTTCAGGAATAGGACTCCTAAGGAAGCTGAGGAATTAATGGCTAAAATAAGTAAGAATTATGAAGATTGGACTCCCCCTGAACAAGCTATACCTGAAGTAATTGTACCTGAACCAACTATTCCTGTGCCCATTCCAACATCAAAGAATAGGGGAGTTATTGAATTAAATGATGAAGTGATGAAGGAAGCTAAGAAATGTCTTAAGGAGAAGGGAATTAAAGCTGCAGATGTCAAGAATTTACCTCCTATAGAAGAATTATGTAAGCCTATTCCTTTCTCATCCACTATTGAGGTACACTCTCTCCAACACTTTGATGAAGGTGATATCCCTTACTCTAAACCTCCTGATCAATGCTTAGAAGAATTCGATATCTTTATTGTTAAGCAAGATAACTTTAATAAAAGGGTGCAAAATCATCTAATGGAAAACACTAAAGCTATTGTTGAGTTGAAAGATATTGTGGAAAGAACCTCTAATGATGTTAAAATGATTGTTAAACACTTTCAAATGGTTCAAACTCAAATAGATCAACTCGTTAAAGTGCAAAATGACTTGCTAGTTAATGCTGCTAAAGAAAAACATGCTTATGAAATTAGAACTAGAAGTGGAGCTGCTACCCAGGATCCTCTATATCCTGAGGGGCATCCCAAAATAATTGAGCAGGATTCTCAACAAGCTGAAAATAGTGGTTCTACTCCTAATAGTATATCTATCTCTGATGCTGAAACTAAAAGTGGTAATGAAGAAAATGAAGCTCCTAATGAAAACAAAGTTGAGGAAGAACCTGAAAACCACACTAAGAATAGTAAATACACCAAAGAAGATTTTATTGCTAAGAAACATGGTAGTGAAAGAGAGCCTTGGGTCCAAAAACCTATGTCATTCCCTGATAAGAAACACAAGTCAAAGGAGGATGAACATTATAATAAGTTTTGTGAGTGGATGAAACCTTTATTCTTGTAAATTCCTTTGACTGATGCTATTAAATTGCCTCCTTACTCAAAGTATATGAAGGATATTATCTCGAATAAAAGGAAGATCCCTAATGAAGAAATTTCTACTTTACTTGCTAATTATTCCTTCAATGGTAAGGTTCCTAAGAAACTTGGAGACCCAGGGATTCCAACTATCCCTTGCTCTATTAAGAACAATTATGTTAGAACTACTTTGTGTGATTTGGGAGCTGGAGTTAGTGTTATGCCTTTCTCTCTCTATAAGAGGCTTCAACTAGAAAAATTAATACCAACTGATATATCTTTGCAAATGGCTGATAAATCTACCACTATTCCTGTTGGTATATGTGAGGATGTACCTGTTCAAGTGGCTCATAATTGCTTGATATTAACTGATTTTGTTGTGCTTGAAATGCCTGAAGATGATAATATGTCTATTATTCTTAGGAGACCTTTTCTTAATACTACAGGAGCTGTTATCAATTGTAATCAAGGAAAGGTGACTTTCAATGTGAATGACAAGGAACATACTGTCTATTTCCCCAAAAATATTGAAAGGACTTATGGTTTGAATTCAATTGAACATGCTGAGGGCATTCAAGTTGGAGAAATATATTGTCCCATACCAAGAGAAAAATTTGAAACTATTATGATTGGGACTATTGCTATCAAGGTTGAGGTAACATAATCATTAGTGGAATACAAAGTTTTGTTTCATATGGAATTGTTTTGGTAGCAAGACCTGATCAACCTTGTTAACAAAATGATTTCATTGAACAAAACAATGTTTTCACTATGATTATCTCCGTTTACTTCTATTCTATCCATTTTAATTTTCGCTTATGCCTAACTTAAAGGCGTTAAAGAAAAGTACTTATTGGGAGATAACCCAAAAGTTTTAGATGAGTCTTGGAAGTTATTACTTATGTAATAACCGCTCCTTGTCCTTTTTATTTGCTTTTTGTGCCAAGAGTAACCTCTAATGAGAGTAATGATTGGGAAAGTTGATGTCCCGAAACAGATTTCTGTGCTTCATCGTAAAAATTCGTGTAAAATCTCTGAACGCATTTTTGAGGCGTGAATTTTTGTGCTTCTGAACCAGGTTGTTTTCTAACTTTCGTTAGGTCAACACTTTTTGATTTGAGCAACAGAAGGTCTTTGAAAAAATTCGTCTTTACCTGCTGGTCTGTTTTGGCAGATTTCTGCCATTTTCTGCATTTGCTTCTTGTTGGTTCCTTTTTGAGTTCTTTTGGGGAATTGAGCTTTTTGAGAGAAGTGCAACAGTAGCCAGGGTTTTAATGGAAGTTTATTTGGTGTTAGAACTGAACCTTAAGACTTATTTATTTTGAGTGCACTAATGTTGCTAATAAAGATTATGTGAAGTTCTGTATGAAGGAAAAAATTTAGGTGTATGGAAGGAATGAGCAATGAGATGAAGGATGGACTAAAGCTCAGATTGGGAATGCCACGCGTGTCACCCCAAGAAATATCCAAGAAGTACAAGCGTCAAAGCTTGGGGATGCCCAAGGCATCCCCTTCTTCATCAATAAAAATCCCAGGTTTCTTCCAAACACTTTATTTTTATTGTTTCATGCACAATTGTGTTGTTCTTGGAGAGTCTTCTTTTTCGTTTTCGTTTTGGTTATTCGTTTGCTTTGTTTTCTTAGTATGCTGAATAAATTGGTTGGACCTCCTCTTTCATGCATTGGTGTTCAAATAGTTTAGTTTGGTTTGGTTTGGAAAAGAGTAGGAAAGGTCATGCTTAAGTGGTAAAGAGAGCTTGTTTTTATTGTGGCCTATGCTTTGTCATGCCATGCTTGATATTGTTTTGGATTTATTCTTAGTATTCTTTGCTGTAGCATGACTTGTTATAAAAAATTGAGAATGCTTAATGTGCCTTGGATGAATCATGCGTTGTTTTAGCATATTAAAGCATAGTATAGTGGTATTCTCCTTTGATGCTTTATTTGGGTTGACTTGGAGCATGCTCACACCATGTCATGACTATCTCAAGTCACCATAGCCTTTATGATCCTTTAGTTTTCAACTTGTAGTATCACTTGATGCTTTGATCAATGATGTTTTATCGCTCTGCCTGATTATGGCCATTATTGCTCTCTTAGTTTGTCGCTCCCAATCTTTTGCTAGCCTCCACAACCAAGTATGAGTTCCACTCATGCATTCAACTACCTACACCAAGTTATTCCAAAGAGTCCACGATACCTACCTACTAGATTATGCTATTCCAAGTATATTCATGCTTTTGTTTACCTTCCAAACTAAACTTGTTATGAGAAAACTAGTGATTAAAGCTCTCACGAACTTGATGGCACACTTTACTTTTCTTACCCTTAATAAACTTGAACCATTGTGTCGTCTGTGTTGTATATGCTTGCACTTATTTGTTGGGAATTAACATAACCATGCTTTCATGGGGAACGCTTTCAACATTGCACTTGGTACTTGTACCTAGTTGATATCATGCTCTTTTGTATATGGATGTCGTCAGTGTGAAATGAAAGGGGAGCTTGTAAGTCCATGGAGTTATGTATATGTGTTAGAGAAACGCCTGGGCCGCTAGTCTAATCCATGCTGACATGGTGGAAACCTGTAGCGTAACCATAATGAGCTGTCTATGAAGCATTCTTCTTATAAAAAAGAGTCCTATATTGAGAAAAAAGAGAAAAGAGAAAAAAGAGATTATGAAAAGAGGAAAGAGAGAAAAAGCACCATATTCCCATGGTAAATAAGAAGATTACTGAGATGCTCGTTGTCTGCTTGCCTTGTCATTTTGATATGGGGATTCTTCCGTATCATCGGGCAAGGGGTACCCCGTTGGCGGTTCTCCATGATACACATGTACTTACAATGAAAAGAACTTACCGGTGACTAAACTTGAGTAGCATGAGGAGCGGCCCTCGTATACAAGGGACATGAGATTTCTAACTTATACTTCATCAAGCATGTACACCATAGTTTGTTCACTTTAACCTTAATCACTTCAAGATGCTTATGACAGGGGCAATGAGAGTTGAAAGCTATAAGTACCATAATTTTTGGAAGCTCTTTATGAGACTTGAATCCCTACTTCCTTTTATAAAAAGGCCTTTCTTCCACCATTATATTGAGTCTCCACATTCTACCTTTATGCACCTACTTTGAGAGCATAGTGGCCATTCTTAGTTCTATGTGCATTGTCCCAAGACTTGTTGATTGATGCATACCTTGATATTGCTTGTTTTAAACTATTTGTATCTAGTCACTCTTATGAACTCTGAAGGTGTCCTATGCATTTATATTTGCTACTCTATGAGGGACAAGCTGAATACTATTATGCTATGTTTTCTTTATGTGAAACAAACAAACGTCTTGCAAAGCATTGTTATTCATGAATCTTTTATTTGTGCCTTTTCATGTTGCATCATAGTTTCTTTGTCTTATTGCTAGAACTTTGTCTTTCATGTTATGATTGAAGTACTATGATCCCAACTTTGAATGTTTTACAAGTACTTTGATCTAGTTTATGATGGTGCATGTCACCTCAAAAATTATTCTTTCTTTTTTATCACTTACCTACTCGAGGACGAGCAGGAGTTAAGCTTGGGGATGTTGATACGTTGCAAATGTATCTATAATTTTTGATGTTCCATGCTTGGTTTTATCCACCTTCTTGTGTTTTGTCCACACTTTGGAGTACTTTTCATATGATTTCTTGGACTAACCTATTAACAAGAGCCACAATGCCGGTACTGTTTTCTGCTGTTTTTGGTTCCAGGAAAGTCAGAAAATGAATATTCTCGGAATTGGACAGGACAAAAGCCAAAAATCCTATTTCACCAGAAGACTCCCGGAGCCAGAATATGAGACAGAGAGGGGCTGGGGCCCAGCCACACCACCTGGTCATGCGGGCTGGGCCTGGTCGTGCCAGGGGTGGTCTGGCCGCCCCAGACACCCCCTCGGTCTCCCTCTTCGCCTATAAGATGCCTTCTGACCTAAAAACTCACGGGGGGGGTGGACATTTTTCCAGAAGGAGTCCCGCTCCACCGTCACCACCAGATTCCACGAAACAGCACCAGAAACTCCGTTCTGGCACCTTGCCGGGACGGAGAATTGGAGGAGATCATCGCCATCATCATCACCATCTCTTGTCCATCGACCATCCATGTTTCACCCATCTATGAGTGAGTAATCCCCCGCTGTAGGCTATGGGGATGGTAGGGATTGGATGAGATCGTCCATGTAATGGCATCAGATTGTTAGGGCATGGTGCCTAGTATCTTCTATTAGTGCTTTATGACTTTGTTGCGACTTGTTATGCTTAATGCTTGTCACTAGGGCCCGAGTGCCATGATTTCAGATCTAAACATGTTATTGATTCATTATGATAGTATTGTTTTTGGTCTTATCTACAAGTTGTATACACACGTTGTTGTCCGGAACCAATGGCCCCAAGTGGTAAATCGGGATAACCGCAGGGAATGGCTTTGATGTGAGGATCACATGTGTTCACGGAGTGTTAATGCTTTGCTCTGGTGCTCTATTAAAAGGAGCACCTTAATTGCTAGTAGTTCCCTTGAGGCCTCGCTGCAAACGGGCTGGCAGGACAAAAGATGTTGTGCAAGTTCTCATTGCGAGCACGTATGACTATATATGGAACACATGCCTAGGATTATCTAGTACTTGGATGCTTTATCTTATTTATCTGCAATTGCCCTATGTGCTGATTGCTATGTGAATTGTCTTGTCCATGCAACACCCTTCCATCCATCCCTATACCTACCGCACTCGAATCCCACCGTTACTGCTATTGTTCTGCTGTCTTTACTTTACTACTGCTGCTACTTTACTATTCCTACTACAAAACTGTTGCTACTGATAAACTGCTGTGAGCAAGATTGTTTCCAGGTGCAGCTGAATTGAAAACTCAGTTGTTAAGGCTTATAAATATTCTTTGGCTCCCCTTGTGTCGAATCAATAAATTGGGTTTCACTTCCCTCGAAAATACCGCGATAAACCCCCTATACTTGTGGGTCATCAGTGGCCCGCCAGCCCTAGCCGCGCCACCAGGTGGTGTGGGCCCCCTGACACTCCACCGACCTTGCCCTTTCGCCTATATATTGCCTCCAGGATGAAATCCCTAAGGACCCGATCAAAATTCCATGAAAGAGTGTGTAGCCGCCGTCATCTCCATCCCTAGATCGGGAGGGATTTGAAGCTCTTCCAGACACCCTATCGGAGGGGAGAGATCACCCTGGAGGCCTTCTTCATCACCATGTCTGCCTCCTGTGTGATGCGTGAGTAGTTTATCTTTGGACTACGGGTCCATGTAGTAGCTAGATGGTTGGTTCTTCTCCTTTGTGCTACCATGTTTAGATCTTTTGAGCTCCGTTCATGATCAAGATCATCTATTTGTAATCCTACATGTTGTGTTTGTGGGGATTCGATGGATATTGAGATGCTATTTCAGATTGATTATTGATTATATCATGTCTTTGTTATTTGTGATCTTGCATGGTCTCCGTTGTTAGTAGCTATCTTGGCCGAGTAGATGCTAGCAACTCCAAGAGGGAGTATTTATGCTCGATAGTGGGTTCATGCCTCTAGGAATCTTGGGAAGTGATAGAAATCTCTAAGGTACTAGATGTGTTGTTGCTACTAGGGAGAAAACAACAATCCTTTGTTCATAGAACAATCGTATTGTTTACTTTACACACTTTGCTTAATGCAATTATCTATTCTTGCAACTTAATCTTTGGAGGGGTTCGGATGATAACCTGAAGATGGATTATTAGTCATAGATGCAGTTGGATTACGGTCTATGTATAATGTTGTAATGCCCAATCAAATCTCATAGGAGTCAAGATGATTAGTATATGCATGTATGTTTTCTCGATGTTTGTCAATTGCCCCACTATAATTTGTTCACCCAACATATCATCTATCTTAAGGAGAATCACCACTAGTGAACTATGGACCTTGGTCCATTCTTTTACCATCAATCTACAAAGCTATTTACTGTTTTCTGTTTACTTTCTGCAAGCTATTACTATCTTCCACACAATACGTTTAATCCTTTGTTTTTTAATCCTTTGTTTTCAGCAAAACCGGTGAGATTGACAACCTCACTGTAAGTTGGGGGAAAGTTCTATGGTTGTGTTGTGTAGGATTCCAAGTTGGAAACAACACCTTGGAGGTGTTTCCTTGGTCCTACTGGTTCGATAACCTTTTTTTTTGAGGTGAAACAGTAGGGAAAAAATCCCCACTGCAATTTTTATTATAAGATATAGGTATATTACAATGAATACAATGATCTAAGGTAGATCAAAACAGAAGTAAAGCATTCTAAGATGGGTAGAGTTCACCCTATCCCTGATCTAATTGCTGGTTAAGCCAGGCTTTGAATTTCTCCTTGTATTTTCCTTTGATTCTGAATTGTAACCATCTCATTTCTTGATAGAAGATTGCTTTCCATCTCTCAATTGTGGGTCTTTTGTCATTAAAAATCTTCTCATTTCTGCATATCTAGATACCCCAGGTAGTCATGATAATGATCTCCATTGCAAATGGTAAGTGTAATTTTTCTGTGATGTCTAAAATAGCTTCCAATCCAGTTAGGTTTGCAGCTCTGTTTCTATAAATATGGTCCCAGCATTTGTTTGCAAATGGATATTCCCAGAAAAGTTGACTTATTGATTCTTCCAAGTAACAGTTGGATGTTACACAATTGTAGTCAGGTAGGATGAACTGCTTTCTTTTCAGAAGATTCCTTGTATTCAATCTGTCTAGAAGCAAAAGCCAGAATAAGAACTTGTGTTTATTTTGGCAGGAGGTTGCCCATACCCAAGAGAAGTGTGGTGGTGATGGTGAATACCCAATCATGGCAGAGTAGGCCTTTTTTACTTCAAATTTATCTGACCCCCAAATATAGGTCCAATTATCCTGGGTATCCCCCTGAGTGGTATGCATGAATTCCTGGCATCTTTCTTCCATGAAAATAAACTCAGAGTATGCTTGTTGAGAGAGTGGTAGGTGAAAATTATCCTCTAAGTAGTCAGCATGTAAGAAGTCATGTACACTGATATTTGAACATTTAGCATAGGACAGAAGGTGAGGGAATTTATTCATCAAGCATTCATCTTGCCAAAGGTCAGACCAGAAATATGCAGACTTTCCTGAATTCAGATTGCACTTAGCCATGCCTTTAAAATTATCATTTAATTTGATATGAGATTTCCACCAGAATGATCCTTCCATGCTTCTTCCAAGTAGTTTTCTATTTTTGTAGTAAGTTTCCCATATTAGATGAACCCAAGGGATGTCATGGTGATTGTAGAATTTGTCCAAGTTTTTTAGAAGGAGGGTAGTATTTTGGATCTGTAGGTTTAGTACTCCTAGACCCCCCTGATTTTTTGGACTGCAGATTTTATCCCAAGACACCAGAGCCTGTCCTTTTGCTTGAACATCTTCAGTCCTCTTTCTCCATAGACAATATCTCATGTATTTTATAATTTGATCCTTAATGGCAATTGGAACTTCCAAACAGCTCATGAAAAATAAAGGAAGTGAGGACAGAACAGATTTCACCAGTTGCAATTTTCCTCCATAATTCAAGAAATCAGCTATACCACATAATCTTCTTTCAACTCTTTGCACAATGGGTAGAAAGTGCTCCATAGATGGTTTTGAAATGCCTAGTGGTAAACCAAGGTAGGTGAAAGGGAGGCAACCAGTTTTACAGTTGATTGTCATAGCAAAGTGCAATAATTTATCATTACATATGTTTATTGGCATCATGCTAGATTTCAAATAGTTGACTTTGAGTCTAGTGGAGCTTGCAAAAGTTTGGAGAAGTGCTTTCAAGCATAATAATTGAGCAGCATCTGCCTTAAGTACCACCAATGTATCATCAACATATTGAATAACAGGAAAATCACTGTTGGGTGGTCCCTCTATAGGTGGTGTTAAAATGTTCATATGCATGGCCTTATTCAGGACAAATTGAAGAAGGTCTGCAGCAAGAACAAATAGTAATGGTGAAAGGGGGTCTCCTTGTCTCACACCTCTCCTGCAATAGAACTTTTTACCAGGCACACCATTTAGTAAGATTTCAGAGGTTCCGGATTCAAAGATCATTTCTATCCATTTGATCCATTTCCTTCCAAATCCTCTAGCTTTAAGGATATTTATGATGGCAGAGTGATCAATTGTATCAAAAGCCTTCTCAAAATCAAGTTTTAGAATAAGAATTTCCTCCTTTGACTTGTGGCATTGGAATAGGTATTCAAAAGCCCATCCAATGCAATCTTGAATATACCTATTATTGAGAAAACCATATTGATTTTTATGCACCAACTCTAGAATAATAGATTGCAGTCTATTTGCAAGAAGTTTGGTAATTATTTTGAATACACAGTTTAATAGGGAGATTGGTCTAAAATCAGCCGAGGTAGAAGGGCATGTGACTTTAGGAATGAGAGTAATGTAGGATGAGTTAATGCTCTCAAGGGAAACTTTCTCATTGAAGAAATCATGAATCAGTAATTTGATATCATTTCCAATGATTGACCAGCAGCTTTTGATAAATTCATTATTAAAACCATCAGGCCCAGGTGATTTGTCATTTGGTAAATCAGACATAACCTCCTCAATTTCCTTGTCAAGAAAAGGTTTTTCAAGTGAATTCTTCATCTCATCAGTCATTCCATTTCCATAGAAATCTGCTAGGTTATAATGCATCTCAGTTTTGATAGATGGACCCATTCTTGCTCTGAAATCATTCCAAAGAATATCAGCCTTGTCATAGTGATTGAAAAATTCCTGTCCATTTTCATTCTTGATCATTGAGATATAATTGTGCCTATAACTGATGGTAGCTTTGGAGTGAAAAAAATTGTGTTTTCATCCCCAAGTTTCACCCATTTAATTTTTCCTCTTTGATTCCAATAGGTGTTTTGGTTCTGAAGAAGAGAGATAATATGAGATTTAAGGATGTCTCTGAGGTGCCATTCATAGATGGTTAATGTTCTAGATTCTTCAAGTAGATCCAGAAGATCAATGGTGTCATTCACCTTAGCAATTTGGTCCCTTAGGCATGGTAATTGTTTGGCCCATATCTTGATGCCTGTCCTCACATTTTTCAACTTGCCACATATTCTTTTTGCCAAATCCTGATAATTCACTGGTATATTCTAGGCATTTTGTACAATCATCTTAAACTCAGAATGGTTAAGCCAGTAATTTTCAAATCTAAAGATTTGTGCCTTGGGAATGTTAGTTCCAATAGAGATGACACAAGGAAGATGATTAGATGTAGGCTTGGATAAGGGGGTGACCAAAGTGTAAGGGTATTTGGTTGTCCATGAGCTAGAAGTAAAGAACCAATCCAGTCTTTCCAGAAGTGGGTCTTTTTGCATGTTACTCCAAGTGAATTTCCTTCCTTTCAGTGGTAGCTCAATAAGTCCCAGGTTGCTGATAGCATCATTGAAAAGCATAGTTTCATTAACATCCCCCCACTTTTATTTCTATCAGTAAGTCTTCTGATAAGATTAAAATCCCCTAAGACAAGCCAGTCTACATTATCAGGCATAGTGATGTTTGAAAACCAGTCCAAAAATTCAATTTTCCTATCATCTTGACATGGACAATATATATTTGTAAGAGTCCAGGAGTCATTGGATAGTTGTGAGGTGAAAGTGACAGATGTGAAGAATTCATTTTGAAAAGCTCTGATGCCATTAAATAATGAACTACACCATATGATGATGATACCCCCAGAGGCACCAATTGAAGGTAGGAAGTCAAAGCTGTCAAACTTGTTTGGACATAACTTCTTTAAATAATTAGTATCAAAGTTTTCTCTCTTGGTTTCTTGGAGACAAATGATATCACATTTAGATTCCATGATTTTGCTTTTTAATGCCAGCCATTTTTTCTCAGAGTTAATTCCTTTGAGGTTCCAGTTCAAAATCTTCCAATTTCTGTTGTTACTCATTGATAAACAAGTTGAGTGAGTAAAGTGGTGACACAAGGTTTGTAGTCACACAAACAAGATTGAAAATATCATAGGGAACTGAGTTCATAAACATGCATAGCAACATATAGGTCTTAAACAACTCATAACAGACACCAAAGGTAAATGATCCAGCCACAAAAGGACAGAAGTTTGTAGACATTAACAACATTATTTAGGTGTTTTCTTCTTAGACTGTTGTCCACAGGATTCAGCAGTACCACCTTTCTTCTTGCTTGGAAGGTTTGATTCAGAACCAGTTTTCTTTGGTCCAGGTTTACCAGGTGGCTTGATGATCAAATCATTGATCTTGCTCTTCTTCAGCAACCTTTTCTCAAGTTCCCCCTCCTTAACCTTGCAAAATGAATCAGCAAGGTTCTTAACAACTTTATTGCTGAGACAAGGTGGTGTAGCATTGCAAGAGAGACAATTAGAATCAGAACAATTCACATGGCTTTTAAACCCCCCATTAAGTTCCACAATTCTGGGGCTCCTTCTCACCTCAGAGTCCACCATTGGTTCTTTACCCCTCCTCCTCTTTGTAGGAGCATTTGGCACCATCATGCATGATGGGGAATCATTCAGGCAGTGAGGAGGCATCTGTCCAACACATTCATCAAGAATAATGAAAGTGAAAGTATTTTCTTCTGCAATTGGCTCTTTAATAATATCCCAAAGGGGAGAGGTAAGGAAGTGCCTTGCCCAACTAAATTTTTCAGGAGTGATGAGAATGAGGGTGATAAAGTTAAACCAACTTACAGGGATGTCACATTGCAGTTTGCCTTTGTCAGGTGAGGGATTAATGTGTGGAGCAAAGAATCTGTCCCATATTTCAAGGCCTTGCTTTGAGAAGGTCTGTCTAGCAGATAGCATTTCAGAGGAATTGACAAATGGGATGATGGCCATTCCAACTTGCAGGTGTGCCTCATTGGGGGAGAGAAGGTTTGTGTCCTCAATCATCCAGTCATCTTGTTGATTACCTTCATTAGCATGTTGGTTGTCCTCCTCATCATCCTGGTAATTTTGCAGAATATTAAGCAGTCCTTCTTCCATGCCCACATCCTGGTTAGCATTAGCAATATTTTGTTCCACTTCAATATCCTCAGCACCATGGACATATGCCTTGTCACTGTCAGATGAAATATTGGCTACAAGGATTGAACCAGTAACAGCACTGTCAGCCTCCTGAGGTGGCAAATTCAGGTTATCAATAGGCATGTCAACACCCTCAGCAAACACAGGTCCTTGGACAGCATTCCAGTTCCCCTAGCCAGCATCATGTTGTTGAGGAGCAGGTTCAACCCATTGGTCCCATCCACCAATGTCCCCTTCAGGTTGTGGAGGAGGTGGTGGTGGAGGGGGGCCAAAGATGGGTCCCACCATAGGTAGGGGATGAGGGTCAGCACCATCATCAGGCAGTGGGTCCTCATCAGGTGGACCCCCTCCCAGGAGATTGCTGTTTAAAATTTCAACAGAGAAAGTCCAGGATTCTGTTTCCACATGGTCTCCAATGGTGAATCTCACACTTTTAGGAACATCTAAAAGGTTAGTGACTCTGAGTTTGGGAATGATCTTGCCCTTGTGCTCAGGGTCCCTTTCCTAGAGTAGCACTTTACCAATATCAGAGAAGACTGCATTCAGGTCTTTAGTGTGCCAGTGATCAAGTGGAGGACCCAGGAGCATAACCCAACATTCATTGTTAAATTGAGTCCTATGCCAGTTAATTCCCTCATTGTGCCTAACAAAAGAGATTGCAACATCCTGGAAGGGGATTGGACCCGCAGAAATTAACTAGTCTCTGTCGCTGACATTTGTAAATTGAACATATGCAAAGCCAAATGGGCAATCTTGAATATCACGAAAATTAACACAAGCTTCATTGAAAAAGAAATCTTGCAACACATCTCTGATATTATCAAAAGGAACTAGACCAGGGGGAAGGGGATGGATGTGCGCAATGGCATACTGTTCATGTGCCCTTGTTCGTTAACCTTGGTTTCATAACTGAGGGAAACTTGCTGTTGTGCTCATCATACCTTTCTCTTGGGGTTCCCCAACGAGCTCGAGATATCTTGAGCCATCAAGCTCTTTTTCTGGCACCGTTGCCGGGGAGTCAAGGACATCTTCACAAGGGGAGCCCCTCATAACCAATCTCTTTACTTTGTTTTATTTGTTTTGCCTAGTTTATTTCTGCTTTGTTTGCTTGTTTCTTTATCAAAAAACACAAAAAAATAGTTGCACTAGTTTGCTTTCTTTATTAAAAATACAAAAAAATTAGTTCCTACTATAGTTGTTATTTTTGTCGGTCTGTTATTTTCTTGCTTTAGCATGCTTTCTATCAATGGTTGGTTTCTTTAAAACTATATCTTATTGGCAAGGTGGGTTCACGGAAGAACAAAAATATTATTATAAGGAACACCGCTTGTCACAAAAGGGAAACACTTATGGGAACAAATTGATAAATTGTATACCATTGCTACAAACGTGTGGTCTACTTATAACGTTACTTATTGCTTTGATAAATCTTGTTGTTGTAGGAGGTATAAACACCTCCCTTTTCAGTGTGAGTATAATGATGATGTTACCATATCTTCTTATGTTAAGGGAAATTATGACTTTTATGATGTGGAACAAATTGAAGAATTTATTGCTCTGAAGGGTGCATTCGAACTTGCTTATTTGCTTGAAAATACTGATGATGCACCTTATAAATATGAGGTTTATGATATACTCAAATTTTGCTTTGATAATTACAAGGTAGAGAATGGATATATTCTTGAATATCTTAATAGATGCTCTCCATCAACGGAAGAGACTAATGCCTTGCAGGAGCCTATGGAAGAAGAAATTGCTGAAACTAGAAGCTCATTGGATGAAAAAGAGGAGGAAGAATGGATCTACCCATGCCTACCTTCTAATGAGAGTAACTCTTTACCTCTTACATTATTTGATTGTCCTCCATGCTTACCAAAGGAGGATGAATGTTATGTTCCTGTGGATTCTTTTGAAAATGTTTAAAATAAAGCTCTAGATGATGGTCCTATATTGGTTGATAATATTAATTGTACTACTATTGAAAATGAGATTGACCAGTCATCTTGAAAATTGTTAAAAGTGGGTATGAAGGTTTTAATCCCACTATTTTTGAGCTTGATAAAAATTATGTGTTTGTAGATCATGAAAAGCATGCTTTATGTGATAGTTATATTGTTGAGTTTATTCGTGAGGCTACTGAAAATTATTATGAGAGAGGAAAATATGGTTGTAAAAGTTTTCGTGGTACTAAAACACCTCTCTATTTGCTGAAAGTTTTGAAGTTACTCTCGTTTTATCTTCCTATGCCTGTCACTTTGTTCTTTGTGAATTTATTTGCGTATAAGATTCCTATGCATAGGAAGTGGGTTAGATTTAAATGTGTTTTGAATTTTCTTCTTGATGCTCTCTTTTACTTCAATTCATATTTCTTATGTGAGCATCATCGAAATTATCATGCCTAGCTCAAAGGCGTTAAAGAAAAGCACTTATTAGGAGATAACCCAAATTTCGTTTGGAACCTTTTCGTTGATTCTTGGAAGTTATTACTTCAGTAATAACCGCTCCTTATCATTTTTTTGTGGTTTTTCTGCCAAGAGTAACCTCTAATGAGAGAGAAGTGAGACTTGGGAAAGTTGTTGTCCCGAAACAGATTTGTGCTTCGCTGTAAAAATTTAAATGAAAAATCTCTGTATGTCGATTTGAGCTGTAATTTTTTGTGATTCTGCCCCAGGTTTTTATATAACTTTTATTAGTTCAACACTTTTTTATTTGAGCAACAGAAGGTCTTCAAAAAAATTGGTTTTTACCTGCTGGTCTGTTTTGACAGATTTCTGCCATTATTTGCATTTGCCTCTTAATCTCTTTCTCTTTGAGTTCTCTTTGATCATTTGGACTTTTTAAAGGAAGTGCTACAGTATCTTGTGTTTTAATGAAAGTTTTACTTGTGTTGAAACTAAATCAAAAGACTTATTATCTTGAGTACACTAATGTTGCTAATGAAGATTGTGTGAAGTTTTGTATGAAGGAAATTTTTAAGTGTAGGGAAGAGTAATGTGATGAGATGAAGTATGGACAAAAGCTCAAGATTGGGGATGCCACCCGTGTCACCCTGAGAAATATCCAAGAAGTACAAGCGTCAAAGCTTGGAGATGCCCAAGGCATCCCCTTCTTCATCAATAAAAATCTCAGGTTTCTTCCAAACACTTTATTTTTATTGTTTAATGCACAATTGTGTTGTTCTTGGAGCGTCTTTGTTTTTGTTTTTGGTTTTCGTTTGCTTATTTTGCTTAGTTTGCTTGAATAAATTGGTTGGACCCCCTCATTCATTACATTAGTTTTCAAATAAGTTGGTTTGGATTGGAAAAGAGTAGGAAAAGTTCATGCTTAAGAGGTATAAAAGGAGTTTCTTTTTGACTGTAGCCTATGCTTTGTCATGTCATGCTTGATATTGTTTTGGCTTTATGCTTAGTAATTTTTGCTATAGCATGACTTGTTATAAACAATTGAGATTGCTTAATGTGCCTTGAAAGAATCATGCGTTGTTTTAGCATATTAAAGCATAGTATTGTTGTATTCTCCTTTGATGCTTTATTTGGGTTGACTTGGCGCATGATCACACCATGTTAAGACTATACCAAGTCACCATAGCCTCTATGATCATTTAGTTTTCGACTTGTAATATCACCTTATGCTTTAATTAATGATGTTTTGTCGCGTTGCATGATTATGGCCATTATTGCTCTCTTAGTTGGTCACTCCTAGTATTTTGCTAGCCTCCATACCAAGTATGAGTTCCACTCATGCATCCAACTACAAATAAAACCAAGTTATTCCAAAGAGTCCACCATACCTACCTATTAGCATTTGCTATTCCAAGTATATTCATGTTTTTATCTACCTTTCGAATTAAACTTGTTATGTGAAAATTAGTGATTAAAGCTCTCACGAACTTGATGGCACACTTTACTTTTCTTGCATTTAATAAACTTGAACCATTGTGTCATCTATGTTGTATATGCTTGCACTTATACATTGGGATTAGCAGAACCATGCTATTATGGGGAACGCTTTCAACATTGCACTTGTATATTGTACTCAGTTGATATCATGCTCTTTTGTTTATGGATGTCGTCGGTGTGAAATGAAAGGGGAGCCTGTAAGTCCATGAAGTTATGTATGTGTGTTAGAGAAACGCCTGGGCGGCTGGTCTAATCCATGCCTAATCATGGTGGAAACCTACTGCGTAACCATAATGAGCAATCTATGAAGCATTCTTCTTATAAAAAAGAGATAGAGATTGAGAAAAAAGAAAAAAAGATGAGAAAAGAGCAAAGAGAGAAAAAAGCACCATTTTCCCATGGTAAATAAGAAGATGCTGAGATGCTTATTGTCTGCTTGCCTTGTCATTTTGATATGGGGATTCTTCCGTATCATCGGGCAAGGGGTACCCCGTTGGCGGTTCTCTATGATACACATGTACTTACTATGACAAGAACTTACCGGTAACTAAACTTGAGTAGCATGAGGAGCAGCCCTCGTATTCAAGGGACATGAGATTGCCAACTTATACTTTGTCGAGCATATACTCCATAGTTTGTTCACTTTAACCTTAATCACTTCAAGATGCTTATGATAGGGGCAATGAGAGCTGAAAGCTAATAAGTACCATAATTTTTGGAAGCTCTTTATGAGACTTGAATCCCTGCTTCCTTCAATGAAGGCCTTTCTTTTACTTTTATGTTGAATCTCCATCTTCTATCTTTATGCACCTATTAAGAGAGCATAGTGTCCATTCATAGTTTAATGTGCATTGTCCCAAAACTTGTTGATTGATGCATAACTTTCACATTGCTTGTTCTTAAACTATTTGTATCTATTCACCCTTATGAACTTTGAAGGTGTCCTATGCATTTATGTTTTGCTACACTATGAGGGACAAGCTGAATACCATTCTCATTATGTTTTCTTTATGTGAAACAAACAAACTTCTTTTAAAGCATTGTTATTCATGAATATTTTGTTTGTACCTTTTCATGCTACATCATAGTTGTTATATCTTATTGTTAGAACTATATCCTTCATGCTATGTTAAAGTACTATGATCCCAGCTATCAATGTTTTAGAAATGCCTTGATCAAGATTATGATGGTGCATGTCACCTCAAAAATTATTCTCTCATTTTTATCACTTACCTACTCGAGGACGAGCAGGAGTTAAGCTTGGGAATGTTGATACGTTGCAAACGTATCTATAATTTTTGATGTTCCATGCTTGTTTTATATCTACTTTCTTATGTTTTGTCCACACTTTGGAGTATTTTTACACATTTTCTAGAACTAACCTATTAGAAAGATGCCACAGTGCCAGTTGCCTCTTTTCTGCTATTTTTGGTTTCAGAAAAGCTAGTAAGGACATATTCTTGGAATTCGACCGTACAAAAGCCCAAGTCAATATTTCACCAGAAGGAACACGAAGTCCGGAGGGGAGACGAAGAGGGGAGCCAGACCGGCCACACTTGGTGGTGGCGTGGCCAGCCTTAGCCATGCCACCATGTGGTGTGGGCCCCCTGGCACTCCACCGACCTTGCCCTTTTGCCTATATATTGCCTCCGGGACGAAAACCCTAAGGACCCGATCGAAATTCCACGAAAGAGTCTGTAGCCGCCGTCATCTCCATCCCTAGATCCGGAGGGATCTGAAGATCTTCCTGGCACCCTGCCGGAGGGGAGAGATCACCCTGGAGGCCTTCTTCATCACCATGCCTACCTCCTGTGTGATGCGTGAGTAGTTCATCCCTGGATTACGGGTCCATGTAGTAGCTAGATGGTTGGTTCTTCTCCTTTGTGCTACCATGTTTAGATCTTGTGAGCTCCGTTCATGATCAAGATCATCTATTTGTAATCCTACATGTTCTGTTTGCGGGGATCCGATGGATATTGAGATGCTATTTCAGATTGATTATTGATTCTATCATGTCTTTGTTATTTATGATCTTGCATGCTCTCTATTGTTAGTAGCTATCTTGGCCGAGTAGATGCTAGCAACTCCAAGAGGGGGTATTTATGCTCGATAGTGGTTTCATGCCTCTAGGAATCTGGGGAAGTGATAGAAATCTCTAAGGTACTAGATGTGCTATTGCTACTAGGGAGAAAACAACAATCCTTTGTTCATAGAACAATCATATTGTTTACTTTACACACTTTGCTTAATGCAATTATCTGTTGCTTGCAACTTAATACTGGAAGGGGTTCGGATCATAACCTAAAGGTGGATTATTAGTCATAGATGCAGTTGGATTATGGTCTATGTATAATGTTGTAATGCCCAATAAAATCTCATAGGAGTCAAGATGATTAGTATATGCATGTATGCTTTCTCGATGTTTGTCAATTGCCCCACTGTAATTTGTTCACCCAACATGTCATCTATCTTAAGGAGAATCACCACTAGTGAACTATGGACCCCGGTCCATTCTTTTACCATCAATCTACAAGCTATTTACTGTTTACTGTTTACTTTCTGTAGGATATTACTATCTTCCACACAATACGTTTAATTCTTTGTTTTTAGCAAAACCGGTGAGATTGATAACCTCACTGTAAGTTGGGAGCAAAGTTTTGTGCTTGTGTTGTGCAGGATTCCAAGTTGGAAACAACACCTTGGAGGTGTTTCCTTGCTCCTACTGGTTCGATAACCTTGGTTTCATAACTGAGGGAAACTTACTGATGTGCTCATCATACCTTCCTCTTGGGGTTCCCCAACGAGCTCGAGATATCTTTAGCCATCAATATTACATCGGCTACCTCTAATCGATTCATTTAATGATGAGTAGATACACAAGGAAGATGATGGAATCAAGCTTTCAAGCAAAGATTTTGTTGAAGAACATATTGAAAATGTTCTTAAAGGTGAGAGTTCCATTGAATCTATAATGAAGATATCAAGCATTGGGGGGCAACAAGAAAATTTGAGATCGATGCATGCAAGACTCAAAAAGACAAAGGCTGCAATAAGCACAAGGGTAAGAAACCAAAAGTCACTTTCGCACAGCTGCTGTAAAAATATAAAAATTAGATGAAGCAAAAAGTTCTTATCGGCCAAGTAGTGCAAAAGCATCAAGATCACCCCCAAGGCAAAAGTCGAAAGACAGGGATTGGCGAAAGGAGAAATTCAATGCAACAAATTCATATCTTCCTTTGGGGCCACCAATGCCAATGTCATGGATACCTCCCTATGCTATTTTTTATTCATATCCACCATGCAAAAGGTATGATTCCCGGGCACATTATTCATCTAATTCTAGATCATCTCACCCAAACTATGCAGCTCCAAGAAGGTCAATTGATCAACAGTCACATGTTAAAGACCGTTTCATTAGAAAAGAATCGGTCCGGAGTTCATGGGTAAATAAAGAAGTGATCAAAAAGGATGGATGCAAGTGTGCTATTTCAGACTCGACTCCAAATAATAGAAAGCCAGCTGAGTTGACATTGGCTACACAGGGCAAGGAAGTGAAGAGAGTAACTTTCGAACACCCGGTTTCCGAATCTAAACAAGCAAAATTGAAGGTGCCCAAGATTAAGAAAGTCACGCCATTGTGTGAAACAAAACCATAGCCGAGATGCCCACTCGGCTTATCACATTGGCAAGAGAGAAAGCTATATCGGCTTACAACCGAGGATCTGAATAAAAGAAACATAGCGTGGGTTCCCAAAGTAATCCGTCAAGGCAAGGGAGATGTGCGAGATCCTGTCATAAGAAGGGCAGCAAGAGTGGAGAACAAAAAGAATAAATCCAACAAGCAATCAGGCCAAAGAATTCGGTATCAATATCAAAAGCTTTGGCCAGCACATCATCCATATTATTATACTTTACCATTAATGCCTATGCCATGGAATTCATCCCTAGGTATGGTTGGTTACCCACCATGGATTTATTTTGATCCATGGAAGCATCATAATTCTTTACATCATGAAAGGGTATTGCCAAATCATTATCCATATGATTAGATGCAATTTTGTTGCTAATCCAAGATGCCGAATATTTGAAGTTCATAATCAGATTTGTTGTTTTGTTTACTTCGGCTATACGTATTTTGGTGGATGGATTGTGCATGTCCATTGGGGAAAAGATATATGGCCGATATTTATTTTATCATCCTGAGATCATTATCCAATCATGGTCGATGTGTTGTTCTAACATCGTCCCTAGTGTTACTTGAGACCGAGACAAGGTATGCATTCATTCACAATTGTGTTGTTGCTTATGTGTTGATAATTTGGTTTATAAATCTTTGAAATCTATGAAATGCCAAATTGTTTTTAATTTCATTATTGGGCATAGATGATGAGCATGATATTAATATTGACCTTGTCTCTCTAGTACCATGGAGATTGAATTTCGATTGTTCAGTTTTAAAAATAATGGCCAATGCATTGGTATTGTTTATTTATCTCCTTATGGTACTGTATTATGAAGTCTCATGTCGCTTAGAATATCTTGCACAAACCATATAGCCGAATGTGAAGCTTTGCTATTCGTGCTAGAACTTTTTATTGCTATAGGCGCTACACATATTGAGACTTCTAGTGATTCGTTATGAGTAGTGCAACAATGTCCATGGTTTACCAAAGTTTCGACGAATCACTTATTATTTATCTTGATACATGTCTAGATGTAACTTCTATCTTGGATTGATTTATCATTGCTCATATATCTAGACATTAAATCTAAAGTGCAAATGAGTTGGCTCAACAAACATCCGGCTACCATGTTATTCACGATATATTTTATATTCTACAACAACCAATGCTTTGTTTTGCCAATATAGGTAAGGCTGGATTGGAGACTACCACTTCGTTCACTAATGAAAGATCTAGTGCAGGTGAAGATGGATGAATCCCATTATTTATTAAATGAAAATCTGAACCAAAGGGTGAACATGACAGTTCAGTTGCTTTTCAAATACTCATTAATAGGTAATGATCTTTATTGCCGAACAGTTGGTGATATTCTTCTTGAGCAACATGAATGAAGATCTGGTCGGGATCATTGTGGGAGTTATTCATGAAGGAAATTATGATATTCATCAGCTTCAGGATGAGGTTATTGTTCTTAACGCAAATTATTTGAGGAAATCATACCCAAGTGGCTGATATATATTTATCGCCCTTAGCACATATGGCCGATATAGAGTTATACCCTAAGACAACCAATGGTTGATGAAGTGTTGACATCGTCCTTAGATTAAAAGTGGAGCAACTTATTTTCTGGCATACAAGCTCTGCCAGAAAACAGGGAGCATGTGTTGGCACTCGTTTTGGGCTCATAACTAATCAAGTAAAATGGGGAGAGACACTTGGAAAAATCCACTTGGAGGGTTGTTAATCATCATCAAATAGTCACTGTATCAAGTCAAGGCATTATCAGGCATAATAGCCGATTATGCTAGTGCTCAGAGAAGACTCGGAGACTGATATATGGAGGTTTCAACTATAAGTCCTTTAGTATGACCTCAAATGAAAAAGTTCTGAACATAAAAGATGTGCGCCTTGTCGAAACAAGCAATTTTGGTTTTTGAATCATCTCAATCCAAGTTAGTATGCAAATTTGAGAGCCAACATACTGCCAGAGACCGAATTAGCACGACCAGAACCCGGGTCGCCGGACCACAGACCATGTCTCACCTTAGGCGAGAGCAATGGACCCAGGCGATCCAAAAAACCTTCTAATTCGGTCAATCTTTTTATGACTTAATTTAAGCCGTCAAGATTAACTTGGATGGAAAAGTAAAAAACATGAAAGTTTTTTGTCTTTTCGAGATGAACAACTTTTCTTTTGGAGTCAACTTCTTCTGAGCAAGTATGTGGCCTCTAGGTTCAAGATACGGCCGAATTGAGTTAAATCGTTCGGTCTAAATCCATGTTTGATACGAAAATAAGGGGAAAGTCCATCAAGATCAGATTAGATGAAAAAGTGGGCAACATCAAAGTTGTTCGTTGTTTTGAGACGTACAACTTTGCTTTTTGCGACATTTTTATCCAAGCTTGTTTACTATCTCAAAAGTAGCCCGAGAGGTATATGCAAGTTTTTAACTGAACAGTTACGCAAATTTCGGGTTTGCTTGTTCGAGTTGGACCCCAACTAGAATTTCGGACGTGAATCCAACTCTCTTTCTTGCACGTAAAGTCCAGCCGCTCCTTATATACATGAGAGGTGAAGGCCGATTGAAACAACACCAATCGAACAAACACATCTACTACTTTTTCGTGTTCATCTACTTTTTATCCCTCTCTCCTGTATCTTGCTTCTCGTTCTTCCGAAGTTCTTCATACCAGAGGGCTACGAATCCACGACGCTCTAGGGGCGGTCAGGCTGACCTAGGGCAGCCCATAGCCGCCGTGCTGCCCTAATGGGGTCCCTCCCGAGCGAGCGGGGTTTCGAGTCTACAAAAGCGCCCGCCGGACTGTCTTGCGTACTGCGATTCCGGCGAGCCTCCCTCGGCGCGTGCTGTGCGCATCGCACTTGGTGTCGAGGGTACACGGTGACGTGTTCATGTGCGAACAGAGACGGGCCACACCGCTGACGAGAAAAGAGATGAATTCCGATGCTAGAGAAGGAGATGCGCCAACCGCCTTTCCACAACCATCGAACGATCTGGATGGTGGAGGTCTAGCCCGTCGCCGCCACCTAGCCAGTCACTGGCACACCACGGTGCCAGGAACGGCCCTGCCCCGCTGCCATGGTCGCAGCCCCGTAGGCCTGCCCGAGCCCGAGGGACACGAACACACCCGAAGTTGTCGCCAATAGCAGCCGAGGCACTAACACTGAGCGGATGTCGTGCCCCTACCCCTACCACTGTCCAACCGCCAGCCGCTGGAATCCTGCCGAATCCTGACTAGGCCGCGTACCGCTGCAGGGGAACCCCCACCTAGGAGAAAGACCCCACCGCCGGCATCGCCACCCAGGCTTTGCACGGCGGGGGCGAGGAGGCGGAGATGCCTAGGAGGGGGGTGTCGGTGGTGCGATCTAGGGTTGTCCCTGTGTCGCCTCTAGGAGGGACACGGGGGTAAGAGAGGGTTCACCCCAGGCAGATCACAACCACCCACTTCGATCAACACTATGTATCCCTCATTATCTTCTCTCGTCCATGTCGACAACGATCTTAATTGTTATGTTCTTATGTTACCAACTAACATCAATTCGTGTGAAAACCTCATTTTACAAAAAACTCTAGAAACCTCCACTGAAGTCAAAGTTAGCTACGCGAGTAGCCGTTCAGTCCATTCGTGGCATACACACACTCTCATTTTAAAAATCTATTATTTGTGCAAACGACCTTAGACAGTTGAAATCAGATGTAAATTTTCACATAGATACTTTTTCATATATTACATAAATTTTTTCGAGTTCGTACGCAAAAGTTATAGCCGGTTTATTTTAGAACAACTTTTTTTTCAAAGTATCAAAATTCAAATTTTAAAATTTTCCCTAAAAGTTGGTTGCGTGAGGTATATGCATGTTAAAGGATTTTGAAATTTAAAGTCTTTATCATTTTTGCTTTTTTAGATGTTTTTTACGCAAGGGGAAGGGTAGGCATGGGAGGAAAAAAAATATATGTTTACCTTTAGTCCGAGTTGGCCCTTGTCTCGGTTGGTATCTTCAAGCGAAACTGAAGGTCCCATTTAACCTGAAACTAAAGCTGGCTGGCACTAAACACGATCGTGACTGCTAAAGGCCTATTTTCGTATGTGTCCCTCCTTATGGTCTCTCGTCCATGTCGACACGGATCTTAATTCGATTTTACAAAAAAAAAATCCACTGTAGTCCACATTGTATATGTATGCATGGTTCAGATGAAAGCCGGCCTACTACTGGTCAAAGTTAGCCGTGCGAGTAGCCGTTCAGTCCGTTTGTGGCATACGAACACTCTCATGTGCCATCGCAATCTGCCTGTGAACGAGAGGCAACCAATAGCTCACACCATGGGCTGACTATTCCATGTCCCCTCGACCCATCTTCTCCCCTCCACGCATTAGCAGGTCTAAGTGTGACAAACGTGTGCCGTCTGAGGCAGTGACGACTGTGACTCCGGTTCATTTGTAGCTACAGGGCAAACCGTGAGGGCGTAAGCAGGACGACGTAATATTCTTCACACGGTTTCTGCTCCGGTGCTCCCCTCCCAAAATTAAACACAACAACAGTTGAGATTATTCGATACCCCTTCATTTGTAAGGGTGAGATGGTCTTTAATGATTATTAAGTCATAATTAATGAATAATTAAGTTGTATTTAGCCTTATACAAACCGTATATTCCAATTAAATATGTATGGATCTGTAAGGATATATCCATATACGTAAGAGTGCTGGACCTGTCCTTGTCGCTCACGTTAATGTGGCTCCCGGCGGTGGTGCCATGCCGAGACGGTGGTGGCCGATGCAGGTACGGTAAGCGGTGGTGGCAATCACGAGCAGTGGCAATCCCGCGGAGGCACACGTTGGCGATGGCGTCTAGGCACGTCAGTCGCTCCTGGGTTCAGGTTGGGTCGTTGTGATGTTAATGGCAGCCATGGCAGCCGTGCATCACCGTCGTGATCCTTTTGCACCTACACAAGTACAAATCGACATAAACGACCGGCTGTGGCGGACCACTCTCGTCGATGCTTCTTGAGCAGCCTGTTTCTTCGATGGGGAGCAATGGCTGGAAGAATCACATGGTTTATTCCAGTGGGGGAGACAGTGCGCTCAACCTGAAGCAGGCTAAAAAGGAGATCCCAAACCATTAATCTCGGGCGAATGGTTCTAGCGGGCTAAGTTTTTCTTTTTGAAAATTATAATTGGTCCGTAGCCATACGAGTAGATGTGTTGTATGTATATACGAAAGTATGGGCTGACATGGATCAAGGTGCGCAAACAAAGTTTAATCTACATTAATAATTTATTTAGGGTAAAAGACTGTTTTGCCCATTTTAAGTTTTGGGAGGGAAGAGTACCGGAGCATGGATCATAAGAACCGCAACGCGGGTGCCCATTCGGTTCTTATTTGTCTGCTCGATAACGATCACACGCACGCACATCGCATCTTACAACGCTGAACTAGACTTTATGTTTGATGGATTCCACTGAAAGATATTGTTTTGCTGGAAGTGTGCTATGCAGCGAATGTCAGAAACTAGGTAATTGTCATCGTTTAAAGTTACTAGTTGTTGATGTTATTGTGGGATTAACGCTAATTAATTGATTGTCTTCCTGTTAACCATTAAAAAAATTCTTCGACACCAGTATAAAGAGTATCAAAAGTAATGAAATTTACAACTAGGTATTTGGACCACCTAGCGAGGACTACAAACTAGTGCGAGCCGAAGGTGATGCCCTCCTCACTGCCCATCAACGGATCAGGGCAAAACTTATCGCAGTAAAGTTTGTTATAGTAGAAAGACATGATGTTGTCATGCTAAGACCCCAAAGGTCCAACACAGCAGAGTAGTAATCATCGCCAATGATGAGAATCATATACCGACCAGAAAGCACACCAACAAACACGGAAACCGAGCAGATCCTAGGAGACCAGCCGGGCACACAACTCCACGCACCACCGGAGCGAGGATAGGGTGGGATGCTAATATTTTGCCTTCAAGATGTAGCCGGCGTCTCAAAATCTCGAAGAAGAAACCAAAAAACAAGCTAAACAAACAACATGAACCCTCACGCCGGCGAGGGGCCATAGTATGTCACACCTCCAAGGTCCGAACAAAAGTTTTTTCCTCGTATCTCGGTCACTTTTACTTTTTTGAGCAATCATCAACGGCATCCCTAAATGCCGCCATCCGCCATTCCGCACGCAGAGCGGACCTACATCATCGCCAACGAGGGGGCAAAACCCGAGATGGGTTTTAGCTTCGCCACCTCACGATCGCATCTCTCTCCTAGCCTTAGGTACCGGTTCGAAAAAAGTAAAAAAAAATGTCTTCTTGTTACTAGGACATGCATGTATAATTCAGGTGAGATCATCCTTCTCTCGTAATTAGGCAAACAACCATGTCAAAGTTCGGGTGACTTATAACTAATATTTTTAGAATATGGATCCCATGATATATTTTTGTTGACATATAAGCTGAATAACGAGTCAAAGTTTTACCTCGAAATACGTAACTAATATAAAGGGAGTACAAAGAGTAGCTGCTCCACATGTGAACACCAAGATATTAGTATTTGTGTAACACCAAGAGATATTAGTCTAACTAGATGCATTCGTATCTAGACAAAGTTGAGAATACTAGTATGGACCGGAGAGAGTAGATATTTTCAGTAGTTTGGACAAACACAGGCTGGGCACGCTACAAACGTACATACACGTTTTGTGAATTTTGCACGCGGCCACATGTATCTCACATGTTGTGGCATTGCGTGGCGTACCTTCCGTTTTGCCACTACTCGCCCCCATCGTGTTCAGGAGATGAATCGCTCGAAGCTGCAAAGCACTCCCCTTCCTATAAATTTGGAGGACATCAGAGCATACATACACACCCCAAATCATCCATCCCAAAGCCCCAACACCTAGCAGAGTAGCAGCTATACTTCCTCATTGCAGGTCAGATATAGCAGGGAGCTAATCAGCAGAGCTCACATATACGGCTATAGCATTCGGCTTCACCGGTGGCCAGATGACTGCTGCCCGTCTCTTCTCCTTCTCATCTGTCGACCCGCTACTCCATTCGGCTTCACCGGTGGCTGGTAATGGCGGCCGCAACCGTGGGTTCTTTCGCCCTTCGTCGGTGATATGTCCCGGGCGGGAGCCAGCATCCCATGAGCCGTCCCATGATTTTGACTTCCAGGTGTGCATTTTGAGACATCATTTATATATCTATCTCTGGAAGTGCTAATGTATTGAAATACGTTACACCTCTCCAGTTATATTCCGTTTTCTTTTCTGAGAGAAACTTGTTCTTTGTGCAACACCAGGAGGGCCTGACGAGTGTGCAAGCTTTGTTGCGACAACACCCCAAGAGCAGCCGGGGCATGATGGCCATTGTTGATCACCTCAAGCGTCTCTGCATCGACCACTATTTCCATGATGAGATCGACACCGTCATCGACTCGTGTGTGAATCTCATCCATAGCGATGATCTGCTCGAGGCAACCCTTTCCATGAGGCTCCTGAGAGAAGCTGGATACTGTGTTTCAGCAGGTTAGTACAACACATTATTGACATGCTGGGTGACACAAGTGCACAACTCTAGGAAGGTTGAATACAATTTTCTCAATCTTTATGTCATATACTGTGTTGGTGGTGCAGTAAATTAGAGGATCCAAGTCCAATTTTAAAGCTCACTGTATGCTAGAGCACCTCTCTCGGACGACACTTTTCTCTCATTGTACGTTACATGCCTAAAGAAAATTATTCTTAACATGGCAGATGAGGTTCTTCAAAAGTTTGTTAATAGCAATGGTGATTTCAACCATGCCCATAGCAAAGACATTAGAGGGTTACTGAGCTTGCAAGATATGTCACACCTCAACGTGGGAGAGCCATTACTCTACAAGGCAAATGATTTCTCAAGCAAGCACCTCAGATTTGCAACTAAGCATTTGGAACCAAACCTGGCAAGGTATGTGACGCAGTCACTGGACCACCCCTACCATGTGAGCTTGAGGCAGTACAAGGCCAGACACCACCTGAGCTACCTACAGAGCTTGCCCACTAGGAACATTGCAATGGAGAAGCTGGCACTTGCAGAATTCCATGTGAACAAGGTGCAACATCAGAGAGAGATGCAAGAGGTTAAGAGGTACATATCTAATAATACAGTCCGTCATGATTAGTTTGGTGGAAAATAGAGAAACAACTCATTTTATGGTTAAGGAAAATGTTAAACAACTTTGCAAAATTCTAATAAATTTCGAAATGGGTTGCTAATTAATTAGTTGTATTGCTTATATATACATATTGTTAAAAGAGCGGTTATTTTAACTATGGAAACTTTATTTCGGTACAGATGGTGGACGAGTTTAGGATTGGCTCAAGAAATTCCTGCTGCAAGGGACCAAGTTCTGAAATGGTACATGTGGCCGATGACTGTCCTAGAGGGTTTATCCTTCTCTAGATACCGGATTGAGATCACAAAGATCATCTCACTCATCTACATTGTGGATGACATCTTTGATCTTGTTGCCACACAAGAGGAGCTTTCCCTCTTTAACGAGGCGATCAAAAGGTGAGCATGGATGTTCCCATAATTAATATGATTCATGCATGTTTGTATCACCATATAGTTACCTTCATTTGTAAATAAGTGACATCCTAAAAATGTACAATAAAGGATTCAAACTTCTATAACATTTACTTGTGATTTACCCAATTATATTAAGATTTTCCAAATAGAAGCAGTACCATTATATTTTTTATGAGAAATATTTTCATGTTATTAGTTTAATAAGCATGTAGTTATTTCATATCTATAGAAATTATATTGATAAAAATTGCATGTTGCTGACTCCCAATGCTCAAAATTGCATGGATTTGATAATAGGACAAAAGAGTCATGCATTAGTCAAGGCCTTATAGTTTATATATAAACATTGTTGGTATGTTAAAGTTTCACACTAAAATGAACATTTTCACAGGTGGGATCTTATAGCTGCTGATTCACTCCCAAGCTACATGACATCATGCTACAAGGCTCTTTACACCATCACTAATGATATCGCTGATATGGCGATAAAAGAGCATGGATCAAACCCTATCTATCATCTCAAGAAATCGGTATGTCTCCTGGAAAATCTCTTAATTTTTCTTCAATTTTATTTCGCCGCACAGGTTACTACAGTAATAGTATACGAACACATGCATTCCTAGTGCTAACTGTGGTAACAAAATTAGGAACAAAATGACACTACAGAAAACTCACGGCTTTTCTTATTTTTGTTGCAGTGGGGAAAATTATTTGATGGATTTATGATTGAGGGAAAATGGCTATCTAGTAATCAGATCCCTAGGTCAGAGGACTATCTAAGAAATGGCGTTGTCACCTCTGGAGCACCACTTGTATTTCTCCATCTTTTCTTCATGCTAGGACATGATTTAAATGAGGCCGACAATGATCACATCCCTCAGGTCGTTTCTTGCCCTGCAAAGATCATGAGACTCCGGGATGACATGGGCAGTGCTAAGGTCAGAACGCAGCAAAAAACTTCACTCTGTTTAGTAGTGTGGGAATGTGAATATGCACGCACACGCAAGAGCAGGCAGACATATAGCACAAGTAGAAATGATTCGATATGAGTTCTCTATTTAAAACTTGTATATGAGTTAATTTAATTCATATCTTGGTAGATGCAATTCATGTGGACAGTAACAAGAGGCTCATCTAATCATACCGTGATCTTTTATTTGTCGGTGCAGGATGAAGCACAAGAGGGGCTCGATGGATCGTACAAAGAGGTGTACCTAAGGGAGAACCCTCATGGTGATGTAGAGGAGCACATGATGCAGATGATCGCGGGTGAGTGGGAGGAACTCAACAGGGAGTGCTTTTCTAGGATGAACTCATCATTGTCGCCTAGCTTCGTTGGTGCGTCGCTCAACTTCGCGAGGATGGTTGGCATCATGTACGGCTACAACAACGATCAAAGGCTCCCTGCCCTCGAGGATTACACTAGGATGCTCCTCCTTTGAATAATGCATGGCATGGATTGCCAATACATTGTGTAATAGTCTTGTAAATATAGTGTATTCTTATAGAGTTGTTGTGTTGGTGGCAAACTGCATTGGGACCCCTCTCCCTAGTCGACATAATTTTTTTATTAGCCCATAGTATATTTGTCCATATTATCGTTGAAGGGGTCTTTGTTGATATTGCTCAAGGTATCCTAGTTGCTTGCTGTCTTTGCCTTTCGTCCCAATTGAGGTCCTGCGAGGATCCAGGAGATCCCCGTGCAAATGTTGATGGCAAGGATCTTGGTGTCGTACACATGTAATCTTCGTTTGTTGAAGGGTGCTTGCTGTCCCCCCCCCCCCCCCACCCACCCCCACCCACACAAACATATATTCATACTATATTTCTACTTTGTACTCCTACGCTTTCCTCAACAATTAGTAGATGCGTGTGAGCACATTATTTAGAGAATAAATCATAAATGAACCGGCAGGTCACTTGGTTGCACGCTAAAGTTATCTTCGACGGCTCCACCGTAGTCTGTCTCCGGGATGGTTGGCCACTGGACGAACTGCACCGTGAACCTCAGGTTCCTAAAGGGGAAAATATCTGAGATGGCGACTCCAGTTGAAGACAAACCATACTTTTCACACACACATGTATCTCACCGAGGCTCTTGATGTCTTGCGGGTGGGAGGTTTGAGTGATAATATAACTCAAATCCAAACATTACCCATGGTTAATTCTACGCTCCAGCGAGGACCATTCCCGCCTGTTCTTTTCCTGCCACAAACCTGCTTGTGTTTGGGTCAAAGTGGGAACCGTGGGCGCTGTTTTTTCTAATCAAGAATCATGATGTCTTCACAATTACTTCTGTTAAAGATTTGTGATGTATCAAAAATTTCTTAAAGAAACTACACAATATATTTTAATAAAATAGTTATATTGATCTATGAAGTTTGACGTAAATATGTTGTGCTATTTGAGAGAGAAACAAAATATTAGTTTGGATGAGTTTCATATTCACATACATTTGCTACGACTTGTTATCTTTGTGAAGGTCGCATGCTGTGAATTTTTTCTCTGTTGTTTTGGACATAGTATAATCTTGTACTACACACTTGTCCTTTTGTTGTACATTATTTGTCGTGATTTAGTAGTAAGCAAAATAATTCAAAAGTTAGTAGGTGTGTAGTTTTCATGGTGCTCAATCAAAAAACTTTCTCTTGGGGCATCAAACACCCTCTGATTGATAACCATATATATGTTGGCCACGCTCGCCCCTTTTTATTAAAAAGTAGTCGTTTATTATACACAAATCTTATGACATTTAAGTTATACACAAATCTTATATATGTTAGCCAGGGGCGGTCTCCTCCGTCCTCGACCCCGCTGCCCCAGCGTGCCTCTCCCCTGCCGCCGCCGCTGCCGGTGGGAGCCGACGGGCAAAGCCCACTCGGTGCCGGCGGCGGCGGATCCCCCTGGATCCCGTTCAGAAGATGGACGGTGGCGGGCGTCTTCATCCTGGCGGAATCTGCATCGACGGGCCGCTGCGATCTGGGCGACTCGGGATGGAGGCGGCGGTTCTCCGTGGTGGCGATCTGGTGGAGGAGGAGCTGGTGTTGGGATTTCGTTTGGAAGACCTAGATCGGCTCTCTGACTCTAATTGTTGGTGGGATCCTGGTGAGGCCATGGACCTCCTGGCCATGGTGGGCGCGAGCCAGAGCGGCAAAGTGTGGTTGTGGGGCGCGCAGCGAGATGGGTTCAATCTGGACCTTGATCCAATCTGGTACTTGTCGCTGGCGTTGTCTTGCTTTCTCCTTCGCTGTTCTGACCGGCGGCGTGGGGGCCTGCTGGTGTGCTTGAATAATGGAGGCGGTCCTAGGGTTCCTCTCGCGCGAAGATGAAGATCTGCTTGATGCTGGCCCTCGTGGATCTGGTCGGAATGGTGAGTTCTGGAAGGCTCCGCCGGCAAACTTCCATGGGCGAATAATGCCTGGAGATTGCCGGATTTGAGGGATTCGGTCGTGCGCACCCATATTTTACTCTGACCGTTTGGGCTCAGAGGGAGCGCTTTGAAGCTCTGTTGGCTGTTCATATCATGGGGCATGTTCTCGTTCCATGGTGCTGACGGAGAATATCATGGAGACCGGGTTCTGAGGACTGACAATGGTGGTTCGAGTCTGGGTGGTGATGAGGAATTGGCTTGGTGACTCGTGACTTGGAGCAGTGGTATGGAAGTGGGGGGCGACTGCACAGGAGATGTTCACAGTCCTACCTTTCAGGGTGAAAACCCAGGGTCTGACCTTAATTGGTTGTGCCTGGCAATGGCCTTGTTGAAGGTATTGTTTTGAGAGCGTGGACTTTATTCAGGGTGAAAACCTAAGATCTGTGATCGGGCGATGACGGTGTTTATGCACTGTTCCCTTCTTGAAGGTGTCGCTTTTGGAAAAGCTGGACTTCTGGTGCTGTCTTGGTGGTGGTAGTACTGTTGTTCCAACGAACTAGCATGATGGCCCTCGCAAATGCGAGGGCATTGCTTATGTAGTTACAAAATGTTAGTTATTTTCATATATATTCTTCAAATACGTTTTTCTCCTATTTATCTCTTTTGTTGCAAAGTACACGATGCTTTAGACCTCCATACACTTGTAAAAAGGTATAACTTTTAGCTCTATTTTTATATTAATATAACTTTATGTTTCTATGAAAATATGAAAAAGGAACACTTGCAAAATGAGGTAACTCACATTGCGATTCTCACTTACATATACAATTCAACCTTTCTTCTATAAAAACAACAATTTCCCAAGTCAATGATCATCCCAATCCAATGACCGACACGGCCTCAAGTTTTCGATTCTAGAAATTCGAAGCTATTTTATGTAATTCCTCCTACCACCCTTCAAAACAATTATTTATTAACTATAGTACTAATTGTCTACAAAACATAAGCTTGTAAGAGTAGTTTATCTTCCCTTTTTATAGGTTTCTAATAATGTATCTATATCATGGTGTGTATGCGGTAGAGACTGACATTTTTAATCATGTGTAACATGTGCTCATCATTTATATTTGATATATTAAGTAACATGTAGGAATAAAAGTATTTTATGTGTGAAATCCATATTATAATCTATTGATTGCATTTATCTAGCTAGAGTTACAAAGATCTACCCACTATGATGCGGTTCCGTACAACTGTCAAGATACAAGTGTGATCTAGACTTAAGTACTGCTACATTGCTCTACAAATATTGTCTATTTAGGAAAAGCTACATAATTTAAGGTCCATTTTTTATTAATAAAAATGATCCATGTTGTTATAATATATATTTTAAAAAAAATTCTAGCATCACTCTCTACATTATATTCTAATTTTTTCTATATTGTGTTCTTTTTTTGATTTATTCACATAAGTATGGCCAACTTCGTAAAACATGATTAAACATGGGAACACATATCATACTTTCAGATGTCACCTCTACCCTTTCCTATTTTATTACGGTTTTCTTTGTACTGGTTCTTATTATACATTCTTACGCAAACTATTAAACCCTAATGCCTTGTTCTCGATTTGTTTGTTCTATTGTTTGCGTTAGGCATATTGAAAACATGTGTTTTAGTGCAGTGACAAACATTTATATAAGTTGAATTGTGTGGAAGTTGCAAAAATATTCTATTCTTTCTCTGATAATTGTCATAGCTTGTTATTTCTGATGATGGTCATGTTATTTTACATTGGCATATTTTTAATAAAATTAAATAATTATTTGCATAGTTGACATGAATTGATTCTTCTAATATTTTTGTTAGTTCTTCCAAAATTCACCAATGTGCTATGTTAACATAGTGGTTCGCTTTATTTTTCCATCATAGTTGCACAATTATCATTTAACTTAGAACATGATACAATAGAAGAAAATCTCGAGGGAACACATTCAAACTTTTGTGGAAATGTTCTACCGAAGTGATTTATGGGTGTAAAGACACTGGTTGTTGTCAATGGGTAGGTGATCAACATCTTCTAAAGCAAAACTAAAATCATAAAATTCCATTCTGCTCGTAATATTTCTCTATCATGTTCCTCTAAATCTGGTGTTATTTTTCTCCAAGGTAAAATACTATTCATAAAATACTGGTGTTATAATCTTCGGTAATTGCTACTTATTGACTTACTAAGAAATAATTATCTCTAAGTTGATACCGAGAACCATCCAATGTGATCACCAAAATTCCTGCTAGTACAAGGTATAAGGGATAAGAAAATCATCATGATCAGATGTCTGCCAACATATATAGCTTAACAAATAATTATTTCTAAGTCGTTAGTGAGTTGCTAAAGTTCTCTTTTCTTGTAAATTCGTTTATCTTTGTTGTTTTTAATAAACACTAATTGATTAAATGACAATAAGATTAATGTTAAGTTAAAAGTAGCATTTTATTTTAAACTTTACGGTTAGATTTTAGATTTTAATCCCATCCAAGAATTTTATATGATGAAAATGGATTTGTTGTATTTGATATATTATCTTGAGATTCGCATAGAGAGCGAGGTGTCTTCTTTATTCACCTAATAAAATATGAAAATGTTATTAGTATTGTGAACTTGTGACTGATAATCTTGATTAGCGGCCGGTGATCAAATTAATGTTTAGATTTTGATTTTAGCTTAGATCGTCAATACGACTGGTTGGTGTTGTTGATGTGTATGTCGTGTTTCGACAGGTTGTTGTCATTATTTACTATTCATGTTAGAAGAATCTTCTGAAGTACTTTTATACGTGTCATTTCCCCGGATGGCTAGACCGCATTCGTAAGTACGTTATTCATTGTTGTAAATTTGCTTCCCTTTTTTTTTTACCTGTGCTTCAGGTTTTCTTGTTGGGTATGTAAGGTAGATGGACTCTTCTTTTTTCTATTTGAGCACTCGGATAGGCACCCTATGTGGGCAACGTACCTGGTTCGGACCGTCTCAAACTATTTCTTGTCTTTTCTATTTACCTTGTGCGTGTCAGGGTGTCCCTCTAAAAAGAAACAAATTGTACGCGTGGGACGTGGAACTTTTTCCTGCTTTGCTCCTATTTCCTACTTGCTATGTACGTGTCAGCAACTCATGTTACGGTCCAGTCTTTTTTTTTCTCAAGGTGGAACCTTTTTACCTGTGTTTCCCACTTGCCATGTACGTGTCAGCTTTGTATTTTATATGTACGCTACTGATGTTACGTAATATCTTTTTATTTTTTAATCTCGACCGATAAGTTTTAGATCTAATAGTTAAAAATAATTTAGATGATGTGGATCGACGTGGTGTCTTCTAAGAACACCTTATATTGTTTTTATTATATAATAGAATAGATGGATCACCGTAGCGAGACTTTTTTTTTTTTTTTTGGCTGTGTGTATCCGTATGGCCACTAGGACAATCAGAGGTGGACTTACCGTCTGGTCACCCTGGGCACATGCCCGGGCTCAACGCCACCGCTTAAAAGAGCTACGGTGAGCTCCGTAGTGGTTTTAGTCACTACAGAAGATAGAATTAGCATTCCTAATCCTAGCTGACCAATTCGCTCGTTTCTTTGACCAGTCTAAACCTTTTCCATAGCAGGACTTGCGTTGACATTGAGATACTTTGATTTCACTCCTACTTGCTATTTGGGCCAGCTTCTTTAGGTTCACAAAACCAGAAATCAGCTTGAGGTTACCTTCATGAACAGATCGATCTCATTAGCCTGTTCGATCTTCTCACTCTTGACCTGTAACCGTGAGACGCTGAGACTGACGGGACGACCGACGACTGTGTGTAGCGTGTCTTGGAGAGATGGTGCGAGGCCGTGGCTCCCGTCAGGCTGCGACTCTGCCGCGAGGTAGCAATCGTGCGGAAACGCAAGCCATAAGGCGGCGGCCAGAGTTTCGGCCGGCACCGGCCTCAAGCAACAACGGAGTGAGTTTTTGTGTAATCTACCGGTAAATTTTGCAATTAAAAGTCGGTAGTAGCGGTTTCAGTTTTGACTTTAAATTCAGACTTTGGGAGTTTTTTGGTTATATTGGTAGACCAAATTAAGACTTGTCTGTACCCATGCTCCGGAAAATCACTAGGTCCGCCACCGAGAGCAATGCGTTGTTGCAGAGACTGGGTGTAATTGGTATCTTCTGATATTAGTATATGCTACTTTCCAAAAAAAAATGATATTTAAAAAGCTATGGACGTGCCAAGGACATCTGAAATTTTTATTGCTCGTAGTATTGTAAGTTATTTGACTTCACGAACGCCAACGTCGAAGGAGCGAGCCTAGCGAAAATGCCGCCTCCACGTAACAAATGTGCCGTCTGAGGCTGCTAGCTAGACAAACTGAGCAACCATGTCTCGGCAGTCAAGCTAAACCATACATATTTTTCACATGTAAACCTCTTTTAGTTTTTAGTTACATGCACCTTTCTGCTGGGCAGCACGTCACCAGGTATACATGTGGCGAAAATATAGATCAGCTGCCCCATCGCCACTTGAGACCTGAGTTGACGGTTGACAGCGTCCGCCCCGTCGCCACTTGACACCTGAGTTCATGGTTGACGACGGCCGCCCCATCGCGGAAACACTCTGCTTCCCGTGTTAGATATGGCCAGTAAAGAGAGGATACGAAGCAACCAATAGAACGGGAGATATCCTTATCCTCACTTCAAATGTTCTTTCCCCCAATGGGATCCCTCTTTCTACATAGCCCGGTATGAAGATGCTACTCAAGCTCAGAAATCAATCCAAAATATGTGATCGGAAGAATCTCGAAATAGCCTTTCATCCCATCTTATAAATAAAGCAACCACCAAGGTTAGACAAAGTTTCGGTGATATATACTCAAAATTGCCACATAGTTTCACATCCAAATTGTTAGCGTCCACTTGGCTTAGTCCAGCACTCAGTTTACGTTCCAGAGGTTTATGCGACACAGCCTAACAATAAGAAGAGAGTCCAGTCCATCCCAAAAGCCCGGACCGAAAGGAGGAATGAATCTCTCTCTTATAAGCTGGGTGTAGCCTCCTTCTATAGACGAGATGGGACTAAACTCAAACAGCTTCACCAGTCAACAAGCCCCTAACACAAATTCTACCGTCTCTCTGGTCGTCCACAAGTAATTTTCGTTTATTGAAGAGAGGGCAGGCTGTCTTCTTGTATCCGGTCTCGTATGTCTACCGTCTTTGCACTTTCCCGTATACATGAGCAGATGCCTTAAACAACAAATAAGAAAGGGACCGGCCAACCGGTCACTTGGCGGCACTGAAGATGCTAGTGTCATGTCACGTAGGGATGACAATGGGGCCCCGAAATCCGCAAACCCGACGGGTACCTGCCTTAAACAGGGAGGGTTTTGGTAAAAAATTAGACCCGCCAAGTCTAATGGGGCGGGTTTGGGGATGGCAAACCCGTACCCGCAGACCACACGTCCCACGCGACCACGCACGCACACAACAAACATCACATGCACGCGATGAAATATGGAGTCCTAGAGACAACACACGCATGCACGCGTCCATTTTCACCAACCCCATCCCAATATCCCAGCGTTTTCTTCCCACGTGCGCCAGCGTCGCTCCCGTCACACGCGCTGGCGGGTACCCGTTAGGGCCCTGAACTCAGCCGGGTCACGGGTCTGATAAAAAATTATACCCGACTAACTAAACGGGACGGGTATGGGGGTGACGAACCCGTCCCTGAACCCGGCGGGTGCCATCCCTCATGTGGCTCCACTGCTGTCGCTCTCCCGAATAGTTTGCCGTGAAACGAACTCGTCCCCTTTTCAAGCTGCAGCCACACATCTGCTACCCGTCTGTTCCACAATTTAAGTCTTTTTTAGCAACTGTTTCTATACCTCGATCGTCGCATGCTATAAAATTGAAGCCACTGATAGCACCATCCTTTTCAGTTTTCACACAGTCCGTCATGTTTCCGTGTAAGGATGACAGTCGCATGCCTTACTTGGCCACTAGCTACTACAGTACGATGTGACCGTGACTATTCAATGGCTCCCTCGACCACGCGCCAGATCGAGACGTTCACGTGTCATGTGACCGTGACTGCATTGCATGTGCCTACATAGGAGGGCATCAAACCAAGATACAATATTTTTTTTTGCTTTTTGAAATGGGAAACATAGCCCCGTCCTCTGCATCAATCGATGCACACAGCCTATTTATTGCAAAGTTTTAGATATTCAAAGATTACAACTTATGGGTCACATAGAGTGTACATAAAAATCAACCAGCGGAAAAAAAGAAATAAGTGTCGCCTATTGATCGTTGGAGATGATTAGAAAGCCGCCATCGACCCAGGTTGTAGATATCCCGTGCGACCGTCTCCAGACGGGTGCACCCAGAATTCATAGGCGCATGTTGCGCTTCTAGTAGCAGAAAGGATCACTCGTGGATCCAGTGGGTAGCCATAAGAATAACCTGTAAAAAATGAGCAGTTCCATACTTGTTAAAAATAACATCATTTCGGCAATTCCATATGGCCCAAACCGAAGCACAAGCTCCCACTCGGATTTGTGCTTTTGTTTTCTTATCTACTCCATTCAACCAGTTTCCTAACATATTTGTGACATTTGTTGGAGGAGTAATAGCAAAAGTAAACTGAATCACTCTCCAAACAAGACGAGCAAAGGGATAATCAAAAAACAAGTGATTTATAGATTTCTCGGAATCACAAAAAGCACATTTCTTACGACCTTTCCATTGGCGTTTCATTAGATTATCTTTTGTTAGAATAACTTTCTTATATAAGAACCACATGAAGATCTCTATCTTCAATGGTACCTTCAATTTCCAAATATATTTTCGCAAGAACACCGTGTGGTCATTTAACAAATCAGCATACATAGATCTGGCGGTAAAACTCCCTGATTGAGTTAACTTCCATATGAATCTATCTTTCTCATTTGTTAAGTTTATGGCCATTAAACGCTGAACTAGAAGTATCCACGCATCCCATTTAGCTCCCGTTAAAACCCTTCTAAATTCTATATTTAAAGGATTTTGAGATAAAATGTCGGTAACCAAAACGTTTTTTGGGCGCACCACATTATATACGAGTGGGTACTGATTTGACAACGGTTCTTCCCCCAATCATGTGTCTTCCCAAAAACGTGTTAATTGCCCATTACCAATAAAAAAGACCCTCTTTGAAAAAAATCATTTTTAACCCTCATCAAACCCTTCCAAAATTGAGAATCAGTGGATTTGCTGTCACTTGTGACAACGTATTATTTTTGTGATACTTATTATGCAATAGTTCCTGCCATACACCCTCTTCATTGAGGATCTTAAAAAGTTATTTGCTTAAAAGGCATCTATTTTTTTATATCAAGTACCTCAATTCCTACCCCCGATCTTTTGGTCTACAAATGATATTCCACTTTGTTAGACAATATTTTTGTTTATGTTGATCACTCTGCCAAAAGAAGTGTGCCCGATAGAAATCTAACCTTTTCAATAGCTCTTTGGGTATTTCTAAAAAGGACAACATAAACATTGGTAGACTCGTAAGAACAGAGTTAATAAGGATTACCCTATCCCCGTATGAGAGAAGCTTCCCTTGCCAGCATCCAAGTTTCTTTTCAAACCGGTTTTCTACTGGGTTCCATTCTTTATTTAATACTTTTCCATAATGGATTGGGATACCTAAGTATCAAAAAGGTAAAGAACCAGCCTCACAGCCGGAAATCTGTTTGTACTGCTCCTCTCTCTCCTTTGCCTTTCCAAAACAGAAAATTTCACTTTTGTGAAAGTTTATTTTCAGACTACATAGTTTCTCAAAGATGGATAATATTAATTTCATGTTAACTGCCTTCTCTAGGTCATGTTCCATAAAAAGAATAGTATCATCGGCATACTGCAGAATGGATACACCTCCCTCAACTAAATGAGGGATCAGGCCTCCCACTTTACCATCCTCTTTTTCCCCCTCAATAAGAACGGCTAACATATCTGCAACAATATTAAAAAGCAACAGAGATAGAGGATCTCGTTGTCGGAGACCCTTTCTTGTTTGGAAATAGTGTCCAATGTCGTCATTAACACGTATTCCAATGGGCCCTCCCTGAACATAATTTGTAATAAGATCGCACCACTTTTGATCAAATCCTTTCATCCGAAGAATATGCTGCAAAACTGTCCATTTTACTTTGTCATATGCTTTCTCAAAGTCGATTTTAAACAAAACTCCATCCATTTTTTCCCTATGAAGCTCATGGATGGTCTGATGCAAGACCACTACACGCTCTAGGATATGCCGACCTGCCGTTTGTGTGGGTCTAATGACTTTGTGCGTTATCTCCGTGATGCGGTTTGTTCCAACTTTCGTAAAAAGTTTAAAACTCACATTTAGAAGACAGATGTGTCTATATTATTGTATTTGAATGGCGTTCTTTTTTTTAGATTTGGAGTATGTACTCTCTCCGTTTCAAAATATAAGATGTTTTAGCTTTTTAAAGGGAGTGTATCTAGACCCTTTTTAGTATGTAGGTTCATTTAGATTTGGAGTGAACCTCACACTAAAATTGGTCTAGATACACTCCTTTCACAAAGCTAAAACATCTAATACTTTGAAACGGAGGGAGTACATATTTGTCCGATCGACGACGATGACGATGACCATACGTATGCACATCGTGCGTGTACAAGCTAAGAAATGTATGATTCATGTCGGGGGATAACCCGGGTAGGATAAGCCAGGCCAGTCAGACTGGCTCCAAAAGAGATAGGCCGCACGACCACCAGGCAAGCAAAGCAATAACCGGCTAAAGTACTCTAGCCGGGCCAACACCAAGTGAAAGTGCATGTGTGCCCGCATGTGTGGTTTTGGTAATTAATGATAATCTTTATGAAATTATGTTTGCATTGAATTTTACTTGTAGGATTTGTCCATAGGCAATGCTTGAACCATATGTTGGCTTGAAGGTTGGGAGAAGAAGGAAGTAGAGAATATCAAGTGTTGACCAAGGTTTTAATGAGTGATTCGGAGATTGGTCAAGTAAGAGTTAGGCCTATAGCAAGTGTGTCTTGAAAAATAAAGTTGGAGTGATATCTCTTATGTACCTTCAAGACACCAACATAATGAAGAAAGAAGAAATCATATGCAAGTTCAAGATGAGTCATCTCGAAGAGATCATTTGCTTGAAGCTTGCCATCCTATGGTGATCATGGATATGGGAAGATGATATGCCCAAAAGAGAAGCTCTACCATAGTGGAGTATGGGGAGCAATTTGCAAGTCTTCCCCAAGCTAGCGCAACCAATCAAGAAAGGTGTTCCATCTTGAGGTGGAGAAGATTGTCATCATCAAGCTCAAGTGGAATATGCGCAAGGCAAAGGTATGGTCTTGATAGGGTTTCCTTCTTACCGGTCTCGTTGTGCTAGTTGGAGAGACCGGTTTGTAGGATAGATAACCGTTCTATCAAGAGGGGCTCTCGAGTGAGTAACTTGATCATATCCTTCGGAGCGAGAGCTCAAACCTTTGCATTCCTGGCATCATCTTTCTTGGTTGTTATTTGGATCTTATCCATGTGAGGTCCTAGAGATTGTGGTAATATTCATAACAAGCTCTAGTTCATCAAAAATGGATTTCCCCTTATACCTTATTGTGTTTTTGATCTTGGAGGTTTTTCCGGTTTCTCACCAAGAGAGGTATCTCACATCATAATACATGAAATGTTCTCTCTTGGTGGTATCCAATATTTTTGTTGGGTAGCTCTTATCACCCCCTTTCCAACAAAATTGGTTTCGGGTCAATCGGAGTCTGGATGCAAATGTTATGATCGTTATAGTTTTGTTGTTTCCATCAGTTTTGTCTCTGGCAGGTTTTTCAGACCGGAGTATCCGGTGTGCAGACACCGGAGTCTTCGGTGTGGTCCGGAGTTTCCCCACAAGTCTCCGGGGTGGATCAAAGTTGAAGACCTGGGTCAGCTAGATTGGTGGTCCGGAGCAAGGTCCGGAGACTGACCGGAGTCTCTGATCCAAGCCTCCTACCGGAGTCTCCGGTGTGGTTGGACCAGAGTCTCCAGTCCACTTGGCTCTCAGAAGGGCTGGAACAATCAGTATGCTGGTTCGGAGATGGGCCGGAATCTCCGGTGTAGACCAGAGTCTCCGGTGTGCAGGACGGAGTCTCCGGTCTGACTTTTCTCCAACGGTCAGAAAACGGTCAGAATTTGTGGGGGTTATAAATAGACGACCCCTTCTTCCATCTCGAGCCGCTTGTTCCAGAAACTGAAGAACACCATTTTAGATCCACCAAAACTCCAAGATCTCTTCATCCAACCACCCAAACTTGCCGATCTTCAGGGAATCGAAGGAGGAGGCCTTGATCTACAGCTTCACCAAGAGATATCTTTATTTCCCCCTCATTCACTTGAGGGCCTCTTGCTCTAGGGTTTCATTGGAAACCCTAAGCCTTGTTTTGATTTGAATTGATTCTTACAAGCTTGTCTTTGATTGTTTGACAACTTGCTTGTATTCGGGAGCCTCCAATTAAGTTGTGGATGTGTGCCTCAAACTTGTTGTAAAGGTGCCGGCTACCACCTTGAAGGTTGCCGATAGTGGAAGGGTGGATCGATCCCATTGGGGTGAGATTCATCGGAGAATAAGGGAGGCCTTTTGTGGCGTTGGTGGTTTGATACCACCCCCTCTCCAAACGAGACGTACTCCATTGTTGGGAGGAACTCGGTAATAATCATCATCACCGCGTGCCTCGGTTATCTCTATACCCGAGCTCTTAGTTATGCACCTTACTGTGTGATAGCCTTCGTGCTTGAAGTCTATATCTTGCTATCATATAGTTGGTTGTCTTGCTTAGCATAAGTCGTTGGTGCACATAGGTGAACCCTAGTTGTTCTAGGTTTTGTGCTTGACAAAGTAAATGCTAGTTTAATTCCGCCTTTGTTAAGCCCATCTCGGAAAAGTTTTTAAACCGCCTATTCACCCCCCTCTAGGCTACATTTGTATCCTTTCACCAAGCAACATTGGCTAGCTCGTCTAGCCGGCCAACCAAAGAAGCAGGTCGGGTGGCCAGCTCCATCCGGCAGCCTCGGATTCAGTGGGGGGGGGATATGGAGTGCATGACGCCATGTTAGAGCACGCCTCCGGATCCCACAAAACCAAATAGTGGACTGCGGTGCCGCCCCACACAGCACTACTGGACAACTGTAAAGTGGGACAAAGATGGAAGTTGAACGTTGCCCTGAGGGTAAAGCGCTGCTGTCTGGCGGCTGAGCACTGGCTCTATCGCTGGGCACTGTAGCATTGTCACAAAGACGGTCGTGATGACCACGACACTAGGGACACTACAAGGAATCTGGTCTATTGCAACAATAATTATTGCAATGGATAGTTTTCGTTGCAATAGAATGCAATATTGCCATGAAATTCTTGTTTGTGGCAATAGGCTCCAAATGTTGCCACAATTTAGTTTTGTCGCCGTAACTACCTTTTTGTCGCAATACATGACGTGTATTGCAACAAAACACCTTGGCATTGTAATATGGTGGTCCTATTGCAACAATTTCGCGTTGTCGCGAGAAATTGTCACCTTGTTGCAATAGAGACTAGCTAATGCAACAAAAGCAAAATATTGTGGTAATATTTTGAAATATATTGCAACATTTTCCCATGTTGCGCTAAGTATTCATATTGCAATAAACTGCTTATATTGCAACAAAATACTTATTTGTCGTAATAGCGGTTTTTTGCCTTAACCTTATTGTGTTTGGATAATTATTGCATATTGCGACAAGTTATGTATCCATGGTAATATGTATAAGGTATTGCAACAATCTTGATTTTTCCCATTGTTTATAATTTTTAAATCGTAATTAAAATGATACAATTAGAAAATAACCATAGGTCATTTTATTACAGAAAAACCATAGGTTGCCTTAACCTCATTGTGTTGCAATAATTATTACATATTGTGATAATTTATGTATCCATGGTAATATGTATAAGGTATTGCATCAATCTTGATTTTCCCATTGTTTATAATTTTTAAATCGCGATCTGATTAAAATGATGCAATTAGAAAATAACCATAGGTCATTTTATTACAGAAACCATAGGTTGTCTGATTACTTTTCCTTTTATTATGAGGCCAAGCTGAGGGCTCTCGCCTCGCTGCCGCCTGCGTCAAGTGCACTCGACTCGCCGACACCGATGCCGACGTGGACCTAGCTGACCTCAACGCTAAGCTTCTCTGAGATCTTGTTGTTCGCTAGTGCGGTGGCTAGCGACATGCACCGCGCCGCAAGTGATGGCCTTGCCAGATGCCGGTGGTGGCGATCAGAACGACTATGCCACCCGACATCCCTCTGCTCCCTGTCTCGCCCGAATGCATCACCATGTACTTAGATAGTGAAGGGTTTCGCAGCATAGTAAATCAAAATTTTCTACGGAAGCGAACGGAGGGAAAGCCAAGATCTAATCTAGGAGATGCAGACAACGAGAGAGATTGGATTAGATCTTCATACCCTTGAAGATTCGCTGACAGCGTTAAATCGGAACGTGGGTGATGTAGTCGTACTCGCTTCTCCTCCTCGCGATCCGATCCGATCTAGCACCACAAGTGACGGTGCCTCCGTGAGATGCACACGTGTAGCACCTCGACGTCTCCTCCTTCCTCGGACCAGCAAGTATGGTGGAGAGATGGATTGGATCTACAACACGACGGCGTGGTGTATATGGTGGAGAATTTCTGCTGCAGGGCTTCGCCTACAAACAGTCGGGAGGGAGAGAGGAAGGCAGCAGGGCTACTAGGGTTTGGAGGAAGGTGTAGGGGGGAGGGGGCGCACCAGCCCTCTTTATATAGAGGGGAGGGCGGCCAGCCCTAGCCCCTCCTCCAAGCCTATCTCTAGTTTAAACGATTTAAACTCTCCTTATCTAGAAATTCTATCCCGAGATTTAAACGAGTCAAATCTCTCTAGAATCGGCTGGGCCCTATGGGGCCTTGTGCCCTGGCCCAATGCGCCAGGACACTCCCTCATAGGCCCATGCCCCTCCCGGAAGGTGGGACCACGTTGGCCCCCTTCCGGAAGGTTCTAAAGCTTCCGTACAATACCGATTAACCGGAACAATTCGAACTCCAAAACTGCCTTTGCCTTATATGAATCTTATTCTCCGGACCATTCCGGAACCTCTCGTGATATCCTGGATCCCATCCGAGACTCCGAACAAAAATTCATAAACCAATTATCCAATCTATCCTAGCGTCGAGACACGTTAAGTGTGTGACCCTGCGGGTTCGAGAATATGCAGACATGATCTTCTATCAATAATCAACAGCGGGTGCAGGCACCCATATTGACTCCCACACATTCACCGATGATCATATCGGATGAACCACGATGCCAGGATTCAATCAATCCCATATGTATATTCCCTTCGTCTCGCGATATTTTACTTGCCCGAGATTCGATCGTCGGTACCATCATACCTAGTTCAATCTCGTTCACAGCAAGTACTTTACTCGTTCCGTAATCCGATATCACTTTGTGATTAACTCCTTAACCACATGCTTGCAAGCGGTGTTGATATCGATTACCGAGTGGGCCCGAAGTATATCTCCGACTTGGGAGGACAAATCCCATCTCGATACATACAACCCAACAGATACTTTCCGATCACCGAGAGACACCTTTATGATCACCCTCTCATAGGATGACGTTTGATGACCTCAAAGCTTTCTTCCGATACCGTGGAGTTGTATTATCTCATGGTCTAAGGAATACAATATTTGACATAGGAAAAGCTTCAAAAGATGAACACAATGATACGATCTAATTGCTTCGCTTAGTTTGGTCATCCACCATATCATTCTCCCAATGATATGATCTCATTATCAATTGACAACTCATGTCTATGGTTAGGAAACCTTAACCATCATTGATCAATGAGCTAGTCCATAGAGGTGTACCAGGGACACGGTGTTGTTCACAAACCACACAAGTATTAATGTTTCCGCTTAATACAATTCTAGCATGGAATATAAACTTTATCATGAACAAGAATTATAATAATAACATCTTTATTATTGCCTCTAGGGCATAATTCCAACAGTCTCCCACTTGCACTAGAGTCAATAATCTAGTTTACATTTGGCAACAATCTCACACCCATGGCACTGAGGTGCTGATCATGTTTTACACGTGGAAGAGGTTTAGTCAATGGATCTGCGACATTCAGATCTGTATGTACTTTGCTGATCTTCAGATATCCATCTGCTATATAATCTCGGATTATATGAAACTTGCGGTTGATATGCTTGGTCTTTGGATGATATCTTGGTTCCTTAGCGAGTGCTATGGCGCCAGCGTTGTCACACAATATCTCTAGTGGGTCCAATGCACTTGGAACCACGCCAAGCTCAGTGATGAAGTTTCTGATCCAAACTCCTTCACTTGACGCTTGCGCAGTCATGTATTCCCCTTCTCGTAGATCCCGATCACGCTTTGCTTGCAGCTTCTCCGACTCCAGCTCCTCCATTCAAAATATACACGTATCACGTCTGAGATTTAGAATCATCCTTGTCTGTCGAAACTAGCATCGACGTAACCTTTTCTGACAGCTGTTCATCACCCCATAGACTAAGAACATTTCTTTAGTCCTATTCAGTACCTTAGGATGTTCTTCACGGCTGTCGATGTTCACTCTGGATCACTTTGATATCTTTCGTCAAACTAAGAGCATTGGACACATCCGGTCTAGTACGACATGGCATACATGATGGAACCTATGGCGAGGCATAAGGCACTTTGCTCATAGCTTCCTATCATTTACCGTGGTGGACATCGAGCCTTGCTCAATATCTTACGACAACATAGGCCTTTGAACCTTTCAATGCCTTATCCATTCTGAACCTTTTCGAACTTTGTCTAGGTATGTACTCGGCTTAAAGCTATCAGCGTCTTTGTCTATCTCTATAGATTTTGATGCCCAATATATAAGCAGCTTCACCTAGGTCTTTCATTGAAAAACACTTGTTCAAATAACTCTTCACATCGTTAAGCATGTTGATGTCATTTCCAATAATCAATATGTCATCCACATATAGTACCGAAATGTCACCGAGCTCCCACTCACTTTCTTGTAGATGCAAGCTTGTAGCAATTTGGAACAAATCCAAAGCTCTTGATCACCGATCAAAGCGAAGGTTCCAACTCCGAGATGCTTGCTTGATCCATAAATGGAACGCTGAAGTTTGCATACTTTATCAGCATCCTTAGGATCGACAAAACCTTCGGGTTGCATCATATACAACTCTTCATCAATGTTGCCATTGAGGAAAGCAGTCTTGACATCCATTTGCCATATTTCATAATCATGAAACGCAGCAATTGCTAATAAAATCCGAATGCACTTAAACATAGCTACGGGAGAGAAACTCTCATCGTAGTCAACACCTTGAACTTGTCGAAAACCTTTCGCAACAAGCCGTGCTTTATAGACGGTAACATTACCATCCGCGTCCGTTTTCTTCTTGAAGATCCATTTGCACTCAACGTCCTTTCGATTGCTAGGAGGGTCCACCAAAGTCCATACTTGGTTTTCGCTCATGGATCCCAATTGGATTTCATGGCTTCTAGCCATTTCTCGAGTCTGGCTCATCATCGCTTCCTCATAGTTCGTAGGTTCACTGTCTTCTACTAACAAGACAGTCAAGACAGGGTTGCCGTACCACTCAGGAGGGGCACGCGACCTTGTCGACCTGCGATGTTCAGCAGCAACATCGTCCAAAGCTTCATGATCCTTATCATTAGCTTCCTCTATTGTTGGTGCGGTGACCTTTGGAACAATTTCAGGTGCTGTGCTACTCTCCAATTCAAGAGAAGGTTCAATAACCTCGTCTAGCTCTACTTTCCTCCCACTCACTTCTTTAGAGAAACTTCTTCTCAAGAAAGGAACCGTTCTTCGACAAACACTTTGCCTTCGGTTACGTGATAGAAGGTATACCCAATAGTTTCCTTAGGGTATCCTATGAAGACGCATTTCTCGCTTTGGGTTCGAGCTTGTCCGACATCAACTTCTTGGCGTAAGCTTGCATACCCAAACTTTAAGAAATGACAACTTAGGTTTAGCACCAAACCACAGTTCATACGGTGTCGTCTCAACGGATTTAGATGGAGCCCTATTTAAAGTGAATGCAGCGGTTTCTAATGCATAACCCCAAAATGATAACGGCAAATCAGTAAGAGACATCATCGATCGGACCATATCTAATAGGGTTCGATTCTGGCGTTCAGACACACCATTGCGTTGTGGTGTTCCGGGTGGCGTGAGTTGTGAAACGATTCCACTTGCTTTGAGATGCGTGAGAAAATCATAACTCAAATATTCGCCCCCACGATCGGATCGTAGAAACTTAATCTTTTTGTTACGATGGTTCTCTACTTCATTCTGAAATTCCTTGAACTTTTCAAATGTTTCAGATTTATGTTTCATTAAATAGATATACCCATATCTACTTAAGTCATCGGTAAAAGTGAGAAAATAGCGATATCCACCGCGCGTCGAAACACTCATCGGTCCGCATACATCGGTATGTATGATTTCCAACAAGTCCGTTGCTCGCTCCATCATACCGGAGAACGGGGTTTTGATCATCTTGCCCATGAGGCATGGTTCGCATGTGTCAAATGATTCAAAATCAAGAGACTCCAAAAGTCCATCAGAATGGAGTTTCTTCATGCGCTTTACACCAATATGACCTAGACGACAGTGCCACAAATAAGTAGTATTATCACTATCTACTTTGCATCTCTTTGCCTCAATGTTATGGATGTGTGTTTCATCCCTTTCGAGATTTAGAAGAAATAAACCATTCACAATAGGTGCATGACCATAAAAGATGTTACTCATATAAATAGAACAACCATTATTCTCCAATTTAAATGAATAACCGTCTTGCAATAAACACGATCCAGAAATAATGTTCATGCTCAACGCAGGCACATAATAACATTTATTAAGGTTTAAAACTAATCCCGAAGGTAAAACTAAGGAGAGCGTGCTGATGGCCATCACATCAACTCTTGATCCGTTGCCAACGCGCATCGTCACCTCATCCCTCATAGCCGTCTATTCCGTAGCTCTGTTTGAGTTACAAATATTAGCAACCGAACCGTATCAAATACCGTGCACTACAACGAGGGCTAGTAAGGAAAACATCAATAACATGTATATCAAATATACCTTTGATGGTGCCAGCCTTCTTGTCCGCTAAGTACTTTGACGATGCGCTTCGAGGACCCTTGTCCTTGCAATAGAAGCACTCAGTGTCTGGCTTAGGACCAGACTTGAGCTTCTTCTCAGCAGGGGCAACGCGCTTGCCGCCACCTTTCTTTAAGGGCTTCTTTGCACCTTTACCTTTCTTAAAGGAGGGCTTGTTGACCATCAACACATGATTATCTTTCTTGATGTCCACCTCCGCAGCCTTCAGCTTTGCGAAGAGCTCGGTGATCGTATCAGTGGAACCAATCTGATTATGAGTCACTACAAAACTTTTGTAGCTGGGAGGGAGTGATTGCAGAACCCTGTCAATCTTGAGCTCCTCTGGAATCTTGCAGTCCAGTTGCTCAAGGCGTTGAGTGTAGCCCGACATCTTAATGGCGTGCTCACTAACGGAACTCCCTTCCTCCATCTTGCAGTTAAAGAACTTCTCAGAGATCTCATATCTCTCGAACGCCCTGAGTCTGAAACATGGTTTTCAGCTCCTCGAGAATCTCAAAGGGCCCGGGATAGTTTTCAAAACGATTTTGAAGTTCCGGTTCCATAGCAAACAACATGGTGCTCTTAATCACACCATAATCATCTTTGTGTGACTGATAGACAGCTTTCTCATCAGCCGGCGCAGTTGCAGCAGGGGGGTTACCTAACGCTTTCTCAAGGACATAGTCCTTTTTATGCGAATGAATGATTCTTAGATTGCGGAACCAGTTGGTGAAGTTAGACCCATTGTTTCTAAGCTTTTCTTTCTCAGCAAAAACGTTGAAGTTGAAGTTGGACTTGGCCATGTGATCTACAGTATTTGCAAGTACAATTTAGACTATGTTCATGATAAATAGTTCAACTTAATCAAATTACTAGATGAACTCCCACTAAATTCAACATCCCTCAAGTTGTTTAGTGAACACGATCCAAATTCACCACCTAATCCGATCATCACGAGAAGAGATGTGGTTTCAATGGTGGACAAAGTGTCGATCATATCATTCATATGACTCATGCTTAACCTTTCGGTTCTTGTGTTCCGAGGCCATGTCTGTACATGCTAGGCTCGTCAAGTTAGACCCAAGTATTTTCGCGTGTGCAAAACTGGCTTGTACCCGTTGTATGTGAGCGTAGAGTCTATAGCACCTGATCATCACGTGATGCTTGGACACGACGAACTTTCGCAACGGTGCATACTTGGGGAGAACACAGTTTTTATCTTGATCTTTAAGTGAGGAATCATCTTATAATGCTACCTCGCGATCTAAGCATGATAAGATACATAAAAGGATAAACATCACATGCATATAACTTTATGTGACATGGTATAGCCAATCTTCGCGCAATGATCTCCATCTTGTGCGTTCCGGCATGATCTCCATCACTCCACCATGATTGCCTCCACCACGAATAGCAACTACAACTATTGCTAACTACTTAGCGACAAAGTAAAGCTATTACATGGCGTATAAGAAGTTGACTCGCAGGTCATACACAATTATAAAGACAACCATATGGCTCCGGTTGTGAACTCATCGACATGCAAGTCGTGAAACATTACAAAACATGATCATCGCATACATTATACACATCACATCTTGGGCCATACCATATCACGAAAACACTCCTGCAAAAACAAGTTAGACGCTCTACTTTGTTGTTGCATGTTTTACGTGGCTTATGGGAGTAGATGCTAAGAACGATTCTTACCTACGGAAAGCCACAACGGTGATATTATGGTTGCCAAACTCGGTGTTAATCCCATGACAACTATAGTGAGAGAAACGGCATCCACCAGCCGCATGTGTGGTACAAGCCACACGTCAAGTCGGAGCGGTCTCGCCAACGACGTCGCGTAAGGTTGGCCTGGACCGCTTCAATCTCACTATCCGCGTGATAAGAAGAACACAAACAAGAGGCTTGCAACAGAAAACATCAACGCCGCAACAACCATGTTGCGTTCTACTCGTGAATCACATCTACGCATAGATCTAGCTCGATACCACCAAGGGTTTCGCAGCATAGTAAATCAAAATTTTCTACGGAACGAGCAGAGGAAAGCCAAGATCTAATCTAGGAGATGCGTACAACGAGAGAGATTGGATTAGATCTTCATACCCTTGAAGATTCGCTGTGAACGTTATCGGAACATGGGTGATATAGTCGTACTCGCTTCTCCTCCTCGCGATCCGATCCGATCTAGCACCACAAGTGGCGGTGCCTCCGTGAGATGCACACGCAGCACCTCGGCGTCTCCTCCTTCCTCAGACCAGCAAGTATGGTGGAGAGATGGATTGGATCTACAACACACGGCGTGGTGTATATGGTGGAGAATTTCTCTGCAGGCTTCGCCTACAAACAATGGGAGGGAGAGGAAGGCAGATGGGCTACTAGGGTTTGGAGGAAGGTGTGTAGGAGGGGGGGTGCACCAGCCCTCTATATATAGAGGGGGAGGGGGCGGCCAGCCCTAGCCCCTCCTCCAAGCCTATCTCTAGTTTAAACGATTTAAACTCTCCCTTATCTAGAAATTCTATCCCGAGATTTAAACGAGTCAAATCTCTCTAGAATCGGCTGGGCCCTATGGGGCCTTGTGCCCCTGGCCCAATGCGGCCAGGACACTCCCTCATAGGCCCATGCCCCCTCCCGGAAGGTGGGACCACGTTGGCCCCCTTCCGGAAGGTTCTAGAAGCTTCCGCACAATACCGATTAACCGGAACAATTCAACTCCAAAAACTGCCTTTGCCTTATATGAATCTTATTCTCCGGACCATTCCGGAACCTCTCGTGATATCCTGGATCCCATCCGAGACTCCGAACAAAAATTCATAAACCAATTATCCAATCTATCCTAGCGTCGAGACACGTTAAGTGTGTGACCCTGCGGGTTCGAGACTATGCAGACATGATCTTCTATCAATAATCAACAGCGGGGTCTGGGCACCCATATTGACTCCCACACATTCATCGATGATCATATCGGATGAACCACGATGCCAGGATTCAATCAATCCCATATGTATATTCCCTTCGTCTCGCGATATTTTACTTGCCCGAGATTCGATCGTCGGTACCATCATACCTAGTTCAATCTCGCTCACGGCAAGTACTTTACTGGTTCGTAATCCGATATCACTTTGTGATTAACTCCTTAACCACATGCTTGCAAGCGGTGTTGATATCGATTACCGAGTGGGCCCGAAGTATATCTCTCCGACTTGGGAGGGACAAATCCCATCTCGATACATACAACCCAACAGATACTTTCCGATCACCTGAGAGACACCTTTATGATCACCCTCTCATAGGATGACGTTTGATGACCTCAAAGCTTTCTTCCGATACCAGGGAGTTGTATTATCTCATGGTCTAAGGAATACAATATTTGACATAGGAAAAGCTTCGCAAAGATGAACACAATGATACGATCTAATTGCTTCGCTTAGTTTGGGTCTGTCCACCATATCATTCTCCCAATGATATGATCTCATTATCAATTGACAACTCATGTCTATGGTTAGGAAACCTTAACCATCATTGATCAATGAGCTAGTCCATAGAGGCGTACCAGGGACACGGTGTTGTTCACAAACCACACAAGTATTAATGTTTCCGCTTAATACAATTCTAGCATGGAATATAAACTTTATCATGAACAAGAATTATAATAATAACATCTTTATTATTGCCTCTAGGGCATAATTCCAACAGATAGCAGTCGGCATGACTAGCGTATGAGAGATTGAGAGTTGGATTTGTCCGTGATGTGCGTGCTTTTGCATGCGGTGGTGGCAACTGCCGTGAGCTACAATGTGTTAGCAAGTCAACCTAACAGATGAAACAGTTGTGAACCCAATAGATGAAACAATTTGTATATTGCACTGAGAAACTGAATATACTTTGAAGCAAATTCATTTTAATAGCAAAATAACTTAAATTCTTGTAACATATAATATTACTTTTAGAACTATTTTTAGATTAAATGGTAGGGGAGGTCCTCCTGCGCCATTTGGATATAGTACTCCCTCCGACGCAAATTAGTTGACTTGGTTTTGTCTATATTCGGATGTATCTAACACTAAAACAAGTCTAGATACATTTGAATCTAGAAAAATCTGAGTCAACTAATTTGGGTCGGAGGGAGTAGTACAAAAGGAGAGACAAAAAAGGTAGGTCCAGCCATTCAATGAAAGAAATCCAATTAGTCACAAACCAAAATTCATTTCCCAAAAAGAGCAGGTTAACTGGATAACTTGGGAGAACTTACAGGACGTGGCTAAACATGAAAAAAGGAGAAATATGTTCCCATAGACTTAGAGCCAGCAAACTTGGATCGTGATATGCACCACAAGAGCATTACTAGTGATGGTGTTTGGCGGGCATGACAAACACTCTCAACAATTCAAAACCGATCATGTCCCATCGCATAGAAGATAGTAGCAATGTATAGTCTTGTAGTAGAAACCTGTAGTCTTTAACAAGGATAAAAGCACCAAGTCCTAAAAAGATAAACAACATTTGTCATAGTCAAAACAGAATATCATTAGTAATTATAAAGAGCTTTAAATGGAAGAAAATGTGACTACAAAAATCCAAAAATTAAATAAGGCATGTTACAGTAGTGCATGGTTTATCAACCACTCTGCAACAAATTTAGTGATGGAACTTGCGTCATTTCTGCTGGATACATTTCTAGCACAAGAAAATGTGAGAAGGCAATATATGATGCGGCTCTTTTGAGAATTTTCATCAGAAAAAATAGCTCACTAAACTATACAGTTATACATGAGAAAACAACATACTCCATGTAATTTATACCATGATATCCTGTGTGAAATGGCACTTGTTCTTCTGCCAATAGGAATGAGTATTGAACATGTAATAGCACTTAAGAAAATGTTGAAACTACAGTATAAGGTCAGGAACTATCAGTCCATATTTCAGCTTCACACGAATGTACGAAACCAAGAAAACCAAATGAAAGATAATATTGTTCATGGGAGGACAGATTCTAACACATCAGACATGCATGTAGGACAACTGAGCATGCTAGCTACCAAAATAATAGAGTACTAGCACATCACAGGGAGATATAACTTTAGGAGAGATACCACTCATAGATAAACATGAAAAAACTTCAGGAATATCTATTCATGGCTTAACATGTGGAAATTCTTACCAAGATATTAGAAACTACACAAAGAACCTGTGGTCATCATCCAACTCTTCTTGTCCCAATGGAGCAACATGGCCATCATTTATGTAAGCCTCATCATCATCCATATCATCATCAAATTCGAAAAGAACATCTTCAAACTCAACCGGTTTTATATTTTTGATGACAGCAACATCAACGCTAGATCGTTCATCATCGTTTTTGCACCAACTAGTGATCTCTTCAGGTACAATAGTTTCTGGCACCATAATTTCCGCATCAACGACATCCAGTACGTCTGCATCACCGCCTTCATCGGCTTCAGCAGCTTCATCAAGGCCTACACCATTTAAAACAGAAGGAGCAAACAAATTGCGTGGATTCATTTTAATAACAATTGCCCAATGAGGGTTCTTCACATCTCTCACATAGAAGACCTGTTCAGCCTGGAGCCCTAGAATGTAAGGTTCTCCCTTGAATCGGTGTAGAGTTGTGTCAAGGTAAATAATTCCATATTTATCCTTCTTATACCCCTTACTCTGAGTTTTTTCGGCAGCAGGCACATCAAACCAGTCACACTGGAATAGAGCAACCTCCTTATCAGGAGGAAAGTCAAGAATCACCCCATAATAATCAATATTGCGTGTGGTTTCATCGCCCTTGACTATGACACCACTATTTTGGGTACTCAAGTCCTGCTCTATGTACGAATTCCGAAAGTAATATCCATTTAGAACTGTACGGTTGTAAACACGAGCTAGGTGATCAGGTCCTTTAGCTAGTGAATATATAAGATTGCTGACTTTCCCATCCTTACAGAGTTCTGTGATCTGTTTCATGGAATAGTATATATGTGAGGGAAATGTACATCGCTGGTACGTCATTACTAGAAACATCTATACTACTTATAAAAGAGCCAACATTTTTTCAAGATGTACACAAAGGAAATCTAGACAAGTATATTGCAAGGTTCCATTATGTAGAATTATCTATAATATCTATAAAGTTCATCCCCACTAAAATGCATTTAATGTTTGCAAGCTGAAATCTGGTGCAACCACATCACCCCTATTGTCCCTATCCATGGGATTTCAAATATACTTTATTGCCACGATTGCTTTTTCGTTGCGATAGCCTATTACCATGTGTTTAATTGCAACGCTTGCCAACGAACGGTATTTCATGGCAATAGGTACATATTTTCACAAATAGGCACATATTGCCACAAATAATTTTGTTGCAATAGACCCAAATCCTTGTAGTGGGACCACCGGCTAGGCCCCGCCAGCCGGCTCGCTAGGAAAAACCCTAAAAACCTGTAGAACGATAGAGAGAGAGAGATTGGCGGAATATGATGGTGTATTATTAAGCCTCATGGGCGAGTATATATGGGCGTACAGGAATCAACTTGGAGTACAAGACAAGTTAGGCTAGAATCCTAACTATACTAAACTACCACAATAACCGTGTACGTACAATACTCTAACATCCCCTATAGTCGTAGCGGTAGCGTCGTGAACAACTGGAACGTTGTGGACGGTTAGACTGTTAGAGATAAACCAAAGTAGCATCCAATAGGCTGACATCCCCACCGCAGTCGTAGCAGGAACGCCGTGGACGGTGTCGCGTGATACATTGCAAATGTATCTATAATTTTTGATTTTCCATGCTTGGATTTATCTACTTTCTTGTGTTTTGTCCACACTTTGGAGTACTTTTCATATGATTTCTTGGACTAACCTATTAACAAGAGCCACAGTGTCAGCTACCTGTTTTCTGCTGTTTTTGGTTCCAGGAAAGTCAGAAAATGAATATTCTCGGAATTGGACGGGACAAAAGCCAAAGTGCCTATTTTTCCGGAAGACATCTGATGCCAGAATACGAGACAGAGAAGGGCTGGGGGCCGGCCACACCACCTGGCCGCGCGGCCAGGCCTGGCCCGCGCCAGGGGGTGGTCTGGCCGACCCCAGCACCCCCTCGGCCTCTCCTTCCGCCTATATATTACCCTCGGGACGAAAACCCTAAGTACCCGATCAAAAATCCACGAAAGAGTCTGTAGACACTGTCATCTCGATCCCTTTAGATTGGGAGGGATCTGAAGCTCTTCCCGGCACCCTGCCGGAGAGGGGAATTCACCCTGGAGGCCTTCTTCATCATCATGCAAGCCTCCGGTGTGATGCGTGAGTAGTTCATCTCTGGACTACGGGTCCATGTAGTAGCTAGATCGCTCGTTCTCCTCCTTTGTGCTTTCATGTATAGATCTTGTGAGCTCCATTCATGATCAAGATCATCTATTTGTAATTCTGCATGTTGTGTTTGCGGGGATCCGATGGATATTGAGATGCTATTTCAGATTGATTATTGATTCTATCATGTCTTTGTTATTTGTGATCTTGCATGCTTTCCGTTGTTAGTAGCTATCTTGGCCAAGTAGATGCTAGCAACTCCAAGAGTTAGTATTTATGCTCGATAGTGGGTTCATGCCTCTGGTAATCTGGGGAAGTGACATAAATCTCTAAGGTACTAGTTGTGCTATTTCTACTAGGGAGAAAATAACAATCCTTTGTTCATAGAACAATCATATTGTTTACTTTACATGCAATTCGTAAAGCAATAATCTGTTACTTGCAACTTAATACTGGAGGGAGTTCGGATGATAACCTAAAGGTGGATTATTAGTCATAGATTCAGTTGGATGGCGGTCTATGTATAATGTTGTAATGCCCAATCAAGTTCCAAAGGAGTCAAGATGATTAGTATATGCTTGTATGCTTTCTCGATGTTTGTCAATTGCCCCGCTGTAATTTGTTCACCCAACGTGTTATCTATCTTAAGGAGACCCACCTCTAGTGAACTATGGACCCTGGTCCTTTCTTTTACATACAATCTACAAACTGTTTACTACTTTGTGTTTACTTTCTGCAAACTATTACTTCCTTCCATTTGATACGTTTAATCCTTTGTTTTCAGCAAAATCGGTGAGATTCACAACCTCGTCGCAAGTTGGGGACAGAGTTCTGTGGTTGTGTTGTGCAGGTCTCCACGTTGCTACTAGCACCGGTAGTGCGCCCTGCCAAGGCTCAGCTAGCAACACCTTTGGGGTGTTTCCTTGCTCCTACTGGTTCGATTAGACCTTGGTTTCATAATTGAGGGAAACTTACTGTTGTGCTCATCATATCTTCCTCTTGGGGTTCCCCAACAAGCTCGACATCAACACTAAGCCATCATCACGTCGCGCTTGCTTGGACTATAGAGGAACCTGGTGATGCTCAAGCGAGGTGGTAGCCCTCGTGCCGATGTCGAGGGAGCCGAGAGCGTGAGGCGGTGCCATGGTCGAGGTAGCCGTGCGAGGGGTTGATACGTCCAAAATGTATCTACTTTCCTGAACACTTTTGCTATTGTTTTTTTCTCTAAACTTGGGTGATTTGGATACAACTAACACGGACTGACGCTGTTTTCAGCAGAATTACCTTGGTGTCTAGTGTTTGTGCAGAAAATCAACTATCAGGAAAAATCCCAGAAAATATGCCAAAAATCCTATTTCGCCAGAAGACTCACCGAGCCAGAATACGAGACGGAGTGGGGCTGGGGCCTGGCCACACCACCTGTCCGTGTGGGCTGGGCCTGGCCGTGCCAGGGGGTGGTCTGGCCGCCCAGAGACCCCCTCGATCTCCCTCTTCGCCTATAAGTTGCCTTGTGACCTAAAAACTCAGGGGGGTTAACATTTTTCCAGAAAGAGTTCCGCTCCGTCACCACCACCAGATTTCACGATTCAGAACCAGAAACTCCGTTCTGGCACCCTGCCAGGACGGGGAATTGGAGGAGATCATCACCATCGCTTCTCCATCGACCATTCATGTTTCCCCATCTATGAGTGAGTAATCCCCCGTTGTAGGCTATGGGGATGGTAGGGATTGGATGAGATCGTTCATGTAATGGAATCAGATTGTTAGGGCATGGTGCCTAGTATCTACAATTAGTGCTTTTTGACTTTGTTCCGACTTGTTATGCTTAATGCTTGTCACTAGGGCCCGAGTGCCATGATTTCAGATCTGAACATGTTATTGATTCATTATGATAGTATTGTTTTTGGTCTTACCTGCAAGTTGTATACATACATTGTTGTCCGGAACCAATGGCCCCGAAGTGACAGAAATCGGGATAACCAGAGGGAATGGCTTTGATGTGAGGATCACATGTGTTCACGGAGTGTTAATGCTTTGCTCTGGTGTTGTATTAAAAGGAGCACCTTAATTGTCAGTAGTTCCCTTGAGGCCCCACTGCAAACGGGCTGGCAGGACAAAAGATGTTGTGCAAGTTCTCATTGCAAGCATGTATGACTATATATGGAACACATGCCTATGATTATCTAGTACTTGGATGGTTTATCTTATTTATCTGCAATTGCCCTATGTTTTGATTGCCATATGAAATGTCTTGTCCATGCAACGCCCGTCCATCCATCCCTATGCCTACCGTGCTCCAATCCTACTGTTTACTGCAATTGTTACTATCGTTTGTACTTTTACTATTGCTATTAATTTACTATTGTTACTACAAAACGGTTGCTAGTGATAAACTTCTGTGAGCAAGATTGTTTCTAGGTGCAGCTGAATTGACAACTCAGTTGTTAAGGCTTATAAATATTCTTTGGCCACCCTTGTGTCGAATCAATAAATTGGGTTTCACTTCCCTCGAAAATACTGCGATACACCCCCTATACTTGCAGGTCATCAAGACTATTTTCTGGCGCCATTGCCAGGGAGCATAGCTTTAGTTTCAAGTTCACTTGGAATCATTACTGTTCGCTGCCATCCATCCATCATGGGTAAGTATCATGATGGCAAGGTTCCTATTTTACCATCCACTACAAGACGAGGTACGGTCTTGAACACCTCTGTTGCTCTTGATTCACCGTCTGAGTAAGTCCCTTACACCACCACACAAACATGGTACACACACTGCTACTACTGCTGAATCTGAAACTTCTAATACTTATGATGCTGCTTCTACTGTGCTTGATAAGAGTGGTTCATTAGGTCCTTTCCTAGATGCTATGATTGCGAGAACTATAGCTGGAAATACCGAAACTCCTAATGAAGACACTACTACACCTGTTAGTTCACCTGAGTCTAGAGAGAGCTATGATATTGAAGACGGTTATATTGAGATGACCGATGAATTTATTAAAGAATGTCAAAACACCCATGATAGGAGTGCTGCTAAGAGTCTCCTTGAGAGGCGTACTATATAACCCAAATTGTCTCCTAATGCTAAGTTTGCTCCATCTCCCATAAATTGTCTCCTAATAGCTATTATTGAGAAATAACCTTTTTGTGGGACTAAGAATGAAAGTGCGGTAGCACATATGACTGAGCTTTCTACCATGAGTGGCCTGTTTTCTGATGATATTAAGATGTGCACCTACTTTGTTGCTAAGATTTTCCCCTTTTCACTAAAAGGAGAAGCTAAAACTTGGTTTAATAATTTATCTCCTGGATCTATTGATAGCCCTGATTGCTTGATTAGTACTTTCCTGCAAAAATGTTTTCCTCCTAGTGCTAGACATGCTATTTGCAGGAACTTTTTGATTTTAAACAGGAAGAAAAAGAGATATTGCCTGAATTATGGGCAACATTTTGTGCTTGGATTCATGCACATGCAGGATGTCTGTTACCTACGAATGAGCTTCTTGATATATTTTATAATGGACTAACTGAAGAATCTAGGACATACCTGGATAGTTGTGCTGATTATGTTTTCAGGAATAGGACTCCCAAAGAAGCTGAGGAATTAATGGCTAAAATAAGCAAGAACTATGAAGATTGGACTCCTGCTGAACCAGCTATACCCAAAACAATTATACCTGAACCAGCTATACCGGCGCCTATACCATCATCTAAGAAGAAGGGAGTTATTGAACTAAATGATGAAGTGATGAAGGAAGCTAAGAAATGTCTTAGGGAGAAGGGAATTAAAGCTGCAGATGTCAAGAATTTACCTCCTATAGAAGAATTATGTAAGCCTATCCCCCACTCATCCAGTATTGAGGTACACTCTCTCCAACATTTTGATGAATGTGATATCCCTTACTCTAAACCTCCTGATCAATGCTTAGAAGAATTCGATATTTTTATTGTTAAGCAAGATAATTTTAATAAAAGGGTGCAAAACCATCTAATGGAAACCACTAGAGCTATTGTTGAGTTAAAAGATATTGTGGAAAGAACCTCTAATGATGTTAAAATGCTTGTTAAACATTTTCAAATTGTTCAAACTCAAATAGATCAACTTATTAAAGTGCAAAAAGACTTGCTAGTTAATGCTGCTAAAGAAAAACATGCTTATGAAATTAGAACTAGAAGTGGTGCTCCTACCCAGGATCCTCTATATCCTGAGGGGCATCCCAAAATAATTGAGCAGGATTCTCAACAAGCTAAAAATAGTGGTACTACTCGTAAGAAAAGAAAAAAGAAACATAAAACTATTGTAGAACCCTCTGGACCTGCTAAAGATCCTATAATATATTTGTCTCTGATGCTGAAACTGAAAGTGGTAATGAAGAAAATGATGTTCTTGATAAAGAAAAAGTTGAAGAAGAACCTGAAAGGCACATTAAGAATAGTAAATACACTAAAGAAGATTTTGTTGCTAAGAAACATGGTAGTGAAAGAGAGCCTTAGGTCCAAAAACCTATGCCTTTCCCTCATAAGAAACACAAGTCAAAAGAAGATGAACACTATAATAAGTCTTGTGAGTGGATGAAACCTTTATTCCTGCAAATTCCTTTGACTGATGCTATTAAATTGCCTCCTTACTCAAAGTATATGAAGGATATTGTCTCGAATAAAAGGAAGATCCCTAATGAAGAAATTTCTACTTTGCTTGCTAATTATTCCTTTAATGGTAAGGTTCCAAAGAAACTTGGAGACCCAGGGATTCCAACTATTCCTTGCTCTATCAAAAATAGTTATGTTAGCACTACTTTGTGTGATTTGGGAGCAGGATTTAGTGTCATGCCTTTTTCTCTATATAAGAGACTTCAACTGGAAGAACTGATACCAACTGATATATCTTTGCAAATGGCTATTCAAGTGGCTCATAATTTCTTGATATTAACTGATTTTGTTGTGCTTGAAATGCCTGAAGATGATAATATGTCTATTATTCTTGGGAGACCTTTTCTTAATACTGGAGGAGCTGTTATTAATTGTAATCAAGGAAAGGTGACCTTCAATGTTAATGACAAGGAACATGCTGTCTATTTCCCCAAGAAGATTGATAGGACTAATGGTTTGAATTCAATTGAACATGTTGAGGGCATTCAAGTTGGAGAAATATATTGTCCCATACCAAGAGAAAAATTTGAAACTATTATGATTGGGACCATTTCTATCAAGGCTGAGGTAACATAGTCATTAGTGGAATATGGATTTTTGTTTCATATAAAATTGTTTTGGTAACAAGACCTGATCAAACTTGTTAACAAAAGGATTTCATTGAACAAAACAATGTTTTCACCATGATTATCTCCGCTTACTTCTATTCTATCTATTTTAGTTTTTGCTTTCGTTTAGTTTACTTTTCTGTTGTTAGTTGCTTGCTTGTTAGAGTGTCTTAGAACTTCTGAAGTTTTAGCCTTGTTTTGTCTTTGCATCATTCAAAAAACCTTTTTCTGTCAGAAAATCATTCATCTATGCCTGAAAATTGCTCAAAAATAAAGTGTCTCAAAAAATTCCAGAAAATTCATATTAAATTTTTACGTGAAAAAAGGGGCAGAGGAGTGCCTGGAAGGCACTAGGGGGGCCCACCAGGCAGGCACACCACCTGGTGGCGTGGCCAGCCCAGGGGCATGCCTAGCCATGGTGTGGGCCACCCCTGGCCCTCCACTCACTCTCTCACTTCCCACTTTCTGCTCTCTCCCGAGAAAACACCAGTTCATTACTTGAAATCGCGTTCCTGCTGCTCTTGCCCTCGATTTTTCGATCTCCTTGCTCAGCCCATCTTTGCTGCTTAAATTTGGAGCATTTGTTCTCTGGTATGTGACTCCTCCGCTTGTCCAAGTAGATTTGTGTTTAGTGGTTTATATCTTGAGTATTTTGCTGCTGTAGGTGACAGGTTATGAGATCTTGTAAGCTTGTTTAATGCTTAGAGATATAGTTTTGATGCATGTTTAGGCCTCTACAAGTCCCTATGAGTAGTGCCCTTCATTATATATTCACTTTGCAATCACTTGTTTAATAGATGTTTAAATTTCAGAATATCAAACATGAACAACCACACCTTCGGAGAAATATTTGAGAGGGATACACCTAGGAGGTCAAGGCCCTAAAGATCAGCCTCTCAGTTTAGGCCATCATACAATGAAGATCTCATTGCACCTCGCATTGGTAATGAAGGAGATGATGGGGATGCTCACCCATCTACTTTTCCTTGTTTTACTTTCTTACAAGCTGCAGGGATTCTTGATGATTTCTTGCTACTGATTTCAAAGGGTTGGTTTGACCTCATACATGCAAGATGAGAGTGAGCAATACACTATGCTCACCAAAACATTTGTTGAGAGTTTCGTTTTTACTAACACCCCCTATCAGTCAACTGTCTCTTTCAGAATTTACAATCTGCCCTTTACCATGCCATTGGAAAGATTTGCAGTATTATAGGTGTAGGCATGACAGGGACCGTGAAGAAGATTCAAGGGCGACCCGCTGATTTGCTGGAGCTCTATCAGGGTGTGACCAATGACGATGACCGCGTAGCTCAGCGCGGGAAGATAATAAACATCCAACTCCCTGCTCTTAGATACTTTGCCTATTATCTTGCTACTAGCATTCTTGGTAGGGAGAATACGAGTAATATCTCCAATTATCATTTGGCCTTCCTCGCTGTTGCGCTTAACAATGATACTCGGTACAATCTTGGTTCTCTTATTGCTTGCCGCCTAGCTGCTAGGGGACCTATTTATGGGGGCATCATCGCTTCACGTATGGTTAATGCATTAAAGCTTTCTGTGGATCCAAATGATACTATATTCGCACTATAAAGTCTTGACCTTGCTGCCATGAAAACACATCACTTCGTCAATGCTGATTCTGATATGGACAATCTAGTATACAGGATGTTGTTTACTGACGGGGATGAAAGGGAGATTCCTTTGCCGCAATCTACTTTGTTGAGTGTTCACAGGAGTCCATGGTCGCGCTCCAAGGAGGAGGTGGACGAGAAGCTCCGCTTGCTGGGTTTCCACAGGCAGCACCAGGATGATGTGCCCTCCTATGATTACTCTGTGCACTACGGTGGGGCGTCCTCGAGCTCGCACCAGGACGAGGGTACCTCCTCACCATACTACGGAGGCGCTCCATCTTGTCCAGCTTGGGATTGACACCCATTTAGGACAAAAGCCTAAGCTTGGCGGGAGGTACACTGACATCACACTCATCTCCATATCATGTTTCGTCGGTACTTCGTATATTCATGTTTCGTTCTCTTTTTAGTTTTCGTTCTCTCTTTGTTTTTGCTTTCTAAAACACAAAAAGACCAAAAATATTTCTGTTGTTTCTCTTTGTTTGCTTATTCTTCTTTTTGCCTTGGTTTGCTTTTCCCTTTTTGCCATGTTTGAACTATTCGAAAAACCCAAAAAGATTTTGCGTTACTTGTTCTTCCTCTTTGGTTCTTGTTTTTAAATCGAAAACACCAAAAATATTTGTTCTTCTTCTTTGGTTTTGTGAGTTTGTTGCAGGGTTCAGCAGTCCTCAGTGGAATTTGGTTTCATGTTATTATTCATGCCACACAAGTGAAGGGCAATAATGAGGATTAATGACAACTTGAGGTGTGGTAAGAGGCTGGTAACGAACTCTATTTGTTTTCATTTTTGTACATATACTCATCATTGTGGGCATGCTTAGCCTGTTCGTGTAGGGTGTATGTTATTTATGGATGCTTAATAGTTCTTGCTTTCATATGATTAGTTCCAGTTTGCTAATAGTTTGTAGCATGTCATATGAATGTTTGCATGCAATACTCTATTCATAACTTTGTATGACACCGTGGTATCCTGATACATTGCAAATGTATCTATAATTTTTGATGTTCCATGCTTGGTTTTATCCACTTTCTTGTGTTTTGTTCCAACTTTGGAGTACTTTTCATATGATTTCTTGGACTAACATATTAACAAGATGCCACAGTGCCAGTTGCCTGTTTTCTGCTGTTTTTGGTTCCAGGAAGTTAGAAAATGAATATTCTCGGAATTGGACGGGACAAAAGCCAAAGTTACTATTTTCCCGGAAGACTCATGGAGCCGGAAGACGAGACGGAGAGGGGCCACAGGGTGGCCACACCACCCCATGGCGTGGGTTCCCCCAGGCCGCGCCAGGGCATGGTGTGGGCCCCCTGGCCGGCCACCGACCTCGCCTCTTCGCCAATAAGAAGCCTCCCGATGCATAAACCCTAGATAGTCAATCAGAAATCCACGAAAAGTTCCGCAGTGCCGCCGCCATCGAAGGGGAGATTCAGGGGACAGAAAGTCTCTATTCCGGCACCCTGCCGAGACGGGGAAGTGCCCCAGGAGCCATCTCCATCAATCTCCACCGCCATCTCCATCACCATTGCTGATTCCCATGATGAGGAGGGAGTAGTTCTCTCTCGAGGCTAAGGGTTCTACCGGTAGCTATGTGTTCATCTCTCTCTCTCCATGCATGATCTTATTGAGATCATGAGATTGTAATCTATAGATCTACCTTGCTACTCAAGTGCTTTAATAGATCTCTGCTCTCCCCATGTGTGTGAAAGTGACAGTGTGCTCACCATGGTGGCACTTAGGCTAGAGATTACAAATACTTGTTGTGATTTATATTTGGAGTTGGATGTCTTTATGAAATTGTGGTGTTTGTTGGACTCATTTAGTACTCAAGGTGACAGTGTGGGGTTTTCTAGATGGGAAAGGCTTACTTTGAGGAGTGCTGTTATAGCCCTACCATCGATTAGAGTGTTCAACCGGAGAGTAGTTAAGAGTAGTATCATAAAGAGAAGATATTTATATGAGAGTGTTCACTAGTGAAAGTATGATCCCTAGGCCTTGTTTCTAAGCATTGATACACCATTTGCTACTAGATCTGTTACATGTTTGCTTGCTTCTATCTTTATTTCAGTTTGCCTTTAGTCTTTTCCACGCCATCAAGCTATTTTCTAGCACCGTTACCACTTATAATTATCCATACCACTTGTATTTCACTATATCTTTGCCGAACTAGTCCACCTATACACCTAACAAGTGTATTGGGTGTGTTGGGGACACAAGAGACTTCTTGTATCTTGATTGCAGGGTTGCTTGAGAGGGGATACCTTTGACCACTTCCTCCCTGAGTTCGATAAACCTTGGGTGATCCACTTAAGGGAAAACTTGCTGCTGTTCTACAAACCTCTGCACTTGGAGGCCCAACAACTGTCTACAAGAATAGAAGTGCGTAGACATCAAGCTATTTTCTGGCGCCGTTGTCGGGGAGGTAAGGTAAAAGGTATTCACACCGAAGGATTAAAGAAGAAGAACCTCCCACGGCAAACGCCTATTTTCTAGTGTGAGTACTCGAAGTTATTTCCTTTAGATTCTGCAATTTTTTCTTTTTGTTTCTTGTTTTCACTAGTTAGGCTTAATGGAAAACAACAACAAAATTAGAGAGCTTTATAGTATTTATCTTGAGTTAGGACATGAAGTGTTTGAAGAGAAAATTAAAAAACCTATGGAACTTTATTTGCATGCTAATAGAAATGTTGTTAGTATGAATTCTTTGGACTCCATTATTGCTAATGCTATGGAAAGTCTAAGCTTGGGGAAGCTAGTTTTTATGAAAATGATCTTTTTAGTTCCCCAGCTTTGGAAGATATCTATTCTATTGCTTATGATGATACCAAACCTCTAATATATGATGATTACAATGATGAATATGTTATTTTCAGTACACCTACTATTGAGGAGAAAATTAATTATGATTACAATATGCCTCCTATATTTGATGATTATGGTGATGAGAATAATAATGATAGCTATTTTGTTGAATTTGCTCCCACTATGATTGATAAGAATGACTATGCTTATATGGGGAGTATTAATTCTTTTATGCATGTGGCTCATGATACGAATGTTTTATGTGATAGTTATATTGTTAATTTTATTCATGATGCTACTGAAAGTTATTATGAGAGAGGGAAACATGGTTTTATGTATCTCAACAATATTAAGTTTCCCCTCTTTATGTTGAAAGTCTTGAAGTTGCACTTGTTTCGCTTTACTAAGCTTGTTGCTTTGTGCTTTCATGACTTGTTTCTTTACAAGATTCCTATGCATAGGAACTGGGTTAGACTAAAATGTGCTTTGAATTTGCTTCTTGATGCTCTCTTTTACTTCAATTCATATTTCCAATGTGAGCATCTTTTTTTTGCTTCTTATGCCTAACTTAAAGGCGTTAAAGAAAAGTACTTATTGGGAGATAACCCAAAAGTTTTAGATGAGTCTTGGAAGTTATTACATCAGTAATAACCGCTCCTTATCCTTTTTATTTGCTTTTTGTCCCAAGAGTAACCTCTAATGAGAGAGAAGTAATGCTTGGGAAAGTTGTTGTCCCGAAACAGATTTCTGTTCTTTACCGTAAACATTCGTGTAAAATCTCTGTACGTCATTTTGAGGCATGAATTTTTGTGCTTCTGCCCCAGGTTGTTATCTAACTTTCGTTAGTTCAATACTTTTTGATTTGAGCAACATAAGGTCTTCGAAAAAATTCGTCTTTACCTGCTGGTCTGTTTTGACAGATTTCTGCCATTATTTGCATTTGCTTCTTGTTGGTTCCCTTTTGAGTTCTTTTGGGGAATTGAGCTTTCTGAGGGAAGTGCTACAATAGCTAGTGTTCTAATGGAAGTTTATTTGGTGTTAGAACTGAACCTAAAGACTTATTTATCTTGAGTGCACTAATGATGCTAATAAAGATTGTGTGAAGTTTTGTATGAAGGAAAAATTTCAGGTGTATGGAAGGAATGAGTAATGAGATGAAGGATGGACTAAAGATCAAGCTTGGGGATTCCACGCGTGTCACCCCAAGAAATATCCAAGAAGTACAAGCGTCAAAGCTTGGGGATGCCCAAGGCATCCCCTTCTTCATCAATAAGAATCCTAGGTTTCTTCCAAACGCTTCATTTTTATTGTTTCATGCATAGTTGTGTTGTTCTTGGAGCGTCTTCGTTTTAGTTTTGGTTTTTCATTTTCTTTTGTTTGCTTAGTTTTCTGAATAAATTTGTTGGACCCCCCTCTTTCATACATTGGTTTGCAAATAGTTTGGTTTGGTTTGGAAAAGAGTAGGAAAGTTCATGCTTATGTGGTAAAAAGAGCTCGTTTTGAATGTGGCCTATGCTCTGTCCTGCCATGCTTGATATTGTTTTGTCTTTATGCTTAGTATTATTTGCTGTAGCATGACTTGTTATAAACAATTGAGATTGCTTAATGTGCCTTGGATGAATGATGCGTTGTTTTAGCATATTAAAGCATAGTATAGTGGTATTCTCCTTTGATGCTTTATTTGGGTTGACTTGGCGCATGCTCACACCATGTTATGACTATATCAAGTCACCATAGACTTTATGATCCTTTAGTTTTCAACTTGTAGTATCACTTTATGCTTTGATCAATGATGTTTTGTCGCTCTGCATGATTATGGCAATTATTGCTCTCTTAGTTTGTCGCTCCCAGTCTTTTGCTAGCCTCCACAACAAAGTATGAGTACAACTCATGCATCCACCTCCCTAAACCAAGTTATTCCAAAGAGTCCACCATACCTACCTACTAGCTTATGCTATTCCAAGTATATTCATGCTTTTGTTTACCTTCCAAATTAAACTTGTTATGATAAAACTAGTGATTAAAGCTCTCACGAACTTGGTGGCACACTTTACTTTTCTTGCCCTTAATAAACTTGAACCATTGTGTCGTCTATGTTGTATATGCTTGCACTTATTTGTTGGGAATTAGCAGAACCATGCTGTCATGGGGAACACTTTCAACATTGCACTTGGTACTTGTACCTAGTTGATATCATGCTCTTTTGTATATGGATGTCGTCGGTGTGAAATGAAAGGGGAGCTTGTAAGTCCATGGAGTTATGTATATGTGTTAGAGAAACGCCTGGGCGGCTGGTCTAATCCATGCTGACATGGTGGAAACCTGCAGCGTAACCATAATGAGCTGTCTATGAAGCATTCTTCTTATAAAAAAAGAGTCCTATATTGAGAAAAAAGAGAAAAAGAAAAAAAGAGATATTATGAAAAGAGGAAAGAGAGAAAAAAGCACCATATTCCCATGGTAAATAAGAAGATTGCTGAGATGCTCGTTATGCCTTTGCCTTGTCATTTTGATATGGGGATTCTTCCGTATCATCGGGCAAGGGGTACCCCGTTGGCGGTTCTCTATGATACACATGTACTTACAATGACAAGAACTTACCAGTGACTAAACTTGTGTAGCATGAGGAGCGGCCCTCGTATACAAGGGACATGAGATTCCTAACTTATACTTCGTCAAGCATGTACACCATAGTTTGTTCACTTTAACCTTAATCACTTCAAGATGCTTATGATAGGGGCAATGAGAGCTGAAAGCTAATAAGTACCATAATTTTTGGAAGCTCTTTATGAAACTTGAATCCCTACTTCCTTCTATGAAGGCCTTTCTTTTACTTTTATGTTGAGTCTCCACCTTCTATCTTTATGCACCTACTTTGAGAGTATAGTGGCTATTCTTAGTTCTATGTGCATTGTCCCAAGACTAGTTGATTGCTGCATATCTTGATATTGCTTGTTTCAAACTATTTGTATCTAGTCACTCTTATGAACTTTGAAGGTGTCCTATGCATTTATATTTGCTACTCTATGAGGGACAAGCTGAATACTATTATGCTATGTTTTCTTTATGTGAAACAAACAAACGTCTTGCAAAGCATTGTTATTCATGAATCTTTTGTTTGTGCCTTTTCATGTTGCAACATAGTTTCTTTTTACCTTATTGCTAGAACTTTGTCTTTCATGTTATGATTGAAGTACTATGATCCTAGCTTTGAATGTTTTAAAAATACTTTGATCAAGTTTATGATGGTGCATGTCACCTCAAAAATTATTCTTTCTTTTTATCACTTACCTACTCGAGGACGAGCAGGAGTTAAGCTTGGGGATGTTGATACATTGCAAATGTATCTATAATTTTTGATGTTCCATGCTTGGTTTTATCTACTTTCTTATGTTTTGTCCACACTTTGGAGTACTTTTCATATGATTTCTTGGACTAACCTATTAACAAGAGCCACAGTGCCAGCTGCCTGTTTTCTGCTGTTTTTGGTTCCAGGAAAGTCAGAAAATGAATATTCTCGAAATTGGACGGGACAAAAGCCAAAGTCATTATTTTACCGAGGGACACCTGGAGCCAGAATACGAGACGGAGAGGGGCTAGGGCCCGACCAGGCCTGGCCCACACCAGGGGGTGGTCTAGCTGCCCCAGGCACCCCCTCGGCCTCTCCTTCCACCTATATATTTCATCTGATACAGAAACCCTAAGTACCCAATCAAAAATTCCACGAAAGAGTATGTAGCCGCCGTCATCTCCATCCCTAGATCGGGAGGGATCTGAAGCTCTTCCCGGCACCTACTGGAGAGAATTCACCAAAGAGGCCTTCTTCATCATCATGCAAGCCTCCGGTGTGATGCGTGAGTAGTTCATCTCTGGACTACGGGTCCATGTAGTAGCTAGATGGCTGGTTCTCCTCCTTTGTGCTTTCATGTCTAGATCTTGTGAGCTCCGTTCATGATCAAGATTATCTATTTGTAATTCTGCATGTTGTGTTTGCGGGGATCCGATGGATATTGAGATGCTATTTCAGATTGATTATTGATTCTATCATGTCTTTGTTATTTGTGATCTTGCATGCTTTCCGTTGTTAGTAGCTATCTTGGCCAAGTAGATGCTAGCAACTCCAAGAGTTAGTATTTATGCTCGATAGTGGGTTCATGCCTCTGGTAATCTGGGGAAGTGACAGAAATCTCTAAGGTACTAGATGTGTTGTTGCTACTAGAGAGAAAACAACAATCCTTTGTTCATAGAACAATCGTATTGTTTACTTTACATGCAATTCGTAATGCAATTATCCGTTGCTTGCAACTTAATACTGGAGGAGGTTCGGATGATAACCTGAAGGAGGATTATTAGTCATAGATTCAGTTGGATGGCGGTCTATGTATAATGTTGTAATGCCCAATCGAATCTCAAAGGATTCAAGATGATTAGTATATACGTGTATTCTTTCTCGATGTTTGTCAATTGCCCTGCTGCAATTTATTCACCCAGCATGTTATCTATCTTAAGGAGAGCCACCTCTAGTGAACTATGGACCCCGGTCCTTTATTTTACATTCAATCTACAATCAACTATTTACTACTTTGTGTTTACTTTCTGCAATCTATTACTTCCTTCCATTCGATACGTTTAATCCTTTGTTTTCAGCAAAACCGGTGAGATTGACAACCTCATCGCAAGTTGGGGACAAAGTTCTGTGGTTGTGTTGTGCAGGTCTCCACGTTGCTACTAGCACCCGTAGTGCACCCTGCCAAGGCTCAGCTAGCAACACCTTTGGGGTGTTTCCTTGCTCCTACTGGATTGATAACCTTGGTTTCGTACTGAAGGAAAACTTGCTGGTGTGCTTATCATACATTCCTCTTGGGGTTCCCCAACGAGTTCGATATATTTTGGGCCATCAGCGTGCCAAGAACAATGGTAAGAAGAAGGCCGGCCCCACAGCAACATATTCACAGTTTCTCTATAGCAGGTTCGACGAGATTGCGCCAATTTGGATGGTCGTCGCGGCAAAGCGCAAGGCCTCCTGGGAATTGGGCGCGTTTTTGGGCACCAGCAAGGCTTTCTCCGATGATGCCGAGGCATCAGGCTCTGGGGAGCGCACATATAGTTTTCGGAGAGTAAACGTTTGTAATGTATATATGATGCAAAAGATTTACTAAAGGAAAACATGTGCATAATTTTGGCCCATAAGGACCCAACATATGCGCGACAAGAACACATACGGTTTTTAGAAAAGAGGGTGAGTGTAAGTGTGTCCCACAAGGCCCCAACAGACGCAACCCTACCTACGTTGTTGTATAAATAATGACCAGCGACGTCTTATCCTGTCTCACACTACTCCAGAGCCGCCCCCTCTTTTGGACACGTTTGGGCCCCTGAGAACTCACCTAGTAGGTGACGCTGAAGCTAGCTAGCTTCTTGCCGGAGGCCTTCCTCCCTTGCAGTAGATTCACAGTGGATGTGCACCGACGGTCGTAGGTGGTACATGTCTCCGACATCTCCACCGTGTCTACCACATGGCCGACTGCCCTGGCCCTCCCTGAGGTTTAAGTTTATTTCTTGCTTGTGTAACTACTTATATACGGATCTACACGCTCTATTGATGGTTGGCAATGATCGATTCTTATAATATTTTTAGGGCACATGTTCTATGTACAAATTAGGTCTACTTTATTGTGTTATTTCGGGTAGATATATGAAGTGTTCATCGGATATACTATATTATGTTATTTCGGGCAGATGTACAAATTTGTTAATTTGATCTACATTATTGTGTTCTTTTCAGGTAGATGTGCAAATGTGTTCATTAGATGTATTTATTTTCACATGATAAATGTTGTGCCTCTAAGTAGCATTATATCTCTAGCTGTTATAGTTAACTTTTTTATCTCTAGCTAGGTTGGATGTACAAATCTGTTTACACTACTATTTTTGCTATATGTTTCACATATTTAACCCTAGCTAGTATTTTCTTGCAGGGATGTTACTTTGGATACACTGCATAGGAAGAGTTGGTTAGAAATCTTATGTCATGTTCTTAGCTAGTGTTAACAACAAATGGATAGAGACGTAACCAAGAGGAAAGGTTGTCTTGTAGCATTGTCGCTGCTGTGAGGTATTAGAGGGTCAAGTATCCCTCTTTCATATAGCATATCATGATCACGAGGGGTTTCTCTTCTGAAATGCATCATCCTGCCATGCTAATGAAAGAGTAAGTACCTATTCTGAAAACCGTTAGTTGATCTATTTTTTTCAATCATATCATTGATACACTATGTTATTCCTATGTAAATAGGGAGTCTACAAGGTTCAACAAAGGCTGCGAGCTAGGGTCTTGGGAAGACTGTGGAAGATTATGGAGATAAAGATGTAACCAAAGAAAAACTCATTTCTATAGCTACAAGTCCATTTATATAGCTAGCAATTCAATTTATATAGAAATGCGTGTATACATGTGGTGTACGATATACAGAATCAAATATAATAGAAATATGGTATTGTATTTTGATAAAATGCTACGTGGGTTGCTGGTACAGCCGTGGATGGTACATGGGTTGCTGGGATACATAATCGTCAGCACACAAAAATCGTTTGCATTGTTTTGTCAAAGAATACGATTAGGTCAAAATCTCCGTCTACGGAGAAAGCAAAATTCACACAGCCGACATGTTATAACCATCTCCCACCTTACACAAGCGCACACGGGTACAGGAGAAAACACGTGTGTGAACCGGGATACTATTAAATACGGTCCGTTTTGACCAACCGTCTGTCCTTTCGCACATGAGTTCTAAAATCATCAGCGTAGTAGAGGCTCATCGCAAAGCCACGGTTACTGAAGGTGCGTAAATCGTGGGTGAAGGGCCATTTTCATTGTGTGTGAAGGCCCGATCTGTATTAGTGTAGGAGAACCTCCGTACACACGACTCCACACACCAACGGAGCAGGGATATGATGGGGATTACATCATTATGACTTCAGCATGTAGCCGTGGTATCCGGTAGAATAAACCAAAAACAAGCTAAACAAACAACATGAACCATCATGCCGGCGAGGGACCATGGTATGTCATACCTCTAGGGTTCGAAGGACCCCGGAAGCGGAGCAGACCTATGGCATCGCCGATGAGCGGGGCATAACCCGAGATGGGTTTTAGCTCGCCGCACCATGATTGCCTCTCTCTCCTAGCCTCACGTTCCGGTTCGGAAAAAAAGTAAAGAAAAAATGTTTCTTGTTACTAGCACATGCATGTATAATTCAGGTGAGATCACCTTTCTCTGTTGATTAGGCAAGCAACCTTGTATAAGTTTTGGTGACATATAATTATATTTTAGAATATGAATCCAATGATATACTTCTAGTGACATATAACTAACATTTGTTAGTTGAATAACTAGTCAAGGATCTTAAAATGTGTAATAGCCTAATAAGCCGGTATAGAGGGAGTACAAAGAGTAGATGCTCCAGTTGAGTAACACTAAGAGATATTAGTATTTGCGTGACACATTGTTAGTAGATATTTTCACTAGTTTGGACAAACACATGGTAGAAGAAACGTCGTTTTCTCATCACCACCGTACATGCCATCAGGATCACCAGCCTGGGCACGCTACAAACGTACATAAACGTTTTTTGTGAATTTTGCACGCGGCCACATGTATCTCACCTGTAGCATTGCGTGGCGTACCTTCCGTTTTCCAGGATATGGATCGCTCCAAGTGCAAAGCACTCCGATCGCCTTCCTATAAATTTGGAGGACATCAGAGCATACATACACACCCCCAAATCATCCATCCCAAGAGCCCCAACACATAGCAGAGTAGCAGCTATACTTCCTCATTAAAGGCTAGATATAGGAGGGAGTAAATCAGCCGAGCTCACACGTATAGCATAAAGCAACTGATGGCTGCTGCGCGTTTCTTGTCCTTCTCATCCGTCGACAAGCTGCGGCTCCATTCGGCTTCACCGGTGGCCGGTAATGGCGGCCGCAACCGTGGGTTCTTTCTCCCATCGTCGGTGATATGTCCTGGGCAGGAGCCTTCGTCCCATGAGCCGTCCCATGATTTTGACTTCCAGGTGTGCATTTTGAGACGCCATTTATATATCCATTTCTGGGCGTGCTAATGTACAGAAATATATTCACACTTGTCTATATTGCGTTTTCTTTTCTGAGAGAAACTTGTTCTCCGTGCAACACCAGGAGGGCCTATCGAGTGTGCATGCGTTGTTGCGTCAACACCCCAAGAGCAGCCGGGACATGATGGCCACTGTTGATCACCTCAAGCGTCTCTGCATCGACCACTATTTCCATGACGAGATCGACACCGTCGTCGAATCATGTGTGAATCTCATCCATAGTGATGATCTGCTCGAGGCAACCCTTTCCATGAGGGTATTGCGAGAAGCTGGATACTGTGTTTCAGCAGGTCAGTAAAAGTGGGATATTTTATCATTTGCCACACTTTACTTCAAAATTTTATCATTTGCCACATTGACCACCACATGTCAGTGACACATGGTGTGGCAAATAATAAAACTGAAAAATTCAGTGTGGCAAATAATAAAATCCCCCGTAAAACACAAGTTTCACATGTTGGTGGAGACTGGTGCACAAGTTCTGGAAGCTTGAGTGCAATTTTCTCTAATTTTAATGCCATATATAGTGCGACTTGACTTTGTGTAGTAAAATAGAGAATCCAAGTCCACTTTTAAACTCACTGTATGCTAAAGCACCTCTCTCGAACTCCATTTTTCTCTCATTGTATGTTACATGCCTAAAAAACCATTACTCTTGACATGGTAGATGAGGTTCTTCAAAAGTTCATAAATGGAAATGATGATTTCAACCATGCCCATAGTAAAGACATCAGAGGGTTGCTGAGCTTGCAAGATTTGTCACACCTCAATGTGGGAGAGACAATACTCTACAAGGCAAAAGATTTCTCAAGCAAGCACCTCAGATTTGCAACTAAGTATTTGGAACCAAACCTTGCAAGATATGTGACGCATTCACTAGACCATCCCTACCATGTGAGCCTGATGCGGTACAAGGCCAGACACCACTTGAGCTACCTACAAAGCTTGCCCACTAGGAACATTGCAATGGAGAAGCTGGCACTTGCAGAGTTCCACATGAACAAGGTGCAACATCAGAGAGAAATGCAAGAGGTTAAGAGGTACACATCTAAAAATACACTCCGTCATGATTAGTTCCGTGGAAAATAGACAAACAACTCATTTTCTGGTTAAGGAAAATGGTAAACAACTTTGCAAAATTCTAATAAATCTTGAAATGGATTGCTAATTAATTAGTTTGTTGCTTATATATACATATATTTAGAAGAGGGGTGATTTTAACTATGGAAACTTAATTTTTGTACAGATGGTGGACGAGTTTAGGATTGGCTCAAGAAATTCCTGCTGCAAGGGACCAAGTTGTGAAATGGTACATGTGGCCAATGACTGTCCTAGAGGATTTCTCCTTGTCTAGGTACCGGATTGAGATCACAAAGATCATCTCACTCATCTATATTGTGGATGACATCTTTGATATTGTTGCCACACAAGAGGAGCTTTCCCTCTTTAATGAGGCGATCAAAAGGTGAGCATGGATGTTCCCATAACTAATATATGATTCATGCATGTTTACATCCCTATATAATTTACCTTTATTCGTAAATAAGTAACATCCTAAAAAGGTACAATAAAGCATTCAAACTTCTATAACATTGACTGGAAATTTACCAGATTATATTATGTCCAAATAGAAGCAATACCATTACATTTTTTTAGAATTATTTTCATGTTATAATATTTTTTTAAGCATGTAGTTCCTATCTATAGAAATTATATTGATCAAAATTGCATGTTGCTCACTCCCAATGGTTAAAGTTGCATATATTTGATAATAGGATAAAACATTCATGCATTAGTCAAGGATTTATAGTTTTTATATAAATATTGTTGGTATGTCAAAGTTCCACACTAAAATGAACATTTTACAGGTGGGATCTTGTAGCTGCTGAGTCACTCCCAAGCTACATGACATCATGCTACAAGGCTCTTTACACCATCACTAATGATATCGCTGATATGGCGAGAAAAGAGCATGGATCAAACCCTATATATCATCTCAAGAAAGCCGTATGTCTCTTCGAAAATCTCTTTATTTTTCATCAATTTGCTGTCCCTCTGCAAGTTACCGAAGTAATAGTATACGAACACATGCATTCCTAGTGCTAACTATAATATCAAAATTAATAAGAAAATGACACTACAGAAAACTCACAACGTTTCTTCTTTATGTTGCAGTGGGAAAAATTATTTGATGGATTTATGATTGAGGGGAAATGGCTATCTAGTAATCAGTTCCCTGGATCGGAAGACTATCTAAGAAATGGCATTGTCACCTCTGGAGCACCACTTGTATTTATCCATCTTTTCTTCATGCTAGGGTATGATTTAAATGAGGATGACAATGACGATATTCCTCGGGTCGTTTCTTGCCCTGCAAAGATCATGAGACTCCGAGATGACATGGGTAGTGCTAAGGTCAGAATCGCAGCAAAAAACTTCCGCTATGTTTAGTAGTGCAAGAATGTGAATATGCACACACATGTGAGAGCACGAAGACATTTAGCACAAGTACAAATGCTTATATATGATTCAACTATTTAAACTTGGATATGAGTTAATTTAATTCATATCCTGGTAGATGCAATTCACTTGGGTAGTGACAAGAGGATCATGTAATCATACCATGATCATTTATTTGTCGGTACAGGATGAAGCACAAGAGGGACTCGATGGATCATACAAAGAGTTGTACCTAAGGGAGAACCCTCATGGTGATGTAGAGGACCACATGATGCAGATGATCACGGGTGAGTGGGAGGAACTCAATAGGGAGTGCTTTTCTAGGATAAACGCATCATTGTCGCCTAGCTTCGTTGGTGCGTCGTTGAACTTCGCGAGGATGGTCGGCGTCATGTATGGCTACAACGACGAGCAGAAGCTCCCCGCTCTCGAAGATTACACTAGGATTCTCCTCCTTTGAATCATGCATGGCATGGACTGCCAATACGTGCAATGCCAACTTGCTACTAGGTCAAGGAGCTAGCTGACTCCCTGTGTGCTTCTCGCTATTTTGAATTGATGTATTGTAACTATTTCAGTTACGGGCATGTTTCAGTCCTCTTCCCCATTACTTAGAAAAAGTGAGCCACCGGTTCATGTACAAGATACTATCATTACCGCATGGACAATTAGACAGCCTGCTCTTCTTTCCTAGACGTGCGAGACGGATTGTGGATTGAGTTTGAGTTCTTTTGCCGCTTGCGATTGATCAAGTTACATTACCTGCTGCACCGAGCATTGATTGGATCGAATTAATTACCAGACTTATTGGTTGTCTAATAGTCTTGTAAATATAGTGTAATCTAATAGAGTTGTTGTGTTGGTGCCAAACTGCGTTGCCCCCCCTCTCCCTAGTTGATAGAAAAAGTTTTGATTAGCCCTTAGTATTTTGGTCCATATTATCCTTGAAGGGGTCTCTATTGATATTGCTGAAGATGTCCTCGTTGCTTGCTGTCTTTGCCTTTCATCCCAATTGAGATCCTGCGAGGATCCAGGAGGTCCCAAGATGTTGATGTCGTACACATGTAATTTTTGTTTGTTGAAGGGTGCTTGCTTGCCCCCCTCCATATATATCGGTATGCGTACTATCTTTCTACTTTGTACTTCTACGCTTTCCTCATCTATTAGTAGATGCGTGTGAGCACATTATTTAGAGAATAAGTCTTAAATGAACCGGCAGGTCACTTGGTGGCACACTAAAGTTAACTTGGACAGCTCCGCCGTAGTCAGTCTCCAGGATGGTTGGCCATTGGACGAACTACACACCGTGAACCTCAGACTCCTAGAGGGGAAAATATCTAAGATGGCAACTCTAGTTGAAGACAAACCACGCACGCACGCACGCACGTATCTCATCGAGACTCTTGATGTCTTGCCGGTGGGAGGTTTGAGTGATAATAAAACTCACGTCCAAACATTACCCATGGTTAATTCTATGCTCTTGTCAAAAAAAAATTCTATGCTCCAGCGAGGACCAGTCTCGCCAGTTCTTTTCCTGCCACAACCCTGCTTGGGTTTGGGTCTAAGTTTGAACCAGAGCGCTGTTTTTTTCTAATTAAGAATCATGATGTCTTCACAGTTACTTCTGTTAGAGATTTCTGATGTATCAAATATTTCTTAAAAAAACTAAACAATTTATTTTAGTACAATAGTTATATTGATCTATATATGAAGTTTTATGTAAATATGTTGCGCTATTTGAGAGAGACACAAAAGATTAATTTGGGTGAGTTCCATATTCACATACATTTGCTACGACTTCTTATCTTTGTGAATAGGACATACTGTAAGTCTTTACTCTTGTTTTGGACACAGAATACTCTTGTACTACTCACTCATCCTTTCTTTGTACTCCCTCCGTCCAAAAATAAACCTAGATAAACCTAAGTCACTTATTTTAGGACGAAGGGAGTAAAAGAATTCAAAAGTTAGTGGGTGTGTAGTTTTCGTGATGCTCAATCAAAACTTTCTCTTGATCATATATATGTGGTCGTCCATTGGGCTCGCCCCTTTTTGAAGAAAAAAAGTGTGGTAGTGTATTATACAACAATCTTTTGACAGTTTATTAAGAAGTTAGGAACGGGACGTTAATATTTTGTTCATGCCAAGGAGATCTGAACTTTTTATCGGTCGTAGTATTGTAAGCTGTTTGACTTGACGGACTCCAACCTCGAAGGACATCTTGCCGAGACTAACTCTCCTCAAGTGAAAATGTCGCCTCCACATTGTCCTTGAGGAATGGCAGAAGAGGGGACGTACACACGTACAGTAGTAAACATGCCGTCTGATGGTGCCGCGAGCATAGGTCGTGTTCCGATTGAGGCTGCTAGCGAGGCCACAAAACGACACCACCGACATGTGAAATAGCTCCCACGATGGCAACCATGCGGTGCCAATCACCCGTTCTCTCCAGTAGGGATAGATGATTGGACAAGAACTACAATATCAGGCACTGGCGCTGCTCCATCGCCACACAAGCTGAGGTATATATGTGGCGAAAATATATATAGAGTAGCTGCCAGCCGAGTTCACGGTTGACGACGTCCCGACTTCACCACTTGAGACCCGACTTCACGGTTGACGACGCCGCCCCATTGCGCGCGCGGAAACACTCTGCGTCCTGCCCGTGTGATATCTGGGCTAGTTAAGAGAGGATACGAAGCAACCAATAGAACATGAGATATCCTTATCCTCACTTCAAATGTTTTTTCCCCCAATGGAATCCCTCGTTCTAGATAGCCCGCTACCAAGATGCCACTCAAGGTCAGAAATCAATCCAAAATATGTGGTCGAAAGAACCTCGAAATAGAATTTCATCCCATCTTGTATATAAATAAAGCAACCACCAACGTTTTACAAGGTCTCGGTGATATATACTTCAAATTGTGCATAGCCACAGAGTTTCACATCCAAAGTCTACCGTCTCTCTTGTCGTCCACAAGTAACTTTCGTTTATTGAAGAGAGGGCATGCTGTCTTCTTATATCCGGCCGTATGTCTACCGTCTTTGTACTTACGCGTATACATGAGCAGATGCCTTAAACAACAAATAAATAAGAAAGGGACCGGCCAACAACCGGTCACTTGGCGGCACTGAAGATTCTAGTGTCAGGTGGCTCCACTGCTGTCGCTCTGCGGAATGGTTGGCCGTGAAACGACTATGTCTATACAGCCAAACCATACTTTTCGCACATCTATATGTTGTCTATACCTCGATCGTTGGATGCTATAAAATTGAAGCCACTGATAGCACCATACTTTTTTGAACGGTGCAACGGGGGCGATATGCCCACCTGAATTTTCATTAAAAGGAAACAATAAAGGCCTCCGCGGTCGCGGGGGTGTACATTTTTTTGTGGAGAACGGGGGGTGGGGGGAGGCGATTTCTCGACAGAAGGAGGAAAATCACAGTTCTTAACAGCTACAAGAGAGACACACACCACTGTTCCACACACTCGAAGCTAATATAATGCATGGCGGCATTCGGGCCCGCCAAAACCGCTGGTGTATGATGACTTGCTCCAGAATCGCCGATAGGGGGAGGCGGGCTGCGTCAAAAACCATCCGATTCCTAGCTTTCCAGACGACCCAAAGGAGACCAGAGAGAACAGTGCTGCTCACAGAGGCGCTCCACGATGGGTTGCTGGTCCGGAGCGACACCCAGGAAGCCTCCACAGTCGCGGGAAGGGCGCATCGGCGAGGCCCAAGCGCGCGGCGCCAGAAGATGCGAAGGCGGGGGCAAATGAAGAAGAGATGTTCGAGTGTCTCCGGCGCGCGGGGACAGAAGGGGCACCACTCCGCGCTCAGGCATTTGATGCGGGTCAGGAGAGCACGAGTGCGCGTCTTGCCGTGCCGCAGGATCCACACAAAAACCTTAACTTTGAGTGGCGCAAAACCAGCCCAATTCAGGTCCTGGAGGGGAGTGACGCACCCGGAGCTCTTCAACATCCTGTACACCGTGCCAGCGCTGAACCCCCCGCTCCCACCCCAGCAAGGGATCTATCATCATCGGCGTCGGAGGCGCGCTCATGCAGATGGACGAGCGCTCCATGGAGCATGCGAAGCTCCGCGACCGTGACGGGAGAGATCCTAGGTTGTGTGCGGAGCACCAGCGAGTGACCGGTGAGGGCATCGGCGATGGTCCCAGCCGGGCGGATCATGTGAGAATAGGCCGCAGGCAAGGCCACTGAGAGCGTACCAAGTGACGTCCAGTTATCCTCCCAGATATCCACGGAGCGCCCGTGCCCCACACGGACCGAGGTAATGGCGCCGTACAGGGGCAAAAGCGACAAGAAGACTCTCTAGGAGGGCGTCCTCCGGGGCAGGGTGCACACACAGGTAGTTTGATCGGACCCAGTCCGCCCACGGTGTGCGCTGCCCGGAGATGACGACGTGCAGCTTCTTCAGGACGAGGCATGTGTTGTGCAGGGAGAGGTCGATGATCCCGAATCCTCCCTCTGACCGAAGGCAACACACAACCTCCCACGAAACCTGGCACGAGCCACCAGAGCAGGACGTCATCGCATTCCATAGCATACCACGTCGGGTGGCGGTCCATCTTGACTATGGTCCCTTGGGATAGCCGCAGAGCTGACATCGCAAAAGCAGGGAGAGCGGAAAGATCCGACGTCGCGAGCGTCAGCCTGGCCCCCATCAAGGTGGATCGGACCTGCCACGGGGGGATGCACCGCTCAATATTGACGGACAGGTAGTCTAGCACGGACGCGGGGAGCTTCTGATCAGAGAGTGGGAGGCCCAAGTACGTCCGAGGGAAGGAGGACACAGGGCACCCTAGGATGTCGACCAGTTGGAGCGCCTTGGCGTCCGACACCCCAATGGGCATGAAATCACTCTTATGGAAGTTGATGGCGAGCCCAGTCGCCTCCGAGAATTCGCGTAAGATGTAGCGCAGGCGGCGGAGTTGCCCGGGGTCGGCGCGCACTAGGATGAGCGTGTCATCCGCATACTGAACGACGGGGTGGAGGAGGCGATGCGCATCTGTGTCCTTCAGGATCAGCTGACATAGGAGGTCGGCAACAATCAAAACCAGGTACGGGGAGAGCGGGTCCCCTGTTGCAGCCCATTTTTGCATTTGATCCATCGCCCGGGGACGCCGTTGAGAAGCACAGCAGCTTTGCCAGTATCAAGGAGGACGCGGATCCAAGCACACCACCGATCTCCAAACCCGCAGGCTCGGATAATGGAATCGAGGGCATCCTAGTTCACGGAATCGAAGGCCTTGCGGAAGTCCAGCTTCAAGGCGACAGCGGGCACCCCCCGAAGACGACAACACTGAACCAGGTCAGCGACATAGAGAAACCCATCAGTGATGCACCTGCCGCGAATGAACCTTGTTTGCTCGTACGCAACCAATGCATCAATGTACCGCTGGAGCCGCATTGATAGGATCTTCGTGAGCAGCTTCACCACACAGTTCTGGAGGGAGATGGGCCGGAAGCCATCCGCGGTGACCACTGTCTCCGTCTTGGGCAACAACGCAATGTAGGATCGTTTCAGACCGTCGAGGTGCGCGCGGTGGTGGTAGAACTCATCAAGGAAGGCCACCAAATCAGGTGACACCGTGGCCCAGAAGCAACGGAAGAAGGCTGGACCGAACCCGTCAGGACCGGGGTTGCTATCCAATCTCATCGCCCACACAGCAGCCTGTAGCTCCTCGGGCGAAAAGGGGTCTTCGAGGGCGTCAAGTCCAGGCATGCGATCGAATAGCGAGCCAGGAGGACGTCGCAAAATAGGGGGAGAGGATCTCCCCAACAGGGACGAGTAAAAATTGCTCAGGATGCGCTCTTTGCCCGCATGGCACACAACGGGTGCACCATCAGCATCGAGGACCTTGATCTGGTTGCGGCGCAGCCTAGCCGACGCGCCGGCAAGGAAGAATGCGGTGTTGTCCTCGCCGATCTTGCAAAGCTTGAAGGAGAAGCGCTACTTCCAGTACACATCTAGTTGCTTATACATGCAGGAAAGTTGTCACTTAACCACGGAACGGAGCAGCAGTTCGTGCGGGGCGAGGGTGCGAGGTTCCTCAATGCGATCCAGCACATCAATCACCGATCAACAATTGGCGACAATGATAGGGGGGTGTTTCCTATTGCGGGCCCATTTCTTCAAAACGGCGCGAGCCCATTTGAGGTACCTGGAGAGACGACGCCCGACGCAGGGAAGCTGGTTCCTAGGATCATCCCAAGTTGCGCAGATCTTGGCCCGATAAGCATGTGAGTGATCCCACCCCCGTTCAAACCGGAAGACCGTGCTGATCGGCGCATGCGACGTTGCCTCGATCAGCAGCAGTACGTGATCCGAGGTTGTCCGGACAAGCGACCGAAGGCAGGTGTTGAAGAGCACATGTTCCCAGCTGGGGTCGATGAAGGCCCGGTCAATGCGGACCAGTGTGGGCACAGCGCAACCGTTCGTCCAAGTGTACCGCCGGTCCAGCAATGGAAGTTCTTGGAGGAGGAGATCGGCGATCACCTCGTTGAAGGAGGCCGCAGCGAAGGCATCAAAATTTTCAGTGTTCTTGTCCCCTTCACACCTTGTGAGGTTGGAGTCGCCGAGAATCATCCAGCGACAACAACGCCAGACGCAACATCACGTAGCTCTACGAGGAAGGCAGCGCGGAGCTCCGGGAGGCAAGGAGCATAGACATTAGTGTAGCATCCCATCTGTCTAACATATGTAATGCTACATGGTCTAGTAATATAATGGCTACTTCCTACATAACTATTGCATCATAATTATATCATGCTCATGTCATCGTGCCATCTTGCATTTGAGCATCATATAAAACCCCTTTTCATTTGGTTCTTCTCTCATATGCATTAGTAATTGTATTTGGCTCTTAATATATTGTATTTGGTTCTTGATAAATGCTTGATGCCCAAGTTGAGTTGGGGGCATATCTTTTATTCTACTCCATCAACTTTCTTTGTCACCACCTTATAATCCCACCATCCTAATTATCCATGAGCTTTACTTTTCCTTTGGCATTTAAATCTAGCTCATGTGGGTTGGGATGGATCCACTTCTATTTCCACATGCTCTCATATTAGCATCATGTTGTTTTCACATTATTGATATGTGAAGCCATTGTTGCATGCCTTGTGAGTGGTACCCCTTTTCAAGCTTCCATATGGGATTATTTTGAATGCATGCTCATGTTGGAATATTTTTGAGACTATTAAATATCTAGTGGAATACACACACTAGCAAGTCCCAATTACATTCAAATATGATCATCTCCATCTACTCCCTATGGAACCTCCTTTTATTTTCTTTTGCTTGGCCTTTACTCCACATTTTGGTAATGCATGGGAATAATGCCATGATACATTATTATTGTTTTCACAAGAATTAAACATGGCCTTTAATGCCATGCATGGGCCATGCAAATCACCACCATTCTATTCTTTTGGGTTTTTCTTGTATTTTGGAAGTGGAGCATGGTCCTTTGAGAATCAATCCAGGTTGGCCATTCTTTTGCTTACCATCAAACCTTACCCCTCTCTCTTTATCGATCACCCCATCTATGCATGATCATGTGGGATCATTTTCCCATAAACCCCACCTCTCTCTCTCTCTTTCTTGAGTTTTTCTTCACCATCACCTTGTGCTAAACCAAAAACCCTCACCCCTACATCTTTGCTTGATCTAGTTGGCATGTGGTTAAAACCCTAAAACCCTAATCAAACCCTAACCCTAGCCCTTCCCTCTAATCCCTCTCTCTCTAAAAACCCTAGCCTAATCCACCCAAGCCGAGCTACCACCCTAATCTCTAGCTTCGGCTACCCCCAAACCTGGCCCTAGCTAACCCTCTCTAACCTAACACCAACCCTAACCCGAGCCCCCTAAACCCTAGCCGAGGCTAACCCTAGCTACACTCGAGCCTCTCCTTTCTCTCTCTCTCTCTGCCACAAAGGTCCACCCGAGCCTGCCTCTCCTTGGCCTCACCCTGGACCCACCTGGCAGCCCTTGGCCCCCTACCCCTGCCCTGGCCACGCCCAGCACGTGAGGGAGGAGAAGGACAAAGGTGGCCGAAGCCACCTTTTCACTCCACCGATCCCCCACGGCATCCCCCTCTTTCTCTCCCGTCCTTATCTACCCCCCACGCCTCCTCTGCCGCGCCCAGATCCACCCCTGGCCGCTGAGCCTTTTTTTTCTCCCCCTGCCACCCTCTTCTCCAACTCCGGCCACCTCTCGGCATCCACCTCCCCTACTCGTTACAAGCCGCCGGCGTGCTATTAGGTCGTCGAGGAAAAACCAGTGCTGCTACATGCGTCGTCCCGTACACGCCAGCGAGGAGGAGACGCCCTGCAGCCGCCGAACACCGACGAGGCCGACCGAAACCCTAGCCGTGGGAGCGTCTGCATCGCCGTCGATCCACTGCGTCCCAGCCCGATCCGTCTCCACCAGCAACCCCGCGGTGAGCCCACGATCCTCCCTGACAACCTCCGGCTCACCATCGCCTCCTGGTCACCTAGATCCCGCCGACGAACACTCTCTGTGCAGCGGCGGCCGCTGGCGTCTGCACGCCCCCGTGCCGCGTAACGCCTTACCTAGCCTCCGCCCGCCCTCCTGTCACCATCCTCTCGCTTACCGCACTGGCTCCGGTCCCCTGCGCGCGTGCCTTGCGTCGCGGGATTGATCCCTCGTGCTGCGCTCTGCCGTTGTCGCGCACCGTCCTCTCGTCAGAGAAGTTCAGAGAAGATCCACAGTGCTCGTTGGTCACTTTACACAACCCCCCCCCAAACCTTTTGTTGCTCAACCCGCGGTCCAGCCCAGGCCCACCTGTCTGTGTCTGTGAATGTTTTACAAAAAGAGACCCTGGTTTTTGTATTCCTCAACCCGTAGTCCCCATTGCAGCGTGTCACCTCTCGATCGCACGACGCATGGGTCTGGAGTGCAGCTGGTGGCCCACTCCACCGCCTCCGGCTAGCATCTGTGCCGGTGAGAAAACCCGTTGCGCGCCGTCTGTGACTGTGGCTAGGTGTGGCTGAGTATAAAAAGTCTTTTCGTTTATCTGTTTAATAAAAACAATTTCAAAAAAATGTTAAATATGAATTTAAATCTGTTTTTCATAACTTTTAAATTATAAATCCAAATAATACAAATGATATATGTTTTTGAATCAGAAAAATGTGAGGTTTTCAAATATGCCATTCAAAATAATGTTTGAGCACTTTAAATTTTCGAGATGATTAAAATTACAATAAAATGCCCTTTTCTTAATAAATTAATAATTTTAAATCTTTAACTCCAAATTCGACAAATAATATGTCTAAGTCGATCAGCGCGACGAGCCCGTTCTATCTATGCGTTCCTTGTTCTGAATTGCAGCATGCATCATATAAACATTAAGTAGACAGCAAGTGTTATGAGAGCAAACCGGACTAAAAACTTAATAAAATGCTTTAAACTTGTACCCCACCCCTCACCCATGCCATGCTACATTATTGCCATGTAAATTGTGCATCACTCATCATAGCATGCTTGTTTGCTTGTCGCATTTTATTCATATGCTTGTGCACTTTATTTATGTTGGCCCTTGTTTGTTTGGTTCTTCTTCGAATAGACACGAGCAGGGGATATATCAGGAATCCCAGGAGCAGTACCTAGACCCGACTCTCGCTTCAACTGAGCTGCCAGGCAAGCACTACCACATGCTTGCATACATATAGTACCTATTGCCTCCATCTTATTCTTGCATCATTGAGTCGCGATTGCATTAAATTGAATCCTAAGTACTGCATAGCCTTTACTTTTAAACCCCACCGAGTCTGTTCCTCCCTCCCATGAGCCATTACTACAGGAGTTGTTTGAGCCATGCGAGTCGTAGAACAGCATGTGTAGGGTATGTGAGTGTCTGATGGAATGAGGTACCTAAACAACTTAACCGGAGTAGTAATGAGATAACTAATGAAAGTGGCACCAGTGAGCAATATCTGCTATTTGGTTTTTCAAGCTCACTTGTGTCCCGTAGGACCCCGAGTACTTGATTCCTGTTCCTTGACTATTCGCACTATCCACATCCGGGAGGCCTTATGGACCCCCCTGAGCTAGAGCTTGATTCATTCTTATTTCTTGGGGCCACAAAATAGTTTGGGGCTTTATTACTATCCTGTACTTATGCCATGCTTTACTGTTTTATTTAAGATTATGCGAGGAGCACCTGTACTGTTTAGGATTGCGGAGTGTTTTCGCGGTATCGACAAGCCCAGTCACACTTTTGGGTTCCCGATCGTTCTGACCATTGGCGCAAACCTTGGGTCCGTCTCGGAGCCGGCCAACTTCGTTGCGTGTAGCTTAATGGGGTGGCCCCCTGAAATATTTCTGACTCCTGTGATCGCTTTGTCGTGAATGCCTCGTTGGGATTTGATTTGGTTTTTCTGAGGTTGATCGAGTGTGTGTTGCTATTTGTGCACCCCTGCAGGGTAAATCTTTCTGAAAGCCATGTCCGCGGTTATGGACGACTTGGAGCACAGTTTCTCGATCATAGACAAGTATAACTAAAGTACCGCTTTTAAATTGACTAAGTACCTGACTAGTAAATAGTGCAATACTCATGGAATGGTTAATAAAACTGCCAACGGAGGGGTTGTTCGTCCACTTTCTCGTTGGTAAGCGAGAAGGAGGATGGATCTGTTAATTATACTGTTATAACTGTGGTTTCTAATTAACGGACATCCGTCTATCATTGGTTAGGCGGATGGTTAGCGAGTTTCTATAGACTTGTTAGTTATTATCTTTTGCTGCAATTGCGTCACCCCAGGTATATGTCCCCTTTAGAGGCATAAAGACTTGCTGAGTACCCCTAGGGTTTCACACGATAAATTGTTTGATTCAGATGAACAGGTGTATTCGCAAGATGGATACTGAGTGGAGGAGACGGATGATGTTGGCAACGATCACGCGGTGTAGAGATTCTAGGAACGGGGATAAGTGAGATCTGTGGGCGGGATGTGTTTATTTATGTGGCATCTTATGCCGATTTGCTTCTTATCCGTACTCGGATCTTGTTTTCCGCTTCCGCCTGATACTCTGATGTTTGATGTATGAGGAGGTATCCTAAAATATTATCTCTATCTAGGATATTTGGATCTTGCCGTATGGCGTTGCAATATTTCTATTTCTTTTAGATGGAATGGCTCTGTGAACAGTTGTATGGTGGCTTGCATACATACTCACTTGTGTATGTAGTTGATCCCTTCACCTGCCGATTACACCGCTCGTCCTTGTCTCGATGATCTGGAAGTGGTTAGGACGGCCGAAAGGTCTACCTGTGAGTGGCCCCTGGGCCCCACCATACTATTTTAACCACTTTCGCTCATCCAGGCATGTAACTAAGAGCGTAATTCACCGAGGTAGTTACAATTGGTATCAGAGCCATCCCGCCCTTCAGGGTCTCAGCCAAATGGTCGTTGTCAGTCTAGTAAATATTTTTGGTAGCTATGTATACTAGGGAAAAACAAAACGTGAGAGTAGGACTGCTTCCATTTTTCTTCTTACCCACCCACCCACCCTTTTCTGGTAAGGAAGTGTAACGTTTTCAATCCTCTTCTAAAATTCAAACTAGGATTCACGTGTTCTGGGTTCCGTAGTACCATAGGTTGTGTGTGTGTGTGTGAAATTCCTTGTCTATCTGTTATATCCAACATGTTATCTCTATCTGCCTTTTGGTTATCAACTGTTGGTATATTCCATACCGACAGGCCTTTGTAAACCGAGGCGATCTATCTGATTCGCTGTATACCGATGCGATCTATCTTAATCTTTGTTATCCGACGTTATCTTGTTTGGGGTGTTCGTTTCCGTAGTTGTTAATCTTTAGGTTCGTCGTAAAAAGAAGGTGTTGGGATATGTGTTTTACTGGTTCATGTGCAGAGTAATGATTTGAGTGCGGGATGGAGTCGCGACCATACCAATACTTTTATCATTCGCTCTTGTATATTTAATTGGTAGAGTTACTAAATCTTGATTCGTTAAGTGGTTTTGCGCATATAGTGGTATTTTAATGCCGAAATTTGCGGAAATTTTTTCTTTGATAGTTTTGTGTACCACACTCCTTGTTCAGTCATGTGCGATATGCTTAATATCTTCTAGGTGCTTTGAACTTTGTTGATTTTTTAATATCATCTTAGTAAATTGTATCATTTAAATCTTGGTTAATTCCATTTTGGTACTAGTTTGGATTATTATTATTCTCCATTATGGTACTGACTTGAGTTTTATATCAATCACAGGATGGCACCACCACGCCGTTCTGAGGAGGACATACCACCTGAACTGGGGGCTGCGTTGGCAAGTATTGCTAATGCCTTGGGAACAATGCAGCAGAACCAGCAGCGATTTGAAGAAAGTGTCAAGAGGAATGAGTTTGTTCCGCTACCTCCACCTCCCAAGCGAGGAGACATCAAGAGTTTTCTGAAGTTCAACCCGTGCCACTTTGAGGTGTCTGATCAGCCTCTGGACGCAGATGATTGGCTGCGCGAGATGTCAAGGTTACTGGTGACTGCCGATGTTCCTGAGCAAGAATGGGTAAATGTGCCACTCACCTTCTGAAGGGAGATGCAGCTCTGTGGTGGGAGAATTACCTGAAGGCAAACCACTCTGAGTTTCAGCCTACTTGGGAACAGTTCACTGGGGCTTTCAAAGAGCAATATCTGTCAGAAATTGTCATGGAAAGGATGAAGGAAGTGTTTCTCAACCTCAAGCAGGGCAATGACAATGTCAATACCTATATCAGAAACTTCATGAATCTTTCTCGGTATGGTGGCGATGAGATCTCTGATGACAAGAAGAAGCAAAAGAGGTTCAGACAAGGGCTCAATGCATCAATCAAATATGCAATCACTCATGCAAGGCCGGGGTCTTTTCTGGAACTCCAACATACAGCTCTGTAGGAAGAAGCAAGTAGGCAAGTGTTTGAGGAGTCCAAGAAACACAGCCGTGATGCAGCAAGCTCTTCAGCTATGTCAGCTCCTTCTAAGCGCCGCGTGTGGGTTCCTAACACCCCACCGTCGCTCCCGGCTCCACCAAGACCTTCAAGCTACGTGGCAAGGCCACCAAACTCCTTCACTGCTGCTCCTAGGGGCTACAACCACAACTACTCTGGAGCGCCTGGCGGAGTCCCTGGCTACGTTGCTCCACGTCCACCTGGTGCTTGTTACACTTGTGGGAACACTGGACATCAACACTGGAATTGTCCAATGAACAACAAAGCTCTTCCACCACCACCTCCAAGACCTGCGGCAAGCTCTTCTATGGTTCGTGCACCACCACCTCGGGCTCTCAACATCAACACCAAGCCCGGATCTACGGTTGCTCGTGCCAACTGTGTCAATGACGCTCAAGCTGAGCATGCACCTGGAGTTGTGATGGGTATGCTTCCTGTTAACTAAGTTCCTGCATGAATTTTGTTTGATTCTGGCACATCGCATTCTTTTGTCTCTACAAGTTTTGCTGATGAGAATGGGTTACCTATGGATCCTCTCCCTAAACGGTTAATGGTCCTTTCTCCTGGAGCAACAATGGCATCTTCCAAAATCAACCATGGCAATCAAATTGAGATTGGTGGTTCTTTGTTCCCGGCTTCCTTAATTATTCTGGGCAATTCTGACATTGATGTTATCTTGGGCATGGATTGGTTGACAGCAAATGCAGCTGTGATTGATTGTGCTGAACGCTCGGTTTCTCTGAAAATTCCTGAAGGCCATATAGTCTATTCTCCAAGTCTGACTCCTGCAATTCAGCTTTTCTCTTTGGCGGCTCTGAATGATGATGCTATGGAAGCTATTTAGAGTGTTCCGGTGGTCTATGAGTTCCCAGATGTTTTTCCTGAAGAGTTGCCAGGTATGCCTCCTGATCGAGAGGTCAAGTTTGTGATTGAGCTTGAACCTGGAACCACTCCTATCTCCAAGCGGCCTTATAAAATGGGTCCTGCTGAGTTGGCTGAACTCAAACATCAGCTTGATGAACAAGAGAAGTTGGGTTTCATTCAGCATAGTACTTCTTCTTGGGGTAGCCCAACCATCTTTGTGAAGAAGCGAGACAAGACTGATAAACTTTGTGTTGACTATCGGGCTCTCAATGCTAAAACCATCAAGAATAAATATCCCCTTCCGCGGATTAATGATATCTTCGATCAGCTAGCTGGAGCTGTGGTATTCTCTAAGCTTGACTTGAGAAGTGGATATCATCAAATCAAGATTCACAAGGAAGATGTTCCTAAAACAGCTTTCACCACTAGCTATGGCCTGTATGAGTACACGGTCATGTCTTTCGGTCTCACCAACGCACCTGCCACCTTCTCGAGGCTTATGAACTCGGTTTTCATGGAGTATCTTGATAAGTTCGTTGTGGTCTATTTGGATGACATTCTAGTCTATTCTAAGTCAAAAGAAGAACATGAAGAACACCTTTGGTGTGTCCTAAACAAGCTTCGTGAGAACCGCCTGTATGCAAAGTTCTCCAAGTGTGAGTTCTGGCTGCCTGAAGTCACCTATCTTGGTCACGTTATCTCTGCCAAGGGCATTGCCGTCAACCCAGAAACTGTTAAGACAATTGTTGACTGGCTTCCTCCTATAAATGTCAAAGAAGTCCGGAGTTTCCTTGGTTTGGCTAGTTACTGTCGTCGCTTCGTTCAGAATTTCTCGAAGATTGCGAAGCCTCTTACCGATCTCCTCAAGAAAGGCAAGAAATACCTTTGGACTCCTGCATGTCAAGCAAGCTTTGAAACACTCAAAGAGAAGCTCACTTCCACGCCAGTCTTGGTTCCTCCAGATACATCAAAGCCTTTCCAGATAATCTGTGACGCGTCATTGCAAGGATTGGGTGCGGTCCTTATGCAAGAAAAACAAGTTGTTGCGTATGCCTCTCAATAGTTGAAGACGCATGAGATCAACTATCCAACACATGACCTTGAACTCGCAGCAGTTGTCTTTGCTTTGAAAGTATGGAGGCACTACTTGCTTGGCAACCGTTGTGAGATCTTTTTTGATCACAAGAGTCTGAAGTATATCTTCACACAGCCTGATCTCAACCTTCGTCAGAGGAGGTGGATTGAAGCAATTAATGATTTCGATTTGACCATCAACTACACTCCGGGTAAAGCTAATGTCATGGCCGATGCTCTCAGCCAAAAAGCTTATGTCAACAACCTCATGCTGGAAGAACAACAACCTCTCTTGTGTGAGGAATTCCACAAGCTCAACCTTGAAATTGTGGATCAAGGGTATCTTCTGAACCTTCTGGCAACCCCACTCTTGGAAGAAAAAGTTCGCTCTATTCAACTTGGTGATCCTTACACTAAAAATATCATATCCAACATTCAGCTTCCGAAGTATGAGTCCTTCCACGTCGACGACCAAGGCGCTCTTTTCTTTGAACACCGGATGTTTGTTCCGAACTACCTAGGTTTAAGAGAGCAAGTTCTCAAGGAGGCGCATGATTCTGTTCTTTCTATCCACCCTGGCAGCACTAAGATGTACATTGTATTTGGTTCTTGATAAATGCTTGATGCCCAAGTTGAGTTGGGGGCATATCTTTTATTCTACTCCATCACCTTTCTTTGTCACCACCTTATAATCCCACCATCCTAATTATCCATGAGCTTTACTTTTCCTTTGGCATTTAAATCTAGCTCATGTGGGTTGGGATGGATCCACTTCTATTTCCACATGCTCTCATATTAGCATCATGTTGTTTTCACATTATTGATATGTGAAGCCATTGTTGCATGCCTTGTGAGTGGTACCCCTTTTCAAGCTTCCATATGGGATTATTTTGAATGCATGCTCATGTTGGAATATTTTTGAGACTATTAAATATCTAGTGGAATACACACACTAGCAAGTCCCAATTATATTCAAATATGATCATCTCCATCTACTCCCCATGGAACCTCCTATTATTTTCTTTTGCTTGGCCTTTACTCCACATTTTGGTAATGCATGGGAATAATGCCATGATACATTATTATTGTTTTCACAAGAATTAAACATGGCATTTAATGCCATGCATGGGCCATGCAAATCACCACCATTCTATTCTTTTGGGTTTTTCTTGTATTTTGGAAGTGGAGCATGGTCCTTTGAGAATCAGTCCAGGTTGGCCATTCTTTTGCTTACCATCAAACCTTACCCCTCTCTCTTTATCCATCACCCCATCTATGCATGATCATGTGGGATCAATTTCCCATAAACCCCACCTCTCTCTCTCTTTCTTGAGTTTTTCTTCACCATCACCTTGTGCTAAACAAAAAACCCTCACCCCTACATCTTTGCTTGATCTAGTTGCCATGTGGTTAAAAACCTAAAACCCTAATCAAACCCTAACCCTAGCCCTTCCCTCTAATCCCTCTCTCTCTAAAAACCCTAGCCTAATCCACCCAAGCCGAGCTACCACCCTAATCTCTAGCTTCGGCTACCCCAAACCTGGCCCTAGCTAACCCTCTCTAACCTAACACCAACCCTAACCCGAGCCCCCCTAAACCCTAGCCGAGGCTAACCCTAGCTACACCCAAGCCTCTCCTTTCTCTCTCTCTCTGCCACAAAGGTCCACCCGAGCCTGCCTCTCCTTGGCCTCACCCTGGACCCACCTGGCAGCCCTTGACCCCCTACCGATGAGGGCGACCGAGACCCTAGCCGCGGGAGCGTCTGCATCACCGTCGATCCACTGCGTCCTAGCCCGATCCGTCTCCACCAGCAACCCCGCGGTGAGCCCACGATCCTCCCTGACAACCTCCGGCTCACCGTTGCCTCCTGGTCACCTAGATCCCACTGACGAACACTCTCTGTGCAGCGGCGGGCCAAGGCTCAGACGTCCCAGCTGCCATGTAACGCCTTACCTAGCCTCCGCCCGCCCTCCTGTCACCATCCTCTCGCTATCAGACTGGCTCCGGTCCTAGCAGCGCTTGCGTCAAGGGATCGATCCTCAGCCAAGGCTCTGCCGCTGTCGTGCACCGTCCTCTCATCAGAGAAGTTCAGAGAAGATCCACAATGCTCGTTGGTCACTTTACACAAACCGCCCAAACCTTTTGCTGCTCAACCCGCGGTCCAGCCCAGGCCCACCTGTCTGTGTCTATGAACGTTTTACAAAAAGAGACCCCGGTTTTTGTATTCCTCAACCCGCAGTCCCCCACTATGCCGCGTGTCACCCCCTGATCGCCCGCTGACGCGTGGGTCTGGGAGCCCGTTGGCCCCACCTGTCAGCCTCCGGGGCTAGCATCTGTGCCGGTGAGAAAACCATTTGTCTGTTGTTTGTCGCCAACAAGATCGCCCCACCTGCTCGTGGGATCGTGGCTAGGAGCACTACCTGCACCGACTCGCTTCAACTGAGCTGCCAGGCAAGCACTACCACATGCTTGCATACATATAGTACCTATTGCCTCTATCTTATTCTTGCATCATTGAGTCGCGATTGCATTAAATTGAATCCCAAGTACTGCATAGCCTTTACTTTTAAACCCCACCAAGCCTGTTCCTCCCTCCCATGAGCCATTACTACAGGAGTTGTTTGAGCCATGCGAGTCGTAGAACAGCATGTGTAGGGTATGTGAGTGTCTGATGGAATGAGGTACCTAAACAACTTAACCGGAGTAGTAATGGGATAACTAATGAAAGTGGCACCGATGAGCAATATCTGCTATTTGGTTTTTCAAGCTCACTTGTGTCCCGTAGGACCCCGAGTACTTGATTCCTGTTCCTTGACTATTCGCACTATCCACACCCGGGAGGCCTTATGGACCCCCCTGAGCCAGAGCTTGATTCATTCTTATTTCTTGGGGCCACAAAATAGTTTGGGGCTTTATTACTATCCTGTACTTATGCCATGCTTTACTGTTTTATTTAAGATTGTGCAAGGAGCACCTGTACTTTTTAGGATTGCGGAGTGTTTTCGCGGTATCGACAAGCCCAGTCACACTTTCGGGTTCCCAGTCGTTTACAACCATTGGCGCAAACCTTGGGTCCGTCTCGGAGCCGGCCAACTTTGTTGCGGGTAGCTTAATGGGGTGGCCCCCTGAAATATTTCTAACTCCTGTGATCGCTTTGTCATGAATGTCTCGTTGGGTTTTGATTTGGTTTTTCCGAGGTTGATCGAGTGTGTGTTGCTATTTGTGCACCCCTGCAGGTTAAATCTTTCTGAAAGCCGTGTCCACGGTTATGGACGACTTGGACCACAGTTTCTCGATCATAGACAAGTATAACTAAAGTACCGCTTTTAAATTGACTAAGTACCTGACTAGTAAATAGTGCAATACTCATGGAATGGTTAATAAAACTGCCAACAGAGGGGTTGTTCGTCCGCTTTCGCTGGTGTTTAGAAGGAGGATGGATCTGTTAATTAAACTGTTATAACTGTGGTTACTAATTAATGGACATCCGTCTATCATTGGTTAGGCGGATGGTTAGCGAGTTTCTATAGACTTGTTAGTTATTATCTTTTGCTGCAATTGCGTCACCCCAGGTATATGTCCCCTTTAGAGGCATAAAGACTTGCTGAGTACCCCTAGGGTCTCACACGATAAATTGTTTGATTCAGATGAACAGGTGTATTCGCAAGATGGATACTGGGTGGAGGAGACGGATGATGTTGGCAACGATCACGTGGTGTAGAGATTCCGGGAACGGGGATCCGTGAGATCTGTGGGCGGGTTGTGTTTATTTATATGGCATCTTATGCCGATTTGCTTCTTATTCGTACTCGGATCTTGTTTTCCGCTTCTGCCTGATACTTCGATGTTTGATGTATGAGGAGGTATCCTAAAATATTATCTCTATCTAGGATATTTGGATCTTGCCGTATGGCGTTGCAATATTTCTATTTCTTTTAGATGGAATGGCTCTATGAAAAGTTGTATGGTGGCTTGCATACATACTCACTTGTGTATGTAGTTGATCCCTTTGCCTGCCGATTACGCTGGTCGTTCTTGTCCCGATGATCTGGAAGTGGTTAGGACGGCCGAAAGGTCTACCTGTGAGTGGCCCCCTTGGCCCCACCGTACTATTTTAACCACTTTCGCTTATCCAGGCATGTAACTAAGAGCGTAATTCACCGAGGTAGTTACAATTAGTGACCGCAAACTGTGTCTCGTCTACGGCAAACTCAAAGAAGGAAGTGATCGAGTAGTCGCGAAGGTCGTCCTTGATGTGCGAGAAGCAGGCAGAGCGCGACGCAGTGAGTAGGCCCCCAGACGCGCCTTCAGAGCTTTTGAACACAAATGAACTGAAGCCGAAGGGAAGGAAGGAAGAAGCCTTCGAGGGGGAGACATCATGAAGCTTGGTCTCTTGCAGACAAATGAGATCGATATGCTGTGCCGGCAGCCCGCGTTTAACGTCGATGCATTTGCCGTCGTCATTGACACCACGGACGTTCCAAAATCCTATGGCTAGTTTCTTCAGGGGGGACATTATCCATGGATAGACGTAGGCGGCACCAGCACTAGACACATACGTCGAGACGCGACAAGCTATACATCTGGGCAGCCTAGTGATACATTGCAAATGTATCTATAATTTTTGATGTTCCATGCTTGGTTTTATCCACTTTCTTGTGTTTTGTTCCAACTTTGGAGTACTTTTATTATGATTTCTTGGACTAACCTATTAACAAGAGCCACAGTGCCAGCTGCCTGTTTTCTGTTGTTTTTGGTTCCAGAAAAGTACGGACCAAGCACTTTTCTGGGTGCCGTGTATTGAGACATCAAGCGATTTTCTGGCGCCGTTGCCGGGGAGTCAAGGACATCTTCACAAGGGGAGTCCCTCATAACCAATCTCTTTACTTTGTTGTTTTTGTTTTGCTTAGTTTTCTTTTTTATTTGTTTGCTTGTTTTGTTCTTCAAAAACACAAAAAAATAGTTTTACAAGTTTGCTTTCTTATTTGAAAAACCCAAAAAAATGACTACCCTTGAAAACACTAAGTTGTGTGACTTCACTAGCACCAACAACAATGATTTTATGAGCACACCTATTGCTCCACCTGTGGCTGAAAATACTTTCTTTGAGATAAAACCTGCTTTGCTCAATCTTGTTATGAGAGAACAATTTTCTGGTATTGGTAATGAAGATGCTGTTTCCCATCTAAATAACTTTGTTGAACTTTGTGAGATGCAAAAGCATAGGGATATAGATGGTGATATTATTAAGCTGAAATTGTTTCCTTTCTCTTTGAGAGGAAAAGCTAAAGAATGGTTGAATTCCTTAACTAGGAATACTATTGATTCTTGGACTAAGTGCAAAGATGCTTTTATTGGAAAATACTATCCTCCTGCTAAGATTATATCCATGAGAAGTGAAATAATGAAGTTTAAACAACTTGATAATGAGCATGTTGCTCAAGCTTGGGAAAGAATGAAATCTTTGGTAAAGAATTGTCCCACTCATGGACTGACTGCTTGGATGATCATCCAAACTTTTTATGCAGGATTGAACTATTCTTCAAGGAACCTATTGGATTCTGCTGCTGGAGGTACCTTTATGACCATCACTTTGGGTGCTGCAACAAAACTTTTGGACAATATGATGGTTAATGATTTTGAATGGCATACTGAGAGAGCTCCACAAGGTAACAAGGTAAATTCTGTAGAGGAAACCTCCTCCTTGAGTGATAAAATTGATATTATTATGTCTATGCTTGTTAATGGGAAAGCCCATATTGATCCAAATAATGTTCCTTTAGCCTCTTTGGTTGCTCAAGAAGAGCAATTTGATGTGAACTTCATAAGAAATAACAATTTTGGCAACAATGCTTATGGTAATAATGCTTATAGGAACAATTTTGGTAACAACAATTATAAGCCATACCCTCCCAACAATGGTAATGCTTATGGAAATTCTTACAACAATAATAAGAGTGCTCCCTCTGAACTTGAAGTTATGCTTAAAGAGTTTATTAGTAAACAAACTGCTTTCAATAAAACTATTGAGGAAAAACTCTCTAATGCTGAAAGAAATATAGCATCTTTAGCTGAAGCTCAATCTACTTTGAATAAAATGGCTGCTAAACTTGAAACTAATGATAATCCGTTTGTAGCTATTAATGCCATACAAGTAAGAATTGATGAAAATGTTAGACTATTAGCTGAATTACATGCTAAGTGGGAAAGAGAAGATGAAATTGCTAGAAACATTAGTGTTTCTACTATTACCACCACTAGTGTTGAGTCTAGTAATAGTCTATTACTTTAGATGATAAATTTGATTTTGATCTTGACGGTTGCAATATCTCTGAAGTTATTAAGTTCCTACAAAAGCTTGCTAGAAGTCCTAATGCTAGTGCTATGAACATGGCCTTTACAAAACACATTACTGATGCTCTCATAAAGATTAAAGAAGAAAAGATGAAACATAAAGCTTCTATTCCTATAAAACAAAAGGATGGTTGGGAACCCATCATTAATATGAAAGTGAATGACTTTGATTTCAAAGCTTTATGTGATCTTGATAGTAGTGTTTCTATTATGCCTAGAAGGATTTATGATATGCTTGATTTGCCTCCTCTTGAAGATTGCTATTTGAATGTCCCACTTGATGATAATGTTAAAAAGAAACTCATGGGGAGTCTTAATGATGTTCTTATTATGGTTAACAATTCCTATGTCCCCGTTGATTTCTATGTTTTGGATGTTGAATACAATGCATCTTGTCTTATTACTTTGAGAAGACCTTTTCTTAGAACTGTTGGTGCCATCATTGATATGAAAGAAGGCACCATTAAATATCAACTCCCACTCAAGAAAGGTATAGAACACTTCCCTAAAAAGAGGGAAAATATTTCTTTTGCTTCTCCTATGAAAACAAAATTTGGTCTTAATGCTTCTTCATTTGAGAACACTTGATTCTTTCTTTGCTTCTTATGCCTAACTTAAAGGCGTTAAAGAAAAGTACTTATTGGGAGATAACCAAAAGTTTTAGATGAGTCTTGAAAGTTATTTCCTTTGTAATAACCTCTCCTTATCCTTTTTATTTTCTTTTTGTGCCAAGAGCAACCTCTAATGAGAGAGAAGTAATGATTGGGAAAGTTGCTGTCCCAAAACAGATTTTTGTGCTTCACTATAAAAATTCGTGAGAGAGCTCTATACGTCGGAATGAGCTGTAATTATTTGTTCTTCTGACTCAGGTTGTTATCTAACTTTCTTTAGTTGAATTTTTTTTTATTTGAGCAACAGAAGGTCTTCGAAAAAATTCGTCTTTACCTGCTGGTCTGTTTTGACAGATTTCTGCCATTTTCTGCATTTGCTTCTTGTTGGTTCCTTTTTGAGTTCTTTTGGGGAATTGAGCTTTTTGAGGGAAGTGCTACAGTATCTAGTGTTCTAATGGAAGTTTATTTGGTGTTATAACTGAACCTTAAGACTTATTTATCTTAAGTGCACTAATATTGCTAATAAAGATTATGTGAAGTTATGTATGAAGGAAAAATTTCAGGTGTATGGAAGGAATGAGTAATGAGATGAAGAATGGACTAAAGCTCAAGCTTGGGGATGCCACACGTGTCACCCCAAGAAATATCCAAGAAGTACAAGCGTCAACGCTTGGGGATTCCCAAGGCATCCCCTTCTTCATCAATAAAAATTCCAGGTTTCTTCCAAACGCTTCATTCTTATTGTTTCGTGCACAGTTGTGTTTCTCTTGGAGCATCTTATTTTTTGTTTTCGTTTTGGTTTTTAGTTCACTTGGTTTGGTTAGTTTTCTGAATAAGTTGGTTGTACCCCCTCTTTCATACATTGGTTTTCAAATAGTTTGGTTTGGTTTGGAAAAGAGTAGGAAAGTTAATGCTTATGTGGTAAAAAGAGCTCGTTTTTTACGGTGGCCTATGCTTTGTCATGCCATGCTTGATATTGTTTTGGCTTTATGCTTAGTATTCTTTGCTGTAGCATGACTTGTTATAAACAATTGAGATTGCTTATTGTGCCTTGGATGAATCATGCGTTGTTTTAGCATATTAAAGCATAGTATAGTGGTATTCTCCTTTGATGCTTTATTTGGGTTGACTTGGCACATGCTCACACCATGTTATGACTGTCACAAGTCGCCATAGCCTTTATGATCCTTTAGTTTTCAACTTGTAGTATCACTTTATGCTTTGATCAATGATGTTTTGTCACTCTGCATGATTATGGCCATTATTGCTCTCTTAGTTTGTCGCTCCCAGTCTTTTGCTAGCCTCCACAACCAAGTATGAGTTCCACTCATGCATCCAACTCCCTAAACCAAGTTTTTCCAAAGAGTCCACCATACCTACCTACTAGCTTATGCTATTCCAAGTATATTCATGCTTTTGTCTACCTTTCACTTGTTATGAGAATACTAGTAATTGAAGCTCTCACGAACTTGATGGCACACTTTACTTTATTGCCTCTAATAAACTTGAACCATTGGGTCCTTATTTGTTGCGTATATGCTTGCGCTTTATAAGTTGAAATTAGCAGAACCATGTACCATGGGGAATGCTTTCAACATTGAACTTGTACTTTGTACCCCGTTAATATTATGTTCTTTTGCTTACGGATTCCGACGGTGTGAAATAAATGTGGAACTTGTAAGATCATGGAGTTTGTATGTGTGTTAGAGAAACACCTAGGCCGCTAGTCTAAGCCATGCCTAATGATGGTGGAAACTTGCAGCATCACCATAATGAGCGCTCTATGAAGCATCCTCAATAAAAACCTATGCAAATAGCAAATAAAAAGACCGCTGAGATGCTCATTGTCTTCTTGCCTTGTCATTTTGATTATGGGAAAGCTCTCGTATCATGTGCAAGGGGTACCACGGGGGGCTGTTCTTAATGATACACATGTACTTACAATGACAAGAGCTTACTCGTGACTGAAGTTGAGTAGCATGAGGTTCGGTCTTCGTAAGTCAGGGGCAGGAGATTTCGGTTTATAACTTGTCAAGCATATCCTCTTAGTTGTGTCACTTTAACCTTAATCACTTAAAGATGTTTATGATAGGGGCAATGAGAGCTGAAAGCTACAAGTACCATAATTTTTGGAAGCTCTTTATGAGACTTGAATCCCTACTTCCTTTTACAAAAGGCCTTTCTTCCACCATTATATTGAGTATCGACCTTCTATCTTTATGCACTACTTTGAGAGCATAGTGGCCATTCTTAGTTCTATGTGCATTGTCCCAAGACTAGTTGATTGATGCATAACTTGTTATTGCTTGTTTGAAACTATTGTATCTAGTCACTCTTATGAACTTTGAAGGTGTCCTATGCATTTATATTTGCTATTCTATTGAGGGACAAGCTGAATACTTTTATGCTATGTTTTCTTTATGTGAAACAAACAAACGTCTTGCAAAGCATGTTATTCATGAATCTTTTGTTTGTGCCTTTTCATGTTGCATCTTAGTTTCTTTGCTTATTGCTAGAACTTTGTCTTTCATGTTATGATTGAAGTACTTTGATCCCAGCTTTGAGTTTTGCAAATACTTTTGATCAAGTATTTAATGGTGCATGTCACCTCAAAAATTATTCTTTTTTATCACTTACCTACTCGAGGACAAGCAGGAGTTAAGCTTGGGGATGTTGATACATTGCAAATGTATCTATAATTTTTGATGTTCCATGCTTGGTTTTATCCACTTTCTTGTGTTTTGTTCCAACTTTGGACTACTTTTATTATGATTTCATGGACTAACCTATTAACAAGACACAGTGCCAGCTGCCTGTTTTCTGTTGTTTTTGGTTCCAGAAAAGTCAGAAAATGAATATTCTCGGAATTGGACGGGACAAAAGCCAAAGTGCCTATTTTTCGGAAGGGATCAAGTGCCAGAATACGAGACGGAGAAGGGCTAGGGGCCGGCCACACCACCTCGGCCTCTCCTTCCGCCTATAAGTTGCCCTCGGGACGAAAACCCTAGGCGCCCGATCAAAAATCCACGAAAGAGTCTGTAGCCGCCGTCATCTCCATCCCTAGATCAGGAGGGATCTGAAGCTCTTCATGTCACCCTGCCGGAGAGGGGAATTCACCCTAGAGGCCTTCTTCATCACCATGCAAGCCTCCGGTGTGATGCGTGAGTAGTTCATCCTTGGACTATGGATCCATGTAGTAGCTAGATGGCTGGTTTTCCTCCTTTGTGATTTCATGTCTAGATCTTGTGAGCTCCGTTCATGATCAAGATCATCTATTTGTAATTCTGCATGTTGTGTTTGCGGGTATCCGATGGATATTGAGATGCTATTTCAGATTGATTATTGATTCTATCATGTCTTTGTTATTTGAGATCTTGCATGCTTTCCGTTGTTAGTAGCTATCTTGGCCAAGTAGATGCTAGCAACTCCAAGAGTTAGTATTTATGCTCGATAGTGGGTTCATGCCTCTGGTAATCTTGGGAAGTGATAGAAATCTCTAAGGTACTAGATGTGCTGTTGCTACTAGGGAGAAAACAACAATCCTATGTTCATAGAACAATCGTATTGTTTACCTTACACGTAGTTCGTAAATCAATAATATGTTGCTTGCAACTTAATACTGGAGGGGGTTCGGATGATAACCTGAAGGTGGATTATTAGTCATAGATGCAGTTGGATGGCGGTCTATGTATTATGTTGTATTGCCCAATCAAGTCTCAAAGGAGTCAAGATGATTAGTATATGCATGTATTGCTTTCTCGGTGTTTGTCAATTGCCCCGCTGTAATTTGTTCACCCAACATGTTATCTATCTAAGGAGAGCCACCTCTATGAACTTTGGATCCCGGTCCTTTATTTTACATACAATCTACAATCTTTTATTGCTTTGTGTTTACTTTCTGCAAACTTTTACTTCTTTCCATTCGATACGTTTAATCCTTTGTTTTCCGCAAAACACGATGAGATTGACAACCTCATCGCAAGTTGGGGACAAAGTTCTGTGGTTGTGTTGTGCAGGTCTCCACGTTGCTACTAGCACCGGTAGTGCGCCCTGCCAAAGCTCAGATAGTAACACCTTTGAGGTGTTTCCTTGCTCCTACTGGTTCGATTAAACCTTGGTTTCATAACTGAGGGAAACTTGCTGTTGTGCTCATCATACCTTCCTCTTGGGGTTCCCAACGAGCTCTACATCAACACCACGCACCAAGCACTTTTCTAGGCGCCGTGTATTGAGCCATCACCAAGCCGAGAGCAGAACGAGACTACACGCAACAGGGTAGGGCACGCTCGCGTCATAGTGCGGTGATCTATACAGGTTAGCCCAAGATCCCAAGTGCAAAAGCAACAGCAACACAGGCTGCAGGACGCGCACGCACACAGTGCAGCGCGGCAATACAAATACCCGAGGAGCACATAACCTGGACACAGAAGGCTAGCACTAGCTAAGGTGGTTACTCGACCACGGGCACCCACGCGAACACCATCACAATTCATGGGTCACTAGCGATTGATGCATTGCAAATGTATCTATAAATTTTGATGTTCCATGCTTGGTTTTATCCACTTTCTTGTGTTTTGTTCCAACTTTGGAGTACTTTTCATATGATTTCTTGGTCTAACCTATTAACAAGAGCCACAATCGCCTGCTTTTCTGCTGTTTTGGTTCCAGGAAAGTCAGAAAATGAATATTCTCGGAATTGGACGGGACAAAAGCCAAAGTGCCTATTTTTCCGGAAGGGATCAAGTGCCAGAATACGAGATGGAGAGGGGCCAGGGGCCGGCCACACCACCTGGCCACGCGGCCAGGCCTGGCCCGCGCCAGGGGGTGGTGTGGTTTCTCCCGGCACCCCCTCGGCCTCTCCTTCCGCCTATATATTGCCCTTGGGACGAAAACCCTAAGTACCCGATCAAAAATCCATGAAAGAGTCTGTAGCCGCCGTCATCTCCATCCCTAGATCAGGAGAAATCTAAAGCTCTTCCCGACACCCTGCCGGAGAGGGGAATTCACCTTGGAGGCCTTCTTCATCACCATGCAAGCCTCCGGTGTGATGCGTGAGTAGTTCATCCTTGGACTACGGATCCATGTAGTAGCTAGATGGCTGGTTTCTCCTCCTTTGTGCTTTCATGTTTAGGTCTTGTGAGCTCCGTTCATGATCAAGATCATCTTTTTGTAATCCATACATGTTGTTTTTGCGGGGATCCGATGGATATTGAGATGCTATTACAGATTGATTATTGATTCTATCATGTCTTTGTTATTTGAGATCTTGCATGCTTTCCGTTGTTAGTAGCTATCTTGGCCAAGTAGATGCTAGCAACTCCAAGAGTTAGTATTTATGCTCGATAGTGGGTTCATGCCTCTGGTAATCTGGGGAAGTGACAGAAATCTCTAAGGTACTAGATCTGTTGTTGCTACTAGGGAGAAAACAACAATCATTTGTTCATAGAACAATCGTATTGTTTACTTTACACGTAGTTCGTAAAGCAATAATCTGTTGCTTGCAACTTAATACTGGAGGGGGTTCGGATGATAACCTGAAGGTGGATTATTAGTCATAGATGCAGTTGGATGGCGGTCTATGTATTATGTTGTAGTGCCCAATCAAGTCTCAAAGGAGTCAAGATGATTAGTATATGCATGTATTGCTTTCTCGGTGTTTGTCAATTGCCCCGCTGTAATTTGTTCACCCAGCATGTTATCTATCTAAGGAGAGCCACCTCTAGTGAACTATGGATCCCGGTCCTTGTCCTTTACATACAATCTACAATCTTTTACTGCTTTGTGTTTACTTTCTGCAAACTTTTACTTCTTTCCATTCGATACGTTTAATCCTTTGTTTTCCGCAAAACACGGTGAGATTGACAACCTCATCGCAAGTTGGGGACAAAGTTCTGTGGTTGTGTTGTTCAGGTCTCCATGTTGCTACTAGCACCGGTAGTGCGCCCTGCCAAAGCTCAGCTAGTAACACCTTTGGGGTGTTTCCTTGCTCCTACTGGTTCGATTAAACCTTGGTTTCATAACTGAGGGAAATTTGCTGCTGTGATCATCATACCTTCCTCTTGGGGTTCCCAACGAGCTCTACATCAACACCGCCAATAAGCACATTTCTGGGCGCCGTGCATTGAGCCATCAAGCATTTTTCTGGCGCCGTTGCCGAGGAACGAAGAAGAAGAAACTCCCGCGTCAACTAGACGCCATTAAAGATTTTTCTGGCGCCGTTGCCGGGGAGTCAAGGACATCTTCACAAGGGGAGTCCCTCATAACCAATCTCTTTACTTTGTTATTTTTGTTTTGCTTAGTTTCTTTTTGCTTTGTTTGCTTGTTTTGTTATCAAAAACACAAAAAAATTAGTTTTACTAGTTTGCTTTCTTATTTGAAAACCCAAAAAAATGACTACTCTTGAAAACACTAAGTTGTGTGACTTCACTAGCACCAACAACAATGATTTTATGAGCACACCTATTGCTCCACATGTGGCTAAAAATACTTTCTTTGAGATAAAACCTGCTTTACTCAATCTTGTTATGAGAGAGCAATTTTCTAGTATTGGTAATGAAGATGATGCTTCCCATCTAAATAACTTTGTTGAACTTTGTGAGATGCAAAAGCATAAGGATATAGATGGTGATATTATTAAACTGAAATTGTTTCCTTTCTCTTTGAGAGGAAAAGCTAAAGAATGGTTGAATTCCTTAACTAGGAATAGTATTGATTCTTGGACTAAGTGCAAAGATGCTTTTATTGGAAAGTACTATCCTCCTGCTAAGATTATATCCATGAGAAGTGAAATAATGAAATTTAAACAACTTGATAATGAGCATGTTGCTCAAGCTTGGGAAAGAATGAAATCTTTGGTAAATAATTGTCCCACTCATGGACTGACTGCTTGGATGATCATCCAAACTTTTTATGCAGGATTGAACTATTCTTCAAGGAACCTATTGGATTCAGCTGCTGGAGGTACCTTTATGACCATCACTTTGGGTGCTGCAACAAAACTTTTGGACAATATGATGGTTAATTATTCTGAATGGCATACTGAGAGAGCTCCACAAGGTAAGAAGGTAAATTCTCTTGAAGAAACCTCCTCCTTGTGTGATAAGATTGATATAATTATGTCTATGCTTGTTAATGGGAAAGCCCATATTGATCCAAATAATGTTCCTTTAGCCTCTTTGGTTGCTCAAGAAGAGAAAGTTAATGTGAACTTCATAAGAAATAACAATTTTGGCAACAATGCTTATGGAAATTCTTACAACAATAATAAGAGTGCTCCCTCTAAACTTGAAGTTATGCTTAAAGAGTTTATTAGTAAACAAACTGCTTTCAATAAAACTATTGAGGAAAAACTCTCTAATGCTAAAAGAAATATAGCATCTTTGGCTGAAGCTCAATCTTCTTTGAATAAAATGGCTGCTAAACCTGAAACTAATGAGAATCCCTTTGCAGCTACTAATTCCATACAAGTAAGAATTGATGAAAATGTTAGACTATTAGCTGAATTACATGCTAAGTTGGAAAGAGAAGATGAAATTGCTAGAAACATTAGTGTTTCTACTATTACCACCACTAGTGTTCAGGCTAGTAATAGTTCTACTACTTTAGATGATAAAGTTGATTTTGATCTTGATGGTTGCAATATCTCTGAAGTTATTAAGTTCCTACAAAAGCTTGCTAAAAGTCCTAATGCTAGTACTATGAACATGGCTTTTACAAAACACATTACTGATGCTCTCATAAAGATTAAAGAAGAAAAGATGAAACATAAAGCTTCTATTCCTATAAAACAAGAAGATGGTTGGGAACCCATCATTAATATGAAAGTGAATGACTTTGATTTCAAAGCTTCATGTGATCTTGATAGTACTGTTTCTATTATGCCTAGAAGGATTTATGATATGCTTGATTTGCCTCCTCTTGAAGATTGGTATTTGAATGTCCCACTTGATGATAATGCTAAAAAGAAACTCATGTGGAGTCTTAATGATGTTCTTATTATGGTTAACAATTCCTATGTCCCTGTTGATTTCTATGTTTTGGATGTTGAATACAATGCTTCTTGTCCTATTACTTTGGAAAGACCTTTTCTTAGAACTATTGGTGCCATCATTGATATGAAAGAAGGCACCATTAAATATCAACTCCCACTCAAGAAAGGGATAGAACACTTCCATAAAAAGAGAGAAAATATTTCTTTTGCTTCTCCTATGAAAACAAAATTTGGTCTTAATGCTTCTTCATTTGAGAACACTTGATTCTTTCTTTGCTTCTTATGCCTAACTTAAAGGCGTTAAAGAAAAGCACTTATTGGGAGATAACCCATAAGTTTTAGATGAGTCTTGGAAGTTATTACCTTTGTAATAACCTCTCCTTATCCTTTTTATTTGCTTTTTGTGCCAAGAGTAACCTCTAATGAGAGAGAAGTAATGATTGGGAAAGTTGCTGTCCCGTAACAGATTTTTGTGCTTCACTGTAAAAATTAGTGAGAGAGATCTATACGTCGGATTGAGATGTAATTATTTGTTATTCTGCCTCAGGTTGTTATCTAACTTTCTTTAGTTGAAAACTTTTTTATTTGAGCAACAGAAGGTCTTCAAAAAAATTCGTCTTTACCTGCTGGTCTGTTTTGACAGATTTCTGCCATTTTCTGCATTTGCTTCTTGTTGGTTCCTCCTTGAGTTCTTTTGGGAAATTGAGATTTTTGAGGGAAGTGCTACAGTAGCTAGTGTTCTAATGGAAGTTTATTTGGTGTTATAACTGAACCTTAAGACTTATTTATCTTAAGTGCACTAATGTTGCTAATGAGATTGTGTGAAGTTTTGTATCAAGGAAAATTTTCAGGTGTATGGAAGGAATGAGTAATGAGATGAAGGATGGACTAAAGCTCAAGCTTGGGGATGCCACGCGTCTCACCCCAAGAAATATCCAAGAAGTACAAGCGTCAAAGCTTGGGGATGCCCAAGGCATCCCCTTCTTCATCAATAAAAATCTCAGGTTTCTTCCAAACGCTTCATTTTTATTGTTTCATGCACAGTTGTGTTTTTCTTGGAGCGTCTTCTTTTTCTTTTTTGTTTTGTTTTTAGTTTGCTTGGTTTTCTTAGTTTTCTGAATAAATTGGTTGGACCCTCTCTTTCATACATTGATTTGCAAATAGTTTGGTTTAGTTTGGAAAAGAGTAGGAAAGTTCATGCTTATGTGGTAAAAAGAGCTCGTTCTTGACTGTGGCCTGTGCTTTGTCATGCCATGCTTGATATTGTTTTGGCTTTATGCTTAGTATTCTTTGCTGTAGCATGACTTGTTATAAAGAATTGAGATTGCTTAATGTGCCTTTGATGAATCATGTGTTGTTTTAGCATATTAAAGCATAGTATAGTGGTATTCTCCTTTGATGCTTTATTTGGGTTGACTTGGCACATGCTCACACCATGTTATGACTGTCACAAGTCACCATAGCCTTTATGATCCTTTAGTTTTCAATTTGTAGTATCACTTTATGCTTTGATCAATGATGTTTTGTCGCTCTGCATGATTATGGCCATTATTGCTCTCTTAGTTTGTCGCTCCCAGTCTTTTGCTAGCCTCCACCACCAAGTATGAGTTCCACTCATGCATCCAACTCTCTAAACCAAGTTATTCCAAAGAGTCCACCATACCTACCTACTAGCTTATGCTATTCCAAGTATATTCATGCTTTTGTTTACCTTCCACTTGTTATGAGAAAACTAGTGATTAAAGCTCTCATGAACTTGATGGCACACTTTACTTTTTGCCTCTAATAAACTTGAACCATTGGGTTCTTCTTTGTTGCGTATATGCTTGCGCTTTATAAGTTGAAATTAGCAGAACCATGTTTCATGGGGAACGCTTTCAACATTGCACTTGTACTTTGTACCCCGTTGATATCATGTTCTTTTGCTTACGGATCCCGGCGGTGTGAAATAAAAGTGGAACTTGTAAGATATGGAGTTTGTATGTGTGTTAGAGAAACGCCTAGGCCGCTAGCCTAAGCCATGCCTAATCATGGTGGAAACTTGCAGCATCACCATAATGAGCACTCTATGAAGCATCCTCAATAAAAACCTATGCAAATAGCAAATAAAAAGATCGTTGAGATGCTCATTGTCTGTTTGCCTTGTCATTTTGATTATGGGAAAGGTCCCGTATCATGTGCAAGGGCTACCCCGTTGATAGTTCTTAATGATACACATATACTTACAATGACAAGAGCTTACTCGTGATTGAAGTTGAGTAGCATGAGGATCGGTGTTCGTAAGTAAGGGGCATGAGATTTCGGTTTATAACTTGTCAAGCATATCCTCTTAGTTGTGTCACTTTAACCTTAATCACTTCAAGATGCTTATGATAGGGGCAATGAGAGCTGAAAACTACAAGTACCATAATTTTTGGAAGCTCTTTATGAGACTTGAATCCCTACTTCCTTTTACAAAAGGCCTTTCTTCCACCATTATATTGAGTCTCCACCTTCTATCTTTATGCACCTAATTTGAGAGCATAGTGGCCATTCTTACTTCTATGTGCATTGTCCCAAGACTAGTTGATTGATGCATAACTTGATATTGCTTGTTTTAAACTATTGTATCTAGTCACTCTTATGAACTTTGAAGGTGTCCTATGCATTTATATTTGCTACTCTATTGAGGGACAAGCTGAATACTATTATGCTATATTTTATTTATGTGAAACAAACAAACGTCTTGCAAAGCATCGTTATTCATGAATCTTTTGTTTGTGCCTTTTCATATTGCATCATAGTTTCTTTTCTTATTGCTAGAATTTTGTCTTTCATGTTATGATTGAAGTACTATGATCCCAGCTTTGAGTTGTGCAAATACTTTTATCAAGTCTTTGATGGTGCATGTCACCTCAAAAATTATTTCTTTTTATCACTTACCTACTCGAGGACGAGCAGGGGTTAAGCTTGGGGATGTTGATACATTGCAAATGTATCTATAATTTTTAATGTTCCATGCTTGGTTTTATCCACTTTCTTGTGTTTTGTTCCAACTTTGGAGTACTTTTCATATGATTTCTTGGACTAACCTATTAAAAAGAGCCACAGTGCCAGCTGCCTGTTTTCTGCTATTTTTGGTTCCAAGAAAGTCAGAAAATGAATATTCTCGGAATTGGACGGGACAAAAGCCAAAGTGCCTATTTTTTCGGAAGGGATCAAGTGCCAGAATACGAGACAGAAAGGGTCCAGGGGCCGGCCACACCACCTGGCCGGGCGGCCAGGCCTGGCCCGCGCCAGGGGGTGGTGTGGTGGCTCCCGGCACCCCCTCGGCCTCTCCTTCCGCCTATATATTGCCCTCGGGACGACAACCCTAAGTACCCGATCAAAAATCCACGAAAGAGTCTGTAGCCGCCGTCATCTCAATCCCTAGATCGGGAGGGATCTAAAGCTCTTCCTGGCACCCTGCCGAAGAGGGGAATTCACCCTGGAGGCCTTCTTCATCACCATGCAAGCCTCCGGTGTGATGTGTGAGTAGTTCATCCTTGGACTACAGATCCATGTAGTAGCTAGATGGCTGGTTTCTCCTCCTTTGTGCTTTCATGTTTAGACCTTGTGAGCTCCGTTCATGATTAAGATCATCTTTTTGTAATCCATACATGTTGTGTTTGCGGGGATCCGATGGATATTGATATGCTATTTTAGATTGATTATTGATTCTATCATGTCTTTGCTATTTGAGATCTTGCATGCTTTCCGTTGTTAGTAGCTATCTTGGCCAAGTAGATGCTAGCAACTCCAAGAGTTAGTATTTATGCTCGTTAGTGGGTTCATGCCTCCGTAATGGGAAGTGATGAAATCTCTAAGGTACTAGATGTGCTGTTGCTACTAGGGAGAAAACAGCAATCCTTTGTTCATAGAACAATCGTATTGTTTACTTTACACATGATTGTAAAGCAATAATCTGTTGCTTGCAACTTAATACTGGAGGGGGTTCGGATGATAACCTAAAGGTGGATTATTAGTTATAGATGCAGTTGGATGGCGGTCTATGTATTATGGTGTAATGCTCAATCAAGTCTCAAAGGAGTCAAGATGATTAGTATATGCATGTATTGCTTTCTCGGTGTTTGTCAATTGGTCCGATATAATTTGTTCACCCAGCATGTTATCTATCTAAGGAGAGCCACCTCTAGTGAACTATGGATGCCGGTCCTTGTCCTTTACATACAATCTACAATCTTTTACTGCTTTGTGTTTACTTTCTGCAAACTTTTACTTCTTTCCATTTGATACGTTTAATCCTTTGTTTTCCGCAAAACACGGTGAGATTGACAACCTCATCGCAAGTTGGGGACAAAGTTCTGTGGTTGTGTTGTGCAGGTCTCCACGTTGCTACTAGCACCGCCTAGTGCCAAAGCTCAGATAGTAACACCTTTGGGGTGTTTCCTTGCTCCTACTGGTTCAATTAAACATTGGTTTCATAACTGAGGGAAACTTGCTGCTGTGCTCATCATACCTTCCTCTTGGGGTTCCCAACGAGCTCTACATCAACACCGTCAACAAGCATTTTTCTGGGCGCCGTGCATTGAGCCATCAGCAATCACCGGAACGGCCGCAACCGCTTCCTCGATGTCTTCCTCCGGCAGTTGGCATGCCTCCCCCACGACGCGGACTTCCAGGGACGTGAAGGCCGGCGGCAGGGGACGTGGAACCACGCCGTCACCGTCCAACCCGGCGTGACGCTGGACAGCTCTGGACAAGATGGTCCGGAACTGGGCGCCCACCATGGTCTTGTAGGGGTTCGTAGCATGGAAAACAAAAATTTTCTATCGCATACAAACAAACAAGCCAAGATCTATCTACTAGATTGTAGCAACGAGTCGATAGAGGAACTCACCCTCGAAGATTCCAAGTGGTTAACGAGAGCAGATTCTCGTGGGTGATGTAGTCGTACTCTTTCCGATCTCAAGATCGCGTAGACGATCCTTCCAGCGCCACGTTAAGAGCGCTCCAATCGGTCACACGTTCGATACTCGACGAAGACCTTCCTCTCCCTTGTTCCAGCAGGCGGAGGTTGTAGCACTCTCTCATGATTCCGGTAGCAACGGCGTGGTACCTAAGTAGAGGGAAATCCCGCAGGGCTTCGCCTTAAGCCGGTGCGAGTATGGTGGAGCTTATGAGAGAGGCTATTAGTGGTCTAGTAATTATACACACCAATTAGAAGGCTCTAAACCAATTAGAAGGCTCTAAACCGCTGGCTAAAGCAATTAGAAGCTCTAAACCAAAACGGCTCTAAACCGGAGATAGAAGATAGGAACTTGTGTGTGCTAGGAGGGAGCCCTGCCCCTCCTTATATAGGTGGGAGGGCCGGCGGCCAAGGGGAGGGAGTGGAGTCCCTCCCCAACTCGGCTTGGTGGGGCGCCGGCTTGGGGAGGACTCCTCCCAACTCGGCTTCACCTCCTCCTCTTTCCCACTTCCCAAAATTGTTGCTTGACTTTCAAACTAGCCGTTTGACTTTTCAATTTAGGATTTAATTTAATCCTTTATTTGGGACAGCAAGAACACTTAGTACATGATGCAATCATTCCAACTTACAATGACACATTCATGTACCCTTCCCCCCCCGGAGTGCCGGACATTCCGGGACCTTCTAGAATGTTCCCGATGAAAACACCGGAACCATTCCCCAACTCCGAAACGGGACTTTCCTTATATGAATCTTATTCTCCGGACCATTCCGGATCTCCTCGTGATATCCCGGATCCCATCCGAGACTCCGAACAACATTCGGTCTCTTTCTCATAATACCATAACTACTCAAACAACGTCGAATCCTTAAGTGTGTCTCCCTACGGTTCGTGAATTATGCGGACATGATCGAGACACTTCTCTGATCAATAACCAATAGAGGAATCTGGAAATTCATATGGCTCCCACATATTTCTACGATTACTTTGCGATCGAATGAACCACTTACATACGATACCAATTTCCCTTTGTCTCACGATATGTTACTTATCCGAGGTTATGATCGTCGGTATCTCTGCATACCTAGTTCAACCTCACATCGATAAGTACTCTTTTCTCGTTCCCGTGATATGTGATCCCTTGTGAGCCAGTCACATGCTTGCAAGCTAATTGGATGACATTTCACCGAGAGGGCCCAGAGTATATCTATCCGTCATGTGGATGGACAAATCCCACTCTTGATCCATGTGTCTCAACCAATACTTTCCAAACACTCAATGCCACCTTTATAACCACCCTGTTACGGTGTGATGTTTGATGACATCAAAGCATCCATCCGGTAAAGGTGATATGCATGATCTCATGGTCGAAGGAATCAGGTTACTATGTATCAGAAAGCATATAGCAATTGAACTATTGAAATGACTTGATCTTTATGCTATGCTTATCTATAGGAGTATGTCCATCACATCATTCTCCTAATGATATGACCCTGTTGTTAATAACATCTCTATGTTCATGATCAGGAAACCATGATCATATATTAACCAACAAGCTAGTTTAACAAGAGGCTTTACTAGGGACTCTTTTATGTTTAGTTTACAAATCACACAAGTATTAATGTTTCCTGTTAATACAATTATAGCATGGTATGTAAACATTTATCATAAATATGAAGATATGATAATAACCACTTTATTATTGCCTCTTGGGCATATCTCCAACAGTCTCCCACTTGCGCTAGAGTCAATAATCTAGTTTCAAACCTTTGTGTTTTCAACACCTATGGCTTTCTGGTGTTGTATGTACACGATTGCTAGTGGTTAACTGATCTCCGGATCTGACACTTCCAGGTCCGTGTGTAATTGCATGTCTTTGCGTCTCTACGCATCACTCATTCTCTAATGAGATGGCTTTGTATGATTTGGTCTTTCGGTGTGACCTTTAGTTCTTTGGGGTTAAAACATGTTGATAATATTGTCGCACAATATATCTTCATAGTATTATCCCGCTGTGAACTACACCTAGTTTGATAACAAACTACTTGACACAAATGCCCTCTTTTGCTGCTATAATAGCAGTCATATACTTAGCCTTTTGTTGAAGTATCTGTCACAATGTCTTAACTTTGGAACTCATCCAAATCCATTATGGAACTCACTTTCCATTATATTGTGCCACCCTTAATTTAGATTGAGATAAACTTAATTTGTACTTTGTGACAAAACTAGTATCAATGTAGTACTTTTACAATGAACTAACCATCTATTTGTCACTTCTACAAATAATATACTCTTAGTTCTTCCAAAAGATCATAAGAATATCCTTACTATCGTCCAATGATCATCTTATGAATCATTCTGGTATATGCTCATAATATTTATAGCATAGGACATATCTGGATTTGTACATATCACAGTATGATTGATATAAATACTCTTTGTGATTTCATACATCAAGTATCAATCTATACTTGAATCTTTGTTTCACTTACCAAGTGCCAATACACTTGAATATATCATCAACATTGAAATCTTTCAATCCTTTCTGTGCAACAAGAACCTTTCTTGTAGTTTCTATATTGAATTCATTCAATATCTCGTCTATGTACTTCTGGCACAACCATATTAGCGTCCATTGATGCCAAATTTTTGGGTTTTGCCTAAGTCTTTCATCGGGATGAAATTCTTAATATGTGTTAATAAAAGATACATTATTTCCAATCAACAATATGTCTTCCACATAATGTATTAGAAACATGTCTTAGCGCTCCCACTTAATTTCTTGCAAATGCAAGCATCTTCATTGTCTCCGATGAAATTAAACTCTTTTAACAGTTTCATCATAGTGAAGATTCCAACTCCGCTATGCTTACTTCAACCATTGAAGTTTGCATATGCTTTTAGCATCCTTTGAATTAACAAAACCCTTTGGACCGTGTCATGCACACGTCCTAGGTAACCATTCTATTAGAAGAACTTGTTTTGTTTATTCTACTACCACATAACAAATTATATGTGGTGGTTGCTACATTAATCCGTCTAGACTAAAAATCGCTATGAAAGATCAAATCTTGTCATATACAACCTTTGAACATTGCTGTGAACTCTTTCCCAACATGTCGACTATTTCATAGATGTGAAACATCCATGTCTACTTCTTTATAGATCCAAACACAACTGCAAGGTCTTACACCTTTTTCGAGGGTCCTTCAAGTTCAAAACTTGATTTCTCGTGTATGGAACTATCACGGATTATATGGCTTCAAGCCATTTGACGGAGTCAGGGCCCATCATCGCTTCTTTTCATGTAGTAGGTTCATTATTCTCAAATAATGATTCAACCCTCAAATCTTGGTATTTGATTGTTCATCCGACCTACTTGTTTCAATAGAAACTTAGACCTCCGTGACCACAACCTTTGAGGCACGTGAGCCATGAGCATTGTTTGCCTCCTAACACTTTTCTGTCGCAACTTTGCACATATAGCTAAGGTTCTTTTAACCTTATCAAAGTTCTATTGTCCTCCCACTTAACTTTTCACGAAAATTCCTTCTCAAAGAAACTTGGCGTTCTAAGCGACAAACACTTTTGTCTCCGGTGTTTATGGAGGAATACTTAACATAATACAAAGACAGGTTTATCCGACTTTGGTTGCAAACATCTTTCTTATGCATAGCATACCAATGTTTAAGAAAGGACTACTTGGGTTTTATCCCAAACCATAACCTTATATGGTGTCATTTCAGCGGATTATGATGGAGCTCTTTTAGTGGAAAACGGTAGTCTCTAAAGCTTTTAATCTTTAAAATATAATAGCAGTTTTATGAATTATACCTTGATCTTACCATGTCAAACAAGGTTCAATTACATATCTCAACGCTCAATACTCTTATGGTGTTTCGGGAAATGCAAATCCACGGACCGATTCCTTAAATCTTAGGTATTATGCTAAACTTGTAACTTAAATATCTTCCTTTATGATCTTATCATAAACTATTTATATTCTTGTTACAATGATTTTGCACTTCATCTTGAAAATCTTTGAACTTTTCAAATATTTCACACTTCATCCTTATTAAGTAAATATTCACATATTCACTCAAATTTTCGGAGAAAGCATATGAAGTTGAAATCCATCGCTCTTGACTACACATAATGGAGTTCGTACAACAATATGCACAAGTTCCAATAAGCTAGTCATTCATTCCTTTTGGCCTATGAACGAAGTTTTAATTATCTCTAGGAAAGTTTCACAAACGTCATTTGATCAAAAATCAAAAGACTCCAAAATTCCATCCACATGGAGTTTCTTCATGTTTTCTTTCAATATAATTTAAACGCGATGTCACTTCCTAAGTGATCTTTCAATCAATTTGTCTTTCGACAATTTTAGCACTAGTTTTATGGATGTGATTTATCCAACGAGATTTGTGAATCATCCATCTTTTATGGATTACGGCAATTATTTGAACAACCCTTTTGTTCTCATAATACCTGATAAAACAAATCCTGAAGGCAAGCTTTGATGTTTAACGAGCAACACAATAACCCTTTATTTGTTTTCGATGAACATCATCACATATTCTTTTGCTAGTTACTTAGGCCATTGTAGTTCATGAATTGTGTTGTTTCGTATGACGATTCACACCAACAAATTCAGTATCAAATACTTAAGAACCACATTGTTTAATAAGCAAAGAATATAGCCATAACACGTATATCATCTATATACTTAAACAACAATTCTAGTCTTTTCTTTTCGCCATATACTTATGAGATTCTCTTTCAGTATTTCCTTTTCTGTTTGAAAGAATCTATCAACATCAATAGTGGAGTCATACATATGACACATAGTCCAAAGCGTGTATAGTTAAATACCAATGTCTTTGAACTTGCACTTTGAAGTAGATCACCATTATCAAATATTTGGTGTTCTTTCAAATTCCTTTCTTTAGTTAACTCTTGGTGTAGTAAACATTTTACCTACATCAAATATTCACCTTCATCATGGATTTATCCATGATCAAGCTACTTTAGCTTATAACGGTGAATCGTGAGTATAATGTTGCTCTCCAAAACCTTTTGGAAGATTAGGACAACTAGTGTCTCCAACCTTTTGCAAATTCTCATCAAATATGAGAACATGACTTTTGCCATATTATACTCTATCATGTTTTCTTTCCAATACTTCATTTCAGATATCACAATATCTTCCACACATCATGGTTTCTGAAACAACTCTTTCAGATCCTAGATAACCTTGATATTAAGACAATCCTTTGAATATCAAGAATCATGGAGACAAACATGATACTCAAACACTAACACTTGGAATTGTCACTCTTGTTTTAATACTAATTATTAAACTTTATGGAGTAACCGGAAATTACTGAAAGTTTGCAATAGGACTTTTAAACTTTAGATTAACACTTCAAAACAATACGATACCAGTTCGTAAAGTAACTAACCAGAATTCTATAGTTCTATCATCTCAATTATAACTAAGCGCAAGGTGGTAAACGGATGCCAATGACTACAACAACTATGCAAATACACTTTGATTTAATTTATGATAAATTGAGTTCTAATTAATAATTAAATTAATCCAGGTGAACTCCCACTCAAAACAACATCCCTCACATTGTTTTAGTGATCACACGAACCAAATCCACCACATCAAAACCGATCATCACGAGAGTTGATGTAGCTTCAATGGCGAACAATCAACATGTTCATCATATCTACTATATGACTCATGCTTTACCTTTCGGTGATCCGTGTTCACGAGACCATGTCCGTACATGCTAGGCTCGTCAAGATCAAACCTTAGCTACCGCATAAGCAAATCTGGCTTTTACGTTGTATTCACCCGCGGAATCAAAGACACCCGATCATCACGTGGTGCTTCGAAACAGCAAGCTTTGGCAACGGTGCATACTAAGGGTGAACACTTTAGAACTTGAAATTTATGTGCATGAGGGATCATCTTATAATGCTACCGTCGTCTACTAAGCAATACAAGATGCATAAAGGATTAACATCACATGCAATTCATAATATGTGATATGATATGGCCTTTCTTCTTTGTGCTTCCGATCTCCATCTTCAAGCGAACATGATCTCCATCATCACCGGCATAGCATCAAGGTCAATGGCGCTTCTTCATGGTTGTAGCCCACCAGCTTCAACTATTACAACTATTTTGAATAGACACGGTCTTAACAGAAATTAAAGACAACCATATGGCTCCTGCCAGTTGCCAACTTACAATAAGGAACATTGCATACATCAAATATAATCACAATCATGGCCATATCACATCACTGCACACCCCTGCAAAACAAAGTTAGACGCTTCTACTTTCTTTGCATATTTTACGTGGTTTGGGGCTTTCAATAAGTGTCGTTCTAACTTACGAACAAGAACCACAACATTGATACTAGCATTGTTGATTACCCGTTGTAAATTGGATCTTTACTATGCTAGGAGAAACAGGCACCATAAAGCCACTTATGCAATACAAGTTGCATGTCAAGCGTGGAGCAAGTCTCATGAACGATGTCATGTAAGGTTAGCCGGCCGCTTCATCCCAACATACCGCAAGATGCAAAGTACACAAAAGCAATCTACAATGAAAGCATCAACGCCCACAATGACCATTGTGTTCTACTCTGCAACAGATCTACATATAGACACGGCTCGATACCATCGTAGGGGTTCGTAGCATGGAAAACAAAATTTTCTATCGTGATACAAACAAACAAGCCAAGATCTATCTACTAGATTGTAGCAACGAGTCGATAGAGGAACTCACCCTCGAAGATTCCAAGTGGTTAACGAGAGCAGATTCTCGTGGGTGATGTAGTCGATTTTCCGATCTCAAGATCGCGTGAGACGATCCTTCCAGCCATCGCCCGGCAGCGCCCGCAATCGGTCACACGTCGGTACTGGCGAAGACCTTCCTCTCCCTTGTTCCAAAGAAGCGGAGGTTGTAGCACTTCTCTCGCGATTCCGTAGCACAGGCGTGGTACCTAAGTAGAGGGAAATCGCAGGCTTCGCCTTTAAGCCGGTAGTATGGTGGAGCTTATGAGAGAGGCTATTAGTGGTCTAGTAATTAGACACACCAATTAGAAGGCTCTAAACCAATTAGAAGGCTCTAAACCGCTGGCTAAAGCAATTAGAAGCTCTAAACCAAAACGGCTCTAAACCGGAGATAGAAGATAGGAACTTGTGTGTGCTAGGAGGGAGCCCTGCCCCTCCTTATATAGGTGGGAGGGGCTGGCCGGCCAAGGGGAGGGAGTGGAGTCCCTCCCCAACTCGGCTTGGGTGGGGCGCCGGCTTGGGGAGGACTCCCTCCCCAACTCGGCGTCACCTCCTCCTCTTTTCCCACTTCCCAAAATTTCAGTTTGACTTTCAAACTAGCCGTTTGACTTTTCAATTTAGGATTTAATTTAATCCTTTATTTGGGACAGCAAGAACACTTAGTACATGATGCAATCATTCCAACTTACAATGACACATTCATGTACCCTTCCCCCCCCGGAGTGCCGGACATTCCGGGACCTTCTAGAATGTTCCCGATGAAAACACCGGAACCATTTCCCAACTCCGAAACGGGACTTTCCTTATATGAATCTTATTCTCCGGACCATTCCGGATCTCCTCGTGATATCCCGGATCCCATCCGAGACTCCGAACAACATTCGGTCTCTTTCTCATAATACCATAACTACTCAAACAACGTCGAATCCTTAAGTGTGTCTCCCTACGGTTCGTGAATTATGCGGACATGATCGAGACACTTCTCCGATCAATAACCAATAGAGGAATCTGGAAATTCATATGGCTCCCACATATTTCTACGATTACTTTGCGATCGAATGAACCACTTACATACGATACCAATTTCCCTTTGTCTCACGATATGTTACTTATCCGAGGTTATGATCGTCGGTATCTCTGCATACCTAGTTCAACCTCGTTACTGATAAGTACTCTTTTCTCGTTCCCGTGATATGTGATCCCTTGTGAGCCAGTCACATGCTTGCAAGCTAATTGGATGACATTTCACCGAGAGGGCCCAGAGTATATCTATCCGTCATGTGGATGGACAAATCCCACTCTTGATCCATGTGTCTCAACCAATACTTTCCAAACACTCAATGCCACCTTTATAACCACCCTGTTACGGTGTGATGTTTGATGACATCAAAGCATCCATCCGGTAAAGGTGATATGCATGATCTCATGGTCGAAGGAATCAGGTTACTATGTATCAGAAAGCATATAGCAATTGAACTATTGAAATGACTTGATCTTTATGCTATGCTTATCTATAGGAGTATGTCCATCACATCATTCTCCTAATGATATGACCCTGTTGTTAATAACATCTCTATGTTCATGATCAGGAAACCATGATCATATATTAACCAACAAGCTAGTTTAACAAGAGGCTTTACTAGGGACTCTTTTATGTTTAGTTTACAAATCACACAAGTATTAATGTTTCCTGTTAATACAATTATAGCATGGTATGTAAACATTTATCATAAATATGAAGATATGATAATAACCACTTTATTATTGCCTCTTGGGCATATCTCCAACAGGTCTTGATGCGTATGTCCATAAGCCAGCATGTGCAGCGAGCGGACGAACCGGTAGCACCAACGGCGTATGCGCGCTTGCGCTTCAAGCGTCCGGCAATGGTTGAGCACCATGTGGTGGCGCGTCACGATCGCCCGAGGGAGCCTGGTCAGGACCGTCAAGCTCGAGCTGCAGCGCCTCGCTGGATGGTGAGGGGAGAGCGGTCGTCGCAACAAGTGCATGCACCGGCAGCCCAGCCGGCACAAGGGCGGGCTCCACGGCCGCACCAACAACCCCAGAGTCGAGGGAGGCATAGGCCACAGGAGCGTCGGTAACGATGGCGTCGGCGAGGAGGTTGACGGAGACGATCGCTGCAGTGCCCTTGGTGAAGGTGACCTTGTCGATTAGCCTACCGCGCCGGTCGCCAGGTTGACATGCGCCATGTCGCACGGATCGGGGAGAGAGAGGAGAAGGCGAGCGCCCGAGGAACACGGAAGTACGCCTCGCCCTCGCTAGAGCCACGTACGAACGCGTGCAAGTACGTGGCACACACCTCGAGCTGGATGTCCGGGGGGCCATGGACGCCACCCTTTGTGATGGCGGTGAAGGGGACGCCGGCATCGCAGGCCGGCGGCACGTCGAGCTTGGCGTCCGAGTCCCCACACGCGCCAGACGCAAAACCGCCGCAACGACCGGTGCCACGCGCGGGGTGGAGGATGTGTGGCCAACTGTACGCATCGGCAACAGAGGGGAAGTTGGAGGGACCACCGCAGTCACGGTGGGGAGGACCACCGGAAGGGCCACTAGGAGGACCCCCAGGAGGACCACTGGAAGGGCCACCGGGAGTGCCATCAGCAAAGCGCCAGCGTCGGATGCGCTTCACCTAGACGGCGGAGTACAAACCGTCCGCGTTGACGATGTCCAGGTCCTGGGGGATATGGGAGTAGCGGTCGTACGTGCACACCACGAGGATGGAGATGAATTCATTGCCGGCCAAGCACATTTCTGCCACCTCCATTGGGTTCCCGACACCGCCCACCAGTGGTGGATATGCGTGCGTTTCTAGTGCTCGATGGGTTACCCGACGAGCGAGGGAGCGGTGTAGCCATCATGCACGAGGCAGAGGTGGTTGGGCGCATCCTCATGTCGCTCGAAGTAGACGTTGTGCTCTTGCACCACATAGTGCCCTCCCACGGCGGCCTCCCACGAGCCCGGGGTGTGGAACCGCACCAGCGTACCTCCAAAAGCACTCGTGGCCGTCCTGGCCTCCATGCCCAGGGGGACCCGGAGGAGCAACGCCTCCTAGACGAGCGGCCCTGGCGATGCCACCTCGGGGTTGACCCACGCGAAGCCGTATTGGGCGAAGGCGCTCATGTCAACGGGAGGCATGAACACGACGAGTTTGTCGGGGTGACGGTCCACGGCGGGGACCTCGGATTCGGTGGAGCTGCTGCTCGACGCCGCGCCTAGATCAAAGTGGGAGATGGGAGAGAGTGGGACGTACGGCGATGGCTGCGCCGCCGGAGGAGGTGCGGCAGCGCCCGCGAAGGGGTACGGAGTGACAGGGTATCGGCGTCCTCCTGGATAGTGACGAGGTGGGGGGGTCACAGGAAGCCATTGCCGGCAGCATCGCTGAGCGACACCGGGCGATACGATCGGGGCAGCCGCGGGCTCGGTGGCCAGAGCGGCGGCAAAGCCTACACTTCACGTGGTCCCTACAATCCTTGACAAGATGATGCGGTGAAAGGCACCGGTAACAGCATCACTGGGGTTTAAAAGGGCGGCGACGGGGGTGTAGCGGAGCGAACGGCGCAACCCTGGAAGAATCCGGAAACAGCAAGGGGGGAGAGAGGGGAGTTGACACGGGGTGGGGCCCAGAGGGGGTTCTCGCGACGTCCGCCCACGTCTGAGCCACACGATCGGGAAGGAACGGTGAGGGTGGGTGCGGGGGTGACTCGTTCCCTTGTGACGTGTCGAGGGGGCCATCGTTGGAGCGGACACGCATCTGGGACAGGTGGGTGTTGGCTCCAGGCTTCGACACGTCAGCCGCGATCAGAGTAAGGTTGACGGGGGCGAATGGCACGCACCGTTTAGCGGGGGCGGTTGTGCTGGCACCGCCACGGAACAGGACGGGGAGAGCGGACAAGTCGAGCGAAAAAGTCAGCCCCCCGAACATGCACGAGCGGGCCCCACAGTCCGAATTTTCCGACCGTTGGCTATCGCGCGGAGGCGCGAGGTGCAGCAGGAAGACGACGCCGACAAAGATAGAATGCTGTGCGGCGGCGCATCAGCCGCGCGAGGGCTGAACACGAAACAGAGGATGACAATCACATGCCATACTTGGCCACTAGCTACTACAGATCATTGTCAATGTGACCGTGACTATTCCATGGCTCCCTCGATCGACCACGCGCCAGATCGAGACGTTCACGTGCCATGTGACCGTGACTACGTTGTGGCTGCATGTGCCTACATAGAAGGGCATCAAACCAAGATACATTACTCATCTGTTCCATAATATAAATCTTCTCAGAAAGCTAAAACAGCTAGATAAAAAGACTTATATTGTGAAACACATGGCGCGTAGAAGATAAGCAATGTAAGGTGAGGTAGAGGAAATCGGGATAGGCCGGGACGGAGAGGCCTGGTACAGTGGTACGGACAGACCCATTCCACACCCTCGCTGGCCGGCAGCAGGACATCTCTCTCCCGCCTTGTTCTTTCACGGCAAGGAGATAAAGATAAATGGATCTAACTATCTGCTGTATATATTATTAATTAGGCAAGGTCCAGAACCCAACCAAGTTACAGTGCGGCGTTGCAATCTTGCAAAAGACGCAAGAAAGTCACAAACCCTAACCTGTGAGCGTTCCACCTTAACAAAAGCAAAAACACACTCTCTATCTTGATTAACTAAGTTCCTGATCTCATGCACCCAATGGAGTAGGGGTGATCTATCCACTTGGGAGGAAGATGCAGCAGCTACCAACTGGGCGCAATCTGTCTCGACAATGATCGGGAGCTGAGATTGGTGGAGTGCCAATTCGAGCCCTTCAACACATGCTCTGAATTCCGCTTCAGTTGGTGACTGACAGTTGTGCAAATAGCGGCAGGCCATGAAAATTGGATCACCAACTTCATCTCTTAGAACCATGCCCAGTCCAACTAATTTATCTGAATCACTGAATGATCCATCTATCGTGAGCTTCACCCAACCACTAGGAGGCTTCAACTAAGGCTTATCCGGAGCTTTCTTAATCTGAATTGGGGTAGGAAGGACCCCAAACTAAACCACCTGGCTCTTCCCTTTCAATAATGTGTCTGTTGATTTGTTCTTTATATCACATATCAATTTCAGATAGGTACAAAGAGATCTTTTGGACCCCTCAATCGGCGGGAGTGTCTTCTCATGTGTTACTTCGTTCCTTGCATACCATGCTCGCCATGCAACGGGGAGGGTACTATCAATCATATGATCCGGAACATGCAGCAGTACAGACTGGAACCAATTAGCGGATGGGATTGAGAGGTCTCGAGCCGTAGGTAAGCTCCATACACGCCTCATCTCTTCCCATAGATTCAGTGCATGCTGGCATTTGTACAGAGCATTGGCCACATCCTCTTGTTCAGCCCCACAAATTCTGCACATACCCATGACACGCATATGCCTCAGTAGCTTATTCTTCTCCGTCGCCAGACCCTCCGAAGCAGCCCTCCATGCAAATGTTTTGACTTTGGGTGGAACAGCAGCCTTCCAGATCTTCTTCCAGCAAGGGTGTTGACTATCTGGGAAGGAGCTTGTAGCAGCTATGTCACTTTGCGCCGGCTGAAGGCTGAGTGCCAATTTATATGCACTTCGTACTGAAAACACACCCGATGTTTCAGGTTGTCAAGCGAGGACATCCTCCTTGAGTCGCCGAGATGGGCTAGTATACTTAAAATAGCCTCCGCATCAATTGGATAAAAGGTTGTACGTATTAATTCTGTCTTCCATCTCCCATCATCATCAATAAGCTGAGAAACCCTACGCAAGCGAGAGTTGCGACGAGGTGTAAGGGTTTTGCAAGATGTATATCTAGGAACCCAATTGTCACGCCAAATTCTCACACTATTGTTGTTTCCAATTCTCCAAATCAATCTTTTTTTCTGTAAGTCTAGACCATATGATATGGTCGTCCAGGTGGAAGAGGGATTCCCAGAGAAGACCGTATCAACTAGATCGCCATTGGGATAATATCGAGCCTTGAGAACACAAGCAAACAAACTCTCAGGGTGAATCACCAACCGCCAAGCTTGACGTGCCAAGAGGGCTTGATTAAATAGCCACATATCCCGAAAACTATATGAAACTTCTGAAATGAACAAAAGTTTCGAACTATATGAAATAAAATCATGTTCAAAACTTGAATTCTTTGAATATGTTTTTGCTATTTTTTTAAAAAGCTGAAATTCGGAAAGTTAGAGCAATTCTTTCTGGAAATACATGATGACCTTTTATGAAAGTTACCGGAAACAACAAAATTACGTGAAAAAGATAATTGCCACAAGAGGAAAGTTTTTACCCTGTCCAGAAGTGACCGTTGGCTTATCGGGTTACCCCGAACTATCACAATGCCGATGGCCGTATTTTCGAAAGAAGAAGAAAAAAGACGGGCCAGTTACTCCATGTCGCTGAAAGTAACACGGATGGATCGACGCAGGCTGCTAGCCTCCCGGATGGTTGGCCTCTGAACAAACTGCATTGTGAACCTCTGATAGACTCCCCAGACAGGGAATAAACACATCAATGTGTGAAAAGCAAAGTTTAGCGACAACTGGAGTCGCTACCTCAGATGTGCATATATCGCAATACTTTTCAGGCTCGGTCTGTCTCTGTCGACCGTGGCATGACATGCTAAACGTACGGGATCCACAAGTGCCAGTGGCTAGAAACCATAAACCTGGCCTTTCGATGATATTCTTGGATGCCATGGAGCACATAATATGTGGTTTCGCTGAAAATATCATTTTGGGACCAGCTAGCTAACGACCTGAATGGTATACATATTATCGTACGTACTTTATTTTTGCGAAATTCCACCGATCTATTAATAATCATCAACAGCAGTACAAAGAGTCCTAAAAGTAATAAAAATTACAAATAGGTCATTTGAACACTGGCACGAGCGAAGCGCGCCGTCTCGCCCTCCATCCGAGTCAGGCAAAGCTTGTCGTAGTAGAGCTTATCGTACGTACTTGATCGGGCCATTAACACTCCAATGGAGTACAGTATGATGATCGTGATGGATATTTTATAATAACACCCATAATATAACAATGTTAGTAGCAAATAATGTAGTATATTTTCTGTTCTATCGTATGTTTTTTTATGTTTTTTTCAGATCTTTTGAATGTGAGTTTCTTTGCAAAAATCTGTTTGTGCGCGCTGCAATTTTAGCACGTCTGTTGGGGGCATATTTTACCAAATTTTAGCGCGCGGTTGGATAGCGCGTCTGGTGAAGGCGATTCACGCGCTGCATAGCCATTTTAGCGCGCCAAAATTTACAGCTTTTGTTGGAGTTGCTATAACAAATTCTCTGTTTCATGATTTCCGGTAGAAGCAGATTTATTGCTGATGGAAGTTTGCTTGACAACCATTTAGAGAGAGAAACATATTTAGTGCTTTGGTTGACGTTGCTCCAATGTGTGAAACCAACTAGATGATGTTTTTCTCTGTTGTTTTCTATCACATATTACCTCTTAGTCACATGTTCTCAAATAAACTTTATCGCCACACAGTCAAGTTCCTGTCTACTGTGCTTGTCGCTCCTGCAGTGGGACGGCATGGGTACTTTGGACCAGCTGTCAATGCCATAGTTAGGTTACCAAAGTTATGGTCTTGTCACATAAGTGAAGTTATAATGGCTATGACGGCACTGTGCGAATTTCTTCCCGTCTCCTCGCCCACCTCATGGATCGCAATATAGCGGAAGGCAATGAGAAGCCTGAGGAATCTTCTCATCGCTACTCCTTGGATCTTGTTTTATCTACATGTGTTGCAGATTTGTTTCGGTGGCCCTATCATGTGGAACGGATGGCATGGTTGTGCCTCTTAGCCCTCTAGCTCCAGTTCCGACCAACGATGGTTGCCAGCCCAACCTTGTTGGGGAGCATGTGAGGGTTGTGTTCTCTGACCGATCATGACCAACGTTCCTGTCCTTACCGGTATGTTCTTCTCTTGGGTAATGATCTGCTTCGCAACTCACGGATGCCGCAATCCTATGGTTCGCATATTGGCGACATCATAGACACTACCACGGTGTTATCCTATCTCCGATGGTGTTCTCGAGATCTACAGGCGGCACCAAGATGGCTTCACGGCACACCCGCCGGTGAATGCAGAAGAAAGAAGGCACCAGTACCACCGAGACCTTGGATTTTATATTCAATTTCTGTAATTGTGTTTTTCCTTAAAACAGGATTTCGCCTCGCGGGTGAGACATTGAGAACACATCGCCCAAAGGAACATACACCACAGGATACAAGGCGTTGGGGAGAACCCAAGCCCAACACGAAAAGCAAGAAGAAATAAAAAAAGAAGAAAGCCAATAACGACGGCGTGCCAAAAACGGAAACAGCTCGCAACCGCTGCGCCCTCCAGAGAAGTACCACCACACATCCCGCAGTCCAAAGCGCATATGTACCAAAACAGCACCTACAAGAAGGGGAGTGATGACGATGACACTGCTGTCCGGCCGGGACCTAGGGTTTCCCCATGCATGGCGGGGTGGGGAGGCCCCGACACCCTTCAAGAAGGAAGATGACACCCTCGGGCGTCACCGTGCCAGTGTTAACAGACAAGGATTTCTCCCGAACCCTCCAGAACCCCCCCCCCCCCGAGCACTTTGTAGAGCTCCACCAATCACGTCACCCACGAGCACGCGCCATCCCGATCTTGAAGTCGCCACCTCCGACACACGAGAGCCACAGAGCGAAGCCGGTAGGCCAAGAGAGCGGAGACTTCGGCGAGGGTCGAGCCTATCAACAACACGCGGGAGGGAACTACCTCCACCACCAGCAGGTGGTAGCCGACCGGATGTAGCAGCAAGACAAACCAGGCCCTCTGGCCCGGCCGAACCCGTGAAGGCTCGTGAAGTCCCATCGCTGCACAGCAGCAAGGGTGCCACCGAGCACGCCAACTGCCGCCCCAGGCCCTACTCCTCCTTCCACCAGGGGACCCGCCACCACGGCAAATCCCGGCCGCCAAGCAATAGCACCATTGCCATCCCCCGGGTCTGTCGGACCTCCACCGGTCTAGGGATCTCACGTCACCTCCCGGAGCCTCCTCCGATGGAGGGATGTCGTAGTCGTCCACCTTCCGGAGTCGCCTCCCCGGCGTCCACCGAGTCGGACTCGCACCCACTGAGCCAGGTTCATTGCGTGACCTGCAAGGTGGGGATAGGTCTGGTCGATGTAGGATGGCGGCCGTGGCACAGCCGCTCGGAGGAGATCAACCTCCACCACCAATGGCGGTTGTCGTCCGGGCGCGGCAGCAGAGACACACCAGGTTTCGGGCTCGTCCGGGCCCAAAAATGAGCTCGTAAAGTCTCTGCCGCCACGGTGCTACAGCGCCGCCGCAGCCGCCGCCGCCGTCCTACACACCCCACACCACCGTCCCTCCTTCAGAAGGTGCCAGCATCGCGAAAGGCCCGTCCCAGGCTCAGATCGGACCTTTTCAAAAGAACCAGTTTGAAATATTAGTTACAATGTAACTGTTACAGTATATGTGGATTGTACTAGCCCTTTCCATTAGTTCGGACTTTTGGTTGCGTTGGCTAGTGCATGAAGCTTGACATGGTATCAGAGCTCAGGGTCTCGAGTTCGAGTCCTGGTTTTCGCAATTTATTAAAAATTGTTGATATCCCCCTTTGTGTCCACGTATATGCCTCTTGAGCTATATCTCTGAGACTGTTATATGCACGTGTTGACTTGTCTTCCTCCGTCATACGTGAGAGGGGGTGTTACAGTATATGCGGATTGTACTAGCTCTTTCCATTAGTTCAGACTTTTGGTTACGTTGGTTAGTGCATGAAGCTTGACAGTAACCAGCGGTGGACCTAGAAACTCTTGAAAGTCTATCCAAACTAGGTTAACATGCCAAATTTTAGACGAAACTGCTATAGAAAAACATAAATTACAAGCTTTGCGCCATGCACCGCCTATGATTGCAACTATGTGTGTTACACGTTGTAATGTTTTGTTTAGACCAATAAATATAGGGCTAAAGAATAGTCGTCTGCTCAACCACCACCTACCTGCCGTTGGGATCACCAGGCCAGGCACGCTACAACCGCACATGCTCATGTTCCAAATTTTCCACGAGGCATATCGCCTGTGGCATCGCGTTGCGATAGCGTATCTTGTTTACACACTACTCAGTCACTAGCTCCCGGTCCCACACGGATATCTGAAGGATCGCACGATGCTGAAATCTCTCTCTCTTTAGAGGACATCAGGGTAGACATGCACAATCCATATCATCCCTCCCGAGACCTATATATTGCAGCTAGTGCTTTGTACCACAATAGATGCTAGACAGAGCTAGCTCACACTTATAACTACAGCATAAAGAAGCTGATGGCTGCTGCGCGTTTCTTCTCCTTCTCATCCGTCGACCTGCTACTCCATTCGGCTTCACCAGTGGCCGGCAATGGCGGCCATGGCCGTGGCTTCTTCCACCCTTTGTCGGTGATATGTCCCGGGCGGGAGCCAGCGTCCCATGAGCTGTCCAATGATTCCGACTTCCAGGTTCGGACCTACACGGTCTAAATACATTCGTTTTAGAAAATCTAAAATATCTTATATTTTGAAAGCGGAGGGAGTAGCTCTCATACTATGTGTACGTTGCAACAATAGACATACGTACTGTTTTTTCACCCAACAAATCTGCATACATTTTCATATGTACTGTTCTTTATCTTGATTTATATGTATCTAGTTAAATATTTAAACTGAATGCATCCGTATCTAGGCAATGCATTCCTATCTAGGCAATGTTAAGACTATTAATATGTACAGGAGGGGTTAACGCATGTGCAAGCATTGTTGCGTCAACACCCCAAGACTAGCCGGGGCATGATGACCACCGTTGATCACCTCAAGCGTCTCTGTATCGACCACTATTTCCAGGACGAGATCGACAACATTGTGGACTCAAGTGTGAATCTCATCCATAGCGATGATCTTTTCGAGGCAACCCTTTCCATGAGGCTCATGCGAGAAGCTGGATACAGCGTTTCAGCAGGTGAGTAAAACACAAGCTTCACATGTTAAATGAGGCAATCGCACAAGTCTAGGAAGCTTGACTACAAATTTCTCAATCTTTACGCCATATACTGTGTTGGTGTTGTAGTAAATTAGAGACACCAAGTCCATCTTACAACTCACTGTATGCCAAAACACCTCTATCGAATGGCATTTTCTTCCCTCGTATATTACCTGGCTAAAAATCATTTTTTTCGACATGGCAGATGAGGTTCTCCAAAAGTTTTTAAATGGCAATGGTGATTTCAACCTTGCTCATAGAAAAGACATTAGAGGGTTGCTGAGCTTGCAAGACATGTCACAACTCAACATGGGAGAGGCTTTACTCTACAAGGCAAATGATTTCTCAAGCAAGCATCTCAGATTTGCAACTAAGTATTTGCAACCAAACCTCACAAGCTATGTGACTCACTGGACCATCCCTACCATGTTAGCCTTATGCAGTACAAGGCCAGACACCACTTGAGCTATCTGCAGAGCTTGCCCACTAGGAACATTCCAATGGAGAAGCTGGCACTTGCAGAGTTCCAGATGAACAAGGTGCAACATCACAGAGAAATGAAAGAGGTTAAGAGGTACACATCTAACAATACACTCTATCATGATTAATTTTGTGGAGAATAGGCAAACAACTCATTTTCCGGTTAAGGAAATGCAAAACAACTTTGCAAAATTTGAACATGTTTCGAAATAAAGTTGCTAATTAATTAGTCTGTTGCTTATATAAACCTATAGTTAAAAGAGGGATGATTTAAACGTTAGAAACTTCATTTTGGTACAGATGGTGGATGAGTTTAGGATTGGCTCAGGAAATTCCGGCTGCAAGGGACCAAGTGCTGAAATGGTACATGTGGCCGATGACTGTCCTAGAGGGTTTCTCCTTCTCTGGATACCGGATTGAGATCACAAAGATCATCTCACTTATCTACATTGTGGATGACATCTTTGATCTTGTTGCCACACAAGAGGAGCTTTCCCTCTTTAATGAGGCGATCAAAAGGTGAGCATGGATGCTCCCAGAATTAATAAGATTCATGCATGATCGCATCACCATATAATTAGCTTCATTCGTAAATAAGTGGCATCCTAAAAATATACAATAAAGCATCCAAACTTCTATAACATTGACTTGCAATTTACCAAAATATAGGAAGATTGTCTAAATAGAAGCAATGCCATTATATTTTTATGAGAAATATTTTCATGTTATAATATTTATAAATATGTAGTTATTCCATGTTTGTAGAAATTATATTAATCAAACTTGCATGTTGCTCACTCTCAATGCCCAAAGTTGCATCGATTTGATAGTAGGATAAAAGAGTCACGCATTACCAAGTCCTTATAGATTTTATTATATAATAATTGTTGTTAAAGTTTCAGACTAAAATGCACTTTTTTACAGGTGGGATATTGTAGTCGTTGATTCACTCCCAAGCTACATGAGATCATGCTACAAGGCTCTTTACACCATCACAAATGATATTGCTGATATGGCCATAAAAGAGCATGGATCAAACCCTATATATCATCTCAAGAAAGCCGTATGCCTCCTAGAAAATCTCTTCATTTTCTAGTGCAGTAATAGTATACGACCACATGCATTCCTAGTGCTAACTATAATAGAAAAATTAGGAAGAAAATTATACTACATAAAACTCATAACTTTGCTTATTTTTGTTGCAGTGGGCAACACTATTTGATGGATTCATGATTGAGGGGAAATGGCTATCTAGTAATCATGTCCCCATGCCAGAGGACTATCTAAGAAATGGTGTTGTTACCTCTGGAGCACCGCTTGTATTTCTCCATCTTTTCTTCATGCTAGGACATGATATAAATGCGGCCGAAAATGACCACATCCCTCGGGTCATCTCTTGCTCTGCAAAGATCATGAGACTCCGAGATGACATGGGAAGTTCTAAGGTCAGAACGTAGCAAAAACTTCACTGTGTTTAATAGTGTAGGAATGTCAATATGCACGCACCGAGAGCACACAGACATATAGCACAAGTAGAAATGATTCCATATGATTCAACTATTTAAAACTTGTTTATGAGTTAATTTAATTCATATCTTGGTAGATACAATTCACGTGGACAGTGACAATAGGCTCATATAATCTCACTGTGATCTCTTGTTTATCGGTGCAGGATGAAGCACAAGAGGGGCTCGATGGATCTTACAAAGAGTTTTACCTAAGGGAGAACCCTCATGGCGATGCAGAGGAGCACATGATGGAGATGATTGCGGGTGAGTGGGAGGAACTCAACAGGGAGTGCTTCTCTAGGATGAACTCAACATTGTCACCTAGCTTCATTGGTGCATCGCTCAACTTTGCGAGGATGGTTGGCATCATGTATGGCTACAACAATGAGCAGAGGCTCCCCGCCCTCGAGGATTACACTAGGATGCTCCTCCTTTGAATCTTGCATGGCATGGATTGTCAATGCATTGTGTAACAGTCTTGTAAATATATATGGTGTATTCTTAATGGAGTAGTTCTGTTGGTGCACAATGCAGTTGGCACCAAAAGATAGTCCACGGAAAATGTTCCGATTAGCCTTTAGTAGTTGGTCCATATTGTCGGTGAATGTGTTTTTGTTGAAGTTGCTGAAGGTGTCTGTAACACCCCGTCCACTCTTGGGCCCGAGGGGTGTCACTCCTGGCAACTTAATAGGATATCTAGACTGGCCCCACAAACCAACACTAGTCTTTTCTGCGCACTTTGTCCTCACTCGTGCGCACCCGGTTACCCACTTCCCGGTCGGTCACTCATCCTAGAATTGCTATAGGCCAAGCACGCTTAACCTTAGAGTTCTTTTCGAATGAGCTTCCGGAAAAGAAGTTGCAACTTGTTGATATGGGTATCCTATCAATCCTATTAAGCTATGTGCCTGGATCTCACATACACCCACCCTTTAGAAGATCGATGCCCTCATCGATCAAGCACACCCCAGGAACGTTCCCTCTTGGCACGCGTTTGTGCGTCCAGTGCCAGCACATGTGCCATGCCGTGTCCACTCCGGGCCACACACGCCATGCTCCACATGTCCCGCCACTGACCCGCACACACCCGTGTAATCGCAAGGGTCGGCTCTGATACCACTTGTAACACCCCGTCCACTCTTGGGCCCGAGGGGTGTCACTCCTGGCAGCTTAATAGGATATCTAGACTGGCCCCACAGACCAACACTAGTCTTTTCTGCGCACTTTGTCCTCACTGCGCTTGCATTTACCCACTTCCCGGTCGGTCACCCATCCTAGAATTGCTATAGGCCAAGCACGCTTAACCTTAGAGTTCTTTTCGAATGAGCTTCCGGAAAAGAAGTTGCAACTTGTTGATATGGGTATCCTATCAATCCTATTAAGCCATGTGCCTGGATCTCACAGTGTCCTTATTGCTTACCTTTATTGCATTTCGTCGCAATGGAGCTCCTACGAGGATCGAGGAGGTCCCCGTGCAGATGTTAGTAGCAATGATCTTGTCATCGTACACATGTAATTTTCTTTGTTGAAGGGTGCTGCTGTTTTTTTATGTATAGGTATGCGTACTATCTTTCTACTTTGTACTTATATGCTTTCCTCAACTATCAATAGATACGTGTGAGCACATGCTTAATTTAAAGAATAAATCAGAAATGAACCGACATGCCACTTGATTGGTGGCGCTAAAGTTAAATTGGATGGCTCTGCCAATGGACGAACTGCATCGTGAACCTTAGACTCACATACATGAAAATATCTGAGACATCGACTCGAATTGAAGACAAATCATATTTTTCACACATATATATGTGATGGAGGCTCTTGCGGGTGGGAGGTTGGAGTGATAACAAAACTTACACCCAAACATTACCCATGGCCATAGAACATTTGTTTGGAACATTACCCATGGCCATAGAACATTTATTTTACTCAAAAAAGATAATTTGGTAAAAAGGAAATGGGTGGGGTGTACTAAATGTTGTTTTTTTTGGATTAGAGGATAGCATAGAACACTTGTTTATATCTGGTCCTTTTGCCCGTCTTTTATGGTGCATTGTCAACTTTATGTATAATCTCCCTCCTCCAACTAATATAAGAAATATGTTTGGAAATTGGTTGAGTTGAGTTGATGCTATATCTAAGGCTAGAATTCACATTGGTGTTTCTGCCTTATATTAGTCTAGTTGGAGATGGAGGAATGACGTAATCTTTAACAATGTGAAAACTTACAATCTTTTGCAGGTTATTTATATGGTTGCACACTGGGTGCAACATGGGTGCTTCTACTACCAGACGATCAATGGGATTCTATGGTTACTGGGTGCAACCATCTCCTGGTGGTCGTTTGGCATATCTTCACCCAGTCTGGCTGACAGCATACTAGGGGACTACATGATGTCTATTGGCCATATGCTTTTTTATTTTCCACTATAGTTGATTCATGTTTTAACTCTAAGCGATCCTTGATTTTGTAATAATTCTAGGTGATGAACTTTTAGTAAAAATATATGTGCATCAACCGATGTAGAGCCTGAGGTTATACTCCCCTTTTCAAAACAAACATACCCATGGCCAATGGTATGCTCCAGCGAGTATCATTTCCTCCTATCTTTTCCTGCCCCAAACCTGCTTGGGTTTGGGTTAAACTAACCATCATGATATCTTCATAACTATTTTAGTTAAAGATTTCTGGTATATCAAAAAAATCTAAGTAAAATACACATTATATTTTACTACAAAAGTTATATTGATCAATGAAGTTTGATATAAAATGTTGTGCTATTTGAGACCAAAAAAAGATTAGTTTCGATGAATCACATACATTTTCTACCACTTGTTTTCTTTGTGAAGGACACATACTATAAGTTTTTCTTCTAAATTTATGTTGGACATAGTATAATCTTGTACTATGTACACTCATCCTTTCTTCGTACATTATTTATTGGGTTTAGTAGTAAAAGAATTCAAAAGTTAGTGGGTGTGTAATTTTCATGCTGCTCAATCACAACCTTCTCTTGAGCCATCCAACACCCTCTCTCCTTGATAACCATATTATGTGGTCGTCCATTACACAACAATCTTTAGACAATTTAAGACCCTAGGAGCACAATGTTAACATTTTATTAATGCCGAGGCGATCTAAACTTCTTAACCGATCGTAGTATTATAAACTATTTGACTTCATGGACGCCATTGTCAAAGGAGCCTAGTGAAAGTGTAGCCTCCACATATTTGACGAGACTACCTCTCCTTGAGTGTAAACATAAAATTTTGTTTACAATACATATTGAATCTCTCGTTTCATATTAATACTCTCTCCATCCGGAAAGGATGTCGAAGATCTTTCTAAATTTTCATATATCTTGTGCCATGTGACCATGACTATATTGTGCTGCGTGTGGCTACATTTCATGGCAAACCAAGAAACATATTGGGTTCTTCTAATTCCCAATCTAATGAGAATTAAGTTAAATCCTAATACATTAGGTTAGCATCGTGATTCGTGCGTCCTGTGAGTTTCGAGTAGGTTGCAAGTGGAATTTCTAGTTGTAAATTGGGTTACAACTATGATATTTTATATGATAGTGGTTTGCAACTGAAATTGTCTGACATCACCTAACTGAGAACTAATTGTCTGTGGATTGAGTATTAGACACCCGTACATATACTTGTCCAATCACGACCACCACAGATAGACACACATCATACATAGACATTGAAAAGTGAAGGATTCACGCGCTTGGACGTAGGATGAAGAGAAGCTAAGTACGCAAACATGATCAACATGTGTTGCTCGTGAAAATATCAGAAGGAGCTAGCTAGTTTTACGAGCGCAATGGCTCCACTCCGATGCCATTCCTACCGTCTCTCCGGGGCGGAATTGGCCAAGAACTAACGACGCAGTGAAATACGCTTACGCATGGCTGAATTCTCGAGAAACAAATTTTGAAAAGTGACTGGCCATTCACTCCATGTCGCTGAAAGTAACACCGATGGATCCACGGCTGGGAGCTAGCCTCCGTGATGGTTGGCCACTGAACAAACTGCATTGTGAACCTCCAATCGATTCGCCAGACAGGAAAGAAGTACATCTCTCATCTGGGCAGCGACTCCAGTTGTAGCCAAACTATGATTTTCACACATAGATGACGCTTTTGTCACCACCCTGCCCCTAAGATGGTGGTTTTGCGTCGAAACAAACCCCGTGGTGGTTATGTGTCACCTTGTCTACAAATGTGGTGGTTTTGCGTCATTTACTCCTACGAGTATGATGCTTGATGTAAAGAAGACCATATACACACATGCATATATCGTGATACTTTTCAGACTCGGTCTGTCTCTGTCGACCATCGCATGCCATGCCAAACGTCCTGGATCCACAAGTGCATGTGGATAGAAAGCATAAACCTGGCCTTTCGATGATATTTCTTGGATGCCATGGAGCACACTAACATGTGGTTATCTGGAAAATATCATTTTGGGACCAGCTAGCTAACGACCTGAATGGTATGCATAGAACGAACACTGTCTGATTATCGTACGAGGTGTGCCCCTAAACTTGAGTTTGCTCCGGCCGCTACTCACGTCCCGATGAATCGGTGATCACGTCGCTTGGTCGATCTTTTCGTCGCTAGGGTTTTGTTGGTTTAACGCTCGGAGTTCTGTACACGATCCGTACGGTGCATATACACACGTCTGCATGGTTCAGAATTTCTTGTTGTGAAAGTTCTCCACACACGCACCTGTGCTCTGTTGTCGCTCTTAGTACGCCATCAGTTCGTAGGTTGATTGTTGCGCTCTTACATAGACGACCATGAGAACATTGTGCTGAGCGCGACCAGCTACTGGCTGGCTAGAGGAGACTTTTCCATGCCCCCCCCCCCCCCTACTCCCTAGACCACGCGCGCGCACGTCAAGATCGAGACGTTCACGTGGCCTGTGACCGTGACTCGGGTTCACTATCGTACGTAGCTACATGAGCAGCGAAACCCTGAGTACATTGTTTTGATCGACTCGACGACGATCATACATACACATCATACATACGTGCATGTTAAAATACCTAGATTCATTCGCGCGCTCAAACCAAGAATGCACGTATAGTACAGCTTCCATTGAAAAAAATCTTACTAAGTCGAATCACTTAAAGTTTTTCCAAGTTTAAAAGTATATCCATATTTATGACAAGAATTCAGTTTTATTAGATTCATCATCATGGGCGGACGCGCCATCCCTTTTGTCCGGGCGACTTCCCGGGCTTCGGTCACGCGCGATGCTGGTGGAGGGAAAATTCACGCTCAAACACCACGTTGCCCGGCCAATACTGGCCATTTCTTTCGGCAATTGGGCCATGCCACCGCGCCAGCGCGTTACGGGCCACAATCGCTGGAATAACTAGATTGCTGGAATTAGAATGTTACCGATAGATTCCAAAAAAAACATCAAGGCCATGCTCTATAGTTGCTCGTAGAATCCCCAATTCCCAAAGGAAGCACCAGGCGTCCCATGGATCGTCCTACTACACGATGTCCCAAAATAGCTCTCAATTCCCCTCTTGCTAAAACAAATCCTGGTTTTGTCACAAATATCACGGTTTTGGTACATTGTAGAAAAAACTGTTTACTTTAGAAAATAGAAAAAAAGAGTAACTCGCCGGAGACTTTATAGGAAAAATATCTGTTAATGTGGCAAAACACTATTTCACCGGAGACATCACCGGAGACCTCGCCGGTGATATCACCGAAGACTCTCGTAGGAAATAATGTTTGCTATTGTAACAAAACCACAAAACTTCCATGGCGCGGAAATACTGTTTGCTATTGTAGCAAGACATCGTACGACGCAGCGTCGTGGCGTCTCGGCCGCCCGTGCCGGGACCTCAACTTCCACCACATCAACACTCGCGAGCAAGAGGAGGTGCTGGCGCCGCCGCCGCGCCTCATCACGGACGAAGAGAAGCGGCACCACCGCACGCGGCTGCGGTGCCTCTTACCACACCGAGGAAGAAGAGCGCACTAGGGCGGCGTAGATGAGCCACTTCCTGGAGGACGTCGACCCAGTGGTTGACTTCTATGCGATGAGGAAGATGGCTCGGGCAGTGAGGAGAGCCGGGACAACAAGGTAGTGCGTCGGGATTTCATTTTCGCGCAGGAAGCCGGTCCCTCGACGAGCGTTGGCTCGACCTCTTCTCCTCTACCTCCGTTCAGAGCTCAACCGACGACGACGACGACGATGACGAGTCTTAGTCTATTTTTTTGTCTATTGTATGAACTATGAACTATGTAATATATTTATTTCTAGTCTATTTATTTGGTTTGTTTGATCTTTGGTTTTACACACTTTTCTAAAAAAAAATATGTTTACGCTAAACGCGCCTTTTTACAGCACCTATTGGAGATACTCAGCTTGCCCATGCTTAGAAATTTTCCTGGGTCCGCCTTTGTTCATCACCATACAACATATGTTCATACTATGTAGATTTAACGTTCCATATCGATACATTTTTTGTAAAATCTTCTCAAACTTAGAGAAGTTTGATTAAGGACAAACTTAGAACTTCAGTTATTTTAAACTGAGATAAATCTAGTTAAGTAAACTTAATTAACGGACATGTTGCTCATAAATATATCGTAAAAACATTTTCAACTATAGCTAGTTAATTAAGGCCGCATGTATCTATGGATACAGAGACCGGGTATCACCCCATTCCAAAAAAAAACTAGCTAATTAATTAGCACATTAGACAAAAAAATAACTTAATTTGGGCATTATGTAACGTAGCAGCGTTGTGAGAAACTAACTTGCCTTTCTCTTCATTCATTGCCCATACTCTCTCCTGTTCGCAATTACTTTGCACTATGGGTTTAGTTAAAGTCAAACTTTGTAAAATATGAGCAAATATTTAGAAAAAATCGGCATCCACAATATATATATTCTATAGTATGGGAATCATTTATTTTCATATTCTATGTTGACATATTCTTTATTGTTCTTCATCAAACTCGACAAAGTTTTACTTTGACTAATTGCAAAATAAGAACTAAAAAAAAATAGACGATTACTGTAACATCCCAATTTCAGTAACCCTGACTTGTTGTCTAGAATGCAAAAATCAGGGAGAACAAAAACTTTTTCTTGTTTATTAGTGCAGCATTGCTTGATTGTTTGTTTGTGCTTGTGCATGTGAGTATATACTAGATGATACTCCTTACCTCACTATCAGTTGACAAAAGCTACTTACCAAAACTATCCTGGCTCAATTTACATATTCTCAAATGTTCTGGCATTTCAAAACATGAGCCAAGAGGCTTAGGCAACCAAAACTATTTCAGTAGATTCTATTGACAAAACTATGGAGAACTATATAATATAACCTCCCTATGTTTTCAAGACAGAACCCTCAACTAAATCTTACCTCTAGTTTCCCCAAAACCTCTTCCAAAGCATTTGAATTCTACTCTTGGTAGAGATACCAAGGACTCTAATCTTACTCAAAATCCAACCTCTTCAAAATGCCCCAACCTTACCCCAAGCTAAGCTTGATGGTAACCCCAGTAGTGGAGTTGCTTAGTTTGTTGCCTTAATCTGCTGTCCGATGAGTTGCCTTGATCTGCTGCTTGACTTGTTTGCTTAGGAAGTAGTATGAGCTACTGTAGGAGCTCATCCCTAGGATAAAGAGGTTTCCAAATCACCGCATCCTAGGAAAGATATCAAAGCAAGATCAAATCACTAGTTATCAGGTGATCATCCAAAATCCTTAGCCTGTTCAATTCTGCAGTGATCCATTCTAGAAGCTTCCAAGTCCATGAAGAACAATATCAAGCATGGATCCCTTCTACTCACTCTACACTTCAACATCATCCACTTGATGATGCTTTGGTACCTTGCAACCCCTCCAAAAACATTCCCTCTCATATTCTAGTCAAAATCCTCAAAACTGCCAAATTTGACTAAGTCTGGAAACTGTTCCAACATCACCTTTTTGAATGCCTCCCTTTCTCAACCCTTGTGCATTTTTGGAAATGAATGTGGACCACCTTGTTAACCATCCTAAGGACTACCAAGGCCCACTTTTTCCCTTGGTTATATCATCCTCCAACCCACTTGTTCTTGATGGTTTTGCAGGCAAGAAAATAACTGTTCCTGCAAATCTAGTCATCATGCCTACTTTGGTAGAATCTCACACCATCATCCAACCTTCTATGGACCAACTCTCTGCATGGTTGTGATCTACTCATATAGGTCTATCAAAATCTACTTCACTTGTTCCAAGTGGATCCTTGAGCTTATTAAACCCACATGGTTTATAAGGCATCCCGACTCATCTGGTATGGCAGCCTTATTTTCAACAAAGTTTGCCAACATTTCTAGATCACTGCAAATGCAATTAATCCAAACCCCTTCTGCCATGATCATCTATATGACTTGGTATAACTCCATCTATCCCTTGCATCAAGGTGAACTCTGAACTCCAAGATACAACCATGTTTTGATAGTATGAAATTAACACCACCCTAGATCCCTAATCTAGGGTATTCCACCAACAATCAAGTTGGATTTCCATTCCACAAGGTTGAAAATGCTTGCTACCCCTTTCCCACATCAACTACCTTGATCACCAAGATTTATCAAGTATTATCCATAATTATTATGGCTCCAAAATCTATTTAACTCCTCTAATAGCCAAAATCTCAAAACCAATTCTCAAATGGAAAGTTTGGTCTTTACCAAAACACTTCTCCAACTTTTGACTCCTTTGAGATCCATCTATCATCCTATACCTTCCCATCTCAAAAATAAATAGTTTTGAGAAGTTTTATTATTTCTTTTTGCCCATTTTCTTAAATGGCTGAAATGGAATAATAATTGTTTTAAATCCTTTTATGCCTCAATAAATCTTGGGAAAATTCCCCTAAGTGTGTATTCACATTTGGGACCCTCTCAAACCAGAAACCAACCCTGTACAATGTAAATTTATCAAATGATCTTCTAGAAACCACTTCTGTCCTTTTTGAATAAATGGATTTATAAGGACAAAAACCAATTATAAAAATCTCAATTAAATCCTAGGAGCCTACCCTGACCTTATCTATCTACCAGTACCCTTCCCTCATCTCGTCCAATGCAACATTTTGGACTTGCTTCATAACCATCTATTTTGATCAAAGTTGCCCTTTAAGCAAAACCACTACTCAAACCACTTCCAAATCTCATCAAAACTTGCTCAATGCTTCCCCTTAACACCAGGACACACCCCAGGTCAACACCACTGTATCTCTACCCCAACATTGCCCATTTTACCCTTGTACTAGTAGAGAGAGAGACAAGCAAATCTTACAAGGATTTACCCCAGTTAATTACCACAGCTTCCACCCCCTCCCTCTCTGATCCAGCATGACCAAAACCCATTCCTACCCCTCCCCACCATCCCCTAGACCAATCCCTGGCCAGCAATCCCCCTCCCCATGTCCAAATTGGATATTTACACCATCTACTCCTCCTCCTTGGTATAAAGGCCAGAGGCCACCCTAGCAAGCCTCCTGCCCCTCATTTGCTCCCTCCCACCTTCACTCCCTCTCCCCAGGCTCCACTCCCTCTCCTCTGCTCTGTGCTATTCAGGAGAAGAAGAAGGAGAAGCTTCGGTCTCCAACAAAAATCGAGCAAGGCTCTCTCCCCCTTGCTCCCCCTCCTCTGCATGTCACATGGTCGACTCCCCTACCTCCCCTACACCTAACCCTATGCTTATTTTTGCCCAGGACCGACTCCTACGTCCTCTCCAGTGAGATCCGACGAGGTTGTTGGGTCCGCAGCATAGAAAACAAAAATTTTCCTACGGTGTGAACTACACGCCAAGATCTATCTACTAGGTACAAAGCAACGGGTGGACATATATCCAACGAGAACTTACCCACGAAGACAACGAGTTTTGTTAATGAGTAGGAACTCATGGTTGATGTAGTCATACACTTGCCGATCTCAAGATCGTGAGGAAGTCCGAGCGCCGCAACTCAGCAGCGCATCCGTACTCGCACACACATTCAAGCCACCGGATAACCTCCACCTCCTCGCTCCAGCGATCCAGCGGAAGCAGCAACTCCTTCTAGACGAAATTCCACCGGGAACATGTATCTCACTAATCCGAGACCATGGGGGAATAATTCTAGAGGGGGAGAGAGATTCTTCACAAGGAGATGTGTGGATGAAGGAGGGAATGGGTGGCCTTTTATAGGAGGAGGGGGGTGCCCCCTCTCTCCATGGCCGGCGCATGGGGGTGACCCCTCACCTCCCCCATTCATGTGGTGGTAACCCCTCCACATTAAAATGCCTCTTCACATTCCCTTTTAAAGTCTCCACTTTAAATGCATTAAATTTCTCCAAATTTAATGCTCTCTCATTTAATAAAACTCTTTTATTAAATTTATTCAGAATTTTGTTAATTACTTTAATTAACAAACATTCACATATAGCCCATTGCAATATTTCAATATCACATGCAGAACCACTTTCTGCAATTTCACCCGAAACAATTTCCGGTTTCTATTGAAACAATTCCTGCGCTTTGCAATTCTTTTGTCTGAAACATATGTGCTCCAAAATGGTATCCGGTAACTCTTAAGTGTGCCATCCTACGGTTCGCGAATAATGCAGACATGATCGAGACCCTTCTCCGATCAATAATCAGTAGCGGGACCTGGAGATCCGTACTGACTCCTACACATTCAACGATGACTTCTGTGATCGTGAGAACCTTTAACACTTGTAACTAAATCTCTTTGTCTCTCGATATATTACATGTCCGAGATTTGATCATCGGTATCTCCATACCTAGTTTGATCTCGTTACCGACATGCACACTTTTCTCGTTCCCGTGATATAACATTCTAGTGATCACATCACTTGCTTGCAAGCTATCTTAATGTGATATCACCGAGAGGGCCTAGAGTATGTCTATCCGTCATCGGGATTGACAAATTCCACTCTTGATCCATGAGCCTCAACATAACACCTTTGTAGTACTGAACCCATCTTTATAGTCACCCTGTTACGGTGTGACGTTTGATGTTATCAAGATACTCTTCCGGTGTTAGCAATTAACATGATCTCATTCAGATGAATGTTCATCACATCATTCCACCAATGGTGTGACCTTGTTATTAACAACATCCAATATCCATGATCAGTAAACCTTGATCATCTTGTTAATCAACAAGCTAGTCTATAAGAGAGGCATAACTAGGAACCCTTTTTGTTTATTAAACACACATGTATTGATGTTTCCTGATCAATACAATTCTAGCATGTAAAATAAACATCTATCATATATAAGGAATATATAATAACAACTTTATTATTGCCTCTTAGGGCATATTTCCTTCAGTCTCCCACTTGCACTAGAGACAATAATCTAGTTCACATAGTGATAAATCTAACACCCATGGAGTTCTGGTGTTGATCATGTTTTGCCCTAGGGAGAACTTTAGTCAACGGATCTGCTACATTTTGGTCTGTGTGTACTTTACAAATCTTTATATCTCCATCCTTGACATGCTCGCGGATGGAGTGAAACCGGCGTTTAATATGCTTGGAATTCTTGTGAGACCTCGGTTCCTTTGCATTGGCTATGGCTCCATTGTTGTCACAATAGATCACCATTGGATCCAACGCACTGGGAACCACACCTAGTTCCGTAATGAACTCTTTCATCCAAACCACCTCCTGTGCCGCTTCTGAAGCAGCAACATATTCCGCCTCCGTTGTTGATCCAGCCACCACAGGTTATTTGGAACTCCTCCAACTAACTGCTGCTCCGTTCAAGAGAAATACGTATCCAGATTGAGACTTAGAATCATCCGGATCGGTGTCAAAGCTAGCATCGATATAACACTTAGCGACTAGCTCTTCTTCACCTCCGTATATAAGAAACATATCCTTAGTTCTTCTCAAGTACTTGAGGATGTTCTTTACCGCTATCCAGTGTTCCGAACCTGGATCAAATTGGTACCTACTAGTCAAACTAATAGCATGTGCCACATCCGGTCTTGTACATAGCATGGCATACATAATAGAGCCTATGGCCGAGGCATAGGGGATCTTATCCATCATCTCTCTTTCTTCCGCCATAGCCGGACTTTGAGTCTTACGCAATATCTTGCCTTGCAACATAGGTAAGAACCCCTTCTTACTTTCGTCCATATTAAACTTCTTTAATATCTTATCAAGGTATGTACTCTGCGATAGCCCAATTAGGCGCCTTGATCTATCTCTATAGATTTTAATGCCTAATATATATGACGCTTCACCAAGGTCTTTCATCGAAAATTTGCTGTTTAGATAACTTTTAACACTGTTTAAAAGATCTATATCATTTCCAATCAATAATATGTCATCCACATATAATATCAGAAATGCCACATTCCTCCCACTCACTTTCTTGTAAATACAAGCCTCTCCATAAGTTTGGACAAATCCAAACTCTTTGATCACCTCATCAAAGCGAGATTCCAACTCGGGATGCTTGCTTCAGTCCATAGATGGATCGCTGAAGTTTGCATACCTTATTAGCATCCTTAGGATCGACAAAACCCTTAGGTTGTATCATATACAACTCTTCTTCAATATTACCATTGAGGAACGTAGTTTTGACATCCATCTGCCATATTTCATAATTGAAATATGCAGCAATTGCTAACATAATCCTAACCGACTTAAGCATCGCTACAGGAGAGAATGTCTCATCATAGTCAACTCCTTGAATTTGTCGAAACCCCTTTGCGACAAGTCGAGCCTTATAGATGGTCACATTACCATCAGCATCAGTTTTTCTTTTGAAAATCCATTTATTCTCAACGGCCTTTCGATCGTGAGGTAATTCCACCAAGTTCCAAACTTGGTTCTCGTACATGGATTCCATCTCGGATTTCATGGCTTCCAGCCATTTGTTGGAATCCGGGCTCATCATCGCTTCTTCATACGTCGCAGGGTCATCCATTTCATCAACCATGAAATTCACAACAGGATTGCCGTACAGTTCAGGAGCTATACATGTCCTGCTTGACCTGCGAGGTTCGGTAGTGTCCTCTTTTGGAGTTTCATGATCATTATCATTAGCTCTCTCTTCATCAGGTGAAGTCAACTCCGAAACAACTTCTGATGCTGCGCCACTCGCCATTCCATGAAGAGAAGGTTCAATAACCTCTTCGAGTTCTACCTTCCGACTACTCACACCTTTCACGAGAAACTCCTGCTCAAGAAAGGATCCATTCTTGGCAACAAAAACCTTGCCCTCGAATCTGTGATAAAAGGTATACCCAATTGTTTCCTTAGGGTATCCTATGAAGACGCATTTTTCCGCTTTGAGTTCGAGTTTATCTGGTTGAAGTTTCTTCACATAAATATCGCATCCCCAAACTTTAAGAAATGACATCTTAGGTTTGTTTCCAAACCATAATTCATACGGTGTCGTTTCAATGGATTTAGATGGTGCCCGATTTAAAGTGAATGCAGCTGTTTCCAGTGCATAACCCCAAAATGACAGTGGCAAGTCAGTCAGAGACATCATAGATCGAACCATATCCAATAAGGTACGATTATGACGTTCCGATACACCATTACGTTGTGGTGTTCCGGCAGGCGTGAGTTGTGAAACTATTCCATACTCTTTCATGTGTGTGCTAAACTCGTAACTTAGATACTCTCCTCCACGGTCAGACCGTAGAAATTTGATCTTTCTATTATGATGTTTTTCCACTTCATTCTGAAATTCCTTGAACTTTTCAAAAGTTTCAGACTTGTGTTTCATCAAATAGATATACCCGTATCTACTCAAATCATCCGTGAAAGTAACAAAATAACAATATCCACCTCACGCCGACACACTCATTGGTCCACACACATCAGTATGTATGATTTCTAATAGATCTGTCGCCCGTTCCATTGAACCGGAAAACGACGTTTTAGTCACCTTGCCCATAAGGCATGGCTCACATGTATCAAATGATTCAAAATCAAGTGATTCCAGAAGTCCATCAGAATGGAGTTTCTTCATGCGTTTAACGCCAATATGACCTAGACGGCAGTGCCACATATATGTAGACATATCATCATCAAGTTTAATCTTTTTAGCATTAACATTATGAATGTGTGTAATATTACTATCGAGATCTATCAGAAATAAACCATTCAACATAGGTGCATGACCATAAAAGATATCATTCTTATAAATCGAACAACCATTGTTTTCAGATTTAAAGGAATGACCACTTTGCATCAAACACGATCCATATACAATGTTCATGCTCAGTGCAGGCACTAAATAACAATTATTTAGGTTTATAACTAATCTCGATAGCAAATGGAGAGGTAGCGTCCCGACGGCGATCACATCAACTTTTGATCCATTGCCGACCCGCATCCTGACCTCATCCCTTGCTAGTTGTAAACGCTGCCCTAAACCGAGTTACATATATTAGCAACCGATCCCGTATCAAATACCCAGGTGCTACTGCGAGTACTAGTCAAGTACACATTTATAACATGTATATCACATATACCTTTGTTTGCCTTGCCGGACTTCTTGTCCGCCAAATACTTGAGGCAGTTGCGCTTCCAATGGCCAGTCCCCTTACAATAGTAGCACTCGGTGTCAGACTTAGGGCCAGCTGGGGGTTTCTTTTCGGTAGCAGACTTGCCACCCTTCTTTCCCTTGTGCTTGCCTTTCTTGTCTTTCTTGAAACCGGTGGTCCTATTGATCATCAACACTTGATGTTCTTTCCTAATCTTCACTTCTGCAGTCTTAAGCATTGACAGAAGCTCGGGAAGAGACTTCTTCATGCCCTGGATATTATAGTTCATCACGAAGCTCTTGTAGCTAGGTGGTAGAGATTGGAGAACACGATGTATGCCTAAGTCAATGGGAATCGTTATTCCCAAGGACACAAGCTTATCGGCGTATCCAGACATTTTGAGTACGTGCTTCACTAACGGAGCTGTTTTCCTCCATCATGCAGCTAAAGAACTTTTCTGTAGCATTATAACTCTCTACGACAGCATGGGTATCGAAAATCATTTTCAATTCTCCCATGGTATCAAAGGCATTGCCATTTTCGAAGCGCTTTTGAAGTTCTGGCTCTAGCCCATACAGTATGCCGCAATAAACTAAGTTGTGGTCCTCTTGACGAGTCACATAGACATTCTTTTCCTCGCCAGAGGCATCAGGAGCTGGTGGGGGGCCTAGCGGCGCATCTAGCACATATTTCTTTTGTGCAGCAGTGAGGAGAATCCTCAAATTCATAGCCCAGTTGGTGAAGTTGCTACCATTCGCAGCAAGTTTCTCTTTCTCTATGAACACATTGAAATTAAAAGCAGGTGGTGCCATCTACAACAGAATTTATAAAGTTTATTTAGACTAAGTTTATGATAGATTGAGTTCAACTAATCCAAATTACTAATGAACTCCCACTCAAAAACGACATCCCTCGTGTCCTTTTGGTGATTACATGAACCAAATCCACTATATCAAGTCTGATCATCACGTGAGTCGGTGTAGCTTCAAAGGCGAGCATCTATATAGGCATCATATCAACCATATGACTCATGCTTAACCTTTCGGTCCGTGTTCCGAGGTCATGTCTGTACATGCTAGGCTCACCAAGTAAGAACCTTAGTATTCGCATGTGTAAAACTGTCTTACACCCGTTCCTATGAAAGCGTAGATTCGAGTACAACCGATCATCACGTGATGTCTCGAAACACGATCTATAGAACGGTGCATACTCAAGGAAGAACAAATTTTTATCTTGATATCTAAATGAGGGATCATCTTATAATGCTACCAAACGCGCCAAACTAGCAGTATAAGATGCTAACATCTAATGTGTAAAGTGAGATGATATGGTCCATGCATTTGATCTCTATCACTTGCATCGTGGTATGATCTCTATCATTCCTTTGTGTGTAAGGCCAAGGTCTATGGAACTTACACGTTGAGTGTGTTGTAAGAGTATATATCATACATCTACTTATAAAAATACCATATCAATACACTAGCCCAGCAACGATCTAAACTAGACACCTCTAATTTATCAATTGCAAGTTTTAAGTGGCTTAGGGCTTTCGGAGATAGAACCGTTCTCACCTACGAACATGAACCACAACGAGGATGACTAAGTTATTAGCAACTCGTTGTAAATCAGATATTGACTATAGTAGGAGGCAGGACACCCTTGACCACTTATGCGAAACAAGTTGCATGTTAGTCGTGGAACCGGTCTCATGTACGATGACATGTAAGGTTGGTCTGGGCCGCTTCATCCCACTATGCCACCAATATCCAAAATACATAGAAGATGCAATAACATGATCATCATCGTCCACATATAAACATATGTGTACTACCCGTGCAAAGCACCTACGCATAGATTAGGCTCTGATACCACTGTTGGGTCCGCAACATAGAAAACAAAAAATTTCCTACGGTGTGAACTACACACCAAGATCTATCTAGTAGGTACAAAGCAACGGGTGGACATACATCCAACGAGATCTTACCCTCGAAGACAACGAGTTTTGTTAACGAGTAGGAACTCGTGGTTGATGTAGTCGTACACTTGCCGATCTCAAGATCATGAGGAAGTCCGAGCGCCGCAACTCAGCAGCGCATCCGTACTCGCACACACGTTCAAGCCACCGGACAACCTCCACCTCCTCGCTCCAGCGATCCAGCGGAAGCAGCAACTCCTTCCAGACGAAATGCCACCGGAAACATGTATCTCGCTAATCCGAGACCATGGGGGAATAATTCTAGAGGGGGAGAGAGATCCTTCATAAGGAGGTGTGTGGATGAAGGAGGGAATGGGTGGCCTTTTATAGGAGGAGGGGCTGCCCCCTCTCTCCATGGCCGGTGCGTGGGGGGGGTGACCCCTCAGCTCCCCCATTCTTGTGGTGGTAACCCCTCCACATTAAAATGCCTCTTCACATTCCCTTTTAAAGTCTCCACTTTAAATGCATTAAATTTCTCCAAATTTAATGTTCTCTCATTTAATAAAACTCTTTTATTTAATTTATTCAGAATTTTGTTAATTACTTTAATTAACAAACATTCACATATAGCCCCTTGCAATATTTCAATATCATATGCAGAACCACTTTCTGCAATTTCACTCGAAATAATTTCCGGTTTCTATTGAAACAATTCCTACGCTTTGCAATTCTTTCGTCTGAAACATATGTGCTCCAAAATAGTGTCCGGTAACTCTTAAGTGTGCCACCCTACGGTTCGTGAATAATGCATACATGATCGAGACACTTCTTTGATCAATAATCAGCAGCGGGACCTGGAGATCCGTACTGACTCCTACACATTCAACGATGACTTCTGTGATCGTGAGAACCTTTAATGCTTGTAACTAAATCCCTTTGTCTCTCGATATATTACATGTCCTAGATTCGATCATCGGTATCTCCATACCTAGTTTGATCTCGTTACCGACATGCACTCTTTTCTTATTCCCGTGATATAACATTCTAGTGATCACATCACTTGCTTGCGAGCTATCTTAATGTGATATCACCGAGAGGGCCTAGAGTATATCTATCCGTCATCGGGATTGACAAATTCCACTCTTGATCTATGAGCCTCAACATAACACATTTGTAGTACTGAACCCATCTTTATAGTCACCCTGTTACGGTGTGACGTTTGATGTTATCAAGATACTCTTCCGGTGTTAGCAATTAACATGATCTCATGGTCTAAGGATAAAGATTACTTCGTATGATGTTATAGCAATATAAACATAATGACTTGATCGTAATGCTATACTTCGGATGAATGTTCATCACATCATTCCACCAATGGTGTGACCTTGTTATTAACAACATCCAATGTCCATGATCAGGAAACCTTGATCATCTTGTTAATCAACAAGCTAGTCTATAAGAGAGGCATAACTAGGAATCCTTTTTGTTTATTAAACACACATGTATTAATGTTTCCTGATCAATACAATTCTAGCATGTAAAATAAACATCTATCATATATAAGGAATATATAATAACAACTTTATTATTGCCTCTCAGGGCATATTTCCTTCAGAGGTCCCCCTCGGCCACCGTCGCGCCAGCTGCTTTCCGTGGATCACCACCGCCGTGCCGCCCCTCGATCTGCTCGCCGTCGTCCACCGCGTCGCCCAGCACCCTCCACGGCACCTCTCGAGCCCTCTGGTAAGCTCCCCCGCCGCCGCCCGAGCCAGCTAGGGTTCCCGCTCGCCGGCGCCGTCGTGAGGATGACGATGCCGCTCTGCCGTCCATCGCAACTTAAACCAACGGCCAGATCTGGCCGATACCCCCTAGACCGCCCGCTCCCACTGATGCCGAGCCCTGCTTGCTAGGTTCAAGCGCTGGCTCCCGCGTGCCGCGTCGCCCCGCCGTGGGCGGAATTCCCTCTGCGCGGCCCAGTAGCCCCAGATCCCAGCCCGCAAATACTTCCTTTTATTCATTTCTGTCCAGATCCAGAATTTGTCCCTTGGTTTAAATCATTTAAAAAATGGAAACCAACTCCAGTTGACCAGAAATAATTTTTATCTTCTTCCCAGATGTTTTGTGCAACATGCAGAACTGGTCTTGTGCCTAAAATAATTTTTATTATTTATTGGCAATTAATCCACTAAACCTTGTCCTATGCACTAAATAATTTCCTCAGAGAGTTCTACATCTCCATTTGGAGAGCACCAAAGTTCTTCTGAAAGGTATTTGAAATACCTGTCACCTAGCATAGGTCTTATGCCAAGGTGAACAGATGTGTGCCTTTAACAAAAATAACAAAAATAGCCTTTATCTGCCTTGGGTAAATTCTCTAGGTCAAACCAAATGTGGAATTGACCTGATTCCACCTCCTAGTACACCCTAGTATCAAAATCTATCAAACCCCGGCAGCTCAGAATTTATTGAGCTTTGGTTGAATTACAGTGAATTAAATACTTCTGTAAGTGATATTTTCACTAAATAATACACTCCAGGAGTTTGACAAGTCCAAAAAGAGTGAATCCAAATCTCACAGAAAGGTATTCTAAATACCTACCACATTCCCTTGGAATCAACTCAAGATCTTCTGTAGATTTAATCTGGTGAAAAATAGAACAAACCCAAAAGGAAAAGCAGCCTTTGCTAGGATCGACATGCGAAAAGTTAGGTTCGATTATCCGGGCCCCCATCTATAGTGGTAGTGGGCCGTGGTTATATCCCGGCGGATGTATTGATTCTTGTGGGGAAAGTGCGCAAACTCTGCAGAGTATAATCTATTCGAATAGCTGTGTCCACGGTCAAGGACAGTTGGAAAGGTGTTGGCTAGGAGTACTCAAACGGTGTTTGTTTGGAAAGAACGGAAGAAAATACGAAGGTTCCGAGGAACCTGAGTTCGAAGTTGTGTCTGGACCAGAGGTGGTCAAAAAGGTTTATAAAGGGTTTCTACTCCAAAACGGTTTTCAAAATAGAGGTTTTCAACAAATATATGGAGATATCTTGATTTATAAAACAGAGGCATGTTTTCCAAAACTCTTTTTCAACAAAGATATGGAGATATCTTGATTTATAAAACAGAGGCATGTTTTTCACAACTCTTTCAACAAAGATATGGAGATGCCATAACTACAAGAGGTAGTCTAGGCCTTTCAAGAGCAACCCTAGATAGAGCTATCTCGCCACAGCCATAATTGCATTTCCTTATTTCTCCTATCTTGGTGGTTTGCGAGTACATTCAAATGTACTCACGACTTTGTCCCTGGTCATTTACTTGGCCAGACTTTTAGAGGTTCGATATCGGAAGATTAAGGTGACGTCCAGCGAGCTAGGTCGTCTTCCCAGTCAGCTGCATGTAGGTTGAGGCACGATTGGGCTCTGCGCATGATGATGTTCCACTGCTAAGGATGGTGTATCCCTAATGGCATTTATGTAAGTCTTGTAATTTCGTTATGTTTCGGATGATGTAATGATACTTGTCGGTTATGTTCCATGGCTCACTGATCATGGAAACATGGATGTAAGTATAACAGGGATTTTTCGGATGGATAATCCGGGAAGCCCCACAATTACTTAATGAACTCGCCATATCTTGCTAGGTCACTAGCACTTACGTGTACACGTTGTGAATTTTGCACATGGCCCATCCGTGGCATTTGCTCAGTTCACACAACACTGATCCGTGGAATGTATGGACGCAGCTGCAAGCTCTCCCTTGGCTCCCAGGGCCTATAAATTTGGAAGGAATGCGATTCCATTCATCCCCATCCCAAAGTCCCAAGTCATTGCAGCCTAGCTATTCTTCTTCTTCTTTTTCATTACAGGCTAGTTAATCACTTACATCACACCCACCTAGCTGCCACTAAGCTACCAATCATGGCTTCTGCGCATGCTTTCTCTTTATCCGTCGAGCCGCTGCTCCATTCGGCATCACCGGTGGCCGTTAATGGTGGCCGGAGTGGCCGCAACGGTGGGTTCTTCCGGCCTTCATCGGTGGTATGTCCCGGCCGGGAGCCAGCATCCCACGAGGTATCCGTTGATTTTGACTTCCAGGTATATACCGCACTTGTATATCTCAACAGTAACATGCATGTACTATTTTCCATATTAAAACATTCATGTCCGTGTTATTTTTCTAATTAATTTTGGGTTTGATTTCCAGCCTATCGGAGTTAGTTCTGAGGCCATAGTTCTTTTTATCTCACCACGGACGTCGTTGTCCATCAAAGAGAATCTCTTAACCTTAGTTTTGTAATTCATTCAAATTTCTATTTCTATTCATAGGAAAATATGTTTAATGGCCTTCGCCCAAGCAACTTAACTGAATATGTTTTCACATATTATAGGTCAAAATTAGAGAAGCTTGGATGCATGCTTTTCTGTCAGGCATGTATTTACGAGCTGAGATAATATATGATGTATATTGCACTTTTGTAAACTTTAATTGTACTAGTTTTTAACAAAATTTTCCTTATCATAACACCAGCAAGGTATAACGAGTGTTCAAGCATTGCTGCCACCCGCAGCCTCCACCGGCTTGTCCCCGACACTCGCCATCCTGATGGCCTCGGGGGCCCTGGACGCCCCGCCCGCGGCCGCGGCCCCTCGCCGCAGCTGCGACGCCCGCTGCCCCGGTTGCCAACGCCGTCGCGCCCTCCGGGAGAATATCATTTTGTGGCCCGAAAGTTGGGGTGTCCAGGCAACGCGGTACCCGAGTTCCCTGATATCATCCGCGATGACTATAGTTGGCGTGCCAAATACTCAGAGGGTCTTTTTCGGCACGAATTCAAGTTTATGTTTCAATACAAAAAATCAGGCTAACGGCCGTCAAGTTGGGCCCCCCTGTCAGTTCTCGCCGTTATGTCGCTCCTATCGCTCCCGTCTCTTAGGTGTGAATTAAGCTTGGAGTGTTGGCGCCTGCATCCATTACGCGTCTTCTTCTTCCCCGGAGCGGCAATCTGTGGGGCGTCGCAGCCATGGCACGGAGCTGGGACGTGGACGAACCTTCTCGGCCCAGCTCTCCTCCCTGTAGGCTTGCAACCTTGGCGTCTCCATTACTCGTCTTCTTTCCCGGAGCGGCAATCTGTGGTCACGGCCATGACGCAGAGCTGGGAAGTGACGAAGCTGCTCGGCCCCGCTCTCCTCCCCATCCCTAGTCGGAGCTCGCCCTCATCGTGGACGCACCCATGGCACGGTCGGGGACGAGAATTGGTTCCCGGTGAGATCTATCACCTTGTCCACCATGCTTGGTTCTGTTTTCCTCCTCTAGAATCCGAGCTACATCGTCACGTGGTTGCACCTTTCAATTCTGCCACCTCTGCCAAGGTCTCTGTGGTAGCTCAAGTTCTGGGGCTCTCTAAGTTCTGCCATGTTGGGCCTGTAAGTGTTGTTATATGTTAAACTAGCAAATATCGTTTGTTCAAATCTCTTGGGCTATACCAACTTCATTGTGTTTAATTATGAAAGACAAAATATAAATGACTTCTCTCAATTTCTCGCATAGAAAAATGCACAGCTAATTTCATATTCTCGCAGGAACTGGCCCCACTTGTTGAAACGGCGGCACGGCCACGATCTCCACATAACCACGGTGAGTTCTCGAACTGAAAGTTGCAGTTACCACGTTTCTTCTGCAGGCATTCCTCTTCCTCAGTCATTCCTCTGCAGTTTTTCCTGGGCGCTTCTTCTTTCTCTGTTCTGAAACCATCGGTTCATCTTATTTTTCCTCTCAAAGGAAGTTCCTTGCAGGCAGTTCCTTTCACCCATTTCCTTGCAGGCATGGACGATGGGAAACGCACAACAGTGACCCACTTGGTCCCTGCCCATGGCACCACAACTTTGACAGTGGTGTACACAAATGATGAAGCGACTGTGGAGACAACTATCGCCAGGTTTGAGCAATTGCTTGAGAAAGAGAAGCACAATTTTGTGGGGCTAGACTTGGAGTACACCCGTGTAAATAAGCGAAAAAATCCTCCACAAGAGATCGCTGTCGTGCAAATCGCCATACATGAGGAGGTCCTCGTTTACCACTTTGAGATTACCACTTCTGCATCCCTTGTTCTCTTACATCCCTAGAACCATCTAAGTGCAGGAGTAAATCAACTGAGATGCGTTGTCTGGCTCTGGTCGAGTTCTTGTGTAGGAAAGGGATAACTTTCACTAGCGTGGATATCACAAATGACACAATTATGCTTTCTCGTGCGTTGATGAAAATCCCAGAGGGGCACCACATCGACATCCAAAATCTGTACAAGATCAAATCATACCCAGCGAAGGATGGCATGGGTGATCTGGCAGCGGAAATCATCGATAAATCCTATGAAAAACTTAAGAAATTGAAGCGACTCGATCACAACTACTGGGAGTGGAAGCCGATGAGCCAGACGCGCCTCGAGTATACAGCCAGAGACGCTACATGGCATACGAGTTGTACAGTAAGCTCATTACCATGAAAGATGGGATGGTTAAGGCGGGGTTTTTCGCGAGAGAGCTATGCCCTGCTTGCAAGCTAGCCCAGGAGAAGAAGCACGAGGAGGACAGAAAGCGGTTTCAGGACGAGCAGGGATCTTGGGACGGTGGCGACATCAAGCGGCTGAAGGGGAAGCAAGTCAAGGACGACAACAAGTGGTGGTGATACATTATGTGTTTGAACTAGATTTTAGTTTCTAGTTTATTATGTGTGTGATACATTTAGTTACTTCAATACAAAATTTGAACCAATTTGACTTGTTGATGTATTTCTTGACAATTATAATATAATCGTGCACTAGAAATATTTTGTAGTGTGCATGAACATGATCAGTAAATATAATTTAACACTAGAAACTTTAAGGCACTCCATATAAAGAAGTAGATTAATATATAAGGTTCACCAGAGACACCACGGGTATATTATCTTACATGCCACACACAGGTAATAATTAACTAGAACAAAATAAAAGAAGGGGCTATAGCAGGAGGCCGGGACATGGAGACGCCTAGCAGGGCAAGAGTTTATCAGTAGGAGGCAGCGACAGCCTAGTCGATGGGATATAGGCCAGTCCTGACATACTTCCGGAGGAATTAGCTATAGGCTGCGTGCCGCGCCAAGGTAATCGGCCTATGGCTTCTGCCTCTGCCTCTGCCAACACCCTCAGTGTGCTGGATCATGCTGTTGAGGTCCACGTTGATTGTTCTACCACAGAATGGGCAAAATAGTCTCCCCCTACAGTGGAAACGGATTAGCTCACACCGTAACCGTGTCAGCACGTAGCGGCTCTTGTTGTCCCTAGATTCATTGCTATCGTCCACTTCATCGTCATCCTCATATTGATTTTTAAGAACATAACTTAGAACTCGTACATATGATTGAATTGTATTACAACTCAAAAATTGACAACGTGTATATGTAAGACAATATATCCGTGGATATCAAAGATAAAGCATCTCAGCAATAGTTTGATCGGTTCATATATCATTTTATCTCAACACAATGACAAATAATTGCATCAGATTGCGGCCTCATAAGTTTATCCAAGGACGGTGTGAATGAAACAAGTAACGATTGCACAGCCTATATTGTTGTTGTACATCGCCCCAGGTTCACTAACTCGTCCCTGAAAAAATCTGACACCAATGTGTCTGCCTCTCTTTTGGGACAAATTTGAATCATTGGCCACAATAAGAAATTGAAATGTAATCGTATAAAACATTATTCAGGGATATACATAGTCAGATACAAAAACAAGCATAAATACTATAATTATAAATAAAAAACCAAACAATTAATCCTCAGGTGCATGTTAAAAATACTTATGATCAAAACCATTCATATACATATGCATCATACCAATCATTAAAAGATCAGAAACAATTCAAGGATCATATATGTAGTTTCACATGAGAATAAATCTAGGGTCTCATAATTTGTTTTAGAGATGGAGTAGGCGAATCAAAGTACCAACATCACAACCTATATTGTTTGTGTGCATTGCTGCCTCAGGTTCACCAACCCATCCCTAAAACACGACACCATCATACGTGTCTCCCCTTGAACTCTTTTGGGGCAAATTTCAATCATCGGCCTCGGTGACAAATTAAAATGTAATTTTTATACACTATGAATGAAAGGAATAGATAATTTGAATATCATAGTTCTATGAATGTAGAATAAAGATTGCGGCCTCATAAGTTTATTCAAGGACGGCGTGAGTGAACCAAGTAACAATTGTACAGCCTGTATTGTTGTTGTACATCATCGCCCAGTTCACTAACTCGTACTGAAAAATCGACACCAATGTGTCTGCCTCTCTTTTGGGACAAATTTGAATCATTGGCCACAATAAGAAATTGAAATATAATCATACAAAACATTATTCATGGATATACATAGTCTGGTAAAAACAAACCTAAATATTGTAATTATAAATAAAAAACCAAACAATTAATCCTCAGGTGCATGTTAAAAATACTTATGATCAAAACCATTCATATACGTATGCATCATACCAATCATTAAAAGATCAGAAACAATTTAAGGATCATATATGTAGTTCCACATGAGAATAAATCTAGGGCCTTATAATTTGTTTTAGAGATGGAGTAGGCGAATCAAAGTACCAACACCACAACCTATATTGTTTGTGTGCATTGCTGCCTCAGGTTCACCAACCCATCCCTAAAACACGACACCATCATACGTGTCTCCCCTTGAACTCTTTTGGGGCAAATTTCAATCATCGGCCTCGGTGACAAACTAAAATGTAATTCTTATACACTATGAATGCATGGAATAGATAATTTGAATATCATAGTTCTATGAATGTAGAATAAAGATTGCGGCCTCATAAGTTTATTCAGGGACGGCGTGAGTAAACCAAGTAACAATTGCACAGCTTATATTGTTGTTGTACATTGCCCCAGGTTCACTAACTCGTCCCTGAAAAAATCTGACACCAATGTGTCTGCCTCTCTTTTGGGACAAATTTGAATCATTGGCCATAATAAGAAATTGAAATGTAATCATACAAAACATTATTCAGGGATATACATAGTCAGGTACAAAAACAAGCCTAAATATTGTAATTATAAATAAAAAACCAAAAAATTAATCTTCAGGTGCATGTTAAAAATACTTATGATCAAAACCATTCATATACATATGCATCATACCAATCATTAAAAGATCAGAAACAATTCAAGGATCATATATGTAGTTCCATATGAGAATAAATCTAGGGCCTCAAAATTTGTTTCAGAGATGGAGTTGGGGAACCAAAGTACCAACAGCACAAATTATATTGTTTGTGTGCATTGCTTCCTCAGGTTCACCAACCCATCCCTAAAGCACGACACCATCATACGTGTCTCTACTTGAACTCTTTTGGGGCAAATTTCAATCATCGGCCTCGGTGACAAACTAAAATGTAATTCTTATAAACTATGAATGCATGGAATAGATAATTCAAATATCATAGTTCTATGAATGTAGAATAAAGATTGCAGCCTCATAAGTTTCTACAGAGATGGTGTAAGCAAACCAAGTAACAATTGCACAACTTATATTGATCTTGTACATGGCCCCAGGTTCGCTCACTCATCCCTGTAAAAATTTGACACCAATGTGTATGCCTCTCTTTGGGGCAAATTTGAATCATTGGCCACAATAAGAAATTGAAATGTAATCGTACCAAACAATATTCAGGGATATACAAATGCATCATACAACGCATTCATAGATCAGAAACAATACAAATATTATATATTTAGGTTCCATATGAGATAAAAAATTAGGGCCTCATTTTTTCAGCGATGGAGTTGGAGAACCTAAATACCAACAACACAACCTATATTGTTTATGTGCATTGCTGCCTCAGGGCCACTAATCATCCCTAAGAAAACGAGACCATCAGATGCCCTTGCACTATTTTGGGGCAAAATTGAATCATTGGGCTCAGTAAGGAATAGAAATGTAATGTTATAGGCCTGCTGTGTATCGAAATCAACACTCAACTAGATGGCAGATGAGCACATTGGGGTTTTGTGACTAGATTGATTGGGGTTTTGTGACTAGATGGCAGATGCATCAAGCAACCGATCGAATCATATATATACTACCCTACTTCAAGAGCAAAAGAATCTGTACACGATTGAGCCAATCCTATGTATGAACAGTGAAAACTACGACTGTGACTAGAGAAGCTAGCAATGTAGTACCTTGGACTCCTCATCAGGGACCTCCTCTTCGAACTCATCATTCTCCATGATTGCGTCGAAGATTTCTTGAACGGCGATGGGGTCATCGATGTAGATCACCGGATTGCCTCCGCCTACCGCGTGCCCCCATCCAGATTTGCCGCTGGCACCACGACGTTGTCGGCCATGATGTTGTCGGCCACCTGCTACTCGGCGGCGACGGCTACTACCGGCTGCTCGGCGGTGATGGCTACCACCTGCTGCTCGGCGGCGATGGCTACCACCTGCTGCTCGGCGGCGACGGCTACTAGCTGGACGGATGAGTTCGCACCCTCGACGGCATGGCGACGAGCGGCGTTCGTGCCCGGTGAAGACGCCTCCGTCTGCTTGGCGACGACCGAGCCATCTGCTGCTTCGCCTTCAACTGGCTTCACCTCCGGATCTTCTCCACGTGTACTCTTCATGGCGCACCAAGGGAAGGAGGTAGTGCAAACGAGGGAGACATCTGTGTGTGTAGATTGGGGTCTTGGGACTAGACAGACTGGGGGAATGACACGAGCTCATGGAAGAAGAAGGTCGAGAGGGGTTATAAACACCAGACCATTCGTAGTCCTCGAGTGGACACGTGTGGTGGGCGGGGGGTGGGGGTAGGGGGCGGGGGGCTACCACGATCTCCACCCTTTTTTCGGTTCCCTTTTTTTGAAATAGCCACGATCTCCACTTTAGAGCTGCATTGAAAACACGCTCATGGCAGACCTCGATTCCACTGCATGCAAGTGGCACGGAACTAATTTCTAGCAACGTTAGATCTACTCGAGGGGGCCCTTGACTCATGGAATTTACTAGCGGTAGGGACTAGTTGGAAGTGAGATTGAGAGCGCTGCGTAGAAATGGGATATGTCTGATTAAAATCAAGTGGCAATAAATTGCAGCGTCCCGTCGACAACCGTGCACTCGATGACCCCGTTGCCCTGTGCATGAGTTGTAGTAGCAGTAGTAGGATTTTTAGACTTGATTAAACCTGACATGACCGCTCGATGACTTTTTCGATGGACGGCATCATGTTCCTTCCTGTAGAAGTCTCGCGGAGGGAGACGTCCGTGCTGTCTCACGCTGTACTGTGACGGGCACGATGTGTGCAACGATCATCGTTGGATCGCACAGAATCAACGGTTGGTGCGCATGATCCGCGTGACAACTGTGACAACCAATCAGGGAGTAGCAGACAGGGTGAGCATAGTTTTGGGCTTCTACGAAAGATAGAGGGGGTGGGTAAAACTAAGTAGTACCACATAAAACCAAGGGAAAAACTGAGTAGTATAAAAATGGAAAGTGTCTTGTACAATGAAATACATCGTGGAATACATCAAATTATGCCAAGATAGATCCACTAGAGTTCATTGGATGTGTGTTCTTCTCATAAACCACACACAGTGTCATTGCATGTGTGTTCTTCTAAACAAACCACATAAGGATCCACCAGTGTCATTGCATGTCTATTCTTTTCATGAACCACATAAGGATGGGCCCACCAGTGTCATTGCATGTCTGTTCTTTTCATGAACCACACCCAGTGTCATTGCATGTTTGTTCTATTCATGAACCACACCTAGTTTCACTACATGATTGTTCTTTTCATGAACCACATAAGGATCTACCAGTGTCATTGCATGTCTTTTACTTCCATAAACCACATGTGGATCCATCGGTGTCACTGCATGTGTGTTCTTCTAAACAAACCACATAAGGATCCACCAGTGTCATTGCATGTCTGTTCTTTTCATGAACCACATAAGGATGGGCCCACCAGTGTCATTGTATGTCTATTCTTTTCATGAACCACACCCAGTGTCAGTGCATGTCTGTTCTATTCATGAACCACACCCAGTTTCCTTTGCATATGCATTCTTTTCATGAACCACATAAGGATCTACCAGTGTCATTGTATGTCTTTTACTTCCATAAACCACATGTGGATCCACCGGTGTCATTGCATGTGTGTTCCTCTAAAAAACCACATAAGGATCCACCAGTGTCATTGCCTATCTGTTCTTCTCATGAACCACACCTAGTGTCATTGCATGTGTGTTCTTCTAAACAAACCACATAAGGATCCACCAGTGTCATTGCATCTCTATTCTTTTCATGAACCACATAAGGATCTACCAGTGTCATTGCATGTCTGTTCTTTTCATGAACCACACCCAGTGTCATTGCATGTGTGTTACTTCCATAAACCACATGTGGATACACCGGTGTCATTGCATGTCTGTTCCTCTAAACAAACCACATAAGGATCCACCAGTGTCACTGCATGTCTGTTCTTTTCATGAACCACATAAGGATGGGCCCACCAGTGTCATTGCATGTCTGTTCTTTTCATGAACCACACCTAGTGTCAATGCATGTATGTTCTATTCATGAACCACGCCCAGTTTAACTGCATGTCTGTTCTTTTCATGAACCACAAAAGGATTTACTAGTGGCATTGCATGTCTTTTACTTCCATAAACCACATGTGGCTGGTTTCTCCTCCTTTGTGCTTTCGTGTTTAGATCTTGTGAGCTCCGTTCATGATCAAGATCATCTATTTGTAATTCATACATGTTGTGTTTGCGGGGATCCGATGGATATTGAGATGCTATTTCAGATTGATTATTGATTCTATCATGTCTTTGTTATTTGAGATCTTGCATGCTTTCTGTTGTTAGTAGCTATCTTGGCCAAGTAGATGCTAGCAACTCCAAGAGTTAGTATTTATGCTCGATAGTGGGTTCATGCCTCCGTAACTGGGAAGTGTAAATCTCTAAGGTACTAGATGTGTTGTTTCTACTAGGGAGAAAACAACGATCTTTTGTTCATAGAACAATCATATTGTTTACTTTACACGCAGTTTGTAAAGCAATAATCTGTTGCTTGCAACTTATCTTGGAGGGGTTGGATGATAACCTGAAGGTGGATTATTAGTCATAGATGCAGTTGGATGGCGGTCTATGTATTATGTTGTATTTCCTAATCAAGTCTCAAAGGAGTCAAGATGATTAGTATATGCATGTACTGCTTTCTCGGTGTTTGTCAATTGCCCCGCTGTAATTTGTTCACCCAGCATGTTATCTATCTAAGGAGAGCCACCTCTAGTGAACTATGGATCCCGGTCCTTTTTCTTTACGTACAATCTAGAACTGTTTACTGCTTTGTGTTTACTTTCTGCAAACTTTTACTTCTTTCCATTCGATACGTTTAATCCTTTGTTTTCTACAAAACACAGTGAGATTGACAACCTGATCGCAAGTTGGGGACAAAGTTCTGTGGTTGTGTTGTGCAGGTCTCCGCGTTGCTACTAGCACCGGTAGTGTGCCCTGCGAAAGCTCAGCTAGTAACACCTTTGGGGTGTTTCCTTGCTCCTACTGGTTCGATTAAACCTTGGTTTCATAACTGAGGGAAAACTTGCTGCTCTGCTCATCATACCTTCCTCTTGGGGTTCCCAACAAGCTCTACGTCAATCGTCGAGCGCATCAAGATATTTTCTGGCGCCGTTGCCGGGGAGTCAAGGACATCTTCACAAGGGGAGTCCCTCATAACCAATCTCTTTACTTTGTTGTTTTTATTTTGCTTAGTTTATTTTTGCTTTGTTTGCTTGTTTTGTTCTTCGAAAACACAAAAAAAATAGTTTTACTTGTTTGCTTTCTTATTTGAAAACCCAAAAAATGACTACTCTTGAAAACACTTAGTTGTGTGACTTCACTAGCACCAAAAACAATGATTTTATGAGCACACCTATTGCTCCACCTGTGGCTGAAAATACTTTCTTTGAGATAAAACCTGCTTTGCTCAATCTTGTTATGAGAGAACAATTTTCTGGTATTGGTAATGAAGATGCTGCTTCCCATCTAAATAACTTTGTTGAACTTTGTGAGATGCAAAAGCATAGGGATATAGATGGTGATATTATTAAGCTGAAATTATTTCCTTTCTCTTTGAGAGGAAAAGCTAAAGAATGGTTGAATTGCTTAACTAGGAATAGTATAGATTCTTGGACTAAATGCAAAGATGCTTTTATTGGAAAATACTATCCCCCTGCTAAGATTATATCCATGAGAAGTGAAATAATGAAGTTTAAACAACTTGATAATGAGCATGTTGCTCAAGCTTGGGAAAGAATGAAATCTTTGGTAAAGAATTGTCCCACTCATGGACTGACTGCTTGGATGATCATCCAAACTTTTTATGCAGGATTGGACTATTCTTCAAGGAACCTATTGGATTCAGCTGCTGGAGGTACTTTTATGACCATCACTTTGGGTGTTGCAACAAAACTATTGGATAATATGATGGTTAATTATTCTGAATGGCATACCGAGATAGCTCCACAAGGTAAGAAGGTAAATTCTGTTGAGGAAACCTCCTCCTTGAGTGATAATGGGAAAGCCCATATTGATCCAAATAATGTTCCTTTAGCCTCTTTGGTTGCTCAAGAAGAGCAAGTTGATGTGAACTTCATAAGAAATAACAACTTTGGCAACAATGCTTATGGTAATAATGCTTATAGGAACAATTTTGGTAACAACAATTATAGGCCCTACCCTCCTAATAATACTTATGGCTATAATGGTAAACCTGGATTACCTAGTGAAGGAAGAATTTTAGAAGTTGAAAGAGCCACTAAAAACTTCATGCAAATGCAATATGAGCAAAATAAACTATTTACTAAAACTATGGAGGAACAATCTATCATTTTGAAGAACATTAGCCATCAACTTGAGAGTCTAAATAGGGAAATTCCTAGTTTACAATTGAAACTCTCTAATGCTGAAAGAAATATATCATCTTTGTCTGAAGCTCAATCTTCATTGATTAATAAAATGGCTGCTAAACCTGAAACTAATGAGAATCTCTTTGCAGCTACTAATGCCATACAAGTAAGAATTGATGAAAATGTTAGACTATTAGCTGAATTACTTGCTAAGTGGGAAAGAGAAGATGAAATTGCTAGAAACATTAGTGTTTCTACTATCACCACCACTAGTGTTGAGGCTAACAATAGTTCTACTACTTTAGATCATAAAGTTGATTTTGATCTTGATGGTTGCAACATCTCTGAAGTTATTAAGTTCCTATAAAAGCTTGCTAAAAGTCCTAATGCTAGTGCTATGAACATGGCTTTTACAAAACACATTATTGATGCTCTCATAAAGATTAAAGAAGAAAAGATGAAACATAAAGCTTCTATTCCTATAAAACAAGAAGATGGTTGGGAACCCATCATTAATATGAAAGTGAATGACTTTGATTTCAAAGCTTTGTGTGATCTTGATAGTAGTGTTTCTATTATGCCTAGAAGGATTTATGATATGCTTGATTTGCCTCCTCTTGAAGATTGCTATTTGAATGTTCCACTTGATGCTAATGCTAAAAAGAAACTCATGGGGAGTCTTAATGATGTTCTTATTATGGTTAATGATTCCTATGTCCCCGTTGATTTCTATGTTTTGGATGTTGAATACAATGCTTCTTGTCTTATTACTTTGGGAAGACCTTTTCTTAGAACTGTTGGTGCCATCATTGATATGAAAGAAGGCACCATCAAATATCAACTCCCACTCAAGAAAGGTATAGAACACTTCCCTAAAAAGAGAGAAAATATTTCTTTTGCTTCTCCTATGAAAACAAAATTTGGTCTTAATGCTTCTTCATTTGAGAACACTTGATTCTTTCTTTGCTTCTTATGCCTAACTTAAAGGCGTTAAAGAAAAGTACTTGTTGGGAGATAACCCAAGAGTTTTAGATGTGTCTTCGAAGTTATTACCTCTGTAATAACCTCTCCTTATCCTTTTTATTTGCTTTTTGTGCCAAGAGTAACCTCTAATGAGAGTGAAGTAATGATTCGGAAAGTTGCTGTCCCGAAACAGATTTTTGTGCTTCACCGTAAAAATTCCTGAGACTAACCTATTAACAAGAGCCACAGTGCCAGCTGCCTGTTTTCTGCAGTTTTTGGTTCCAGGAAAGTCAAAAAATGAATATTCTCGGAATTGTACGGGACAAAAGCCAAAGTGCCTATTTTTCCAGAAGGGATCAAGTGCCAGAATACGAGACGGAGAAGGGCTGGGGGCCGGCGGCCAGGCCTGGCCCGTGCCAGGGGGTGGTCTGGCCGACCCCAGCACCCCCTCGGCCTCTCCTTCCGCCTATAAGATGCCCTCGGGACGAAAACCCTAAGTACCCGATCAAAAATCCACGAAAGAGTCTGTAGCCGCCGTCATCTCCATCCCTAGATCGGGAGGGATCTGAAGCTCTTCCCAGCACCCTGCCGGAGAGGGGAATTCACCCTGGAGGCCTTTTTCATCACCATGCAAGCCTCCGATGTGATGCGTGAGTAGTTCATCCTTGGACTACAGATCTATGTAGTGGCTAGATGGCTGCTTTCTCCTCCTTTGTGCTTTCATGTTTAGATCTTCTAAGCTCCATTCATGATCAAGATCATCTATTTCTAATTCATACATGTTGTGTTTGCGAGGATCCGATGGATATTGAGATGCTATTTCAGATTGATTATTGATTCTATCATGTCTTTGTTATTTGAGATCTTGCATGCTTTCCGTTGTTAGTAGCTATCTTGGCCAAGTAGATGCTAGCAACTCCAAGAGTTAGTATTTATGCTCGATAGTGGGTTCATGCCTCTGGTAATCTGGGGAAGTGACAGAAATCTCTAAGGTACTAGATGTGCTGTTGCTACTAGGGAGAAAACAGCAATCCTTTGTTCATAGAACAATCGTATTGTTTACTTTACACGCAGTTCATAAAGCAATAATCTGTTGCTTGCAACTTAATACTAGAGGGGGTTCAGATGATAACCTGAAGGTGGATTATTAGTCATAGATGCAGTTGGATGGCGGTCTCTGTATTATGTTGTATTGCCCAATCAAGTCTCAAAGGAGTCAAGATGATTAGTATATGCATGTATTGCTTTTTTGGTGTTTGTCAATTGCCCCGCTGTAATTTGTTCACCCAGCATGTTATCTATCTAAGGAGAGCCACCTCTAGTGAACTATGGATCCCGGTCCTTTTTCTTTACATACAATCTACAATTGTTTACTGCTTTGTGTTTACTTTCTGCAAACTTTTACTTCTTTCCATTCGATACGTTTAATCCTTTGTTTTCCGCAAAACACGGTGAGATTGACAACTTGATCGCAAGTTGGGGACAAAGTTCTGTGGTTGTGTTGTGCAGGTCTCCACATTGCTACTAGCACTGGTAGTGCGCCCTGCCAAAGCTCAGCTAGTAACACCTTTGGGGTGTTTCCTTGCTCCTACTGGTTCGATTAAACCTTGGTTTCATAACTGAGGGAAAACTTGCTGCTCTGCTCATCATACCGCCCTCTTGGGGTTCCCCAACGAGCTCGATCATCAGCTATTTTAAAAGCGCCTTTCGGAGTCAAGGACATCTTCACAAGGGGAGTCCCTCATAACCAATCTCTTTACTTTGTTGTTTTTGTTTTGCTTAGTTTCTTTTTGCTTTGTTTGCTTGTTTTGTTCTTCGAAAACACAAAAAAATTAGTTTTAATTGTTTGCTTTCTTATTTCAAAACCCAAAAAATGACTACTCTTGAAAACACTTAGTTGTGTGACTTCACTAGCACCAAAAACAATGATTTTATGAGCACACCTATTGCTCCACCTGTGGCTGAAAATACTTTCTTTGAGATAAAACCTGCTTTGCTCAATCTTGTTCTGAGAGAACAATTTTCTCGTATTGGTAATGAAGATGCTGCTTCCCATCTAAATAACTTTGTTGAACTTTGTGAGATGCAAAAGCATAGGGATATAGATGGTGATATTATTAAGCTGAAATTATTTCCTTTCTCTTTGAGAGGAAAAGCTAAAGAATGGTTGAATTGCTTAACTAGGAATAGTATAGATCACATGTGTGTTACTTACATAAACCACATGTGGATCCACCGGTGTCATTGCATGTCTGTTCCTCTAAACAAACCACATAAGGATCCACCAGTGTCACTGCATGTCTGCTCTTTTCATGAACCACATAAGGATGGGCCCACCAGTGTCATTGCATGTCTATTCTTTTCATGAACCACACCCAGTGTCAGTGCATGTCAGTTATATTCATGAACCACACCCAGTTTCACTGCATGTCTATTCTTTCCATGAACCATAGAAGGATCTACTAGTGTCATTGCATGTCTTTTACTTCCATAAACCACATGTGGATCCACCGGTGTCATTGCATGTATGTTCCTCTAAACAAACCACATAAGGATCCACTAGTGTCATTGCGTGTTTGTTCTTCTCATGAACCACCTAAGGATCTACCAGTGTCATTGCATGTCTGTTCTTTTCATGAACCACACCCAATGTCATTGCACGTGTGTTACTTCCATAAACCACATATGGATCCACGGGTGTGATTGCATGTTTGTTCCTTCCATAAACCACATAAGGATCCACCAGTGTCATTGCATGTCTGTTCTTTTCATGAACCACGGCTAGAGTCATTGCATGTCTGTTCTTTTCATGAACTACGGCTAGAGTCATTGCATGTTTGTTCCTCTAAACAAACCACATAAGGATCCACCAGTGTCATTGCATGTCTGTTATTTTCATGAACCACATAAGGATCTACCAGTGTCATTGCATGTTTGTTCTTTTCATGAACCACACCTAGTGTCATTGCATGTGTGTTACTTCCATAAACCACATGTGGATCCACCGGTGTCATTGCATGTCTGTTCCTCTAAACAAACCACATAAGGATCCACCAGTGTGATTGCCTATCTGTTCTTCTCATGAACTACATAAGGATGGGCCCACCAGTGTCATTACGTGTCTGTTCTTTTCATGAACCATACCCAGTGTCAGTGCATGTATGTTCTATTCATGAACCACATAAGGATCTGAAGGGAATATGCCCGAGAGGCAATAATAAAGTGGTTATTATCTTATTCCATGTTTATGATAAATGTTTATTTTACATGCTAGAATTGTATTGATCGGAAACATCAATACATGTGTGTTTAATAAACAAAAAGGGTTCCTAGTTATGCCTCTCTTATAGACTAGCTTGTTGATTAACAAGATGATCATGGTTTCCTGATCATGGACATTGGATGTTGTTAATAACAAGGTCACACCATTGGTGGAATGATGTGATGAACATTCATCCGAAGTATAGCATTACGATCAAAGTCATTATGTTTATATTTCTATAACATCATACGAAGTAATCTTTATCCTTAGACCATGAGATCATGTAATTGCTAACACCGGAAGAGTATCTTGATAACATCAAACGTCACACCGTAACAGGGTGACTATAAAGGTGGGTTCAGTGCTACGAAGGTGTTATGTTGAGGCTCATGGATCAAGAGTGGGATTTGTCCATCCCGATGACGGATAGATATACTCTGGGTCCTCTCGGTGATATCACATTGAAATAGCTTGCAAGCAAGCGATGTGATCACTAGAATGTTATATCACGGGAACGAGAAAAGAGTGCATGTCGGTAACGAGATCAAACTAGGTATGGAGATACCGATGATCGAATCTCGGACATGTAATATATCGCGTTACAAAGGGATTTAGTTACTAGCGTTAAAGGTTCTCACGATCACGTAAGTCGCCGTTGAATGTGTAGGAGTCAAGATGGATCTCTAGGTCCCATTGCTGATTATTGATCGGAGAGGGTCTCGATCATGTCTGCATTATTCGTGAACCGTAGGGTGACACACTTAAGGGATACCACACCATTTGGAGCAAATATGTTTCAGATAAAGATTTAAGAAAGCTGGAATTATTTCAATAGACACAAAACTGCTTTGGTGAAATTGCTGAAATTGGTTTTGCATGTAATATTGAAATGTTGCGGATTTTATGAATGTTTGTTAATTAAAGTAATTAACAAAATTCTGAATAAAAATAATAAAAGAGTTTTATTAAATGAGAGAGCATTAAATTTGGAGAAATTTAATGCATTTAAAGTGGAGACTTTAAAAGAGAATGTGAAGGGGCATTTTAATGTGGAGGGGTTACCACCACATGAATGGAGGAGGTGAAGGGTCACCCCCTCCATGCACCGGCCATGAAGGAGGGCACCCCTACTCCTATAAAAGGCCACCCCCTCCTCACTTCTCACACACACCTCCTTGTGAAGGATCTCTCTCCCCCTCTAGTATTATTCCCCATGGTCTCGGATTAGCGAGATACATGTTCCCGGTGGCTTTATCTGGAAAGGAGTTGCTGCTTCCGCTGCTTTGCTGGAGCGAGGGACGGAGGTTGTTGGGGTACCGGACGTGTGTGCGATCACGGATGCACCACTGCTTTGTGGTGTTGGACTTGGTGGTGCTGGAGCTGGATCTGATGGACGTGCTGGAGCTAGACCTGCTGGACTTCATCACGATCTTGAGATCGGCAAGTGTACGACTACATCAACCACGAGTTCCTACTCGTTAACGAAGCTCGTTGTCTACGAGGGTAAGTTCTCGTTGGATGTATGTCCACCCGTTGCTTTGTACCTAGTAGATAGATCTTGGCGAGTAGTTCACACCGTAGGAAATTTTTTGTTTTCTATGCTGCGGAGCCAACAGTGGTATCAGATCCTGATCTATGCGTAGGTGCTTAGCACGGGTAGTACACATATGTTGATATGTGGGCGATGATGATCATGTTATTGCATCTTCTATGTATTTTGGATATTGGTGGCATAGTGGGATGAAGCGGCCTGGACCAACCTTACATGTCATCGTACATGAGACCGGTTCCACGACTGACATGCAACTTGTTTTGCATAAGTGGCTGGCGGGTGTCTGTCTCTCCTACTATAGTCAATATCTGATTTACAATGAGTTGCTAATAACTTAGTTATCCTCGTTGTGGTTCATGTTCATAGGTAAGAATGGTTCTATCTCCGAAAGCCCTAAGCCACGTAAAACTTGCAATTGATAAATTAGAGGCGTCTAGTTTAGATTGTTGTTGGGCTAGTGTATTGATATGGTATTATTGTAAGTAGATGTATGATAGATACTCTTACAACACACTCAACGTGTAAGTTCCATAGACCTTGGCCTTACACACAAAGGAACGATAGAGATCATACCACGATGCAAGTGATAGAGATCAAATGCATGGACCATATCATCTCACTTTACACATTAGATGTTATCATCTTATACTGCTAGTTTGGCGCTTTCTGTAGCATTGTAAGATGATCACTCTTTTAGATATCAAGATAAAAATGTGTTCTTCCTTAAGTATGCACCGTTTTGTGGATCGTATTTTGGGACATCACGTGATGATCGGGTGTACTCGACTCTACGCTTTCATACAAACGGGTGTAAGACAGTTTTACACATGCGAGTACTAAGGTTCTTACTTGGCGAGCCTAGCATGTACAGACATGGCCTCGGAACACAGACCGAAAGGTTAAGCATGAGTCATATAGTTGATATGATGCCCATATAGATGCTCGCCTTTGAAGCTACATCAACTCACGTGATGATCGGACTTGGTGTAGTGGATTTTGTTCATGTAATCACCAAAAAGGCACGAGGGATGTCGTTTTTGAGTGGGAGTTCATTTCTAATTTTGATTAGTCGAACCAAATTTGTCATAAATTAAATCAAAGTGAATTTGCATAGTTTGTTATAGTCATTGGCATTCGTTTTCTACCTTATGCTTAGTTTTTATTTGAGATAATAGAACTATAGAATTCTGGATATTTACTTTACGAACTGGTATCGTATTGTTTTGAATGTCAATTTAAAGTTTATAAGTCCTATTGCAAACTTTCAGCAAACTCTATTTACTCCATGAAGTTTAATAAGTAGTATTAAATCAAGAGTAAGAATTCCAATGTTAGTATCTAAAGTATCATGTTTGCCTCCATGATTATTGATATTCAAAAAGTTGTTTTAATATCAAGATTATATTGGAGCTGGAAATTGTTTCAGAAACCATCATGTGTGAAAGATATTGTGATATCTGAAACAATGTTTTTGGTTGCATTATGATAGAGTATAATTTAGCAAAATACATGTTCTCATATTGTATGAGAATTTGTGAAGGATGGAGATGCTGGGCATCCGAATCTACCAAAAAGGTTTTGGGAACTGATATTATACTCGTGATTCTTCCTTATAAGCTATAGTAGCTTGATCATGAAAGTTGTCATGATAAGGATGAATAGAAGATGTAAGTAAAATGTTTACCACACTAATAGATTACTAAAGAATGGATTTTTGAAAGAATGCCAAACATTTGATGATGGTGATCCACTTCAAAGTGCAAGTCCAAAGGTATTAGTATTTGACTATATACGCTTTGTGCTATGTGTCATGTGAATGACACCACTATTGATCTTGATAGATTCTTCTAAAAGAAAAAGGAATTGCTGAAAGAGAATCTATAAAATATTTGGCAGAAAATATAAGGTTGGAGATGTCCAACTTGGGTATATAGAAGATATACATGTTATGGTTGTATTCCTTGCTTGTTAAAAACAAAAATGTGGTTCTTAGGTATTGGATACCGGTATCGGATACCGAATTGGTTGGTATGAAGTGTCATACAGGACAACGCAATTCATGAACTACAATGGCCTAAGTAAACCAGCAAGAGAATGAGTGATGATGTTCATCAAAAACAAATAAAGTGTTATTGTGTTTTTCGTTGTCATCAAACCAAGCCTTCAAGATTTGTTTAAATAATTGTTATTTTGTTCCGGTATCATGAGAACAATGGTTGTTCAAATAATTACCGTATTCCATAAAGGATGGATGAACTTTTACAAGTCTAGTTGGAGAAATCACATCCATAAACACTATTGCTAAAATGTCGCAAGACAAATGATTGAAAGATCACTTATGAAGTGACATCGCTGTTTAAATTATATTTGAAAGAAAACATGAAGAAACTCCATGTTGATGGATTTTTGGAGTCTTTGATTTTGATCAATTGACGCATGTGAGACTTTCCTCGAGATAATTGAAACTCCGTCCATAGGCCAGAGAGGAACGGATGACTAGCTTATTGGAAATTGTGCATGCTGATGTGCATAGTCCATTATGTGTAGCCATATGCGATGGATCTTTTTCCTTCATATGCTTTCTCCGAAAATTTGAGTGAATATATCTGTATATTTACTTAATAAGGAAGAAGTATGAAACATTGGAAAATTGTTCAAAGACTTTCAAGATGAAGTGGAAAATCATTGTAACAAGAAAATAAAGAGTTTATGATTCGATCATAAAGGAATATATTTGAGTTACATGTTTAGCAAAAACACCTAAGACTTGAGGAATTGTTCCATGATTTGTGTTTCCCGATAAACCATAGGAGTATGGCATATTTGAGAGATAAAATCAAACAATGTTTGACATGGTAAGATCAAGGGTGTCATTTATAAAACTGCCATTATGTTTTAAGGATTGAATCTTTAGAGACTACCGCTTTTACACTGAAAAGAGCACCATCGTGATCCATTGAAATGACACCATATGAGTTATGGTTTGGGATAAAACCCGAATTGTCTTTTCTTAAATTTTGGTATGCTATGCATAAGTAAAATGTTTACAACCAAAGTCGGATAAGCACGTCTTTGTAGGTTATCCCAAAGAATTTGTTGGGAATTTCTCCATAACACCGAGGACAAAAGAGTTTGTTACTTGGAACGTCAAGTTTCTTGAGAAGGAATTTTTTGTGAAAAGTTAAGTGGGAGGACAATAGAACTTTGATAAGGTTGTTGAACCTTAGCTATATGTGCTAAGTAGCGCATCACCGGAAAGTGTCCCGGTGGCGGCCACAATGCTCATGGCTCTCGTGATTACAAAAGGTGTGATCTCGGAGATTAGAGTTCCTATAGAACCGTGTGGGTCGGTAAGAATCAAATAGTAAGATTTGATAAGCAAGTCGTTATTGTTTTGACAATGATGAACCGACTACATGCAAAGAAGCGATGATGGTCCCTGACTCCATAAAATGACTAGAAGTCATAGAATCCGTGATAGTATCCATACACGAGAAAACAAGTTTCTGAACTTGGAAGACCCTCCGGAAAGGCGTGACGCCTATCGGTCGTGTTTGGATCTATAAAGAAATAATACATGGATGTTTAACATCTATGAAATAGTCGACATGTTGGAAAGAAGTTTACGACAATGTTCAAGGAGTTGACTATGACAAGATTTGATCTTTCATAGCGATATATAGTCTTGACGGATTAATGTAGCAACCACTACATATAATTTGGTATATGGTAGTTGAATAAACAAAACAAGGTTCTCTAATAGAACGGTAACCTAGGACATTTACATGACATGGTCCGAAGGGTTTTGTTAATGCAAAGGGTGCTAAAAGGGCATGTAAACTTCAATAGTTGAAGTAAGCATAGCGGAGTTGGAATCTTCACCATGATGAAACTGTTAAAAGAGTTTAAATTCATCGGAGATGATGAAGATGCTTGCATTTGCAAGAAATTAAGTGGGAGCGCTGAGACATATTTCTAATACATTATGTAGAGGACATATTGTTGATTGGAAATGATGTATCTTGTATTAACACAAGTTAAGAATTTCATTAAAATAAGATTTCGATGAAAGACTTGGGCAAACTCGGAATATTAGGCATCAATATCTATATGGATAGATTAAGGCGCTAATATGGTTGTGCCAGACATACATATATGAGATATTGAAAGGGTTCAATATGGAAACAACAAGAAAGGTTCTTGCTGCATGGAAAGGATTGTATCAAAATTCAAGTGTTTCAACACTTGGTGAGTAAAATCACATGAAGATTTTGATCGATTATACCATGATATGTATATATCCAGAATGTCCTATGCTCTAAATGTTATGAGCATATACCAGAATGATTCATAAGATGATCATTGGTCAATAGTAAAGATATTCTTATGAGCTTTGGAAGAACTAAGAATATATAATGTATAAGTGACAAATAGTTAAAGGTAGTTCATTGTAAAGTGTTACATTGATACTAGTTTTGTCACAAGATACAAATTAAATTTATCTCAATTTAGACTATGGGTGGCACAATGTAATGGAAAGGATGTTCCATGATGGATTTGGATGAGTTCCAAAGTTGAGACATTGTGACGGATACTACAACAAAAGCCTATATATGATCGCTATAGTAGCAGCAAAGGAGGGCATTTGTGTTAAGTAGTTTGTTATCAAACTAGGTGTGGTTCAAAGTGGGCTAATACTATGAAGATATATTGTGTGACAATAATATCAACATATTTTGAGCCGAACGAACTAAAGGTCTCACCAAAGGACCAAATCTATACAATGCCATCTCATTTGAGAATGAGTCATGCGTAGAGACGCAGAGACATGCAAATTCACACAGACCTGAAACTGTCAGATCCAGAGATTATGTTAACCACTAGCAATAGCGTATATGCAACACCAGAAAGCCATAGGTGTTCAATACACAAAGTTTTTCAAACTAGATTATTGACTCTAGTGCAAGTGGGAGACTGAAGGGAATATGCCCGAGAGGCAATAATAAAGTGGTTATTATCTTATTCCATGTTTATGATAAATGTTTATTTTACATGCTAGAATTGTATTGATCGGAAACATCAATACATGTGTGTTTAATAAACAAAAAGGGTTCCTAGTTATGCCTCTCTTATAAACTATCTTGTTGATTAACAAGATGATCAAGGTTTCCTGATCATGGACATTGGATGTTGTTAATAACAAGGTCACACCATTGGTGGAATGATGTGATGAACATTCATCCAAAGTATAGCATTACGATCAAAGTCATTATGTTTATATTGCTATAACATCATACGAAGTAATCTTTATCCTTAGACCATGAGATCATGTTAATTGCTAACACCGGAAGAGTATCTTGATAACATCAAACGTCACACCGTAACAGGGTGACTATAAAGGTGGATTCAGTGCTACGAAGGTGTTATGTTGAGGCTCATGGATCAAGAGTGGGATTTGTCCATCCCGATGATGGATAGATATACTCTGGGTCCTCTCGATGATATCACATTGAAATAGCTTGCAAGCAAGTGATGTGATCACTAGAATGTTATATCACGGGAACGAGAAAAGAGTGCATGTCGATAACGAGATCAAACTAGGTATGGAGATACCGATGATCGAATCTCGGACATGTAATATATCGCGTTACAAAGGGATTTAGTTACTAGCGTTAAAGGTTCTCACGATCACAGAAGTCGTCGTTGAATGTGTAGGAGTCAGTATGGATCTCTAGGTCCCGCTGCTGATTATTGATCGGAGAGGGGTCTCGATCATGTCTGCATTATTCATGAACCGTAGGGTGACACACTTAAGGGATACCGACAGCATTTGGAGCAAATATGTTTCATATGAAGATTTAAGAAAGCGCTGGAATTATTTCAATAGACACCGAAACTGTTTCGGGTGAAATTGCTGAAATTGGTTTTGCATGTAATATTGAAATGTTGCAGGGGGTTTTATGTGAATGTTTGTTAATTAAAGTAATTAACAAAATTCTGAATAAAAAATAATAAAAGAGTTTTATTAAATGAGAGAGCATTAAATTTGGAGAAATTTAATGCATTTAAAGTGGAGACTTTAAAAGAGAATGTGAAGGGGCATTTTAATGTGGAGGGGTTACCACCACATGAATGGAGGAGGTGAAGGGTCACCCCCTCCATGCACCGGCCATGAAGGAGGGGCACCCCCCTCCTCCTATAAAAGGCCACCCCCTCCTCACTTCACACACGCACCTCCTTGTGAAGGATATCTCTCCCCCTCTAGTATTATTCCCCATGGTCTTGGATTAGCGACATACATGTTCCCGGTGGCTTTATCTAGAGAGGAGTTGCTGCTTCCGCTTCTTTGCTGGAGCGAGGGACGGAGGTTGTCGGGGTACCGGACATGTGTGCGATCACGGATGCACCGCTGCTTTGCGGTGCTGGACTTGGTGGTGCTGGAGCTGATCTGATGGACGTGCTGGAGCCGGACCTGCTGGACTTCATCACGATCTTGAGATCGGCAAGTGTACGAATACATCAACCACGAGTTCCTACTCGTTAACAAAGCTCGTTGTCTACGAGGGTAAGTTCTTGTTGGATGTATGTCCACCCGTTGCTTTGTACCTAGTAGATAGATCTTGGCGTGTAGTTCACACCGTAGGATTTTTTTTGTTTTCTATGGTGCGGACCCAACAGGATCTACCAGTGTCATTGCATGTCTTTTACTTCCATAAACCACATGTGGATCCACCGGTGTCATTCCATGTCTGTTCCTCTAAACAAACCACATAAGGATCCACCAGTGTCATTGCGTGTGTGTTCTTCTCATGAACCACATAAGGATCTACCAGTGTCATTGCATGTCTGTTCTTTTCATGAACCACACCCAGTGTCATTGCATGTGTGTTACTTCCATAAACCACATGTGGATCGACCGGTGTGATTGCATGTCTGTTCCTCTAAACAAACCACATAAGGATCCACCAGTGTCATTGCCTGTCTGTTCTTCTCATGAACCACATAAGGATGGGCCCACCTGTCATTATGTTGTTCCGGGTCTTTTCATGAACCACACCCAAAGGTCGCAGCATGTCCGTTTCTATTCATGAACCACATAAGGATCTACTAGTGTCATTGCATGTCTTTTACTTCCATAAACCACATGTGGATCCACCGGTGTCATTGCATGTCTGTTCCTCTAAACAAACCACATAAGGATCCACCAGTGTCATTGCGTGTGTGTTCTTCTCATGAACCACATAAGGATCTACCAAAGGTCATTGCATGTCTGTTTTTTCATGAACCACACCCAAGGTCATTGCATGTGTGTTACTTCCATAAACCACATGTGGATCCACCGCGTGATTGCATGTCTGCTCCTTCCACAAACCACATAAGGATCCACCGGTGTCATTGCATGTCCGTTTCTTTTCATGAACCACTCCTAGTGTCGTGCTTGTCCGTTTTTCATGAACCATACCTAGTGTCACTGCATGTCAGTTCCTTTCATGAACCACATAAGGATCTACCAGAGTCATTGGATGTGTGTTCTTCTCATGAACCATACTTGGATCCACCGGTGTCAATGCATGTCTGTTCCTCTAAACAAACCATGTAAGGATCCACCAGTGTCATTGCGTGTGTGTTCTTTTCATGAACCACACCCAGTGTCATTGCATGTGTGTTCTTATAAACAAACCACATAAGGATCCACCAGTGTCATTGCATGTCTGTTCTTTTCATGAACCACACCCAGTGTCAGTGCATGTCTGTTCTATTCATGAACCACACCCAGTTTCACTGCATGTCTGTTCTTTTCATGAACCACATAAGGATCTACCAGTGTCATTCCATGTCTTTTACTTCCATAAAATGCAGGTGGATCCACCAGGGTCATTGCATGTGTGTTCTTCTAAACAAACCACATAAGGATCCACCAGTGTCATTGCATGTCTGTTCTTTTCATGAACAACATAAGGATGGGCCCACCAGTGTCATTGCATGTCTGTTTTTTCATGAACCACCCTGTCGGCATGTCTATTCTATTCATGAACCACACCCGCCACCGCATGTCTGTTCTTTTCATGAGCCACATAAGGATCTACCAGTGTCATTGCATGTCTTTTACTTCCATAAACCACATGTGCATCCACCGGTGTCATTGCATGTGTGTTCCTCTAAACAAACCACATAAGGATCCACCAGTGTCATTGCCTCTCTGTTTTTCTCATGAACCACACCCAGTGTCATTGCATGTGTGTTCTTCTAAACAAACCACATAAGGATCCACCAGTGTCATTGCATGTCTGTTCTTTTCATGAACCACATAAGGATCCACCAGTGTCATTGCATGTCTATTCTTTTCATGAATCACAGCTAGTGTCATTGCATCTCTTTTACTTCCATAAACCACATATGGATCCACCTAGTGTGATTGCATGTCTGTTCCTCTAAACAAACCACATAAGGATCCACCAGTGTCATTGCGTGTTTGTTCTTTTCATAAACCACACCCAGTGTCATTGCATGCGTGTTCTTCTAAACAAACCACATCAGGATCCACCAGTGTCATTGCCTATATGTTCTTTTCATAAACCACACCCAGTGTCATTGCATGTGTGTTATTCTAAACAAACCACATAAGTCATTGCATGTATGTTCTTTTCATGAACCACACCCGGTGTCATTGCATGTTTGTTCTTTTCATGAACCACAGCTAGAGTCATTGCATGTCTGTTCCTCTAAACAAACCACATAAGGATACACCAGTTTCATTGCATGTCTGTTCTTTTCATGAACCACATAAGGATCTACCAGTGTCATTGCATGTCTGTTCTTGTCATGAACCACACCCAGTGTCATTGCATGCGTGTTACTTCCATAAACCACATGTGGATCAACCGGTGTCATTGCATGTCTGTTCCTCTAAACAAACCACATAAGGATCCACCAGTGTCACTGCATGTCTGTTCTTTTCATGAACCACATAAGGATGGGCCCACCAGTGTTATTGCATGTCTGTTCTTTTCATGAACCACACCCAGTGTCAGTGCATGTCTGTTCTATTCATGAACCACACCCAGTTTCACTGCATGTCTGTTCTTTTCATGAACCACAGAAGGATCTACCAGTGTCATTGCATGTCTTTTACTTCCATAAACCACATGTGGATCCACTGGTGTCATTGCATGTATGTTCCTCTAAACAAACCACATAAGGATCCACCAGTGTCATTGCGTGTGTGTTCTTCTCATGAACCACATAAGGATCTACCAGTGTCATTGCATGTCTGTTCTTTTCATGAACCACACCCAGTGTCATTGCATGTCTGTTCTTTTCATGAACCACACCCAGTGTCATTGCACGTGTGTTACTTCCATAAACCACATATGGATCCACCGGTGTGATTGCATGTCTGTTCCTTCCATAAAACACATAAGGATCCACCAGTGTCATTGCATGTCTGTTCTTTTCATGAACCACGGCTAGAGTCATTGCATGTATGTTCTTTTCATGAACCACGGCTAGAGTCATTGCATGTATGTTCCTCTAAACAGACCACATAAGGATCCACCAGTGTCATTGCATGTCTGTTCTTTTCACGAACCACATAAGGATCTACCAGTGTCATTGCATGTCTGTTCTTTTCATAAACCACACCCAGTGTCATTGCATGTGTGTTACTTCCATAAACCAAATAAGGATCCACCGGTGTCATTGCATGTCTGGTCCTCTAAACAAACCACATAAGGATCCACCGGTGTCATTGCATGTCTGGTCCTCTAGACAAACCACATAAGGTTCCACCGGTGTCATTGCCTGTCTGTTCTTCTCATGAACCACATAAGGATGGGCCCACCAGTGTCATTGCGTGTCTATTCTTTTCATGAACCACACCTAGTGTCAGTGCATGTCTGTTCTATTCATGAACCACATAAGGATCTACCAGTGTCATTGCATGTCTTTTACTTCCATAAACCACATGTGGATCCATCGGTGTCATTGCATGTTTGTTCCTCTAAACAAACCACATAAGGATCCACCAGTGTCATTGCATGTGTGTTCTTCTCATGAACCACATAAGGATCTACCAGTGTCATTGCATGTCTGTTCTTTTCATGAACTACACCCAGTGTCATTGCATGTGTGTTACTTCCATAAACCACATGTGGAGCCACCAGCGTGATTGCATGTATGTTCCTTCCATAGACCACATAAGGATCCACCAGTGTCATTGCATGTCTTTTCTTTTCATGAACCACTCCTAGTGTCAGTGCTTGTCTGTTCTTTTCATGAACCATACCCAGTGTCACTGCATGTCAGTTCCTTTCATGAACCACATAAGGATCTACCAAAGTCATTGGATGTGTGTTCTTGTCATGAACCATACTTGGATCCACCGGTGTCAGTGCATGTCTGTTCCTCTAAACAAACCACATAAGGATCCACCAGTGTCATTGCGTGTGTGTTCTTTTCATGAACCACACCTTGTGTCATTGCATGTGTGTTCTTATAAACAAACCACATAAGGATCCACCAGTGTCATTGCATGTCTGTTCTTTTCATGAACCACACCCAGTGTCAGTGCATGTCTGTTCTATTCATGAACCACACCCAGTTTCACTGCATGTCTGTTCTTTTCATGAACCACATAAGGATCTACCAGTGTCATTGCATGTCTTTTACTTCCATAAAACACATGTGGATCCACCAGGGTCATTGCATGTGTGTTCTTCTAAACAAACCACATAAGGATCCACCAGTGTCATTGCATGTCTGTTCTTTTCATGAACCACATAAGGATGGGCCCACCAGTGTCATTGCATGTCTGTTCTTTTCATGATCCACACCCAGTGTCAGTGCATGTCTATTCTATTCATGAACCACACCCAGTTTCACTGCATGTCTGTTCTTTTCATGAACCACATAAGGATCTACCAGTGTTATTGCATGTCTTTTACTTCCATAAACCACATGTGGATCCACCGGTGTCATTGCATGTGTGTTCCTCTAAACAAATCACATAAGGATCCACCAGTGTCATTGCGTGTCAGTTCTTTTCATGAACCACACCCAGTGTCATTGCATGTGTGTTCTTCTAAACAAACCACATAAGGATCCACCAGTGTCATGGCATGTCTGTTCTTTTCATGAACCACATAAGGATCCACCAGTGTCATTGCATGTCTATTCTTTTCATGAATCACAGCCAGTGTCATTGCATGTCTTTTACTTCCATAAACCACATATGGATCCACCTAGTGTGATTGCATGTTTGTTCCTCTAAACAAACCACATAAGGATCCACCAGAGTCATTGCGTGTCTGTTCTTTTCATAAACCACACCCAGTGTCATTGCATGCGTGTTCTTCTAAACAAACCACATCAGGATCCACCAGTGTCATTGCCTATATGTTCTTTTCATAAACCACACCCAGTGTCATTGCATGTGTGTTATTCTAAACAAACCACATAAGTCATTGCATGTCTGTTCTTTTCATGAACCACACCCGGTGTCATTGCATGTTTGTTCTTTTCATGAACCACAGCTAGAGTCATTGCATGTATGTTCCTCTAAACAAACCACATAAGGATCCACCAGTGTCATTGCATGTCTGTTCTTTTCATGAACCACATAAGGATCTAGCAGTGTCATTGCATGCCTGTTCTTTTCATGAACCACACCTAGTGTCATTGCATGCGTGTTACTTCCATAAACCACATGTGGATCCAATGGTGTCATTGCATGTATGTTCCTCTAAACAAACCACATAAGGATCCACCAGTGTCATTGCATGTGTGTTCTTCTCATGAACCACATAAGGATCTACCAGTGTCATTGCATGTCTGTTCTTTTCATGAACCACACCCAGTGTCATTGCACATGTGTTACTTCCATAAACCACATATGGATCCATCGGTGTGATTGCATGTCTGTTCCTTCCATAAAACACATAAGGATCCACCAGTGTCATTGCATGTCTGTTCTTGTCATGAACCACGGCTAGAGTCATTGCATGTATGTTCTTTTCATGAACCACGGCTAGAGTCATTGCATGTATGTTCCTCTAAACAGACCACATAAGGATCCACCAGTGTCATTGCATGTCTGTTCTTTTCACGAACCACATAGGATCTACCAGTGTCATTGCATGTCTGTTCTTTTCATGAACCACACCCAGTGTCATTGCATGTGTGTTACTTCCATAAACCACATAAGGATCCACCGGTGTCATTGCATGTCTGGTCCTCTAGACAAACCACATAAGGTTCCACCGGTGTCATTGCCTGTCTGTTCTTCTCATGAACCACATAAGGATGGGCTCACCAGTGTCATTGCATGTCTATTCTTTTCATGAACCAGACCTAGTGTCAGTGCATGTCTGTTTTATTCATGAACCACATAAGGATCTACCAGTGTCATTGCATGTCTTTTACTTCCATAAACCACATGTGGATCCACCGGTGTCATTGCATGTTTGTTCCTCTAAACGAACCACATAAGGATCCACCAGTGTCATTGCATGTGTGTTCTTCTCATGAACCACATAAGGATCTACCGGTGTCATTGCATGTCTTCTTTTCATGAACCACACCGGTGTCATTGCATGTGTGTTACTTCCATAAACCACATGTGGATCCACCGCGTGATTGCATGTTCCTTCCATAAACCACATAAGGATCCACCAGTGTCATTGCATGTCTGTTCTTTTCATGAACCACTCCTAGTGTCAGTGCTTGTCTGTTCTTTTCATGAACCATACCTAGTGTCACTGCATGTCAGTTCCTTTCATGAACCACATAAGGATCTACCAGAGTCATTGGATGTGTGTTCTTCTCATGAACCATACTTGGATCCACCGGTGTCAGTGCATGTCTGTTCCTCTAAACAAACCACATAAGGATCCACCGGTGTCATTGTGTGTGTGTTCTTTTCATGAACCACACCCAGTGTCATTGCATGTGTGTTCTTATAAACAAACCACATAAGGATCCACCAGTGTCATTGCACATGCTCTTTTCATGAAACACATAAGGATCCACCGGTGTCATTGCATGTCTATTCTTTTCATGAATCACGGCCAGTGTCCTTTGCATGTCTTTACTTCCATAAACCACATATGGATCCACCTAGTGTGATTGCATGTCTGTTCCTCTAAACAAACCACATAAGGATCCACCAGTGTCATTGCGTGTCTGTTCTTTTCATAAACCACACCCAGTGTCATTGCATGCGTGTTCTTCTAAACAAACCACATCAGGATCCACCAGTGTCATTGCCTATATGTTCTTTTCATAAACCACACCCAGTGTCATTGCATGTGTGTTATTCTAAACAAACCACATAAGTCATTGCATGTCTGTTCTTTTCATGAACCACACCCGGTGTCATTGCATGTCTGTTCTTTTCATGAACCACCTAGAGTCATTGCATGTCATTCCTCTAAACAAACCACATAAGGATCCACCAGTGTCATTGCATGTCTGTTCTTTTCATGAACCACATAAGGATCTAGCAGTGTCATTGCATGCCTGTTCTTTTTATGAACCACACCCAGTGTCATTGCATGCGTGTTACTTCCATAAACCACATGTGGATCAACCGGTGTCATTGCATGTCTGTTCCTCTAAACAAACCACATAAGGATCCACGGTGTCACCGCATGTCCATTCTTTTCATGAACCACATAAGGATGGGCCCACCGGTGTCATTGCATGCTGTTATTTTCATGAACCACACCCAGTGTCGCTGCATGTCCATTCTATTCATGAACCACACCCAGCCCACTACATGTCTATTCTTTTCATGAACCACAAAAGGATCTACCAGTGTCATTGCATGTCTTTTACTTCCATAAACCACATGTGGATCCACTGGTGTCATTGCATGTATGTTCCTCTAAACAAACCACATAAGGATCCACCAGTGTCATTGCATGTGTGTTCTTCTCATGAACCACATAAGGATCTACCAGTGTCATTGCATGTCTGTTCTTTTCATGAACCACACCCAGTGTCATTGCACGTGTGTTACTTCCATAAACCACATATGGATCCATCGGTGTGATTGCATGTCTGTTCCTTCCATAAAACACATAAGGATCCACCAGTGTCATTGCATGTTTGTTATTTTCATGAACCACGGCTAGAGTCATTGCATGTATGTTCTTTTCATGAACCACGGCTAGAGTCATTGCATGTATGTTCCTCTAAACAGACCACATAAGGATCCACCAGTGTCATTGCATGTCTGTTCTTTTCACGAACCACATAAGGATCTACCAGTGTCATTGCATGTCTGTTCTTTTCATGAACCACACCCAGTGTCATTGCATGTGTGTTATTTCCATAAACCACATAAGGATCCACCGGTGTCATTGCATGTCTGGTCCTCTAGACAAACCACATAAGGTTCCACCGGTGTCATTGCCTGTCTGTTCTTCTCATGAACCACATAAGGATGGGCTCACCAGTGTCATTGCATGTCTATTCTTTTCATGAACCACACCTAGTGTCAGTGCATGTATGTTCTATTCATGAACCACATAAGGATCTACGGTGTCATTGCATGTCTTTACTTCCATAAACCACATGTGGATCCACCGTGTCATTGCATGTTTGTTCCTCTAAACGAACCACATAAGGATCCACAGTGTCATTGCATGTGTGTTCTTCTCATGAACCACATAAGGATCTACCAGTGTCATTGCATGTCTGTTCTTTTCATGAACCACACCTAGTGTCATTGCATGTGTGTTACTTCCATAAACCACATGTGGATCCACCGGCGTGATTGCATGTCTGTTCCTTCCATAAACCACATAAGGATCCACCAGTGTCATTGCATGTCTGTTCTTTTCATGAACCACTCCTAGTGTCGTGTCATGTTTCTTTTCATGAACCATACCTAGTGTCACTACATGTCAGTTCCTTTCATGAACCACATAAGGATCTACCAGAGTCATTGGATGTGTGTTCTTCTCATGAACCATACTTGGATCCACCGGTGTCAATGCATGTCTGTTCCTCTAAACAAACCACATAAGGATCCACCAGTGTCATTGTGTGTGTGTTCTTTTCATGAACCACACCCAGTGTCATTGCATGTGTGTTCTTATAAACAAACCACATAAGGATCCACCAGTGTCATTGCATGTCTATTCTTTTCATGAACCACACCCAGTGGCAGTGCATGTCTGTTCTATTCATGAACCACACCCAGTTTCACTGCATGTCTGTTCTTTTCATGAACCACATAAGGATCTACCAGTGTCATTGCATGTCTTTTACTTCCATAAAACACATGTGGATCCACCAGGGTCATTGCATGTGTGTTCTTCTAAACAAACCACATAAAGATCCACCAGTGTCATTGCATGTCTGTTCTTTTCATGAACCACATAAGGATGGGCCCACCAGTGTTATTGCATGTCTGTTCTTTTCATGAACCACACCCAGTGTCAGTGCATGTCTATTCTATTCATGAACCACACCCAGTTTCACTGCATGTCTGTTCTTTTCATGAACCACATAAGGATCTACCAGTGTCATTGCATGTCTTTTACTTCCATAAACCACATGTGGATCCACCGGTGTCATTGCATGTGTGTTCCTCTAAACAAACCACATAAGGATCCACCAGTGTCATTACCTCTCTGTTTTTCTCATGAACCACACCTAGTGTCATTGCATGTGTGTTCTTCTAAAGAAACCACATAAGGATCCACCAAAGGTCATTGCACATGTTCTTTTTCATGAACCACATAAGGATCCACCAGTGTCATTGCATGTCTATTCTTCTCATGAATCACAGCCAGTGTCATTGCCTGTCTTTTACTTCCATAAACCACATATGGATCCACCTAGTGTGATTGCATGTCTGTTCCTCTAAACAAACCACATAAGGATCCACCAGTGTCATTGCGTGTCTGTTCTTTTCATAAACCACACCCAGTGTCATTGCATGCGTGTTCTTCTAAACAAACCACATCAGGATCCACCAGTGTCATTGCCTATATGTTCTTTTCATAAACCACACCCAGTGTCATTGCATGTGTGTTATTCTAAACAAACTACATAAGTCATTGCATGTCTGTTCTTTTCATGAACCACACCCGGTGTCATTGCATGTCTGTTCTTTTCATGAACCACAGCTAGAGTCATTGCATGTCTGTTCCTCTAAACAAACCACATAAGGATCCACCAGTGTCATTGCATGTCTGTTCTTTTCATGAACCACATAAGGATCTACCAGTGTCATTGCATGTCTGTTCTTTTCATGAACCACACCCAGTGTCATTGCATGCGTGTTACTTCCGTAAACCACATGTGGATCAACCGGTGTCATTGCATGTATATTCCTCTAAACAAACCACATAAGGATCCACTAGTGTCACTGCATGTCTGTTCTTTTCATGAACCACATAAGGATGGGCCCACCAGTGTCATTGCATGTCTGTTCTTTTCATGAACCACACCGGTGTCGGTGCATGTTTGTTCTATTCATGAACCACACCCGCTTTCACTGCATGCATTCTTTTCATGAACCATGTATGATCTACCAGTGTCATTGCATGTCTTTTACTTCCATAAACCACATGTGGATCCACTGGTGTCATTGCATGTATGTTCCTCTAAACAAACCACATAAGGATCCACCAGTGTCATTGCGTGTGTGTTCTTCTCATGAACGACATAAGGATCTACCAGTGTCATTGCATGTCTGTTCTTTTCATGAACCACACCCAGTGTCATTGCACGTGTGTTACTTCCATAAACCACATATGGATCCACCGGTGTAATTGCATGTCTGTTCCTTCCATAAAACACATAAGGATCCACCAGTGTCATTGCATGTCTGTTCTTTTCATGAACCACGGCTAGAGTCATTGCATGTATGTTATTTTCATGAACCACGGCTAGAGTCATTGCATGTATGTTCCTCTAAACAGACCACATAAGTATCCTCCAATGTCATTGCATGTCTGTTCTTTTCACGAACCACATAAGGATCTACTAGTGTCATTGCATGTATGTTCTTTTCATGAACCACACCCAGTGTCATTGCATGTGTGTTACTTCCATAAACCACATAAGGATCCACCGGTGTCATTGCATGTCTGGTCCTCTAAACAAACCACATCAGGATCCACGGTGTCATTGCTGCATTCTTCTCATGAACCACATAAGGATGGGCCCACCAGTGTCATTGCGTGTCTATTCTTTTCATGAACCACACCTAGTGTCAGTGCATGTCTGTTCTATTCATGAACCACATAAGGATCTGCCAGTGTCATTGCATGTCTTTTACTTCCATAAAACACATGTGGATCCACCAGGGTCATTGCAAGTGTGTTCTTCTAAACAAACCACATAAGGATCCACCAGTGTCATTGCATGTGTGTTCTTCTCATGAACCACATAAGGATCTACCAGTGTCATTGCATGTCTGTTCTTTTCATGAACCACACCCAGTGTCATTGCATGTGTGTTACTTCCATAAACCACATGTGGATCCACCGGTGTGATTGCATGTCTATTCCTTCCATAAACCACATAAGGATCCACCAGTGTCATTGCACATGCATTCTTTTCATGAACCACTCCTAGTGTCAGTGCATGTCTGTTATTTTCATGAACCACACCCAGTGTCACTGCATGTCAGTTCTTTTCATGAACCACATAAGGATCTACCAGAGTCATTGGATGTGTGTTCTTCTCATGAACCACACGTGGATCCACCGGTGTCATTGCATGTCTGTTCCTCTAAACAAACCACATAAGGTTCCACCAATGTCATTGCGTGTGTGTTCTTTTCATGAACCACACCCAGTGCCATTGCATGTATGTTATTCTAAACAAACCACATAAGTCATTGCATGTCTGTTCTTTTCATGAACCACATAAGGATATACCAGTGTCATTGCATGTCTTTTACTTCCATAAACCACATGTGGACCCGCCGGTGTCATTGCATGTGTGTTCTTCTAAACAAACCACATAAGGATCCACCAGTGTCATTGCATGTCTATTCTTTTCATGAACCACACCCAAGTGTCAAGCATGTATGCATTCTATTCATGAACCACACCTAGTTTCACTGCATGTCTGTTCTTTTCATGAACCACATAAGGATCTATCAATGTCGTTGCATGTCTTTTACTTCCATAAACCACATGTGGAACACCCAGTGTCATTGCATGTGTGTTCTTCTAAACGAACCACATAAGGATCCACCAGTGTCATTGCATGTCTGTATTTTTCATGAACCACATAAAAATGGGCCCACCAGTGTCATTGCATGTCTGTTCTTTTCATGAACCACACCCAGTGTCAGTGCATGTATGTTCTATTCATGAACCACACCCAGTTTCACTGCATGTCTATTATTTTCATGAACCACATAAGGATCTACCAGTGTCATTGCATGTCTTTTACTTCCATAAACCACATGTGGATCCACCGGTGTCATTGCATGTGTGTTCTTCTTAACAAACCACATAAGGATCCACCAGTGTCATTGCCTGTCTGTTCTTTTCATGAACCACATAAGGATGGGCCCACCAGTGTCATTGCAGGTCTGTTCTTTTCATGAACCACACCCAGTGTCAGTGCATGTCTATGCTATTCATGAACCACACCCAGTTTCACTGCATGTCTGTTCTTTTCATGAACCACATAAGGATCTACCAGTGTCATTGCATGTCTTTTACTTCCATAAAACACATGTGGATCCACCAGGGTCATTGCATGTGTGTTCTTCTAAACAAACCACATAAGGATCCACCAGTGTCATTTGTCCGTTCTTTTCATGAACCACATAAGGATGGGCCCACCAGTGTTATTGCATGTCTGTTCTTTTCATGAACCACACCCGGTGTCGGTGCATGTCATTCTATTCATGAACCACACCCAGTTTCACTGCATGTCATTCTTTTCATGAACCATGTATGATCTACCAGTGTCATTGCATGTCTTTTACTTCCATAAACCACATGTGGATCCACTGGTGTCATTGCATGTATGTTCCTCTAAACAAACCACATAAGGATCCACCAGTGTCATTGCGTGTGTGTTCTTCTCATGAACCACAAAAGGATCTACCAGTGTCATTGCATGTCTGTTCTTTTCATGAACCACACCCAGTGTCATTGCATGTCTGTTCTTTTCATGAACCACACCCAGTGTCATTGCACGTGTGTTACTTCCATAAACCACATATGGATCCACCGGTGTGATTGCATGTCTGTTCCTTCCATAAAACACATAAGGATCCACCAGTGTCATTGCATGTCTGTTCTTTTCATGAACCACGGCTAGAGTCATTGCATGTATGTTCTTTTCATGAACCACGGCTAGAGTCATTGCATGTATGTTCCTCTAAACAGACCACATAAGGATCCACCAGTGTCATTGCATGTCTGTTCTTTTCACGAACCCACATAAGGATCTACCAGTGTCATTGCATGTCTGTTCTTTTCATAAACCACAACCAGTGTCATTGCATGTGTGTTACTTCCATAAACCAAATAAGGATCCACCGGTGTCATTGCATGTCTGGTCCTCTAAACAAACCACATAAGGATCCACCGGTGTCATTGCATGTCTGGTCCTCTAGACAAACCACATAAGGTTCCACCGGTGTCATTGCCTGTCTGTTCTTCTCATGAACCACATAAGGATGGGCCCACCAGTGTCATTGCGTGTCTATTCTTTTCATGAACCACACCTAGTGTCAGTGCATGTCTGTTCTATTCATGAACCACATAAGGATCTACCAGTGTCATTGCATGTCTTTTACTTCCATAAACCACATGTGGATCCATCGGTGTCATTGCATGTTTGTTCCTCTAAACAAACCACATAAGGATCCACCAGTGTCATTGCATGTGTGTTCTTCTCATGAACCACATACGGATCTACCAGTGTCATTGCATGTCTGTTCTTTTCATGAACTACACCCAGTGTCATTGCATGTGTGTTACTTCCATAAACCACATGTGGAGCCACCAGCGTGATTGCATGTATGTTCCTTCCATACACCACATAAGGATCCACCAGTGTCATTGCATGTCTGTTCTTTTCATGAACCACTCCTAGTGTCAGTGCTTGTCTGTTCTTTTCATGAACCATACCCAGTGTCACTGCATGTCAGTTCCTTTCATGAACCACATAAGGATCTACCAGTGTTATTGCATGTCTTTTACTTCCATAAACCACATGTGGATCCACCGGTGTCATTGCATGTGTGTTCCTCTAAACAAATCACATAAGGATCCACCAGTGTCATTGTGTGTCAGTTCTTTTCATGAACCACACCAAGTGTCATTGCATGTGTGTTCTTCTAAACAAACCACATAAGGATCCACCAGTGTCATTGCCTGTCTGTTCTTTTCATGAACCACATAAGGATCCACCAGTGTCATTGCATTCTTTTCATGAATCACAGCCAGTGTCATTGCATGTCTTTTACTTCCATAAACCACATATGGATCCACCTAGTGTGATTGCATGTCTGTTCCTCTAAACAAACCACATAAGGATCCACCAGAGTCATTGCGTGTCTGTTCTTTTCATAAACCACACCCAGTGTCATTGCATGCGTGTTCTTCTAAACAAACCACATCAGGATCCACCAGTGTCATTGCCTATATGTTCTTTTCATAAACCACACCCAGTGTCATTGCATGTGTGTTATTCTAAACAAACCACATAAGTCATTGCATGTCTGTTCTTTTCATGAACCACACCCGGTGTCATTGCATGTTTGTTCTTTTCATGAACCACAGCTAGAGTCATTGCATGTATGTTCCTCTAAACAAACCACATAAGGATCCACCAGTGTCATTGCATGTCTGTTCTTTTCATGAACCACATAAGGATCTAGCAGTGTCATTGCATGCCTGTTCTTTTCATGAACCACACCTAGTGTCATTGCATGAGTGTTACTTCCATAAACCACATGTGGATCAACCGGTGTCATTGCATGTCTGTTCCTCTAAACAAACCACATAAGGATCCACCTGTATCAATACATGTCTGTTCTTTTCATGAACCACATAAGGATGGGCCCACCAGTGTCATTGCATGCCTGTTCTTTTCATGAACCACACCCAGTGTCAGTGCATGTCTGTTCTATTCATTAACCACACCCAGTTTCACTGCATGTCTATTCTTTTCATGAACCACAGAAGGATCTACCAGTGTCATTGCATGTCTTTTACTTCCATAAACCACATGTGGATCCACTGGTGTCATTGCATGTATGTTCCTCTAAACAAACCACATAAGGATCCACCAGTGTCATTGCATGTGTGTTCTTCTCATGAACCACATAAGGATCTACCAGTGTCATTGCATGTCTGTTCTTTTCATGAACCACACCCAGTGTCATTGCACATGTGTTACTTCCATAAACCACATATGGATCCATCGGTGTGATTGCATGTCTGTTCCTTCCATAAAACACATAAGGATCCACCAGTGTCATTGCATGTCTGTTCTTGTCATGAACCACGGCTAGAGTCATTGCATGTATGTTCTTTTCATGAACCACGGCTAGAGTCATTGCATGTATGTTCCTCTAAACAGACCACATAAGGATCCACCAGTGTCATTGCATGTCTGTTCTTTTCACGAACCACATAGGATCTACCAGTGTCATTGCATGTCTGTTCTTTTCATGAACCACACCCAGTGTCATTGCATGTGTGTTACTTCCATAAACCACATAAGGATCCACCGGTGTCATTGCATGTCTGGTCCTCTAGACAAACCACATAAGGTTCCACCGGTGTCATTGCCTGTCTGATCTTCTCATGAACCACATAAGGATGGGCTCACCAGTGTCATTGCATGTCTATTCTTTTCATGAACCAGACCTAGTGTCAGTGCATGTCTGTTCTATTCATGAACCACATAAGGATCTACCAGTGTCATTGCATGTCTTTTACTTCCATAAACCACATGTGGATCCACCGGTGTCATTGCATGTTTGTTCCTCTAAACGAACCACATAAGGATCCACCAGTGTCATTGCATGTGTGTTCTTCTCATGAACCACATAAGGATCTACCAGTGTCATTGCATGTCTGTTCTTTTCATGAACCACACCCAGTGTCATTGCATGTGTGTTACTTCCATAAACCACATGTGGATCCACCGGCGTGATTGCATGTCTGTTCCTTCCATAAACCACATAAGGATCCACCAGTGTCATTGCATGTCTGTTCTTTTCATGAACCACTCCTAGTGTCAGTGCTTGTCTGTTCTTTTCATGAACCATACCTAGTGTCACTGCATGTCGGCCTTTCATGAACCACATAAGGATCTACCGTAGTCATTGGATGTGTGTTCTTCTCATGAACCATACTTGGATCCACCGGTGTCATTGCATGTCATTTCTAAACAAACCACATAAGGATCCACGGTGTCATTGTGTGTGTGTTCTTTTCATGAACCACACCCAAGTGTCATTGCATGTGTGTTCTTATAAACAAACCACATAAGGATCCACCAGTGTCATTGCACTGTCATTCTTTTCATGAACCACATAAGGATCCACCAGTGTCATTGCATGTCTATTCTTTTCATGAATCACAGCCAGTGTCATTGCATGTCTTTTACTTCCATAAACCACATATGGATCCACCTAGTGTGATTGCATGTATGTTCCTCTAAACAAACCACATAAGGATCCACCAGTGTCATTGCGTATGCATTTCTTTTCATAAACCACACCCAAGTGTCATTGCATGTGTTCTTCTAAACAAACCACATCAGATCCACGGTGTCATTGCCTATATGTTCTTTTCATAAACCACACCCGGTGTCATTGCATGTGTTATTCTAAACAAACCACATAAGTCATTGCATGTCATTCTTTTCATGAACCACACCCGTGTCATTGCATGTCTTTTCTTTTCATGAAACACAGCTAGAGTCATTGCATGTTTGTTCCTCTAAACAAACCACATAAGGATCCACCAAGTGTCATTGCATATACATTCTTTTCATGAACCACATAAGGATCTAGCAGTGTCATTGCATGCCTGTTCTTTTTATGAACCACACCCAGTGTCATTGCATGGGTGTTACTTCCATAAACCACATGTGGATCAACCGGTGTCATTGCATGTCTGTTCCTCTAAACAAACCACATAAGGATCCACGGTGTCACCGCATGTCCATTCTTTTCATGAACCACATAAGGATGGGCCCACCGGTGTCATTGCATGCTGTTCTTTTCATGAACCACACCGAGTGTCATTGCATATGCATTCTATTCATGAACCACACCCAGTTTCACTGCATGTCTATTCTTTTCATGAACCACAGAAGGATCTACCAGTGTCATTGCATGTCTTTTACTTCCATAAACCACATGTGGATCCACTGGTGTCATTGCATGTATGTTCCTCTAAACAAACCACATAAGGATCCACCAGTGTCATTGCATGTGTGTTCTTCTCATGAACCACATAAGGATCTACCAGTGTCATTGCATGTCTGTTCTTTTAATGAACCACACCCAGTGTCAGTGCATGTGTTACTTCCATAAACCACATATGGATCCATCGGTGTGATTGCATGTCCGCTCCTTCCATAAAACACATAAGGATCCACCAGTGTCATTGCATGTTTGTTATTTTCATGAACCACGGCTAGAGTCATTGCATGTATGTTCTTTTCATGAACCACGGCTAGAGTCATTGCATGTATGTTCCTCTAAACAGACCACATAAGGATCCACCAGTGTCATTGCATGTCTGTTCTTTTCACGAACCACATAAGGATCTACCAGTGTCATTGCATGTCTGTTCTTTTCATGAACCACACCCAGTGTCATTGCATGTGTGTTATTTCCATAAACCACATAAGGATCCACCGGTGTCATTGCATGTCTGGTCCTCTAGACAAACCACATAAGGTTCCACCGGTGTCATTGCCTGTCTGTTCTTCTCATGAACCACATAAGGATGGGCTCACCAGTGTCATTGCATGTCTATTCTTTTCATGAACCACACCTAGTGTCAGTGCATGTCTGTTCTATTCATGAACCACATAAGGATCTACCAGTGTCATTGCATGTCTTTTACTTCCATAAACCACATGTGGATCCACCGGTGTCATTGCATGTTTGTTCCTCTAAACGAACCACATAAGGATCCACCAGTGTCATTGCATGTGTGTTCTTCTCATGAACCACATAAGGATCTACCAGTGTCATTGCATGTCTGTTCTTTTCATGAACCACACCTAGTGTCATTGCATGTGTGTTACCTCCATAAACCACATGTGGATCCACCGGCGTGATTGCATGTCTGTTCCTTCCATAAACCACATAAGGATCCACCAGTGTCATTGCATGTGCATTCTTTTCATGAACCACTCCTAGTGTCGGTGCATGCATTCTTTTCATGAACCATACCTAGTGTCACTGCATGTCAGTTCCTTTCATGAACCACATAAGGATCTACCAGAGTCATTGCATGTGTGTTCTTCTCATGAACCATACTTGGATCCACCGTGTCGGTGCATGTCCATTCCTCTAAACAAACCACATAAGGATCCACCGTGTCATTGTGTGTGTGTTCTTTTCATGAACCGCACCCAGTGTCATTGCATGTGTGTTCTTATAAACAAACCACATAAGGATCCACCAGTGTCATTGCATGCATTCTTTTCATGAACCACATAAGGATCCACCAGTGTCATTGCATGTCTATTCTTTTCATGAATCACAGCCAGTGTCATTGCATGTCTTTTACTTCCATAAACCACATATGGATCCACCTAGTGTGATTGCATGTATGTTCCTCTAAACAAACCACATAAGGATCCACCAGTGTCATTGCGTGTCTGTTCTTTTCATAAACCACACCCAGTGTCATTGCATGCGTGTTCTTCTAAACAAACCACATCAGGATCCACCAGTGTCATTGCCTATATGTTCTTTTCATAAACCACACCCAGTGTCATTGCATGTGTGTTATTCTAAACAAACCACATAAGTCATTGCATGTCTGTTCTTTTCATGAACCACACCCGGTGTCATTGCATGTCTGTTCTTTTCATGAACCACAGCTAGAGTCATTGCATGTTTGTTCCTCTAAACAAACCACATAAGGATCCACCAGTGTCATTGCATGTCTGTTCTTTTCATGAACCACATAAGGATCTAGCAGTGTCATTGCATGCCTGTTCTTTTTATGAACCACACCCAGTGTCATTGCATGGGTGTTACTTCCATAAACCACATGTGGATCAACCGGTGTCATTGCATGTCTGTTCCTCTAAACAAACCACATAAGGATCCACCAGTGTCACTGCATGTCTGTTCTTTTCATGAACCACATAAGGATGGGCCCACCAGTGTCATTGCATGCCTGTTCTTTTCATGAACCACACCCAGTGTCAGTGCATGTCTGTTCTATTCATGAACCACACCCAGTTTCACTGCATGTCTATTCTTTTCATGAACCACAGAAGGATCTACCAGTGTCATTGCATGTCTTTTACTTCCATAAACCACATGTGGATCCACTGGTGTCATTGCATGTATGTTCCTCTAAACAAACCACATAAGGATCCACCAGTGTCATTGCATGTGTGTTCTTCTCATGAACCACATAAGGATCTACCAGTGTCATTGCATGTCTGTTCTTTTCATGAACCACACCCAGTGTCATTGCACGTGTGTTACTTCCATAAACCACATATGGATCCATCGGTGTGATTGCATGTCTGTTCCTTCCATAAAACACATAAGGATCCACCAGTGTCATTGCATGTCTGTTCTTGTCATGAACCACGGCTAGAGTCATTGCATGTATGTTCTTTTCATGAACCACGGCTAGAGTCATTGCATGTATGTTCCTCTAAACAGACCACATAAGGATCCACCAGTGTCATTGCATGTCTGTTCTTTTCACGAACCACATAGGATCTACCAGTGTCATTGCATGTCTGTTCTTTTCATGAACCACACCCAGTGTCATTGCATGTGTGTTACTTCCATAAACCACATAAGGATCCACCGGTGTCATTGCATGTCTGGTCCTCTAGACAAACCACATAAGGTTCCACCGGTGTCATTGCCTGTCTGATCTTCTCATGAACCACATAAGGATGGGCTCACCAGTGTCATTGCATGTCTATTCTTTTCATGAACCAGACCTAGTGTCAGTGCATGTCTGTTCTATTCATGAACCACATAAGGATCTACCAGTGTCATTGCATGTCTTTTACTTCCATAAACCACATGTGGATCCACCGGTGTCATTGCATGTTTGTTCCTCTAAACGAACCACATAAGGATCCACCAGTGTCATTGCATGTGTGTTCTTCTCATGAACCACATAAGGATCTACCAGTGTCATTGCATGTCTGTTCTTTTCATGAACCACACCCAGTGTCATTGCATGTGTGTTACTTCCATAAACCACATGTGGATCCACCGTGATTGCATGTATGTTCCTTCCATAAACCACATAAGGATCCACCAGTGTCATTGCCTGTCATTCTTTTCATGAACCACTCTAGTGTCGTTGCTTGTGCATTCTTTTCATGAACCATACCTAGTGTCACTGCATGTCAGTTCCTTTCATGAACCACATAAGGATCTACCAGAGTCATTGGATGTGTGTTCTTCTCATGAACCATACTTGGATCCACCGGTGTCAGTGCATGTCTGTTCCTCTAAACAAACCACATAAGGATCCACCGGTGTCATTGTGTGTGTGTTCTTTTCATGAACCACACCCAGTGTCATTGCATGTGTGTTCTTATAAACAAACCACATAAGGATCCACCAGTGTCATTGCCTGTCTGTTCTTTTCATGAACCACATAAGGATCCACCAGTGTCATTGCATGTCTATTCTTTTCATGAATCACAGCCAGTGTCATTGCATGTCTTTTACTTCCATAAACCACATATGGATCCACCTAGTGTGATTGCATGTATGTTCCTCTAAACAAACCACATAAGGATCCACCAGTGTCATTGCGTGTCTGTTCTTTTCATAAACCACACCCAGTGTCATTGCATGCGTGTTCTTCTAAACAAACCACATCAGGATCCACCAGTGTCATTGCCTATATGTTCTTTTCATAAACCACACCCAGTGTCATTGCATGTGTGTTATTCTAAACAAACCACATAAGTCATTGCATGTCTGTTCTTTTCATGAACCACACCCGGTGTCATTGCATGTCTGTTCTTTTCATGAACCACAGCTAGAGTCATTGCATGTTTGTTCCTCTAAACAAACCACATAAGGATCCACCAGTGTCATTGCATGTCTGTTCTTTTCATGAACCACATAAGGATCTAGCAGTGTCATTGCATGCCTGTTCTTTTTATGAACCACACCCAGTGTCATTGCATGGGTGTTACTTCCATAAACCACATGTGGATCAACCGGTGTCATTGCATGTCTGTTCCTCTAAACAAACCACATAAGGATCCACCAGTGTCACTGCATGTCTGTTCTTTTCATGAACCACATAAGGATGGGCCCACCAGTGTCATTGCATGCCTGTTCTTTTCATGAACCACACCCAGTGTCAGTGCATGTCTGTTCTATTCATGAACCACACCCAGTTTCACTGCATGTCTATTCTTTTCATGAACCACAGAAGGATCTACCAGTGTCATTGCATGTCTTTTACTTCCATAAACCACATGTGGATCCACTGGTGTCATTGCATGTATGTTCCTCTAAACAAACCACATAAGGATCCACCAGTGTCATTGCATGTGTGTTCTTCTCATGAACCACATAAGGATCTACCAGTGTCATTGCATGTCTGTTCTTTTCATGAACCACACCCAGTGTCATTGCACGTGTGTTACTTCCATAAACCACATATGGATCCATCGGTGTGATTGCATGTCTGTTCCTTCCATAAAACACATAAGGATCCACCAGTGTCATTGCATGTTTGTTATTTTCATGAACCACGGCTAGAGTCATTGCATGTATGTTCTTTTCATGAACCACGGCTAGAGTCATTGCATGTATGTTCCTCTAAACAGACCACATAAGGATCCACCAGTGTCATTGCATGTCTGTTCTTTTCACGAACCACATAAGGATCTACCAGTGTCATTGCATGTATGTTCTTTTCATGAACCACACCTAGTGTCATTGCATGTGTGTTATTTCCATAAACCACATAAGGATCCACCGGTGTCATTGCATGTCTGGTCCTCTAGACAAACCACATAAGGTTCCACCGGTGTCATTGCCTGTCTGTTCTTCTCATGAACCACATAAGGATGGGCTCACCAGTGTCATTGCATGTCTATTCTTTTCATGAACCACACCTAGTGTCAGTGCATGTCTGTTCTATTCATGAACCACATAAGGATCTACCAGTGTCATTGCATGTCTTTTACTTCCATAAACCACATGTGGATCCACCGGTGTCATTGCATGTTTGTTCCTCTAAACGAACCACATAAGGATCCACCAGTGTCATTGCATGTGTGTTCTTCTCATGAACCACATAAGGATCTACCAGTGTCATTGCATGTCTGTTCTTTTCATGAACCACACCCAGTGTCATTGCATGTGTGTTACTTCCATAAACCACATGTGGATCCACCGTGATTGCATGTCTTCCTTCCATAAACCACATAAGGATCCACCGGTGTCATTGCATATTCTTTTCATGAACCACTCCTAGTGTCATTGCTTGTTGTTCTTTTCATGAACCATACCTAGTGTCACTGCATGTCATTCCTTTCATGAACCACATAAGGATCTACGAGTCATTGGATGTGTGTTCTTCTCATGAACCATACTTGGATCCACGGTGTCGGTGCATGTCTGCATTCCTCTAAACAAACCACATAAGGATCCACGGTGTCATTGTGTGTGTGTTCTTTTCATGAACCACACCAGTGTCATTGCATGTGTGTTCTTATAAACAAACCACATAAGGATCCACAGTGTCATTGCTGTCATTCTCTTTTCATGAGCCACATAAGGATCCACCAGTGTCATTGCATGTCTGTTCTTTTCATGAATCACACCCAGTGTCATTGCATGTCTTTTACTTCCATAAACCACATATGGATCCACCTAGTGTGATTGCATGTATGTTCCTCTAAACAAACCACATAAGGATCCACCAGTGTCATTGCGTCTGTTTCTTTTCATAAACCACACCCAAGCGTCATTGCATGCGTGTTCTTCTAAACAAACCACATCAGATCCACCGGTGTCATTGCCTATATGTTCTTTTCATAAACCACACCCGGTGTCATTGCATGTGTGTTATTCTAAACAAACCACATAAGTCATTGCATGTACATTCTTTTCATGAACCACACCGGTGTCATTGCATGTCTGTTCTTGTCATGAACCACAGCTAGAGTCATTGCATGTTTGTTCCTCTAAACAAACCACATAAGGATCCACCAGTGTCATTGCATGTCTGTTCTTTTCATGAACCACATAAGGATCTACCAGTGTCATTGCATGCTGTTCTTTTATGAACCACACCGGTGTCATTGCATGGGTGTTACTTCCATAAACCACATGTGGATCAACCGGTGTCATTGCATGTCATTCCTCTAAACAAACCACATAAGGATCCACCGGTGTCACTTTGCATGTCATTCTTTTCATGAACCACATAAGGATGGGCCCACAGTGTCATTGCATGCCTGTTCTTTTCATGAACCACACCCAGGTGTCAGCATGTCCATTCTATTCATGAACCACACCCAGTTTCACGCATGTCTATTCTTTTCATGAACCACAAGGATCTACCAAAGTGTCATTGCATGTCTTTTACTTCCATAAACCACATGTGGATCCACCGTGTCATTGCATGTATGTTCCTCTAAACAAACCACATAAGGATCCACCGGTGTCATTGCATGTGTGTTCTTCTCATGAACCACATAAGGATCTACCAAAGTGTCATTGCATGTCATTCTTTTCATGAACCACACCCAGTGTCATTGCACGTGTGTTACTTCCATAAACCACATATGGATCCATTGGTGTGATTGCATGTCTGTTCCTTCCATAAAACACATAAGGATCCACTAGTGTCATTGCATGTTTGTTATTTTCATGAACCACGGCTAGAGTCATTGCATGTATGTTCTTTTCATGAACCACGGCTAGAGTCATTGCATGTATGTTCCTCTAAACAGACCACATAAGGATCCACCGGTGTCATTGCATATACATTCTTTTCACGAACCACATAAGGATCTACCAAAGGTGTCATTGCATGTCATTCTTTTCATGAACCACACCCAGTGTCATTGCATGTGTGTTATTTCCATAAACCACATAAGGATCCACCGGTGTCATTGCATGTCTGGTCCTCTAGACAAACCACATAAGGTTCCACCGGTGTCATTGCCTGTCTGTTCTTCTCATGAACCACATAAGGATGGGCTCACCAGTGTCATTGCATGTCTATTCTTTTCATGAACCACACCTAGTGTCAGTGCATGTATGTTCTATTCATGAACCACATAAGGATCTACCAGTGTCATTGCATGTCTTTTACTTCCATAAACCACATGTGGATCCACCGGTGTCATTGCATGTTTGTTCCTCTAAACGAACCACATAAGGATCCACCAGTGTCATTGCATGTGTGTTCTTCTCATGAACCACATAAGGATCTACCAGTGTCATTGCATGTCTGTTCTTTTCATGAACCACACCCAGTGTCATTGCATGTGTGTTACTTCCATAAACCACATGTGGATCCACCGGCGTGATTGCATGTCTGTTCCTTCCATAAACCACATAAGGATCCACCAGTGTCATTGCATGTCTGTTCTTTTCATGAACCACTCCTAGTGTCAGTGCTTGTCTGTTCTTTTCATGAACCATACCTAGTGTCACTGCATGTCAGTTCCTTTCATGAACCACATAAGGATCTACCAGAGTCATTGGATGTGTGTTCTTCTCATGAACCATACTTGGATCCACCGGTGTCAGTGCATGTCTGTTCCTCTAAACAAACCACATAAGGATCCACCGGTGTCATTGTGTGTGTGTTCTTTTCATGAACCACACCCAGTGTCATTGCATGTGTGTTCTTATAAACAAACCACATAAGGATCCACCAGTGTCATTGCATGTCTATTCTTTTCATGAACCACACCCAGTGGCAGTGCATGTCTGTTCTATTCATGAACCACACCCAGTTTCACTGCATGTCTGTTCTTTTCATGAACCACATAAGGATCTACCAGTGTCATTGCATGTCTTTTACTTCCATAAAACACATGTGGATCCACCAGGGTCATTGCATGTGTGTTCTTCTAAACAAACCACATAAGGATCCACCAGTGTCATTGCATGTCTGTTCTTTTCATGAACCACATAAGGATGGGCCCACCAGTGTTATTGCATGTCTGTTCTTTTCATGAACCACACCCAGTGTCAGTGCATGTCTATTCTATTCATGAACCACACCCAGTTTCACTCCATGTCTGTTCTTTTCATGAACCACATAAGGATCTACCAGTGTCATTGCATGTCTTTTACTTCCATAAACCACATGTGGATCCACCGGTGTCATTGCATGTGTGTTCCTCTAAACAAACCACATAAGGATCCACCAGTGTCATTACCTCTCTGTTTTTCTCATGAACCACACCTAGTGTCATTGCATGTGTGTTCTTCTAAAGAAACCACATAAGGATCCACCAGTGTCATTGCCTATCTGTTCTTTTCATGAACCACATAAGGATCCACCAGTGTCATTGCATGTCTATTCTTCTCATGAATCACAGCCAGTGTCATTGCCTGTCTTTTACTTCCATAAACCACATATGGATCCACCTAGTGTGAATGCATGTCTGTTCCTCTAAACAAACCACATAAGGATCCACCAAAGTGTCATTGCGTATACGTTCTTTTCATAAACCACACCAGTGTCATTGCATGCGTGTTCTTCTAAACAAACCACATCAGATCCACCGGTGTCATTGCCTATATGTTCTTTTCATAAACCACACCAGTGTCATTGCATGTGTTATTCTAAACAAACTACATAAGTCATTGCATGTACATTCTTTTCATGAACCACACCGGTGTCATTGCATGTCATTCTTTTCATGAACCACAGCTAGAGTCATTGCATATGCATTCCTCTAAACAAACCACATAAGGATCCACGGTGTCATTGCATGTCCATTCTTTTCATGAACCACATAAGGATCTACCGGTGTCATTGCATGTCTTCTTTTCATGAACCACACCGGTGTCATTGCATGCGTGTTACTTCCATAAACCACATGTGGATCACGGTGTCATTGCATGTATGTTCCTCTAAACAAACCACATAAGGATCCACCGGTGTCATTGCATGTCCATTCTTTTCATGAACCACATAAGGATGGGCCCACCAGTGTCATTGCATGTCTGTTCTTTTCATGAACTGCACCCGGTGTCGATGCATGTTTGTTCTATTCATGAACCACACCCAGTTTCCTTTGCATGTACATTCTTTTCATGAACCACAGAAGGATCTACCAGTGTCATTGCATGTCTTTTACTTCCATAAACCACATGTGGATCCACTGGTGTCATTGCATGTATGTTCCTCTAAACAAACCACATAAGGATCCACCAGTGTCATTGCGTGTGTGTTCTTCTCATGAACGACATAAGGATCTACCAGTGTCATTGCATGTCTGTTCTTTTCATGAATCACACCCAGTGTCATTGCACGTGTGTTACTTCCATAAACCACATATGGATCCACCGGTGTAATTGCATGTCTGTTCCTTCCATAAAACACATAAGGATCCACCAGTGTCATTGCATGTCTGTTCTTTTCATGAACCACGGCTAGAGTCATTGCATGTATGTTATTTTCATGAACCACGGCTAGAGTCATTGCATGTATGTTCCTCTAAACAGACCACATAAGGATCCTCCAATGTCATTGCATGTCTGTTCTTTTCACGAACCACATCAGGATCTACTAGTGTCATTGCATGTATGTTCTTTTCATGAACCACACCCAGTGTCATTGCATGTGTGTTACTTCCATAAACCACATAAGGATCCACCGGTGTCATTGCATGTCTGGTCCTCTAAACAAACCACATCAGGATCCACCGGTGTCATTGCCTGTCTGTTCTTCTCATGAACCACATAAGGATGGGCCCACCAGTGTCATTGCGTGTCTATTCTTTTCATGAACCACACCTAGTGTCAGTGCATGTATGTTCTATTCATGAACCACATAAGGATCTACCAGTGTCATTGCATGTCTTTTACTTCCATAAACCACATGTGGATCCACCGGTGTCATTGCATGTTTGTTCCTCTAAACGAACCACATAAGGATCCACCAGTGTCATTGCATGTGTGTTCTTCTCATGAACCACATAAGGATCTACCAGTGTCATTGCATGTCTGTTCTTTTCATGAACCACACCCAGTGTCATTGCATGTGTGTTACTTCCATAAACCACATGTGGATCCACCGGTGTGATTGCATGTCTATTCCTTCCATAAACCACATAAGGATCCACCAGTGTCATTGCCTGTGTGTTCTTTTCATGAACCACTCCTAGTGTCAGTGCATGTCTGTTATTTTCATGAACCACACCCAGTGTCACTGCATGTCAGTTCTTTTCATGAACCACATAAGGATCTACCAGAGTCATTGGATGTGTGTTCTTCTCATGAACCACACGTGGATCCACCGGTGTCATTGCATGTCTGTTCCTCTAAACAAACCACATAAGGTTCCACCAATGTCATTGCGTGTGTGTTCTTTTCATGAACCACACCCAGTGCCATTGCATGTGTGTTATTCTAAACAAACCACATAAGTCATTGCATGTCTGTTCTTTTTATGAACCACATAAGGATATACCAGTGTCATTGCATGTCTTTTACTTCCATAAACCACATGTGGACCCGCCGGTGTCATTGCATGTGTGTTCTTCTAAACAAACCACATAAGGATCCACCAGTGTCATTGCATGTCTATTCTTTTCATGAACCAAACCCAGTGTCAGTGCATGTCTGTTCTATTCATGAACCACACCTAGTTTCACTGCATGTCTGTTCTTTTCATGAACCACATAAGGATCTATCAGTGTCGTTGCATGTCTTTTGCTTCCATAAACCACATGTGGAACACCCAGTGTCATTGCATGTGTGTTCTTCTAAACAAACCACATAAGGATCCACCAGTGTCATTGCATGTCTGTTCTTTTCATGAACCACATAAAGATGGGCCCACCAGTGTCATTGCATGTCTGTTCTTTTCATGAACCACACCCAGTGTCAGTGCATGTATGTTCTATTCATGAACCACACCCAGTTTCACTGCATGTCTATTATTTTCATGAACCACATAAGGATTTACCAGTGTCATTGCATGTCTTTTACTTCCATAAACCACATGTGGATCCACCGGTGTCATTGCATGTGTGTTCTTCTTAACAAACCACATAAGGATCCACCAGTGTCATTGCCTGTCTGTTCTTTTCATGAACCACATAAGGATGGGCCCACCAGTGTCATTGCAGGTCTGTTCTTTTCATGAACCACACCCAGTGTCAGTGCATGTCTATGATATTCACGAACCACACCCAATTTCACTGCATGTCTGTTCTTTTCATGAACCACATAAGGATCTACCAGTGTCATTGCATGTATTTTACTTCCATAAACCACATGTGGATCCACCGGTGTCATTGCATGTTTGTTCCTCTAAACAAACCACATAAGGATCCACCAGTGTCATTGCGTGTGTGTTCTTCTCATGAACCACACCCAGTGTCATTGCATGTGTGTTCTTCTAAACAAACCACATAAGGATCCACCAGTGTCATTTCCTATCTGTTCTTTTCATGAACCACTTAAGGATCCACCAGTGTCATTGCATGTCCTTCTTTCCATGAATCACACCCAGTGTCATTGCATGTTTGTTCTTTTCATGAACCACACCCAGTGTCATTGCATGGGTAGCCGTTAGACCGAGTCTTCTAGAAGGCTTGCCCTAACACAGTTGTTTTGCTTGACAATTGTTACATACCGTTCGATTGGGGTGCTTGGACGATTGGGATGGTCTTCGTGAGAGTGATCCGCGAGTAGGCTGTTCTGTGGCATGATTGGCCACGCTTGCTTTGGACAAACTGGCAACACCGGGTGCTCCCCTATTTCGAGTGTCACGTCTCACGAGTTCCGTGGGCCGCATCCTAGTGTCATGTCCCCATTACTTCTCTTCCTCCCCGTACTTCTCTTCCTTACCCTCGAAGCCACTTTCCCTACTTCACTCCCATCCTGCCGTAGCCGCTAGCCGACGGCGCCTCCATCCCAATCCCCTCTCCGGCAGCCACCCCCACCCCTCTCGCCATGGGTTCAAGGTGAGACGGCGAGGAAACGCGTCGTGACGACAAGGACGGTGATTTCGATGTGAGTCGTCTCATCTCTATTTCTATCATCTGTGGCCAGTTATCTATTTTTTGAGCTAGATCTAATCTGTTTACTCATGCGCGTATGATGTGTTAGGCCAACCAGACGATGTATGACTCCGACTATCACGGTTTAGAGGATGAAGACAGTCCTCTGGTATGTAAACATGGATATGTGCCCGCTAAATTTGTAGCCTTCGAAGGACAAAACGCAGGCAGGAGGTTTTGACGGTGTCAAGGACATCGTGCAATGATGCAAGGAAGTTGTGGTGTTGTCAAATGGGTAGATCCAGAGTGGCCCAAATCGATGCCGAAAACGCTGGACAAACTATGGGAAATGACTGTCGAGTTGAAAGAATCAGATTCGCTCACTTCGACAAAGGTTGAGATGAATCTATGGGAACCAGTTGACACGACCAAGCATAAGCGAGATCTCAGGTGGGTGCAAGACAAGGTTATCAAAGTCAATAAGGAGAGGGACGCGGCGTTGGCCCTGAAGGCTAAAGAAGAGCAAGAACTGACTCAAGCAAGGAATGATCTCCACCAGGCCAAAGTCCTGCAGTACACAACTACGAGTATTGACAAGTGCCTGAGGAAAAATGTAGAGAAACAATTGAAGCTGTGCAAGGAAGATGCTAAAAGGAAGGAGCAGACAATTCGATCCTTTCTCTCGCAGGAAGATGCGCATCGGGCCAAGATTAGGAAGATCAAGGAGATGTGTGATAACTAGTTCTATTTAGCTTAAGCTCCGTGACTTTTTAAGTTGTAATATTTGTACTTGTTGACCTAGCGGTCTGAACTATTGGTCCCGGATTCCAGGGAGGAAAAAAATTGCTCTGACCCTGCATTAATTTGTGGAAGAATTTGTGATTTAGATCAATTTCTGCCTCGATTTAGATCTCTGTCCTGGATTGGGAACGTAACCGTGGACCAAAGACACCTTTTCTACTAGTGTATTCTGACACTGGTGGTTTGTTTAAACGTAATCTACGTGGATTGTGCCTCATGCAAATGGCACAACCACAATTTATAAAGTGGAAGCACGTACACCCGGTTATTGGAGACCCGGGAGCTTCGCCAGATGCAGGGGATGCAGGAGCAGAGAGGCAGTGAGATAGGCGGGGTCAAGATTAGGCCAGAAAGTGGTACCCATTTCCTCCTCATCTGGGCATTATCGGTGAGAACATTGTTGTTTATGTTGCCACGTCGTTGTGCAGCATCTGAAATAAGTTGCTGCTTCGTGGAGTGTGGCAGCTTAAATAATTTATTTATGTGCCACTTAAATTCCGTTGTATTTGGAGACCTCCTGCCCCTCAGCAATCATGGAACCGGTGGATCATTGTTTTCAGATAGCAGTGGCACAATCACAATTTCGGATTCAACTACCGACTCGGGCGTTTCCAAACCCTAAGCCGCGGTACATTTTACTCAGAGAACGTGGGTAGATTGTTTCGCCCAGCAACGTGCCACACACAGAGCGATCAGAATTTAACATAATTACATATATAGGTTCAAGTTCAACACATTACTATGCATCTTCATTGCCAGCAGCCTTCTTCCGCATCCTGGGTGCCAAGCCTTCATTTCCTGCCTTCTTCCTCTTCCTCGGTGCCAATTTTCTTAGCTTCACGTACTCTGCATCACCAGGACAATGGGCACCAGAATCGTGTCTAGCATCATCTTTCCACTCGTTTTTAATTTCTTCGGGCAGCAAAATGACTGACCCGGCAGTCATGTTTCTAACCTTGCGGCGCTTCCTGTCAAAGAAACAAGACTGTTGCATAACTGCCCAATATCTACAGAGTAAATAAAACAAAAATTACAATTTAGCACAATCATGCGAACCCCAAGCGACCTTTGCTTACCAGGAGCTAATTGCGTTCGAGCAACCACCCTGTCCAAGAATAGAAGGGCGACTCCCAGTTGCAGCAGCTTCCACATCCAGTACATCACAAATCAGCTCAAACATGCAATCCGAAGCATACATTTTCATCAACCCAATTAGCTGAATGTCACACGATATAGGAACATGGATGCCACGTTCATCCATGAAGCTGAACTTTGCAGTCTGCTTCGGACATACTTCAACATTATTACGTAGAGCAGCAACCATACCAGATATAGTGCAGAATTATGCAGGCGCTTCTTCCATCGTGAAACAATTGTGTCCATACCTGTTGCCCTTAGAGTCGTACCTATAGAGGACTACAGTAACTAGGTAAGGGGGGTCCGCGCAGATCCCACTTGACAGAAAACTGTGGACAAAATATGTTTGTCAGCGATGGGCTAACAAACAATTTGAGGTTTCATAGCCAGCTAGCAGTTGTAACTAGTGCGAATAGCAAAGAGAAGGGTAGATCACCCACTTGTAGACAAAACTTCTTCTTTCTTGATAGTAGGATCTGCCATCCTCCGAGCTGCTCGGCTCGTCGGCGGCGGAGGCGGGCTAGAGACTCGCAACAGCGGCTACGGCATGCGCCTATGGAGCTCGGTATCAGCGACTAGGCGCAGCAACTGGGCGCAGCAACTTGGCCTCGGAAGTCAAATGTCCGAAGGGATCGTCCTGCCTGGAGGGTGGATTCCGACGCCGCCGGTGCTAGGGGAAAGCTGGGAATGGTTTTGTGAAATTGGTCAACGCATCCAATCCACTTAGTTGCTCGATTTCCCTAAGAGGTTGTCGCGTTGGCGCCCGCGTCACGGACAGATAACCGACATGTGGGTCCCGACCGTCTACTTCATGGGGCGGTTTAATGGAATGTTTGTATTTGGCAGGGGTGAGATGAGTTTGCCTCGAAATGGCCCCTCTTAGTAGTTGGCGGCCCAACTTTTCAAAACGCGGTAATTTCAGGCAACTTAGGTACCGCCATGCGCTGGCCTACCAACTTTAGTACCGCAGACGAACAAGCCCGCCCTCTGGGTCGTTCCACTTCGAAAACCTGATCACCATCTGACTCACGCAGGATAACTACTTGTTCTGGTGTGCCAAGGTACTACCGCTGCTCCCTGGGTGACGGGGTCACTGGCCTCTGCCTATTCGCTGCCACCTCCATGGACGCCTTGACGACACTGGAGCATGCCTTTGCCTAGGTCTCCACCTCCCGTTCGTGATGGGTTCGTAGCATGGAAAACAAAAAAATTCTACCGCAAGAACGAACAAAACCCAGATCTAATGTACATAAAAGCCAAGATCTAATCTATTAGACATGTGCAACGAGATAGATCTGTACTAACCCTTGTAGACCCGAAAGTGTTACGAGATCGGATCTCCTGGTTGATGTAGTCGATCACATGCTGATCTCAAGATCGAGTAGAAGATCCTTCCCAGCGCTGCTCGGCAGCGCTCACAATGGTCACACGTCTGAGTCGGCAGACTTCTCTCCCCATTCCAAATGAGCAGAGGTAGTAGATCTCTCCACGGAATCCCAGCAGCACGACGGCGTGGTGGTGGTGGTGGAGTAGAGAATTCTGCAGGGCTTCGCCTAAGCCAGAGCAGAGGGAAGGAGGAGGAGAGAGGCAACATGAGATCTAGAGAATAGAAGGGGCAAGGGGGCTTGTGCCTCCACCCCTCTATTTAAAGGAGGGAGGCGCCATGGGGAGGTGGAGTCCTTGTAGGACTCCCCTCTCCCTTGACCAGCAGATCAAGGAGGTGGAGGGAGAGTCCTACTCCCCCACGAATCCTTGTCTTACCCCACAAGGATTCCTTGATCCTTTCTTGGTTTTCAAGTAAACTCCAAGAAATCTTCTAGAACCTTCTGGAACATTCCGAAACCTTCTAGAATCCCCATACAAATACTCCGGAACATGTCCTAACTTAGAAAATGATCCCCAATATATGAATATTATACCCCGGACAATTCCGGATCTCCTCGTGATGTCCTAGATCCAGTCCGAGACTCCGAACAACATTCGGTCTCCAACGCACATTCCATATCTACTTAAAACAACTTCGAACCTTAAGTGTGTCACCCTACGGTTCGTGAATATGCAGACATGATGGAGACACCTCTCCAATCAATAACCATCAGCAAGATCTGGAGATCCATAACAGCTCCCACATACTCAACGATGACTTTGTGATCGATAGAACCATTTAACATACGAAACCAATTCCCTTTGTCACGCGATACTCTACTTATCCGAGGTTTGATCGTCGGTATCTCCATACCTAGTTCTACCTCGTTACTGATAAGTACTCTTTACTCGTTCCATGATATGTCATTCCTTGTGACCTAGTCACATGCTTGCAAGCTAACTAGATGACATTCCACCGAGAGGGCCCAGAGCATATCTATCCGTCATATGGATGGACAAATCCCAATCCTGGTCCATGCGCTTCAACACATACTTTCAGAATACCCAATGTCACCTTTATAACCACCCGATTCTGGCGGCGTTTGATGTCATCAAAGTACCCATCCGGTGATGGTGATTAACATAACCTCATGGTCGAAGGATTAGGTTACTATGCATTTGAAAAGCTTGTAGCAAAACGAACTTAATGACTTGATCTTATGCTATGCTTACTATGGGTGTGTGTCCATCACATCATTCTCCTAATGATATGATCTTGTTATTAACGACATCCAATGTCCATGATCAGGAAACCATGATCATCCATTAATCAACAAGCTAGTTTAACAAGAGGCTTACTAGGGACTCTTTTATGTTTACAAGACACACAAGTATTAATGTTTCCGGTTAATACAATTATAGCATGGGATGTAAACATTTATCATAAACATAAAGATATAATAATAACCACTTTATTATTGCCTCTTGGGCATATCTCCAACAGTTCGATGGCTCTTTACAACGAGCTCGCTGAAATCAAGAAGCTGGACTCCTCCGCCACGACCTACTTCAACAAGATCAAGGTATTGGTGGACACGCTGACCTCTATTGGTCAGCCGCTTCACGACGAGGAGTTCGCTGGCTTCATCATCAAGGGCCTCGACGCCAAGTACGACAATCTCGCGGAGGCCGTCCACAAGACAAAGCCACTGATGCCTCCTCACGAGCTCTACTCACGCCTCCTCTTCACTGAGCAGCGCGTTGAGGCTCGCTGCTCCTCCACCAACATCATCGCGCAGCCAGCGACCTACTGGGCCTCTAGCGGCTAGAGCTCGCTGGCGCCCCCGTTCGCTGGCAAGGCCGCCCCACCCCCTACACCGACCTCGGGTGGGAGCCACAACGCTCGGATGTTCCAACTGTGTGGCCGTGAAAACCATGTCGCATCTAAGTGCCACCGACGCTTTCACAAAAGCTTCCTCGGCATCGGCAACGACGGCAGGGGAAACGAGCAGCAGTTTTCCATGGCCGACTTCGGCCCTCCGGCCGCTCCGGCTGCCCACGTCGCCGCCAAGGGCAAGGACCCGCACGTCGAGCAGGGGTACACGCCGTCCTACCCCATTGATCCAGCATGGTACATGGACACCGGTGCCACGGATCACACGACGAACGAGCTCAACAAGCTCGCCACCTACCAGCCTACTATGGGCACGACAAGGTTCGCACCGCCAATGGTGTAGGTATGCCCATCTCTCACATTGGCCAAGCATCGCTTTTAACTAGTCATCCCTCTAGGCAGCTCCACCTTCGTAACATTCTGCGGGTACCCTCGGTTACTCATAATCCTTTATCCGTTCCTAACATCACCCTTGATAATAATGTCCTATGTGAATTTCATCATTTTGATCTTTTTGTTAAGGACCGAGCAACCCGGGATGTTCAGCTTAGTGGCCGCTTGAGCCAAGGCTTGTACCATTTGGAGGATCCATCCGCCTCGCGCGTCTTCAGCGGTGTTCGTGTGTCGCCATCACAGTGGCACTCTCACCTTGGTCACCCTGCCACCCCCATCGTTCGCCACATACTCCACCGCCATGAGCTTCCATTAGAGTCGAGCAATAAAGAGATGTCCTTGTGTGATGCCTGTCAACAAGGCAAAAGTCATCAACTACCATTTTGTTTCATCTACTAGAGAAGTCAAGAGTCCTCTTGAACTTGTTTTTTCCGATCTGTGGGGTCCAGCACAAACATATGTTAGTGGTCACAACTACGATGTCAGTTTTATTGATGCCTATAGTCGATTTACATGGCTTTATCTTATTAAGCGCAAGTATGATGTGTTTGATATATTCATTCAGTTTCAATTGTATGTTGAACGTCTACTCAAGCATAAAATTATTCATGTTCAGTCATATTGGGGGGAGGGGCGAATATCGCAACCTCAACACTTTATTTAATAAGCTTGGGATCTCTCATCGTTTATCATGACGACATACACATCAGCAAAATAGCGCCGTTGAGCGCAAACATCGCCATATAGTTGAGACCGGCCTCACACTTCTTACTCATGCTTCTGTACCCTTTTGCTTTTGGAGTGATGCCATTGCCACCGCATGATTTCTTATTAATAGATTACCTACGCGTGTTCTTAATATGAAAACTCCTATTGAGCTTCTCTTGCATGAAACTCCTGACTATACCTTTTTCAAGGTATTCGGGTGTGCCTGTTGTCCCCATCTTCATCCATATAATAATCGAAAACTTGAGTTTCGGTCTAAAAAAATATGTGTTATTTGGGTCTAGTTCTCTCCATAAAGGCTACAAGTGCCTCCATGTGCCAATAAATCGTGTCTACATATCTCGTGATGTTGTCTTTGATGAGAACGTCTTATCCTTTTCCGCCATGCCACAGCCACCTATCACAACCCCATCTATGCATTCATCTCATATTATGCCTGGCGAATTTGAAGATGCTGCATATTTTCCTGTGTTGTTACCTAATCATGGTACAGGAACTGGACGTGGTGCTCGCCTAGAACTCCTACCCGATGCACCACCTGCATCGCATGTGGCGCACGTCTCGATCGACCGGTGCATGCGCATGCACCGCCTCCCGCCTTTGACCCCGCCACGCCTGCCCCTGCGCTTGGGATGGCGTCGGAGACAGCCTCCCCCGAGCGGCCCACGTCACCGCCTCCTCACCCGGACTGACCTCCATCGTCGCCCACGTCACCTGTGCGAGCATCCCTACCGCCCACCTCGCCTGGGTCGGCAGCGCACAGCTCAGCGCCGCACACGACGCCTGAGCCCTCATCGACCGGCCCTCCATCGCCTGACCCACCATCGCCCGGCCCCTCGTCACCGGAGTCCTCTAAGCCGGCCTCGCCTGCTCCGGAAGTTCCGTCTGCCCCTTTGCTCGCTGCTCTGCAGCGTCCGCACACACGCAGCTGTAGTGGCATCGCTCGTCCCAAGGAGCGGACCGACGGCATAGTAACCTATTTGGCCGCTTTCTTGTCTCATGCTATGGAAGATCCAACCGCTGAACCACGCAGTTATCAAGCTGCTATGAGTATCCCACACTAGAGGGCTGCTATGGAACAAGAGTATCATGCTCTTACGTATAATGAGATCTGGACACTTGTTCCCCCTCCGCCTCGCGTCAACATCATTGATTCAAAGTGGGTTTTCAAGGTGAAGAAACATGTTGATGGTTCTATTAAGCGCTACAAAGAGCGTCTTGTGGCTAAGGGCTTTTTAAACAGCGTCATGGACTGTATTATGAGGATACATTGAGCCCAGTTGTCAAGCCTACCACTATTCGGCTTCTCCTGTCTCTGGCAGTTTCTCGCAGATGGTCTCTCCGCCAGCTTGATGTGCAGAATGCTTTTCTTCATGGGTTGCTTGAAGAAGAGGTTTACATGCGGCATCCTCCTAGATTTGTTGACCACACTCAGCCTCATCATCTTTGTCGTCTGACGAAGGCTCTCTATGGACTGAAGCAGGTGCCTTGTGCCTGGCATGCTCGCCTGGCTTCAGATCTACGTGCTCATGGCTTCGTTCCTTCGACGGCTGACACTTCACTGTTCTTGTTTCAGCGTCTGAGTGTGACCATGTACTTGCTTGTGTACGTAAATGACATTCTCCTGGTCAGCTCTTCTTCGATGGCTGCCGATGCTCTTGTGACTGCGCTTGGTAGAGACTTTGCAGTTAAGGATTTGAGATAGCTCCACTTCTTCCTGGGTATTGAGGTCGCTCATCAGTCTCGTGGTAGCTTAGCTCTCACCCAAAAGAAGTACTCTCTTGCTCTTTTATGTCGTGCCGGTATGCTCAAGTGCAATACATCTCCTACGCCCACGTCCTCCACCGACAAACTTTCTGCTGGTGATGGTGCTCTTCTGTCTCCTGAGGATGCGACTGGGTATCGAAGTATTTTTGGTGGCCTGCAGTATTTGACGATCACGCGTTCTGATCTCTCCTTTGCGGTTAACAGGGTGTGCCAGTGTCTTCATGCGCTTACTGATGTGCACTGGTCTGCTGTGAAACGCATCCTGCATTATGTGCGTCTCAATGTCTTCTATGGTCTCCACCTGTGCCGCAGTCCCTCCAGAGTTCTTTCTACATTCTCGGATGCTGATTGGGCTGGGTGTCCAGACGACACGCGATCTAGGGGGGATATGTTGTGTTCTTGGGTCCTAATTTGATCGCCTGGAGTGCACGCAAGCAAGCAACTATTTCCCGTAGTAGCACAGAAGCTGAGTACAAGGCGGTTGCCAATGCGACGGCCGAGCTTATATGGATTGAGTCCCTACTTCGAGAATTGGGAGTTTCCCAGCCACATCCTCTGGTTCTTTGGTGCAACAACATCGGTGCTACGTTTCTATCGTCAAACCCGGTGTTCCATGCATGGACCAAACACATTGAGATTGACTATCATTTTGCGAAGGAACAAGTTACACAAAAGCTAATACAAATCAGGTTTATCTCTTCAAAAGATGAACTTGCAGACATCTTCACCAAGCCTCTACCTTCACCCATGTTTGAGGTCTGTAGGCACAATCTCAACCTTCTAGACACTTCAGGAGTGAGTTGAGATTGAGGGAGGGTGTTAGACTTTGTATAGCAGCCCAACTATGTAATCCATACTGTATTGGTATAGGAATTGTATCGTACCATTGTACACCATTATATATATATATATATATATATATATATATAAACCCTATTCATCACCCAGGATGCAGAATAGTTATTTTGCACCCCACATATTTTTATTTTCTCACGTTTAGAAATTTATGTTTTGTATGATAATAATTATGTTCATATTTATTAGAAATGCAAAAAAATCGACATAAAAATACAATTTTTGAGTCATTATAGTGTAAAATACATAGAAAATATGCATTTTACATCGTATTTTTATACGGTATGTAAACAAATTTTTTTACGACATGTCTAAATTTTCTTATGTTCTTCTTGACTTCTGAGGTAAGAAAAAATTTACGTGGCGTAAAAATCATGTACGGTTTGAAAGATAGAGGGTGGATGAAGAATAACTATTCTACATCCTGGATGTCAAATAGCGCCACTCTATATATACATTTGTGTGTGATAGGCCACCCTGTAGAGGGTTGAGCCGGTTCCCAAAAACTTTACGTTTTACAGTTCGTTTGGTACAACGCTCCTTCGGTGTGGAGTTGTCGTTACAAAGGACCGCTACCAGGTGTTTAATCGGACTTCTGTGGTGTAAGTTCATGCTACTTCTGCATCTCTCTAACGTGAGCAACAATCTTAGGTGGCAGAATACTGCATAGGTACTTAGCCAGTAATTAACAATAATGTGTATACACACTTTAGTTAGCAGTGTAATTGCATGCTTTCCTTTGGCCCTGTTTTTTCTAGAGCAACAACATATTTCATTAATCGAAAATCAAGTTATATGAAGTAACACATGTGGATTATCTTGAGAACTTTGCAGATAAAACTTTAAGAGATCAAGAAATACAAAACGATCACTAGAGTTTCCGGCAACCACCGAAGCGAGCGGCGGCCGCCCAACTCCAGCGCCGCCGAGATGCACGCCTCCAACATTGCAAGATCCAAAATAGCACCATCGTCAATGGGGCCTTATGAGTCGATGAACAGGCCTACGGCACGCAGCGAGGCACATGTATTTATGGCACATCAATCGGGGGATGTCCCAGTGTTGTCTTGGACCAAGATCCGCTTCCTCCCATCAACGAAGTCGGAGAAGTACGACATATCCACCATCCATGGACCAACATCCGCGCTCGAAAGAAATCACCTCGCCCCAGCCGCCAACATCGTTGCGGATAACACCGATAGCCAACGACACACTGAGAAACTGATCTCGCTAGATCTGAAGAACAGCGAGAAGTCTAAGCTGGCAATCTGAAAGATTAACCAGCACACATTGCCATCAACTCCGAGACGCCTCCTTGAAGATCACCGCTGGTGTGGGAGTAGAGTTGAGACACATTTATTTGTCTAGGCGCCACTCCTACAGCCCCTATGGCGCAGAACAACAAGCCAACCCTAACCCTAACTAGACTAGAACAGAGGAACGAGGTCCCGCTCTCTTCTGTTGGCGAGGCGGCAAGTGGAGGGAGAGGGAACCAACGCCGTGGTCAGTGTAGATCGGGAGGGAGAATTGCGCCAATGCCTCTCGTGTGAGAGGAGTGTGCACTCAATTTTTCTAAATTTTTGGCGATATGTTCTTACACACTTCGGCATTCCCATACGTTTTATCCAATGTGACAATGGCCGAGAGTTTGACAATATCCAAAACAGATCTTTCTTTCTCTCGCAAGGCATTCTCTTGTGTTTTTCTTGTCCATACACTTCTCCTCAAAACGGTAAGACCGAATGATCCTTACTATCCATCAATGATATACTCTATACTTTACTTATCCAAGCCTCTCTCCCCCCTCGGTTTTCGGCTGAAGCCCTTCACACGGCAACATATCTCCTTAACATCCGACCAACCAAAATGTGTCCACTCTATAATCCCTTTCAGTCTCTCTTCCTACATCATCCCGACTATTCTAAATTGCGTGTTTTTGGTTGTCTTTGTTTCACCAACACCGCTTCCACCGCCCCTAACAAACTTTATCCTCGCACATTATCATGTATTTATCTCGGACCCTCCGACGATCACAAAGGCTCTCGATGTTTCGACCCCTCTTATGGACGTGTTCTAGTCTCACTTCATGTCATCTTCGACGAAAATACTTTTCCATACTCCATCATCCAGTCATCTACGCGTACTTCTTCCCCGCCTACCCAACATATGATCACGCCGCGCTCCCTTATTCCTGCCTTCGTGTCTGCGGTTACCTCTGTCACGGCAGCCAACCAGCCTGCCGAGGCTCCACGGCAGCCTGCTGCACCACTTTCTCTTGCCGCAGTAGGATCTCCTGTCGGGTCCTCGCCCACTACCACCATGTCCTTTGCAGGAACAGACACGCCTACCCCGTCTCCTTCTAGCGCCGCTAGTACTCCGAGTAACTCTCCCACTCCACAACTTCCTCCTCGCACCATTTTTGTCACTATTCCCGCTAACGATCATGTCATGTGTACTCGTGGTAAAATGGGCTTTCACGTTCCTCGCCGTTTTCTTAACCTCAATGCCACCCCAAATATTTCCCCAATTCCTACCTCCTACAAACGAGCTCTTCTAGATCCTCTTTGGCATTCTGGCATGCGTGATGAGTTCGATGCTCTTCTTCAAAATAATACATGGACTCTCATTTCTAAACCTCCCAGCACCAACATTGTTTTAGGGAAGTGGGTTTTTCGCCACAAATATAATTCTGATGGGTCTCTCGCACGGTACAAGGCTCGTTGGGTATGCCGGGGGTTTTCTCAACAACAACAAGGGATTGACTTCGATGAAACATTTTCACCTGTTGTTAAACCAAGTACTCTTCGCATTATTCTCAGTCTTGTTGTATCTTCCTCATGGCCGATTCATCAACTTGATGTTAAAAATGCTTTTCTGCATGGCACTCTCAATGAGACCATCTATTGTCAACAACCCGCTGGCTTTGTAGATTCTTTCCATCCTGACTTTGTGTGTCTTCTCCAAAAGTCTCTTTACGGTCTCAAACAAGCACCATGTGCATGGTTTCAATGCTGCGCCACATTTATTCAAACTATAGGTTTCCTTTCCTCTAAATCCGATTCCTCTCTCTTTATTTTTCGCTCTTCTACTCAAACCGCTTATCTTCTTATCTATGTCGATGATATAGTTCTAACCGCCTCCTCCAACTCCTTTCTTAGCCATATTATCACCCTTCTCAATCAGGAGTTCTCTATGACTGATTTAGGACCACTTCATCATTTTCTCGGTGTTACCGCTTCCCAAAATTCTTCCACTCTCTTTCTTTCTCAATGCCAATATATTATCGATCTCTTATCTCGTGTTGGGATGCTTGACTATCAGCCCAGCCGTACCCCTGCTGACATCGACGCCAAACTGTCGGCGGATGGTGATCTTGTTCCCGATCCTACATTCTATCGCAGTCTCATAGGGGCACTACAATATGCTACTCTCACTCATCCTGATATTTCTTATTCTGTTCAGCAAGCTTGCTTGTATATGCATGATCCTTGTGTTCCCCACCTTTCTCATGTCAAACGAATTCTACGCTATCTCAAAGGCACTCTTGACCATGGTCTACTTCTTAATTCTTCTACTCCTACAAGCTTGACAGTTTATTCTGATGCAGACTGGGCAGGTTGTCCAGATACTCGACGATCCACATCCGACTTTTGTGTTTATTTGGGTGATAATCTTCTTTCTTGGTCTTCGAAAAGGCATGTTACAGTTTCCAGGTCATCGGTGGAAGCAGAATACCGGGCGGTTCCTTATGCAGTGGCCGAAGCGGTCTGGATACGTCAGCTTCTTGCCAAGCTTCATCGACCAATTAAGCATGCTACCATTGTCTATTGTGACAATATATCTGCAGTCTACATGGTCTCTCATCCGGTTCAGCATCGACGCACCAAGCACATAGAGATTGATATTCATTTTGTTTGAGAGAAGGTGGCTCTCGGCGAGGTTCACGTTCTTCATGTTCCGACCAGCGCTCAATTTGCAGATATCTTCACCAAGGGTCTCTCCACTGCAGCATTTACAGATATTCGCTCCAGTCTCAACACCATAGCGCCCGACGTTGACACTACGGGGGATATTAGAATTGAGTTTGAGTTAGAGTAGGACTCTAGTCCTAAGTCAGTACTAAGTCGGTTTAGGCTGGCCAACCCCCCTCCTCTCTTCTATATAAATTTTGTACTCCCTCCGAGCCATATTACTTGACTTGGGTTTGTGTAGATTCGAATGTATCTAGACATGTTTTAGTGCTAGATACATCCGAATTTGGATAAATCCAAGTCAACTAATATGGATCGGAGGGAATACTATTGTTCAAATCAATACAAGTTATTATTATCTCAAAATATCAGGTGGTGGTGTGGGTATGCTTTGGCCCTGTTGGCAGTAGTACGCATTGTTCATATGGCCTGGATTGGCTCTACTATTCGTAGTAGGCGATAAGCACCGCACTAAATGCGACCAGATGCTAGCTTTGTAACATCTCTAACAGATGTCAGAAGACAGATTCTAGTGTGAGAACACTTTTTTTAGGGCACCGACACGACAAAAACGTGATCTAGCAGATGCCGTGCCGGAAAAGCGGCAGAATTTTTTTGGGCACGTCGGAAAAAACCGCCCGGCACGTGCAGCATGACTGGCGCACCAAAAAGAAAAGGCACTGCACACAAACGCGAACCACCAGTCTAAAACTTCACCCCGTGTGCCCGTCGCCACCCTAGCCTTCTCTCCAGCCAGCCTCCGACGAATGGACCGCAAGAAATCACTCCGCCGCCGAACATATGTCGGTCGATTATGGGTCCGCCTTCCCCCTCAGGGTTGAGCTGGTTGCTAGGGGGAACCCCACGACTCGGATGCATCATGCGCACCCGCAACGAGCTGCCCTTTGCCCTCCTGCACACTGACAACATGCCTACATTCCCGCACACTGTGGTGGCATGTTTTATTTCTACGTACCATGCTATTCGAGATTCCCATACGCATGATGATCTCCAAAAAAATCTCATCGAGAAGTTGGCATGGCAGCCAAAGCCACTAGTTTCTTCATGTTGTTGCTGTATGTGATGAACTCTCTTTGTGTATTCATTTGTGCACTATTTGATGAACTATTCGTGTAATAATTTTTGAACAATTTTTCTGAACATGTGAAGTATTCTTGTGTAAGTTAAGAATACGTATTATTTTTGTTTCATTTTATTAAGATTGATTTTATGATGGGTTTGATATACTAGTTTGTTGCATATATGTTAGAATATTGGAAACGGTGGCCGACCGAGAGGTGCCCTGTTTTAGGGCACCTAGAATTATACTAGTGCCCTATTTTTATCGTCTGTCGAAGATGCTCTAAGCACCAGGCCAGAAGAATTGATGCTCTAAGCACCAGGCCAGAAGAATTTTCTGGGACAGGGTGTTGTGGCCGCTGAGCAAAACCATCATCAGGGAGAATTTTCCATGCCTCTCTACCGAACCCTCTCCACGCGGAGCAGATTGTGACAGTATTTGTCTGGCTCGAGATGACCATACATACACACAACGTACGTACACTCTAAACTAGATTAAAGGTTGAGTAGCTAAATGTTTGTTTTATCTTATCTAGCTGCTTACAGGTTCTAGGCCGGTGGTTTTTTGTTTTGTTATTTTTCACGGGCTGCTAGGGCCGACCTAGTACTAACTCAGGAGAAAAGCAGTAATAAAAGTTATAGCTTTCGTTGAGGAAACCGAAGATCGGGCATCGCCTAAAAAGTTCTGGAGGTGGGCCTGGCCCATTTCCAAGCATATGTAATCTCTTCCTCTTGTTTTTTCTTATTTCTGTTTCTACTTTCTCTTCGGTCATATTTTTTTTGTTTTCCTTTAACTTTATTTTGATTTTAAAAATGTTTTTGCAAATTTTCTAGATTTTAAAATGTTTAGGTTTTAACAAATAACAAGAGTTTAAAAAGATCAAAATATTGTTTTAGTTTATTAAAGAAATCAGATCAAAATATTTCTTTAGTTTATTTCGAAAAGGAAATATTAAAAAATGTAAAACATGAAACAGAATGGGAAAACAAGTAAATGAAACAACTCAACCGTCTTAATGGGACACAATCAATACAACCCATTTAAGAGCATATGCAAGTGACGGGATATTAGCTCCATGGGCACGTGGCAGGGTTTGGACATGGCCATCCTCGCATTCTCCAACAACATTTGGTCATAGCAGGCCAACTGCGAGATGTTGACCCCACCTAGCCATCGTGAGACCTCAATGTCGCTATAGTAGCTCAGTGGCCTGAGGTCGGACAACTGTAACATGCTCTTCGTATCTAATAACCGCCAAGACAAAGGAATCACTATAACACCTCTCAATATGAAAGTATAGGTATCGGTTCGCAGGAGCAATAAGGAAAAGCTATTTACTTTCTTCAACTAGAGTGTCACAAGTCAGAATCCCCCCGAAATATACCTTATGGTGAATCTATTGATATTGATTCTCGGCCGTGGCTGGAGCCGATACTAATGGGCCGAACCGGATGGCCAGAATCCCCAAGAAATCACTTGTCCCGGCCCATAAGAGACCTTTAGTCCCGGTTTGAGATACAAACCGGGACTAATGGGTGCAGCAGGCACCAAACCTTTTAGTCCCGGATTGTATCTCAAACCGGGACCAATGGGCTGGCCCTATATATATATGGCACATGCTCTCCTCTATTTTTTCATGGGGGAAGGTGTGGCAAAGTTTGTGCTAGGTTTTTTTCTCTTATGCACTAGAGGTGCTCGATGAAATGCCTGTGAGAGCGATGCCACTTGAGTTTACACAAGACAAACATGATATGAGGTGCCCGAGCCACACTTAAGGTTTCTCCTCTTTGTTTCAAAGTGTCCTATAAGGTTAGCAACTATTTTATCGTTTAGACCGCGTGGTACTAATTTGAGCACCGTTTGATATATATGGTTGTATGATGCAGATGAGCCATCCATGGATGTACGGTGACCGACGCTCTGACGCTTGCAGAGAAGGCGTGCGTTCTTTCGGCCTTGTGGCCGAGGCGAACAAGCGGGAGGATGGTTTTATGTGTTTTCCATGTGTTGAATGTCGGAATGAGCAGGCTCACACTTCCTCAAGAGTCATTCAGAGCCACCTGCTTCGGTCCGGTTTCATGTCCGGCTATAATGTTTGGACCAAGCACAGAGAAAGAGGGGTTATGATGGAAGACGGCGATGAGAAGAGAACAATGATGACAACTACCAATCTATGTTCCCTGAATATGCTGATACCGCAATGGAAGAGAATGAAGAAGAAGGGGGTGAAGAACGGGAACCAGATGAACCTGCTGATAATCTTGGTCGGGTCATTTCTAATGCAAAGCGAGACTGCGACACATAAAAGGAGAGGTTGCAGTTCGAGCAGATGTTATAGGACCACAACAAATTGTTGTACCCAACTTGTGAAGATGGCCAGAAGAAGCTGGGTAGCACACTGGAATTTCTGAAGTAGAAGGCAGAGACCGATGTGACTGACTCGGGATTTGAGAAGTTGCTGGTAATAATGAAGAAGCTCCTTCCAAGAAATAACGAATTGCCCTCTAGTACGTACGAAGCAAAGAAGCTTGTCTGCCCTCTAGGATTAGACGTGCAGAAGATACATGCATGCCTGAATAACTGCATCCTCTACCATGGTGAGAAGTACGAGAATATGGATAAATGCCCGGTATGCACTGCATTGAGGTATAAGATCAGAAAAGATGACCCTGGTGATGTTGAGGGCGAGCCACCCAGGAAGAGGGTTCCTGCCAAGATGATGTAGTATGCTCCTATAATACCACGGTTGAAATGTTTGTTCAGAAACAAAGATCATGTCAAGTTGTTGCGATGGCACATGGAAGATCGTAAGAAATACGGGAAGTTGAGGCACCCTGTTGATGGTCGGCAGTGGCAAAAAATCGAGAGAGACTTCCCGGACTTTGTTGGTGACGCAACGAACTTATGGTTTGGTCTAAGTACCGATGGCATGAATCCTTTTGGAGAGCATAACTGTAGTCACAGCACCTGGCCCATGACTCTATGTATCTACAACCTTCCTCCTTGGTTGTGCATGAAGCAGAAATTCATTATGATGCCAGTGCTCATCCAAGGTCCGAAGCAATCCGGAAACGACATTGATGTGTACATAAGGCTATTAGTTGATGAACTTTTACGGTTGTGGGCCAAACCAGGTGTACATGTGTGGGATGAGCACAAGCAGCAGGAACTTGACCTACAAGCGTTGTTGTTCGTAACCATCAATGATTGGCCTGATCTTAGTAACATTTCAGGACAGACGATCAAAGGATACAATGCATGCACGCACTGTATAGATGAGACTGAAAGTATATATCTGGATAAATGTAGGAAAAATGTGTACCCGTACAATCGTCATTTTCTTCCGCCCAGTCATCCGTTAAGGAAGAAAGGCAACCATTTCAATGGCAAGGCAGAAACCCGGACGAAGCCTGTCCCCTATACTGGTGCTGATGTATTTGATATGGTCAAGGATTTGGATGTAATCTTTGGAAAGGATCCTAGAGGACAACCTGTTCCGAAAGACGCCAATGGACACGCACCTATGTGGAATAAGAAATCTATATTTTGGGAGCTACCCTATTGGAAAGTGCATGAGGTCCGCTCTGCAATCAACGTTATGCACCTGACGAAGAATCTTTGCGTGAATATTCTAGGCTTGTATGGGAAGTCAAAAGATACCTAGGCAGCAGGGGAGGACCAACAACATCATAAAGGACGAGACGATAAGCATCCATGGAAGTTTCAAGGGCTTGCCAGCTACGCTCTTACCAAAGAAGAGAAGGAAATCTTTGTTGAAGTCATTTTCAGTATCAAGGTCCCGTCTGGCTTCTCGTCGAATATAAAGGGAATAGTAAATATGAAAGAGAAATAATTTCAAAACCTAAAGTCTCGTGACTGCCACGTGCTTATGACACAATTGCTTCTGGTTGCATTGAGGGGAATTCTACTAGAAAATGTTCGACTAGCCATTGCGAAGGTATGTGCATTCCTCAATGCAATTTCTCAGAAGGTAATCGATCAAGAAAGTCTATCGGCGTTACAAATTGATGTGGTCCAATGTCTGGTCAGCTTCGAGTTGTTGTTCCCATCATCCTTCTTCAATATTATGACGCACCTCCTAGTTCAACTAGTCGAAGAGATTAAAATTATCGGTCCTGTGTTTCTACACATTATGTTCCCCTTCGAGAGGTTCATGGGTGTCTTAAAGAAATATGTTCATAACCGTGCTAGGCTAGACGGAAGCATCTCCAAGGGCTATGGAATAGAGGAGGTCCTTGAGTTTTGTGTTGACTTTCTTCCTAACCTTAAGCCGATTGGTGTTCCTGAATCTCGGTATGAAGGGAGGCTGGCTGGAAAAGGCACACTAGGAAGGAAATCAATGGTATGTAGGGATGAGCATTCTTTCACTCAAGCACACTACACAGTTCTACACAATTCCACCATGGTGGCTCTGTATATTGAGAAACACAAGAATATTCTACGCTTCGAAAACCCGGGGAAGCCTGACTCCTTGATTAAAGGGGAACACGAGAAGAATTTCGGCAGTTGGTTGCAGACACATCTCATGAATAACACTACTATTGGAGATCAGTTGTACTAGTTGGCCAGGTTACCATCTTCGACTATATGTACTTTCCAAGGGTACGAGATAAATGGGAATACATTTTACATGATCGCCCAAGATAAAAAGAGCACCAACCAAAACAGTGGTGTACGCTTTCATGCAACATATGACAATGGGAAGAAGGACATATATTATGGGTACATAGAGGAGATATGTGAGCTTGACTATGGACCTACTTTTAAGTTCCCTTTGTTTTGGTTCAAATGGGTCAAGCTGACAGGAGGCGGGGTACATGTAGACCAAAAGTACGGCATGACAACAGTGGATCTCAACAATCTTGCCTACATGGATGAACCATTCGTCCTAACCAACGATGTGGCTCAGGTTTTCTATGTGAAGGACATGTCTATCAAACCGACAAAAGGAAAGATAAGCAAAAGAATACAGAATACGATGAGCCAAAGCGCCACATAGTTCTTTCAGGGAAACAAAACATCGTGGGAGTGGATGACAAGATAGACATGTCAGAAGATTACAATAAGTTTCATGAAATTCCGCCATTCAAAGTGAAAACTGACCCAAACGTCCTGCTAAATGATGAAGATTCTCCATGGCTATGGTGCAGAAGAAAACCACAACACTATATGTTGGTGATGTGTAATAATATATTAAACCTTTTATGTAATAAATCTATGAAACATTGTTCTGAAGATAGAGGATGAGCCAAGTTTGGTATTTTTCCTTGCAACTATGTCACATAATATCTTTAGTCCCGGTTGAAGAAACCAACCAAGAGTTAAGGGGTTGCGACAGGCTGGAGCCGGTGTGAGCAAGTTTAGTCCCGGTTGAAGAAACCAACCGGGACTTAAGGGGTGAGTGTTGACACTATGACAGGGGTGAGTGTCGACATTATGTCATGAGTGTCGACACTATGTTGTGCTGCTTAATCTATAAATAGGCATCCCTGTGAAGTTATCAACTGCAAACAAGATGGTGTTGAAGAGCAGGGACAACACTACGGCCAGTTTCAGGGAGATGCCGGCAGAGCCCAGTCCTCTGGCATCTCCAACAAACTGGCCATAGATGTACTCCCTAATATGTGAAACACGATGGTGTGAGAGAGCAGGGACAACACTACGGTCAACTTCAGGGAGATGCCTAAGGATCCAGTCCTCAGACATCTCTATGAAGCTGGCCATAGAGGCACTCCCTCATATGTGAAATTAGTTAGCTCCCCGGCATATTGATCTAGCTAGAGAAGTTATGAACTACAAGATGGTGTGCGAGAGCAGATACAACACTACGACCAGCTTTAGGGAGACGCCTAAGGATCCAATCTTCAGGCATCTCTCTGAAGCTGGCCATAGAGGCACTCCCTAATATGTGAAATAGTTAGCTCCCCAGCACAAGAATAGAACAACATCTTCATAGTTCGAGAAAGTTGTAGAGAGACCAACACTAGTAGGGAACGATATATTAGTCCCGGTTTCCTAACTGGGACTATGGAATCGGGACTAAAGGCCCCCCTTTAGTCCCGCCGGTCCAGCCACAAACCAGAACTAACACTTAAGACATTTATTATTATTAAAAAAGTGGGACTAAGGAATCGGGACTAAAAGCCCCCCTTAATCATACTCATGTCTAGCCCTATAGTACACAACTTCAGGGTCATTTTCATCTTCGTCATTATCGTCGTCGTTGCTAGGCGCACGCGGCTGGATCCTAAGCCTAGCCAGGGCATATTCTAGGGGTACCTGTCACTCCGGCCTCGGATTCACAACGCGTGGGGGAGGGGGCTCCTGGATGATGATGCCGCGTAGCTCGCGGCCCTCACCATCCCCACCCTTCTTGTGGCTCTGTGGAGGGTCAAAGTGCGAGCACCGCAGGCGAGGATGATCTCCCTGGATGATGTAGCGCATCAGACCGACGATAGTCCGGTTTTCCCACCACATGCGGCGACCAGCCTCGTTGTGGTTCAACGGGGGAGGGCCGTCACCCTTGTACCTGGCAAGCTCCCTTTCCTGCCGGTCAGCGAAGAAGGCATTCCAGGTGTCGTAGTTGTCGGGATCCCGATGGGGATCCATCCGCTGCTCCGGCATGAGCTCGAGGTAGAAGTGGTTCGTGATGGCCGCATGGTGGGCGAAAACTTGAGACACGGGAGGGACAAGAACTCCTCCAACACTCAGCATCCAGTCGGCGGGCAACCGGTAGCCTGGCGGGCATGGGTAGCTGGAGGCCCACAGCGCCTCAGTCTCCTCGAGGGTCAGAATGGCCCGGTATGCGGTGTCCATTGTTGTGAGAATGGAAGATGTGGATGTGTGGATGGCCATGGTGGCCGGCCTAGATATAGAGGGAAAAGGTGGAAAATATGGTGGGAAGCGGAGGGAAATGGTGGGAAAGCATGATGCGTGGCTTGACGCCTCTAAGAAGAGTGAGAAATATCTTAAGTCCCAGTTATTAGCTCCAACCGGGATTAAAGGCCCCCAAAATATCTTAAGTCTCGGTTATTGGCTCCAACCGAGACTAAAGGCCCCTGAAATATCTTAAGTCCCTGTTACTAGCTTTAATAGTTAGACCCTAGAACCCGAAACCCGAAACCCCAAACCCCAAACCCGAACCCTAAACCTAAACCCTAAACCCCAAACCCTAAACCCTAAACCCTAACCCCTAAACCCGAAACCTAAAACCCTAAACCTGAAACCCGAAACCCTGACCCTAACCCGAACCCTAACCCTAAACCCGAAATCCCTAACCCTAACCCAAAAACCGAAACCCTAACCCTCCCCCAAAATCCCAATCATTTTTAATAATATTGATATACTAGTTTATTTAATTGTATGCAATAAGGCGGGAAACGGAGATTTCAGTCAATTTTTTGAAAAAAGGGACCTTTAGTCCAGGGTCGTGTCACGATCCGGGACTAAAGGGGTCCGGTTGGTGTGCTCCTATGGGCTGGTGCCAAAAAACCATTGGTCCCAGTCCGTGGCACGAGCCGGGACTAAAGGTACCTTTAGTCCCGGTCCATGGCACGAGCCGAGACTAAAGACCCTTTAGTCTCGGTCCGTGGCACGAGCCGGGACTAAAGGTCCTTCCACGTATATACCCGCACATTCACTTGCCAAATCCCCCATCTCCACACTCTGCAGGAAATCGCGCGCGATGACGAGAAATACGCCGGCAGGCTGCCCGATTTTTTCTCCGGCCACGCCACCTCTCTAGCTGTCCGCGCCGCCACCGCCTCACCGACAAATGCCGTCGTCATTAACGACGAACGCCGCCGCCGCTCTCCAACCGCCACGCTGCAGCGCCTCTCGCCGCCGTAAACCTCACGGTGCTCGCTCGGCCCTATCATCCGCCGCCATCCGAACGTCGTCGTGCCACCGCCTCTTGAGCCGCCGCGCGCGTCCATCGCCAGCCACTACGCGGGGCGAGCCCGGCCGGGCGGCGACCCCCCTATTATCTTTTTTATATATATGTATATGTTGATTAATATGTGTATATTTTTTTATATGTTATTAATATGTGTATATAGTATATATGGAGTATAGTATATAGTATTATTTATGTGTATATATATGTGTATAGTATGTATGGAGTATATAGTATATACTGTTATTTATGTGTATATATATGTGTATAGTATATATGTTATTAATATGTGTATATAGTATATATGGAGTATAGTATATGTGTTATTAATATGTGTATATAGTATATATGGAGTATAGTATGTACTATTATTTATGTGTATATATATGTGTATATATATGTATAGTATATACTATTATTTATTTATTATCTTTTTTACATGGAGTATATATGGAGATAGGGTTAGGGTGGTGGTGCTCATGGGCAATGAACTTAGGGTTAGGGTGGTGGTGCTCGTGGGCCCCCAAAGTTAGGGTTAGGGTGGTATGGTGCTCGCGGGCCCCCGGAGATAGGGTTAGGGTGGTGGTGCTCGCGGGCCCCCGTAGTTATGGTTAGGGTGGTACGGTGCTCGCGGGCGACCGGTGTTAGGGTTAGGGTGGTGGTGCTCGCGGGGCCCCGGACTTAGGGTTAGGGTGGTGATGCTCACAGGCCCCCGGACTTAGGGTTAGGGTGGTGGTGCTCGCGGGCCCCTGGACTTAGGGTTAGGGTGGTTGTGCTCGCGGGCCCTTGGACTTAGGGTTAGGGTGCTGGTGCTCGCGGGCCCCCGAACTTAGGGTTAGGGTGGTAGTGCTCGCAGGCCCTCGGACTTATAGAGGTTATGGGTGCAGGTTGAGGGGGTTATAGAGGTATGTTGGGCAACCGGACACGGGTCCCATGCGAGGCATCACAAGAATTTTGCTATTGTTTACTATTATTGTAGCAAATTAAGTGTACATATTATTATTTAGTATTATTTTATATTGTGTGCATTTTGTAGAAAACTATGGATCCACCTAGTCCAATCCGCAGAGACCTAGAACAAGAAGAAATTCTCGAGAATATGATCAACGACGCCCCCCATGTTCATCGACTCGAATATCCGTCGATATATCTGAACCCCTGCGGTGAGGGTGAGGAGGTCGACCAAAATGATCAGGGACAAGCCGACGGCTCCGACGATGGAGAAGCCGACGGCTCCGATGGACCCTTAAGTAAGTCCGGCGAGGTATATATATGAAGTCCGGTGATCAGTAGATGCATTAATTGATTTGTATATATATAAATTGACGAATGTTTCTTCTCTTAGGCCTCCACATCGAGCCAAAAATATTCCAAACGAGGCCTGACCAAAAAGTTGGACGCATCTACGTGTTCTACAATTACGCTGGTATCACCACGGGGTGAACCCTTGGAACCCGAAAAGGCTAAAAGTGTATTTGTACAACAATGCAGAGTTATGGTTAGGGATCGCATCCCGATCACCGTTCGAGAGTGGAATACAACAAAAGGGGCGAAAGAGGGTGAGTATGTCGCTGACAGGTATAAAGAGGGTCTTTGGAATGACCTCATGACACATTTCACCCTGCCAGAATATGAGGATAATGCCAACACAGCTGCATTGAGGAAGAAAGTCAGGCAGTGGACTCTTACGAAGATGGCCGAACTATTCAAGAACTGGAAGAAATCATTATGGCAAAAGTATCATAAGAAGAAGAGTCCTCCTAAATTCGAAGCCTATATAACGAAGCAACATGCTAACTGGGATGCATTTGTGAAGTACAAGGAGTCAAAAGTTGCTAAGGAAAAGTTGGAAAAAAGCAAGTTAAATGTCGCGAAGAAGAAATATCACCATTACTTGGAGCTAGGGGCTACGCGACTGCCATGCCAAAGTGGGATGCTAAAGAGAATGAGCTGCTTGCTAAAGGGATAACTCTAGAACCAATACGCGAAGAATGGGATTCGAGGGCAATAAATTGGTTCCTTGGGCATGGGAGTGAGTATGACGAAAATATAGGGGACCTTATTTGAAGTGACGGGATTAGGATACCCCGGGAAACATGGCAGAGAGTGGTGAAGGAAATTAAAGAGGGGACAACAAAGTTCCGTCCCGATAGAGAGAAAGACTTGCTGACAAAGGTCCTTGGGAATGACGAATGCGAAGGACGAGTACGAGCCTTCGCCCTAGTTATACATGGGAGATGGGGTTTCCCAAAGACAGAGATACTTATAGGAGCCGAGAGAGAGAACAAAGAGGCGACGGCGGGAGGAGGTGGGAGACAGGTTCAACGAGTTGCTAGGAAGACTCGAAAAGCATCAGCAACAGATTGATGAACTTTGAGGAGTAGCGCGCCTGCAAGATCCTACACTCGATATTACCGCCATCCCATCTCAGTGGAGTGTTGGGTCCGCAGCATAGAAAACAAAAAATTTCCTACGGTATGAACTACACGCCAAGATCTATCTACTAGGTACAAAGCAACGGGTGGACATACATCCAACGAGAACTTACCCTCATAGACAACGAGCTTTGTTAACAAGTAGGAACTCCTGGTTGATGTAGTCGTACACTTGCCGATCTCAAGATCGTGAGGAAGTCCGAGCGCCGCAATTCAGCAGCACATCCGCACTCGCACACACGTTCAAGCCACCGGACAACCTCCACCTCCTCGCTCCAGCGATCCAGCGGAAGTAGTAACTCCTTCCAGACGAAATGCCACCGGGAACATGTATCTCGCTAATCCGAGACCATGGGGGAATAATTCTAGAGGGGGAGAGAGATCCTTCACAAGGAGGTGTGTGCATGAAGGAGGGAATGGGTGGCCTTTTATAGGAGGAGGGGGGTGCCCCCTCTATCCATGGTCGCATGGGGTGACCTCACCTCCCCATTCATGTGGTGGTAACCCCTCCACATTAAAATGCTTCTTCACATTCCCTTTTAAAGTCTCCACTTTAAATGCATTAAATTTCTCCAAATTTAATGCTCTCTCATTTAATAAAACTCTTTTTATTAAATTTATTCAGAATTTTGTTAATTAATTTAATTAACAAACATTCACATATAGCCCCTTGCAATATTTCAGTATCACATGCAGAACCACCTTCTGCAATTTCACCCGAAATAATTTCCGGTTTCTATTGAAACAATTCCTGCGCTTTGCAATTCTTTCGTCTAAAACATATGTGCTCCAAAATGGTGTCCAGTAACCCTTAAGTGTGGCACCCTACGGTTCATGAATAATGCAGACATGATCGAGACCCTTCTCCGATCAATAATCGCCAGCTGACACGGAGATCCACCGACTCCTACACATTCAACGATGATTCGTGATCGTGAGAACCTTTAATTCTTGTAACTAAATCCTTTGTCTCTCGATATATTACATGTCCGAGATTCGATCATCGGTATCTCCATACCTAGTTTGATCTCGTTCTCGACATGCACTCTTTCTCGCTCCTGATATAACATTCTAGTGATCACATCACTTGCTTGCAAGCTATCCTAATGTGATATCACCGAGAGGGCCTAGAGTATATCTATCCGTCATCTGGATTGACAAATTCCACTCTTTATCCATGAGCCTCAACATAACACCTTCGTAGCACTGAACCCATCTTTATAGTCACCCCGTTACGGTGTGACGTTTGATGTTATCAAGATACTCTTCCGGTGTTAGCAATTAACATGATCTCATGGTCTAAGGATAAAGATTACTTCGTATGATGTTATAGCAATATAAACATAATGACTTGATCATAATGCTATACTTCGGATGAATGTTCATCACATCATTCCACCAATGGTGTGACCTTGTTATTAACAACATCCAATGTCCATGATCAGGAAACCTTGATCATCCTGTTAATCAACAAGCTAGTCTATAAGAGAGGCATGACTAGGAACCCTTTTTGTTTATTAAACACACATGTATTGATGTTTCCTATCAATACATTTCTAGCATGTAAAATAAACATCTATCATGTATAAGGAATATATAATAACAACTTTATTATTGCCTCTCAGGGCATATTTCCTTCAGTCTCCCACTTGCACTAGAGACAATAATCTAGTTCACGTAGTGATAAATCTAACACCCATGGAGTTCTGGTGTTGATCATGTTTTTCCCTAGGGAGAACTTTAGTCAACGGATCTGCTACATTTAGGTCCGTGTGTACTTTACAAATCTTTATATCTCCATCCTTGGCATGCTCGCGGATGGAGTGAAACCGGCGCTTAATATGCTTGGAATTCTTGTGAGACCTTGGTTCCTTTATTGGCTATTATGGCTCCATTGTTGTCACAATAGATCACCATCGGGTCCAACGCAGGAACCACACCCAGCCCGTAATGAACTCTTTCATCCAAATCGCTTCCTCGCTACCGCTCAAGCAAAGAACATATTCCGCCTCCGTTGTTGATCCAGCCACCACAAAGGTTGTTTGGAACTCCTCCAACTAATCGCTGCTCCGTTCAAGAGAAATACGTATCCGGATTGAGACTTAGAGTCATCCGGATCGGTGTCAAAGCTAGCATCGACATAACACTTAGCGACTAGCTCTTCTTCACCTTCGTATATGAGAAACTTATCCTTAGTTCTTCTTAAGTACTTGAGGATGTTATTTACCGCTATCCAGTCTTCCGAACCTGGATCAGATTGGTACCTACTAGTCAAACTAATAGCATGTGCCACATCCGGTCTTGTACATAGCATGGCATACATAATAGAGCCTATGGCCGAGGCATAGGGGATCTTATCCATCATCTCTCTTTCTTCCGCAGTAGCCGGACTTTGAGTCTTACTCAATGTCTTGCCTTGCAACATAGGTAAGAACCCCTTCTTACTTTCGTCCATATTAAACTTCTTTAATATCTTATCAAGGTATGTACTCTGCGATAGCCCAATTAGGCGCCTTGATCTATCTCTATAGATTTTAATGCCTAATATATATGACGCTTCACCAAGGTCTTTCATCGAAAATTTGCTGTTTAGATAACTTTTAACACTGTTTAAAAGATCTATATCATTTCCAATCAATAATATGTCATCCACATATAATATCAGAAATGCCACATTGCTCCCACTCACTTTCTTGTAAATACAAGCCTCTCCATAAGTTTGGACAAATCCAAACATTTTGATCACCTCATCAAAGCGGAGATTCCAACTTCGTGATGCTTGCTTCAGTCCATAGATGGATCGCTGAAGTTTGCACACCTTATTAGCATCCTTAGGATCGACAAAACCCTTAGGTTGTATCATATACAACTCTTCTTAAATCTTACTATTGAGGAACGCAGTTTTGACATCCATCTGCCATATTTCATAATCGAAATATGCAGCAATTGCTAACATAATCCTAACTGACTTAAGCTTCGCTACGGGAGAGAATGTCTCATCGTAGTCAACTCCTTGAATTTTTCGAAACCCGTTTGCAACAAGTCAAGCCTTATAGATGGTCACATTACCATCAGCATCAGTTTTCCTTTTGAAAATCCATTTATTCTCCACGGCCTTTCGATCGTGAGGTAAGTCCACCAAGTTCCAAACTTGGTTCTCGTACATGGATTCCATCTCGGATTTCATGGCTTCTAGCCATTTGTTGGAATCCGGGCTCATCATCACTTCTTCATATGTCGCAGGGTCATCCATTTCATCAACCATGAAATTCACAACAGGATTGCCGTACAGTTCAGGAGTTGCACGTGTCCTGCTTGACATGCGAGGTTCGGTAGTGTCCTCTTTCGGAGTTTCATGATCATTATCATTAGCTCTCTCTTCATCAGGTGAAGTCAACTCCGAAACAACTTCCGGTGCTACGCCACTCGCCATTCCATGAAGAGAAGGTTCAATAACCTCTTCGAGTTTTACCTTCCGACTACTCACACCTTTCGCGAGAAACTCCTTCTCAAGAAAGGATCCATTCTTGGCAACAAAAACCTTGCCCTCGGATCTGTGATAGAAGGTATACCCAATTGTTTCCTTAGGGTATCCTATGAAGACGCATTTTTCTGCTTTGGGTTCGAGTTTATCCAGTTGAAGTTTCTTCACATAAACATCGCATCCCCAAACCTTAACAAATGACAGCTTAGGTTTGTTTCCAAACCATAATTCATACGGTGTCATTTCAACGGATTTAGATGGTGCCCGATTTAAAGTGAATGCAGCTGTTTCCAGTGCATAACCCCAAAATGACAGAGGTAAATCAGTCAGAGACATCATAGATCGAACCATATCCAATAAGGTACGATTACGACGTTCCGACACACCATTAAGTTGTGGTGTTCCGGCAGGCGTGAGTTGTGAAACTATTCCACACTCTTTCATGTGTGTGCTAAACTCGTAACTTAGATACTCTCCTCCACGGTCGATCAGAAATTTGATCTTTCTATTATGATGATTTTCCACTTCATTCTGAAATTTCTTGAACTTTTCAAAAGTTTCAGACTTGTGTTTCATCAAATAGATATACCCGTATCTACTCAAATTATCCGTGAAAGTAACAAAATAACGATATCCACCTCGCGCCGACACACTCATTGGTCCACACACATTAGTATGTATGATTTCCAATAGATCTGTCGCCCGTTCCATTGAACCGGAAAACGGCGTTCTAGTCATCTTGCCCATAAGGCATGGCTCACATGTATCAAATGATTCAAAATCAAGTGATTCCAAAAGTCCATCAGAATGGAGTTTCTTCATGCGTTTAACGCTAATATGACCTAGACGGCAGTGCCACATATATGTAGACACATCATCATCAAGTTTAATCTTTTTAGCATTAACATTATGAATGTGCGTAATATTACTATCGAGATCCAATAGAAATAAACCATTCAACATAGGTGCATGACCATACAAGATATCATTCTTATAAATTGAACAACCATTGTTTTCAGATTTAAAGGAATGACCACTTTGCATCAAACACGATCCAGATACAATGTTCATGCTCAAGGTCACGGCACCAAATAACAATTATTTAGGTTTATAACTAATCCCGATGGCAAATGGAGAGGTAGCATCCTGACGGCGATCACATCAACTCTTGATCCATTGCCGACCCGCATCCTGACCTCATCCCTTGTTAGTTGTCGCTTGTTCCGTAGCCCCTGAACCGAGTTACATATATTAGCAATCGATCCGGTATCAAATACCCAGGTGCTACTGCGAGTACTATTCAAGTACACATTAATAACATGTATATCACATATACCTTTGTTTGCCTTGCTGGACTTCTTGTCCGCCAAATACTTGGGGCAGTTGCGCTTCCAATGGCCAGTCCCCTTACAATAGTAGCACTCGGTGTCAGACTTAGGGCCAGCCCGGGGTTTTTTTTTCAGCGGCAATGACTTGCCACCCTTCTTTCCCTTGTGCTTGTCTTTCTTGTCCTTATTGAAACCGTTGGTCCTATTGATCATCAACACTTGATGTTCTTTCCTAATCTCCACTTCTACAGTCTTAAGCATTGACAGAAGCTCGGGAAGAGACTTCTTCATGCCCTTCATATTATAGTTCATCACGAAGCTCTTGTAGCTAGGTGGTAGAGATTGGAGAACACGATGTATGCCTAAGTCAATTGGAATCGTTATTCCCAAGGACACAAGCTTATCGGCGTACCCAGACATTTTGAGTACGTGCTCACTAACGGAGTTGTTTTCCTCCATCATGCAGCTAAAGAACTTTTCTATAGCATTATAAATCTCTACGGCATCATGGGTATCGAAAATCATTTTCAATTCTCCCATGGTATCAAAGGCATTGCCATTTTCGAAATGCTTTCGAAGTTCTGGCTCTAGCCCATACAGTATGTCGCAATGAACTAAGTTGTGGTCCTCCTGACGAGTCACATAGACATTCTTTTCCTCGTCAGGGGCATCAGGAGCTGGTGGGGGGCCTAGCGGCGCATCTAGCACATATTGCTTTTGTGCAGCAGTGAGGAGAATCCTCAAATTCATAGCCCAGTTGGTGAAGTTGCTACCATTCGCAGTAAGTTTCTCTTTCTCCATGAACACATTGAAATTAAAAGCAGGTGGTGCCATCTACAACAGAATTTGTAAAGTTTATTTAGACTAAGTTTATGATAGATTGAGTTCAACTAATCCAAATTACTAATGAACTGCCACTCAAAAACGACATCCCTCGTGTCCTTTTGGTGATTACATGAACCAAATCCACTATATCAAGTCCGATCATCACGTGAGTTGATATAGCTTCAAAGGCGAGCATCTATATGGGCATCATATCAACCATATGACTCATGCTTAACCTTTCGGTCCGTGATCCTAGGCCATGTCTGTACATGCTAGGCTCGCTAAGTAAGAACCTTAGTATTCGCGTGTATAAAACTGTCTTATACCCGTTCCTATGAAAGCGTAGATTCGAGTACACCCGATCATCACGTGATGTCTCGAAACACGATCCATAGAACGGTGAATACTCAAGGAAGAACACATTTTTATCTTGATATCTAAATGAGGGATCATCTTATAATGCTACCAAACGCGCCAAACTAGCAGTATAAGATGCTAACATCTAATGTGTAAAGTGAGATGATATGGTCCATGCATTTGATCTCTATCACTTGCATCGTGGTATGATCTCTATCATTCCTTTGTGCGTAAGGCCAAGGTCTATGGAACTTACACGTTGACTGTGTTGTAAGAGTATCTACCATATATCTACTTACAACAATACCATATCAATACACTAGCCCAGCAACGATCTAAACTAGACGCCTCTAATTTATCAATTGCAAGTTTTACGTGGCTTAGGGCTTTCGGAGATAGAACCGTTCTCACCTATGAACATGAACCACAACGAGGATAACTAAGTTATTAGCAACTCGTTATAAATCAGATATTGACTATAGTAGGAGAGACAGACACCCGCCAGCCACTTATGCAAAACAAGTTGCATGTCAGTCGTGGAATCGGTCTCATGTACGATGAAATGTACACGCCGTCCTACCCCATTGATCCAGCGTGGTACATGGACACCGGTGCCACGGATCACACGACGAACGAGCTCAACAAGCTCGCCACCTACCAGCCTACTATGGGCACGACAAGGTTCGCACTGCCAATGGTGTAGGTATGCCCATCTCTCACATTGGCCAAGCATCGCTTTTAACTAGTCATCCCTCTAGGCAGCTCCACCTTCGTAACATTCTACGGGTACCCTCGGTTACTCGTAATCTTTTATCCGTTCCTAAGATCACCCTTGATAATAATGTCCTATGTGAATTTCATCATTTTGATCTTTTTGTTAAGGACCGAGCAACCCGGGACGTTCAGCTTAGTGGCCGCTTGAGCCAAGGCTTGTACCGTTTGGAGGATCCATCCGCCTCACGCGTCTTTAGTGGTGTTCGTGTGTCGCCATCACAGTAGCACTCTCGCCTTGGTCACCCTGCCACCCCCATCGTTCGCCACATACTCCACCGCCATGAGCTGCCATTAGAGTCGAGCAATAAAGAGATGTCCTTGTGTGATGCCTGTCAACAAGGCAAAAGTCATCAACTACCATTTTTTTCATCTACTAGAGAAGTCAAGAGTCCTCTTGAACTTGTTTTTTCCGATTTGTGGGGTCCAGCACAAACATATGTTCGTGTTCACAACTACTATGTCAGTTTTATTGATGCCTATAGTCGATTTACATGGCTTTATCTTATTAAGCGCAAGTATGATGTGTTTGATATATTCATTCAGTTTCAATTGCATGTCGAACGTCTACTCAAGCATAAAATTATTCATGTTCAGTCATATTGGGGGGGCGAATATCACAACCTCAACACTTTCTTCAATAAGCTTGGGATCTCTCATCGTTTATCATGCCGACATACACATCAGCAAAATGGCGCCGTTGAGCACAAACATCGCCATATAGTTGAGACCGGCCTCACACTTCTTACTCATGCTTTTGTACCCTTTCTCTTTTGGAGTGATGCCTTTGCCACCGCATGATTTCTAATTAATAGATTACCTACGCGTGTTCTTAATATGAAAACTCCTATTGAGCTTCTCTTGGATGAAACTCCTGACTATACCATTTTCAAGGTATTCGGGTGTGCCTGTTGTCCCCATCTTCATCCATATAATAATCGAAAACTTGAGTTTCGGTCAAAAAAATATGTGTTATTAGGGTCTAGTTCTCTCCATAAAGGCTACAAGTGCCTCCATGTGCCAATAAATCGTGTCTACATATCTCGTGATGTTGTCTTTGATGAGAACGTCTTGTCCTTTTCTGCCATGCCACAGCCACCTATCACAACCCCATCTATGCATTCATCTCCTATTATACCTGGCCAATTTAAAGATGCTGCATATTTGCCTGTGTTGTTACCTAATCATGGTACAGGAACTGGACGTGGTGCTCGCTTGGAACTCCTACCCGATGCACCACTTGTGGCGCACGTTGATCGACCGGTGCATGCGCATGCACCGCCTCCCGCCTTCGACCCCACCACGCCTGCCCCTGCGCCTGGGACGGCGTCGGAGACAGCCTCCCCCGAGCGGCCCACGTCACCGCCTCCTCACCCGGACTCACCTCCGTCGTCGCCCACGTCACCTGTGCGAGCATCCCTACCGCCCACCTCGCCTGGGTCGACAGCGCACAGCTCAGCGCCGCACACGACGCCTGAGCCCTCATCGACCGGCCCTCCATTGCCCGACCCACCATCGCCCGGCCCCTCGTCACCGGAGTCCTCTAGGTTGGCCTCGCCTGCTCTGGAAGTTCCGTCTGCCCCTTTGCTCGCTGCTCCGCAGCGTCCGCACACACGCAACTATAGTGGCATCGCTCGTCCCAAGGAGCGCACCGACGGCATAGTCACCTATTTGGCCGCTTTCTTGGCTCATGCTATGGAAGATCCAACCGCTGAACCACGCAGTTATCAAGCTGCTATGAGTATCCCACACTAGAGGGCTGCTATGGAACAAGAGTATCATCCTCTTACGTATAATGAGACCTGGACACTTGTTCCCCCTCCACCTCGCGTCAACATCATTGATTCAAAGTGGGTTTTCAAGGTGAAGAAACATGTTGATGGTTCTATTGAGCACTACAAAGAGCGTCTTGTGGCTAAGGGCTTTTTAAACATCGTCATGGACTGGATTATGAGGATACATTCAGCCCCGTTGTCAAGCCTACCACTATTCGGCTTCTCCTGTCTCTGGCAGTTTCTCGCAGATGGTCTCTCCACCAGCTTGATGTGCAGAATGCTTTTCTTCATGGGTTGCTTGAAGAAGAGGTTTACATGCGGAATCCTCCTAGATTTGTTGACCACACTCAGCCTCATCATCTTTGTCGTCTGACGAAGGCTCTCTATGGACTGAAGCAGGTGCCTTGTGCCTGGCATGCTCGCCTGGCTTCAGCTCTACGTGCTCATGGCTTCGTTCCTTCGACGGCTGACACTTCACTGTTCTTGTTTCAGCGTCCGAGTGTGACCATGTACTTGCTTGTGTACGTGGATGACATTATCGGTGCTACGTTTCTATCGTCAAACCTAGTGTTCCATGCACGGACCAAACACATTGAGATTGACTATCATTTTGCGAAGAAACGTGTTACACAAAAGCTAATACAAATCAGGTTTATCTCTTCAAAAGATGAACTTGCAGACATCTTCACCAAGCCTCTACCTTCACCCATGTTTGAGGTCTGTAGGCACAATCTCAACCTTCTAGACGCTTCAGGAGTGAGTTGAGATTGAGGGAGGGTGTTAGACTTTGTATAGCAGCCCAACTGTGTAATCCATACTGTATTGGTATAGAAATTGTATTTGTACCATTGTACACCATTATATATATATATATATTTATATATATATATTTATATATATATATAAAGGACCTCTACCAGGTGTTTAATCGGACTTCTGTGGTGTAAGTTCATGCTACTTCTGCGTCTCTCTAACGTGAGCAACAATCTTAGGTGGCAGAATACTGCATAGGTACTTAGCCAGTAATTAACAATAATGTGTATACACACTTTAGTTAGTAGTGTAATTGCATGCTTTCCTTTGGCCCTGTTTTTTTAGAGCAACAACATATTTCATTAATCGAAAATTAAGTTATATGAAGTAACACATGTGGATTATCTTGAGAACTTTGCAGATAAAACTTTAAGAGATCAAGAAATACAAAAATGATCACTAGAGTTTCCGGCAACCACCGAAGCGAGCGGCGGCTGCCCAACTCCAGCGCCGCCGAGATGCACGCCTCCAACATTGCAAGATCCAAAATAGCACCATCGTCAATGGGGCCTTATGAGTCAATGAACAGGCCTACGGCATGCAGCGAGGCACATGTCTTTATGGCACATCAATCGGGGGATGTCCCAGTGCTGTCTTGGACCAAGATCCGCTTCCTCCCATCGACGAAGTCGGAGAAGTACGACATATCCACCATCCATGGACCAACATCCGCGCTCGAAAGAAATCACCTCGCCCCAGCCGCTAACATCGTTGCGGATAACACCGGTAGCCGACGACACACTGAGAAACTGATCTCGCTAGATCTGAAGAACAGCGAGAAGTCCAAGCTGGCGATCTGAAAGATTAACCAAAACACATTGCCATCAACTCCGAGACGCCGCCTTGAAGATCACCACCGGTGTGGGAGTAGAGGTGAGACAAATTTATTTGTCTAGGCGCCACTCCTACAGCCCCTACGGCGCAGAACAACAAGCCAACCCTAACCCTAACTAGACCAGAATGGAGGAACGAGGTCCCGCTCTCTTCTGTTGGCGAGGCGGCAAGTGGAGAGAGGTAACCAACGCCGTGGTCAGTGTAGATCGGGAGGGAGAATTGCGCCCATGCCTCTCGTATGCGAGGAGTGTGCACTCAATTTTTCTAAATTTTCGCTGATATGTTCTTACACACTTCGGCATTCCCATGCGTTTTATCCAATGTGACAATGGTCGAGAGTTTGACAATACCCAAAACAGATATTTCTTTCTCTCTCAAGGCATTCTCTTGTGTTTTTCTTGTCCATACACTTCTCCTCAAAACGGTAAGGCCGAACGATCCTTACTATCCATCAATGGTATTCTCTATACTTTACTCATCCAAGCCTCTCTCCCCCCTCGGTTTTGGGTTGAAGCCCTTCACATGGCAACATATCTCCTTAACATCTGACCAACCAAAACGTGTCCACTCTATACTCCCTTTCAGTCTCTCTTCCTACATCATCCCGACTATTCTGAATTACGTGTTTTTGGTTGTCTTTGTTTCACCAACACCGCTTCCACCGCCCCTAACAAACTTTCTCCTTGCTCATTATCATGTATTTATCTCGGACCCTCTGACGATCACAAAGGCTCTCGATGTTTCGACCCCTCTTCTAGTCGTGTTCTAGTCTCACGTCATGTCATCTTCGACGAAAATACTTTTCCATACTCCATCATCTAGTCATCTATGCCTACTTCTTCCCCGCCTACCCAACATATGATCACGCCCTGCTCCCTTATTCCCGCCTTCGTGCCTGCGGTTATCTCTGTTGCGGCAGCCAACCAGCCTGCCGAGGCTCCACGGCAACCTGCCACACCACTTTCTCTTGCCGCGGCAGGATCTCCTGTCGGGTCCTCGCCCACTACCACCACGTCCTTTGCAGGAACAGACACGCCTACCCCATCTCCTTCTAGCGCCGCTAGTACTCCGAGTAACTCTCCCACTCCACAACTTCCTCCTCACACCATTTCTATCACTATTCCCGCTAACGATCATGTCATGTGTACTCGTGGTAAAATGGGCTTTCACATTCCTTGCCGTTTTATTAGCCTCAATGCCACCCCAAATATTTTCCCAATTCCTACCTCCTACAAACGAGCTCTTCTAGATCCTCTTTGGCATTCTGGCATGCGTGATGAGTTCGATGCCCTTCTTCAAAATAATACATGGACTCTCATTTCTAAACCTCCCAGCGCCAACATTGTTTCAGGCAAGTGGGTTTTTCGCCACAAATATAATTCTGATGGGTCTCTCGCACGGTACAAGGCTCGTGGGGTATGCCGGGGGTTTTCTCAACAACAAGGGATTAACTTCGATGAAACATTTTCACCTGTTGTTAAACCAAGTACTCTTCGCATTATTCTCAGTCTTGATGTATCTTCCTCATGGCCGATTCATCAACTTGATGTTAAAAATGCTTTTCTGCATGGCACTCTCAATGAGACCGTCTATTGTCAACAACCCTCTGGCTTTGTAGATTCTTTCCATCTTGACTTTGTGTGTCTTCTCCAAAAGTCTCTTTACGGTCTCAAACAAGCACCATGTGCGTGGTTTCAATGCTTCGCCACATTTATTCAAACTATAGGTTTCCTTTCCTCTAAATCCGATTCCTCTCTCTTTATTTTTCGCTCTTCTACTCAAACCGCTTATCTTCTTATCTATGTCGATGATATAGTTCTAATCGCCTCCTCCAACTTTTTTCTTAGCCATATTATCACCCTTCTCAATCAGGAGTTCTCTATGACTGATTTAGGACCACTTCATCATTTTCTCGGTGTTACCGCTTCTCTTTCTTTCTCAATGCCAATATATTATCGATCTCTTATCTCGTCAGCATGCTTGACTCGGCCCAGCCGCATTCTCACGACATCGGGCGCCAAACTGTCGGCGGATGGTGATCTTGTTCCCGATCCTACATTCTATCGTAGTCTCATAGGGGCACTACAATATGCTACTCTCACTCATCCTGATATTTCTTATTCTGTTCAGCAAGCTTGCTTGTATATGCATGATCCTTGTGTTCCCCACCTTTCTCATGTCAAACGAATTCTACGCTATCTCAAAGGCACTCTCGACCATGGTTTACTTCTTAATTCTTCTACTCCTACAAGCTTGACAGTTTATTCTGATGCAGACTGGGCACGTTGTCCAGATACTCGACGATCCACATCCGACTTTTGTGTTTATTTGGGTGATAATCTTGTTTCTTGGCGACGAGGGTTTAACTCATCAATGCCCATTGTTATGGACTTAGGTTCGAGGAATTGAGGAGCGCTGGAAATCTCGGTACGGCTAGCAAACAAGCACACAGGGACGCAAGGTTTACCCAGGTTCAGGCCTCGTAGAGGACCCTACTCCTACTTGTCTGCTCTTGCTTGATGAAGGATCCGAAGGATTACAATGTCGCCGAGGGCGGTGTCGCGTAGATTAGATCTGGCGTATGGGAGATCGTAGATCTGTCTATTGTCTATTGCGGTGTCTAGATCTATTGTCTATTGTGGGAGTCGCGATTGAGAGGTCTTAGGTCATAGCGTGTTGGGGGAGAGGATACCTACTCGTTGGACCCTCCTAGCCTTTATATATGGGGAGGCTAGGTCTCAAGTACCAATACAAGTTGGTTTACAAGTCAGAGTTCGTATCTAGTCTAGTCTTGTACTTTCCTTGTCTTGTTATACCAGGAGTCTGTGTCCTTGTAGGCTTCGTATCACTCGAACCGTCATAGGCGTCATGGACCTTGGCAATTCGTCGAGTGGGCATTCCGTCGGGCCGCACCAGGTAGGCTGTAGTCGAGTGCCTATTGGACATACCCATGTCAGTAGCCCCCGAGTGTCCATGTGAATCGTAGATTCGGATGGAGACTCAAAAGTCTTGGTCTTTGTATTATGATGTCGGAGTCGACAATTGTGTCGAGTGCGAAGCACTTCACCCGGAAGCACATCGAGTCAGTCGAATTTGTAGTAGTTCATAGGGATGATGGTAAATGTGCCTGATGCGCTCGATGGATCGAGAACAGTTAATTGCTCTAGGGCAAAAACAACGTCACCTACTCAAACTCGAGTCCCCAGACTCGAATTCGGAAATTGCTGGCGTAATTCGACTCATGTCGCGGAGGTCTTATAGAGTTCGAATCCCAGTGTATAAGTGTGAGCACTTGATGCGTCCGTTAAGGCATATTCATCGTACCTGCAGGCACGGATTATTTCTGGTAGAGTGCAGCATATGCGTTGCCAGACCTTATTCAGGTCTTATCTTCACGCTGTAAGCGTGGCATCCGAATTTTTGTCATCGCGGAGATGATTCGGATGACCCAGGAGACGTAATCTCTTTGTAGGGAAAATATGAGGCGGAGTCGCCATAGCCTTCGAGTGTGGATGTTATCAACACACGGTACGATGTACAAGAAAAAATAATCATAGGGTGCGCGGCCAGCGCTCCCTATGGGAGTAGCCCCCGAGTACCTATTCGAGTCGTAGACTCCAGTGGGGACTAAAAACATTGTGCGACTTCTGTCGTCTTTTGCTTGTTTCAGTCGAATATGATTTTGGCGCTCCCTATGGGAGTAACCCGTAATTCACACTCGAATCGTTGATTCGAGTGAAGGGTTTTCATGATGCTTGGATATCTTCACAAATTTTTTCAGGTGCGTGGCCAGCGCTCCCTACGGGAGTAGCCCCCGAGTCCTTAGTCGAATCGTGGATTCGAGTGAGGATTCAGAGTGTGTCACTCGAGGATATTGTATATCCGCGTCCAGCGCTCCAGTTTGGAGTAGCCCCCGAGTGTCTGGCGGAGTCGTAGACTCGGGCAGAGACTCGAGTATTGTATCTTGTAGATGCAGTCGCAAATCATGCGAGGAGAAACCACTGATCCGGAAGTGCATCGAGTCAGTGTCTCACGCATAAGGAGCTTGAATCGACGATGCAAGGGAGTTTACATACCGATCACGGGCGTGTCGTTAGCACCGCGTCTTTGTAGCATCAAGCGATGCAACCATCCGAGGAAGAACTCGACTCGGGTCATGAGTGTATGGCGTAGCCAGTTGTTTTGTCGACTCCTGTTGGAGGACCCGAAAGAATAGCTCGACGAAGTCGACATCCTTGTAAGCTGCAGAAAACAGATAAAATTGTGAAGTACTTGTATCTTGTAAAGAATATTTGCATGTCGGTTTGCAAAGTAAAATTCTGGTGCCAATCGAGTCAACACTTTTTCACTGTATGCTAGGCCTTTTCGTTAGCCTGATTACCCTTAGTCTCAGTACCTTGCCGAGGCACTCGGAGTTCAAGGATTCGACGATCAGGTAGAATCAGCTACTCGGGATGTCGCGTATGAGGTGCTCGAGTGCGTGTAATCGATGGCACATTATGTTACTCGAAGAGGGCGCATCCCTCAAGTATTTCGAGTGCGATTTAAAAGAAATCAGCTCTAAGTAGAGGGAAAACTTAGCTTTATTGGTAGTTGTCGTGGTGAACGAGTCGCAAGATCCGATGCGATCGGCGGGTCGCGGGAGTCGAAGATTGTAGCGGCTCGTGGTTGCAGGAGTCGAGGGAGCCCCCGAGTGTAGATTCGATGTTGTCGATGTAGTCGAGGCGGTGTTCGAGAGCCAATGTGGCGGACCGGAGTCGACGCGGCAGTGGGTCGCCGATGCTAAATGGCGGTAGCGAGTTGCCCCAACCGAAGATCGTAGTGGGTAGTCGTTGCCGAGGGAGCCCCCAAGTCACTGGAGCCAAAGCAGCAGCGGGTCGCCACAGTCGAAGACCGTATCGGCGGGTCGTCGGAGTCGAAAACTCAGCGGGCTACCGCAACCGAAGACCATAGTGGGTCGCCGGAGCCGAGGGAACCCCGAGTCGCCGAAGCAGAAGGCCGCAGAGGGATGCATGGCAGGCGCAACCCCTAGGTGTAACCGATGTAGCGGACGGAGTCGATGTCGAAGGAGTCGCGTAATGGATGGAGTCGAAGCGGCAGCGGGTTACACGGCGGACGTAGTCGACGTGGCGTATCAGAGTCGCGTGGTGATAACGAGTTTCCGTATGAAGACTGTAACGGGCCACAACAGTCGAAGACTGTATCGGGTCACCTCACCCGAAGACCGCAACTGAAGACCGCAGCGAGTCGCGTGATGGAGTCGAAGACTCAGTAGATGGGCGGAGTCGAAGATCGTAGTGAGTCACCGTAGCCGAAGGCGGTAACGGGCCTCGCGGCGGAGTCGACGGACCCTCCGAGTGTAGAGTCGGTGTAGTTGATGGAGTCGACACAACCGGCGGGTCATGGAAATCGATGCGACCGGTTGGTCGGACGGAGTCGAAGCGGCGGACCGAAGTTGCGCGGTGCTTAGTGGGATGTAGTCGACGCGGCAGACTGTTTGTCTCCACGGCTTCGAAATTTGCCCGTATTAATTCTTCTTTAATCGCCTGATATGATCCGAAATTCTTTTAGTTGTCTCATACGAAAGATGCGAATTTCCTTTGCTTTTTTTTTCTTTCAGCTGATCTCATCAAAATATTTTTTCTTTTCTTCCCAAAATATCGCCAAGTAGGAGCCAGTTGCATGGTCATCACTCTGATCACTCGTTCCTTTCTAAATATTGATGTCGTGACATCAAGTCCTTGCTTGATGCGATCGTGAGTTGCCTGGTCAAATCGGATGCTTATTCCTTTTCTCCTTCACGTGGAGTCCTTGCTCCATCTTGGAAACCCAACATATGGTATGGACCAGAGTGGTACGTGTGCAAAAAACAAACATCCTGACGGTTGCCGCACGGCTCCGATCTAGTCGAGAACTTTCTTCTTCTGCTGTTGCTGCTGTCACATAAAATAACCACGGCTTGTGTTGATCTGCTACCTGCGCCAAAGCTGAGTTATGAAGGTAGGTCGACTTGTCAGCGACTGCTGTTAGACGATGATATTCACAGAACGCTTCCGGAAAATCAGGATCTTGGAGATTCCATTAGCCGCGAGCAAGGGCGACGCTGATGTCAAACCCGGCGATCGTGGATAGAACTTTCTCGTCGTATTAGTTGAGCTTGATGTAGATGTTGACGGTGAGGAATTCAATCCACACGATCATGCATGGGAGCCGAAATAGATATATTCAACGATAACCGATGAATCGTAGATTGCCAGTGATGGGGCCGTCGAGATCGCAACATCAGCGCTCCCAGTTCCCACAGACGGCGCCAATTGACGAGGGTTTAACTCATCAATGCCCATTGTTATGGACTTAGGTTCGAGGAATTGAGGAGCGCTAAAAATCTCGGTACGGCTAGCAAACAAACACACAGGGATGCAAGGTTTACTCAGGTTCAGGCCTCGTAGAGGACCCTACTCCTGCTTGTCTGCTCTTGCTTGATGAAGGATCCGAAGGATTACAATGTCGCCGAGGGCGGTGTCGCGCAGATTAGATCTGGCGTATGGGAGATCGTAGATCTGTCTATTGTCTATTGCGGTGTCTAGATCTATTTTCTATTGTGGGAGTCGCGATTGAGAGGTCTTAGGTCATAGCGTGTTGGGGGAGAGGATACCTACTCGTTGGACCCTCCTAGCCTTTATATATAGGGAGGCTAGGTCTCAAGTACCAATACGAGTTGGTTTACAAGTCAGAGTTCGTATCTAGTCTAGTCTTGTACTTTCCTTGTCTTGTTATACCAGGAGTCTGTGTCCTTGTAGGCTTCGTATCACTCGAACTGTCATAGGCGTCATGAACCTTGGCAATTCGTCGAGTGGGCCTTCCGTCGGGCCGCACCAGGTAGGTTGTAGTCGAGTGCCTATTGGGCATACCCATGTCACATGGTCTTCGAAAAGACATGTTACAGTTTCCAGGCCATCGGCGGAAGAAGAATACCGGGCGGAAGAAGAATACCTGATAGAAACAACAAGTCCTCCAACGGAGTCGAGAGGAAAATATCTACATCCATAAGAAAGAAGACCCGAGTCAAGTGCCTCCTCGGATGAAGATGATCTTCGAGCCTATACTCAACTACAAGCAACCTACCATGGCCTCGGGGGCTACTCCTATCAGGAGAGCTGGTCGCACACCCGATGAAAATGCCAACATCAGATGAAAATCATGACAACTTCATCCATTGCATCAGCCAAGCAAGACAGACGGGAAAATCTTCGAGTTCTCAGACCGCGGCCACCATGATAACATGTCTAAATGGGTGTATGACACGAAGATAAGACTGGGGGATCCGTCCTACGGGCCTGGTAATCGCACACGTTGTGCTCTGCTAGAAATTTTACATATCTACGATATGATGGAAAATCATGACGGACGCGTTGGGTACTCAAACACAAAACTGGAATTCATATTCGATAAGACCTCTGCAGCCCGAACTAAATTACGCCAGCATATACCAGGTTTGATTCTGGGCACTTGAGCTTGAGAAAGTTTAAGATGTTTTTTCCCAAGAGTAATTAACTAGTTCCTGATCCGTTCGATGCACCTGAGTCGTTATACCAAAATCCCCATGACAAAATTCTTATCGAACCTACAGTTCACTTACTTAAAAGAAATCTTTGAATTCGCTTCATGCGTATATTGAAGAAGACTTGGAGACTCAACCCGAATCTATGATTCGAGTGGAGCCTCGGGGGCTACTAACGTGTGCATGATCCTTCGGGTGCCCACTGTTGTCATATACGGTATGGCCCAATGAAAGGCTCACATGAAGATAGACCAAGATCCGTGAAGCCCTGACGATTCGATGGATACGAAGTCTATAAGGACACTGACTCCACGCGCACAAGACAAGGAAAATCCAAGATTAAACTCTACACAAATACCAACTTATAATCTACTCGGATTGGTACCTAAGACCTAACCTCCCCATACATAAAGGCTACGAGGGGCCAACGAGGAGGACATGACACAATGGATCTACACCTAAACCTTCAATTCACACCCATCCACTGTAAGCCGCTCTCTCTCCGTTTTGAAATATATTATGTTTTAGGTTTGTGAAGCTAATGTATCTAGACACCTTTTAGTGTGTAGGTTCAAGTGAATCTACACAGTAAAAGGTGTCTAGATACATCTGCTTTATAAATCTAAAACATCTTATATCTCTAAATAGAGGGAGTAGATCGCGTCTGGCACCCGGCGATTTTGTACTCTCCATCAATAAAATTGGATAAGCAGGAAGTAGGATTTCTGCTACCAGGGTCTGAACCTGGGTAAATCTCGCCTCCCTTGTTTGTCTAATAAGCCGACGAAATCCGCAGCCCACCTCTTTTCCCTAAAACCCAAGTCTATGACAGTGGCCATTGCTGAGCTTACCCCTTGTCAAGTAGTATTTTTGACAGGTTTGATGCATTATGAATGACAAACTTCAGTTCAAGATTTAGCGGCCTGAGTATGCAGATCTGGAAGTGCATAGTACTATTGAAAATATTTATATTATAACTATATATGTTAACTTAGAACTGTCTAGAATTAAGTGTTTCGATTTATCCGTGAATTTTCATTGATCTATTTGTCATAGATGATGATTGTTGCATTGACCGTGAACATCATGCAAAGTAATCTGTATTTCGATTTGAAGTATCCCTTCTTGCTATTGAAATATTCAAATTTTGCACAATACACTTCTGTTTTGCAGATGTTTAAGATGTGAGATTTCTATGTTGACCCGTCTTCCAATATATCCACGACACAAGTTATGCATATATTTCTCTTCGTCTCTGCACCTTACCATTTGTTCTTTATCAGATGAACTAGATAGACTGGTTCAGTTTTGGTGATTGGCTGAAATTAAATTATAGATAATAATATGCCGATTGGCTCGAGAGTAGTTTTCTTAAATTCCAGTGAGGACTGCAACTCGTTCAAGGCTACTTTTTCCCCTTTGGAAATGGACCCGTTAGCAGCAATTTTCTTGTTTCCTTTAGTTGTCGGACTGGTTGGGACAGAACAAACCCAACATTCTTGTGGACTTTCCGTGTACAAAACAGATGTGCTCCAAGAACTTAATATGCACATTTATCTCCACCTAGTTGACAAGCCATTTCTCTTTTTTCCATCTGTTTGTAATTGTTTTATTGAACTATTGGCAGATATCCTCTTGTTTACAAGAGCTACATGATGTAGAAGTTGAAGCATGAAGTTCATGAGTATTAAAGAGTAGCTAGTGTAGATTCTAACTTGAATATTGTACAGGCTGCAGGCCGAAGAGCTATAGATTGAATTTTTATTTGCTGAGAGTATCTAGTATCAAAGATTTGATGGATAAAGTAGTTGTGATGTCAATTTGAATGTGGAATATTGTAATAAACTAATTTTAGCTTTTGTTTGATTATTATCATGTGTTTTCTCTCCTTTATGAATGTCATTTATACAATTCGAACACACTCTCCACAAAAGCATGAAAACTTGGAAATTGGGACCCACTAGGACCTGTTAATGGGGACCCACTATCCAGAAAGGATCTGACAATTGGGCCCCATCTAACAAAAAAGCTGGAAAAGAAAATAAATGGACTTTATAAAGGCTAAGGCCCGGAAAATAAAAATTCTAGGTCCTAGAATAAAAAGGCCGAATGCTAGGCCTGGCCATGTAGCCGACCAGAATTAATTGAAAAAATGATCGAATTGTTGGGCTTAGCCCTTATAAGAGACCGAAGTGGACCAGATTGATTTTGCACTACGACGATTTCGTTAAATCACAGTTTTCAGCTATGTTGGATCATCAACCTGGTCGGGCCAGTTCGACTGTGACGATAATGAATCGTCATAACGGTTATGATGATCCAATATTATCAAAGACGTTATGATGATTTTACAAAAATCGTCATTATAGTTTATTATTGATGGCCAGCTTTTGATGGTCTCATTTTTGTCATAGATGAACAACTGTGACGATTCAGTGATGAAAATCAGGAGTCACATGTGAGCTGACTTCTTATAGTGTAGCCTGTCATGGCTCAGGAATTTCGGGTCAGGTTGTCGGGCTAGGCTACCCATATCCAGGTTTATCACTCACTCATCTATGGTGTGGGCATAGCTATAAAGGATTGGGATTCTTCTTCCACATAAAATTGTTTACCTCTCGTTCATGACATGAAGAACAATCCCGCCTTGTCGTCATTTTGGGCTAGTGTTGTTTTTCCCCCATCTTCATATATGACGCATTTGGCTGCTTGCATGAGGTTGCCTGCTATGCCAAGCAAAGCCAATCTCACGTGGAACAAGCCCTGTGATGAGTTATCACTTGTACCTGGTACATGGTACCATCTGGTAGCTAGCGCACAAGAAACTAGCTGTTCCACGCATGTCCGCGACGGTGACTCGGGTTAATGTTCCTGCCCAGCGGCCTAGACGGCCGGACACCCAAATGCTGTGGCGCTGACAGTCAAACCGCGCGCGTACATGTCTATGTCTAGATGAAACTTACGTGATATACTTTTCACACGCGCACACGTACGTATACGCGGGTTGGCATTTGTCTCCTACGTAAACTTTCCACCATACACATACACACATCACTCACTAAACTTGATGGACACGTGGCTTGCAAAATGACAAGAAGAATTCCTTAGAACTACTATTCTTGTTTGCAGGGAATTCCTAAGAACTATTATAATATACTCCATCCGTCTTAAAGTATAAGCCGCCTAAGAATTAGTCAATAGTCATGTCTTATTAACATTGACCAAATATTTAGGAAAAATTATCTACACTTTAATTATTAAATGGACATATTAGTAAAATATACCTTATGGTGAATCTATTGATATTGATTCATTATCGTAAATTTTCAAATTTTTGGGTATAAACTTAGTCAAATTTAGAAAATGTTTATTTTTGACTAATCATTAACCTACATATCTAGCTAAATCATGCACACAAATGCAATTTACTGCATGGAGATTATTACAAGAACTAGTCCGGGTGGATGTAAACTGACTCAACTTTGTCTAAATACGGTAAATGCATGCGTAAAGTTCAGTCAAATTTAGGACAAAAGGAATAGTAGCTACGATAAAGAAAGTGACAACAAATGCTTATGACTACGAAAAGCCACTATGTTATATCTTATATTTTTAATAATTAGAGACTCCCTAGAGGTTTCCACGTTAATCCCAGAAATCAACGTATAGGATCTGCCAGGGCAGGTGCCGAACTAACACCAAGATAACTAACTCATGAATCGACCCTCGAACGGTTGGAATCTCTCTTTAAGCCGGCAATCAAGACATGTGTTAGTCACGGTGCAACTATCTCATTGCTACAGTTTTTTCAAAAATTCCACCGATCTATTAATAATCATCAACAGTAGATTACCTTGTAATTAAGGGCTAGACGGTGCACCACTAAACATTATTTTAACCGAGCTATGCCATCGCTATATGAAGCACCGTCGGGTGCCTTCTAGGGGCAGACCGAGCTCGATCGGCATAGTCACAAACACATGCTCATCTGAGCCGCCCTTCTTCAATCGTTTGTCAAACAGTACAATATATCCAATTAGGAGTAGTGTGTTACCTCATCGAGAGCCCAAACCCTGGTAAATTGTTGTGCGATCACATTCCTGGATTCTCCATGGAGTCTCAACGATGTATAATGTTTTGAAAATACCACGACAATATTCAAGGCCAAACCAAATAGTGACATTGGCTCATTAAAGGTTTTAGATGGTTTAAAGATTGGGCTTACCTGCCTATGGGAAGGGGTTTCCTAACACCGAATGGAACCAGGGGTAGTGGCCCATGCTGTGCTAGAAAAACAATATACAGTATTTTTTTAACGTGACTATTTTGAGTATACTCCTCATGTATATATCCATCTATATACTTAACACCATAATTTTTGGAAACATAGAAGCGTGAGGTTTCGAAATTTTCAAAAATCCGAAAGTGAAGGTAGCACTGGTGGCCATGTGCACCAAATCCCTTCTATTCCTTCCAGTTCCACCCCATAATATAAGATGCTATTGCAGTGAATATATAAGTATATTGATTGTAATAACATATTTTTTCATCCGAAAAAAGATGTCACGGATTTTTCTAAACTTATAAGTATCTATACATTAAAACACATCATATGATATATATAAATTTAGACAAGTCTGGGATATCCTTCTCCTAGAATGGACGGAGTACATGAAAATTTGAAGCGTCGTGGCCGGCGCCGTAAGTAACCAGTATACTTGACTTGAGGATGGTCGGAGGTCTTGGCTGGAGAGTTACGCATGTTGTATGGTATAGCGGCAACATGCTCCGTTCAGACGGAGCAGGCTGGCCTGTCGCCGTAGGCAGTCAGAGTTGCTAACAGTGCCAAGTCAGTCTTCTTTTGGCATACGTACACTGATGAGCTTATCACCTGTACCATCTGCTAGCTAGTGTACAAGAAACTACTAGTTGTTCCACGCATGTCCGTTGTCCGCGTGGGTTAATATTCATGTCCCCTAGACGGACGCCCAAATGTTGTGAAAGCTGACAGTCAAACCGCGCGCGTACATGTCGATGTCTAGATGAAATTACATCATACTTTTCACATGTGCACATGTATATATAGGCGGGTTGTCATTCGACGATCTCCTACATACGTAAACTGACCACCATACATGCACACATCGTACGTACATACACGCACTAATTAAACTTGATGGCCACGTTGCTTGTAGAATGACGACAAGAATTCTATGGAATTCCTTATAACTAACATAATATACTCCCTTCCCTCAAAAACTATAATATACTCCCTCCTTCTTAAAATAGATGTCACAATTCTTACTAAATTTGGATGTATCCAGTAATAAAATAGTATTTAGATACATCCGAATTTAAACAAAATTTTGACATCTGATTTTAGACGGAGGGAATACTTCAAATCTAAATGTATTTAGACACTATTTAGTACTAAATACATCTAAATTTAGAAAAATCTAAGACATCTATTTTAAAACAGAGGGGTATCTTTTAACCTGCACATCTAGCTAGATCATGCAGACAAATGCAATTTACTGCATGCACATTATTACAACAACTAGTCAACGTGCACGGAACCAACTACATACTCCCTCAGTGAAAAATAAATTTACTCAGCTTTGTTTAAATAAGATTGACATAGGTATGCCCAACGGAACATACGGTTATAGCCTATCTAGCTCGGCCCAGCGGAAGGTCCACTTGACGACCTGCAAAGGTCCACGAAGCATATAAGAAATTACGGGTGATACGAAGCCAACAAGGGCACAGACTTAAAGCGCGCAAGACAAGAAAAACTTAAGATTAAAGTTTGAATCCAACTTGTAGCATACTCGTATTGGTACCTGAGACCTATAAGGGTCCAACGAGGAGCACCTCCCACAATAGCAATAGATCTTGCATCCAGTCTCATGCTCATACACCGCCAGACTTAATCTGCGCAAGCCTAGCCATCTCGGCGCCATTGTAACCTTCAGTTTCTCCGGCACTCAAGAACAGACAAGCAGGAGTAGTGTTTTCCCTCTGGGAGCCTGGACCTGGGTAAACCCCATGTCCCTGCGTGCTTGTTTGTTAGCCGACGAAGTCTCCAACGGGCCGCTCTTCTTCAAAACCCAAGTCCATAAACTATGTGCATTGACGTGATCATCCCACGTTAATTGGTGCCGTCCGTGTGCTGATGTAGCGACTTTGGCGGTTTCATCGCCGACGATCTATAATTCGTCGGTTCTGAGGAGTAGATCTGTTTCAACGCTTCAACTTCATCACCATCGATAAACTCGACGTCAACTGACTCATCTGAGCTAGCGTCTTCAATTTCGTCATCGAGTGCGCAGACGAACTGTGGCGTCTTCATTGATGTACAAGATCAGATTCATACTGTGACGACTTCGGCCGACGCCTTGACTCTACGCTCGGGAGTTGCGTCGACACATCCGCTACATCGACTCCAACCTCAGCGACCCACCGGTCGCATCGGCTCCTGCGACCATGACCCGCTAGTCGCATAGGCTCCAACGACCTGTTATAGTCTTCGATTGCGGTGACCTACTACCGCCATAGGCTCCAGCGACCCGCTTCAGCCTTCAACTGCGGTGACCCGTCGTGGTCTTTGACTGTTGCTACAGTCTTTGGATGCGACAACTCGCTACTGCCATCGGCTCCGGCAATCCGACTTCATCCGCCACGCGACTCCAGTTCACCGCGTCGACTACGTCTACCACGTGACCCTCTGCCGCGTTAACTACATGTCCACTGCTCAACTCTCGACCTCCATATTGACTACTCGTCTAACGTCGGTCCCGTGACCGCCGCGTCGACTACCAATAAAGCTAAGTTTTCCTCTACTTAGAGATAATTATTTTTTAACTCGCACTCGACATACTCGGGGGTTGCGTCATATTCGAGTAACCTAATGTGTCGTCGACTTCATACAATTAAGCATTTCATACGCGATAGCCTGGGTAGCTGATTCTGCCTGATCATTGAATCCTTGAACTCTGAGTACCTCGGTAAGGTACTGAGACTAAGGATCATTAGCCTAACAAAAAGGCCTAGTATACGGTGCAAAAATGTCGACTCAATTGGCACTAGAATTATACTTCACAAACCGATAGGCAAATATATTTTATAAGATACAAGTACTTCACAATTCTTTGTATTTTCTGCCGCTTACAAGGACGTCGACTGCATCGAGCTATTTTATCAGGTCCTCCAACGGAGTCGACCAATGTCAGTCGCGTCAATAGATGCCAAGAGCTAAGTCGACATTTTCCTCGGATGACCACGCTAGTTATCGACAGAAGTGACGTTGTCCGCGCACCTGACAGAAGCAACTGTGTTGACTTCGACTGCAGCGTCGAGTCCTTCCAGCTAAACACCGCACGACTCCCTGATACAAGACCTGAGTTTCTGCCCGAGTCCACGACTCGGCCAGACACTCGGGGGTTGCTCCAAACACGGACCGCTGGTCACGCATTCGACAAAGTGCGGATGCCAACGAGATCCGTGGAGTTCATCCAGAGCAATTTCAAATCACTTGCTTCAAGAAATCCACGACTACAAGTCTCTGCCCGAGTCTACCACTTGAACAGACACTTGGAGGCTACTTCCATAGGGAGCACTGATCCCATATCCGAAACTAAAGGGAAGCACCTGCATCGATTACATCCCTGGAGCCATCTGAAGAACTTCCGGATCAATATGGAAGTAAATCGTCGACTGACAATGCTGGTTAAACCTATGAGGTCCATTGTGTCGATTGCGTCCATAATGTCGTCTGACGCCTGAGCAACCTATGACTATAAGTATCTGCTCGAGTCTACAACTCAAATAGACACTCGGGGCTACTCCCATAGGGAGCGTTTCGTGCACCCTATAGAAAAAAAGAATCTATAGCACTTATCCATTATATCGACTACGTCCACAAGGCCGAATCCTTACTTACGACAGTCGAACACTTCGCCCACTATACACCCTTGTCAAGTTTAGAGACGACGTCTCTCTGGCCACCCGAATTACCTCCGTGATGATAAACATTCCGATAATGCTGCTACATTGCAAAAATAAGACGTACAAATCTAATCTGCCTGACAACCGCATCCGATACGCTCTACCAGATAAATACCATGCCTGTAAACATGATGAAAATCTCGACGGACGCATTGGGTACATACTTATCGAACTAGAATTTGACTCAGTAAGGCCTCCACGGCATGAGTCGAATTACAGCAGCTTATGTTGGAGATATGCCCTAGAGGTAATAATAAATGTAGTTATTATTATATATCTTTGTGTTTATGATAAATGTTTACATTCATGCTATAATAGTATTAACAAAGAAACCATTAATACTTGTGTGATTTGTAAACTTAATTTGAAGTCCCTAGTATGGCCTCTATACTTCACTAGCTTGTTGGTTGATTGATGATGTGGTTTCTTTGTCATGAACATTGAGATGTTATCAACAACAAGATCATATCGTTAGGAGAATGATATGGTGGACATACTCCTATAGACAAGCGTAGCATAAAGATCAAGTCATTTCAATAGTTCAATTGCTATATGCTTTCTGATACATAGTAACCTAATTCCTTCGACCATGAGATCATGCATATTGCCTTTACTGGATGGATGCTTTGATGTCATCAAACACCACACCGTAATGTGAGGTGGCTATAAAAGTGGCATTGGGTGTTCGGAAAGTATTGGTTGAAACACATGGATCAAGAGTGGATTTGTCCATCCACATGACGGATAGATATTCTCAGGCCTCTCGGTGAAATGTCATCCAATTAGCTTGCAAGCATGTGACTTGGTCACAAGGGATCACATATCACGGAACGAGAAAAGAGTACTTATCAAGAACGAGGTTGAACTAGGTATGCAGAGATACACGATCATAACCTCGGATAAGTAACATCGTGAGACAAAGGGAAATTGGTATCGTATGTAAGTGGTTCATTCGATCGCAAAGTAATCGAGAAATATGTGGGAGCCATATGAATTTCAGATTCCTCTATTGGTTATTGTTCGAGAAGTGTCTCGATCATGTCCGCATAATTCACGAACCGTAGGGAGACACACTTAAGGATTCGACGTTGTTTGAGTAGTTATGGTATTATGAGAAAGAGACCGAATGTTGTTCGGAGTCTCGGATGGGATCCGGGATATCACGAGGTGATCCGGAATGGTCCGGAGAATAAGATTCATATAAGGAAAGTCCCATTTCGGAGTTGGGGAATGGTTCCGGTGTTTTCATCGGGAACATTCTAGAAGGTCCCGGAATGTCCGGCACTCCGGGGGGGAAGGGGTACATGAATGTGTCATTGCAAGATGGAATGATTGCATCATGTACTAAGTGTTCTCGCTGTCCAAAATAAAGGGTTTATTTAATTCCTAAATTGAAAAGTCAAACGGCTAGTTTGAAAGTCAAACTGCCAATTTTGGAAAGTGGGAAAAGAGGAGGAGGAGGAGGCCGAGTTGGAGGAATTCTCCCTTGGCCGGCGCACCTCCCTAGGCCGAGTTGGGGAGGAACTCCTCCCCATGGCGCAGCCAGCCCTCCCACCTATATAAGGAGGGGCAGGGCTCCCCTCCTAGAACACACAAGTTCCTATCCTCTAAACTAGAAACTAGACCTAGACCCCGGTTTAGAGCTATTTCGGTTTAGAGCCTTCTAATTGGTTTAGAGCCTTCTAATTGGTGTGTCTAATTACTAGACCACTAATAGCCTCTCATAAGCTCCACCATACTACCGGCTTAAGGCGAAGCTCAAGGGATCTCCCTCTACCTCCTGCACCACGCCACAGTCTTTGCCTAATCGCGAGGAGAGTGTTACAACCTCCGCCTGGAACAAGGGAGAGGAAGGTCTTCCGAAAGCACCGAACGCAGTGACCGATCAATGGAGCGCCAAGGGAACGCTGCCGGAAGGATCGCCTACGCGATCTTGAGATCGGAAAGAGTATTTACATCACCCACAGAATCTGCTCGTTAAACACTTTGGAATCTTCGAGGGTGAGTTATTCCATCGACTGCTGCTGCAATCTAGTAGATAGATCTTGGCTTGTTTGTTTGTATGCGATAGAAAATTTTGTTTTCCATGCTACGAACCCCCACAAAGGGTATCGAGCCGTGTCTATATGTAGATCTCACAGACGAGTAGAACACAATGGTCATTGTGGGCATTGATGCTTTTATTGTAGATTGCTTTTGTGTACTTTGCATCTTGCGGTATGTTGGGATGAAGCGGCTAACCTTACATGACATCGCTCATGAGACTTGCTCCACGCTAACATGCAACTTGTATTGCATAAGTGGCTTTGCGGGTGCCTGTTTCTCCTAGCATAGTAAAGATCCAATTTACAACGGGTGATCAACAATGCTAGTATCAATGTTGTGGTTCTTGTTCGTAAGTTAGAACGACACTTATTGAAAGCCCCAAACCACGTAAAATATGCAAAGAAAGTAGAGGCGTCTAACTTTGTTTTGCAGGGTGTGCAAATGATGTGATATGGCCATGATTGTGATTATATTTGATGTATGCAATGTTCCTTATTGTAAGTTGGCAACCGCGGGAGCCATATGGTTGTCTTTAAATTCATTAAGACCTCGTGTCTATTCAAAATAGTTGTAATAGTTGAAGCTGGTGGACGACAACCATGAAGAAGCATCATTGACCTTGATGCTGTGCCGGTGATGATGGAGATCATGTTCGTGCTTGAAGATGGAGATCGGAAGCACAAAGAAGAAAGGCCATATCATATCACATATTATGAATTGCATGTGATGTTAATCCTTTATGCATCTTGTATTGCTTAGTAGACGACGGTAGCATTATAAGATGATCCCTCATGCACATAAATTTCAAGTTCTAAAAGTGTTCACCCTTAGTATGCACCGCTACAAAACTTGTCGCTCAAGCACCACGTGATGATCGGGTGTCTTTGATTCCGCTGGTGACTACAACGTAAGCAAGCCAGATTTGCTTATGCGGAAGCTAAGGTTTGATCTTGACGAGCCTAGCATGTACGCATGGCCTCGTGAACACGGATCGCCGAAAGGTAAAGCATGAATCATATAGTAGATATGATGAACATGATGATTGTTCGCCATTGAAACTATATCAATTCTCGTGATGATCGGTGTTGATGTAGTGGATTTGGTCTGTGATCACTAAAACAATGTGAGGGATGTTGTTTTGAGTGGGAGTTCACCTAGTTTAATTTCATTAATTAATTTGAACTCAATTTGTCATAAACTTAGTCTAAACTATTGCAAATATGTTGTAGATCAATGGCAGCCCCTACCATCAATTTTAATGCGTTCCTAGAGAAAGAAAAGTTGAAAAACAATGGAAGCAACTTCGTGGATTGGTTCCGCAATTTGAGGATTGTCCTCACAGCTGGTAATTTGACCTATGTGCTGGATGCACCGCTGGGTGACCCACCTGCAGCTGATGCTACCGATGAAGTAAAGAATGTTTACCTCGCTTGGAAGACTCAGTACTCCATCGTTCAGTGTGCTATCTTGTATGGTTTAGAATCGGAGCTTCAGAAAAGGTTTGAAGAGTCAGATCCATATGATATTGTCGAGGATCTCAAATTAATTTTTGAGACTCATGCGGCAATTGAAAGTTATGAAGCTTCTGAAAAGTTCTTTAACTGCAAGATGGAAGAGGGTAGCTCCGTCAGTGAGCATGTGCTTAAGATGTCTGGGCACGCAAATAAACTTCAAAGTTTGGGTATAGTGATTCCTAATACTTTGGGGGTTTATCGCATCCTCCAATCACTACCACCAAGTTACAAGAACTTTGTGATGAACTACAACATGCGTAATACATGAACAAAGAGTTACCGTAACTATTTGCTATGTTGAAATCTGCGTAAGTGGAGATCAAGAAAGAGCACCAAGTGTTGATGGTCAATAAGACCACCAAATTCAAGAAAGGCAAGTCTAAGGTAAGGGACACTTCAAGAAGGGTGGTAAGAAAGTTACCATACCGACGAAGAAAACCAAGGCTGGACCCAAGCCTGACATCGAAAGTGCTTTTACTGCAAGGGAGAAGGTCACTGGAAGCGGAATTGCTCAAAGTACTTGGCGGATTTGAAGAACGGCAACATCAAGAAGAAAGGTATATCTGATATACATGTTATTGATGTGTATCTCACTAGTATTCGTAGTAGTGCCTGGGTATTTGATACTGGTTCGGTTGCTCATATTTGTAACTCGAAACAGGAGCTGCAGAATAAACGGAAGCTAGTGAAGAACGAGGTGACGATGCGCGTAGGAAACGGATCAAAGGTTGATGTGATCGCGGTCGGCACACTACCTCTTCATCTACCATCGGGATTAGTTTTATACTTAAATAATTGTTATTTGGTGCCTGCTAAGCATGAACATTATATCGTGATCTTGTTTATTAAGTAGACGGTTACTTGTTTAAATCCGAGAATAATGGTTGTTCAATTTATATGAGTAATATGTTTTATGCACATGCACCTTTGATAGATGGTCTATTCATATTGAATCTCGATAGTGGAAATACACATATCAACAACATTGAAGCTAAACAATTGAAATCAAGCGATAATTCGACCTATATGTGGCACTGTCGTCTTGGTCACATTGAGTGAAGCGATGAAGAAACTCCATTCGATGGACTTCTTGAATCACTTGATTTTGAATCACTTGAAAGATGCGAAGCATGTCCGATGGGTAAAATGACTAAGACTCCATTTTCTCAGGTATGATGGAGCGAGCTACGCACTTATTGGAAATCATACATACCGATGTGTGTGGTCCAATGAGTGTAGCATCGCCAGTGATGGTTATCGTTATGTTCTTACCTTCACGGATGACTTGAGTAGATATGGGTATATCTATTTCATGAAACATAAGTCCGAAACTTTCGAGAAGTTTAAGGAGTTTCAAAGTGAGGTAGAGAATCAACGTAACAAGAAGATTAAATTTCTACGATCTGATCGTGGAGGTGAATATCTAAGTTACGAGTTTGGCGAGCATTTGAAGAAAAGTGGAATACTTTCAGCTTGACACCGCCGAACACCACAAACAGAATGGTGTGTCCGAACGTCAGAATCGAACTCTCTTAGATATGGTTCGTTCTATGATGTCACTTACAGATTTGCCACTATCATTTTGGGGTTATGCATTAGAAACAATGCATTCACTTTAAATAGGGCACCGCCTAAATCCGCTGAAACGACACCGTATGAATTATGGTTTGGGAAGAAACCTAAATTGTCGCCTTAAAGTTTGGGGATGCAAAGCCTATGTAAAGAAGTTACAGCCGGACAAGCTTGAACCCAAAGCGGAAAAATGCGTCTTCATAGGATACCCAAGGAAACTGTTGGGTATACCTTCTATCATAGATCCAAGGCAAAATCTTCGCTTAAGAATGGATCCTTTCTAGAGAAGGAATTTCTCTCGAAAGAAGTGACTGAAGGAAAGTAGAACTCGACGAGGTTGTCGAACCTTCTCTCGAATTATGAGTAGCGCAGACCGAAGAAGTTCCTGGTGCCTGCACCAATAAGAGAGGAAGCTAATGATGGTGATCATGAAACTTCGTTGAAGTTACTACAGAGCCTCGAGGTCAACGAGAACTCGTACCACCTGCATTGGTATGATTCCGTTATGAATGTGATGTTGGTGGACCACACCGATGACCCCGAGACTTATGAGGAAGCGATGATGAGCCCAGATTCCAATCCATGGCAAGAAGCCATGAAATCCGAGATTGGATCCATGTACGAAAACCAAGTATGGACTTTGGTGGACTTACGGATGGCGGAAGGGTCGAGAACAAATGGATTTTCAAGAAGAAAACAGATGCTGATGGTAATGTTATCGTTTATAAAGCTCGACTTGTCGCAAAAGGGTTTCACAAATTCAAGGAGTTGACTACGATGAGACTTTCTCACCGTAGCGGCTAAAGTCTGGAGGATTATGTTAGCAATCGCTGCATATTATGATTATGAGATATGGCGATGGATGTCAAAACAGCATTCCTCAATGGAGACATTGATGAAGAGTTGTATATGATGCAACCCAAAGGTTTTGTCGATCCTAAAGATGCTAACAAGGTATGCAAGCTTCAACGGTCCATCTATGGATTGAAGCAAGCATCCCGGTTGGAATCAACGCTTTGATAAGGTAATCAAAGTTTTGGTTTTATACAAACTTATGGAGAAGCTTGTATTTACAAGAAAGTGAGTGGAGCTCAGTAGCATTCTTAATACTGTATGTGGATGACATATTGTTGATTGGGAATGATGTAGACCTTCTTAATAGTGTCAAGGAATATTTGAATAATAGTTTTTCAATGAAGGATCTTGGCGAAGCAACTTACATATTAGGCATAAAGATTTATAGAGATAGATCGAAACGCCAAATATCATTGTCACAAAGTACATATTTGGACAAAGTTCTAAAGAGGTTTGGAATGGAAGATAGCAAGAAAGGGTTCTTGCCCATGTTGCCCAATACGACCTTGAGTAAAACTCAAAGTCCGACATCGGCAGAAGATAGAGAAAAGATGAGTAAGACTCACTATGCCTCAGCCATAGGATCTCTAATGTATGCCATGCTATGTACTAGACACGACATCGCATATCTTTGTTAGTCTAACTAGCAGATATCAAAGTGATCCGAGTGGATCATTGGACAAGTCAAAACATCCTTAAGTACTTGAGAAGAACTAAGGATATGGTTCTTTCTTATGGAGGTGATGAACAGCTCGTTGTTAATGGTTACACCGATGCTAGTTGGAACACGATCCGGATGATTCTAAATCACAATCTTGATAATTATTTATTTTTAATGGTGCAGCAGTTAGCTGGAGGAGTGCAAAGCAAAGCGTTGTGGCGAGATCTTCAACTGAATCGGAATACATGGCTGCTTCGGAGGCTTCACAAGAAGCGATATGGATGAAAGAGTTCATTGCAGAGCTGGGTGTGGTTCCTAGTGCGCTGGACCCAATGTCTATCTACTGTGATAACATGGGCGCCATAGCCAATGCGCAAGAACCAAGGTCACACAAGAAGCTGAAGCATATCAAGCTGCGTTTCCACGCTATTCAAGAACATATCCAGGATGGGGATATAAAGATTTGCAAAGTACACACAGATCTGAATGTGGCGGATCCGTTGACTAAACCTCTCCCGAGGGCAAAACATGACCAACACCAAACTGCCATGGGTGTTCGGTATATTACCATGTAATCTAGATTAGATGACTCTAGTGCAAGTGGGAGACTGTTGGAGATATGCCCTAGAGGTAATAATAAATGTAGTTATTATTATATATCTTTGTGTTTATGATAAATGTTTACATTCATGCTATAATAGTATTAACAAAGAAACCATTAATACTTGTGTGATTTGTAAACTTAATTTGAAGTCCCTAGTATGGCCTCTATACTTCACTAGCTTGTTGGTTGATTGATGATGTGGTTTCTTTGTCATGAACATTGAGATGTTATCAACAACAAGATCATATCGTTAGGAGAATGATATGGTGGACATACTCCTATAGACAAGCGTAGCATAAAGATCAAGTCATTTCAATAGTTCAATTGCTATATGCTTTCTGATACATAGTAACCTAATTCCTTCGACCATGAGATCATGCATATTGCCTTTACTGGATGGATGCTTTGATGTCATCAAACACCACACCGTAATGTGGTGGATATACATGTGTCATTGGGTGTTCGGATAGTATTGGTTGAAACACATGGATCAAGAGTGGGATTTGTCCATCCACATGACGGATAGATATTCTCTGGGCCCTCTCGGTGAAATGTCATCCAATTAGCTTGCAAGCATGTGACTTGGTCACAAGGGATCACATATCACGGAACGAGAAAAGAGTACTTATCGAACGAGGTTGAACTAGGTATGCAGAGATACCGACGATCATAACCTCGGATAAGTAACATATCGTGAGACAAAGGGAAATTGGTATCGTATGTAAGTGGTTCATTCGATCGCAAAGTAATCGTAGAAATATGTGGGAGCCATATGAATTTCCAGATTCCTCTATTGGTTATTGTTCGGAGAAGTGTCTCGATCATGTCCGCATAATTCACGAACCGTAGGGAGACACACTTAAGGATTCGACGTTGTTTGAGTAGTTATGGTATTATGAGAAAGAGACCGAATGTTGTTCGGAGTCTCGGATGGGATCCGGGATATCACGAGGTGATCCGGAATGGTCCGGAGAATAAGATTCATATAAGGAAAGTCCCATTTCGGAGTTGGGGAATGGTTCCGGTGTTTTCATCGGGAACATTCTAGAAGGTCCCGGAATGTCCGGCACTCCGGGGGGGAAGGGGTACATGAATGTGTCATTGCAAGATGGAATGATTGCATCATGTACTAAGTGTTCTCGCTGTCCAAAATAAAGGGTTTATTTAATTCCTAAATTGGAAAAGTCAAACGGCTAGTTTGAAAGTCAAACTGCCAATTTTGGAAAGTGGGAAAAGAGGAGGAGGAGGAGGCCGAGTTGGAGGGGAATTCCTCCCCTAGGCCGGCGCACCTCCCTAGGCCGAGTTGGGGAGGAACTCCTCCCCATGGCGCAGCCAGCCCTCCCACCTATATAAGGAGGGGCAGGGCTCCCCTCCTAGAACACACAAGTTCCTATCCTCTAAACTAGAAACTAGACCTAGACCCCGGTTTAGAGCTATTTCGGTTTAGAGCCTTCTAATTGGTGTGTCTAATTACTAGACCACTAATAGCCTCTCTCATAAGCTCCACCATACTCGCACTGCTACAAGCCCTGCCTGGGATCTCCCTCTACCTCCGGTACCACGCCAGGCCGGAATCGCGAGGAGAGTGTTACAACCTCCGCCTGGAACAAGGAGAGGAAGGTCTTCGTCGAGCAATCAACGCAGGACCGATTGCAGGAGCGCTATGGAACGCTGCCCGGAAGGATCGTCTACGCGATCTTGAGATCGGAAAGAGTACGACTACATCACCCACGAGAATCTGCTCTCGTTAAACACTTTGGAATCTTCGAGGGTGAGTTATTCCATCGACTCGTTGCTGCAATCTAGTAGATAGATCTTGGCTTGTTTGTTTGTATGCGATAGAAAATTTTGTTTTCCATGCTACGAACCCCTACAGCTTATACTGGATTCGGGTTCAAGGACTCGATTTTGAGTAGGTAGGCGTTGTTTTTCCCGAGAGAAATTAACCGGTCCCGATCCATCAAGTGTACCAGGCACATTTACCAAAATCCCTATGAACTAAAAAGGCTACATGACCATCTGACCCGATGAACTCCAGGTCAGCAGTGTCTACCTTATACGAATAGTGACTTCAGAGTCTTCATCCGAATCTACGATTCGAATAGATACTCGGGGGCTACTGACATAGGTATGCCCAACGGGCGTATGACTACAACCTACCTGGCTCGGCCCAGCGGAATGTCCACTCGTCGACTGTGAGACCCTGGCGTATGGCTTAATAGGATTGATAGGATACACATATCAACAAGTTGCAACTTCTTTTTCGGAAGCTCATATGAAAATAACTCTAAGGTTAAGCGTGCTTGTCCTAGAGCAATTTGAGGATGGGTGACCGACCGGGAAGTGGGTACCGGATGCGTACGAGTGAGGACAAAGTGCGCATAAAAGACTAATATTGGACTGTGGGATAGTCTAGATATCCTATTAAGTTGCTAGGAGTGATAGCCGGGCATGGAGAGTCCAGGGTGTTAAAACGACTTGCCAAGGTCTACGAAGCATAAGACACTTCGGTTAATATGAAACCCGTAAGGACACTGTGGTACGTCACAGGCTCACCTGTGGCACCACTGTGCGGCCGTCTCCCAGTTCACACCCAGTCATGCACATCCGGTTATGATGCTTCCTGCAAGCACTCCTCTCCCTATAAATTTGGGGCTGTTCATGCACACCCCATATCATCCATCCGAAGATCTAGCAGCAGCCGTTTTTTCATCAGTACACAATTCAGAGACTACTTTATTGACTACCACACTAGGCAACTTATGGCTGCTGCGTATATCTCTTTATCCTCCCCCTCTGTTAGGCCACTGCACCATTTGGCTCCACGGGTGGCCGGAAACGGTGGCAGGAGAGGAGGCCGTCCCAATGGTTCTTTCTGTCCGACGCCGGCAATATGCCTCGGGAGAAACTCCGTGCCGGCCCATGCGCTGTCCAGTAATTTCGACTTCCAGGTATATATACATATCTCTTGTGATGCAACAATTAACATAAATTTGTGACCCAAAATCCATGCTTCTTGTTTAACCTAGCTAGCTAGCTCTCTCTCTCTCTCTCATAACATATTGTTATTCTTTTTTTAGCAAACAGTCCACCTTTGTCGATTAACCGAACAAAGTAACAAACCAAAACCAGAACAAATAATAGCTAAGCTAAAAAGCTAAAAAGTTACAACAAGATTTTTTGAAGTTATCGGATCTAACTTCATCTCATTAATCTCCATGTTACGTCATGACTTACTTGAAGAAACGTTTTTTTTTTGGAAATGAGCATATATTAATATCACATGGATACCAATTACACCCGGTCTCTGCAACAACGCATTACCCTAATGGCAATAAGGATGCACACAGTCCAAAAAAAGAAGAAGAATTACAAAAAAAAAGTCCCGCTGCAGGAATCCGATCCTCAGCAGCAGCGACACTACCACCACCAAAACAACACCAGAAGTCCAACCCCTCCAAAAGCGATGCCTCCAAGAAAAAAACTGTGCACACGCGCTGTCATCGCCCGATCAAAGATCTAGGTTTTCACCCTGGAGAAAGTCCTCGCTCGCAAAGCAATGCCCTCTGAGAAACTACATAAGATGAAACTTGCACCAGCTGCACTAACCTTGAAGGTTTTAAAAAGTCGTATGAGTCACCCACCCTTAATGTTGAGGCTAACTCTCTAAACCTCCGTTTCCTAATATATGTAATTTTGGGCGTTCATTTTTCTAAGATTTCATGTATAAAATTCATATTAAAATGTTAAAATTATTGTATTAAAGAGTATCTTTAATATAAACCTAATGGTCGATAATATTATCACTTGATCAATCTAATTATTTCATATATCAATAGTTAAAGCTAAGGAAATTGAAATGTGTGTTTTTGGGACATCATCATTCACGAATGAAGGTAGTCTATGATAGATACCACATGTCTATAAATGCAGTGTTCTTTACAAACTAGTGTTGTCTTTGTGAATCACCAGGAGGGCCTGACCAGTGTACACGCATTATTGCATCAACACCCGAAGAGCAGCCGTGGGATGATGACTACTGTTGATCACCTCAAACGCCTCTGCATTGACCACTACTTCCAATATGAGATTAAAATTGTTGTGGAATCATGTGTGGATTTCATCCATAGCGATGATCTGCTCGATGCAACCCTTTCTCTGAGGCTAATGAGAGAAGGAGGATTTGATATTTCAGCAGGTGAGCAAAATACATGTCAGTGTGTTGAGTGAGACAAGAAACAAGTTTGGCAAGGTTTTTCCTATTTTGAAGCCATATATAGTGTTGGTGGTACAACAAACCTAGAGTAGCGATTTCATTTAAATTTACTCTCTCCCTAATATACCACCTTAAAACGGTTTTCTATTTTCTATGATCTTCCTATAAACTATTATCCTCGACCGTGCAGATGACGTTCTTCAAAAATTTGCAAGCAGTAACGGCGATTTCAACCTTGCTCATAGCAAAGACATAAGAGGGTTGATGAGTTTGCATGATTTGGCACACCTCAACATGGGAGAAGCTTCCCTCTACAAGGCAAAGGAGTTTTCAGCCAAACACCTTAGATCTGCGATAAAGTACTTGGAGCCAAATCTTGCAAGATATGTGAAGAAGTCGGTCGACCATCCCTACCACATGAGCCTGATGCAGTACAAAGCCAGGCACCACTTGAGCTACCTCCAGAGCTTGCCCACTACAAACACTTCAATCCAGAAGTTAGCACTTGCAGAGTTCGAGCTTAACAAGTTGTTCCATCAGATGGAAATGCAAGAGGTTAAGAGGTACCCGCATAATTGAGAAATCTCCTTCCAAATTTTTTTATGCTAAGATAACCCTAAGTGGCTAAAATTGAAAAAAATAATGCATATTAAGTGATGACTTAATTTGATTCCCCATATATGCATGTAGTTAGCGGTGATTTTAATATGAAAATTTATTTTGACACAGATGGTGGATGGATTTGGGATTGGCTCAAGAAATACCGGCTGCAAGAGACCAGATTATGAAATGGTACATGTGGCCCATGACTGTCCTCCAAGGGTTCTCCTTCTCTAGATACCGGATCGAGATCACAAAGATCATCTCATTCGTCTACATTGTGGATGACATCTTTGATCTTGTAGCCACACATGAGGAGCTATCCATGTTCAGTGATTCGATCAAAATGTAAGAAAGGATGTCCACATGAAAATAGGATTCAAACATTTTAGGATCTAGCAAATATAATTCACAAATATTATTATCCACAATACAACCAACTTGTATTAAACTCCCGTATGATACAATGCATTTTTCAGGTGGGATCTTGCGGCTGCTGATTCACTACCAAACTACATGACATCATGCTACAAGGCTCTTTACACTGTCACAAACGATATCGCAGATATGTCCACAAAAGAGCATGGAGTGAACCCTATTGATCATCTCAAAAAAGCCGTATGTATGCCTTTTGAAGTGATTGTTTAGCTATCCGTAATTTTTCCTTGACAGCTAGTTAAATTAATTGTTGTATTACCCATATTATACTAAATACTTATATGCACTATACAAATTTATAAATTGTTAAGTGCAATCACAAAATAACATTCCAACTAACACTAGAAAAAACTAATATTCCGGATGTCATGTTTTTTTATGCAGTGGGCCACTTTGTTTGATGGATTCATGGTTGAGAAAAAATGGTTGTCTTCTAACCAGGTCCCTATGTCAGAGGACTACCTAAGAAATGGCATTATCACCTCAGGAGCACCGCTTGTGTTTTTGCATCTGTACTACATGCTAGGACATGATTTAACCTATGACGACAATAACCACATCCATCGTGTAATATCATTCCCTGCAAAGATCATGAGGCTCTGGGATGATATGGGCAGTGCGAAGGTTAGAACACAACAGAAAAATTTACACACAAAGAGTCTCGTAGGAAGTAATTCAATTAATATGTTGCTAAGTGTGCATATTTGTAGACATTGACTGAAGTGTTATTTTTACCATGAACCAACAACACCTTTTCACCTGATGCAGGACGAAGCACAAGAAGGGCTCGATGGGTCGTATAGGGAGTTGTACTTGAAAGAGAACCCTCGTGCGGATGCAGAGGAGCACATCTGCCAGATGATCGCAAGTGAGTGGGAGGATCTCAACCGGGAGTGCCTCTCCAACATGAGACCACCATTGTCATGTAGCTTCACCAATGCATTGCTCAACTCCGCGAGGATGGTCGGCGTCATGTACAGTTATGATGATGAGCAGAGGCTCCTTGTCCTCGAGGATTACACCAGGATGCTTCTCTTGTGAATCATGCATTACATGGCCAATATATTGTAGTACAAAAGTCCTACAAATGTAGTTTTAGCAACCTAAGGCTCTATTACTTCATCCAATTTAGTAATAAAAATAACATTATGGACCACTACTACAGAAAGGCTTATAGCCGCCAGGTGGTTAGTGACATGAAAAACTATGCCAGTCACTAGTAAGTATTATCAGTGACGGGCTAGAGTAAGCATGTCACTAGTACATCCAAAATACTAGTGACAGACGCATAAAAGTGGCCATCAGTAGTATTTTTTGTGGAGACTAGATGAATGGGAAAACTATTTAGTGGCAACGCAACCAAACGCACCCTAAGGGCATCTCCACTGCACCGGCCCAACCCGCCCGGGTGCGTCCGCACGGACGTGCGAGGCGTGCATGGTCTCCCAGCGGCACGACCCATCCGGATCAACGCATCCGGCTCGATCCATCGGCGCACCTAATTTGCGTGACCGATGCGTCGGCCCGGACAGTGCGCGTGGCCTCCCGTGTCCTCCCGCGGAGGGGCGAGGGCCCGCTCGCCAGCGACCCAACGGCTTTCTTCCACTAGCCATCAATGGAGGGTTGCTCCAAAGGTTGGTCGTTTCCCTGCTGGCGCCGCTCGACGCTTCAATATCGTCGCTTCGGCCTCTGCGCCGGCATCCGATGGCAGGCCTTTTTAACTGGCTGCCTGATACGTTGCTAATGTATCTATAATTTTTGATGTTCCATGCTTGTTTTATATCTACTTTCTTATGTTTTGTCCATACTTTGGAGTATTTTTATACACTTTCTGGGACTAACCTATTAACAAGATGCCACAGTTCTAGTTGTCTGTTTTCTGCTTTTTTTTGTTCTAGAAAAGTCGGAAAATGAATATTCTCGGAATTGGACAGGACAAAAGCCAAAAATGATATTTTACCAGAAGACTCACGGAGCCAGAAGACGAGACGGAGAGGGGCCACAGGGTGGCCACACCATGTGGTGGCGCGGGTCTACCCTAGCCGCGCCACCTGGTGGTGTGCCCCCCCTGGCCGGCCACCGACCTTGCCACTTTCGCCTATATATCTCCCGCGATGCAAAAACCCTAAGTAGTCAATTAGAAATCCACGAAAAGTTTCACAGTGCCGCCGCCACCGAAGGGGAGATTTGAGGGATAGAAAGTCTCTGTTCTGGCACCCTGTCGAGACGGGGAAGTACCCCCGGAGCCATCTCCATCGATCTCCACCGCCATCTCCATCACCATTGCTGATTCCCATGATGATGAGGGAGTAGTTCTTCCTCGAGGCTAAGGGTTCTACCGATAGCTATGTGTTCATCTCTCTCTCTATGCATGATCATATTGTGATCATGATCTTTGTAATCAAGTAGATCTACCTTGCTACTCAAATGCTTTAATAGATCTCTGCTCTCCCCATGTGTGTGAAGTTGACAGTGTGCACACCATGGTGGTACTTAGGCTAGAGATTACAAATACTTGTTATGAGTTATATTTGGAGTTGGATGTTTCTATGAAATTGTGGTGTTTGTTGGAACCATCTAGTGCTCAGGGTGATAGTGTGGGGCTATCTAGATGGGAAAGGCTTACTTTGAGGTGTGTTGTTATAGCCCTACCATGGATTAGAGTGTCCAACCGGAGAGTAGTTCAGAGTAGTATCATAAAGAGAAGATATTTATATGAGAGTGTTCACTAGTGAAAGTATGATTCCTAGGCCTTGTTTCTAAGCATTGAAACACCATTTGCAACTAGATATATTACATGTTTGCTTGCTTCCATCTTTATTTCAGTTTGCCTTTAGTCTCTTCCACACCATCAAGCTATTTTCTGTCACCGTTGTCTTATATCCATACCACTTGTATTTCACTATCTCTTCGCAGAACTAGTGCCCCTATACACCTAACAAGTGTATTGGGTGTGTTGGGGACACAAGAGACTTCTTGTATCTTGATTGCAGGGTTGCTTGAGAGGGGATACCTTTGACCACTTCCTCCCTGAGTTCGATAAACCTTGGGTAATCCACTTAAAAGAAAACTTGCTGCTGTTCTACAAACCTCTGCACTTGGAGGCCCAACAATTGTCTACAAGAATACAAGGGCGTAGACATCGCCGCCCTCTGACATCATCTTCAACACCGCATCACACTCTCCTCCTTCCTCAATCCTCTACTCCCAGTAGCTAGCCATGGCCGACGGCATTGGATCGAGGGGAGGGCGTCTAGGACGACCTCCGGGTCCTGGCTGTGGACATCGAGGGAGGCGTGGAAGACGCGGCCAAAGCAGCGCGCCGCCAAGCTCTCCCTCACCACCGTCATCGCCCAATTTTATCAACATCGACATCGAGTTCGTCGTGCCCATCCACTCCGGCATGGCGGGGGACAGGTTGCTCCTTCCCCGCAATTTCATGTCGCTGGTCGACGACGCGCCGCCCCAGCATATCATTTTACAGGCGTCCGGTGTCAACACCACCATGTATCCGGTGGAGGTGTTGTTCGACCGCCTCGGCCAGATGTTCCTCGCCAATGGCTGGGAGGAGTTCGCCCACGCGCACCAGATCGAGGTGGCAACATCGTCATGTTCAAGTACGATGACGAAGGAAGGCTTGCCGTCAGCATCTTCGACGACACCATGTGTCGTCGCTGATACCACACTGAATCCGACTCCGACTCCTCCGAGGAGTAGGCTAGGCTGTACACTCGCCATGTATGATGTAGAAACGTGGAGAATGCAACTGAAAGTTGTATTTGAGTCTTAAAATCTATTACAAACAAACACCACTCGAACACCACGCAACACCACTCGAACTATGCGCTGCCTAGGGCTCTGGCGGCGCTGACGGGTCGACAAGACCCCATTCTTCTTAGAGAGAGCGGTAGATCGCTTCCTGCATTTGCAACTCCTCTACAGCTTGGACGAGGCGGGCACACAGGTATGCGCCGTCGGGATTGTCCTGCACCGCTTCCCGGAGCTCGTCACGCACGTCTGCGAGCACAACATGCCGCCGGTGCTCCGGCAGAAAGACGCGATCCATCACCTCCCACGAGAAAGGCTCGCCGGTGGTCATGTTGTGGTTGTAGTGAGTGCGCCGCCAGTGGTTGAACGTCGGCGTGTATATCTGCGGCGTCCGGAATCGGAGGCAGCAACACGTCTGATTCCTCTGGTGGGATTTCTGGGCGGTTGTCGGGGTGCCAGCATGGTGGCGCGGACGGCCAGACATGGGTGCAATTTCTGGTTGTGCCTACATCGGCTGGCCTCCCCTTTTTATGGGCACGCCTGGACGCGGCGGAAAACGCCCAAAAAAGGCGGGAATAGACGGGAAAGAAAGGCGGGAGGTGGTGGAGCGGCGGGAACACAATGGAAATACACCGGTACCGGTGTCGATGAGGGGCCTTTTGGCAAACACGGAAGATAGGTCGCGCCGCTGGACGCGGTTGACCAGACAAGCCGGATCACGATCCAAAAGCGACCGTGGGCCAATCCAAATGGATCGTTTCGGTCAGTTGTTTGGGTCGGGCGGTAGAGATGCCTAAGTAACCAATAGTACACTTGACTTGAGGATGGTCGGCGGTCTAGGCTTGATGATGTGTATGCTATAGCGGCGACATGCTCCGTTCAGACAGAGCAGGGCAGGCCTGTTAGAGTTGCTAACAGTGCCAGTCACTCTTGTTTTGGCGTACGTACACTGATGAGCTATCACCTGTACCATCTGCAATTCCACACATGTCCGCGAGGGTGACTCAGGTTAATATATTCCTGCCCCCTAGACGGACGCACACAACATTGACAGTCAAACCGCGCGCGTACATGTCCATGTCGCGATGAAATTACGTGATATACTTTTCACACGCGCACACGTACGTATAGGCGATTTGCCATTCGTCTACTGCGTACGGATTACCATACGCGCACACATCGTACGTACATACACTCACCTAACTTGATGATGGGACACGTCTCTTGTGTAAAAATGACAAGAAGAATTCCTTAGAACCACTATCTTGTTTGCACGGGAATTCCTTAGAACCACACCGTTCGGAACTCCGTATTGCTCAACCAATCTTGCCATCCACCTAAGCATGCCCCCACGCCTTGAAATCACCATCGCGGTCGCACCGAGACTCATGAAGCCAGGCCTGTAGGACCGAGGAGCAGAAACTCCGGCAAGGACCAACGGTACAATGTCACGCGGGAGGGAACAGCCTCCACCGCCGAGGGGCGGTTGCCGACCGGGTACAGCAGGAGGACCCTACCGGCCCGGCTAGGCCCGCGAAGGCCTGTGAAGTCCCGCCACACTACACTGCAGCAGGGGTACCACTAAGACCCACCTTCCCATTGCCAGATCCTACTCCTTGTCCACCGCAGAAGACGCCAACGCGCCTGGCTTAGCCCGCCCAGGCCCAGATCTGGGCCCAAGGGCCCAAGGCAGGGCGCAGTCGGTCGTTCGCGGGTAGCCACGCCTTCCAGTGACCAAGGACCGCTCCGCCGCCTCCCACGCCACCCAGTTGCGGGTCTCACGCCGCCAACAAGACCGCCGCCTTTCGAGGACCACCGTCGCCATCAGGAGACCCGCGCCCCTCTGTGCGCACGGGAAAAGGCCAGCCCGCCGACAGCGGAGCTCGCGCGAGCAACGCCCAGCAGCGCACACCGGCGGCGGCAGCCGGTATAGAGCACCGTCTGGTAGCCTCTTGGGGCAGACCGAACTCGATCGGCATAGTCACACACACATGCTCATCTGAGCCCTTCTTCAATTGTTCGTCAAATACAATATATCCAAGTAGGAGTACAGTGTTAACTCATCAAGAGAGCCCGAACATTGGTACGTCGTCATGCCATCACGTTCTTGGATTCTCCCAGGAGTCCCCCAATGGCTATTGTCGTGAAAATACCAGGACAATACTCGTGGCCAAACCAAATAGCAACATTGGCTCATTAAATGTTTTAGATTTTTTTTTTTGAGCGGACATTAAATGTTTTAGATGATCTCTCCTTTAAAGATTGGGCTTATCTGCTTATGGGAATGGATCCTAACACTGAATGGAACCAGGGGTAGAGGCCCATGTTGTTCTAGAAAAACAATATCCTAACACTCTAAGTATTCTTTTTTTTAATCAGGGAACGGTCTATTTGGCCCAAACTAGCCTTAATTTGTAGGCGGAAGGTCCGTTTAAGTTTGGGACTACTTATATTTAGTTTGCATTTATGTTCAATTATTTTTCAACAAAACACTTGTGGGACCCATTGGGTGTTGTGACGGATAGCCTGTGGACACATGCCCCCCTCCCCCCACACACACAGCACCACCACACCGAGGTGGTCCCACCTCTCCAAACAAAGAACAGACACAAAACAAACACATTAATTGAAAATCAAGTTACATGAAGTAACACATGTGGACACTAAAGATAGATCGGGATAAAATAATTATCATGAAACCACTATAGATAGAATACTAAGAGATTGAGATATACAAAACGGCCCCTATGTTTTCGTGCAACCACCGAATCTAGCGGCCGCCGCCAAACTCCAGCGCCGCCGAGACAAACGCCGAAAGAGACACCGAGCCTCCACCATTGCAAGATTAAAAAAGCACCATCACCAACGAACCTTTGTGAGTCGATGAATAGGCATGTTGCATCCAGCGAGGCACATGTTGTTGCGGCACGTCGACCGGAGGACATCCCCGTGCTGTTTTGGACCAAGATCCGTCGCCTCCCGTCGACCGGAGGACGTCCCCGTGTTGTCTTGGACCAAGATCCGTCGCCTCCCGTCGACGAATTCAGAGAGAAAAGGCAGATCCACCACCTTCGGACCAACATTTTTTCTCTAGAGAAACCACCTCGTCCCAGCCACCAGCGCCATCACGGATAACGATGAGCACCAACGACACAACGAGAAACAGATCTCGCCAGATCTAAAGAAGGACCGACTAGCACACATTCCATCAAACTCCGAGGCTTCCCCGTGAAGGACGCCGCTGGTGCGGAAGTAGAGTTGCAGGGCCGGTCCTGAGATTTCGAGGGCCCGGGGCAAAACTAAAATTTTGAGCCCCTTATTATAAACTTTTTATGCATATATGAGATGATGAAAAATAAATATTTTAAGCATACTCCCAACTATAATATTCATATGAAAATAACAATGTTTACATCATACCTTAAAATTTCCTCCGAAAATTCCTAGAAGCAAAGTCTGTGACGATGGAATCAATATCAATCTCGTTCACTAACTTCTTCTCAATACATAGAGTCGCCAAACCATTTAACCTCTCTTGAGACATTGTAGATCTCAAATAGTTCTTCAATAATTTCGACTTTCAAAACTTCTTTTAGCTGATGCAATAGTCACGGGCATAATAAATAAGATCCGATAAGCGATAGAAATATTAGGATAACAATCCGCTTCTCTGACAAACTCAAAAAGCTCCATAGCAGACATTGATTTATTTGGCAAAGTGAACTTCATAACACTTAACTCAGAAATAAGTGCATTTAACTCAACATCACATATATCAGGTTTACCATTTATACCAGGCCGAGTATAAGTTTTAGCAAATGTAGTACAATGTTCTTTCAGTTGAGAACCATCCAATGCCTTCAAGAATGTCGAACTCATTAAAAACTGATGGCTCTGAAATATAGCCATCTACGTCCATATTTAAACTAGATATTAATTATATTTTTGATGAAATATCACTCTAAACCCTCCCACTAATACTAATATTTAAAGGGGTATGCAATCCTTTGTTCTTGTATTTTTTATGCGCAGATAATATCGTTTAAAGGAGAGAGTCACTACATTAAAGTTAAAGATACGAGATTTCCAACAACCAGAAGAAACCTAGAGCCGAACAACGGAGGCAAACACCATAACAACCAACTATACGGCCGGAGCAAAAATTCTGACCGTATAGCTCCAGTCGTATAGTTGGCGCCGCCACCGTTAGATCAAACAGAACAACTTTCATGAAGGGACCCCTATATAAAGAAGCCTCAGGCGACGAGAAAACGCCCAGACAGCAGAACTCCTAAAGAAGCCATACCTCGCCAGAAAGCCGCCTCCAGATCTCCAAAGCCTTCTCCATCTCCATAGCCATACTCCACCACTTGTAATAGTAAATCTCTTCTTCGATTGGCGACATTGTAAGACTATTGCTATCAATCTTATGATTACAATGTTTGTGAATGTTGATCTCATCTCTATGTGTGAGTAATTCTCCTTGGGCTAAGGGCTTCGGCCTAGCCATGTAGCAATTGTGCATGTGATTTATCATAGATGGGATCGTGTATTAGTTTGTATGACATGATGATTATTGTATCCTCTCTTGCCTCAATCCAAGGACTTGTTAGGTACCCAAGACCCCGAGGGTTGAGCCAGGTATAGGGAGTATGAGTGATGACTGATCTGCGGGTTGGGAACCCCAGTGACAGAAGAGTGTTGGAATTATGCCCTAGAGGCAATAATAAAGATGTTATTATTATAATTCTTGTTCATGATAAAGTTTATATTCCATGCTAGAATTGTATTAAGCGGAAACATTAATACTTGTGTGGTTTGTGAACAACACCGTGTCCCTAGTACGCCTCTATGGACTAGCTCATTGATCAATGATGGTTAAGGTTTCCTAACCATAGACATGAGTTGTCAATTGATAATGAGATCATATCATTGGGAGAATGATGTGATGGACAGACCCAAACTAAGCAAAGCAATTAGATCGTTTCATCGTGTTCATCTTTGCGAAGCTTTTCCTATGTCAAATATTGTATTCCTTAGACCATGAGATAATGCAACTCCCTGGTACCGGAAGAAAGCTTTGAGGTCATCAAACGTCATCCTATGAGAGGGTGATCATAAAGGTGTCTCTCAGGTGATCGGAAAGTATCTCATTGGGTTGTATGTATCGAGATGGAATTTGTCCCTCCCAAGTCGAGAGATATACTTGGGCCCACTTTCGGTAATCGATATCAACACCGCTTGCAAGCATGTGGTTAAGGAGTTAATCACAAAGTGATATCGGATTACGGAACGAGTAAAGTACTTCTGTGAACGAGATTGAACTAGGTATGACGATACCGACGATCGAATCTCGGGCAAGTAAAATATCGAGACGAAGGGAATATATATATGGGATTGATTGAATCCTGGCATCGTGGTTCATCCGATATGATCATCGATGAATGTGTGAGTCAATATGGGTGCCCAGACCCGCTGTTGATTATTGATAGAAGATCATGTCTCATATTCTCGAACCCAGGTCACACATAATGTGTCTCGGCGCTAGGATAGATTGGATAATTGGTTTATGAGTTTTTGTTCGAGTCTCGGATGGGATCCGGGATATCACGAGAGGTTTGAATGGTCCGAGAATAAGATTCATATAAGGCGGTGCAGTTTTGGAGTTCGAATTGTTCCGGGTTAATCGGTATTGTCCGAAGCTTCTAGAACCTTCCGGAAGGGGCCAACGTGGTCCCACCTTCCGGAGGAGGAATGGGCCTATGAGGAGTGTCCTGGCGCATTGGGCCAGGGCACAAGGCCCCATAGGGCCCAGCCGATCCTAGAGAGTTTAAATCGTTTAAACTAGAGATAAGATAAGATAGGATTTCTAGATAAGGGAGAGTTTAAATTGTTTAAACTAGAGATAGGCTTGGAGGAGAGGCTAGGGCTGGCCGCACCCCCCCTCTATATATAGAGGGCTGGTGCGCCCCGTCTCACACAACCACACACCTTCCTCCAAACCCTAGTACCCCTGCTGCCCTCATCTCTCCCTCCCGACTGTTTGTAGGCGAAACCCTGCGGCAGAAATTCTCCACCATATACACTACGCCGTCGTGTTGTAGATCCAATCCATCTCTCCACCATACTTGCTGGTCCGAGGAAGGAGGATACGTCGAGGTGCTGCACGTGTGCATCTCACGGAGGCACCGCCACTTGTGGTGCTAGATCGGATCGGATCGCGAGGAGGAAGCGAGTCGACTACATCACCCACGTTCGACGAACGTTCACTGTCTTGAATCTTCAAGGGTATGAAGATCTAATCCAATCTCTCTCGTTGTTTGCATCTCCTAGATTAGATCTTGGCTTTCCCTCTGTTCGCTTTCGTAGAAAATTTTGATTTACTATGCTGCGAAACCCTTCAGTGGTATCAGAGCTAGATCTATGCGTAGATGTGATTCACGAGTAGAACGCAACATGGTTGTTGCGGGCGTTGATGTTTTCTGTTGCAAGCCTCTTGTTTGTGTTCTTCTTATGACGCGGGATAGTGAGATTGAAGCGGTCCAGGCCAACCTTACGCGACGTCGTTCGCGAGACCAGCTCCGCACTTGACGTGTGGCTTGTTCCACACATGCGGGTGGATGTCAGTTTCTCTCACTATAGTTGTCATGGGATTAACACCGGAGTTTGGCAACCATAATATCACCGTTGTGGCTTTCCGTAGGTAAGAATTGTTCTTAGCATCTACTCCCATAAGCCACGTAAAACATGCAACAACAAAGTAGAGGCGTCTAACTTGTTTTTGCAGGAGTGTTTCGTGATATGGTATGGCCCAAGATGTGATGTGTATATTGTATGCGATGATCATGTTTTGTAATGTTTCACGACTTGCATGTCGATGAGTACACAACCGGCAGGAGCCATATGGTTGTCTTTATAATTGTGTATGACCTGCGAGTCAACTTCTTATACGCCATATAATAGCTTTACTTTATCGCTAAGTAGTTAGCAATAGTTGTAGTTGCTATTCGTGGTGGAGGCAATCATGGTGGAGTGATGGAGATCATGCCGGAACGCACAAGATGGAGATCATTCTTGAAGATTGGCTATACCATGTCACATAAAGTTATATGCATGTGATGTTTATCCTTTTATGTATCTTATTATGCTTAGATCGCGACGGTAGCATTATAAGATGATTCCTCACTTAAAGATCAAGATAAAACTGTGTTCTCCCCAAGTATGCACCGTTATAAAGTTCGTCGTGTCCAAGCATCACGTGATGATCGGGTGCTATAGACTCTACGCTCACATACAACGGGTGCAAGCCAGTTTTGCACACGCGGAAATACTTGGGTTTTACCTGACGAGCCTAGCATGTACAGACATGGCCTTGGAACACAAGAACCGAAAGGTTAAGCATGAGTCATATGAATGATATGATCGACACTTCGTTGTCCACCATTGAAACCACATCTCTTCTCGTGATGATCGGATTAGGTGTGGTGAATTTGGATCGTGTTCACTAAACAACTTGAGGGATGTTGAATTAAATGGAGTTCATCTATAAATTTGAATAAGTTGAACAAATTACCATTAACATAGTCTAAATTGTAATTGCAAATGTAGATCACATGGCCAAGTCCAACTTCAACTTCAACGTTTTTGCTGAGAAAGAAAAGCTTAGAAACAATGGGTCTAACTTCACCAACTGGTTCCGCAATCTAAGAATCATTCTGTCTGACGGACAAAAGGACTATGTCCTTGAGAAAGCGTTAGGTAACCCCCCTCGCAGAAGCTACGGCTGATGAGAAAGCTGTCTATCGATCGGCAAGAAAGATGATTATGGTGTGATTAAGAGCACCATGTTGTTTGCTATGGAACCGGAACTTCAAAATCGTTTTGAAAACTATCCCGGGCCCTTTGAGATTCTCGAGGAGCTGAAAACCATGTTTCAGACTCAGGCCCGTTCTGAGAGATATGAGATCTCTGAGAAGTTCTTTAACTGCAAGATGGAGGAAGGGAGTTCCGTTAGTGAGCACGCCATTAAGATGTCGGGCTACACTCAACGCCTTGAGCAACTGGACTGCAAGATTCCAGAGGAGCTCAAGATTGACAGGGTTCTGCAATCACTCCCTCCCAGCTACAAAAGTTTTGTAGTGACTCACAATCAGATTGGTTCCACTGATACGATCACCGAGCTCTTCGCAAAGCTGAAGGCTGCGGAGGTGGACATCAAAAGGATAATCATGTGTTGATGGTCAACAAGCCCTCCTTTAAGAAAGGTAAAGGTGCAAAGAAGCCCTTCAAGAAAGGCTTCAAGCGCGTTGCCCCTGCTGAGAAGAAGCTCAGGTCTGGTCCAAAGCCGGACACTGAGTGCTTCTATTGCAAGGAAAAGGGTCACTGGAAGCGCAACTGTCCGAAGTACTTAGCGGACAAGAAGGCTGGCACCGTCAAAGGTATATTTGATATACATGTTATTGATGTTTTCCTTACTAGCCCTCGTTGTAGTGCCTGGGTATTTGATACCGGTTCAGTTGCTAATATTTGTAACTCGAAACAGGAGCTACGGAATAGATGGCGGCTTGCGAGGGATGAGGTGACGATGCGCGTTGGCAACGGATCAAGAGTTGATGTGATGGCCGTCGGCACGCTCTCCTTAGTTTTACCTTCGGGATTAGTTTTAAACCTTAATAAATGTTATTATGTGCCTGCGTTGAGCATGAACATTATTTCTGGATCGTGTTTATTGCAAGACGGTTATTCATTTAAATCGGAGAATAATGGTTGTTCTATTTATATGAGTAACATCTTTTATGGTCATGCACCTCTTGTGAATGGTTTATTTCTTCTAAATCTCGAAAGGGATGAAACACACATCCATAACATTGAGGCTAAGAGATGCAAGGTAGATAGTGATAATACTACTTATTTGTGGCACTGTCGTCTAGGTCATATTGGTGTAAAGCGCATGAAGAAACTCCATTCTGATGGACTTTTGGAGTCTCTTGATTTTGAATCATTTGACACATGCGAACCATGCCTCATGGGCAAGATGATCAAAACCCCGTTCTCCGGTATGATGGAGCGAGCAACGGACTTGTTGGAAATCATACATACCGATGTATGCGGACCGATGAGTGTTTCGACGCGCGGTGGATATCGCTATTTCCTCACTTTTACCGATGACTTAAGTAGATATGGGTATATCTATTTAATGAAACATAAATCTGAAACGTTTGAAAAGTTCAAAGAATTTCAGAATGAAGTGGAGAACCATCATAACAGAAAGATTAAGTTTCTACGATCCGATCGTGGGGGCGAATATTTGAGTTATGACTTTCTCACGCAAAGCAAGTGGAATCGTTTCACAACTCACGCCACCCGGAACACCACAGCGCAATGGTGTGTCTGAACGCCGGAATCGAACCCTATTAGATATGGTCCGGTCGATGATGTCTCTTACTGATTGGCCGTTATCATTTTGGGGTTATGCATTAGAAACCGCTGCATTCACTTTAAATAGGGCTCCATCTAAATCCGTTGAGACGACACCGTATGAACTGTGGTTTGGTGCTAAACCTAAGTTGTCGCTTAAAGTTTGGGGATGCGAAGCTTACGCCAAGAAGTTGATGCGGACAAGCTCGAACCCAAAGCGGAGAAGTGCGTCTTCATAGGATACCCTAAGGAAACTATTGGGTATACCTTCTATCACGTAACAAGGAAAAGTGTTTGTCACAAAGAACGGTTCCTTTCTTGAGAAGGAGTTTCTCTCGAAAGAAGTGAGTGGGAGGAAAGTAGAGCTAGACGAGGTTATTGAACCTTCTCTTGAATTGGAGAGTAGCGCAGCACCTGAAATTGTTCCAGTGCCGCCTGCACCAACAATAGAGGAAGCTAATGACAAGGATCATGAAGCTTCTGACGATGTCACTCTTGAACGTCGCAGTCGACAAGGTCGCGTGCCCTCCCGAGTGGTACGGCAACCTGTCTTACTGTCTTGTTAGTAGAAGACGGTGAACCTACAAACTATGAAGAAGCGATGATGAGCCAGACTACGAAAAATGGCTAGAAGCCATGAAATCCGAATTGGGATCCATGAGCGAAAACCAAGTATGGACTTTGGTGGACCCTCCTAGCGACTGAAAGGCCGTTGAGTGGAAATGGATCTTCAAGAAGAAAACGGACGCGGATGGTAATGTTACCGTCTATAAAGCACGGCTTGTTGCGAAAGGTTTTCGACAAGTTCAAGGTGTTGACTACGATGAGACTTTCTCTCCCGTAGCGATGTTTAAGTCCATTCGGATTTTATTAGCAATTGCGTTTCATGATTATGAAATATGGCAAATGGATGTCAAGATGCTTTCCTCAATGGCAACATTGATGAAGAGTTGTATATGATGCAACCCGAAGGTTTTGTCGATCCTAAGGATGCGATAAAGTATGCAAACTTCAGCGTTCCATTTATGGATCAAGCGTCTCGGAGTTGGAACCTTCGTTTTGATCAAGTGATCAAGAGCTTTGGATTTGTTCCAAATTGCTACGAAGCTTGCATCTACAAGAAAGTGAGTGGAGCTCGGTGACGTTTCTGGTACTATATGTGGATGACATATTGATTATTGGAAATGACATCGACATGCTTAACGATGTGAAGAGTTATTTGAACAAGTGTTTTTCAATGAAAGACCTAGGTGAAGCTGCTTATATATTGGGCATCAAAATCTATAGAGATAGACAAAGACGCCTGATAGCTTTAAGTCGGAGTACATACCTAGACAAAGTTCGAAAAGGTTCAGAATGGATAAGGCATTGAAAGGTTCAAAGGCCTATGTTGTCGTAAGATATTGAGCAAGGCTCGGTGTCCAGCTACGGTAAATGATAGGGAAGCTATGAGCAAAGTGCCTTATGCCTCGCCATAGGTTCCATCATGTATGCCATCTGTACTAGACCGGATGTGTCCAATGCTCTTAGTTTGACGAGATATCAAAGTGATCCAGAGTGGAACATCGACGCCGTGAAGAACATCCTAAGGTACCTAAATAGGACTAAAGAAATGTTCTTGGTCTATGGGGGTGATGAACAGCTCGTCGTAAAAGGTTACGTCGATGCTAGTTTTGACACCGACAAGGATGATTCTAAATCTTTATTGGGATACGTGTATATTTTGAATGGAGGAGCTGTGAGTGGAGAAGCTGCAAGCAAAGCGTGGTCGCGGGATCTACAGAGAAGCGGAATACATGGCTGCTGCCGAAGCGTCAAGTGAAGGAGTTTGGATCAAAACTTCATCACCGAGCTTGGTGGTTCCAAGTGCATTGGACCCATCGAGATATTGTGTGACAACACCGCGCCATAGCACTCGCTAAGGAACCAAGATATCATCCAAAGACCAAGCATATCAACTGCAAGTTTCATATAATCCGAGATTATATAGCGTATGGAGATCTCAAGATCAAAAGTACATACAGATCTGAATGTCGCAGATCCATTGACTAAACCTCTTTCACGTGTAAAACATGATCAGCACCTCAGTGCCATGGGTGTGAGATTGTTGCCAAATGTAAACTAGATTATTGACTCTAGTGCAAGTGGGAGACTTGGAATTATGCCCTAGAGGCAATAATAAAGATGTTATTATTATAATTCTTGTTCATGATAAAGTTTATATTCCATGCTAGAATTGTATTGCGGAAACATTAATACTTGTGTGGTTTGTGAACAACACCGTGTCCCTAGTACGCCTCTATGGACTAGCTCATTGATCAATGATGGTTAAGGTTTCCTAACCATAGACATGAGTTGTCAATTGATAATGAGATCATATCATTGGGAGAATGATGTGATGGACAGACCCAAACTAAGCAAAGCAATTAGATCGTTTCATCGTGTTCATCTTTGCGAAGCTTTTCCTATGTCAAATATTGTATTCCTTAGACCATGAGATAATGCAACTCCCTGGTACCGGAAGAAAGCTTTGAGGTCATCAAACGTCATCCTATGAGAGGGTGATCATAAAGGTGTCTCTCAGGTGATCGGAAAGTATCTGGGTTGTATGTATCGAGATGGAATTTGTCCCTCCCAAGTCGGAGAGATATACTTGGGCCCACTGTAATCGATATCAACACCGCTTGCAAGCATGTGGTTAAGGAGTTAATCACAAAGTGATATCGGATTACGGAACGAGTAAAGTACTTGCTGTGAACAAGATTGAACTAGGTATGACGATACCGACGATCGAATCTCGCAAGTAAAATATCGCGAGACGAAGGGAATATATATGGGATTGATTGAATCGGCATCGTGGTTCATCCGATATGATCATCGATGAATGTGTGGGAGTCAATATGGGTGCCTGACCACTGTTGATTATTGATAGAAGATCATGTCTGCATATTCTCGAACATAGGTCACACACTTAACGTGTCTCGACGCTAGGATAGATTGGATAATTGGTTTATGAGTTTTTGTTCGGAGTCTCGGATGGGATCCGGGATATCACGAGAGGTTCCGGAATGGTCCGGAGAATAAGATTCATATAAGGCAGTGCAGTTTTTGGAGTTCGGAATTGTTCCGGGTTAATCGGTATTGTACCGAAGCTTTAGAACCTTCGGAAGGGGCCAACGTGGTCCCACCTTCCGGGAGGGGGCATGGGCCTATGAGGGAGTGTCCTGGCCGCATTGAGCCAGGGGCACAAGGCCTCATAGGGCCCAGCCGATCCTAGAGAGTTTAAATCGTTTAAACTAGAGATAAGATAAGATAGGATTTCTAGATAAGGGAGAGTTTAAATTGTTTAAACTAGAGATAGGCTTGGAGGAGAGGCTAGGGCTGGCCGCACCCCCCCCCTCTATATATAGAGGGCTGGTGCGCCCCCTCTCACACAACCACACACCTTCCTCCAAACCCTAGTAGCCTGCGCCTCCTCTCTCCTCCCAAGCTTTGTAGGCGAAGCCTGCGTAAATTCTCCACCATATACACCACGCCGTCGTGTTGTAGATCCAATCCATCTCTCCACCATACTTGCTGGTCCGAGGAAGGAGGAGACGTCGAGGTGCTGCACGTGTGCATCTCACGGAGGCACCGCCACTTGTGGTGCTAGATCAGATCGGATCGCGAGGAGGAGAAGCGAGTACGACTACATCACCCACATTCCGAATTAGCGTTCCACATGCGAATCTTCAAGGGTATGAAGATCTAATCCAATCTCTCTCGTTGTTTGCATCTCCTATATTAGATCTTGGCTTTCCCTCTGTTCGCTTCCGTAGAAAATTTTGATTTACTATGCTGCGAAACCCTTCAAAGAGGTGGTACGGCTGTATGTGAGGGATTTGCTTGGGATTAACGGTGATATCACTATGCATATCATTAGTTCTCTTTCTACTGTGGATGAGACTAGTAGGTTATTGCTATAAGAGGTTGTGGAGGAAATAGCAATTATGGATGCACTTCCCACATATAATTTATCTTGCTCTAACAAGTATACGCATACTTTATTTCTATCTTTTATTTCCATCAGATGTTTTTCATAGCTACAGGTGAAACCAAATGCCCTAGGCCCTCTCTCTCCATCATCGACAAACAACAAAAAGACGCAAGCTACTAGTCCGGTAAAAACACAAAAGGAATTCTAAAACTCCTGAAGGTCCGTTAAAGTAACTTCACTACGCATTCGCTTCCCGTGGATTCGATAACCTAGGTCTACTAGGGAAAATGAGCTATATTACATCCGTAATCTGGATCGAAGGTATCAAAAACCCAAATATACTTTTGAATGGCTGGAGTTCTTCAAATCTGCGCTTTAGAGATGTGGTCACTATATCGCCAAAAAATAGTTCACTTTAAAATCCTCCTCGGCTTGGAAGATTGCTTCCTTGCATTCAGTTTCATCAAATTTCTTTGTCCTAGAAGCATGACGCTTTACACGGAATGATTGCTCGCCCATCTCAGATGCAATATCCTTGGCACTCTTCAAACCAGCCACAAACCCTTCATTTCTATATGTTTGAAAGTAAGTGTGCATACCTTCTATTTGTTGTATTGTAGAACCAATGCACATGGATGCTGATTGCAACTTCTTGCTTACTGTGTTTACTGCAAATAAAATTTCATACCAGATAACCACACCAAATATAAATTCAAAGCTACCAAGCACTTTAAATAAAAATTTGCATCACTCCTATCCTTTGGTTCAGTATTAACATCTTCGCTTAACTCAAGAAGAGCAGACCTTAGCTGGGGAGCTTGAAATCTAATTGCTTTGACACTTTTAATCCGACTCCCCCAACGAGTATTGGACAAAGACTTCACAGTTAAACCTTCCACGTGGTCAAGCAACACTTTCCATCTTTTGGTAGATCCCGAAAATAAAACATAGATCCGTTGCACAATACCAAAGAAAGAAACAGCCTTACCACAAGATTTAGCCATATCACAAAGAGTAAGATTAAGACTATGACAAGCACACGTCATATACGAAGCCCTTGGATTTACCTCAATCAACATGTTCTGCACTCCTTTGTTCTTTCCTTTCATATTAGAGCCATTATCATAATCTTGACCCCTAATGTCATCAATAAGAAGACCATATGACTTGATGGATTCAACCAATACCTTGAAAAGCCCTTCACTGGATGTGTCATTCACCACCAAGAAACCAAGAAAGTAATCCTCAACTTTTACATGAGCATCAGAGGTATTAACACAGCGAACCAACAAACTCATTTGCTCTTGGTTACTCACATCTGGGGTACAATCAAGAATAACTGAGAAATACTTAGCCTTCTTAACCACCTTCAAAATAGTGTCAGTAATGCTAGAAGCTATTAGTGAAATCAACTCATTCTGAATTTTGTGACTAAGATAATGATAATGAATCTCATTGCTTTCAATCCGTCAAATGTGGTCTTGCATTACCATGTCAAATTCTGCAATCATCTCAACACAAGCTAAGAAATTACCATTATGATCATTGTAAAGTTGTCCATTGGATCCTCTAAATGCCAAACTACGTTTACCAAGAAATTTCACAACAGCAACTATTCTTAGTAAAACTTGTCTTAGGCGTTCCTTCTCTTTTGTGATCTCATGATGCAACTTCTTATCAATTGTTTCATGTTTTCTCAGTCTATTTCTTAATTCGTTCCAAGAGAATGCTTGTGATATGCTCCACACAAACTTCATGTTCTTTGAGCCTATCGGTGATATGTTTCCAATCATTAAACCCATCATGTGCCAAAAAACTCTTGCAGTTAATAGGATTGAACAACTTGCATGAAAAACAGAACACTTTGTCAACATGTCTTGAATAAACTAGCCATTTTCGATCACGTACCTCTCCATTGCTCATGTATCTAGAGTAATGAGAATATGAAAAATGTCTTTTACCAGTGAGAGGAAAAGTGATGTCTTCTTCCCTGATAGGACCTTTTTCCACTAATATCTCCCTTGCCTTGTTTTCAAGAGTACCCCAATTTGCCGGATTATAAATATCCACGCTAACCGGTTCTGGTTCATCATCAACATTAGCAGATTCATCATCATGATTACTCACATTGTTATCATCTGCGTCAATATGGTCCTCTGTACCGACATTATCTTCAGGATCAAATTAGTCCGTTCCCCCACAAGAACTAGCGCCAACTCATCCGGATTCCTCGAAGTGCCCGTGCTGCTCTTCAAAAATTTATGGAAAGATCCTCTCTGTGAATCTATTAATTTCTTTGCTTGTTGTCTCCTTTTTCTTTTTTGAGCACCGGATTCGAGCGCCATAATTGGTTAACCTCGCTCCCTACAAGTAAGAACAATAATTATAATTAAAAACTAAGTGACATGGGTATACTCTACAGGTACTCGAACTTGGTATATACGGTCCAGATACGGCAGAAGACCACGGCGTTGCCAAGGCCCAACACAAGATTCGGGTGACTCAGGGACTCTTTGATTGCTTGCAGTGCAAGATGAAGCTTAAGATAGAAAGTTTAAAGGGGGCGAACCCTAATTTGTAACCGACTCGACCTGCTACCCGAGACCCAGCCTATCTATATAAAGGCTGGGAGGGGACTACGAGGAGGACAATCATAACCCTAGTTTCCACAACTCTCGCCAGATTGCATCTGCGCACCCCTGTAATCTTCGATTCCGTCGTTAATTCCAAGAGCAGACAAGCAGGAGTAGGGACCTCTACGAGGCCTGAACCTGGGTAAAATTTACGTCCCTGTGTGCTTGTTTGCTAGCCGACTGATGCCTCCAGCGCTCCCTCCTTCTCCAAAAGCCAAGTCCATAACAATGGGCATTGACGAGTTAAACCCTCGTCACTAAAAATTAGGGCAAGCCTAATCAGCAGAAGCATGGGCTGGGCTGGGCTGGGGCGAAGAGTGAGAGCGGACCAGTAGCGGTAGGCATCACAGGCCAAGGTGGTCGATCGACGATCGTCGATGGACGGTGACCTTCGCGCCGTCACGCGGTCGCGCCCAGGCGGTGGCGGTCAGTCGTCGAGATCGAGAGCGAGTCGAGGAAATCCTGCTGACCGATGCGCAGGGACCAGGGGAAGCGACAGCGACGGGAAACTGGTAGACGTAGGGGAATCGATCATGTTGTGTGTACCGTGTACGTTTAGGGCCCTGTGCACGTTGCCACGTTGGTCTGTTTGTCACGTCTAGGCAGGGCCCTGCGTCTAGGAATCGATCGTGTGTTCGTTCGCGACTTCATGTCGAGGCGGGACGGGGCCAGGCGGCCAGCCAGTCCGTGGTCGACGGAAAGGAAGCGACGAGGTCAGACAGTCCGTGGTCGACAGGGATGAATTCATGGAAAACCTAGGAATCGATCGTATGTATAGTAGTAGGCCTATTTTTGGGGGGGGGGCATAGGATTTTTGTGCCTGGGGCGGCTGCCCCGCTGGTCCCCAGGGCCGGCCCTATAGAGTTGACTCGGATTTATTTGCCTGAGCGCCACTCCCACCACCCCAACAGTGCATGACAGCAGACAAGCGCTAACCCTAACCATTTGACGGAGAAACGCGGCCCCCCTCCCTCCTGCCGCCGGAGCGGCAAGCGGAGGCAGAGGAACCAGCGATCAGCCGACTAAGATCTGGAGGATTTTGGTCTCTGCCGCCGCCTGTTAGGTGTTAGGGAGGGAGAGGCGTGAGTACTCGATGGACGATCGATGGATGTATGTTACCAAGTTTGCCCTTACCTAGCTATAGGATCCATTGCAACTCGTTAGACAACCTGGACCCTCTAAGCAATGTTCTGCTCCCCATTGCGCAATGGGTCCGTTGAGGTCCGCCAAGCCGCTGCAAGCCACGAGCCTCAGACCACAGTCTTGCTTGGCGGCAAAATTCCAAGCAGGCAATGGTGTAAGCTGTAGCGGCAGTGCTCTCGACTTGACTCGCCGGAGAGCGACGGCAGTACGCACGCGACACGCATGTGCGTGCTATAGCGGCAGCATGCATATATGGCTCAGGTGGAACAGTCCGGCCGGTCGGTCGGTCGCCGTAGACATTCGGCCGGTCGGTCGGTCTTGTCATACCAACATCGTGATGAGCTATCACTCGTACAAGAAATTTTCAATGTCCGTGACTCATTGTTACGGCTGCCACTGCCACTCAGACAACACGTACGCGTACATGTCGATGTCTCCATGAATTTACGAGCTAGTACTATTCACACGCACACACTTGTATATGCGCGCGGTTTGACAATCCTATGCTATCACGGGTGATGACCATACATGCACACATCGTACCTCGTACGTAGTACTCCCTCCGTTTCAAAACATAAGATATTTTAGTTTTATAAAACAAATCTATCTAAAATTCTTTTAGTGTGTACTACATCTGCCCCGAGAAGAGCCTACTTCCAACTTCCTCGCAAATCTATACATACTACAGGAACGGCATGCTACGCCGAGGGCAAAAAGCCGTCGGTGGCCAAAATGCCCTCGGCGTATGCTACGCCGACGGCTGCCCTCGACGTAGTCTCCTTGGCAAAGCTCTCCTTCGGCAGAGACACTTTTGCCTGACGGCGTAGCTTTAGCCGTCGGCGTATGCTATGCCGACCGTAAGCATAATAACGACTAGTTGTGAAAAAATCAATTTTTTTTGAATTTTTTTTTGAAATTTTTATCAACTTTTTAAAATCTTTGAATTGTTTGAATCGTTAATCTCTCACCTGGAACATTTTTAACACTAATTCTAGATTTTAAAATATAAGATGTTTTAGTTTTATGAAACAAATCTATCTAGAATTCTTTTAGTGTGTACTACGTCCGTCCCGAGAAGAGCCTACTTCCAACTTCATCGCAAATCTATACACACTACATGAACGGCACGCTACGCCGAGGGCAAAAAGCCGTCGGCGGCCAAAATGCCCTCGGCGTATGCTACACCGACGGCTGCCCTCGGCGTAGCCTCCTCGGCAGAGGCACTTTTGCCCGTCGGCGTATGCTACACCGACGGCTTTGCCCGCGGCATAGCCCGTCAGCATAATAACGACAGGTTCTAAAACAATCAAGTTTTTTTGAATTTTTTATCAACTTTTTAAAATCTTCGAATTGTTTGAATCGTTAATCTCTCACCTGAAACATTTTTAACACTAATTACAGTTAATCTTTGATCAAATTGCAGTATATAACAAACTTTCAGCTCGGTCACTCATCCTAGCACTACTCCAGCTCTAGCACGCTTAACTTCTCAGTTCCTTCCGAATCAGTTTCCGCGAAGCAATTTGTACCTAGTTGTCAATACTATGATATCAATCATATTAACTCTTATATCATTATGTCACATGTTTTTATTTTTTGAAACTATAAACACTTATTTAAGTAAACAACAATGAATAAGTAAAAATATTACTGATTCAAATAAAAATACTATTGAATTCAAATAAAAATATAATAATTTTACTTTTTTGTATTTTTCTATTTAATATAGAATAATTAATATCTTTAAATTCGTAAATCGGAATTTGATAAATAATATGTCTAAATTGATCAGAAAAATGAAAGGATCTAAATATGATATCCATATCAACTTATCACAACCCCCCTCCCCCGTTTTTGAATTAGCTATTTGGTGGTTGCTTCACAAAATCCCTTTTTTGCGCTCGAAAAATGAAAAATGGCTTTTTGGTGCGACATCGTTCGTCATCCCATGATGCACATGTATACATAATATAAACACATTATCACAAACTATGCCTTGATTGTAGCCATAACATTGGTCATTTGATCGAAAGCCAAGAAACCTCGAATGAGATAGGTCATTTTATGAGGGTTTTTCAGACATAATCAATATAGCAGGTTTGATATTTTTTCTTGTAACTATGTCACATAATATGACACCACGCGAAGGTTTTGCATTGTTTTGATCATTTTTGAAATTTTTATGCCCGTTTTAAACTATCGTCAAACTTTGTCGAACGACGGGCATGAAGATCTTAGCTCGGGACCGAGCCTCGCTAAACTTGTTTTGGATATTTGATAAAATAGCATATTGTGAACCTAAAAATGATTTTTGTAAAAAAACATGAGCATCGCATCATGTACCTGTAGTTCATATCTGACCCACTTCCTACCGATTCGGCAGGAATTTGTCTTTTTTACCAGGGGTGGATGGAAAGGTTTCAGATCCCCTTGTTGGGACATTGTCCATATAAGGTAGTCTAGTATTTTTGTAAAATATGGTGGTAGCATTTTGAATTAGTTATTTGGTGGTTGCTTCACAAAACTCTCCTTTTTTATGCTCGGAAAATGGAAAATGGCTTTTTGGTGCGATAAAAAAAAAGCTTCCTCCTGCAACATCGTTCGTCAGCCTATGATGCACATGTATACATAATATAAACACATTATCACAAACTATGCCTTGATTATAGCCATAACATTGGTCATTTGACCCGAAAGCCAAGAAATCTCGAATGAGATAGATCATTTTGTGAAGGTTTTTTGAGACATAATCAATATACCAAATTTGATATTTTTCCTTGTAACTATGTCATATAATATGACACCATGCGAATATTTCACATTGTTTGGATCGTTTTTGAATTTCTTATGCCCGTTTTAAACTATATATAATGTTTTATATTTCACTTAATTTTTATTTACAAATGTGTAGTATTTGAGTGTAGATAGATCTTATTTTTCTACAAATTTTGATATATTATTTGTATTTTTCCAAATTAGAATGTTTTAGTTATGATTTTTCAAAGTTTAATGAGATAAAACGAAAAATAGCTACCGAGGCGGCAACGTCAGTGAGGGCTACATGAGACAGCCGTCGGCGTAGCATAGGATACGCCAAAGGCAATTCTACACCGACGGCTGCTTGGCGGGGCTGGCCTGGTCGCGGTCTACGCCGACGGCCCCGACGTTTGGCCGTCGGCGTATTCTTCCATTCCTATAGTGACAGTGATACTAATTTGGTGACATAATTGTAGGTAGTACGTTTTTGTGTAAACACAATCAAGCTTACAACTATATTTGACTTCCAAATAGTTGGAAGTGCACCTTTTCTATGATGGAGGGAGTAAATTAATTAAACTTTACATTTTTTATAAGTTGGCAAAAAGAATTCCTTATAACAATGCTTTCTTCGTCTGGAGATTCCTTGGAACTAATTATTACGAATACATACGGCAAGTTCGACCTTTCATAAAAGTAAAAAATCTTTTAACCTACACATCAAGATGATGCACACAAATGTACGTTAGAGCATCTTCACTCGTCAGGACCCTAAAACTCCTCTAAAGGGCTATCGGGGGTTAGCATCGACGAAACCAACCATAACTACGATAAAGAAAGTGCCGACGAGTATCTACGACATTATCAGAAAACAGTTGTCGGTCTAACTATTGAAGGGAACATGGAAACTGTACACGGACAAGCAAGCTCCCAAAGGACGAACGCTTTCCCTGCTAAATCCCACTAGCAAAGGCCAGATAAAGAATAATCATGTATAGGGCAATGGCAATGTCCAAGCCAACCATGCATAAAGACACAATTTATCCAGCTTGGACAGATCAGCTCCCAACCCAGCATGCACGCATAAGTGACAAGGACGCAGACACGACGGACGTGTGAGAAGAGGGAGGCCACGGACACTTCCAAAGTTCTTGTGCTTGTTATTGGGTCCAACTAGTGAAGGTCATACTTAGGGTATGTTTGGTTTAGGGGGGTATCATCTAGGGGATGGGGATATCCACAACCACCTGGTTAGGGATAACCACTTTTCTTGTTTGGTTGAAAGTGAGGGATGAGCCAAAATTTTGTTTGGTTGAAATGGTAAAATGTGGTTGGGGATAAGAGGTATAGAGTGGATATGGTGTAATGGTTACCTCTTTGCTAGTATGGTGAGATTACCAACGACATATACACTATTTTTAAAGAATGAATGATATGTGAAGCTCTAACAATATTTCAAGCACATCAACAGCAATAATTTCAAAATAAGAAATTTCTAGCATTTTTAAAGTCTAATATATCATAATTCGACAATATACATAACATTCTTTACCATAGCTGAAACTATTACATGCCATAGTTGAACAAGTTCATACAACTCTCAATATTTGGTTGTATTAAAAGTCACAAGTGCATACAACCCATAGTCCAATATTTGGTTATCATCAAAAGTGCTAGTAAAATACTAGAAGTAATCAGCCTTCAACTATCGGATCCTCCATCACTTGAGTCAACACTTGGAACATAATCTGGGAAGTTATTTTTCACATACCTAGCAACCCAAATCATCTTTTGGTCATTCCCCAACACTTGGAACGCTATTGTGATACGAGGATTCTCAACCAAATAGGCATAGTAATGGGCAAGGAAATCCAAACCAAAACCTGGGAGAGTTTTCAAGTTCTCCCAAAGATCAAGTGGCGGTCGGCGCTAACGGTCTTCTCTATAGCAATGGCAAGTCTTTCACTGCAGGCCAAGAGAGTTGCTTGCAGCCCGTCATCTGTAGAATGGTTAGATTTGGCCTTCTTCGATTTAGGCGCCGAGGACTCTCCTGCATTTTGTGATTACCCAACTTCTTCTGGCGTCACAGCTACCTCTTCATCAAGATGAATCACATTGTCTGATGCTAGAGGCTCAGCCTCTAGCAAATTGCCCGGTGGCCATGCTTCCTCCATGAATTGTAGCCATCTCTTCAAAATGCTCAATAGGCTTGTTAAGGTAAGGTTCATCTTCTTTATGGTCCTATAAAAAATCCAGCAACAATTTAGGCATGAAATAGCTATTCCAGCAGCATATATGTATACATGAATTAATTACAGCAGTACATTGGTATAGAAGGATAAATTCTAGCAACAATTAAGGCAAGAAATAGCTCATTTCAGCAACTATTATGCAGCTAGAAAAAATTCCAGCAGCATATATGCATACATGAATTAATTACAACAATACATTGGTATAGAAAGACAAATTCCAGCAACAATTAAGGCAAGAAATAGCTCATTTCAGCAACTATTATGTAGCTAGAAGAAATTCCAGCAACATATATGCATACATGAATTAATTACAACAATACATTGGTATAGAAAGACAAATTCCAGCAACAATTAAGGCAAGAAATAGCTCATACCAAAATATGGTTCATGTAATGCTCATGATCAAGAAGAATCATAAACTTCTCTTCATCCCATCTTGCACCACTCAATTGCTCAAGTTTCACTATCTTTTGATACTTTCTCCTCCATGTCCTATTATGATTGTTGATCTGTGTGTCAGTCAAGCTAAGATAAAAATGATCATTCAATGCTTTGGCACAAGCAACATAGTGACACTTCTTAAAACTAGTAGATGTTCTAGTGCCCTTTGCCACAACATCACATAGGTTAGCAAGCATGTATGCATACATGGTAGGTGTCCAAGCAACTTGCTTAGTTTCTATTTCCTACAATATATAGACAATATCAGCAACTATATAGACACATAGAGACAATTTCAGCAACTATATAGACACATAGAGACAATTTCAGCAAATAAAATATCATTACATATGTCATTTCAGCAAATAAAATGTCATTACATTGTCGTTTCAGCAGCAAAGTTGCCATTACAAATACATCCAAGCACAACAAACCAAATTACATATCTTGTTGCTGCATATAGTTTTGTCGATCTTGCCACATTTGATCCACAAGTTCTTGCCTAAAGTTACTCATGTATGCAAGTTCTTGTGCTTGGCCATATGATGTTAAGGCATGAGTAATATTTGGTGTCCACTCATCCTCGGGTATGATAAATTCATCTATACCATCATTTATAACCCAATTGTGAATAATACAACAAGCTACAACAATATCTACTTGAGTAGGATAGCGAAAAAATGGTGTGGCATCATCAAGGATTTTGAATCTTCCTTTTAGTGACCCAAATACACGCTCTACACCCACACGTAGAGACGAATGCCTAAGGTTGAACAACTCCTTCTCATCTTGCACGGGATTGCTTCCCCACTCATTCAAATGGTATCTCACACGTCGAAAAGGAGGCAAGAACCCAGGTTTAGCTCCATATCCAGCACCAACTAGATAATATTTTCCTAAAATTGGAGGGACACTTGGGTTATTTAGATGTATAGAAATCGATCTACTTACATGATTGATCTACTTACATAATCTATTACCTTGTGGGACACGTAGACCATTCTCGCGTTCTAAAGCATCACGCAATACAAGTGCATCATGTGATGTTCCCTCCCAACCAGGCAATACATATGTGAACCGAAGATCAAAATCAACGGCTGCCATCACATTTTGAGTAGTATTGGTCTTCCTACCATGAAAGGAGGCTTCCAAATCCTTTATAACAGAGGCTCGCACATGTGTACCATCAATAGCTCCAATACAATCCTATTGGGTGAAAAAATATAAACCAAAAGTTTATGGTCTAGACATATCCATGTTTTATTAAAATTTGTTGACACACAATTTCATACCTTAAAGTATGGATCCCACCGATAGTTTCCTTCTATTTTGGCAGGGGTCTCCAATGATGGCTTCCTAATAAGCTCATCTCGCAGCTCACCGATGGCATGGAGGACGCTTTTAAAATAACGGCTAACAACTTCACCGGATCTACCAAAGTTCAAGCCAATCACCCTATTTCTAACATTATGGCCAATGGTGTGGAGAAACATAGCTACTTGTAGTTCAATTGATGTATGTATGGTGTCCTTCAACAACTTGTGATCCCTAAAGAGTTGGCAAAAACGGAAAAAAGGAGCTTTTCTCATCCTAAGCATGTTTAAACAAGTTGTGTCATTTTTCTATACTTTATTAGCTACGTACTCTCTTCTCATCCTATCAGTTTCATCTATTGGACCATAACTAATGCTTTCTCTCCTTCTTATTTTTCTAGAATTGACAACCAAAGTGAACATATGCCACCGTTGTATCAATCAACATCCTTTTCTTGTTGTCCATCTATAATGAAAAGTACCATGGAAAAGTGCTTGAACAATTTAGCAAAATAGTAGACACATTATACATGTTGGATTACAGCGAGAGGAGAGATTATACCGCTGATTGAATTGACAAAACCCACAACAACTTGTACTTATGCTCGTTCAACTGCTACCTGTGCAAATTAGAGAGATCAGTATAAGATAGATAATATACATAGGTGATGCAACATAAAAGTACAGAGGCCAAATCGATCCCTAGTCTCCCAAGTCCATCCCCAGTCTCCCAACCATGGCCACCAAGGCCCATCCCCAGTCTCCCTACTCGATCCCCAGTCTCCCAGATCGATATCCCCAGGCGGCCAGCGACAGCCCTCGTCGCCCTCCCTGGCCCCGACCCCGTCGCGCGGCCAGCGACAGCCTCCGTCGCCCTCTCTGGCCCCGACCCCGTTGCCCCTTGTGGCCACCGCGCCCGTTGCCCCTCCCTGGCCATCGCTCCCTCCATCCCTCCATGCCCACCACCCATCGAGCCATCCATGGCCAAGCTAGGACGCGGCAGCCCGCCTCCGACCAAAAACAATAGGAGAGGGAGAGCAAGATACCTTCCGCCGTCGATTCCCGTGGTCTCCTGGAGTCGCGCCCGAGTTACAGTCGCCGCCGCTGCTGTGTTTCTCTAGGAGAGAGAGAGAGGAAGAGTGAGGAGATGGGAAAGGATATGCTTCTTTTCTTTTCTTTCCTGGGCGGTGAGCGAGCGAAACGGTGCGAAATATCGTTTTCGGGTGATTCCAGCGCAGGAGCTAGAAGTGGCTGAGCATATCCGCCACATTTTGGCGGACGAGGAGAACCACCGTTTTGAGGGAATACTTGTGAAATTTGGCTATCCTCAACCACTGTCATCTCCTAAACCAAACGACCGGCAACCACTTTTTTGGTGGCTACCTCTAGCCACTAGGGGATATCCCCTTAACCAAACAGCCCCATAGTGGAATCGAAGACAACGTGTTCAGCAGGAAGACAGACACACACCAGGTTATAATAACCACCTAAGGGCAGGAATCAAATTAGAAATACTCCCTATGTCCGGAAATATGTGACTCGAATTTATTTAAAATTACATGTATCTATACACTAAAACATATCTAGATACTAGATGATACCCCGCACGTTGTTGCGGAAATATCTGCTACAAAATATGTATGAACCGTATGTTACATAGTAATAATTTTGTTGAGCTGTTACAAAAATTTCTAGGTTGTAATTAAAAAGTGAATAAAAAAGCATGAAAAACTATGAGACATCTAAGTCGTGTTAAAGTTGCACTTATTTCTATTCAGAGGCAATGCTACGTTGTACAATCGTACATGAAAAAGTAAAAGTCGGATAGTGAAATTGACTGTCCCGATTCATCTAAGTAAATTACTAACAGATACGTTTAGTGGATAAAAAGTTGGACAACCAGTCGGAACGGTCTCATACAAACTGAGTTTGAAAATTCCGCAAGGATGAACAGCAGAGGTGACTGATGACATATTGGAGAAAACTGAAGAGGTACCCCAACTTCCTGAACACTCAATCGAGACCTTTTATTTGGTTAACACATGATAAAAAAAAAGTACAATATATGTGGTGTAGTGTCACAGAATACATGCTGTCACCGTATGACCTAAAATTCAATAAACAGTGTCACTTTCTCTCTATAATCCCTTTGCTTGCAATTAGATTGCAAAGTATGAGCGAAGGGAACACTGGTGTTCTGGATAACTGACAAAGCACAATAAATATTTTTCTTTCCATACCAGAAAATTTGGGAACTACCAATAAATAATCACATGAGCTATTTTTCTGAGATCTTGTAGTTTATCTCTGATCCAGTGCCTGTGAAAAGAAATGCACGTACAAAAGAAACACATCAGTATTATACAAATCAAACAGAGAGACGTGGCGGATCATTCGTTTAATGGAAGTTGCAGGCAGAGGAGATGCATAAAGGGACGGACCTATAGACTGCAGAGGGTAATGTAGAAAAAACCCAGTCCGAAAAATTTCCTGCACCTATTAGACATCCTTGACAAAACATCCATAGCCAGGTGTTCATAGCTCTTGCCATCCGCCATGAGAATATGTGAAGCTCACGATAGAGGCGGTGTACAGGGTTGAGAAGAGGGAGCAGATATTTGAGATGGGCTTGAGGATTCGGATCTGAGCAATTGTCCCATATAAATAAGGATAACAAATGGTTCGAGTTGATCCTGGTCCTGGTTTGTAAATGCAAAGCCAGCTGCTCATTTACACCATCCGTTTCTTCCACATCACTATGCCGGGTTGCTTCCTTCAGTTTTTTGTGAATTATTGCATAGATGAAGGAGACGAAGAGGAAGGGGAGGCAGGGGACAGTGCAGAAGATGAATAGGTAATCGACATGCCCAGGTATGCCCATGGCTAGGTCTACACGTATGGTTGACCCCATCCAATAAGGCTGGTCATAATGGATGTATCATATTACTAGTATCATGCATATGGTACTAGCATATGATACTATCTCTCTAGTGGTTAGTATCATCTAGTAGTATCATAGTATCATTGTATTTAATTTTTTCTACAATCTCAATGCAATTGTGTGTATGAGATGTATTGGTCATTAAATTACCTAGTTTCACGAGCTATGATACGGTATCATATTATGATACTATTAACACCTCTTTCTTTATTAATTGTGGTGCCATATCAGATTTTTATCAAGGTGGCATGCATGATACTCCTTATGATACTCCCACTAAGGCTAGCCTAAGAAGGAAGGCCGAACATGCATCGTGTAGGAGCAAAAAACTCTGAGGTAAAAACTATGGAAACTGAACAGACGAAGACGTGGTGACCATGCATGTGATGCTGTTGTTCAAAAAAAATGCATGGCATGCTGACGTTACAAAGGTGGCAATTTAATGACATGTGGGTCATTAATGCCATGGACGTGGAGATGCATCCAAAGAGTTCATGCCGGAGTAGAGCACACTGCATAGTACTAAATGTCATTATTAGGCTATTTGGTAGTGGGAGCTGCTCGGCTAATCTTGTTGTTACAAATAGGAATTACATGGCCAGCATGCATGCAGTCGGCTTAAGTAGATTCCTAAAAATTAGAAGTGATGAGGTGGCATGTTTGATCAGTTGTACAACTTGCATCTGATGATGTGGCACTAAGCTGATGTGGATACCTTGCATGTCAAGAGAAATAACTTAGTGGGGATCACCTATTTAGTTTATATAGATATACAAAACCAGAATCACTGTTTTGTTGTGGGTTGTTTTGTGGTACCCTCAAATAAATAACAGCCATTCATTTTCGTACATCCAAAGGCCAATAAGATTTTATACTAGTGCCAAAAACTGGACTAGTACCATTTATACTAGTGAGGAAAATCGGCATTGCACGAAAAATTCGCGTAAATAGGCCATAGACGGTCCCCGACTAGAAAGCCTCCACGGCCCACGACACTCCAACTAGTTCGTTCGGCCAAAAAAAATCAGACCTTAAATCGATCTCGTCCACGACTACTCCTGATGAAGCACCCCGGTCGTCTCCCTCACGTCGCCGTCGCATTCCGCTGTGCCTCGTCGACAAGAGCGCGTCCCTGCTCGCATCTTTTGCGAATCCCCGCCACGAGCAATGGATCGATAAGCAGGATGGTGCTCTTGATCTGAAATGGGGAACTGCCTGGCGGCGGTTGTGGTGTTGCCCGGTCGAGCGCCTCTACTGGCCGGCCATCGGGGCGGTTTGATGCTCAGCATTGTGTCGCTCTTGTCGTCATCCACGTCTCCTAGATGCGATGGTGGTGACGCCAAGACCGACCCCATCGTGACTGGGATTGGACGTGTGACACCCTTGCTGCCTATGATCTTCCTGCTTTCCTTCAGTTTGGATACGATCACACAGGAGGTCAGAAAGTCCACTATATTGATCACTCCCGGTGAGATCAGATGTCCCTCTTGAATATTTCGATGAATTGACACTTGAGACTTGAAGGTATACTGAAGTAGTATTTTTTAGGTTATTTCTAGGGAATCTTAGTTTGATACGTTGTTTTGCTTTGCCCGATTGCTTACCTGAGTAGGATGGAATCCAAACTCGCCCGGCTTGCTACTCAAATTCTTCTTGCAGAAGTAAAATATTGTTAGCCTAGTTGTTCCTATTATCAATTATCATTTATAATTTACATAGAGAATGATTTATCTCTTTTGTCTGTCTTATGCATCCATTTCACTTTCTAGGTTGTAGTGAGTTCAGTCCTGTTGAGTGTTTATCTTTAATACAATTTCTAATGTTAAGAAATGCAGTTGCGCCTTCTTAACAAGTAAAACAATAGTTTCAGGTTGTAGTTTTGCATCTGACAGTAACTTGGTGATTATGAGTAGAGTGCATGCGCTTAAGCTTTTCTACAAGGTTGTCGTTTTATAAACTATGAATCTCAGTGTGATATCAATGTTGTCAGGAATCACCTGCGTTCAGAATTGACATTCCTTTGTTGAAAATCTGAATTTGTGTCACATACTGATACTCTGGGTAACCAGTCTCACCTTCTGTTTTGCTGACTCAAGCCTCAATATTGACTGCTACAAGTGTGCTGCTGCATGACAGGCCAGTTACTCGTGAAATTCTACTCCAAATACCGGTCGGCTGCTACGATCTATTTCAGCTATTGCAGGTATATTTGTTGCACACAGTTTTCCAGATTCCAAATAACTACATATATGAAAGCCAACCGTTTTAGCGATTGATTAGGGGTGTCAAATCAGCTTCGGTACTGTAGATGGAATCGCACTTCTACAGTACTCGGATATCTACAGTCCCTGTGCGATGGGTTTCTTTCTGGAAGAGTCCGGTCATTTCCTAAGCGGTTCGGTTTCCTGTGCCAGTTACGTCTCCACCAGCGTTTCCTCTCTCCTCCCCTAATCACCTCCGCCCCTCATCTTCCCTCTTCCCCCAATAATCAAGCCGATACGGAGGGGACAGTACGGCGCTGGAGAGTGAAGGAGCAGAGCCATGGCGGTGAAGGCCGTGGAGGTGGGGCCGGCGCCCTCTCCTCTTCCTTGTGTTCCCCGACGGATTTTAAGTGGGTGGTGGTAGCGAAAATTTAGTGGAGCCCCACGTCCGCATCCAGTTTTGGGTCTTGGAACGTCAAGGACAAGGAGAATATGAAGCTTCCCTTCCTCGGCCAGGTCTGCACCTTCCGGACTGCGGGGGTGGAGCTCCTTTAGCGCCATCTAGGAGGAGATGGGCGTTAAGGACCGCTTCGACCTGCTGCAGGGGCCCCTCGGGCGAGCCACCAAGGATATCAACCTGATAAGGGAGGCTCCTCCAATTAGCTCTTCCTAATTTACCAAGGTATTAGTTATTAGCAAAAGAATTTAGAATCTCTACACTGTTCAATCGAATACCACATGTACACTGCTTTCTCATCTTCTCCTTATAATTACCAAAGAGGGAATTCGCATTCTGAATACTCAAGTTTTGAGTTTGTTTCTTGCAGATCAAGTTGTAAGCACAAACCAGGATTTATCAAGAATTGGTAAATTAGTGGCCATCCCTCGCCGCCGTAGTAGTTCCCGGCTCTTGCTGGCGTACGCGGGCAGCCGGTGCTTCGACGAGATACTGGTCGCCTTGCGGAAGTTCTCAACATGTTTGATGGAATATCCCACGAGTGCCAAGGTTCAATTTTTCCAGTTATTCTCCTCCTCTATTTTTGTTGGAACTAAATCATTCATCTCTAGGTTGAATTTGCCACACACAAGTGTAGCTGCAGCCTGCAGTCGTCGGATTGGACAGTATGCTCCAATAAGAGTGCTATTAATATCACCGTGGAAATAGACGTTCTCTGAATTGCTCTTGGGGTATATTTGCAGACTTGGATCGTTGGTCCTCCGTCCACATACAGAAGGTGCAGTATCAGAATCTATGGACACTATGAATATACAGTATTTAAGTTACGTGTGAAATGCCTAAATTTCAATTTTGGGCATTATACTTTCAAACTAGCAGTTACTGAAAATGTATGCTTTTGTTGTGCCTAAATTTCAGTTTCGATATTTGCAAACTATCTTACCTCCTCCGCCTTGGCGTCGGCACCATGCTGTAGATCTTGCAGGTCCTCTTCCAAATTTTATGTGTTCACTGTCTACTACTGATTTTAAAGGTCCACCCCATCTAGATTTAAGGCGCATGGCATGTTGGCGTTGTGATTTCCTCATCCTGACAATATATCTATTAGTTATCTCACGGTGTGGTACTTTATTCTGGAAATTAATGCTTAATATGTTGGCTTCTAGGAATTGGTTACAGGTTGAACGAGACTTGATCTTATAATGTAAATGTTCTAGACATGATTGTAGTAGACTGTTAATTTTTTTAGGCTTCAGACAAGAATCAATTTGTTTGAACAGTTTGTACTACAATTAGACATTGTCCACGGTGTGCAGTTAATTTAGGGAACTTGCCACTAGATATTGGTGATTAATGTTGTTGTTGTAACTACCGGTGAATCGAAAATGATAACGAGTGTCTGTATTCAGGTTTGGCTGTTAGTTTCTCCTTCCCACATGTGTACACCAGTCAATGTTCCCATATCTTTGCTATCTTGCCACTCTAGGCTTCTAGAAATTTTTGGAGATGCTTTTCGATATTTTTCCTGAATTGTGATATACATGGTCTGTCATTGTTGCTCTGTTTCAATCAGCACTACAGTAAGCGGTGCACTGCCTTTTATCATTTTATTTCTATCACGGGCAGAAAGCACTTATTTCTCTTGGCTACATGGTTCGGCTTTCAGTTTTAATCAATATATGGTTCTCTGTGCTAAAAATAAATACTTCCACGCAGGTCAAGAAGACAACCTTGGTGAAAGTGTATTATGTATCACCACCGAGTCGCCAGTGGTTGCACGTATCCGGGAATAGAGATACCAGGAAACATGGTTGCATGAGCCACATCACACTCTTACTGTATTATTATGATGATGTGGCTGCTACAAGTTTATATTTAACTGCTATGCCAACAAAGAAAAATCTCATCCAATGTTTTACCATTTGCTCACATCTTCTGGCCAATAGCTAACTAGGGGGATAGGAGTGAATGACTAAGTCCGCTTATGCAAGTGGAGGTTTGGTTAGTTTGCTAGGCAAAGCTGCTATGAACATATTGGACTGGAAATGTTCATTATGGTATTTTGACAAGCAATATTGATCTGCGGTGCCGCATAGTTTTTTTCCGAATGATCCACCATATGTAACTGTCTATTCCACAATTTCTCTCTCAATCTTTTCAAAAGCAACAAACTTTTTATATCTGTAACTTCTATGATCATACATATTCCCCAATTTCAGTATATTGCATCTGAACGATTTCTGCCTTTTCACATCCTGATTTATTTCTTTTTTTTTAAACCATGCAAACAAAGAAAACAGCCTTGATCAAATATTTTTCAAAGCTTTCACATCGTTCGTAGCTTCTTGTGGTTTATGCTGGATCTGGGAAATAGAGACCGAGAGACTGAAAATATTATATAGCGTCCATGGGGCTGTCTATGGAGTGCAGGGGCTCTTTCTGGAGCCGATGGAGCCGAGGGCGGGAGGTGAGAGAAGATGGAGTCGGTGGCGTTGGGTCGCCGGATGAGTGTATGTGGGAAAAGGACAGGTGGAAGTGTGGATGGGGAAATTCGGGGAGAAGGCATGGATGCATCGAGGCCGGCTATGTGCCGCTGCTCGTGTACACCGGTAATTACATGCCTGCATATCAGACCCACTGCATTCTGGTATTTGACTAGCTACCTCTTCTTTCCTGTGCCTGCAAACCATGTATCCATATGAACTAGGACGAGTATGTGGCTCTTGGAATAATGATAGTTGATTGGTTTGACTTGCTACATAACCTTCTGCTCAGTAACTGGATCTACAAACTGGTATATTTATGTGGCTTTCATAATTTGTGCCTCGGCTTTCCTCGCAATCAAATAGGATTCAAATGTTCTTTTTTGTCACATATTTTCTGGAAAATAGGAGTCCACTATATTAGATTACAAGGTGTAGTCGGTTACTTACTTTTGTTTGTATTGTTGATATTATTTATTTGTTTGACTCACGGGTTGCTATATCAGATCAAAAGGTCTTATTTTTCGTTTTTTGTGCTCCTTCAATTAGTTTTCTTACAAGCTGGCATTATTTATTTGTTTAAGGTGCATCTTTCTGACTATCTTCACTACAGTACAACAGGTAGCTAGCCTTATTTATTTGTTTATTTAAGGTGCATCTCTTTGGTTATTTTTCTCTGAATGAGAAACTCATGTGGTTTCAAAGAAAATGGCTATCGGTTGTCAGAACGAACCTTAGTCTTCTATGAGTATACTGCAAAGGTACACAATCTACTAATATCTTGATGATATTTTTCCTCAGCTTTTGGAGATCTTCTTTGCCACGGTTTTTAATTGTTGTTCTTTCGGGTTTCACATGCTATGAGGTGTTCTATTCTAGGTGTGTAGATTTCCATTGTCCTGCATAACCCACACCATGTTCGTCTGCAGTTTTCTTGGTTTAGGCCAAAGAAGTGTACAAAATAACATGCTAGGATCAAGAAAGATGACATGCTACTTGAGTGATGAAGGGCCAAAAAAATTCATCACGTCCTGAGTAAATGAATGGGAAGGTATATACATGAACTTTTTCATGACTTAACACTGCCAGGTGGGGCTTATCTCATGTTTCCTGCTGCCTGCCAGTTGCGGAAGTTCTCAACATGTTTGATGGAATATCCCACGAGTGCCAAGGTTCAATTTTTCCAGTTATTCTCCTCCTCTATTTTTGTTGGAACTAAATCATTCATCTCTAGGTTGAATTTGCCACACACAAGTGTAGCTGCAGCCTGCAGTCGTCGGATTGGACAGTATGCTCCAATAAGAGTGCTATTAATATCACCGTGGAAATAGACGTTCTCTGAATTGCTCTTGGGGTATATTTGCAGACTTGGATCGTTGGTCCTCCGTCCACATACAGAAGGTGCAGTATCAGAATCTATGGACACTATGAATATACAGTATTTAAGTTACGTGTGAAATGCCTAAATTTCAATTTTGGGCATTATACTTTCAAACTAGCAGTTACTGAAAATGTATGCTTTTGTTGTGCCTAAATTTCAGTTTCGATATTTGCAAACTATCTTACCTCCTCCGCCTTGGCGTCGGCACCATGCTGTAGATCTTGCAGGTCCTCTTCCAAATTTTATGTGTTCACTGTCTACTACTGATTTTAAAGGTCCACCCCATCTAAATTTAAGGCGCATGGCATGTTGGCGTTGTGATTTCCTCATCCTGACAATATATCTATTAGTTATCTCACGGTGTGGTACTTTATTCTGGAAATTAATGCTTAATATGTTGGCTTCTAGGAATTGGTTACAGGTTGAACGAGACTTGATCTTATAATGTAAATGTTCTAGACATGATTGTAGTAGACTGTTAATTTTTTTAGGCTTCAGACAAGAATCAATTTGTTTGAACAGTTTGTACTACAATTAGACATTGTCCACGGTGTGCAGTTAATTTAGGGAACTTGCCACTAGATATTGGTGATTAATGTTGTTGTTGTAACTACCGGTGAATCGAAAATGATAACGAGTGTCTGTATTCAGGTTTGGCTGTTAGTTTCTCCTTCCCACATGTGTACACCAGTCAATGTTCCCATATCTTTGCTATCTTGCCACTCTAGGCTTCTAGAAATTTTTGGAGATGCTTTTCGATATTTTTCCTGAATTGTGATATACATGGTCTGTCATTGTTGCTCTGTTTCAATCAGCACTACAGTAAGCGGTGCACTGCCTTTTATCATTTTATTTCTATCACGGGCAGAAAGCACTTATTTCTCTTGGCTACATGGTTCGGCTTTCAGTTTTAATCAATATATGGTTCTCTGTGCTAAAAATAAATACTTCCACGCAGGTCAAGAAGACAACCTTGGTGAAAGTGTATTATGTATCACCACCGAGTCGCCAGTGGTTGCACGTATCCGGGAATAGAGATACCAGGAAACATGGTTGCATGAGCCACATCACACTCTTACTGTATTATTATGATGATGTGGCTGCTACAAGTTTATATTTAACTGCTATGCCAACAAAGAAAAATCTCATCCAATGTTTTACCATTTGCTCACATCTTCTGGCCAATAGCTAACTAGGGGGATAGGAGTGAATGACTAAGTCCGCTTATGCAAGTGGAGGTTTGGTTAGTTTGCTAGGCAAAGCTGCTATGAACATATTGGACTGGAAATGTTCATTATGGTATTTTGACAAGCAATATTGATCTGCGGTGCCGCGTAGTTTTTTTCCGAATGATCCACCATATGTAACTGTCTATTCCACAATTTCTCTCTCAATCTTTTCAAAAGCAACAAACTTTTTATATCTGTAACTTCTATGATCATACATATTCCCCAATTTCAGTATATTGCATCTGAACGATTTCTGCCTTTTCACATCCTGATTTATTTCTTTTTTTTTAAACCATGCAAACAAAGAAAACAGCCTTGATCAAATATTTTTCAAAGCTTTCACATCGTTCGTAGCTTCTTGTGGTTTATGCTGGATCTGGGAAATAGAGACCGAGAGACTGAAAATATTATATAGCGTCCATGGGGCTGTCTATGGAGTGCAGGGGCTCTTTCTGGAGCCGATGGAGCCGAGGGCGGGAGGTGAGAGAAGATGGAGTCGGTGGCGTTGGGTCGCCGGATGAGTGTATGTGGGAAAAGGACAGGTGGAAGTGTGGATGGGGAAATTCGGGGAGAAGGCATGGATGCATCGAGGCCGGCTATGTGCCGCTGCTCGTGTACACCGGTAATTACATGCCTGCATATCAGACCCACTGCATTCTGGTATTTGACTAGCTACCTCTTCTTTCCTGTGCCTGCAAACCATGTATCCATATGAACTAGGACGAGTATGTGGCTCTTGGAATAATGATAGTTGATTGGTTTGACTTGCTACATAACCTTCTGCTCAGTAACTGGATCTACAAACTGGTATATTTATGTGGCTTTCATAATTTGTGCCTCGGCTTTCCTCGCAATCAAATAGGATTCAAATGTTCTTTTTTGTCACATATTTTCTGGAAAATAGGAGTCCACTATATTAGATTACAAGGTGTAGTCGGTTACTTACTTTTGTTTGTATTGTTGATATTATTTATTTGTTTGACTCACGGGTTGCTATATCAGATCAAAAGGTCTTATTTTTCGTTTTTTGTGCTCCTTCAATTAGTTTTCTTACAAGCTGGCATTATTTATTTGTTTAAGGTGCATCTTTCTGACTATCTTCACTACAGTACAACAGGTAGCTAGCCTTATTTATTTGTTTATTTAAGGTGCATCTCTTTGGTTATTTTTCTCTGAATGAGAAACTCATGTGGTTTCAAAGAAAATGGCTATCGGTTGTCAGAACGAACCTTAGTCTTCTATGAGTATACTGCAAAGGTACACAATCTACTAATATCTTGATGATATTTTTCCTCAGCTTTTGGAGATCTTCTTTGCCACGGTTTTTAATTGTTGTTCTTTCGGGTTTCACATGCTATGAGGTGTTCTATTCTAGGTGTGTAGATTTCCATTGTCCTGCATAACCCACACCATGTTCGTCTGCAGTTTTCTTGGTTTAGGCCAAAGAAGTGTACAAAATAACATGCTAGGATCAAGAAAGATGACATGCTACTTGAGTGATGAAGGGCCAAAAAAATTCATCACGTCCTGAGTAAATGAATGGGAAGGTATATACATGAACTTTTTCATGACTTAACACTGCCAGGTGGGGCTTATCTCATGTTTCCTGCTGCCTGCCAGTTGTTTTCTTTTTTGCAATTCTTCTTTTTTCGGGCTCTGTGCATTCGTAATGCCGCTAGGGCAATGCATTGTTGCAGAAGCTAGGTGTAATTGTTATCTTCGTGATATTAATATATGCTCTTTATAAAAAAACACATTAAATTGGAACAGAAAGGCTGAAAATATTTTATAGAATGCAGAGTTTTGCAGAATAAAATAATTTTCCAGTTCCTCCATTAGTTAAAATGTCTAATAAATAAACAATGTCTACGAATAATTTCTTCAAATGAACTTAATTACTTCTGGTCATAATTTAAACTTTCTCATGTAGAATCTGGTTAAAGGAATAGAATTTTGCAGAATCTTGATGGTATAGAGCATCTGTTAATTAATTTTATATAGGCATGGCATGTTCAACTTCTTAATGAGTTGAGCGAAATTATGAAGAATAAAACAAACTACTGTATGTACATATGATTCTTCAAATTGATTCTTTTGTGCTGCTGGCTGTTTGATCACACTAGAGTGATATTTTCCCAGGTCTCAGCAGCTCGGTTATATCCGGACAAGAAGAGTGAACAAATCACACAAGGGAGTCAGAAGAAACTCGGCACAAATTCATGTAAATATGCAACTAAGATAGACAAACGGGCGCGGCGACACGCCGCGCCTAATTTCCTAGTAATATACTATGCTAAGCTAAAATTGACCTCCTATTCCTAACTGAGAATGCCTTATGTTTGAAGGACTGGACTGATGCGTCAGTACATCAACTTTCTCCCTCAATACATCAATAATATGTGCCTTCAGCAGCTTTCTCCGAAGTCTACCTCTGTCAAAAACCTTATTCACATGTTGCGGAGTAAGAATCGTAGTCAGAAGTTTAAGATTTATAATGTTCACAGCTCGGTAACTGCACCAACTTTACTTTTTGTAATTTTTCCTTAACCAGTGATCGAGAACAAAGGGGTCAGAAGGTTCAACAATGGTAGTGCCAAAGGAAACAACGAAGCATTATAATCAGCCATGCTCCTCGATGTACAACATGTCGATACTCCGATGTTCCTCACCCATGACGGCCAAGACTTCCTCGGCGATGTCCCTGACACCAGGCACTTCCTGAGAACACTCGTAGAAACCATGACAGCAACAACATGGAGGTGTTGTACTTGCCAGACCATGCTCATGTTAACTTTGTGATAGGCTTCAATGTTCCACAGTTGGTATATAAACCAATGGTTGACTTCTTTCAACGCCACTGAGAGTTCTACGTTAGGTCTCTGTGATCAGCCTTCAGCAATGCCTTTGCATCGGCCTATACAATCAAAACTTCAACCACATATTATTTGTTCACTGTATATGGCTTGTCCGGCCGTAGTATATGCTGGTTGATGTGAGTATTTGTCAGTTTGTTCATGCCGGAGAATGGACTATTCTATCAAATATTTTGTTTCATGTATCCAGTTTATCTAATGTATCCTCGAGTTCTACGTTCAATGCTATGTTATCTAATCATTTATAAGTCTTGGATTTCTGAGGAAGAAGAATGAGGTTGAATTTTCTAGTCTGTTATCGCATCATTTCCTGTTTAAGCTCAGATTTGTTGTTGCTTATATTGTGAGATGGCAAAGCATGTTAAAATAAGATAATTTGCTGTCAGAGTCCACCTGACAAGAAGGGCAAGGGATGTCATATCCTCAGAAGGCCGTAATACTGCTCGATGGATGATACACATAAGAAACCCGGGCTATGCAAAGTATCTCCTAGGCTTCACTTTTTATTTTCTTGACTGAAGCTATGCGAGTACCTGCCAGCAGCACGTAGGGAACTTAACTGGCTTTTCAACCGACAAAAACAGGACAACATAAATGAATTTGCCATGATTCATTCATCAGAGTAGCTGATGCTCAACTAGTGTTCGCATGAGTAGTAAAAGGTTCAGAACATCATTTATGTACTATATCATTCCTTATCAAAAACTGTACTATATCATTTATCAAGAATACAAGAAAGCATCATAGTAGTATTTTCTAAGATACTTTCGGACCTTCAGAGGACTTATGTTAACTCAAGGTAATATAGAGTTGAGCCTTTAAGGGACCCTCCAAACTTTCAAAATCATGATCCGCTCCTTCCGAAGAGTTGAGCCATTGCAAACTTGTGATCTGCCATGGAGAGCTTGATGCCTGAAGCCCCAGAAGAATTTTGGTCGAGCTTTTCAAAATCTTGATCCAGCTTGATATTATACTGAAAGATAGTGAATGGGCAATTTGGGCTACCTTGCAACGGAAAATTTGAAACAATCTTAGGTAAGTATGATTCATTGTATGAGTAAAGAGACTTTGCACGAACTAAAAATTACTAACATATTGAGAAAATTTACAAGAATTATCAACATTCTCGTCATTCAATTGCATATAAACATCAAAGTAGCATACTACATGCAGGCATACTTTCGCACCTTTCAATTGCATATGAACAAAATCTAGTTAATCTCAACTATAATGTTAGCAAGATCCTTTTGCACCCTTTTCTTGCACTATTGTCGATCTCAATTCTCATATGAACAAATAAGTTATTGTCAGTTACTATAGCTTGCAGTCATGTAGAAGCCCATACGTTTTCAATATTTTTAGTTATGCTGCAAGTTTCCACCATGATTAGGCATGACTTAGGCTAGCCGCCCAGACGTTTCTCTAACACACATACAAACTCCATGAACTTACAAGCTCCTCTTTTATTTCACACCGCTGGGATCCATAAACAAAAGAATATGATATCAACTGAATAATAAGTGCAATGTTGAAAGCGTTCTCCATGGTATCATGATTCTGCTAATTCACAACTTATAAAGTGCAAGAATATAAGCAACATAGATGGACACAATGGTTCAAGTTTATTAAGTGCAAGAAAATAAAGTGTGCCATCAAGTTTGTGAGAGCTTTAATCACTAATTTTCACATGACAAAAGTTTAATTTGAAAGGTAGATAAAAACATGAATACTTGGAATGGTGTAACACACCATGCATAGGAATTTATAGTGGACTCTTTGGAATAACTTGGTTTTCTTGGAGGTTGGATGCATGAGTAGAACTCATACGTGGTACAGGTGGAGGCTAGCAAAAGACTGGGAGTGACCAATTAAGAGAGCAATAATGGCCATAATCATGCAAAGCGATAAAACATTATTAATTAAAGCATAAAGTGATATTACAAGTCAAAAACTAAATGATCATAGAGGCTAAGGTGACTGGTTCATAGTCTTAACATGGTGTAAGCATGTGCCAAGTCAACCCAAATAAAGCATCAAAGGAGAATATCATAATATTATGCTTTTATATGCTAAAATAACGCATGATTCTTTCAAGGCACATTAAGCAATCTCAATTGTTTAAAACAAGTCATGCTACAACAATAATCACTAAGCATATGGTCAAAGAAACATCTAGCATGACATGATAAAGTCTAATTCACAGTCAAAACAAGCTTCCTTTTGTACCACTATAAGCATGAAAGTTCCTACTTTTTTTCAACACCAATCGACTTATTTGAAACAACTCTCAAAGATAATAACCAATAAAGACCAGAGAGCATGTCTCACCCATCTACAAACAAGAACTAAAAAGTTCTAAGCCAAAAGAATAAGAAAACTAAAGCTAAACGCAGTGCTAGCAAAGGAGAACACTCACACAACAATAAGAGTGAAAACTAGAGTATTCTAGGCAATAAATAACGGGGTGTGTCTCTCTCCAAAAGAAGTGTGTTGGGATCCAACCAACTTATTGCAGCAAAGAAAGCAAAAGAAAACTAAAAACAAAGATGCTCCAAGAACAACACAGAGTGCATAAGGTAATAAAAATAAAGTGTCTTAAAAGAAGACCTGAGATTATTGATGAAGAAGGGGATGCCTTGGGCATCCCCAAGATTTGACGCTTGTACTTGATACATTGCAAATGTATCTATAATTTTTGATGTTTCATGCTTGGTTTTATCTACTTTCTTGTGTTTTGTTCCAACTTTGGAGTACTTTTCATATGATTTCTTGGACTAACCTATTAACAAGATGCCATAGTGCAGTTGCTGTTTTTGCTGTTTTTGGTTCGAGAAAGTCGAAAATGAATATTCTCGGAATTGGGACGGGACAAAAGCCAAAGTTGATATTTTACCGAAGACTCACGGGCGAGAAGGCGAGGCGGAGAGGGGCCACAGGCATCCACACCATGTGGTGGCGCTGGCCTATGCGCCGCCACCGGTGGTGTGGGCCCCTGCACTCCCGACCTTGCCTCCTTCGCCTATAAGAGCCTCCGATACCAAAACCCTAGATCATCAATCGAAATCCACGAAAAGTTCCAGCCTTGCCGCCACCAAGGGAGATTCGGGGACAGAAAGTCTCTGTTCGGTACCTGGGACGGGAAGTGCCCCCAGAGCCATCTCCATCGATCTCCACCACCATCTCCATCACCATTGCTGATTCCCATGATGAGGAGGGAGTAGTTCTCTCTCGAGGCTAAGGGTTCTACCGGTAGCTATGTGTTCATCTCTCTCTCTATATGCATGATCTTATTGTGATCATGAGCTTGTAATCTATAGATCTACCTTGCTACTCAAGTGCTTTAATAGATCTCTGCTCTCCCCATGTGTGTGAAAGTGACAGCGTGCACACCATGGTGGCACTTAGGCTAGTGATTACAAATACTTGTTATGAGTTATATTTGGAGTTGGATGTCTTTATGAAATTGTGGTGTTTGTTGGACTCATCTAGTACTCAAGGTGACAGTGTGGGGTTTTCTAGATGGGAAAGGCTTACTTTGAGGTGTGCTGTTATAGCCCTACCGTTGATTAGAGTGTCCAACCGGAGAGTAGTTCAGCGTAGTATCATGAAGATGGATATTTATATGAGAGAGTGTTCACTAGTGAAAGTATGATCCCTAGGCCTTGTTTTTAAGCATTGAAACACCGTTTGCTACTAGATTTGTTACATGTTTGCTTGCTTTCATCTTTATTTCAGTTTGCTTTTAGTCTCTTCCACGCCATCAAAGTATCTTCTATCACCGTTACCACTTATAATTATCCATACCACTTGTATTTCACTATCTCTTCGCTGAACTAGTGCACCTATACACCTTACAAGTGTATTGGGTGTGTTGGGGACACAAGAGACTTCTTGTATCTTGATTGCAGGGTTGCTTGAGAGGGGATACCTTTGACCACTTTCTCCCTGAGTTCGATAAACCTTGGGTGATCCACTTAAGGGAAAACTTGTTGTTGTTCTACAAACCTCTGCACTTGGAGGCCCAACAACTGTCTACAAGAATAGAAGTGAGTAGACATCAAGCTATTTTCTGGCGCCGTTGCCGGGGAGGTAAGGTAAAAGGTATTCACACCGGAGGATTAAAGAAGAAGAACCTTCCACGGCAAACGCCTATTTTCTGGTGTGAGTGCTCGAAGTTATTTCCTTTAGATTCCGCAATTTTGTCTTTTTGTTTCTTGTTTTCACTAGTTAGGCTTAATGGAAAACAACAACAAAATTAGAGAGCTTTATAGTATTTATCTTGAGTTAGGACATGAAGTGTTTGAAGAGAAAATTAAAAAACCTATGGAACTTTATTTGCATGCTAATAGCAATGTTGTTAGTATGAATTCTTTGGACACCATTATTTCTAATGCTATTGAAAATTCTAAGCTTGGGGAAGCTAGTTTTTATGAAAATGATCTTTTTAGTTCCCCAACTTTGGAAGATAGCTATTCTATTGCTTATGATGATACCAAACCTCCAATATACGATGATTACAATGATGAGTATGATATTTTCAGTCCACCTATTATTGAGGAGAAAATTAATTATGATTACAATATGCCTCCTATATTTGATGATTATGGTGATGAGAATAATAATGATAGCTATTTTATTGAATTTGCTCCCACTATAATTAATAAGAATAACTATGCTTATGTGGAGAGTAATAATGATTATATGCATGTGGCTTATGATAAGAATGTTTCTTGTGATAGTTATATTGTTAATTTTATTCATGTTGCTACTGAAAGTTATTATGAGAGAGGGAAATATGGGCTTATGTATCTCAACATTATTAAGTTTCCCCTCTTTATGTTGAAAGTCTTGAAGTTGCACTTGTTTTGCTTTACTATGCTTGTTGCTTTGTGCTTTCATGACTTGTTTTTTTACAAGATTCCTATGCATAGGAAGTGTGTTAGACTTAAATGTGCTTTGAATTTGCTTCTTGATGCTCTCTTTTACTTCAATTCGTATTTCTTATGTGAGCATCTTCTCAAACTATCAAGCCTAACTTAAAGGCGTTAAAGAAAAGTACTTATTGGGAGATAACCTAAAAGTTTTAGATGAGTCTTGGAAGTTATTACTTCAGTAATAACATCTTCTTATCCTTTTTATTTGCTTTTTGTGCCAAGAGTAATCTCTAATGAGAGAGAAGTAATGATTGGGAAAGTTGCTGTCCCGAAACAGATTTTTGTGCTTCACCGTAAACATTCGTGAGAGAGCTCTGTATGTCGGATTGAGCTGTAATTTTTTTTCTTCTTCCCCAGGTTGTTATCTAACTTTTGTTAGTTCAACACTTTTTTATTTGAGCAACAGAAGGTCTTCGAAAAAATTCATATTTACCTGCTGGTCTGTTTTGACAGATTTCTGTCATTTTCTGCATTTGCTTCTTGTGGGTTCCTTTTTGAGTTCTTTTGGGAATTGAGATTTTTGAGGGAAGTGCTACAGTAGCTAGTGTTCTAATGGAAGTTTATTTGGTGTTAGAACTGAACCTTAAGACTTATTTATCTTGAGTGCACTAATGTTACTAATAAATATTGTGTGAAGTTTTGTATGAAGGAAAATTTTCAGGTGTATGGAAGGAATGAGTAATGAGATGAAGGATGTACTAAAGCTCAAGCTTGGGGATGCCACGCGTGTCACCCCATGAAATATCCAAGAAGTACAAGCGTCAAAGCTTGGGGATGCCTTGGGCATCCCCTTCTTCATCAATAAAAATCCCAGGTTTCTTCCAAACGCTTCATTTTTATTGTTTCATGCACATTTGTGTTTTCCTTGGAGCGTCTTCTTTTTCGTTTTTGTTTTGGTTATTAGTTTGCTTGGTTTGCTTAGTTTTCTGAATAAATTGGTTGGACCCCCTCTTTCATACATTAGTTTGCAAATAGTTTGGTTTGGTTTGGAAAAGAGTAGGAAAGTTTATGCTTATGTGGTAAAAAGAGCTCGTTTTTGACTGTGGCATGTGCTTTGTCATGCCATTCTTGATTTTGTTTTGGCTTTGTGCTTAGTATTCTTTGTTGTAGCATGACTTGTTATAAACAATTGAGAGTGCTTAATGTGCCTTGGATGAATCATGCGTTGTTTTAGCATATTAAAGCATAGTATAGTGGTATTCTCCTTTGATGCTTTATTTGGGTTGACTTGGCGCATGCTCACACCATGTTATGACTGTCACAAGTCACCATAGCCTTTATGATCCTTTAGTTTTCAACTTGTAGTATCACTTTATGCTTTGATCAATGATGTTTTGTCGCTCTGCATGATTATGGCCATTATTGCTCTCTTAGTTTGTCACTCCCACTCTTTTGCTAGCCTCCACAACCAAGTATGAGTTCCACTCATGCATCCAACTCCCTAAACCAAGTTATTCCAAAGAGTCCACCATGCCTACCTACTAGCTTATGCTATTCCAAGTATATTCATGCTTTTGTTTACCTTCCACTTGTTATGAGAAAACTAGTGATTAAAGCTCGCATGAACTTGATGGCACACTTTACTTTACTTGCCCTTAATAAACTTGAACCATTGTGTCGTCTATGTTGTATATGCTTGCACTTATTTGTTGGGAATTAGCAAAACCATGCTTTCATGGGGAACGCTTTCAACATTGCACTTGGTACTTGTACCTAGTTGATATCATGCTCTTTTGTATATGGATGTCGTCGGTGTGAAATGAAAGGGGAGCTTGTAAGTCCATGGAGTTATGTATATGTGTTAGAGAAACGCCTGGGCCGCTGGTCTAATCCATGCTGACATGGTGGAAACCTGCAGCGTAACCATAATGAGATGTCTATGAAGCATTCTTCTTATAAAAAAGAGTCCTATATTGAGAAAAAAGAAAAGAGAAAAAGAGATTATGAAAAGAGGAAAGAGAAAAAAGCACCATATTCCCATGGTAAATAAGAAGATTGCTGAGATGCTCGTTATGCCTTGCCTTGTCATTTTGATATGGGGATTCTTCCATATCATCGGGCAAGGGGTACCCCGTTGGCGGTTCTCTATGATACACATGTACTTACAATGACAAGAATTTACCGGTGACTAAACTTGAGTAGCATGAGGAGCGGCCCTCGTATACAAGGGACATGAGATTTCTAACTTATACTTCGTCAAGCATGTACACCATAGTTTGTTCACTTTAACCTTAATCACTTCAAGATGCTTATGATAGGGGCAATGAGAGCTGAAAGCTATAAGTACCATAATTTTTGGAAGCTCTTTATGAGACTTGAATGCCTACTTCCTTTTACAAAAGGCCTTTCTTCCACCAGTATATTGTGTCTCCACCTTTTATCTTTATGCACCTACTTTGAGAGCATAGTGGCCATTCTTAGTTCTATGTGCATTGTCCCAAGACTAGTTGATTGATGCATACTTTGATATTGCTTGTTTTAAACTATTGTATCTAGTCACTCTTATGAACTTTGAAGGTGTCCTATGCATTTATATTTGCTACTCTATTGAGGAACAAGCTGAATACTTTTATGCTATGTTTTCTTTATGTGAAACAAACAAACGTCTTGCAAGCATTGTTATTCATGAATCTTTTGTTTGTGCCTTTTCATGTTGCATCATAGTTTATTTGCTTATTGCTAGAACCTTGTCTTTCATGCTATGATTGAAGTACTATGATCCCAGCTTTGAATGTTTTGCAAATACTTTGATCAAGTCTTTGATTGTTCATGTCACCTCAAAAATTATTCTTTCTTTTTATCACTTACCTACTCGAGGACGAGCAGGAGTTATGCTTGGGGATGTTGATACATTGCAAATGTATCTATAATTTTTGATGTTCCATGCTTGGTTTTATCTACTTTCTTGTGTTTTGTTCCAACTTTGGAGTACTTTTCATATGATTCTTGGACTAACCTATTAAAAAGATGCCACAGTGCCAGTTGCCTATTTTCTGCTGTTTTTGGTTCCAGAAAGTCAGAAAATGAATATTCTCAGAATTGGACGGGACAAAAGCCAAAGTTGATATTTTACCGGAAGACTCACGGAGGCAGAAGACGAGACGGAGAGGGGCCACAAGGCAGCCACACCATGTGGTGGCGCGGGCTAGCCCTGGCCGCACCACCAGGTGGTGTGGGCCCCCTGGCACTCCACTGACCTTGCCTCCTTCGCCTATAAGAGCCTCCCGATACCAAAACCCTAGATCATCAATCAGAAATCCACGAAGAGTTCCGCAGCGCCGCCGCCACCGAAGGGGAGATTCGAGGGACAGAAAGTCTCTGTTCCGGTACCCTGCCGGGACGGGGAAGTGCCCCCGGAGCCATCTCCATTGATCTCCACCACCATCTCCATCACCATTGCTGATTCCCATGATGAGGAGGGAGTAGTTCTCTCTCGAGGCTAAGGGTTCTACCGGCAGCTATGTGTTCATCTCTCTCTATGCATGATCTTATTGTGATCATGAGCTTGTAATCTATAGATCTATCTTGCTACTCAAGTGCTTTAATAGATCTCTGCTCTCCCTATGTGTGTGAAAGTGACAGCGTGCACACCATGGTGGCACTTAGGCTAGAGATTACAAATACTTGTTATGAGTTATATTTGAAGTTTGATGTCTTTATGAAATTGTGGTGTTTGTTGGACTCATCTAGTACTCAAGGTGACAGTGTGGGGTTTTCTAGATGGGAAAGGCTTACTTTGAGGTGTGTTGTTATAGCCCTACCGTTGATTAGAGTGTCCAACCGGAGAGTAGTTCAGCGTAGTATCATGAAGATGATATATTTATATGAGAGAGTGTTCACTAGTGAAAGTATGATCCCTAGGCCTTGTTTCTAAGCATTGAAACACCGTTTGCTACTAGATCTGTTACATGTTTGCTTGCTTCCATCTTTATTTTTGAGTTTGCTTTTAGTCTCTTCCACGCCATCAAAGTATCTTCTATCACCGTTACCACTTATAGTTATCCATACCACTTGTATTTCACTATCTCTTCGCCGAACTAGTGCACCTATACACCTGACAAGTGTATTGGGTGTGCTGGGGACACAAGAGACTTCTTGTATCTTGATTGCAAGGTTGCTTGAGAGGGGATACCTTTGACCACTTCCTCCTTGAGTTCGATAAACCTTGGGTGATCCACTTAAGGGAAAACTTGCTGCTGTTCTACAAACCTCTGCACTTGGAGGCCCAACAACTATCTACAAGAATAGAAGTGCGTAGACATCAGTACTTCTTGAATATTTCTTGGGGTGACACGGGTGGCATCCCCAAGCTTGAGCTTTTGTCCATACTTCATCTTATCACATTATTCTTCCCTACACTTGAAAATTTCCTTCATACAAAACGTCACACAATCTTCATTAGCAACATTAGTGTAGTCAAGATAATAAGACTTTGGGTTTAGTTTCAACACAAGTAAAACTTCCATTAAAACACAAGCTACTGTAGCAATTCCTTCTAAAAGCTCAAGTGATCAAAGAGAACTCGAAGAGAAAGAGATTAAGAGGCAAATGCAAATAATGGCAGAAATCTGTCAAAATAGACCAGCAGGTAAAAACTGATTTTTTTCGAAGACCTTCTGTTGCTCAAATCGAAAAGTGCTAACTAAAGCAAGTTAGATAATAACCTGGGGCATAAGCACAGAAAATTAAAGCTCAATCCGACATACAGGGTTTTTTCATGATTTTTATAGTGAAGCACAAAAATCTGTTTCTGGACAACAATTTTCCCAAGTCTTACTTCTCTCTCATTAGAGGTTATTCTTGGCACAAAAATCAAAAAAAAAGGATAATGATAGGTTATTACAGAGGCAATAACTTCCAAGACTCAACAAAACAAAAATAAACTGAAATTAAAAATATAATAGGTTGTCTCTCAAAATCTCTTTCTTTATAGCCATTAAGATAGGCATGATAATTTCGATGATGCTCATATTATAAATATGAATTGAAGTAAAAGAGAGCATCAAGAAGCAAATATGGAACAAATTTAAGTCTAACCCACTTCCTATGAAAAATAATCTTGTAAAGAAACAAGTCATGAAAGCACAAAGCAACAAGCATAGGAAAGCAAAACAAGTGCAACTTCAAAATTTTCAACATAAAGAGGGGAAACTTAATATTGTTGAGATACATAAAACCATGTTTCCCTCTCTCATAATAAATTTCAGTAGCATCATGAATAAAATTAACAATATAAATATCACATAAAACATTCTTATCATGAGCCACATGCATAAAAGAATTATTACTCTTCCTATAAGCATAGTCATTCTTATTAATCATAGTGGGAGAAAATTCAACAAAATAGCTATCATTATTATTCTCATCACCATAATCATCAAATATAGGAGGCATATTGTAACCATAATTAATTTTCTCCTCAATAGTAGGTGGACTGAAAATATCATATTCATCATTGTAATCATCATATATTGGAGGCACAGTATCGTCAAAGTAAATTTTCTCCTTCGTGCTTGGGGGACTAAAAAGATTATTTTCATAAAAACTAGCTTTCCCAAGGTTATACTTTTCCATAGAATTAGTAATAATGGTGTTCAAAGAATTCATACTAATAACATTGCTATTAGCATGCAAATAAAGTTCCATAGGTTTTTAAATTTTCTCTTCAAACACTTCATGTCCTAACTCAAGATAAATACTATAAAGCTCTCTAATTTTGTTGTTGTTTTCCATTAAGTCTAACTAGTGAAAATAAAAACAAGAAACAAAAAGATATAATTGCAGAATCTAAAGGAAATAACTTCGAGCACTCACACAACAACAACAGTACTAGAAGATAGCTTAGTAGCTAGAGGATGTGAGTAACTTTTACCTTACCTCCTCGGCAACAGCGTCTGAAAATAGCTTTGATGGTGCGTGGTTGACGTGGGAGCTTCTTCTTCTTCAATCCCCAGCAACGGCGCCAGAAAATAGCTTGATGTCTACGCACGCTTCTATTCTTGTAGACAATGTTGGGCCTCCAAGTGCAGAGGTTTGTAGAACAGCAGCAAGTTTTCCTTAAGTGGATCACCCAAGGTTTATCAAACTCAGAGAGGAAGTGGTCAAAGGTATCCCTCTCAAGCAACCTAATGCGCTCGACTTTCGATGTAGAGCTCGTTGGGAACCCTAAGAGGAAGGTATGATGAGCACAGCAGTAAGTTTTCCCTCAGTTATGAAACCAAGGTTTAATCGAACCAGTAGGAGCAAGGAAACACCCCAAAGGTGTGTTACTAGTTGAGCTTTGGCAGGGCGCACTACCGGTGCTAGTAGCAACGTGGAGACCTGCACAATACAACCACAGAACTTTGTCCCCAACTTGCGATGAGGTTGTCAATCTCACCGTGTTTTGTAGAAAATAAAGGATTAAACATATCGAATGGAAAGAAGTAAAAGTTTACAGAAAGTAAACACAAAGCAATAAACAGTTGTAGATTGTATGTAAAGAAAAAGGACCAGGATCCATAGTTCACTAGAGGTGGCTCTCCTTAGATAGATAACATGTTGGGTGAACAAATTACAGCGGGGCAATTGACAAACACCGAGAAAGCAATACATGCATATACTAATCACCTTGACTCCTATGAGACTTGATTGGGCATTACAACATAATACATAGACCGCCATCCAACTGCATCTATGACTAATAATCCACCTTCAGGTTATCATCCGAACCCCCTCCGGTATTAAGTTGCAAGCAACAGATTATTGCTATACGAACTGCGTGTAAAGTAAACAATATGATTGTTCTATGAACAAAGGATTGTTGTTTTCTCCCTAGTAGCAACAGCACATCTAGTACCTTAGAGATTTCTGTCACTTCCCAGTTACGGAGGCATGAACCCACTATCGAGCATAAATACTAACTCTTGGAGTTGCTAGCATCTACTTGGCCAAGATAGCTACTAACAACGAAAAGCATGCAAGATCTCAAATAACAAAGACATAATAGAATCAATAATCAATCTGAAATAGCATCTCAATATCCATCGGATCCCCGCAAACACAACATGTATGAATTCCAAATAGATGATCTTGATCATGAACGGAGCTCACAAGATCTAAACATGAAAGCACAAAGGAGGAGAAACCAGCCATCTAGCTACTACATGGATCCGTAGTCCAAGGATGAACTACTCACGCATCATACCGGAGGCTTGCATGGTGATGAAGAAGGCCTCCAGGGTGAATTCCCCTCCGGAGTCTTGCCGGAAGAGCTTCAGATCCTCCCGATCTAGGGATGGAGATGACGGCTCTGAGACTCTTTGTGGATTTTGATCGAGTACTTAGGGTTTTTCGTCACGAGGGCAATATATAGGCGGAAGGAGAGGCCGAGGGGTGCCAGGCTGGCCTCACCACCTCGGCGCAGTCAGCCGGGTCAGCCAGGTGGTGTGGTGGCCCCCTGGTCCCTCTCCATCTCGTATTCTGGCACTTGATCCCTTCCGGAAAAATAGGCACTTTGGCTTTTGTTCCATCCAATTCCGAGAATATTCATTTTCTGACTTTCCTAGAACCAAAAACAGCAGAAAACAGGCAACTGGCACTGTGGCTCTTGTTAATAGGTTAGTCCAAGAAATCATATGAAAAGTACTCCAAAGTTGGAACAAAACACAAGAAAGTGGATAAAACCAAGCATGGAACATAAAAAATTATAGATACATTTGCAATGTATCAACATCCCCATGCTTAACTCCTGCTCGTCCTCGAGTATAAGTGATAAAAAGAAAGAATAATTTTTGAGGTGACATGCACCATCAAAGACTTGATCAAAGTATTTGCAAAACATTCAAAGCTGGGATCATAGTACTTCAATCATAACATGAAAGACAAAGTTCTAGCAATAAGCAAAGAAACTATGATGCAACATGAAAAGGCACAAACAAAAGATTCATGAATAACAATGCTTTGCAAGACGTTTGTTTGTTTCACATAAAGAAAACATAGCATAAAAGTATTCAGCTTGTCCCTCAATAGAGTAGCAAATATAAATGCATAGGACACCTTCAAAGTTCATAAGAGTGACTAGATACAATAGTTTAAAACAAGCAATAACAAGTTATGCATCAATCAACTAGTCTTGGAACAATGCACATAGAACTAAGAATGCCCATTATGCTCTCAAAATAGGTGTATAAAGATAGAAGGTGGAGACTCAATATAATGGTGGAAGAAAAGCCTTTTGTAAAAGGAAGTATGGATTCAAGTCTCATAAAGAGCTTCCAAAAATTATGGTACTTGTTAGCTTTCAGCTCTCATTGCCCCTATCATAAGCATCTTAAAGGTGATTAAGGTTAAAGTGACACAACTAAGAGGATATGCTTGACAAGTTATAAACCGAAATCTCATGCCCCTTACTTACAAAGACCGATCCTCATGCTACTCAACTTCAGTCACGAGTAAGCTCTTGTCATTGTAAGTATATGTGTATCATTAAGAACCGCCAACGGGTACCTTGCACATGATACGGGAGCTTTCCCATAATCAAAATGACAAGGCAAGCAGACAATGAGCATCTCAGCGATCTTTTTATTTGCTATTTGCATAGGTTTTTATTGAGGATGCTTCATAGAGTGCTCATTATGGTGATGCTGCAAGTTTCCACCATGATTAGGCATGGCTTAGGCTAGCGGCCCAGGCGTTTCTCTAACACACATACAAACTCCATGATCTTACAAGTTCCACTTTTATTTTACACCGCTGGGATCCTTAAGCAAAAGAACATGATATCAACGGGGTACAAAGTACAAGTGCAATGTCTAAAGCGTTCCCCATGAAACATGGTTCTGCTAATTTCAACTTATAAAGCGCAAGCATATACGTAACAAAGAAGGACCCAATGGTTCAAGTTTATTAGAGGCAATAAAGTAAAGTGTCCATCAAGTTCGTGAGAGCTTTAATCACTAGTTTTCTCATAACAAGTGGAAGGTAAACAAAAGCATGAATATACTTGGAATAGCATAAGCTAGTAGGTAGGAATGGTGGACTCTTTGGAATAACTTGGTTTAGGGAGTTGGATGCATGAGTGGAACTCATACTTGGTTGTGGAGGCTAGCAAAAGACTGGGAGCGATAAACTAAGAGAGCAATAATGTCCATAATCATGCAGAGCGACAAAACATCATTGATCAAAGCATAAAGTGATACTACAAGTTAAAAACTAAAGGATCATACAGGCTATGGTGACTTTGGATAGTCATAACATGGTGTGAGCATGTGCCAAGTCAACCCAAATAAAGCATCAAAGGAGATTACCACTATACTATGCTTTAATATGCTAAAACAACGCATGATTCATCCAAGGCACATTAAGCAATCTCAATTGTTTATAACAAGTCATGCTACAGCAAAACATACTAAGCATAGAGCCAAAACAATATCAAGCATGGCATGACAAAGCATAGGCCACAGTCAAAAACGAGCTCTTTTTATCACATAAGCACGAACTTTCCTACTCTTTTCCAAACAAACCAAACTATTTGCAAACCAATGTATGAAAGAAGGGGGGGTCCAACCAATTTATTCAGAAAACTAAGCAAACCAAGAAAACTAAAAACCAAAACAAAAATGAAAAAGAAGACGCTCCAAGAAAAACACAACTGTGCATGAAACAATAAAAATGAAGCGTTTGGAAGAAACCTGGGATTTTTATTGATGAAGAAGGGGATGCCTTGGGCATCCCCAAGCTTTGACGCTTGTAATTCTTGGATATTTCTTGGGGTGACACGTGTGGCATCCCCAAGCTTGAGATTTAGTCCATCCTTCATCTCATTACTCATTCATTCCATACACCTGAAATTTTTCCTTCACACAAAACTTTACACAATCTTTATTAGCAACATTAGTGCACTCAAGATAAAAGGTCTTAAGGTTCAGTTCTAACACCAAATAAACTTCCATTAGAACACTAGCTACTGTAGCACTTCCCTCAAAAAGCTCAATTCCCCAAAAGAACTCAAGAAGGAACTAACAAGAAGCAAATGCAGAAAATGGCAGAAATCTGTCAAAACAGACCAGCAGGTAAAGACAAAAATTTTCGAAGACCTTCTGTTGCTCAAATCAAAAGGTGTTGAACTAACTAAAGTTATATAACAACCTGGGGCAGAAGCACAAAAAATTACAGCTCAATCCGACGTACAGAGCTCTCTCACGATTTTTTACGGTGAAGCACAAAAATCTGTTTCGGGACAGCAACTTTCCCAATCATTACTTCTCTCTCATTAGAGTTTACTCTTGGCACAAAAAGCAAATAAAAAGGATAAGGAGCGGTTATTACAGAGGTAATAACTTCCAAAACTCATCTAAAACTCTTGGGTTATCTCCCAACAAGTACTTTTCTTTAACGCCTTTAAGTTAGGCATAAGAAGCAAAGAAAGAATCAAGTGTTCTCAAATAAAGAAGCATTAAGACCAATACCATAAATATTTTCAACAAGGCAAGGTATTTCATCCAAATAAGTTCTAGAGGATCCTCTCTCAATGCTCTTAGGTTCACTATTCTCATCAAAAGGGTTTGTAGGAACAATCCAATCAAGATTCTTTTCTATGGCATCATGTATTGCTACTAGTTTAAAGGGTATTGGTATCTTAGGTTCCTCCCCATTAGGTTCGGTTTTGTTCATCTTTTCTAGTGTACCAACAACATCTACACATGAGCCTAGTATATTGAAACATTCAAAAACTTTCCTACCTTCCTTGGCAACATCATAGAACTCCTTAAACAAAGTTTCTAGAATAAAATCCCTCTTTTCAGGGTCTTCAATTTCCTTAAGCTTAAGAAACATTACTTGCATTAAGGGGTTGATATTAACAAACCTAGATTCTAACATGTGAATTAAAGAAGCTGCAGCAATCTCATAGTTTGGAGCAAGTTCTGCAAGGGATCTATCCTCAGTATCTTCATGCTTACTAACATGATTAAAGAATTCTTCAATATTGTCTTTCCCAATTATAGAACCACTACCAATTGAAAGGTCTTTCAAGGTGAATTTAGGGATCAACATGGTGAGATAAGGAAGGGGTGACAACTAAAGGAGACTTAATTTTTTTGTGTTTTTGAATAAGAAAACAAACTAGTAAAACTAAAAAAAAATTGTGTTTTTAAAGAACAAAACAAGCAAACAAAGCAAAAAGAAAACTAAGCAAAACAAAAACAACAAAGTAAAGAGATTGGTTATGAGGGACTCCCCTTGTGAATATGTCCTTGACTCCCGAACGGCGAAAAAGATCTTGATGCGCCGACTTTGACTTAGAGCTCATTGGGAACCCCAAGAGCAAGGTATGATGAGCACAGCGAAGTTTTCCTCAGTTATGAAACCAAGGTTTAATCGAACCAGTAGGAGCAAGGAAACACCCCAAAGGTGTTACTAGCTGAGCTTTGGCAGGGCGCACTACCGGTGCTAGTAGCAATGTGGAGACCTGCACAACACAACCACAGAACTTTGTCCCCAACTTGCGATGAGGTTGTCAATCTCACCGTGTTTTGCGGAAAACAAAGGATTAAACGTATCGAATGGAAAGAAGTAAAAGTTTGCAGAAAGTAAACACAAAGCAGTAACAGTTGTAGATTGTATGTAAAGAAAAAGAATCGGGATCCATAGTTCACTAGAGGTGGCTCTCCTTAGATAGATAACATGCTGGGTGAACAAATTACAGCGGGGCAATTGACAAACACCGAGAAAGCAATACATGCATATACTAACCATCTTGACTCCTTTGAGACTTGATTGGGTATTACAACATAATACATAGACCGCCATCCAACTGCATCTATGACTAATAATCCACCTTCAGGTTATCATCCAAACCCCCTCCAGTATTAAGTTGCAAGCAACAGATTATTGCTTTACAAACTGCGTGTAAAGTAAACAATACGATTGTTCTATGAACAAAGGATTGTTGTTTTCACCCTAGTAGCAACAGCACATCTAGTTGTTGGAGATATGCCCAAGAGGCAATAATAAAGTGGTTATTATTATATCTTTATGTTTATGATAAATGTTTACATCCCATGCTATAATTGTATTAACCGGAAACATTAATACTTGTGTGTTTTGTAAACATAAAAGAGTCCCTAGTAAGCCTCTTGTTAAACTAGCTTGTTGATTAATGGATGATCATGGTTTCCTGATCATGGACATTGGATGTTGTTAATAACAAGATCATATCATTAGGAGAATGATGTGATGGACACACACCCATAGTAAGCATAGCATAAGATCAAGTCATTAAGTTCGTTTTGCTACAAGCTTTTCAAATGCATAGTAACCTAATCCTTCGACCATGAGGTTATGTTAATCACCATCACCGGATGGGTACTTTGATGACATCAAACACCGCTCAGAATCGGGTGGTTATAAAGGTGACATTGGGTATTCTGAAAGTATGTGTTGAAGCGCATGGACCAAGATTGGGATTTGTCCATCCATATGACAGATAGATATACTCTAGGCCCTCTCGGTGGAATGTCATCTAGTTAGCTTGCAAGCATGTGACTAGGTCACAAGGGATGACATATCATGGAACGAGTAAAGTGTACTTATCAGTAATGAGGTAGAACTAGGTATGGAGATACCGACGATCAAACCTCGGATAAGTATAGTATCGCATGACAAAGGGAATTGGTTTCGTATGTTAAATGGTTTTATCGATCACAAAGTCATCGTTGAGTATGTGGGAGCTATTATGGATCTCCAGATCCCGCTAATGGTTATTGATCGGAGATGTGTCTCCATCATGTCTACATGTTCACAAACCGTAGGGTGACACACTTAAGGTTCGAAGTTGTTTTAAGTAGATATGGAATGTGCGTTGGAGACCGAATGTTGTTCGGAGTCTCGGATTGGATCCGGGACATCACGAGGAGATCCGAAATTGTCCGGGGAATAAGATTCATATATTGGGGATCATTTTCTAAGTTAGGAAATGTTCCAGAGTATTTGTATGGGGATTCTAGAAGGTTTCAGAATGTTTCGGAAGGTTCTAGAAGATTTCTTGGAGTTTACTTGAAAACCAAGAAAGGATCAAGGAATCCTTGTGGGGTAAGACAAGGATTCGTGGGGGAGTAGGACTCTCCCCCCACCTCCTTGATCCGCCGGCCAAGGGAGAGGGGAGTCCTACAAGGACTCCACCTCCCCATGGCGCCTCCCTCCTTTAAATAGAGGGGTGGAGGCACAAGCCCCCTTGCCCCTTCTATTCTCTTGATCTCAAGTTGTCTCTCTCCTCCTTCCCTCTCGCCCGCTTAGGCGAAGCCTCAGAATTCTCTCCACCACCACCACCACCACGCCATCGTGGCTGGGATTCCGTGGAGAGATCTACTACCTCTGCTCGTCATGGAACGAGGAGAGGAAGGTTTGCTTCGACCAAGACGCAGGACCGACTACGGAAGCGCTGCCGGAACGCGGCGCCGAAAGGATCGTCTACTCGATCTTGAGATCGGCAAGTGATCGACTACATCAACCACGAGATCCGATCTTGTAACGCTTTTCGGATCTACACGGGTTAGTACAGATCTATCTCGTTGCACATCTCTAATAGATTAGATCTTGGCTTTTATCTAGATTAGATCTGGGTTTTGTTCGTTCTTGCGGTAGAAATTTTTTGTTTTCCATGCTACGAACCCATCAGTGGTATCAGAGCCGTGTCTATACGTAGATCTGTTGCACGAGTAGAACACAATGGTTTTGTGGGCGTTGATGCTCATGCTGTCTTTTTGCTTTTGGTGTACTTTGCATCTTGCGGGATGGTGGGATGAAGCGGCACGGGCTAACCTTACATGTCATCGCACATGAGACTTGCTCCAGCTTGACGTGCAACTCGTATTGCACAAGTGGCTTTATGGTGTCTGTCTCTCCCATCATAGTGTAGATCAATTTACACTTTGCACTTGATAGCACTTGTATCAACGTTGTTGTTCATGTTCGTAGGTAAGATCCGTTCTTATTCGAAAGCCCCAAGCAACGTAAAACATGCAAATAAGATTAGAGGCGTCTAACTCGTTTTTGCAGGGGTTTTGTGATGTGATATGGCCATTATGTGATTGTGATTATATTTGATGTATGCAATGATCCTTATTGTAATATGGCAACCGGCAGGAGCCTAATGGTTGTCTTTAAATTTTGTTTAAGACATGCGTGTCTATTCATCATGTAATAGCTTTATTCCAAGTAGTTGTAATAGTTGTTGTTGGTGATGGACAACCATGAAGCGGCGCCACGGACCTTGACGCCACGCTGGTGATGATGGAGATCATGTCCATGCTTTGGAGATGGAGATCAAAGGCACAAGAAGAAAGGCCATATCATATCACATATTATGAATTGCATGTGATGTTAATCCTTTATGCATCTTGTATTGCTTAGATCGCAACGGTAGCATTATAAGATGATCCCTCTCACTAAATGTCAAGTAATAAAGTGTTCGTCCTTAGTAGGCACCGTTGCTAAGACTCATCGTTTCGAAGCATCTCGTGATGATCGGGTGTGATAGATTCTACGTGTGCATACGACGGGTGCAAGCCAGATTTGCACATGCGGATACTAAGGTTAACCTTGACAAGCCTAGCATGTACAGACATGGTCTTGGAACACGGAATACCGAAAGGTAAAGCATGAGTCATATGGATGATATGATGAACATGTTGATTGTTCGCCTTTAAAGCTACATCATCTCACGTGATGATCGGACTTGGTGTAGTGGATTTGGTTCGTGTAATCACTAAAACAACTGGACGGATGTTGTTTTGAGTGGGAGTTTATTTGTAATTTGGATTAGTCAAACTCAATTTATCATAAACACAATCAAAGTGAATTTGCATAGTTTGTTGTAGTCATTGGCATCCGTTCACCACCTTACGCTTAGTTATAGTTGAGATAGTGGAACTATAGAAATTCTGGATATTTTCTTTACGAACTGGTATCGTATTGTTTTGAGTGTCAATCTAAAGTTTAAAAGTCCTGTTGCAAACCTTCAGCAAACTCCGTTTACTCTGTGAAGTTTAATAAAAGATTAAATCAAGAGTAACAATTCCAGTGTTAGTATCTAATGTATCATGTTTGCCTCCATGATTCTTGATACTCAAAAGATTGTTTTTAATATCAAGTTTATCTAAGAGATGAAAGCAATGTTTCAGAAACCATCATATGTGAAAGGTATTACGATATCTAAAACAATGTGTTGGTTACAACATGATAGAGTATACGTCCTCATATTTGATGAGAATTTGTGAAGGTTGGAGACGCCAGTCGTCCTAATCCTCCAAAAGGTTTTGGAAAAGAAACATTATACTCGCAATTCACCTTTATAAGCTATAGCAGCTTGATCATGAAAGTTGTCATGATAAGGATGAATAGAAGATGTAAGTAAAATGTTTACTACACTAAAAGATTACTATAAAATGGAACTTTGAAAGAATGCCAAACATTTGATGAAGATGATCCACTTCAAAGTGCAAGTCCAAAGGTATTAGTATTTGACTATACACACTTTGTACTATGTGTCATGTGAATGACACCACTATTGATGTTGATAGATTCTTTTAAAAAAGAAAAGGAATTGTTAAAAGAGAATCTATAAAATATTTGGCAGAAAAGAAAAGATTGGAGATGTCCAACTTAGGTATATAGAAGATACATGTTATGGTTGTATTCCTTGCTTGTTAAACAATGTAGTTCTGCAGTATTGGATACCGAATTGGTTGGTATGAAGTGTCATACAGGACAACACAATTCATGAACTGCAATGGCCTAAGTAACTAGCAAGAGAATATGTGATGATGTTCATCGAAAACAAACAAAGGGTTGTAGTGTTGCTCATTAACATCAAAGCTTGCCTTCAAGATTTGTATCAATAATTGTTATTTTGATCAGGTATTATGACGACAAAAGGTTGTTCAAATAATTACCGTATTCCATAATAGATGGATGATATACAAGTCTGGTTGGAGAAATAACGACCATAAAACTAATGCTAAAATGTCGCAAGACAAATAATTGAAAGATCACTTGCGAAGTGACATCGCCATTTAAATTATATTGAAAGGGATACATGAAGAAACTCCATGTTGATGGATTTTTTGGAGTCTTTGATTTTGATCAAATGACGCTTGTGATACTTTCCTGGAGATAATTAAAACTCCATTCGTAGGCCAAAAGAGGAACGGACGACTAACTGATTGGAATTTGTACATATTGATGTATATAGTCCATTATGTGTAGTCGTGGGCAATGGATTTCAACTTCATATGCTTTCTCCGAAGATTTGAGTGAGTATATGTATATACTTACTCAATAAGGAAGAAGTATGAAACATTTGAAAATGTTCAAAGACTTTCAATGAAGTGGAAAAATTATTGTAACAAGAAAAAAAAGTTTATGATTGGATCATAAAGAAAGATGTTTGAGTTACAAGTTTTGCAAAACACCTAAGATTTGAGGAATCGTTCCATGGATTTGCATTTCCCAAAACACCATAGGAGTATGGAGTGTTCAAGATATGTAATGAAACCTTGTTTGACATGATAAGATCAAAAGTGTCATTTATAAAACTGCCATTATATTTTAAAGATTAAAGCTTTAGTGACTACCGCTTACAATCGAAAAGAGCTCCATCGTGATCCGTTGAAATGACACCATATAAGTCATGGTTTGGGATAAAACCCAGGTTGTCCTTTCTTAAATTTTTGGTATGCTAAGCATAAGTAAAATGTTTACAACCAAAGTCGGATGAGCATGTCTTTGTAGGTTATTTCGAATAACCATTGGGTATTCCTCCATAACACCGAAGACAAAAGTGTTTGTCGCTTAGAATGTCGAGTTTCTTGAGAAGGAATTTTTGGTGAAAAGTCAAGTGGGAGGACAACAGAACTTTGACAAGGTTGTTGAACCTTGGCTAATATGTGCTGAGTTGCGCAACATCGGTAAGTGTCCCGGAGGCAGCAACAATGCTCATGGCTCACTCAAAGGTTGTGGTCACGGAGATCTAAGTTACTATTGAACCAAGTAGGTCGGGTAAGTAATCAAATGCCAAGATTTGAGAGTTAAATCATTGTTGTTTGACAATGATGAACCTACTGCATGCAAATAATCAATGATGGGCCCTGACTTCGTTCAGTGGCTTGAAGCCATAAAATCCGTGATAATTCCATACACGAGAAATCAAGCTTTGAATTTGAAAGACCCTCTGGAAAGGTGCAAGACCTTACAGTCGTATATGGATCTATAAAGAAATAGACATGGATGTTTAACATCTATGAAATAGTCGACATGTCGAAAAGAGTTTACGACAATGTTCAAGGAATTGACTATGATAAGATTTGATCTTTCATAGCGATATTTAGTCTGGACGGATTAATGTAGCAAGCACTACATATATTTTGGTATATGGTAGTTGAACAAACAAAACAAGTTCTTCTAATAGAATGGTTACCTAGGACGTGTACATGACACGATCCAAAGGGTTTTGTTAATTCAAAGGATGCTAAAAGAGTATGCAAAACTTCAATGGTTGAAGTGAGCATCGCGGAGTTGGAATCTTCACCGTGATGAAACTGTTAAAAGGTTTAATTTCATCAGAGACGATGAAGATGTTTGCATTTTGCAAGAAATTAAGTGGGAGCGCTAAGACATATTTATAATACATTATGTGAAAGACATATTGTGATTAGAAATGATGTATCTTTTATTGACACAGGTTAAGAATTTCATTTCGATGAAAGACTTAGGCATAACCCAAGAATTAGGCATCAATGTCTATATGGATAGATTGAGGCGCTAATATGGTTTTGCCAAATGTACATAGATAATATGTTGAATGAGTTCAATATGGAAACAACAAGAAAGATTCTTGACGCACGGAAAGGACTGAATCAAGATTCAAGTGTGTTGACACGAGATTCAAGTGTTTTGACACTTGGTGAAATCACAAGAATATTTTGATCAATCATTCTTTGAGATGTACACATCCAGATATGTCATATGCTCTAAATGTTATGAGCATATACCAGAATGACTCATAAGATGATCATTGGACAATAGTAGGGATATTCCTATGATCTTTGGAAGAACTAAGAATATATTATTTATATAGTGGTGACAAATAGTTCATTGTAAATTGTTACATTGATACTAGTTTTGTCACAAATTAAGTTTATCTCAATTTAAACTATGGGTGGCACAATGTAATGGAAAGGAAGTTCCATAACGGATTTGGTTGAGTACCAAAGTTAAAACATTGTGACAGATACTACAACAAAAGGCTAAGTATATGACTACTATTGTAGCAGCAAATGAGGGCATTTACGTCAAGTAGTTTGTTATCAAACTAGGTGTGGTCCATAGCGGGATAATACTATGAAGATACATTGTATGACAATTGTATCAACATGATTTAATCCCAAGGAACTAAAGGTCTCACCAAAGGACCAAATTTATACAATGCCATCTCATTGGAGAATGAGTAATGCGTAGAGACGCAAGGAAATGCAAATACACACGACCGGAAGTGTCGATCCAAGATTATGTTTACCACTAGCAATAGTGTCTATACAACACCAGAAAGCCATAGGTGTTGAATGCACAAATTTTTAACTAGATTATTGACTCTAGTGCAAGTGGGAGACTGTTGGAGATATGCCCAAGAGGCAATAATAAAGTGGTTGTTATTATATCTTTATGTTTATGATAAATGTTTACATCCCATGCTATAATTGTATTAACCGGAAACATTAATACTTGTGTGTTTTGTAAACATAAAAGAGTCCCTAGTAAGACTCTTGTTAAACTAGCTTTTGATTAATGGATGATCATGGTTTCCTGATCATGGACATTGGATGTTGTAAATAACAAGATCATATCATTAGGAGAATGATGTGGTGGACACACACCCATAGTAAGCATAGCATAAGATCAAGTCATTAAGTTCGTTTTGCTACAAGCTTTTCAAATGCATAGTAACCTAATCCTTCGACCATGAGGTTATGTTAATCACCATCACCGGATGGGTACTTTGATGACATCAAACGCTGCTTCGTAACTGGGTGGTTATAAAGGTGACATTGGGTATTCTGAAAGTATGTGTTGAAGCGCATGGACCAAGATTGGGATTTGTCCATCCATATGACGGATAGATATACTCTGGGCCCTCTCGGTGGAATGTCATCTAGTTAGCTTGCAAGCATGTGACTAGGTCACAAGGGATGACATATCATGGAACGAGTAAAGAGTACTTATCAGTAACGAGGTAGAACTAGGTATGGATATACCGACGATCAAACCTCGGATAAGTATAGTATCGCATGACAAAGGGAATTGGTTTCGTATGTTAAATGGTTCTATCGATCACAAAGTCATCGTTGAGTATGTGGGAGCTGTTATGGATCTCCAGATCCCGCTAATGGTTATTGATCGGAGATGTGTCTCCATCATGTCTACATGTTCACGAACCGTAGGGTGACACACTTAAGGTTCGAAGTTGTTTTAAGTAGATATGGAATGTGCGTTGGAGACCGAATGTTGTTCGGAGTCTCGGATTGGATCCGAGACATCACGAGAAGATCCGGAATTGTCTGGGGAATAAGATTCATATATTGGGGATCATTTTCTAAGTTAGGAAATGTTCCAGAGTATTTGTATGGGGATTCTAGAAGGTTTCGGAATGTTCCGGAAGGTTCTAGAAGATTTCTTGGAGTTTACTTGAAAACCAAGAAAGGATCAAGGAATCCTTGTGGGGTAAGACAAGGATTCGTGGGGGAGTAGGACTCTCCCCCACCTCCTTGATCCGCCGGCCAAGGGAGAGGGGAGTCCTACAAGGACTCCACCTCCCCATGGCGCCTCCCTCCTTTAATAGAGGGGTGGAGGCACAAGCCCCCTTGCCCCTTCTATTCTCTTGATCTCAAGTTGTCTCTCTCCTCCTCCTTCCCTCTACTCTGGCTTAGGCGAAGCCCTGCAGAATTCTCTACTCCACCACCACCACCACGCCATCGTGCTACTGGGATTCCGTGGAGAGATCTACTACCTCCGCTGTCATTGAACGGGAGAGGAAGGTCCGCTTCGACCAAGACGCAGGACCGACTACGGAAGCACTGCCGGAACGCGGCGCCGAAAGGATCGTCTACTCGATCTTGAGATTGGCAAGTGATCGACTACATCAACCACGAGATCCGATCTCGTAACGCTTTTCAGATCTACAAGGGTTAGTACAGATCTATCTTGTTGCACATATCTAATAGATTAGATCTTGGCTTTTATCTAGATTAGATCTGGGTTTTGTTCGTTCTTGCGGTAGAAATTTTTTGTTTTCCATGCTACGAACCCATCACTAGTACCTTAGAGATTTCTGTCACTTCCACAGATTACCAGAGGCATGAACCCACTATCGAGCATAAATACTAACCCTTGGAGTTGCTAGCATCTACTTGGCCAAGATAGCTACTAACAACGGAAAGCATGCAAGATCTCAAATAACAAAGACATGATAGAATCAATAATAAATCTGAAATAGCATCTCAATATCAATCGGATCCCCGCAAACACAACATGTATGAATTACAAATAGATGATCTTGATCATGAACGGAGCTCACAAGATCTAAACATGAAAGCACAAAGGAGGAGAAACCAGCCATCTAGCTACTACATGGATCCGTAGTCCAAGGATGAACTACTCACGCATCACACCGGAGGCTTGCATGGTGATGAAGAAGGCCTCCAGGGTGAATTCCCCTCTCCGGCAGGGTGCCGGGAAGAGCTTCAGATCTCTCCCGATCTAGGGATGGAGATGACGGCGGCTACAGACTCTTTCGTGGATTTTTTATCGGGTACTTAGGGTTTTCATCCCGAGGGCAATATATAGGCGGAAGGAGAGGCCGAGGGGGTGCCAGGGCTGGCCTCACCACTCCCTAGCGCGGGCCAGGCTGGGCCGCGTGGCCAGGTGGTGTGGTGGCCCCTGGTCCCTCTCCGTCTCGTATTCTGACACTTGATCCCTTCCGGAAAAATAGGCACTTCGGCTTTTGTCCCGTCCAATTCCGAGAATATTCATTTTCTGACTTTCCTGGAACCAAAAATAGCAGAAAACAGGCAGCTGGCACTGTGGCTCTTGTTAATAGGTTAGTCCAAGAAATCATATGAAAAGTACTCCAAAGTTGGAACAAAACACAAGAAAGTGGATAAAACCAAGCATGGAACATCAAAAATTATAGATACATTTGCAATGTATCACAACCCTACAATCAAGATACAATAAGTCTCTTGTGTCCCCAACACACCCAATACACTTGTCAGGTGTATAGGTGCACTAGTTCGGCGAAGAGATAGTAAAATATAAGTAATATGGATGATTATAAGTGGTAATTGCAAGCTGAAATAATAGTGGCAGTAAACAAACATATAACATGACTGATTGTAAATGGTGTTTCAATGCTTAGAAACAAGGCCTAGGGATCATACTTTCACTAGTGGACACTCTCATATAAATATCTTCTCTTCATTATGCTACCCTAAACTACTCTTCGGTTGGACGATGTAGGGCTATAACAGCACACCTTAAAGTTCGCATTTCCCATCTAGATAACCCCTCACTATCACCTTGAGCGCTAGATGGTTCCAACAAACACCACAATCTCATAGAGACATCCAACTCAAATTATACTCATGATAAGTATTTCTGTAACCTTAGCCTAAGTGCCACACGGTGTGCACACTGTCAACTTCACACACGTGGGGATAAGTAGAGATTAATTAAAGCACTTGAGTAGCAGAATAGATCTATAGATTACAAAGCTCATGATCTCAATAAGATCACGTATAGAGAGAGATGAACACTGTGACGCCCCGCAAAAACCACTACTAGAAAATCGCGTTGTTTTTGTGCATTGCATCATCATGACCGCATGCTCATGTCATCATGCCACATTGCATTTGAGCATCATCATGTCATCTTGCATTTGTTTGCATAAAACTATCTTCGAAAAGTCTGTTTTTGTTTTCTAAACGCCCCGTCTTTATTCAAACACAAAACTCGGGTCTCCGAAATATTTTGTTTTGTCTACCAACGGTTTACAAACGCCTCGTTTTTAATAAATAAAATATTTAAATTATTTTGGGAGGCAGCCAGCCAGGCCCGAAAGCCCAGCCGGCCACCTCCAGATAAAAACCCTACCTACCCCAGAAACACCCAAAACCTATGCTACCAAATAACCTACCCAACCTAATCTACCCAGCTCCCTCCACCTCACCCTGGCCACTCACGGCTCGCCACATCACCCTGGTCCAAGACCCACCCAACCAGCCGCCGCCACCTGCCCACACTCCTAGCTGGATCCCGCCAACCACCCACACGCCGCCGCCCCCACGCTGGACACACACTGCTGCACGCGCCAAGACGCCACCGCTGCTTTTCGCCGCTTCCCGCTCGACCACCACACCGACATGCTCCCGCCCGCGTGGACCCCGCCCGTGGAGCCGACCCCACCACGACGCGCCTCCCCACGCGTTCCTCCCCCACCGCATGTCTTCCTCCCCTCTCGCTTCGCTCTCTCTCCCCAAGCCCGCATCACCGTCTGCCTCTCCCTCCTCGGCGCCGCCGCGCCTCCCAATTCACCGTCAAGACGCCTGGCCCGCCTCGCCAGCAAGACTTGCCGCCGGTCTTCTCGTCTCCTCCGCGCTGCTCTCCGTCAGATGCTCTCGGCTAGATCCCGCCCATCGCCGCCTCAACGGCCTCGCCTCGCCTCTCAGTAGAGCCGCTGTCGCTGGCCTTGGTCCCCACCAACAGGTGCCCCCGTCGCCGCGGTTCGTCCTCGTCACCTCGCGCCGCCGGAGCCCGGCCGTGTACTCCGTGCTGTCGCCGGCCGCCCATCGCGACCGCGTCACCCGCGCTCCCGAGGCCGTGCTTGACCCCGCCGCTGGCTTCCTCCCCAGGCTCTCCTCGCCAGCACCCCGCCGCCAACCCTCGCCACCGTCCATGCCCCCTTCTCTGTCGGTCGCCAGGTCCCCTCTCACGCCGCCTCGCGCCGCCCAGCCTTCCAGATTTCCTTCAGCCACTTCTCCCTGTCCGTGTCTTTGGTTTCTGCATGTTGACCACGATCGGCTCGGCTATATGATGTTACCTAGGTTTAGATCAAGAGGCACGCTAGTTTTGTGATGTTATGCCACTACATCCTATTATGTGGTGATGCAACTCGAGACCGACACCGGTACCAAGAACTGCTACAAGGACGCCAAGTTCTTCTCGGAGCCGAAACCGAAGACCCCGTACCCGAAGATCCGAAGACCAAACCCTGAAGCTCCGATTCCGCCGAGACTGAACCCGAACCCCTTCAAGCACCAAGATCGCCGATAACCGAGATGTGAACCCTATCCGAGACCCCTATTTTTTTTAATATGACATATATACTTGTTACATATGAATTACTCATACTCGCATGCATATTGTGTGGTTTGGGGGCATTATGCTGATTCACCTCATAATTAAATATGGAGTCTATATGCGGGATATCTTTGTCTTATTCCGGACTCCATTTAAATTGGTGTAGCGAACCGATGCCATGTGTTGCCTTGATAATACAACATTTAAATTGCGGGGTTGTTAAATAACTTGAACCGTTTAATTAATTGTCGGGACCCCGGTTCCGCTTAATATTGCCTAATTGCACCGCATTTGTGCCATGCCATGCATCATATCATAAGCATGCCAGATCTTCTCCGTCCCGGCAGGGTGCCGGAACAGAGACTTCTGTTCCCCGAATCTCCTCTTCGGTGGTGGCGGCGCTGCGGAAATTTTCGTGGAATTCTGATCGGATACTTAGGGTTTCTGCATCGGGTACTTTTATAGGCGAAGGGGCGAGGTCGGTGGCCACCCGAGGGGCTCACACCAGGGCCTAGCGCGCCTAGGGGGGCCGTGCCACCCTATGGTGTGGCCGCCTCGTGGCTCTCCTCTGTCTCTGCTCTGGACTTCTGTGTCGTGTCGGGAAAATAGGAACTTTGGCTTTTGTTTTGTCCAATTCCGAGAATATTTCTTTACTAGCTTTTCTGAAAAAAGAATAGCAAAAAATATGTAACTGGCAGACATCTCATTAATAGGTTAGTTCCAGAAAGTATATAAAAATACCTCAAAGTGTAAACAAAACATTGATACAAAACAAGCACGGAGTATAAAAAATTATAGATACGTTTATGACGTATCAACTCCCGTACCTCAAAGTTTGTGGTCACGGAGATCTAAATTCGTATTGAACCGCCATTGGTAGGGTAAAATAATCAAATATTAAGATGTGAGATTGAATCATTATTGTTTGACAATGCTGAAACCGACTACATGCAAAGAAGCGATGATGAGCCCTGACTCTATCAAATGACTAGAAGTCATAAAATCCTTGATAGTTTTCTATACACGAGAAATCAAGTTTCTGAACTTGGAAGACCCCCTCCGGAAGGCGTGAAGCCTATCGGTCGTGTTTGGATCTATAAATAAAAAGACATGGATGTTTCACATCTATGAAATGGTCAACATATCATTAAAAAAAATTACAATTATGTTCAACGAGTTGACTATGACAAGATTTGACATTTAATAGTGATATTTAGTTTGGACGGATTAGTGTAACAACCATTACTTATGTTATTTTTTGTATATGGTAGTTGAATAAATAAATAAATAAACGTTCTTCTAATAGAATGGTTACCTAGGACGTGTATATGACACGATCCGAAGGGTTTTGTTAAATCAAATGATGCTAAAAAGGCATACAAACTTCAATGGTTGAAGTAAGTTGAAATCTTCACCATGATGAAATGTTAAAAGGTTTAATTTCATTGGAGATGATAAAGATGCTCACATTTGCAAGAAATTAAGTAGAAACGCTGAGACATATTTCTAACACATTGTGTATAAGACATATTGTTGATTGAAAATGATCTATCCTTTATTAACACAAGTTAAGGATTTCATTAAAATTAGATTTAAATGGAAGATTTAGGCAAAACCAGAATATTGGGCATCAATGTCTATGAAGATAGATTGAGGTGCTAATATGGTTGTGCCGAAGTACATAGATGAAATATTGAATGAATTTCAATATGGAAATGATGAGAAAGATTCTTCCTGCATGGTAGATGCGCAACATGATCACTGCCTACCATGAGGACAATGGCAACGTCAAGTTCAAGTTCATCCATGTCTTCGCCCGGATTGAGACGTGCGACAAGTGGACAGAGACACGGACAGCTATCGCCAAGAACAACGCTGGCTACGACCCCAACGTGACGCCATTGGATGCCTCTAAAGGCCGCCCCATCGGGCAGAACAAGGCCAAGTCTCTGAGGGATACGACGCCGACAATTGAGAAGTTGCACTCGTCCATCATGGCGTTCATGGAAGACGCCGCATCGCATGCCGTGATCATGGAAGAGCAAGCCGACAAGATGGAAGAGATCGTTGCGGCAAGGTGGGCATCGGTGATCGAGAGGCAGGACATCAAGCTCGGTATGATCAAGGACAATGTGGCAGCGAAGAAGAGAAGGGAGGACTTGGCGATCCTGATGGTTGACACGATGGGCATGGACAACAAGATGAAGGTGCGGTGCATTGATCAGTGCGACACCATCCTGTCCGAGAACAGAGCTTCACCAGCGACCTTGATTCCGTCGGCGACAACGTCTGGGGCTTCACTGGCGATAGCGACTCCAGCAACAGAGACCCCCACTAAGGCTCCACCGGCGACAACTACCCCGCCATCGGCTACCCTAGAGGAGGTGCCTTCTACCCTGGTGGATGATCTCGCCATCTGATTTCTGCGACTATGTAATGTCAGGCTGGTCTGTGGTTTGCGGAGACATGATCGTCGAGACTATTTGATCGGTTTGTAGACACCAAAACTATATGATCGGTGATTTATGTTTAAATTTATCAATCTATTAGGGGTGTGTATTAGCACCCGTGAGCTACCGAGCACTGTTTCGCTGAAGGGTGCGGGGTCGTGGACTGGCCCAGCTAGGCATTCATGGGCAGATTCCAAAGCAGTCGAGGTTCGTTCGAGCTTTCGGTGTGTTTTTTCTTTTCTTGCTTTCGGTCTTGTTATTACCTACAGGTGAGATGCTCGGCTGTACAAACGTGGGGTGGGACTGCATCTTCCATTATGTTTCCTTCCAACTATTTTATTTTTCTTAATATTTTATTTATCTGTTTTTTCATTAGTTTAAATTATCATGTTCTATTCCAAGTTCGGTTGTATTTTTTCTAGATTCATAATTTTTTATTTTAAATACTCTTAATTTTTGTTCCAGTCATCTAAGTTTTTTGTTACGACGGTTTACATTTCGTTAGAATTTTTGTTCCGCTAATCTTAACTTTTTATTCTAATTGTCTAAATTTTTGTTTGGACTGTCAGTCTAATTTTTATTCCGACAGTAGTAGTCGTGATTTTTCTTATGTGCTTTAATTTTATTCTATTTTTTTCTTTTCACTATATTTTAATTTTATTTATAGTTTCCATGATTCTTATTTATTTTTGTTCCATTTAGTACTAAAAAGTGTTTCTCTTAATTTTGTTATAATTTTATTCTTTCCGGTTAGTCTAGAAAGTGTTCCTATTTGTACATGTGTTTTCTTCCACGAGTTCTAAATTTGTTCCACTAGGTTCATAGTGTTGTTTCTCCCATCATAATGATTCGTTCTATAGATGGAAAAATGTATTCTTCTTATCTTTGTTTATTTTTGTACTCATGATTTGTTTCATGGTCCTTATTTTGTTGTTCCCTTTTTTGTACCGTGTTGTTCCACCCCTAGATTACATTTTGTTCTTCCGTGCTATTTTTTTTCACAATCGTACCGTGATTTTATTCCATGTAATATAATTTTGTGTTCCTTGTGAAGGCCATACTTGTTTCTTTAGTGCTACAGTTTGATTCCAACTGCATTCGTTGCAATCTACATGGTTGACCGGGAGATTTATTTCTCTTGTTCTAGAAAATTAGTTTCATATTTTTTTCGGCTTTTATTTATTCTTGTTGCGTGTGATAATTTTTTGTTCCCTAGTGTATAGTGATTTGTTCCGTTCTAAGAGATTTGTTCCTCTTGTTTCAGAAAAGTAGTTCTACGGATTTTTTTTTGTTTCTGTTATATTTTTCTTATTCCTCTTGTTCCATGAAATTAGTTTCACAAGTTATTTTATGCCCAATTGTTGTTGTTTTTTGCTTTCATGGAAGCTAAAATTTGTGGAGCTATTGTTTTGTTTCCGGGTGTTCCAAAAGATTTATTTCTCTTGTTTCAGAACATTTGTTCCGCAAGTTTTTTGTTCTGGATTTTTGTTTTGTGTCCCTGGTGTATAATATTGTTACCCCATTGTATAATTATTTGTTCCCTTTTTAGAAAGATTTGTTCGATGTACTGTATAAAATTAGGCCCACAAATATTTTTGTTCCTTGTATTTTGTTCTGTTCCTGGATATTTTGTTTTGTTCGATGTACCTCTCCAACGCGCGGACCCGCTGTTTTATCTGATTTATTTACGTGCACTCTGATCAATGGGATCGCCATTTCCATCTAAACAGAATTCGCGTGACTTTGCAGCTTAGCCACGCTGACCAGGTGGTCTAATGGGCACGACGGTGAACCCGCCGCCGCAGCCGGAGCCCGCGTCGGTGGCGGCGGCGAGGAAGCTGCACCTCCTGCTCCGCTCCCGCGACCTGCGCCCGGCGCTCGCCTACCTCGCCTCCCTCCCTTCCCCACTCACACTCCTCCCCAACCACGCCCTCAACGCCCTCCTGCGCGCGCTCGCCGCCGCCGGCCGCGTCCGCGCCGCCACCGACCTCTTCCGCCGCATCCCCAGCCCCACCGCGCACTCCTTCAACTCCCTCATCGCCGCGCTCCTCGGCCGAGGCCGCCGCCGCGCGGCCAACGCCGTCCTCGCCGCCTTCGTCCGCTCACCCTCTGCCTCCCCCGACGCCGCCACCCTCAACACCCTCCTCCACGGCCTCTCCACCGCCTCCCCGCGCCCGTCGCCGCCCGCGCTCCTCAGCCTCTTCCGCTCCCTGCCCAGGACCTACGCCTTCGCGCCCGACGCCATCTCCTACAACTCGCTGCTCAGCGCCCTCTGCCGCGCCGGTGACCTGCCCGCCGCGCGCAAGCTGTTCGACGGAATGCGCGTCGGAGAAAACGGAGGCAAAGCTTCGGTATCTCCTAACGTCGTCACTTACACGACCATGGTCAAGGCGTACTGTGCAAGGGGGCTGGCCGACGAGGCGCTCGTGGTCTTCAAGTCGATGGCTGAGGACGGCGTGGCGCCGAACAGGATCACCTACAACACGATGCTGCAGGGGTTCTGCCAGGCCGGCAGGATGGAGCTGGTGAAGGGTTTGCTGGAGACAGACTCGTTTAAGCCGGACACGTGCACATTCAACACGCTGATGGCCGCGCATTGTAGGGAAGGGCGGGTCAAGGAGGCGATGGAGGTGTTCGGCCAGATGGTGGAGCTCCGTGTTAGTCGCGACTCGGCGAGCTATAGCATGGTGATCCGGGTGTTGTGTGAGAACGGGGAGTTCGTGAGGGCTGAGGAGCTCGTGGATGAGCTTTTGGAGAAGGAGGTGCTCAAGAAGCGAGGGGGTTGTGTACCACTCATTGCGGCATACAACCCAGTTTTCATCTACTTGTGTGAGAATGGGAAGGCTAAGAAGGCAAGGGTGCTGTTTGGGCAGCTACTGGATCGGAGGAGCAAGGTCGACTTTGCTGCGTTCAAGACATTAATTCTAGGGCACTGCAAGGAAGGAGATTTTGAAGAAGGGTACAAGCTGGTGCTCTCAATGTTGAAGAGGGATCTTGTGCCTGATGATGAATGCTACCTTGCCGTTGTACAAGGATTTTCGCAGAAAGGAAGGATGAAGAGTGCATGGGAGGCCCTACACAGGATGCTGAATAGTGGTCTCCGGCCTAGCACGAGCACGTTCCACTCGGTTCTTTTGGGCCTTTTGAAAAAAGAAGGCTGCACAAAAGAAGCTGCAGATCTGGTTGACATAATGCTAGACAGGAAGATTCGCCAGAATTTGGATCTTTCAACCAATATGATTGATGCATTGTTCAAAAGCAACCTAAATGACCGTGCTTACAAAATTATTACATCCCTATATGACCATGGCTATTACATAAAGATGGAAAATTTAATCGGAGGCCTTTGCGAGGAAAGGAAGTTCACAGAGGCAGCGGAACTTACTTTATTTAGCTTCCACAAGCATCACGACTTGGGTGTGTCAGTATCCAGCATGGTTCTGGATGGTCTCTGCACAACTGGTAGAGCTTCAGACGCGTTCCGGCTTTTCTATGAACTCATCGAGAGCGGAAGCAGTTCTGCTGCTGCTGAACCTCGCAGTTTGGTTGCACTTCATCATGCACTTGAGGAAGACGGAAAAATGAAAGAAGCTGATTTCGTTGCTAAACAGATGAGGCGTGCAGCTGCCAGGATTAGGCAAATGGTCTGAGAATTAAACATTTTTCAAGGAACCAATATTTCAAACTCTATACTGATCTGTACACATTCGGTTTACAGTAGGCATTGGGGCCTTGACCAGAGAGCAGGATACTGAAGTTGGACTATGGTTCACATAAGACATGGTGGCTTGATTAGCTGTCTGGTAAAAGGATCATCGAGGAATGTTAGATGTTATAAGAATGCAGATGGCAGATCAAATCAATCTAGACCATCCTTAGAATGGTCTGTTTGGGCCATTGGATGACCTTGAAACTGAAAGAATCCAATGCGACGTTATAAGATGTCAAGATCTGGTATGTTTCTTTCGCAAGGGCTATCTGGTCCATCTTTCGGATGAATGAAGTGTGTTAAAAGTGAAACAGCAGGTCTTCTCTAGAGAATTTGAAGAGCAAAACTGCTAGAGATCAAAGAAACGCGTCCACGTTATAATCATCCCAACAAAAGGTCCATGAGCTATGGCGACTTGGTGAGTTTACACTTTTCCACTTGCCATATCAAATATTAAAGTACAGTGATGGCTGTTGCTACATTTGCCATGAAATGGAGAGTCATTATCAGATATAATGGACACAGCTGTTTGCAGTGCGCAAGTCCAAGTGCATCCCTCTGTTTTATCCTGCAGAAAGTGCATCTTTCTCTTCTTGCACAAGTAGAGAGATAAACCTGAGTCCTCGATGTGTCTTAGCAATTTGCAGACCTGGCCTTGTTCTGAAGTATTCTTATTCTGAAGATCCATTATGCAGGATAGATTGAAGACCTGGCCTTGTTCTCAAAGAGGATACTATATCTGGAAGCATAGCTAGAGATAAGCTATGATCTAACGGGTAGAATCCTATAAAATAGGTAGTAGCACACTGACACTACAAGATCATAAGCTGAAAAGAAGGGGGCCTGTTGCTTGATCGGTTGCATTGCATCAGGTGTTACTGTTAAGGATTTGTTCACATGTACTAGTGATGGTGTTACAGTGCTTCCTATGAATTATAGTTTTGAGAAAGTAAAACAGTGTGCAATCAGAAAATAAATCATGTGATGAAGTTATCTACAACTGCCATCGATGGGTGTTGCGTCACTTGGGAAGAGGTGCACCCTTTGTAATCTGTTTTCCCAGACAATGCACCACACCCCTTCGTCTTACATATAAGTGTAATCACCATGTTGCAATGGAAACTACGGATTCATTCTCTCTACTTTCTACCCAAAGCACTTTATCAGCATTATCAGCACGGTTTATTTGTGATATGTACAATTAGACATTGAGAACTCCTCCAAGGACGACTTATTTAGCTAATTTCTGTCTCAAATCCTCCATCATGTCAATATTCTCACTGAATTTTCAGTTTCCAACATGAGTTCCTATCTAACTTTGGTTTTCCATATGAAATGAACGGAGGAACAAGGGGAAGGCATTGTCTTGGAGAGGGCACTTGCAGTGACTATAAACAGGTGCTTAAATAGTTGTCCATCTTCTGTTTCTGTAACCCATGCAAAGTGCCGGTTTTTTTTACTTTGGGCTTCATGTCTGCTGTAAAATCTCATCTTGTGTCTTCTTCTTGCAGCTACTGGGCAGAGTGTTCAAACAGTCCAGGTCTTGCTGGGAGAATGCACATGACAGTTATGACCCTTCCTAATGTTCTTAGGCATTGCACAAAGAAGACAATATTCGTGAATTTCATGGACTCATGTCAAAAGTGTGTTTCTTCCTGCATTACTTGAATACTGCACTTTACCAATTGATGGTGTTTATTATGAACGAATTGTGATGGACTTCTTGCTTTCTGAACTTGCAACAGGTGGACCACTTGATGGGAGCAGAGGTTGGTGGTCCAAGGAAGATTTGCTCCCAGAAACTTTGAACAATTCCTAAGGAGATACATCTGTAAGTGTCTTATCTGAAAATCTTTGCAACTTTTTTTCCTTAATTCTCCTAATATTTTGCTTACCTTGTTTGTTGCCTACGGCCAGGCCACTTAATTTTCTGTTTTTTTTTTTGCCAAACCATGACAACCAGTATCCACTTTGCATGTGTGAAAAGTTAGCTTGGTTGGTATGACTTGATCTAAATTGTAGTCCAAGTTGTGAGTATATCTAGGAGTTGTAAGTAACTAGCTTAGTTTTAGCCAAACATCTGCATGTGTTGGGTATGCATACATCGTCTCTCTTAATATTTTTTCCTTGTTCATTTGTGTGTCAATCATGTGCTCCTTTTTCTCGTGCGCCATTTCTTTCTTTCCTTGGTCGCTCCCAACTTATCTGATAGTTCGGAGCATTGTGAGGTTAGGTACTTGTGTTTGTGTATATCTAAAAGTTGAGGTCAGTTTCTTCGTAGGCAAGCATGCGATGTGTTGGCTATGTGTACATGGTCTCACTCAATCTTCGACTTTTTTTAATTGTGTGATTTTGTCGTGTGACATTAGAATAGCATTTTAGTTTGTCTATACCTCGAAAGCCCTAGGCCCTAGAGGTGTTGTGGTTGGAGACAAGGAAACGGTGTTGAGCGTGCAGGAGCTCTGTCATGGTGGCTGACAAGCTATTCATTCTATCCCAACGTGACCAAGTGTGTGTTACATCAAACGCAATTTAGTTTTGCTTCACTGCCATAGCGACACACAGGCATTATGCTAGTTTTAGCTAAATTCTGTCTCAAATCCTGCATCGCGGCAATATTCTCACTGAATTTTCAATTTTTCATATGCGATTCTATATAACTTTGGTTCTCAATCTGGAATGGACCAATAATTGAAGGAGAGTGGTAACCTTGTATCTGCGCTAACACGAAAGGGAAAGAAAAGTGTCGGTTATGATCAAATTTATTGTAATTAATTAGCGTATCTTCTCCTAATCATCTGGAAGATGAGAAAATCATGCACAACGCTAGTCAATTAACGTCACTATGTTCTTCTTTCGAGTATAAATAATTTAGCAGCACATCTATTGATCTTTTGGTATGTAGACAGGTCAGTTTGAACTGGTGCAGCTGCAATTACTTCATAATAGATAGATGATAAGTCATTCGTCCTAGCTGCATGAAGACCTTTTCTGAATTGGCCACTCCCCATCTTCTCATCTGGACCTCCAGTCTATCCTTTTGCTCAGAGCTCAACCACTCAGTGAACACGACCTGCAACTTTTCAAGAACCAACGCATTGCGAAGCAAGAGCTTGACCAACATCTCCTCTGGTGCACTGCCCTCGTAGTCTTCCACACAGATCTCCCTCACTCGAGTCCGCAAGCACGGGAGAGCAAAGATGGGCTCCGTTATCTCGTCAAAAACTACGTCCCTCGTCATCTCATCCTTCCCCTTTTGCGGTTCCCACATCAGCAACAAGAGAACCTCCAGGTTCGGTGTCTGTTCCATGATCCTGCCCACGGCAACGACAGTGTCGCTGTTTCCGATGCAGCCTTGCAGCATGAGCCGCGTCAGGCTGGAGAAAAGAGGGAATAACCCTGCTGCCTGAAAGAATCCGCTCCCTAAGCTCCCATGGTGCAGACAGAGGTGCTTCGTGGTGTTGGAGATTTCCTCGAAAAATCTTGTGAGCCTGGCAAACTCTGCGTCCTCGGAGAGAGGCTTGCAGAAACCAATGGTGCACCACAAAGGGATGGTCACTGGCGGTGAGCCGTGCAGAGACAGGAAAGATTCCGACGGCCCCCTACCCCTGTACTCTAGTGATCTGAGCTTGGAGGCATCGATGTCAACATACTTGAGGTTGTGGCAGCAGCGTATGGCGAATCGATGGAGAGGTTTGTTGAGAACACAGACCCGTTCGAGCTTCCACAGGGCTTCAAGAGTCAGGTCAGCGAGACGGGGGCAGCTTGAGATAAGCCACTGGATGCTTCTCCCGGAGTCGCCGAGAGCCGTGAGTCGCATTGTCTCGAGAAAAGGCATGTCGATGGAACTGATCCTGGGTAGCGTCAACCTACAGTAGGCTACACACAGTGTCCGTAGGGCGGTGCAAGAAAAGAGCCTCGCTGGAAGGAGATACCTCCACGTATTGTCGTAGTCGTTGTCGTCGGAGTCGCTACCAGTTTCGTCTCTCCTCTTGTCGTCACTGAGTTCACAGATCGGGCCGATGTGGAAGCACAGGTCAAGGTGGAGCCCCGGGTGTGTGTCACAGCGCCCACGGCGCGGCAGAACATAGGCGAGCCACTGGTCGATGGCGACAGTATCCCACCAGTGCCAGCTGTCGAAGGCGAAGCGGAGGCTGCGCAGAGGCACAGGGAGGCGGCAGGGGCCGGCTCACCGGCGACGGCACAGAAGCGCGGCGCCGACGTTATCAAGGAGCTGGTTGCTGCAGCTCTTCTTTTCCAGCATCTCGTAGTACCAGGTTGTCCAGTCATGGTCCCTCTCGCCCTCCGCCTCCTCGAATGAGATGGTGTGGACGTTGGCGAAGATGTGCCGCCACCGGCGGGACAGCGCTGCCGCGCATGCGGCCTCCTTGGTGGTCAAGAAGGAGAGGACGTGGCCCAGTACATCGTCGCTGAGGCTGCTGATGCGATCTCGGCGTTTTGACGGCGCCGACCTCTTTTGCTCGCGTGAAGCCATATAGCGATAGCTGCCTGTGCCGTGCGATTCCAGGTCTGGCAAACGTTCCATGCGGCTACCAAGTTATATACGGCAATGTTTCATCCCTCCCCGTCCAGGCGTGTTGGAGAGTACTAGTACTACTAACCAATAGAATTAGAGACGCACGTACTACACTATATCAAGACAAGAGTTTCCATCTCCCAGGCATTCGTGTTCAACCCTAGCGCGCGGCGGCCTGCACGCGTCTTACTCTGATCAACCAAGAGAAACAGAAGAAAATCACAAGTAAAGAATCCCGGCCGGCCGAAAACCTGCAAGTGTTGTCATTGTTTCCGCTTCGTCCAGCAAAGGAGGTATATACCGCGTATTGGTCTGATAGCGAATCAGATACCGAGCCTGAGGACACTGGTGGCAGCGATGGGATCGACTATAGTTACGTGGTGACCCATGGTTTCTGGCCAACACACATCAGGTGCTTGGATGCTAAGCTAAGAAGAATCAACATCCGGAAATACAGAGGACTGCAACTGGAGAAGATGCTTGCAAAGTTTCTGCTTTCGAGGGCCGCAACTTTAGAGGAATTTTCGGTTACCTTAACGGCTGGGCGTTCCCGAAATAAGAAGAGCAAGATAGCAAGGGAGCTACGATCCTGGCTGCTGAATCCCCATACAACCAGAGTAACAGTAAATAGGTGGTAGCAATGGTCATGATTGCACTTCTTATAAAATTACAACAAAAGTTCAATGCTATTTCTTTTAGTAACACTGTGATGTAGTACTAGATATGATTTCCTTAAATATTTATCCGTTAATTTTACTTTCTTTTTTAGTAACATAGGTACCTGACTGCTAGTCAGACGTATAGGACATGCGGTTGGGGTGAGGGTGGGGTACGGGTAAATTAGTTTTTTGGCGGGCTCAAATAAAATTTGGAAGGAAAAAAGCGCTGTAGTCCTCAACAACACCTTGTCGTCTGTTGTCTTGCTAGTAAGAGCTGTTGGAACATATTGGGGATCCATTGGGATAGCTCTGCAGATCTTGCTCAAAAAATTCAGGGTGCCTCTACTGTTTGGAGAGGGCCCATGTTCCTGGAATATGTCATAATGGGGGCATGGAACATCTGGAAGCAAAGGAACAGGAAACATTTTGATGATATAGCCTCATCTACACAATCCTGGCCTAGTAGCTTCAAGGCTGATTCGGATCTGCTAGGGTGTAGATTAAAAACTGAGCTTAGGAACAACTATTCTTTTGTTGCTGCTTTGAGAGACTAGTTGTAATAAAACAAACCATGGCCTAGCCATGGTAGACATGTAAATATGCTATAAAATGTTTTTTTGTTGTTTTTAATATATGAGCAGCAGGAGACTCTCCTGCTGTCTCCTGCTGTAACTTCCTAAAAAAACACCTCCTTGTCATCTGTTGTCTTGTGGAAAATCAAGGGTGAAGTGAGGGCTTGGATCGCAATTATGCAATGATGTGACTTTTGTTGTGTGATGTGTGATTTGTTTTCTCTCTCTTTGGCCCAAGCCCTCACGTTTACTCATTCTTAATCAATGGAAAGACAGAAGTCCTGTCCTGCTTCCGAAAACATAAAAATAAGCAATTGTTACTCGGTTTCTAAGTTGTCTAAAAAATAGCAAATCCTGAATAAGAATTGGACGGTGTTGGTATTAGCTTTAATCTTGATTTTCTTTGTATCTGCATTAGTTGAATTTGTTTTGCATGTAGTTTATCTTGCAAATGAGTTACTGACTATAGTTACCACAAATCACAAGATTTCATTTGTCACGCTCTTCTAGGAGCACATGCATATATAGTACGTACTATTCGTATGATGATTGATCAGAGCCTAAAGTTGTTGAGTGCGCGGCGCCCATTCTTTGCCCTATAGCTGACGAGCAACTCCTCCACCGTGGTGCTTTTGTACAGTGAAGGGGTCCCGTCGGAGAAGGCGATCGGGGTGCACACCCTCGTCGACGCGGCCGCGCCATACGTCTGGAAGAAGCAGGCCACCGACACTCGTGGCCCCTCCTTCTTGGACACCACCCGGTGCTGAACGCTCTTGAACCTGTCGTTGGAGATGAGCTGCAGGAAGTCACCGATGTTCACCACCAGTGCACCGGGCACGGCGTGCACGTCCACCCATCTCCTTTCCTCCTCCTCCCTGTTCTCTTGGATGAGTACCTGAAGGGCGCTGGAGCCGACGCCGTCCTGGAGGAGCACTGTAATGAAGCTGTTGTCAGTGTGCGTGGTGGTGCCCATGGTAAGGTGTGGCTCCGAGCACGCCGGATAATAGTGGCCGCCGACGAGGATCCAGTCGAGGCAGCCGGCCTCCTTCTCCAGGTATTCACGCTGCACGCCAAGAGCCTCCGATAGCAGCTCAAGCAGGGTGCTGCCTAGTCGCTTGACCTGCCGAGTGTACTCCACCGAGATGCCCCTCAGCGCCGCCGGTGTCTCCTCCGGCGCCGGCTCTGTTGGCGCCATGTCCATGTACACGGTGTCACGCCACTTGGCCGCGGACGCCTGGAACAGGTCCTGGTTGCATTGGTACCTCACGCTCCTCGCGGGGTCTCTCGTGTAGTAGGCGCGCTTCACCTCCATAGGCTCCTCATGGAAGTTTCTCACTGCCGCGAGCATGCCCGACATGGCTGCCTCCGGCACGCCGTGGTTCACCACCTGGAAGAAACCAAAATTCTTCGCGGCGGCCAGAACCTCGCGGACAAGCTCGGTTCGACGGGACCGGTCTGATGTCGTTGCGCCAGCGAGGTCGATCACCGGGATGAAGTTGCCGGCTTCGGCTTGACGAGGTCTAGCGTTGTCGACGGGCTCCGGGATGTTTTCCGGTGGGTGGTGGAAGAATGACGGTATAGTGGTAACACCTGCGTCGACGAGGCCTTTCACGCCGGCGTTGGTGTCATCGAAGGCCTTCAGGTCGCGGAGACGGGTGGAGGCCATAGCACTACTGTCGTCACTGCGTAACAAAGGTATGTACTGTACGTACTAGCAGCTAGTGTGCGATGTGCAAGAAGATTAGCTAGTGCCTTCTTTTTAGAGACGATCGATATGTTTGCTAGTTCACCACTTCTTTTTTGGAAGACGCCATACATATGGCCATATTAGGTAGGTACTATATACAGCCAGGCACGTACATTTCTTTCTGTAACCAACAACATCGTCACAGCTAACAAATAGAATCGCCAACAATCTCGCACAATGTGTGTGAGCTTCATCTCTAGTTTTCGTGGGAAGCAGAGAAGTTTGGTGGTTGTGGGGCTGTCTGCTCTTTTCTAGGCAATTTGAAAAACCAGAAACAAAGCTCGTTTCCAAAGAATTTTGCCACAAAAACCTGTATCTGCAATTTATATATATCATGTTATTGATGATGAATGGGCTAAATTGCAGAAGGAAAACAAAATGACGGCTCTCCAACGAGGTTCTACAAGACTTGTGAAGGTGGCGCCAGAGGTATTTGACGGGGCGAGGAGAGGGTCGGCACGGTTGGGAAGGCACATCACAGCGGCGTAGATCTTCTCCAGCTTGAGTGTGCCTGCGTTTCAAGTAGAAAAAAGAATCGCTTATTTGTGTTCGATGGAGTTGCTGGTGACATATTAATCAGTTCGTATAATTCCAAGTTGATTTTAGTTTGGTTGATAAGGCCATTGCTGCTACTTGGTTTGAACTGGAAGTGAAGGTTTCCATGCAAATGTACTGGCCTTGGGAACTAAGGGGGTGCTGTAAACGTGGGAGCCAGAGACAGCAAGCATACTAAAAGGGATGTTATGCCAGTAATTGATCATGAGCCGAACACTACTATGTTTGTGATGATTCCAGAACTTGTCTTGTCACTACAAGGATTACAGGGCTTGCTCTTCTAAGAGCATCTCTAGCAGATACCGCAAACACGCGTACTGCAAAACGTGTAAACGGTGTACCGCAAACTTTTTTTAGCTGAAAAAAGGATACCGTAAACTCGTACTGCAAACTGGAATATTCGTGGAATATTTGGTCGTCTTCCATTTAAACACGCAGATCCCACGCACTGACCATGGTTGGATCGACGCACCCAGCTATTTCTGCCCTGTGCCGGCCGCCGGCCAAGCTGCCGCCCTGCTCCCGCTGTCCAAGCCAAGCTAGCTAATGCTACGTACGCTGACGGCCAAGCTAAGCTAGCTAGCTCCCGCTACGCGCTGCCGGCCAAGCTAAGCTAGCTAGCTAGCTCCCGTTGTGCATGCTGCCGGCCAAGCAAAGCTAGCTAGCTCCCGCTGTGTGCACGCTGCCGGCTAAGCTATACTCGATCGATTTAGAACTATACAAAACTAGCTAGCCGATGGAATCAAATAGATTTGTCGTGGATAGAAAATTGATGTGCGTATCGAGGCTCGTCGTCATGGAATCGAGCTCGGAGGACGGTGGCGGCGCCACCGGAACCGAACGGGAGCAGTTAGTGCTGTATTTTTGGTGAAGGGGAGCGTTGGCCGTTTTACAGTTTACTGTAAAAGCAACCTTCAACAGTAAATATATGCGGTACACGCGAACGGATATGGGGGGAGCTGCAATTTTTTTTACGGTTTTGACTATTTTTAGGGGATTTGTTCAGGCCATTTTTTGTCGTTTTTAGACCCGTACTGCAAATTTTACGGATTTGACCAGATATGCGGTATCTGCTAGAGATACTCTAATTGTTGGTGAACCTCATAGTGTGTATTGGATACTTATCATGTCTGTTTTGAGTTCTGTTGAGGTCTCGGTTGCACATGTAGGATCCTGGGAGAGTCTTGTCAACAGAGTGGTGAACACGAGCCCGATCAGGCAATCTGAGTGCTAAGTGTGAGTGGCCAACTGTTGCGACCTGAGCACGCAGCAATATTCTGTAGTGTAACACCTAATGTACGATGTGGGCTGCACCTAAGGGATTAGCTGCTGACATGGGCCCGTCCCAACCGAATAAGCCTTAGAGAGGGGAGGATAAAGAGGCACAGGAGATCAGATCGAACAGAACATATATGAACTGAATCTATCTCGGCTTCTCCTTCCTCTATCACCGGCAGCAACAATGTGTGACAATTATGTGCACTGTCTTAAAGCCCAAGGGGTGCAGTGGGCCGTTTTCTTTTTTTTGAGAAACACGGTATAATTATAGACGCTCACAACACGTACATGCACCCAACGCTATGAACACATACACACACACCTACTCTATGGAGCACCTCCGAGAAACTTAGCCGGCGGAGCGGACCTTGAGATTGACGAAGTCACTACAGACACCTTGTTGTCAACAGGAACGTCGCCTCCTATTGAAAGAATATTTCACATTTTATACAACACACAATGTCAAACCTAGGATTTAAACTCTGATGGGCTGCGGTACAACCACCCTCCTAGTCACAGGTTGGTTTGCCAGTGGGCCGTTTACTGAAAGGAGTATGAGAGGATTTGTGGCTCCCGAGCTGACTGGAGCTCGGTATTAGAAAAAAAAGGATATTCATACTTTTTGAAGCTACTAGAGCACATTTTTTCTCATATTTTTTGGAGCCATAAAATATATTTTTTATTTAAAAAAAAAAGAGCTCCAGTGAGCTCGGGAGCCACTGCCAGGGAGTATGGACTTATTTCCATACATACTCATATTTAGCTATATATCTCAAATCCGCAAACTCATAATTGTGCTACCAATGTTCTGCTGGAAACATAGTTTAAAGAGTACCCTCGTCTAAAAGTGGCCGCTACAGATAACAGGTACACAATAAGCAATCACGTTGTACGTCTTGACTGTTCGAAATATTAACCCGAGAGATACACTACTACACCCAAGAGCTGACACTATTACAGACAGTTATGATTCCAAATCCCTAGTACTACGGAGGTTTTTCACCTTTCGGACGCACGGCTTCCAGATATCACAGCAGGAAAAACTGCTCTGCACGACGGTGCCGCTCACATGATTGAAACGCTCAAGTAATCCCCTATCTGCAAACCAAGGTAGCACAATATAATAAATAACAATGGCTGGGCATCCAACAGAGGATTGCAAGAGAAGGGTGCAGCACTAAGCATACCTGGAAGCCCAGATCCCCAAGAGATTTGGCATCATCCCCTCTTCCGCCATACGAAAAGGTTGAACCCACCTTCACGATATCCAACAAGATGAGTTACCACATGGTGAAAATTGAACAGCTAAGAAGAAAATTTATGGATGTAGCGGGCAGTTTAACCATTGCGCTCAACTAACTATTAAAAAGCATCATTTCCGTCTGTCGACCATAATGTGCATGTAAGGCTTTCAAATTGGCACAGCCATTGCTCGCTTTTACATACGCATAGTTGAGACATAATTATTTAGTTGCCAAAAAAAAGTAACATAACTGTTTAATGGTGCAAGGTACAAGTAGTAGCTCATCATGCTACTAATCAGGCCAAATAGAGAATACAGAGACAATGCTAGATACTTGTAATGTCAAACTTAAGTATGTAACGAATATAAGCTCACCAGCGGTTGAAAACCAGAACTAATACTTAGTGAATCATGCTATTAATGCAAAAAAAAAAATGCAACATGTTGCCACAAGTAACATCTTTTGTCATCCATAAATGAATAAGTGAGGTATCAGGAATTTAGGATTTGGACAAAGGTCGTCTGCATCTGTAAAGTAGTATTGAACTGCTAGCTTATCACCACTGATATGCAGAGCAACAATCAATGTTATGGGCATTTGTAAATTGCATTGAAGAAACAAATCAGGGACATCAAGATATTCACGACGTAAACAAACTCTTACCTGTTTGACAACAAAGCGACCATTCTTATCCGGGTATACGAAAGCAAAAGATAGCCTGGCATTTCTTCTCCTTGCAGGAAGAGCAACCTCCTTTACCTGAAACATAACCATAATATTGTGCTGATTAGATTAGCATCTAGAATGTGATGGATGTGTAGGCCAAGCCCGGTTTATGGTTGTCACACGTCTAGTGGTATTTAATGAAATTCCACTTCCAATTATTTTTCCCACAAATGTCAAAAGTTAAGTATGTAATATTACAAGATCAGTTAGCTCGCGAAGTGTGGCATCCTTCCAAGTGTAAATCTGAACTTCGTCTTTAGGCTCCTTCCCTCTCTCAGCAAAATCTTCGTTTAGGTGATGTCCACCAACCTGGAAAAATCCGAGCAGAATCAGTTTGTTGTATTACTGTGTGTTCACCTACAAATCTCTAGTCTGTACTGAAAGGACATTAATTAAAACTGTTAGAATGATAAAAGCTAGAGAATATAAGAATCTTTATTTATTTATTTTCCAGATCGTTCCCAACAGAAATAAGAATCTCAGATTTCCAAAATGCTACATGCATACTACCATTCTTTCTGGACAGGATTAAGAATAGCCATAGAAAATCAAAATGCAGACTGCGGTGCTTATAAGAATAGCATCCATCTTCCTAAAAATAAAGTAGCATCCATATTTTCAGCCAAAGATGGTGAACTCAACAGTGGCAGTTAAATACTTGCGTGCTTAAAGAGCTCAGAGTTCCAACACCAACAGAATACTCCTTGAGCAATGAACATACAAGGCGTTCACATTTGCCAGGTTAGAAACTTGTATGAAATATAGTTAGTGAGTTGGAATGCTCAAGAATTACGGAACTGCCAAATTGTATGCTTTTCAGCCATGATAAATCAAATATATAACATTAAAATTTATGAAGTACGGTGTCTGAAATGTGTGATTTATATGTTCAATATTCAGAGTTTCACGAGAATAGGTAGCACTAACTATGTTTACATTCCTTTTGGACACTTATTAGTCAGGCTTCATGTCTAGTAAACTGCAAGGCCTCTTACAGAAAGATAAACTAACATTGTTGTAAGTTGGTCAATGGGGATTTCAGCTTTATTATTGACAGTTGCTAGTTATTGCCACAACTCACTAGTTAAACACCTGATCAAGTGACGTTCAACTGCACGTGTCATACGGGTATAAGCATATAGGAGTACATCATTAGAAATACACAACAAGCAGTGCTACACTGCTACCAAACCATCTTTTAGTAGCATCACTATAGCAACACACTTTTCCGATTACTTCAGCACCGACCATCAAAATTCAATCAAAGATTGCATCAGTATATGCAACCAAGCTAATGGATGATATCGAGCGCCCCCGACAGTAAACACACTAATGGAACCGCTGATCAACACTATAGGGTAAAAGAGAAGGCATCAATGTGCTTACCTTTGTGAAAACCCGGAGCAGGAGAGGGCAGGTCTGCACAAGAAATTCAGCCACCAGCAAGCAACAAGTCAGTGATCAAGTCTTCGCGGTCCTCTAAACGCAAAAGCTAAAAAAAAACTGAACATAACGCTGCTGAAACTGCGTACTAGCAGTATGTAACAGCGCATCGTTAGGGTTGTGGGGGGCCTGACCTTCTCGCGGTCGATGGGCTCGGGGCGGGCGCGCGCCATGGGAGGCGGCCCGCGGTGCTGCATCGGCGGGCCTGGCCGCGGCCTCATCGGCATCTCCCCCATGCCTGCCATCTCTCTCCGAGATCGGTGCGGCACGAACCAAGGAGAAGCTTCAATCAGTACCAGGCCCAGAAACCACGAATCGGAAGCGAAGGAAGCTGTGGGGCTTACCTGCTTTGCTGCGCCTCGCCGTCGACCGTCGGATTCTTCGCGGGGAGAGGGGTCGGCGGTTTGGAAGAAGGGGGAGAGGACTCGGCGGCGTGGATGTCTCTGGAAGCGAGACTCGAGCCAAAGAAACCCTAAACTTTTGTGGTTTCGACCCTCGTTTTGATGAAAATCACGTAGCGTTTGGCCAAAACATTACTAGTAGTACTGTACTAGTACTATGTTAACTCCTTGACAGGTGGGGCCAGATTGATAAACCAATCTCATCTTTTATTTTATTTTTTCTAAAATGACTAAGTGCAAAATTTCAGTGGTCTCACTAACATTATGTGCAACATTTAAAATTGTTCAGAAAATATGTGTATCGTTTGAATTTACGTGTCCAAAGAAAAATCACAAGTGTAACTTGTGAGTTGTGATACACAAATTCATGCGGACACATAATTGTTTTTGAAAAATCTAATATCACATTTCAAAGTTTCAAAAAATCTGAATTTTTTTACCCATACATGAAGATTATTTTTATAAACGTGTAAAATCTTGTTGAAAGTACATTGTATCTTGGGCTTCACAAAAATCATAAAAAATGCCGATAATAGTAGGCATTACAAAATTTGGTTTTGCCTTCACAATTGTTTTTTTGCTCAAACGAGGTTCTCCCTAGTCTTCCGTGCCGCTGAAGGCTCCCGCCTGTAGGCCACCAATAAAAACACAATTCAACAAAACTTTATGCATACATACTAGATATTTATAAGAACTTGCATTTTTTTTAAATAACTTAAGTGAAAAGAAATATGATTTTTTATTTTTCTTAAAAATAGGCTTCCCGAAGAAGTGAAGATTATCCTCCATTTAGAGTTTCCGTATTCACGTAAGGCTAACAAAATTATTACTAAAAATATAGTTGATTATGTCGAAGTTATCAAATCAGTATGACGACATTGTAGTGCCTTCTCGAGGACGTTCGGGTGGGCTTTGCCTGATGTGGACTGATGAAGTTCAAGTTCTGGTGCATAGCTTCAACTACCATAGCATCTTAGCCACTGCTATTATTAGAAGTAGTAATCTCCGTTTTGGGCTTGTTTACATATATGGTGATCCCTATCAACGAAACACTAGCCGGATCCGGGACCAGGTTGCCTCTTTTGTATATGATAATGCTAGCATGCCTATCATGTGTATTGGAGACATGAATGAACTCCTGTATGTGTGAACAAGAGTTCCTTAAATATTAATCGCACTCATATGAATGGCTTCCTTTTGATGATCAAAAAATGTGGTCTCTTTGATCTGGGTTTTATTGGGCCTGCTTATACTTGGACCAACAAGAGATTCTCCTCGAAACCAATTTATGAAAGGTTGGATCGATGCCTTGTTAATGTAGAATGGTGTGTTGTCTACCCAATTTCAAATGTCTATAATATGCATCTCATACACGCTCTCAGTGACCATGCACCCATCCTCCTTTCTACTGATGACACAACTCGTAAAATTAGACGTTCCTTTAAGTTTGAAAACTAGTGGTTTAAATAAAAAGGACTTTCAATAACATGCTAAAGCCACCTAGGCCACTAAAACAACTCGTTCCTTCTCTGCAAGAACTAACCATCTTGCGGGAGCTCTGAAGATTTGGAGCAGGAAAAAGAAGCCCATCCAACAGGAGTTAAATGAGATTGAGTAGAAGATAAAGGAAATTCAACAAAAACCTCTGCATAATCAAGGCCATGTCCTGGAAGCAGACCTGGTAGAAAGGTATGAGAAAAACATGGTCAAGCTAACTAACTTTTATATGCAGAGAGCAAAAAATAATTGGATAAAGGATGGAGATAAAAACACTTCTTTTTCCCACAAGGCAATCACAAAAAGAAGAAGGAACACGATTATTTCTGTGAAAGATGAAAACAATGTTCTCTAGTTCATGCTAGACAAAATAGGTAACACCTTTGTGATTATTTCAGGCAAATATTTCCTTCGCCAAATAATCACTATGGCATGCCTTTTTTGAACACACAGATGCCAAAGTCGGACCATGATTACACATATACTATACCTGACAAACAAGAGCTTTGGAACATGTTGAAAGATATGAAAGGAAATGCTTCACCTGGTCCTGATGGTTTTAAAGTGAAATTTTACCTAGCTACTTAGGATTGGATAGGAGAAGATGTTCATATGTTGTTAAGATATTTTATTGAATAAGGAGTCCTTCCTTCCCATGTTAATGATACTCACATACTTTAATCCCTAAAAATCTTGTCCCCCTTGTTCCTGCTGATTATAGACCCATAAAGCCTTTGCAATGTTATCTACAAGCTCATTGCAAAAACTCTAGCAAATAGGCTAAAACCTCATTTGCCAGAATATATCCATCCTGCCCAATAGGCTTTTAAAAATGAAATAGTGCTAGGAGGAACTAGACACTTTTTTGATATAGTAAAAGTGTGTCGGTGTGAGAATTCCGGAAATTCGTCCCTGACAGGGATCGAACTCCGGTCGCTAGGATGCGCCAACTGCGACTCAACCATTAGGCTACTGAAGGAAGGCATATCAGCAACAACATTATCATTGCTCAGGAGATTACTCATTCATTTTCCCTCTCCTCTTGGAAAAACAAAGCCTTCTTGCTTAAAATTGATCTTGCTAAGGCTTTTGACAGAGTGGGATGGAACTTCATTGTCCGTGCCCTCGCACGTAAAGGGTTGCATGGTCATTTCATAAATTTGATCCATACATGTATTTCCTCCCGACATTCTCTGTGATCATTAATGGTTAGCTTTTTGCGAGGTTCAGAAGCAACAGAGGAATAAGACAAGGTTGTCCCCTCTCCCCGTACCTTTTTGTCTTGACCATCAATGAATTATCTATTGAGCTTTAGGAAACTATGGTAAATTATTCCCTATGTGGCATTGCTCTTGGACCAAACCGCCCTCCCATTAACTCGCTCCTTTTTGCAGACAATCTCCTTATCTGTGGCAAAGCGGATGCCCTTGAAGCCTCCTCTATGAAGAAAATCTTAGACTCCTTTTGTATGCAATCTAGTCAAACTCCAAGCTGGACTAAATCGGGTACTATTTTCAACAAGCATGTTGATCAAGATACTGCTGAAACTATTAAGCAAATCTTTCATGCTCCTCCATTGACTCCTCCTTCTTTCTGATAGATTTTATTAGGATCTCTAGGTGTTGATCTAGCGAGTACTAGGCTTGTACTTAGGAAAAATGGATTAGCTAGTGGGATCTAGATGGGAACGACTAAGAGAAGAGGGATAGCATACCGTCGGTCTTCATTGTCGAGGATGAGGTCGACATGGGGGCGACGGAGTGGTGGCAGCGGTGAAATGGATCGTATGGGCACCTAGAGGGGGGGTGAATAGGTGCTAACCAATTTTTAATACTTTTTCAAATTTAGGCTTGACACAAAGTAAATTCTCTAGATATGCAACTACGAGAATTTTCCTATATGTAGCCCTAACTACTAAGCACGTAAAAGAGGAGCGAGGAAACCGTAGTGGAGCACGCGGAGACACAGGGATTTGTTTTACCGCAGTTCCTTCCTTGTTAAGGGAAGTACATCTGCGTTGGAGGGGTGGGCGGTTCTAAGACCACCACGCCACAATAGGCCTCACCCTATTCTCCGATGGATCTCGCCACGAGAGGCCTGATCCACCTTCTCCACTATTGGATCCCTTCGAGGGAACCGTGCCTTTTACAACACTATCGGGCACACACCCACAACCGAATTGGGGCTCCTGGATGACAACAAGCTACCACAAGAACAAGGTTTATCAATATAAACAAAAACGAGGATCTAGATATTTGCAAGAAATACTAGATCGGAGGTTCTCCAAATGAATGGAGAGGAGATGAAGCGCTTGATTGCTGATGATGAAGATCGAGTTCTCCTCCTTTGATTCCCCAAGGGATGGGGCCTTTGGGTGGATCTAGGTGGAGCACTCTTGTATGAAGCTTTTAGATCTGATCTGTTCTTTTTCGAGATGAATCAAGAGTTCGCGGGAGGGGTGGCTGGATTAAATACCCTCCAGATCCGACCACAGACAACTTTGGGGCGGATTATCCGCCTCCACTAGGGGCGATTATCCGCCTCGAAAACTCCGCCCCAAGGACGGATTCTCCTGGGAAACTCCGCCTCTCCGGGCTTGCGCCTTTGGTGAAGCTTGGTGAAGATCTTGGGGCGGATAATCCGCCCCGAGGCGGATTATCCGCCCTAGCCGAAAGTCCGGCCAAGACTCCGCCTCTCGGGCTTGCGCTTGGCGATGAGCAAGGGGCGGACTATCCGCCTGGAGGCGGATTATCACTGGGCCGGAAAATCCCAAAATTCCGCCCTTCTGGGCTTGCGCTGCAGGCAGAGGGAGGCGGATTATCCGCCCAGTGGGGCCGGATTATCCGCCCCAAAGGCAGTTCTTTTCCCTTTATTCTCAAATAGAGCTGCAACACTTCAACACACATTAAATGATCCTTGGTATTGTTATCTAACACACAAAACACTAGGGATTAAGAAATGTTCTTTCAATCTCCCCCTTTTTGGTGTTAGATGATAATACTAGGATTTGCAATGAAACCGGCAAATGCCACCTTAAATAATGAAAGACGCTCCCCCTAGATGTGTGCATATTTAAGATTTGCATTTGAATACAAATACACACACTAGAGAGAACACTACTTTAAGGTTTTGGAAAAAATGCCATACCACCGGAATGAGAATATAGCCAAGGCATACATAGATAATCCCATGAATCCATATGCCATCAAATATGCTCCACAATTCCAGAAATCCATGAGGTCCATAATAGATAAATCCAGAATTCCATAGTGCCCAAACATAGTGGAGTACATAGTCTTACATAGACAAACACAAACAAAGCAAAAGAGTTCACGCTAGAAAAGGCACAAGCAAGCAAATAAAAACGACTAAAAACGAAAAGCTTGTGCCCGACCCTTGCAAATCCACGAGACCTAATAGAACTACTTCTCCCCCTTTGGCATCGAAACGCCAAAAAGGAAGAAGAGCGATGCTAACGCCCCTGGAGATCTGTTAACACATGAAAATCCAACGAGATCCATGAAAAACCAACTCTTCTCGAGGAAGAGGGCGGTGGCCGAAGCCACCATGTTGGAGCGCATGGCATGACACCGCGAAGATGTATCTTGAGTTCAAAACCAATGCTCATCGATGACCCACATATCACAAAATGATATTAAGGGAAATGATTTTACTTGCTTTCGGCATTATGGGGGGAGGGTTGGCCCAATCAATTAGGACCACACTCCCTCTATGTCTATGCCCGCATCTAAACCAAATACATGAATAAGCGCAAGTGAGTGTGCAAGGGTAGTCAAGCCAAGCTCCTTGAATCTATGATATTGAGCTCATTCCTCAAATAGCAAAATCTTGCTTCATCAAGGGGCTTCGTGAAAATATCAGCAAGTTGGTTCTTCGTGCTCACAAAGGATAGAGCAATATCTCCACGAGCAACATGATCCCGAATAAAGTGGTTGCGAATCTCTATATGTTTTGTTCTCGTATGCTGCACGGGATTGTAAGCAATTTTGATAGCACTTTCATTGTCGCATAAAAGAGGCACTTTGTCACAATGGAAACCATATTCCTTTAAAGTTTGCCTCATCCATAACAATTGAGTACAAGCACTTGCAGCAGCAACATATTCAGCTTCGACGGTTGAGAGTGAAATACAATTATGTTTCTTTGATGACCAACACACTAGAGACCTGCCCAAGAATTGGCATGCACCAGAGATTGATTTCCTATCATCTTTGTCACCAGCCCAATCTGAATCGGTGTAACCACATAGAGAGAAACTTGAACCCTTGGGATACCATAACCCAAAATTTGGGGAATGAACCAAATATCGGAAGATTCGCTTGACTGCCACTAAGTGGCTTTCTTTAGGAGCGGCTTGGTACCTTGCACACACTCCTACACTTAACACGATATCGGGCCTAGATGCGCAGAGGTAAAGGAGAGAGCCGATCATGGATCGGTATACCTTTTGATCCACATCTTTACCCTTGGGATTGAGCTCAAGATGACACTTTGTTTGCATTGGGGTAGCAACGCCATTGAGATCCGTCATCTTGAACCTTTTGAGCATGTCTTGGATGTACTTAGCTTGATTAATAAAGGTTCCCTCTCTAAGTTGTTTGATTTCAAATCCAAGAAAGAACCTGAGGTCACCCATCATGGACATCTCAAACCTGTCAGTCATAAGCTTTGAAAATTCATCGTTAAAAGCTTGGTTAGTAGAGCCAAAAATAATGTCATCTACATAAAGTTGGCATACAAAAAGCTCCCCATTAACCTTCTTAGTAAAAAGAGTGGGATCGATTTGCCCAACTTCGAATCCACGGTCTAGCAAAAGCTCTTTAAGGTGCTCATACCACACACGTGGGGCTTGTTTAAGGCCATAGAGCGCCTTATCGAGTTTGTAGACATGGTTCAGAAATTTGGGGTCCTCAAACCCCGGGGGCTGCTTGACGTATACTAACTCATGTAGAGGACCATTAAGGAAAGCGCTCTTAACATCCATTTGTTGTAATTTAAAATTATGATGGGCTGCATATGCAAGAAGGATACGGATGGACTCAAGGCGAGCCACAGGAGCGTAGGTCTCGCCAAAATCAATTCCTTCTACTTGAGAGAATCCTTGAGCCACGAGTCGTGCTTTATTCCTCACAACAATGTCATTTTCATCCTGTTTGTTCTTGAAGATCCACTTGGTGCCGATAACATTGCGGCAATCCTTTGGCTTTTCTACGAGCTTCCAAACTTTGTTGCTCAAGTTGTTTAATTCTTCATGCATTGCAACAACCCAATCGGGTCTTCAAGAGCATCAAAACCTTCTTTGGTTCAACCATGGAAATGTGAGCTTGATGATCACGAAGCTAGCAAGCTCACTTCGAGTGGATACCCTTCGTCAGAGATCACCAACAACCTTGTCAAGAGTGTGACCTCTTAGTTCAAGGTTGCGATCAAGACGAGCCTTGCGACGAGCCTCAATGTCCTTATTGTTTCTAGGAGGAGTGGATTCAATTGTTGTATCCTTGTCTTGATTACTGCCTTGCCCTTGATCTTGGTCACCGCATCGCTGTAAGATTGTTGCTGAACATTTTTTCAGTCCGGATAATCCGCCTTGGAGGGCCGGACTATCCGCCTGGGAGGTGAAGTACCGAGCCATCTTCCCGAGAGAGCCTGACTGAGTTGGAGACCCATGGTCGGATACTCTCGGGGCCGGAGAATCCCGGGAGCCAGAGATGTTGATTTCTCCTTCGGATCCTGCACGAGTTGTAGTGCTGGCGGATTGTCCGCCTTGGAGGGGCGGATAGTCCGACTGGGACTACTAGCTTGTCCAAAGGATGATGGTCTTCAGCAGATTGTGGTGTTGGTGCAGGATTGTCTCCAACAAGAGGGAGCTTGTTGATCTTGTCGATGAGGGCTCCACATGTGTGGAGCATTGTCCTTCCCGATCCGCCACAAGGGGTTCCTCAATGGGGCGGAAAAATCCCACGCCCATTCTTCTTATGGCATCTTGGGGTATTTCAACATCTGCATCACAAACATCAACTTGCCACCCGAATACCCTGAAGTATGAGATGTTGGGTTTGTTGCCGGTAAGTATTTCATATGGGGTCTTGTCCAAGATCTTCCGAAGGTAGAGCCGGTTTGATGAGTGACAAGCAGTGGATCTGGCTTCACCCAAAAATTATAAGGAGACTTGAATTCAGCTAGCATAGATCTTGCCATATCCATTAAAGTCCGGTTCTTCCTCTCGGCTACACCATTTTGTTGAGGGTGTGCAGCGGAATATTGGTGTCTAATCCCTCTTCGCTAAGAAACTCGTTTAAAGTGTAGTTCTTGAATTCTGTGCCGTTGTCACTTCTAATTGCCAAGATGGGAACATTGTGTTGACGTTGAACTTCATTGGCAAAGTCGATGACAGTTTGTTGAGTCTCACTTTTAAGCTTGAAGAAATATACCCATGTATATCTTGAGTAATCATCGACGATGACCAAGCAATATTTCTTCCCACCAAGACTTGCATGAGAAGGAGGACCAAATAAATCCACATGGAGTAATTCCAAGATCCTCTTTGATGACACAATAGTCTTCCTCTTGTGGGGAGAATCATGCATTTTTCCTTCAACACAAGCCCTGCAAACACGATCTTTGGCAAAGGAGACATTGTCTTTTAGTCCAAGAATGTGGCCACCCTTTTGGAGACTTTGCAAAGTTCTCATGTTGACATGGGCTAAACGGCGATGCCATAGCCAGCCCACGTCGGCCTTTTCGAATAGACACATTGGACCCGAAGTGGTTTTCCCCGAGAAGTCCACCACATACGTGTCATTTTCGACGATCCAACTAAAGCGACCTTTAGAGACTTGCTCCATAAGAGTACCACCAAATCATCATCGATAAAAACATCAAAACCCATCTTGCCAAGGGCACGTAAAGAAGATTGTAGCCAAGGGTCTCAACAAGCATGACGTCCACGAGAGAGATATCGTGGGCAACCACAACCTTGCCAAGACCCAATACCTGAGATTTAGACTTATCACCATAGGAGACTGTGATATTATCAAGATTTGGACGCATCTCCGTGATGATCTCCTTGCTTCCTCATATGACTAGTGCACCACTATCCAAAGACCCATTTCGACCCACCGGAAGCATAGCCCTGCAAAAAAAATTACTTCTTGGTTTTAGGTACCCATTTTTCAATGGATCCTTTCATGTTAGTAACAAGGGTCTTTGGGACCCAAATAGACCAAGCAATATATTCATCAAAAGGACCAACATAATAAGCATAAACATCGCCATAATCATCACAAAAGAGTTCATAATTCGGATTAGAGACCTGCAAAACCAATATTATTAGTTTTGTCTTTTGTGACAACCTTCTCAGCAGTGGGTCTTTAATTGCACATTCTTGGTCTTGTTCTTCTTGGTTTTCTTATTCTTGGACTTGGTGAAATACCCAAGTCCCTCTTTACCATGATTTGACCTTTGCTTGCCAAGAACTTCATCAAGCACACCTTTGTCCTTTGTAGTGATGTCCTTGATCACTCCTTTTTCCACACTAGCATTTTTCTTGTTACTATATGTTGAGTTGGACGAGCTAGGAGTATCATATTCGCCAATCGACTTTGAAGTCGATCATGTGACTCATTGAGAATAGAGAACTCGTTTTTCAACGCCTTGTGAGCATTGTCAAGTTTCTCCAATTCCTCGGAGAGTCTATCATGAGCATCCCCAAAGTCAATCCTTTCCTTCTTTAACTTCTTTTCCTTGGTGACAAGATTGTCAATTCCTTAACGAGTTTAGTCACAATTTCTTCATGTGACTCTTCCATAGACTCAAGCCTCTCTTCAAGAGAGACCCGAGCTTCTTCTTCTTCTTCAAGAGCATTTTTTAGGGATGCAATTTCCATTGCATCCTCCCTTTCAATTCTGCCCTTTTCTTCGAGGAGTTCTTCGCTTTGGGCCACCGATCCATACGAGCCTCAAAACGAACTTTGTGCTCACCTTGCAAGTTAGTATAGAAATAATCCAAAGCAATAATCTCTTCTTTAACCTTAAGACTAGCAGGATCATCCATGTCTATCATAGCCTTGGGAAAAGAAGAGTTAGAAGAAGAATTACTCCTGAGCTTCTTGCCATGAGGCAAGTAGCATTCTTGTTGATGATGTTTTCGTTCGAGAGTCGAAGAGAGATGTTGATGTAGATGTGGTGGCTATAGCAGCCACCTCTTGAGAGCTATCGCCCTCGTCCTCATCTTCACTCCCCGATGAATATTCTTCTTGAGCTACTAGAACAATCTTTGGTTGCTTCTTGAAAGGAGCATTCTTCTTTACAAACTGCTTTACGTGGAGCTTTTGATTTGTCCTTGAAAATGAGTCTTCCTCCATTATCCTCTCTACTTTGATATGGACACTCAGCTATTTAAGTGCAGCGGTCACCACAATTAAAGCATGTTCTCAGCTTGGGACCATTTTCTTTTCTTCCATAGGCTCCACTTTTGCGATCTAGTTCAGCTTTAGCCTCTGGATCTTTCCAAAAGTTTCTTGCATAAAGAGCCAAGTATTGTCCGTGGATCCTTTTTATATCTTCTGGACAGTCCGCACTTCTACCGCATATTCATCATGATCAATCACACTAGTCTTCAAAGCCATGTTGACCCCTTTGCATCCCCATAGCTCGAGCACGAGCATCTTCTACATTCTTGGCCCACTTTGAAGGCGGCCATTTCTTGCATTACCTCATTGGATGACATGAGGTGATAATTATGCCTACCTTGGAGACTTTTCAAATCAGGCTCAAATGGCATAAGAGCACCGACATACTTGCGCTTGATCCAAGCATCATCAACATGAGCTGCACCGTGGTTTCAAGGTTGTAGCTATTGCCTTGAGCCTCCTATACATGTCCTCATGGTCTTCTCCATCTAGCATATAAAATCCTTCAGCTTCATTGCTCAAGGCATCATATCTATTCCTTCTCATACTTTCATTTCCGATGAAGAGCTCGGTGAGAGCATCCCAAGCTTCTTTAGTCTGCTAAGATGCTGAATGTGTGGCATGTCTTTATCACCCACACCAAGTCGTATCATGTGTAGAGTCAGTAGCATTGAGTTGGCTATCGACCACTTCTCTCCTTGTGAGATTGTTAGGATTTCCAACGTGAAGACCATTTTCGATGATCTTCCACAACTCTATGGAGGAACTGCACACGAGATTTCATCAAAATTGCCATTGAGAGAAAGTAGAAGTTTATAGCTTTGGGTGGATCACCCCTATTATGTATATGTGGGTGAGGAATAGGCGGATCGGGAATACACATGAGAAACCTCATTATATCCATCCTTACCGCTATCCTTTTCGAGGAGGAGCTCTTACTAGTATCATCACCTACCACTTTATCTTTGGAAACAGTTTTACCTGCTTCCTTGGATTATGGAGTGGTATCCTCAGAGTTAGATGGAGGTGATGTCATGGATGTGGAGAGATGCATTATCAATTGATGCATCTCTTCCATCTTAGCCTCCATTGAACTCACCAAGGTTGTTTCCAACGTCTTGAGATCGTTCATGGTGACTACCTCCGGAGCATCACTCCCATCTCCCTTGGAACCCATACTTCTCTTAGGCGGTTAAGCCCGAAATAAGAGCCGAGGCTCTGATACCAATTGAAATGGATCGTATGGGCACCTAGAGGGGGGGTGAATAGGTGCTAACCAATTTTTAATACTTTTTCAAATTTAGGCTTGACACAAAGTAAATTCTTTAGATATGCAACTACGAGAATTTTCCTATATGTAGCCCTAACTACTAAGCACGTAAAAGAGGAGCGAGGAAACCGAGGGAGCACGGAGACACAGGATTTGTTTTACCGGAGTTCCTTCCTTGTTAAGGGAAGTACATCTGCGTTGGAGGGGTGGGCGGTTCTAAGACCAGCACGCCACAATAGGCCTCACCCTATTCTCCGATGGATCTCGCCACGAGAGGCCTGATCCACCTTCTCCACTATTGGATCCCTTCGAGGCGGGAACCGGTGCCTTTACAACACTATCGGGCACACACCCACAACCGAATTGGGGCTCCTGGGATGACAACAAGCTGCCACCAGAACAAGGTTTATCAATATAAACAAAAACGAGGATCTAGATATTTGCAAGAAATACTAGATCGGAGGTTCTCCAAATGAATGGAGAGGAGATGAAGCGCTTGATTGCTGATGATGAAGATCGAGTTCTCCTCCTTTGATTCCCCAAGGGATGGGGCCTTTGGGTGGATCTAGGTGGAGCACTCTTGTATGAAGCTTTTAGATCTGATCTGTTCTTTTCGAGATGAATCAAGAGTTCGAAGGAGAGGGATGGCTGGATTAAATACCCTCCCCAGATCTCGATCACAGACAACTTTGGGGCGGATTATCCTTCACTAGGCGGATTATTCGCCTGGAAAACTCCGCCCAAGGACGGATTCTGGGGAAACTCCGCCTCTCCGGGCTTGCGCCTTCGTGAAGCTTGGTGAAGATCTTGGGGCGGATAATCCGCCTCGAGGCGGATTATCCGCCTAGCCGGAAGTCCGCCAAGACTCCGCCTCTCGGGGCTTGGCGATGAGCAAGGCGGACTATCCGCCTCGAGGGGCGGATTATCCGCTGGGCCGAAAATCCGCCAAAATTCCGCCTCTTCCGGGCTTGCGCCGCTAGGCAGGGAGGGCGGATTATCCGCCTCGTGGGCCGGATTATCCGCCCCCAAAGGCAGAGTTCTTTTCCCTTTATTCTCAAATAGAGCTGCAACACTTCAACACACATTAAATGATCCTTGGTATTGTTATCTAACACACAAAACACTAGGGATTAAGAAATGTTCTTTCAAGCGGTGTGGTGGTACTTCCCGCCGATGCAGCGCTAGCCTGATCGGTGGCTTTGGGCTTGGATGTGTTGGTAGGATGAGACGAGCGACGAACCTCTGGATTCGTGCCCCTGGCCCCCACCTCTTCTATATAGCGTTGCGCGACAGGGGGCCACCAACGATGGTAACGTTGGGCGTCCCCGATCACGGCGCTAGACCAAGTCGTCCGTCCGTTGGGACGGACGTGGGGAGATCATACTAACATTCTCCCCTTGATCTCATCTTTCATTAACTCATACTTCAAACTTATACTTTGGCATCCATTCCACCATAGATCAACATATAGGGCATGTCTCGTCATAATGGTCAGTTACGTACCATAGATTCAACAACCACTATACGCCTTTCTATTTTGAAATAGGTTCTAGTTCTAGGCCCTTAATATCCAGGTATCATAGGCTTTCCCGTAAACCCATGCCGGCTAAGTGTTCTCTGAACACACTGGGTGGTAAGCCTTTTGTGAGCGGATCCGCGAGCATTTCTTTTGTACTTATATGCTCTAAACTTATGGTATGATCCTAGATTCTTTCTTTCACAACATAAAACTTAATATTAATGTGTTTGGCAGCAACACTTGACTTATTGTTGTGATCATAGAATACTGCTGGCTCATTGTCGTAGTACATTCTGAGTGGTCTTTGAATGTTGTCTACCACTCTCAACCCGAGTATAAACTTTTTTAACCAGTTTGCTTGCCCCGTGGCCTCATAACATGCTACATACCCAGCCACCATCGTGGATGATGCCGTGATGGTTTGCTTGGAGCTTTTCCACGATATAGCTCCCCCTGCGAGAGTAAATATATATCCTGACGTGGACTTTCTTTCATCTATATCTCCCGCATAATCTGCATCTGAATACCCTTCTATCCCAAGGGAATCAGATCTTCTGTACGTCAACATGAGGCCTTTTGTGCCTTTTGTATAACGCAATGCCTTCTTCACCATTTTCCAGTGATCTATTCCTGGATTGCTTTGAAATCTGCCAAGTACCTGATGGCTCAATACACGGCGCCCAGAAAAGTGCTTGGTGTGTGGTGTTGATGTAGAGCTCGTTGGGAACCCCAAGAGGAAGGTATGATGAGCACAGCAGCAAGTTTCCCTCAGTTATGAAACCAAGGTTTAATCGAACCAGTAGGAGCAAGGAAACATCTCAAAGGTGTTACTAGCTGAGCTTTGGCAGGGCGCACTACCGGTGCTAGTAGCAACGTGGAGACCTGCACAACACAACCACATAACTTTGTCACCAACTTGCGATGAGGTTGTCAATCTCACCGTGTTTTGCGGAAAACAAAGGATTAAACGTATCGAATGGAAAGAAGTAAAAGTTTGCAGAAAGTAAACACAAAGCAGTAAAAGATTGTAGATTGTATGTAAAGTAAAGGACCGGGATCCATAGTTCACTAGAGGTGGCTCTCCTTAGATAGATAACATGCTGGGTGAACAAATTACAGCGGGGCAATTGACAAACACCGAGAAAGCAATACATGCATATACTAATCATCTTGACTCCTTTGAGACTTGATTGAGCAATACAACATAATACATAGACCGCCATCCAACTTCATCTATGAGTAATAATCCACCTTCAGGTTATCATCCAAACCCCCTCCAGTATTAAGTTGCAAGCAACAGATTATTGCTTTACGAACTGCGTGTAAGGTAAACAATACGATTGTTCTATGAATAAAGGATTGTTGTTTTCTCCCTAGTAGCAACAGCACATCTAGTACCTTAGAGATTTCTGTCACTTCTCTAGATTACCAGAGGCATGAACCCACTATCGAGCATAAATACTAACTCTTGGAGTTGCTAGCATCTACTTGGCCAAGATAGCTACTAACAACGGAAAGCATGCAAGATCTCAAATAACAAAGACATGATAGAATCAATAATCAATCTGAAATATCATCTCAATATCCATCGGATCCCCGCAAACACAACATGTATGGATTACAAAATAGATGATCTTGATCATGAACGGAGCTCACGAGATCTAAACATGAAAGCACAAAGGAGGAGAAACCAGCCATCTAGCTACTACATGGATCCGTAGTCCAAGGATGAACTACTCACGCATCACACCGGAGGCTTGCATGGTGATGAAGAAGGCCTGTGGTGAATTCCCTCCCGTGGTGCCGGAAGAGCTTCAGATCCCCGATCTAGGGATGGAGATGACGGCTCTGAGACTCTTTGTGGATTTTGATCGGTACCTAGGGTTTTCGGCCCGAGGGCAACTTATAGGCGGAAGGAGCGGCCGAGGGGGTCTTTGGGTCGGCGGACCACCTGGCCTTGGCCAGGCCTGGTCGCGTCCGGTGGTGTGGCTGGCCCCCTTCTCTCCGCCTCATTATGGCACTTGATCCTTCAAAAATAGGCACTTTGGCTTTTGTCCCGTCCAATTCGAGAATATTTATTTTCGACTTTCCGGAACCAAAACAGCAGAAAAGCAGACCGCAATCGTGTCTCTTGTTAATAGGTTAGTCCAAGAAATCATAATAAAAGTACTCCAAAGTTGGAACAAAACACAAGAAGGTGGATAAAACCAAGCATGGAACATCAAAAATTATAGATACATTTGCAATGTATCAACATCCCCAAGCTTAACTCCTGCCGCCCCTAGTAGGTAAGTGATAAAAAGAATAATTTTTGAGGTGACATGCACCATCAAAAACTTGATCAAAAGTATTTGCAAAACTCAAAGCTAGGATCAAAGTACTTCAATCAAAACATGAAAGACAAAGTTCTAGCAATAAGCAAAGAAACTAAGATGCAACATGAAAAGGCATAAACAAAAGATTCATGAATAACATGCTTTGCAAGACGTTTGTTTGTTTCACATAAAGAAAACATAGCATAATAGTATTCAGCCTGTCCCTCAATAGAGTAGCAAATATAAATGCATAGGACACCTTCAAAGTTCATAAGAGTGACTAGATACAATAGTTTCAAACAAGCAATAACAAGTTATGCATCAATCAACTAGTCTTGGGACAATGCACATAGAACTAAGAATGGCCACTATGCTCTCAAAGTAGGTGCATAAAGATAGAAGGTGGAGACTCAATATAATGGTGGAAGAAAGGCCTTTTGTAAAAGGAAGTAGGGATTCAAGTCTTATAAAGAGTTTCCAAAAATTATGGTACTTGTAGCTTTCAGCTCTCATTGCCTCTATCATAAGCATCTTGAAGGTGGTTAAGGTTAAAGTGACACAACTAAGAGGATATGCTTGACAAGTTATAAACCGAAATCTTATGCCCCTTACTTACGAAGACCGATCCTCATGCTACTCAACTTCAGTCACGAGTAAGCTATTGTCATTGTAAGTATATGTGTATCATTAAGAACCGCCAACGGGGTACCCCTTGCACATGATACATGAGCTTTCCCATAATCAAAATGACAAGGCAAGCAGACAATAAGCATCTCATCGATCTTTTTATTTGCTATTTGCATAGGTTTTTATTGAGGATGCTTCATAGAGTGCTCATTATGGTGATGCTGCAAGTTTCCACCATGATTAGGCATGGCTTAGGCTAGCGCCCAGTGCTTTCTAACACACATACAAACTCCATGATCTTACAAGTTCCACATTTATTTCACACCGCCGGGATCCGTAAGCAAAAGAACATAATATCAACGGGGTACAAAGTACAAGTGCAATGTTGAAAGCGTTCCCCATGAAACATGGTTCTGCTAACTTCAACTTATAAAGCGCAAGCATATACGCAACAAAGAAGGACCCAATGGTTCAAGTTTATTAGAGGCAATAAAGTAAAGTGTGCCATCAAGTTCGTGAGAGCTTTAATCACTAGTTTTCTCATAACAAGTGAAAGGTAGACAAAAGCATGAATATACTTGGAATAGCATAAGCTAGTAGGTAGGTATGGTGGACTCTTTGGAAAAACTTGGTTTAGGGAGTGGATGCATGAGTGGAACTCATACTTGGTTGTGGAGGATAGCAAAAGACTGGGAGCGACAAACTAAGAGAGCAATAATGGCCATAATCATGCAGAGCGACAAAACATCATTGATCAAAGCATAAAGTGATACTACAAGTTGAAAACTAAAGGATCATAAAGGCTATAGTGACTTGTGACAGTCATAACATGGTGTGAGCATGCGCCAAGTCAACCCAAATAAAGCATCAAAGGAGAATACCACTATACTATGCTTTAATTGTTGGAGATATGCCCAAGAGGCAATAATAAAGTGGTTATTATTATATCTTTATGTTTATGATAAATGTTTACATCCCATGCTATAATTGTATTAACCGGAAACATTCATACTTGTGTGTTTTGTAAACATAAAAGAGTCCCTAGTAAGCCTCTTGTTAAACTAGCTTGTTGATTAATGGATGATCATGGTTTCCTGATCATGGACATTGGATGTCGTTAATAACAAGATCATATCATTAGGAGAATGATGTGATGGACACACACCCATAGTAAGCATAGCATAAGATCAAGTCATTAAGTTCGTTTTGCTACAAGCTTTCAAATGCATAGTAACCTAATCCTTCGACCATGAGGTTATGTTAATCACCATCACCGGATGGGTACTTTGATGACATCAAACCGCTCAGAATGGCGGGTGGTTATAAAGGTGGCATTGGGTATTCTGAAAGTATGTGTTGAAGCGCATGGACCAAGATTGGGATTTGTCCATCCATATGACGGATAGATATGCTCTGGGCCCTCTCGGTGGAATGTCATCTAGTTAGCTTGCAAGCATGTGACTAGGTCACAAGGGATGACATATCATGGAACGAGTAAATAGTACTTATCAGTAACGAGGTAGAACTAGGTATGGAGATACCGACGATCAAACCTCGGATAAGTATAGTATTGCGTGACAAAGGGGATTGGTTTCGTATGTTAAATGGTTCTTTCAATCACAAAGTCATCGTTGAGTATGTGGGAGCTGTTATGGATCTCCAGATCCTGCTAATGGTGATTGATCAGAGATGTGGCTCCATCATGTCTACATGTTCACGAACCGTAGGGTGACACACTTAAGGTTCGAAGTTGTTTTAAGTAGATATGGAATGTGCGTTGGAGACCGAATGTTGTTCGGAGTCTCGGATTGGATCCGGACATCACGAGGAGATCCGAATTGTCCGGGAATAAGATTCATATATTGGGGATCATTTTCTAAGTTAGGAAATGTTCGAGTATTTGTATGGGGATTCTAGAAGGTTTGAATGTTCGAAGGTTCTAGAAGATTTCTTGAGTTCACTTGAAAACCAAGAAAGGATCAAGGAATCCTTGTGGGGCAAGACAAGGAGTGGGGAGGAGGACTCTCCCCACTCCCAATCCGCTGCCAAGGAGGAGGAGTCCTACTAGGACTCCCTCCCATGGCGCCTCCTTTAAATAGAGGGTGGAGGCACCACCGCCCCTTCTATTCTCTAGATCTCAAGTTGCCTCTCCTCCTCCTCTACTCGCTTAGGCGAAGCCCCAGAATTTTCATTTCCACCACCACCACCACGCTGTCGTCTGCCGGGATTCCGTGGAGAGATCTACTACCACCGTCATTGAACGGGAGAGGAAGGTGCTGCTCGACTCAGACGTGACCGATCAGCGAAGCGCTGAACGCGGCGCCGGAAGGATCGTCTACTCAATCTTGAGATCGGCAAGTGATCGACTACATCAACCACGAGATCCGATCTCGAACAAGGCTTATCAAATCTACGAGGGTTAGTACAAATCTATCTCGTTGCACATGTCTAATAGATTAGATCTTGGCTTTTTATCTAGATTAGATCTGGGTTTTGTTCGTTCTTGCGGTAGAAAATTTTTGTTTTCCATGCTACGAACCCATCAGTGGTATCAGAGCCGTGTCTATGCGTAGATCTGTTGCACGAGTAGAACACAATGGTTTTGTGGGCGTTGATGCTCATGCTGTCTTTTTGCTTTTGGTGTACTTTGCATCTTGCGGGATGGTGGGATGAAGCGGCCCGGGCTAACCTTACATGTCATCGCACATGAGACTTGCTCCACAGTTGACGTGCAACTCGTATTGCACAAGTGGCTTTATGGTGTCCGCTCTCCCATCATAGTATAGATCAATTTACACTTTGCACTTGATAGCACTTGTATCAACGTTGTGGTTCATGTTCGTAGGTAAGATCCGTTCTTATTCAAAAGCCCCAAGCCACGTAAAACATGCAAATAAGATTAGAGGCGTCTAACTCGTTTTTGCAGGGGTTTTGTGATGTGATATGGCCATTATGTGATTGTGATTATATTTGATGTATGCAATGATCCTTATTGTAATATGGCAACCGGCAGGAGCCTAATGGTTGTCTTTAAATTTTGTTTAAGACCTGCGTGTCTATTCATCATGTAATAGCTTTATTCCAAGTAGTTGTAATAGTTGCTGTTGGTGATGGACAACCATGAAGCGGCGCCACGGACCTTGACGCCATACCGGTGATGATGGAGATCATGTCCATGCTTTGGAGATGGAGATCAAAGGCACAAGAAGAAAGGCCATATCATATCACATATTATGAATTGCATGTGATGTTAATCCTTTATGCATCTTGTATTGCTTAGATCGCGACGGTAGCATTATAAGATGATCCCTCTCACTAAATATCAAGTAATAAAGTTTTCATCCTTAGTAGGCACTGTTGCTAAGACTCGTCGTTTCGAAGCATCTCGTGATGATCGGGTGTGATAGATTCTACGTGTGCATATGACGGGTGCAAGCCAGATTTGCACATGCGGATACTAAGGTTAACCTTGACGAGCCTAGCATGTACATACATGGTCTCGGAACACGGAATACCGAAAGGTAAATCATGAGTCATATGGATGATATGATGAACATGTTGATTGTTCGCCTTTAAAGCTACATCATCTCACGTGATGATCGGACTTGGTGTAGTGGATTTGGTTCGTGTAATCACTAAAACAACTGGAGGGATGTTGTTTTGAGTGGGAGTTCATTTGTAATTTGGATTAGTCGAACTCAATTTTATCATAAACACAATCAAAGTGAATTTGCGTAGTTTGTTGTAGCCATTGGCATCCGTTCACCACCTTACGCTTAGTTATAGTTGAGATAGTGGAACTATAGAAATTCTGGATATTTGCTTTACGAACTGGTATCGTATTGTTTTGAGTATCAATCTAAAGTTTAAAAGTCCTGTTGCAAACTTTCAAGAAACTCGCTTACTCTGTGAAGTTTAATAAACAGTATTAAATCAAGAGTAACAATTCCAGTGTTAGTATCTAATGTATCATGTTTGCCTCCATGATTCTTGATACTCAAAAGATTATTTTTATCAAGTTTATCTAAGAGCTGAAAGCAATGTTTCAGAAACCATCATATGTGAAAGGTATTGCGATATCTAAAACAATGTATTGGTTACAACATGATAGAGTATATGTCCTCATATTTGATAAGAATTTGTGAAGGTTGGAGACGCTAGTCGTCCTAATCCTCCAAAAGGTTTTGGAAAAGAAACATTATACTCGCAATTCACCTTTATAAGCTATAACAGCTTGATCATGAAAGTTGTCATGATAAGGATGAATAGAAGATGTAAGTAAAATGTTTACTACACTAAAAAGATTACTAAAGAATGGATTTTTGAAAGAATGCCAAACATTTGATGAAGGTGATCCACTTCAAAGTGCAAGTCCAAAGGTATTAGTATTTGACTATACACACTTTGTACTATGTGTCATGTGAATGACACCACTATTGATGTTGATAGATTCTTTTAAAAGAAAAGGAATTGTTGAAAGAGAATCTATAAAATATTTGGCAGAAAAGAAAAGATTGGAGATGTCCAACTTAGGTATATAGAAGATACATGTTATGGCTATATTCCTTGCTTGTTAAACAATGTGGTTCTGAGGTATTGGATACCGGTATTGGATACCGAATTGGTTGGTATGAAGTGTCATACAGGACAACACAATTCATGAACTGCAATGGCCTAAGTAACTAGCAAGATAATATGTGATGATGTTCATCGAAAACAAACAAAGGGTTGTTGTGTTGCTCGTTAACATCAAAGCTTGCCTTCAAGATTTGTTTCAATAATTGTTATTTTGATCAGGTATTATGATGACAAAAGGTTGTTCAAATAATCACCATATTCCATAATAGATGGATGATATACAAGTCTGATTGGAGAAATAACGATCATAAAACTAATGCTAAAATGTCGCAAGACAAATAATTGAAAGATCACTTGCAAAGTGACATCGCTGTTTAAATTATATTGAAAGGGATACATGAAGAAACTCCATGTTGATGGATTTTTTTTGGAGTCTTTGATTTTGATCAAATGACGCTTGTGATACTTTCCTAGAGATAATTAAAACTCCGTTCGTAGGCCAAAAGAGGAACGGACGACTAACTGATTGGAATTTGTACATATTGATGTATATAGTCCATTATGTGTAGTCGTGGGCGATGGATTTCAACTTCATATGCTTTCTCCGAAGATTTGACTGAGTATATGTATATACTTACTCAATAAGGAAGAAGTATGAAACATTTGAAAATGTTCAAAGACTTTCAAGATGAAGTGGAAAATTATTGTAACAAGAAAAAAAAGGTTTATGATTGGATCATAAAGAAAGATGTTTGAGTTACAAGTTTAGCAAAACACCTAAGACTTGAGGAATCGTTCCATGGATTTGCATTTCCCAAAACACCATAGGAGTATGGAGTGTTCAAGATATGTAATGAAACCTTGTTTGACATGGTAAGATCAAAGGTGTCATTTATAAAACTGCCATTATATTTTAAAGATTAAAGCTTTAGTGACTACCGCTTTTACACTGAAAAGGGCTCCATCGTGATCCGTTGAAATGACACCATATAAGTCATGGTTTGGGATAAAACCCAGGTTGTCCTTTCTTAAATTTTTGGTATGCTAAGCATAAGTAAAATGTTTACAACCAAAGTCGGATGAGCATGTCTTTGTAGGTTATTTCAATAACCATTGGGTATTCCTCCATAACATCAAGACAAAAGTGTTTGTCGCTTAGAATGTCGAAGTTTCTTGAGAAGGAATTTTGGTGAAAAGTTAAGGGAGGACAATAGAACTTTGACAAGGTTGTTGAACCTTTGCTAATATGTGCTGAGTTGCGCAGCATCGTAAGTGTCCCGAGGCAGAATAATGCTCATGGCTCACGTGCCTCAAAGGTTGTGGTCACGGAGATCTAAGTTCCTATTGAACCAAGTAGGTCGGGTAAGTAATCAAATGCCAAGATTTGAGAGTTAAATCATTGTTGTTTGACAATGATGAACCGACTACATGCAAATAATCAATGATAGGCCCTGACTTCGTTAAGTGGCTCAAAGCCATAAAATCCGTGATAATTCCATACACGAGAAATCAAGCTTTGAATTTGAAAGACCCTCTGGAAAGGTGCAAGACCTTACAAATGATATGGATCTATAAAGAAATAGACATGGATGTTTCACATGTATGAAATAGTCGACATGTCGGAAAGAGTTTACGACAATGTTCAAGGAATTGACTATGATAAGATTTGATCTTTCATAGCGATATTTAGTCTGGACGGATTAATGTAGCAACCACTACATATATTTTGGTATATGGTAGTTGAACAAACAAAACAAGTTCTTCTAATAGAATGGTTACCTAGGACGTGTACATGACACGATCCAAAGGTTTTTTTGTTAATTCAAAGGATGCTAAAAGAGTATGCAAAACTTCAATGGTTGAAGTGAGCATCGCGGAGTTGGAATCTTCACCGTGATGAAACCTTTAAAAGGTTTAATTTCATCATGAAGATGTTTGCATTTTGCAAGAAATTAAGTGGGAGCGCTAAGACATATTTCTAATACATTATGTGAAAGACATATTGTTGATTAGAAATGATGTATCTTTTATTGACACAGGTTAAGAATTTCATTTCGATGAAAGACTTAGGCATAACCCAAGAATTAGGCATCAATGTCTATATGGATAGATTGAGGCGCTAATATGGTTTTGCCAAATGTACATAGATAAGATGTTGAATGAGTTCAATATGAAAACAACAAGAAAGGTTCTTGACGCACGGAAAGGACTGAATCAAGATTCAAATGTGTTGACACGAGATTCAAGTGTTTTGACACTTGGTGAAATCACAAGAATATTTTGATCAATCATTCTTTGAGATGTACACATCCAGATATGTCATATGCTCTAAATGTTATGAGCATATACTAGAATGACTCATAAGATGATCATTGGACAATAGTAGGGATATTCCTATGATCTTTGGAAGAACTAAGAATATATTATTTATATAGTGGTGACAAATAGTTCATTGTAAATTGTTACATTGATACTAGTTTTGTCACAAATTAAGTTCATCTCAACTTAAACTATGGGTGGCACAATGTAATGGAAAGGAAGTTCCATAACGGATTTGGTTGAGTACCAAAGTTAAAACATTATGACAGATACTACAACAAAAGGCTAAGTATATGACTACTATTGTAGCAGCAAATGAGGGCATTTGCGTTAAGTAGTTTGTTATCAAACTAGGTGTGGTTCATAGCGGGATAATACTATGAAGATACATTGTATGACAATTGTATCAACATGATTTAATCCCAAGGAACTAAAGGTCTCACCAAAGGACCAAATTTATACAATGCCATCTCATTAGAGAATGAGTAATGCGTAGAGACACAAGGACATGCAAATACACACAGACCTAGAAGTGTCAGATCCGAAGATTATGTTTACCACTAGCAATAGTGTCTATACAACACCAGAAAGCCATAGGTGTTGAATGCACAAGTTATTAACTAGATTATTGACTGTAGTGCAAGTGGGAGACTGTTGGAGATATGCCCAAGAGGCAATAATAAAGTGGTTATTATTATATCTTTATGTTTATGATAAATGTTTACATCCCATGCTATAATTGTATTAACCGGAAACATTAATAATTGTGTGTTTTGCAAACATAAAAGAGTCCCTAGTAAGCCTCTTGTTAAACTAGCTTGTTGATTAATGGATGATCATGGTTTCCTGATCATGGACATTGGATGTCGTTAATAACAAGATCATATCATTAGGAGAATGATGTGATGGACACACACCCATAGTAAGCGTAGCATAAGATCAAGTCATTAAGTTCGTTTTGCTACAAGCTTTCAAATGCATAGTAACCTAATCCTTCGACCATGAGGTTATGTTAATCACCATCACCGGATGGGTACTTTGATGACATCAAACGCTTCAGAATCGGGCGGTTATAAAGGTGACATTGGGTATTCTGAAAGTATGTGTTGAAGCGCATGGACCAAGATTGGGATTTGTCCATCCATATGACGGATAGATATGCTCTGGGCCCTCTCGGTGGAATGTCATATAGTTAGCTTGCAAGCATGTGACTAGGTCACAAGGGATGACATATCATGGAACGAGTAAAGAGTACTTATCAATAACGAGGTAGAACTAGGTATGGAGATATCGACGATCAAACCTCGGATAAGTATAGTATCGCGTGACAAAGGGAATTGGTTTCGTATGTTAAATGGTTCTTTCGATCACAAAGTCATCGTTGAGTATGTGGGAGCTGTTATGGATCTCCAGATCCTGCTAATGGTGATTGATCAGAGATGTGGCTCCATCATGTCTACATGTTCACGAACCGTAGGGTGACACACTTAAGGTTCGAAGTTGTTTTAAGTAGATATGGAATGTGCGTTGGAGACCGAATGTTGTTCGGAGTCTCGGATTGGATCCGGGACATCACGAGGAGATCCGGAATTGTTCAGGGAATAAGATTCATATATTGGGGATCATTTTCTAAGTTAGGAAATGTTCCGGAGTATTTGTATGGGGATTCTAGAAGGTTTCGGAATGTTCCGGAAGGTTCTAGAAGATTTCTTGGAGTTCACTTGAAAACCAAGAAAGGATCAAGGAATCCTTGTGGGGCAAGACAAGGAGTAGTGGGGGAGGAGGACTCCTCCCATCCCTAATCATGGCCAAGGAGGGAGGGGAGTCCTACTAGGACTCCCCCTCCCATGGCGCCTCCCTCCTTTAAATAGAGGGGTGGAGGCGCCACCCCCTGGCCCCTTCTATTCTCTAGATCTCAAGTTGCCTCTCTCCTCCTCCTTCCCTCTACTCTGGCTTAGGCGAAGCCCTGCAGAATTCTCTACTCCACCACCACCACCACGCCGTCGTGCTGCTAGGATTCCGTGGAGAGATCTACTACCTCCGCTGCTCGCTGGAACAGGGAGAGGAAGGTCTGCTTCGACTCCGCACGTGTGACCGACTGCGGAAGCGCCTAACGCAGGCGCCAGAAGGATCGTCTACTCGATCTTGAGATCAGCAAGTGATCGACTATATCAACCACGAGATCCGATCTCGAACAAGGCTTATCGAATCTACGAGGGTTAGTACAGATTTATCTCGTTGCACATGTCTAATAGATTAGATCTTGACTTTTTATCTAGATTAGATCTGGGTTTTGTTCGTTCTTGCGGTAGAATTTTTTTTGTTTTCCATGCTACGAACCCATCATTAATATGCTAAAACAACGCATGATTCATCCAAGGCACATTAAGCAATCTCAATTGTTTATAACAAGTCATGTACAACAAAGAATACTAAGCATAAAGCCAAAACAATATCAAGCATGGCATGACAAAGCATAGCCACAATCAAAAACGAGCTCTTTTTACCACATAAGCATGAACTTTCCTACTCTTTTCCAAACCAAACCAAACTATTTACAAACCAATGTATGAAAGAGGGGGTCCAACCAACTTATTCAGAAAACTAAGCAAACCAAGCAAACTAAAAACCAAAAAAAAACGAAAAAGAAGACGCTCCAAGAGAAACACAACTGTGCACGAAACAATAAAAATGAAGCGTTTGAAAGAAACCTGGGATTTTTATTGATGAAGAAAGGGATGCCTTGGGCATCCCCAAGCTTTGACGCTTGTACTTCTTGGATATTTCTTGGGGTGACACGCGTGGCATCCCCAAGCTTGAGCTTTAGTCCATTCTTCATCTCATTACTCATTCCTTTCATACACCTGAAATTTTTTCTTCATACAAAACTTCACACAATCTCATTAGCAACATTAGTGCGCTTAAGATAAATAAGTCTCAAGGTTTAGTTCTAATACCAAATAAACTTACATTAGAACACTAGCTACTGTATCACTTCCCTCAGAAAGCTCAATTCCCCAAAGGAACTCAAGAAGGAACTAACAAGAAGCAAATGCAGAAAATGACAGAAATCTGTCAAAACAGACCAGCAGGTAAAGACAAATTTTTTTAAAGACCTTCTGTTGCTCAAATAAAAAAGTGTTGAACTAACGAAAGTTAGATAACAACCTGGGGTAGAAGCATAAAATATTACAGCTCAATCCGACGTACATAACTCTCTCAGCAATTTTTACGGTGAAGCACAAAAATCTGTTTCGGGACAGCAACTTTCCCAATCATTACTTCACTCTCATTAGAGGTTACTCTTGGCACAAAAATCAAATAAAAAGGATAAGGAGAGGTTATTACAGAGATAATAACTTCCAAGACTCATCTAAAACTCTTGGGTTATCTCCCAACAAGTACTTTTCTTTAACGCCTTTAAGTTAGGCATAAGAAGCAAAGAAAGAATCAAGTGTTCTCAAATGAAGAAGCATTAAGACCAAATTTTATTTTCATAGGAGAAACAAAATAAATCTTTTCTCTATTTTTAGGTAAGTGTTCTATACCTTTCTTGAGTGGGAGTTGATATTTAATGGTGCCTTCTTTCATATCAATGATGGCATCAACAGTTCTAAGAAAAGGTCTTCCCAAAGTAATAGGACAAGAAGCATTGTATTCAACATCCAAAACATAGAAATCCATGAGGACATAGGAATCATTAACCATAATAAGAACATCATTAACACTCCCCATGAGTTTCATTTTAGCATTAGCATCAAGTGGGACATTCAAATAACAATCTTCAAGAGGAGGCAAATCAAGCATATCATAAATCCTTCTAGGCATAATAGAAACGCTACTATCAAGATCACACAAAGCTTTGAAATCAAAGTCATTCACTTTCATATTAATGATGGGTTCCCAACCATCTTCTTGCTTTATAGGAATATAAGCTTTATGTTTCATCTTTTCTTCTTTAATCTTTATGAGAGCATCAATAATGTGTTTTGTAAAGGCCATATTCATAGCACTAGCATTAGGACTTTTAGCAAGCTTTTGTAGGAACTTAATAACTTCAGAGATATTGCAACCATCAAGATCAAAATCAACTTTATCATCTAAAGTAGTAGAACTATTACTAGCCTCAACACTAGTGGTGGTAATAGTAGAAACACTAATGTTTCTAGCAATTTCATCTTTTCTTTCCCACTTAGCATGTAATTCATCTAATAGTCTAACGTTTTCATCAATTCTTACTTGTATGGCATTAGTAGATGCAAAGGGATTCTCATTAGTTTCAGGTTTAGCAGCCATTTTATTCAAAGTAGATTGAGCTTCATCCAAAGATGCTATATTTCTTTCAGCATTAGAGAGTTTTTCCTCAATAGTTTTATTGAAAGCAGTTTGTTTACTAATAAACTCTTTAAGCATAACTTCAAGTTCAGAGGGAGCACTCTTATTATTGTTGTAAGAATTTCCATAAGCATTACCATTGTTGGGAGGATATGGCTTATAATTGTTGTTACCAAAATTGTTCCTATAAGCATTATTACCATAAGCATTGTTGCCAAAGTTGTTATTTCTTATGAAGTTCACATCAACTTGCTCTTCTTGAGCAACCAAAGAGGCTAAAGGAACATTATTTGGATCAATATGGGCTTTCCCATTAACAAGCATGGACATAATCATATCGATCTTATCACTCAAGGAGGAGGTTTCTTCAACAGAATTTACCTTCTTACCTTGTGGAGCTCTCTCAGTATACCATTCAGAATAATTAACCATCATATTATCCAATAGTTTTGTTGTAGCACCCAAAGTGATGGTCATAAAGGTACCTCCAGCAGCTGAATCCAATAGGTTCCTTGAAGAATAGTTCAATCATGCATAAAAAGTTTGGATGATCATCCAAGCAGTCAGTCCATGAGTGGAACAATTCTTTACCAAAGATTTCATTCTTTCCCAAGCTTGAGCAACATGCTCATTATCAAGTTGTTTAAACTTCATTATTTCACTTCTCATGGATATAATCTTAGCAGGAGGATAGTATTTTCCAATAAAAGCACCTTTGCACTTAGTCCAAGAATCAATAATATTCCTAGTTAAGGAATTCAACCACTCTTTAGCTTTTCCTCTCAAAGAGAAAGGAAACAATTTCAGCTTAATAATATCACCATCTATATCCCTATGCTTTTGCATCTCACAAAGTTCAATAAAGTTATTTAGATAGGAAGCAACATCTTCATTACCAATACCAGAAAATTGTTCTCTCATAACAAGATTGAGCAAAGCAGGTTTTATCTCAAAGAAAGTATTTTCAGCCACAGGTGGAGCAATAGGAGTGCTCATAAAATCATTGTTGTTGGTGCTAGTGAAGTCACATAACTTAGTGTTTTCAAGACTAGTCATTTTTTTTGGGTTTTCAAATAAGAAAGCAAACAAGTAAAACTAATTTTTTTTGGATTTTTGAAGAACAAAACAAGCAAACAAAGCAAAAAGGAAACTAAGCAAAACAAAAACAACAAAGTAAAGAGATTGGTTATGAGGACTCCTTGTGAAGATGTCCTTGACTCCCGGCGCTTAAAAATCGCTTGATGGCTCAATACAGGCCAGAAAAGTGCTTGGTGCGTGGTGTTGATGTAGAGCTCATTGGGAACCCCAAGAGGAAGGTATGATGAGCACAGCAAGTTTCCTCGTTATGAAACCAAGGTTTAATCGAACCAGTAGGAGCAAGGAAACACCTCAAAGGTGTTACTAGCTGAGCTTTGGCAAGGCGCACTACCGGTGCTAGTAGCAACGTGGAGACCTACACAACACAACCACAGAACTTTGTCCCCAACTTGCGATGACGTTGTCAATCTCACCGTGTTTTGCGGAAAACAAAGGATTAAACGTATCGAATGGAAAGAAGTAAAAGTTTGTAGAAAGTAAACACAAAGCAAAGAAAAGATTGTAGATTGTATGTAAAGTAAAGGACCGGGATCCATAGTTCACTAGAGGTGGCTCTCCTTAGATAGATAACATGTTGGGTGAACAAATTACGGGGCAATTGACAAACACCGAGAAAGCAATACATGCATATAATCATCTTGACTCCTTTGAGACTTGATTGGGCAATACAACATAATACATAGATCGCCATCCAACTTCATCTATGACTAATAATCCACCTTCGTTATCATCAACCCCTCTAGTATTAAGTTGCAACAGATTATTGCTTTACGAATCATGTAAGGTAAACAATACGATTGTTCTATGAACAAAGGATTGTTGTTTTCTCCTAGTAGCAACAACACATCTAGTACCTTAGAGATTTCATCACTTCTCTAGATTACCGGAGGCATGAACCCACTATCGAGCATAAATACTAACTCTTGGAGTTCCTAGCATCTACCGCCAAGATAGCTACTAACAACGAAAAGCATGCAAGATCTCAAATAACAAAGACATGATAGAATCAATAATCAATCTGAAATAGCATCTCAATATCCATCGGATCCCCGCAAACACAACATGTATGGATTACAAAATAGATGATCTTGATCATGAACCAGCTCACGAGATCTAAACATGAAAGCACAAAGGAGGAGAAACCAGCCATCTAGCTACTACATGGATCCGTAGTCCAAGGATGAACTACTCACGCATCACACCGGAGGCTTGCATGGTGATGAAGAAGGCCTCTGTGGTGAATTCCCTCTTCAGAGGGTGCGGGAAGAGCTTGATCCTCTCGATCTAGGGATGGAGATGACGGCTCTGAGACTCTTTCGTAGATTTTTGATCGGGTACCTAGGGTTTTCGTCCGAGGCAACTTATAGGCGGAAGGAGAGGCCGAGGGTCTGGGCCACAGACCACTGGCCGGCCAGCTGGCCATGTGCCAGTGGTGTGGCTGACCCCTCTTCTCCGCCTCAGATTCTCGCACTTGATCCCTTCCTAAAAATAGGCACTTTGGCTTTTGTCCCGTCCAATTCGAGAATATTCATTTTCGACTTTCCGGAACCAAAAACAATGAAAACAGTACCGGCATCGTGGCTCTTGTTAATAGGTTAGTCCAAGAAATCCTAATAAAAGTACTCCAAAGTTGGAACAAAACACAAGAAAATGGATAAAACCAAGCATGGAACATCAAAAATTATAGATACATTTGCAATGTATCAGTACCCCGGTAACAAAAGCTAAGTCAGGGCGTGTACATACTTGAGCATACATCAAACTTCCGACAGCAGAAGCATATGGAACCACTTTCATTTGATCGATCTCATATTGGTTCCTGGGACACTGGAAATTCCCAAATCTAGTGCCCTTGACTATGGGAGAAGGCGTAGCATTACTCGCATGCATACCATACTTCTTCAGAACCTTTTCTAAGTATGCCTTTTGCGATAATCCTAAAACCCCTTTTTCTCTATCTCGGAGAATTTCAATTCCTAGAACGAATGAAGCTTCACCGAGATCTTTCATATCAAAATTCGAGGACAAGAATTTCTTTGTCTCCAATAGTAGACTAACATCACTACTAGCGAGTAGAATGTCATCCACATACAGGATAAGGAAAATGAACTTCCCATTCTTGAACTTTGCATATACGCAATTGTCCTCTTCATTCTCATCGAACCCAAACTTTCTTATTGTTTCATGGAACTTTAAGTACCATTGCCTGGAGGCCTGTTTTAATCCATAAATGGATTTCTTTAGACGACATCCCATACGTTCTTTTCCTTCCACAATAAAACCCTTGGGTTGTGCCATGTAAACTTTTTCTTCTAGGTCTCCATTTAGGAAAGTCGTCTTTACATCCATCTGATGCAATTCTAAATCATAGTGTGCCACTAAAGCCATTACGATCTAAAAGAATCCTTACTTGAGACTGGAGAAAATGTCTCATTATAATCTATTCCCTCTCTTTGGGTGAAACCTTTAGCAACAAGTCGTGCTTTATATCTTTCAATATTCCCTCTAGAGTCACATTTTGTTTTGTAGACCCATTTACGACCCTCTTGTTTTGGCTCCTTTAGGAATTTCTTCTAAATCCCAGACTTTGTTACTACTCATGGATCTCATTTCATCTTCCATGGCTTCAAGCCACCTTGATGAGTGAGCACCTTTAATGGCTTCTTCAAATGTGGTGGGATCACCCTCCATTTGAACTTCTTCACTTACATAGACTTCAAAATCGTTAGGAATAGCTGGCTTTCTAGTTCTTTGAGACCTTCTGAGGGTCTCGCCTTCTGGCACATTCTCTGTTTGGGGCTGTTCCAGCTCCCCTTCTTGTGTGACAACAGGGTCTTCATTTTCATTCATTGTTGCCACAGGAGAACTAACAACAGGTGTCACATCGACATTGTCCCCGTTTCAGAAAGAGCGTGTATTGAGAAAAACGGTTCCTGAATCATCGGAGTGGGTGCATGCACCCGCTTCTCCTCAAGGGTTATTTCCCGCGATACCGTGCTCCCCCTGATCATCTGATCCTCCAGAAACACAGCGTGTCTCGTTTCCACAAACTTAGTAAATCTGTCTGGACAATAGAAACGATAACCTTTTGACTTGTCTGGATAGCCAATGAAATGGCAACTTACTGTTTTAGGATCTAACTTCCCAAGGTTTGGGTTGAAGAGCTTAGCCTCACCGGATGTTCCACACTCGCAAATAATTGAGTGAAGGTTCGCGACTAGTCCATAACTCATATGGTGTTTTATACACCGACTTCATCGAACTCGATTAAGTATGTGAATGGCGGTTTTAACGCCTCCATCCACAAAACAACCGTAAGGTGGAGTAACTTAACATGCTTCTTACCATATCCATCAAGGTATGCAGTTCGTCTTTCGGCTACTCCATTCTCACGAGGCTCTTGACGTTGAATACGGCAACTATACCATGTTCTGAGAAACCTTGCAAAGGTCCAGAACCCGCCATATGGGTGTGCCGATAGTAGTATTCGCCTTCCACGATCGGACCTTACTACTTTAATTTTTAAACTATGCTGATTTTCAACTTCACCTTAAATATCTTAAATTTATCCAATGCTTGTAACGCCTCTAATTGGATAAATGTAACCATAACGAATAATCATCCGTGAATGTTATGAAAGAATCATATCCATCCACAGATGTCACAGAAACTAACGCATATATCCGTATGAATTATTTCTAAGACTCCTGTGCTTCTTTTGGCGCCCTTTTTAATGTTCTTTACGAACTTTCCTTTAATGCAATCGATGCATTGCTCTAAATTTGAAAATTCTAAAGGCGGTAGAATTGATTCTTTTACTAAGCGTTCTATTCCCCCCCTCGAAATATGGCCTAAACGACAAAGGCCATAATTTCAAGAGACATCATCAATTCTTTTCCTTTTATTCTTTCCATTCGAGGATGAGGAGGCATTCTCATTCTCAGCGCTTAATGCATACACATTCTCACAAAGTGATAACGAATAAAGCTTGTCTTGTCTGAAGGCAAGACCAACAATCTCATTATTACGCTTGATTTTACATTGTCCATCACCAAAATGGCAAGCAAAACCATCATCTAAGCGCGATACACTTATTAAGTTTCGATGCAAAGAGGGTACATAAAGTACATCTATTAGTAAAAGTACAAAGCCATTTGATAATTCTAATGGGAGATCTCCAATAGCTTCGACTTCAGCTTGGACGCCATTTGCCACTTTAATTCTTCTTTCTCCTCTTTGCAGGGTCCTTCTCATACTGAATCCTCAGAATGAATTTGCAACGTGATTGCACCGAGTCAATCCACCAAGTAGATTTTGCATAACTTAAAAATAGTGATTCATCAACAAAAGTAATTAAATCCTCACCTTTCTTGCATAGATACTTTAGGAAGCTCACACAGTCACTCATGTAGTGGCCCTTTTCCTTGCACCACCGCAGTGTCCTTGTCCACCTCCTGGCTTGGGTGATCATCATCCTTTCCATGAGGCTTAGAAGGAGGGGATGCCCCCGAGGTTTCCCTTGTGGCCTCCCTTGTGGCTGGAACCGAAAGTTCCTCTTCTTGGTTGGGCTCGGGTAGTTCACAGAATCACCAGATTGCCTTGAGCCTCTCTTCTTCTTATGCACATGGCCATCATCTTCTCAATGCCCCACTTTTCCGGGTCATGCGTTGTAGTTCACAGCAAAAGTCTCAAATTGGTTTGGTAGTGAGGCAAAGATCAGGTGAATGATGAACTCGACTGGGAGCTCCATGCCCATGGGCTTAAGCTTGGAAGACATGTTGCTCATTCGCAATATGTGGTCCCTTACTCCACCACCAGTGTATCTTGTAGTAACAAGTTTCTTAATGAGAGAGCTCAGATAGGCCTTTGAAGACCCAAAGAACCGACTCTCCGCCTTCTTGGTACTCACCGGCGGTTACACTATGGGATTGCTCCCTTATTGCTTCCATAATGGAGCTCTTAATGACCATCAAGCATTTTCTCATTGGACGAGTCCCACTTTGCACGATCAAGGTCAGATTATTCTTATTGGTCCATGGTCATGGACCCTTTTGTTGAAGTCATCTTCACTTTCTTTTTCGCCCCTCACGGGGTCCTCAGGTTCTTTGGGACAGGTCTCAATCAGTGCCATGTCGAGGTCAAGCAAAGCAAGGCCCATCTCAACCTTCTCTCCCCATGAGCCGTAGTTCCCTCCATTGAGGGGATCAATAGCCGAGATGAAACTCATGGAATTGTCTGAAAACAAAATATCATCGAAATGAGTTAATTCGACGTTGGTCAAATTAAAACATGAAACTTCTCAATATTAATTCTACATCACCGTTGGGCAGAAATAGAACTAATAGTGATAAAACTTACTATCTATAGTGAAAATCTTATTAACAACGTTGGTCATCAAATAAAATCCTCACTTTATTGCAATTAAGCAAATACTTTTAACTATTTGCAGCGGAAAATTATGAATAAAATTCATCAATTTTACAATTTACAGAAACTTTATTGTCACTTTAATATTTTTCTACACAAAATTTCGTTGGAGAATTTTGCTGTAGAAAAAACGTGCAAAAAAACATCAAAAACAGACAATTAAAAAGGCCAAAAGGCTTCTGTAAATGAAAAATTGGAAAAAAGCTGACGTCTTTGGTAGATAATCTACCATCTTCTGTATACAAGAACTCCTCTGTCATGTTCGCTACTACTCCACCTCGCCTAACAATGCCACGGCTTTACCGGCCAATGAGGCTGGCCAAGGCTTCGATCTCGTCCGTCGGATCCGGTCGAATCCGATCGGACGGACGCCCGCGCCTGTCGCAGAGACAAAATGGCCTGTGGCCCTATCCGAGAAAACCCTAGCCCCCATTTTCTGCCTCCCACTCCCCCGCGTCTTGTCTTGCTCGATGGCGGCGCCATCCCACATAAGTGGGAGAGAAGGTCATGACGGCCTTCGGCCGGCGAGCTCCTCCTCTCACGAGGCGCCTCTCCCCTTCTCCCTCTTTCTATCCAGCTCGCCCAGCTCCACCAGATCCCGTCGGCGAAGGCGAGAGCGAGGCAGCGCATATGCCCCCTCACGGTCGTGCATCCACGAGGTGGGTGCACCCATCAGCAGATCGGCAGTGGCGCCCTTTGCAAGACGGCGGCGGCATGGCCCTTTTTTTTATTCGGGGAAGGGGAAAAACGGGGCTTTCTTTGTGGGATTTTGTTCTTCTTCCCTTTCCCCCTCCTACTTGGTTCTTCCCGAAAATATTCGGTTGGTTCTTGGGGTTGGGGTACGGTCTAGGGGTTTGGGTTCTTCTTCCCGATGCCTCAGCTTGCCGTCACGGGATCGATCGAGAGGAACGCTTGACCTTCGGTGGACGCTTGTGTAAACCCTAGCCCCTTTCTTTTCTTTTGCATTTCTTGTACTACCTCGACTAGATCAACAACCCTAGGTTGCTCTGATACCAATGATAGATTTTATTAGGATCTCTAGGTGTTGATCTAGCGAGTACTAGGCTTGTACTTAGGAAAAACGGATTAGCTAGTGGGATCTAGATGGGAACGACTAGGAGAAGAGGATGAGGTCGACATGGGGCGACGGCGTGGCAATGGTGCTGTGTGGTGGTACTTCCATGGCTCAGCTTAGCTTGATCGGTGGCTTTGGGCTTGGATGTGTTGGTAGGATGAGACGATCGACGAACCTCTGGATCCGTGCCCCCGGCCCCCGACCCCCACCTCTTCTATATAGCGCTGCGCGACAGGAGCCCACCAACGATGGTAACGTTGGACGCCCCCGATCAGGGCGCTGGACCAAGTCGTCCGTCCGTTGGGACGGACCTGGGGAGATCATACTAACACTTTCACCTTGGCCATCCTCTCATCCTCCCGAGCAAAGATAGAGCTTCAGCCTATGACTTTGTAATAGACAAATTCAAAGCCTAGCTAACTACATATAAAGCCGATCACTTGTCTCATGCAGCCCATCTTACTCTCATTCAGTCTGTCTTTGCCACCATCCCTGTCTACTACATGTCCAACACCATTTTCCCCAAAAAACATCTCTAAGCTCAATGCTATTGTTAGAACCTTCTAGTGGACATGCGTCACTCAAGATAGATCTAGTAAATTCCTTCGTCTTCGGGCATGGAAGGATGTTTGTGCTCCCAAAAAGAAGGTCTTGGAATCAGGAACTTTCAAGATATAAACTACGGCCTTATCCTCATGGCAGCTTGGCGCATTTCTCAAACTCCTGGTGACTTTCTCCACAAAGTGCTCAAATCAAAATACTTTCCAAACTCTACCATATGGCGTCCAAGTCCAAATATGCCGAATTTGGGCCTCCATTCTCAAAGTCTTGCCTATTCTCAAAGCAAACTCCTATTACCAAATTACCCAAGGAAACATCTCCCGTTGGAACACTCCCTCGTGCAAGGGCTAGACAAAAATCTATGAACGCCTTATTATCCAAGACCCAAATTACAAATATCCAGCAAGAGTCAGTGATCTTTGGTACCCAAAGGAAAAATTCTGGAATAATCATCTTATTGGCTCCCTTTTCCAACAGCCTTTGGCGGGATACATTAAGCAAACAACTATAATTCCATCTCAAGAGAACGACTTGCTTTGCTGGAAGTAAAGAAAGAAGCTTACTTTCACTGGAAAGTGTAATTCTAAAAGTGCATATTATGCTTTCTTGCAATACTTACAAGAAAGAGGAGAGCCATGACCAAGATAAATTCCTGCAGAAACAATATGCCTTCTGAACCAGATTTGGAAATCGAAGGAGATCCTTCCCCGAATTCAGGCTTTTGTGTTGAGGCTTCTCCGGAAAGTTATTCCCACGGGTGCTCGGGCAGGAAAGTAGTCCAAGCACATAAGTAAGCTCTGTTGTAGATGCGGCCTCGAGGAGGATGGCATTCACCTTTTCTTTACTTGTCAATTTGTTAAGGCCGCATGATTCAGCTCACCGTGACACATGAGGACGAAGAACATTATTCATCACAGTCATTCTCTCACGGATATTATCCAAAACCTTCTTAGCACGAGCCACCCTTATATTTCCATTCAGAATCTCCTAACCTTTCTTTGGTGTATATGGAAATCCAGAAATGACGGATTTTTCAACATGAAACAAGAGAAGCCTTATCAGATTATCATTAATTCTAACGCAATCCTCAAATCAATGGATCTCCTTGATCTTCCTAATTCTTCTACTCGGTTTCCATGCAAGCACACGAAAAATCAGCAACAAAAGGATAAATTAAGTCGAAATCTCAAGGCCAATTATGTGGGAATGAGCATGAAGCAATTATCTACTCTGACGCAGCCTGGGAAAAGACTGATTCCCCATATACCATAGGATCTGATTTCACAGGTCTCGGTATCTTCATTCAAGCGAAAGGAGAAGCGGGTCATCTACAACTAGAAATTCAAGCTTCCACATCCACTACAATTTCTGTTCTCCAGGCTGAAGTTAAGGCTATGCTTCTTGCAGCGTAGCAAACCGCTTCTTCTAAGTGACAACAAGCTTCTGGCAATGGCAGTTGCAAGAAGCAGAATAGACTCTGAATTCATCCATTGGAATACTAGAGATACTTTTGCCAGAATTCTAAATTCTACTACTATAGAAATTCTACTACTATAGAATAAACTCAGGCAAGTGTGTCTCATATTCAGAGAGTCGCCCTCCTTTTCCTCTCCCCGCTACAGATCTGAGAGGCGATTTTGAGAGTCCACCGTCAATCCAACTCTTCCGCCGATGAGGCGTGGGTTCCCTCCCCTCCGTCGGCTGCTCCGGCGGCGGGAGGGTGGGGGAAGCCCGTCTCACGGCATGTATTTATGGTAGGGCTTGGCAGGTGTTCGGCCGGTGGCGCTTCGGAGGCGGAGGTGCTGTTGGTTCGTCTGATGTCCACGCAGATCCCCTCCGGTGGTGGCGTTCGCTGGGGCTTCACCGACCACACTGACTTTCCTCAGACCACGGCCAGATCCAGTATGCGGTGGTTCGATGCTTCAATAAGAGGATGATACAGAGGTTCTTCATGGCGGCGCCAGCGTTCCAGTAGTCTCTTGAGGCGGTGCTCGGTGACTTCCGTATGCGGTGTGGGGCTCGGCGATCCAATGTTTGGGGAGCTTCAAATAAGGCCATCGTCGCCTCGGCTCGTCGTCGTCGTCGGGATCCAGAGGGCTTCCTTGTAATTTTTCCTTTGTTTCTGGACCTTTCTGTAAGTTCGGAGAATTAATATATCATCCTTTTCGCAAAAAAAAAAGTGTGTCTCATATTCATAGAGACAATAACAAGATAGCTCACAATTGTGCTCATGTGGTTAAAAAAAAACTCTCTTCTTGTACCTTAGATGCTCTTCGACAACCCATCCTCATCCCGCCCTTTTCTCTCTAGCCTTAATAAAGTGGATTGGCAGGAGTTTGTAATTCATAGTAATGTACACTGTTGTTGAGCATTTTAATGAATTTTGGTGCCTTTGGCACCGTCAGTTGTCAAAAAAAAAAAACAGTATATCTGCACCACTAGATTAGATTACATTTCACTTCTTTAAAAATTGTTCCTTCAATTGCAGTAGTTCTATCGGCGGAGGGGGTTGACCCGAAACCCGCCAACCCACTGGCCACTGGCCACTGGTCCGCTGCTTTGAAGAGGCGAACTCGCGCACTGACACACCCCACGACTTCACGCCTTCCCCCTGACGCTCTCACTCTCGCAGTCTCGCTCTCGGGAATCGCGAACCACCACCACCCAACCTCGCCGCGCGCCATGTCCGGCGACACCAAGCCCCTCGCCGACGGTGCCTTCCTCCGCTTCCTCCTCCCTTCCCCCAAGCCCGCGCCCGAAACAAGGCCCGCCCCCTCCGGCCCTCCCGCCCGCCTCGCCCCGCCGCACCGCCTCTTTCCGCCCCCGCCGCCGCCGCTCCCTCACCCCCGCCCCGACGAGCGCCTCTTCATCGTCCCCCCCACGCGCCCCTCCTGGTACCCTCCGCCGGATCCCCCTTCCTCCACCCCTCCGCCACGGCGCGCTCTCCCAGCCTACCGCGCCGACCCAGGGCGCGCGCGCAATGCGGGCCGCTTCGCCACCGGCGGGGGTGCTCCGATGAGGCGAAAGGTCGGGGATTTCGTCGGGACTAACGGACCCCGCGCGGGTCCCGAGAGGCCGAAGGCGAGGCCAGTTCTCGCCGGCACAACAAACGGAGGCGAGGCCTGTGCCGGGACCAGGCCGGCGGCGCGGACAGGGAGGAAGAAGGTGTGGGTCCCCGTGGAGAAGAAGGGCGGGAATGGCGGCAGCGACGCCGATGACCAGGCGGCACTGGGTGGGGGCTACGCGGGCGGAGACGAGGCCGAGGGGAGCCTCGAGGGAGACGACCTGCTCGAACCGGACGACAGCGAACAGGACGGCGATGGCCGGCTTCTTGGGGAAGAATTCGATAATTCTCTCAACATCGCCGGTGAACACGAGTGTCCTGATGACGACGACGATGACGATGGCAGTGAGCAGCCCAATAAGGTACTACTGGTATATCACAATGCCGGTTACCGTTCAGTTGATCTTGAGGTTGATTGCATTGCCCAAGAACATTTTTATTTTTGCTGAATTCGATCTTGTTCCCCTTGCTCTGCAGAACCCCGTGTCGCAATCGAACCAATCACTGCGCTTGCGAGTCAAATTGCGCAGAGGGTGGGTCGAATGCCGCCACGACATTGACGCCTTCGCTCCGGGCTTGCTCTCTATCTATGAATCCCTCAGGCCATCAGAGGAGCACAAATCCAAGCAGAGTCAGCTCATAGACTCCCTGACAAAGTCAGTGAGCAAAGAATGGCCCGACGCCCAGCTGCACCTCTACGGATCATGTGCCAACTCATTTGGAACATCCCACAGTGATGTTGATGTCTGCCTCGAGATCGATATCGGCACGGGGAGCGTGGTGGATCTGCTTCTGCGGCTGGCGGAGATCTTGCGAGCCGATAATTTCGACGATGTGGAGGTAAAGCCACTATCTGCGGTTTTCCAACTGTACTAAATTCTGTTCTAAAATTCACTGTAAATTGCTGTTATTGGTTTGATCTCATAGCACCCTCTCAATTAAATTGATTTGCGCAGGCAATTACTACTGCTAGAGTCCCCATTGTGAGGATGTTGGATTCAGGGAGTGGCTTCTCCTGTGACATTTGCATCAATAACCTATTTGCTGTTGCCAACACAAAGCTTCTCAGGGATTATGCCCAGATAGATGGTAGATTGCTTCAGCTGGCCTCCATTGTGAAGCATTGGGCCAAAATGAGGGGTGTCAATGAGACATACCGCGGAACCCTCTCTAGCTACGCGTGAGTTAAATGATGAATTCATGCTTATGTTAATTGGCTTTATTAGATGACTATGTTCGAATGAGTTTGTGGAAAGTTGGGGCCTCATTTGCTTGTTTTTATAAAAAATTGCAGATATGTGCTTATGTGCATCAGTTTCTTGCAGCTGCGAGAGCCCAAGATTCTTCCATGTTTGCAGGTTTTGTACCTTCTATCCCCTCAAACTTCTGAACAGATCCTCTTTGTGCCAACTGCCAATGCAGAAACTACTGAACTGCCTACTGCCTAGTGCAATTTGTAAAATTAATAATATTTTTTATTAATCCATAGTTTTTACATTTATATTTTCTTTTAAAAATAACCTTTTTATTTTATTTGATGGTAGAAGTTTATGCTCTAGTCATACTGGATTTGCTCCATTTGACATTGTGCAATGGTTTGTCAATTTCCTTTTTTCTTCTTTTTTATTTTTATTTTTATCTTTTTGCTGATTAGCAGGTTCATGTTTTGTATGTTTCATCTTTACTGAGTTGCTGTATTTACAATTACCAGATAAGTCAGAAGGAACATCAGAGTTAGTTCTTGTCTCTGTTTTCAGCCTCATGCTAGTCCTTGGTTTGGTCAATATGTCATCCTGATACAACTAATGATCTCTCCTTCCCCACATTTTCAGGCTATGGAACCAACATATAGCATGGTTCTTGATGACATAGAATGCGCTTATTTTGATAAAGTTCATCTGCTTCCTGATTTTGGGGCTGAAAACGAGGAGAGCATCGCAGAGTTACTCTGGGCATTTTTCCACTACTGGGCATTCCAGCACGATTATAGGAAAGATGTTGTCTCCATCCGCATGGGGAAGATAATCAGGTAATCAAGGACCAACAAACTCCTTTTTGAACCAAGAATTCTGCCAATTTAATTTCATCTAGGTTATAAGAAATTTAAACTTTTTTCACCTGGTGCGCTGTCAGAACTGGACGACTCATGTCGGGAACGACCGTCACCTGATGTGCATCGAGGATCCTTTCGAGACCGGCCATGACTTGGGCCGCGTAGTCGACAGGCAGACGATCAGGATCATCAGGGAGGAGTTTGAGCGAGCCGCCGACATACTGCAGCATGGCGATGATCCTTGCGACACTCTTTTTGAGCCCTACAACTACAATCATGAACCTGAACCGTCGAAAATGCCCTGAAAACTTCAGATCACGTTTCTGCCACAAAGTAAAGGTTCAGATGAACAACTATTTGAACAGTTCTGGTAAAGAGAACAAATAAATGAACCAGGTGCATTGAAGAAAGAGGATATTTGAGCCAGGTGCACTTACCTGCTGGAACATGAGCTGTGATTTGTTTCAGAGGGAACTGATTTGATAGGACGTATCCCAGCTGGAGGGTACACGTTCATGTTACCATGCTCTGGTCACCTGGACAAGGCATAATCAAATCTCCTTTATGGCATGCAACCCCGTGTACCTGCATTAGTAAAAACTGAAGGATACCAATGTTACAAACTGGCAATCTTGCTCTCCAGGATTTCTTGAACATCATATTTTCTCATGGTTGTGACAAAATAACTCAGATAACATTGACCCTTTTGTAACTTTTAACCAGATAAATTAATATTTATATGCTGGTGTGACAGGGCTTTTACAGTGTGACAAGTGTTTCACATCGTAGCCTTCTCAGCAACAATAATGCATGAGATGCAGGTTCCTAGGACAAAAGATACTGACAAGAGGATGAATCCTACACTAGAGCCAAATGGACTTTCTTAGTCCTAACTCCTAACCACCTTGGACAAGGCCCTTTACCTTTTGCTTCAAATATCATCATGTGCAGCTCAGCTATGACCACGACGCAGTACAACAGATGGTCAGAAACAGCATGATCTTTCCAGGATGGCAGATACTGTACGCATGTATTTGTTGTCGCTTCGCGTCAACCAATAATACATCTCCTTATGTGGTCTTCACCTTCGCATACTCAGGCTGGTTGAAATTTTCATTATACAACATGCCAGCTGGAGAAACAAGCCGTTGTAGACCACTTACGAACCGACTCTGCAATGGGAACATGGTTCAAAGAACAAATTAGGACTATGGTAAGATGTTACATACTAAATGTAATACGTAATGTATAGAAAGGGCCATACCCACTGGAAGAAAACAAGTATCCACCAGCATATTGGCAAGCTACCAAATTTGTCGCGGGCAAGCTTTTAATAGACAAAAACAGGAAAAGATGAATCATCATTATCGCAAGAATATTAACATACAAGTCCCTCTTAACTACAAAGAATAACAGAAAACAAAAGGCTGTTCAAGATAGCACTTGGATTTTTGCTATTTTTACTGCTGTATGAACTGACAGCATTCACAAGTGACCTGAAGGTAGATAGTTCACTGTAAAAGACCAGATTGCGGTCCTATTTGCCATAGTTCAGGACCACATAATTAAAAAATTCAGACGTTTTTCCTTCTCAAGTTGACATATCATTTATCAATGCTATCATTGATTAAAGAAGAAAATTAAAAACTGAAACCCAATGTGGTCTCACAGAAATCACTCAAGATTATGGCTGTGTGCATCTGAGGATGCAGAGGCCGAGAGGCTTTCCCTAACTTAAAACAAAGAAATCACTCCAGAGAAGAATACAGACATACCAATAGCAGAACGGTTCCAACGCAGAAGCATGCACCCATTGATTGACTCAAGTACCTGAGATCCCTTCCAGCCTGAAAACAGAAAGAGAACTATCAGGCACTTTCATCACATTTGCAGAATAGGTCCTTTGTTGTACTAACTGTTACTGCAGTATCATAACATGTTAAAGATGGTTTCCACATTCATTATCACACTGCTAATGGCCCAATCATACGCTTATTGCAGAAGCAATGGCACTTAGGGTGTCAAGTGGGATCCCGCCTAAGTCCCACTTCAAGTTCATTTGACAAATTCTAGTTCAAACTTTTGCTCAAATTTTGAACTAGAATTTGACAAATGAAATAGAAGTGGGATCCCACTTGGCACCTTAATGGCACTTCATGCAAGTTCATTTTGATAAGGTTATCCTGGAATCACATTGTACTTTCAAGGAGAATTGGTCTAGGGCCAGGCGGCCAGCCAAATGAAGCATACCAGCTTACCAATAATGTTCCTTCAAGGCAGTGTACTGAAGGTGTCACCAACAATGCAGTGAAATATGGAATCAGCACTTTGTGCATCTGATAAAAAAAGCTGAATTATTAAGTTCCAGACAAAAATCAGAAGGTTAGGCACACTGGTGGTCATGGAAAGGAAATAAGCTATGTGTTCGAGAGAAAAAAATAAGCAAGGCGACACCACAGAAGATTTCCAGGATGACATGCAAGACAGTTCTCCAGAGAGTACAGCAAACATTTCCTAACAAGACTGATATAATGAAGATAGCCTTTTAAAAGCAGCATGGACTGCAGTTAGATGCCATGATGGAAGCCACAACACAGGGGAGGCCAGGCGGGGAGAAGAAAACAGGACTAGGTTGGTATATTTCACATTGCTTCCTCATATAGAATGATGGTTTAACCCTTAAGAGACTCATCTCTAATATTCTGATAACCAAATGTACTCCTATCTTTGAGGTAGCTTATCCAACCGAGTCCTCAGGTGCCATGCGGCAGCCAGGCACTATTCAGCTACATTACCAAACGCAAACAATGCCTATTGGGCTGGTAAGCATCTAAAAGGGTATGCAACCAAAGTAACATATAAAGCATGAAATGGTACCATTTAGACAACATATATAGGAGCACTGATTTTTTTTAACAAATGCATGATTAAAAGATGTAGACTCTAGAGATACAATACAATATATGGTGAAGATAGCCTCTACAGCAAGTTACAGATACTTGGAAACAGCATCTACATAGACAAACGGCATACTTATGGTTTTCAAGGAGCAATCCATACCGATAGTGGAAACAACATAGACAACTGACATACTGATAGTTTCTGAGGAGCTATCTCTATCTCGAGAGTATTTTCAGAACATGTAAAAAACTAAAGTAGCTTGTCAAACCTGTTGTACAACCATTTGATCGTTGGTAAATAGACTGGGAAAAAGCCATGGAACAATTGTTCCAACTGATCCCACGGTTACTCCAGCTATAGCTCCAATCATTACAAGTGACTTCAGTAGCATCCTTGCCTAGATTAAAGGTACCTTCATTATCATTCAGAGTAATGAACATAATATTCATATAATTTAATGCAGAAAAAGCCACAGTAAAATGCAGGCACTACAACCAAAGCACAGATTGCATTAAGTATGCATAGTGGTGTTAGGTACACCAGCAGTTTTTGCTCTATTACAGGGAAAAGAAGGTAGGTATACACCAATTAAACGTATCCAGGCCTGTAATGCAACATGCACAGGTCAGAATCCAAATACTGCATATTTTATAGTTTATACTAACAGTACCTGCCAAATGTCAATACGACTTCATATCTTACAAAATATTAATCTACCAAAAAAGCAATAGTATCAAGCTTCTGATAGACTTCATTGAATAAGATAATTAGACTTCTTAGTTGAACTTTCTTTTTCCTAGGCTTTTGAAATGTCTTATCAATGGCATAAGTTTTAGCCAGTCATATTCAACCCTGTCTTGACAAGATGAGCCTCGAGTCCTTGACCCTAATAAATTGATAATGACTTGCTGGCTGGTATCAGCACTTTGTGCAAAATATTTCGAAGAAAAAAACAGAATAGGATGCTCCCTTTCATAAATTTCTCAAAAAGAAGAAAATGGAGCGCCTTGTGACAAATACTCTGTTGGACAGGTAAAGAGACTTCGCATATCAGTTGATTCCAGATCAGAGAAGAGAGCCAAAAATAAGTGTCCAAGAACACATGTTCATCAAACAAAGCTTTGCACAAATTGTCAGACATATCCTGATAACACTGCTAACAATATCAACATATGCAAACATTAAATGGTATGATATTCACACAAAAATGAGCATTTCAGATAGGTACCTTCAGCAAATTGCGCTTAGCTCCATATATCATTTCTGGCATGAACGACTGTGCAGTTTGTGACAGTGGCTCACCCCAAACAGTGCACATACATAAGATATTAACCATAACCTTCACAAGATCAAGTAAACAATGTATTTTGTCACGTTTTTGTAGACATGTCTTCATAGAGAACCATTCCATAAGCTAAAGAGTATGAACCTGGTGGGCTGCAAGAGTTATTGCTCCCATAGAAGTCGCGGAGTATGTAAGTAATGCATAAAATGCTACCTGAAGAAGATTGAAACAATTAATTACAGTAAAGCCAAGGAAAGGCCACAGATCATCATACCCCAAAAGAACTACCTTGGATGTCATTGTCACAAAAACAGGAGCTGCAATTTCAAATATCTGCAGAAGCTCTCTTGTTGACGGGATTGTGAATGAGAAAGCTCGAAAACCTCTATTATTCAGATTTTGCATCATCATATAAGCTGCAATAATCTGAGCGTGTGTCAAAAGGTAGCTACTTATAGAAAAACATGCGAGCAGATAACTGAAACCTGCAGAGAAATTAGCAATGTGATCAAACATCACAAAATACTAGAGCTGGCAGCTATTGTATACCACAATTACAAATCATGAGTGAATAAATGGATAGCAAAATGCTGGGATTCCTGAAACATGCAATACAATTGACAACAGAAGAGCATGTGGCTCCCTCTGGACAGGGTGCGGTCAGCATCGATAAGCAATGTACTTCTAAAAATATGGGGTAACCAGGTACTGTTGCTACATAGAGATGTGGAAACTTGATTTTCAGCAATGGGTGTTTCGTTCAAATGCATGCAATTATGTGAATAAGATAGTGTATTCATTATGCTTACACAATGGACAAACAACTCCCCAGAATTATGCTCAAGTCAAGAAGTGCAGCATGGAGACATGTTGAGACTGGGAAATATGTGTACCTGTGAAACCATAGTAGCCCAGGCAGCACCAGCAATTCCATACCCACATACAGAGCAAAGAAGTATATCACCGACGCCATTTATAACACTAGCAGCTGCCAATGCCTTCAAAGGACCCCAAGAATCTTTCATGCCTAGACTGAGTTATAGCAAAAATGTAATATGATAAGAGAAGTATCCAAACAAAGATATTGTAATACTGCTGCCTGAACTATTGTGCTCATGTGGATATGCAATGGGTACATGCTTACTCAATGGCAATATAAAGATTGAACAGACATATAGCAATTGAAGGCAAACACATACTTAGAAATATAATTGTCAAAGAGATCACAGGCTCAAAACAGATGTCTACTAAAATTCCAAAGAAAAATGTACAGTTCTAGTTGTTCTTGTAGCATCTCATGAGATAGATGCAGTAATGCAGTATCCTAGCGGTGTAACTTTAAACAAGAACATTAAAAAACAACAAGACCAGAGGGGAGGATCCCTTGGCTTACTTTTACAGAAGAACAGGAAAGTCGGTCAAACATTCACACCCCATGGGAGTCAAACCCGGCTAGCCTGGTGAAAGGGCAAAATGCCCTTATCCAGTTTTTGGTTAACTATGACATCGGAGTTAGAGAGCGGACTAATGTTTCTACTAGTGTTTCTACAGATGATAGTCCGCGTTTGATGATGAGACAGATGATAGTCCGCGTTTGATGATGAGAGGCGGTAGGTGACCCCCCATTCATTTATGAAGTGAAGCCGTGTTTTCGTTACTTTTCTCTCTTATTTGTCTTTGAGTCTAGTAGGAAGCACCGCACTATTAAGAGGGGTGGTCTCGATGCGCTCTTTGGGGATGTTCTACACCACACACACATCATATCATCTTCAGCCATACACCCACTATAGAAGAGACAGAAAGTCGTTGTGAAAAAGGGCTGGAAAAAGGGCTGTGCAAAATCGGCACGAAAACCAGCGCCGCCGGCAGCCGGAATTTCCGGTCAACGCCGAAAATTCCGGCGCACACCGAAATGGCTATCTGCCTATGGTTTCGGTTTCCTGCCGGAAATCCCAGTCGCCACCGGAACTGTCGGTGCTGCAACCGGTCCGCCGGAATTTCCGACACCCAGTTCGGCACCGCTGGACTTATTGCCGGTTTCGTCGCAGGCCCCTCCAAACGGCTCCTTTTTCACCCCGGACTATATATACCCCTTTCTTCTCCACTGAGTTAGGCATTCCATTACATGCTCTTTCTTGAAGCTCTCTCTCTCTCTCTCCCCATTGTTGAAACACTATTCCTTGAGGATCTCCCATTCTACCCAACCAATTCCAAATCCCTTTGGTAGAAAGCAAGAGGAGGTCCCGATCTACATTTCTACCAAGCCAAAGTTCATTCCCCCTTGAGTTCATAGAGTTAGCTTGTTACTCTTGGGTTTGTGGGAAACCCTAGGCGGCTAGGGTCGCCCGGAGGCATTCGGCTTGTGATTTGCTCCGTGGAAAGTTTGTGAGGGTTTGGAGACTACCTTAAAGTCTACCACGAGTAAGTGAGTTATTCCTTCGTGGGATAGGCTCGGAGAAGAAGGTGAGCCTTCGTGGCGTTGGGGAATCCTTCGTGGAACCTCACACCTCTCCAACGTGACGTAGTCGCCTTCCCAAAGGTGGTGAACACGGGAATACATCTTCGTCTCCGTGTGCTTCGGTTATTCCTTAACCGATCTCTTACTTGTGTTGTTTACCTTGTGATAGCCTTCGTGCTTGAAGTATCTTGTATCATCATCTAGGTTGCCTCACCTAGTTTGCATTTAGGCACACTTACATTCCGCAAAGCCTAAAACTTGCAAAAGATTACAAAGAATTTTGTAGAAACCTATTCACCCCCCCCCCTCTAGGTAAACCATCTTACACTTTCACCTAGATCACAAAAGTGACCCTACCACTGAGCTACCGCTCGGTTCCTTTTAAACAAGAACATTCGAGCAGGTAGGGTTCTACACGTAGAGTTTTTTTTTTTGAGAAAATGCAAAAGCTTTGCGTTTCATTATATTGAAAAGGTAGAATTTGTTACATGCCTCAAGTGAGGTTCTACATCAAACTTTACAAGGGCATATTTTAATGAACGATGTGAAGTTTTAGTTCTACCGCTCAGTTTTAGTGTGCACACAAGAAAGATAGAGTGGAAGCTTCTTGGCACGCACGGGGTAGCATGTGGCGGTGGGGGAATATTTTGGCACGCATGGTGGTGAGGGGCGGCGGTGGGTGGTATTATACAGATTTCATGATTTTATCTCCTGAGTTGGGTTAAGTTTGATTTTGTTGCCTAATGCAGTAATGCTACATCCCATTTTGCATAAATTACTGGAAGAAAACAATAGTAGTGATACGTAACAATTTGTAGTTCAGCAAAACAAATGGTCAAAGAAAGAAGGCATGCAATAAACAGAAATTTGAACAGACAAGTATACACAATGTAATAAAAGAAAATACTAGGCATGGTCTGTACCTGGCACTTTGAGCAACTAAGCCAACAAGAACTGCAGGCCATGCGAAACCTCGAATCTGAATGGGAGTTTATGTTATTTCACATGAAACAGGAAAATCCAAAATCATACCCTATAATACAAGGTACTAGAAGAGTATTACGAGTCTACGAGCATATGAAACAAGATTCCCCACAAGCCTTGCAGTCAGAACTATAAGTTTGTAATATGACTAGCAACGTAAAGGAAAAAGACCTATGCAGGCTGTCGAACCACAAAATAATCAAATGAGTATAGCAGAAACGAACTAGATAAATTCAAAAAACAGTTGTGTCTATGGGATTATGATGATAAGCAATTCCAGAACGAACTAGACACACCACATGCACTTCACAAATATCAAGCCCTGGTTGGGGTTTTTGAACCTCTAGTTAAGTTTCAATGAGACGATCATTTACACAACCTTCCTTCCTTTCTAATGTTTTCTTGTCCCAAAATATAAGGCGCCTAAGGATTATCAAAATTCAGCGTTTCCTAAGTTTGACCAAGTTTATATACAAAAATATGAACATTTACAATACCGAATCAATATCAATAGATTTCACCATAAAGTATATTTTATTAATGTGTCCATTCAATATTGTAGATGTAGATATTTTTTCCTAAATATTTGGTCAAAGTTAGTAAGATTTGACTTTTGACTAATCCTTAGGCGCCTTATATTTTGGGACGGAGGGAGTATTTCAGAGACGGCACGGTATTGTCCATTTATCTTAGCAAATGTTTGACTGGTTATACTTGAGTAAAGAGAGGGAAAATCATAAAGTATCAGTTTACTTATACATCTGAGAAACATGACCTCCCAACAATGGAGAAACAACCTAAAAGGTGAAACTATCAAGACACTGTCACATACAGACCTGTGCATATGTATTGGCAGCAGAAATAATTTCATAATTCTTTGATCCAGTAAAAGCTGAAAAGAAAATTAAGAAAGCAGAATTAATGGTAAAATAGAAGAACCTTTCATGAAAAGGCAAAACAGTAGAAGATGCAGCATATCAATTTCAACAAATGTAATGGGTAGAACCAAACATGATGCATCACGCATGACAAATCTAAGACAACTAATTTGAGACGGAGGGAGTAGAACAAATACAGTGGCATCTACTTTGTAAGCACACATCATAATCTTCCAATGAAGTTAGAACAAGAATATAAAGATTAAAGCATTACATAACCCCAAATTTAAACAGCGCTTGCAAGGTAAGTTTGACTCTAGGAGGAGTGTCTTTTCGACCGAGATAACAGGAAAGTACCGAATATAATGGCAAAACAATCCCCAGCAGTTTGTTCGAAAATATAAAATGCCCGATACTTTAAAATAAGATGATAGTGTCAAGCCCATAGAACATTTTCTTTCAAAGACTTACCAGTCAATACTTGAACCCCAAAAATCTTAGTGAACAAGAACATTCCTATTCCAAAAGCAAGAGCTAGAAATAGCAACATAGATACTTGATGCTGTGCAAGTTCTTCATCCTGCATACAGTAGCTGCAACTGAATTAGATTACATATAGGGCACCGAGGTGTATATGGGCCAAGTGGCTGCAACAGTGAGATAAATATATGAAGAGACATCAGGTTCTCTTGCGGAGAGAACAAAATCATATCTCAACCTACAGGACTACTCTACTCTATCTCTGTGTAAAATTTCTCTTGCAGAGTCTGTACTTTGGCAAGTTTAAGCCAGCTTCTCTTTGCTTAACAAAAAAAAAATCATGCAAAGAAGCCACACTACAATGTGCCATATTCTATAGCTGAGTTGAAAATCCATGCATCATACTGCTATTGCCCAAGCATTTATAGTACTAGTAGACTTCGTAGCGACTCTGCACGTTTGTAATGTAAGATGAGCCGCACGCACCTTGTTAGCTAGCGAGGTGGCCACCATGTTGGAGGTCGCGACAGACAGGAACATGAATATGTAGCACAGGTAGTCGCAGAACACGGTCCCGGGCCCTGTCATGCGAGCCGAAACAAACACATGTTACACTTGACTAACCGTGGCAACATGATGAGCCGAAACAAACACATGTTACAAATTAGCTAAGTGTGACAACATGATGAGCCGAAACAAACACATGTTACAAATTAGCTAACTGTGGCAACATGATGAGCCGAAACAAACACATGTTACAAGTAGCTAACTGTGGCAACATGATGAGCCGATTCATCGAATTGATCTGTTGCTTCAAGGTTTATCAAGCACATAGTATCACCCACTAAGGACTAAGGTAACGAGCCAGTTTTGTAAATTCGTCCATTAAATTGACGCACCAATTGCTAAGTTTTGGCATGTCGGTATTGTCACCTGGCTACGTCATGAAGGCAATGAAGCAAAGAGCGGAGGGAGTAGGCTGTAGTAGTACGGACCTAGCGCGGCGAGCTGGAGGGATGAGGTCTGGCCGATGACCATGGTGTCGATGAGGCTCATGAGCGGGCCGCAGATCCAGAGCCCGAGCGCGGGGCCCGCGAACACCGCCACGTCCCGCACCTGCTCCCATATCCCCGCATCCGCCGTCACCACCGCCGCCTGCTCCTCCCCGCCCTCCTGCTCGACCCCCTCGGCCACGGCGACGCATCGGCAGCGGACGGCCGCGCGCGGGGGGAGGCCGAGGACGCGCGAGCGGGCGAGGAGACGGGCGGAGGGGAGCGGAGGCGCGGGAGGGAGCAGGCGGGCGGCGCGGGGGAGGGAGGCGGGGGCGGGGAGGGGGAGGGGGAGGGCGGTCGCGGAGAGGAGGCGGAGGTGGGCGGACATTGCTGGTTCCTGGGATGGAGGGTGGACCCTGGAGTGCCAAGCGTGCACCGCAACCGCACCGGGGCGCGCCGCGCGCGCGGTGGAGTGGTACAAGTAGTACAGGAGTAGCAGTGGAAGGAAAGGGATCGTGTGGACGGCGATGCGGCTGATGGAGGCCGTTGCTGTAGCTGTAGCCGTTGCGAGTGCACGGTACGGCTCCTACAACACTCCAGCGTCCGAGTAGAGCTTTCCTTTCTTTGTCTCGTGGTTCGTGGAAAAAACATACTCTCTCCGATCCAAAATAATCGATTCGGAATGTTTAGATTTGGACGTGTTTAGATATGATTTAGTGCTAAATACAATTGAATCTAGACAAGCCAAAGTCAATTAGTTTGGATCAGAGGAAGTAGGGTACTTCAAAACATTGCAACATCTACTCAATATGAGAAAGGTTAATTGGTTGTTTAATTGTTATAAGAGCATCTCCGCTCGCGTTCTCGGGAGGACGTTCCGGGGGCGATTTTTTATCCGGGCGGCGAAATTTCGCCCAGTCGTATTCCCAGGACGTCGAATTGCGCTGGATTTGGTCCAACTTTCGGCCGGCGTTCCTAGGCCGAACCTGGAGCGCTGGAAATTGCCTGGGAACACCGGACGCTGCGGGAAAACGTGTGGGCCAACACTGTCGGCATCTCTAGGCCGAGTTCCCGCCTTTTTTCTTCCCCTCCCGCCTTTCTTCTCCATTTCCCGCCACATCTTTCGCTAGTTCCCCGAGCTCCCGCCCACCATGCCGCCCAAGGGTTTCGTCAAACCATGATCCGCCATCGGCGTACCAAAGGAGAAGAAGGCGAGAAAGCCGATGCCGAGGCTAGACGGCTACACGGACGCCGAGTGGTTGAAGGAGTGTCGACGGAGGAAGATCGAAACAATAAGCCGCAAGGATAGGATGGCAAGGTCAGGCAGGCGTAGGCGATGAGGGAAGCGCATGAGGATTCGAATCGCGCCACGCGTACGGCGATGTCATGCCTCACGCCGATGGCTGCCGCGCAGTACGCCGCGCACTGGGAAGCCAACCAAGTATCATATCTCCAGCCTAGCTATTAGTTTCATCCAGTTCGGGAAGAGAACCTATAGAATATGTTCTAGGAGAGACAGGTGAACCCGTGCTAGAGGTTCTCGCCCTCTCCCAAGTTCAACGACGGGTTCAACCCGAACGCGACGACGGGTTCAACCCGAACGCGCTCTTCCCCTGCCTGACCTTCAACATCGACATCAACGTCCCCTACGCCAGCTCTCCGGCCATGCGCTGTGGTCCTCTTCCGTTCGCCGGTAGTAGTTCCTCGCATGTCCACTTCGGCGACACGGACGCCCGCAACGTGTTCGGTGGTATTTGCGGGCGATGCCTACATGTCGGACATGATCGCCTCCGGTTCTGCAGCGGTCGGCTTATTCACTGAAGAGCAGTTCTGGGCTGGCGTTGAACATGGCCTCGAGTCGCAGGACTTCGACGAAGAGAACGCCTTGGCCGAGGCGGACGCCGACCAGACGCAAGCCGAAGAGGGTGCCTTGTCGATGGCAAAGGGCAAGGGCAAAGGCAAGAAGAAGGCGAGGACGACGGAGCCTCGTGTCAAGTGGACAACGCTTGAGGACCTTTGCCTCGCCCAAGCATGGAAGTTGGTGAGCATGGACCCCATCACAGGCGCAAATCAAAACTCGGATAATTACTGGAAGCGTGTGAAGTTGGTGTTCAATGAACGCAGCCTCATGGTGTAGGGGTTCGTAGCATGGAAAACAAAATTTTCTATCGCATACAAACAAACAAGCCAAGATCTATCTACTAGATAGCAGCAACGAGTCGATGGAATAACTCACCCTCGAAGATTCCAAAGTGTTTAACGAGAGCAGATTCTCGTGGGTGATGTAGTCGTACTCTTTCCGATCTCAAGATCGCGTAGACGATCCTTCCGGCGCCGCGTTCCTTGGCGCTCCATGATCGGTCACACGTTCGAAGACACCTTCCTCTCCCTTGTTCCAAAGAAAATGGAGGTTGTAGCACTCTCCTCGTGATTCCCACCGACGGCGTGGTCTGGGAGGTAGAGGGAAATCCCGAGGCTTCGCCTTAAGCCGGTCTTGGTATGGTGGAGCTTATGAGAGAGGCTATTAGTGGTCTAGTAATTAGACACACCAATTAGAGGGCTCTAAACCAATTAGAAGGCTCTAAACCGAATAGCTCTAAACCGGGGTCTAGATCTAGGGTTTAGTTTAGAGGATAGGAAACTTGTGTGTGTGTGGAGGGGAGGCCCTGCCCCTCCCTTTATAGGTGGGAGGGCCGGCGGCCAAGGGGAGGGAGTGGAGTCCCTCCCCAACTCGGCCTTGAGGTGGGCGCGCCGGCCAAGGGGACTCCTCCCCCAAGTCGGTCTCCTCTTCTCCTCCTCTTCCCACTTTCCAAAACTTGCCGTTTGACTTTCAAACTAGCCGTTTGACTTTTCAATTTAGGATTTAAATAAACCCTTTATTTTGGACAGCGAGAACACTTAGTACATGATGCAATCATTCCAATATGTAATGACACATTCATGTACCCCTTCCCCCTCCGGAGTGCCGGACATTCCGGGACCTTCTAGAATGTTCCCGATGAAATCACCGGAACCATTCCCCAACTCCGAAACGGGACTTTCCTTATATGAATCTTATTCTCCGGACCATTCCGGATCTCCTCGTGATATCCCGGATCCTATCCGAGACTCCGAACAACATTCGGTCTCTTTCTCATAATACCATAACTACTCAAACAACGTCGAATCCTTAAGTGTGTCTCCCTACGGTTCGTGAATTATGCGGACATGATCGAGACACTTCTCCGAACAATAACCAATAGAGGAATCTGGAAATTCATATGGCTCCCACATATTTCTACGATTACTTTGCGATCGAATGAACCACTTACATACGATACCAATTTCCCTTTGTCTCACGATATGTTACTTATCCGAGGTCATGATCGTCGGTATCTCTGCATACCTAGTTCAACCTCGTTACTGATAAGTACTCTTTTCTCGTTCCCGTGATATGTGATCCCTTGTGACCAAGTCACATGCTTGCAAGCTAATTGGATGACATTCCACCGAGAGGGCCCAGAGTATATCTATCCGTCATGTGGATGGACAAATCCCACTCTTGATCCATGTGTTTCAACCAATACTTTCCGAACACCCAATGCCACCTTTATAGCCACCCTGTTACGGTGTGGTGTTTGATGACATCAAAGCATCCATCCAGTAAAGGTGATATGCATGATCTCATGGTCGAAGGAATTAGGTTACTATGTATCAGAAAGCATATAGCAATGAACTATTGAAATGACTTGATCTTTATGCTACGCTTGTCTATAGGAGTATGTCCACCATATCATTCTCCTAACGATATGATCTTGTTGTTGATAACATCTCAATGTTCATGATAGGGAAACCACAATCATCAATCAACCAACAAGCTAGTGAAGTATAGAGGCTATACTAGGGACTTCAAATTAAGTTTACAATTCACACAAGTATTAATGTTTCCTGTTAATACTATTATAGCATGAATATAAACATTTATCATAAACACAAAGATATAATAATAAACTATATTTATTATTGCCTCTAGGGCATATCTCCAACAGTCTCCCACTTGCACTAGAGTCATCTAATCTAGATTACATGGTAATATACCGAACACCCATGGCAGTTTGGTGTTGGTCATGTTTTGCCCTCGGGAGAGGTTTAGTCAACGGATCCGCCACATTCAGATCTGTATGTACTTTGCAAATCTTTATATCCCCATCTTGGATATGTTCTCGAATGGCGTGAAAACGCAGCTTGATATGCTTCAGCTTCTTGTGTGACCTTGGTTCTTGCGCATTGGCTATGGCGCCCATGTTATCACATGATAGACATTGGGTCTAGCGCTTGGAACCACACCCGGCTGCAATGAACTCTTTCATCCATATCGCTTCTTGTGAAGCCTCCGGAAGCGACCATGTATTCCGATTCAGTTGAAGATCTCGCCACAACGCTTTGCTTTGCACTCCTCCATGCTTCTTTGCACCATTCAAAATAAATACGTATCCAGTTGTGATTTAGAATCATCCGGATCGGTGTTCCAACTAGCATCGGTGTAACCATTAACAACGAATGTTCATCACCTCCATAAGAAAGAACCATATCCTTAGTTCTTCTCAAGTACTTAAGGATGTTTTTGATCATTGTCCAATGATCCACTCTGGATCACTTTGATATCTGCTAGTTAGACTAACGACATATGCGATGTCGGGTCTAGTACATGGCATACATTAGAGATCCTATGGCTGAGGCATAGGAGTCTTACTCATCTTTCTCTATCTTCTGCCGATGTCGGACTTTGAGTTTTACTCAAGGTCGTATTAGCAACATGGGCAAGAACCCTTTCTTGCTATCTTCCATTCCAAACCTCTTTAGAACTTTGTCCAAATATGTACTTTGTGACAATGATATTTGGCGTTTCGATCTATCTCTATAAATCTTTATGCCTAATATGTAAGCTGCTTCGCCAAGATCCTTCATTGAAAAACTATTATTCAAATACTCTTTGACACTATTAAGAAGGTCTACATCATTCCCAATCAACAATATGTCATCCACATACATATTAAGAATGCTCTGAGCTCCCTCACTTTCTTGTAAATACAAGCTTCTCCATAAGTTTGTATAAAACCAAAACTTTGATTACCTTATCAAAAGCGTTGATTCCAACTTCGGGATGCTTGCTTCAATCCATAGATGGACCGTTGAAGTTTGCATACCTTGTTAGCATCTTTAGGATCGACAAAACCTTTGGGTTGCATCATATACACCTCTTCATCAATGTCTCCATTGAGGAATGTTGTTTTGACATCCATCGCCATATCTCATAATCATAATATGCAGCGATTGCTAACATAATCCTCACAGACTTTAGCTTCGCTCGTGAGAAAGTCTCATCGTAGTCAACTCCTTGAATTTGTCGAAACCCTTTTGCGACAAGTCGAGCTTTATAGACGATAACATTACCATCAACATCTGCTTTCTTCTTGAAAATCCATTTGTTCTCGACGACCTTAGGCCATCCGTAAGTCCACCAAAGTCCATACTTGGTTTTCGTACATGGATCCAATCTCGGATTTCATGGCTTCTTGCCATTTATTGGAATCTGGGCTCATCATCGCTTCCTCATATGTCTCGGGGTCATCGGTGTTGTCAACCAACATGACATTCATAACGTAATCATACCAATGGAGTGGTACGATTTCTCGTTGACCTCCGAGGCTCTAGCAACTTCAACCGAAGTTTCATGATCACCATCACTAGCTTCCTCTCTTATTGGTGCATGCACCACAGGAATTTCTTCCGGTCTTTGCGCTACTCACAATTCGAGAGAAGGTTCGACAACCTCGTCGAGTTCTACTTTCCTTCCACTTCTTTCGAGAGAAATTCCTTCTCTAGAAAGGATCCATTCTTAGCAACGAAGATTTTGCCTTCGGATCTATGATAGAAGGTATACCCAATAGTTTCCTTCGTATCCTATGAAGACGCATGTTTCCGCTTTGGGTTCAAGCTTGTAACTTCTTTACATAGGCTTCGCATCCCAAACTTTAAGGAGCGACAATTTAGGTTTCTTCCCAAACCATAATTCATATGGTGTCGTTTCAGATTTAGACGGTGCCCTATTTAAAGTGAATGCGGCTGTTTCTAATGCATAACCCCAAAATGATAGCGTAAATCAGTAAGTGACATCATAGTACGAACCCTATCTAAGTGAGTTCGATTACGACGTTCGTACACACCATTACGCTGTGGTGTTCCCGGCGGTGTCAATCGCGAAAGTATTCCACATTTCTTCAAATGCTCGCCAAACTCGTAACAGATATTCACCTCCACGATCGAGCGTAGAAATTTAATCTTCTTGTTACGTTGATTCTCTACCTCACTTTGAAACTCCTTAAACTTCTCGAAAGTTTGGACTTTTGTTTCATGAAATAGATATACCCATATCTACTCAAATCATCCGTGAAGGTAAGAACATAACGATAACCACGGTAGCGATGCTACACTCATTGGACCACATACATCGGTATGTATGATTTCCAATAAGTCAGTAGCTCGCTCCATCATACCGTAAAATGGAGTCTTAGTCATTTTACCCATCGACATGCTTCGCATCTTTCAAGTGATTCAAAATCAAGTGATTCAAGAAGTCCATCGAATGGAGTTTCTTCATCGTTTCACTCCAATGTGACCAAGACGATTGCCACATATAGGTCGAGTTATCGCTGATTTCAATCGTTTAGCTTCAATGTTATTAATATGTGTATTTCTACTATCGAGATTCAACAAGAATAGACCATCTATCAAAGGTGCATGTGCATAAAACATATTACTCATATAAATCGAACAACCATTATTCTCGGTTTAAACAAGTAAATCTACCTCGCAATAAACAAGATCCCGATATAATGTTCATGCTTAACGCAGGCACCAAATAACAATTATTTAAGTATAAAACTAATCCCGATGGTAGATGAAGAGGTAGCGTCGACGCGATCACATCAACCTTTGATCCGTTTCCTACGCGCATCGTCACCTCGTTCTTCACTAGCTTCCGTTTATTCTGCAGCTCTTTCGAGTTACAAATATGAGCAACCGAAGATCAAATACCGAGCACTACTACGAATACTAGTGAGTGTAGGGGTTCGAGTATGGAAAACAAAAATTTCTATCATACAAACAAACAAGCCAAGATCTATCTACTAGATTGTAGCAACGAGTCGATGGAATAACTCACCCTCGAAGATTCCAAAGTGTTTAACGAGAGCAGATTCTCGTGGGTGATGTAGTCGTACTCTTTCCGATCTCAAGATCGCGTAGACGATCCTTCCGCGCCAGCGTTCATGGCGCTCCTTGATCGGTCACCACGTTGATTACTCGACGAAGACCTTCCTCTCCTTGTTCCAAGGCAGCGGAGGTTGTAGCACTCTCCTCGCGATTCCCTGACAATGTGAATGGTACGGGAGGTAGAGGAGATCCTTGCAGGCTCGCCTTAAGCCGGTGCGAGTATGGTGGAGCTTATGAGAGAGGCTATTAGTGGTCTAGTAATTAGACACACCAATTAGAGGGCTCTAAACCAATTAGAAGGCTCTAAACCGAAACAGCTCTAAACCGGGGTCTAGGTCTAGTTTCTAGTTTAGAGGATAGGAACTTGTGTGTCTTAGGAGGGGAGCCCTGCCCCTCCTTATATAGGTGGGAGGGCTGGCTGCGCCATGGGGAGGAGTTCCTCCCCAACTCGGCCTAGGGAGGTGCGCCGGCCTAGGGGAGGAATTCCCCTCCAACTCGGCCTCCTCCTCCTCCTCTTTTCCCACTTTCCAAAATTGGCAGTTTGACTTTCAAACTAGCCGTTTGACTTTTCCAATTTAGGAATTAAATAAACCCTTTATTTTGGACAGCGAGAACACTTAGTACATGATGCAATCATTCCATCTTGCAATGACACATTCATGTACCCCTTCCCCGAGTCTTAGGACATTCGGGACCTTCTAGAATGTTCCCATGAAAACAGAACCATTCCCCAACTCGAAATGGGACTTTCCTTATATGAATCTTATTCTCCGGACCATTCCGGATCACCTCGTGATATCCCGGATCCCATCCGAGACTCCGAACAACATTCGGTCTCTTTCTCATAATACCATAACTACTCAAACAACGTCGAATCCTTAAGTGTGTCTCCCTACGGTTCGTGAATTATGCGGACATGATCGAGACACTTCTCCGAACAATAACCAATAGAGGAATCTGGAAATTCATATGGCTCCCACATATTTCTACGATTACTTTGCGATCGAATGAACCACTTACATACGATACCAATTTCCCTTTGTCTCACGATATGTTACTTATCCGAAGTCATGATCGTCGGTATCTCTGCATACCTAGTTCAACCTCGTTACTGATAAGTACTCTTTTCTCGTTCCCGTGATATGTGATCCCTTGTGACCAAGTCACATGCTTGCAAGCTAATTGGATGACATTTCACCGAGAGGGCCAGAGAATATCTATCCGTCATGTGGATGGACAAATCCCACTCTTGATCCATGTGTTTCAACCAATACTTTCCGAACACCCAATGCCACTTTTATAGCCACCACATTACGGTGTGGTGTTTGATGACATCAAAGCATCCATCCGAGAAAGGCAATATGCATGATCTCATGGTCGAAGGAATTAGGTTTACTATGTATCAGAAAGCATATAGCAATTGAACTATTGAAATGACTTGATCTTTATGCTACGCTTGTCTATAGGAGTATGTCCACCATATCATTCTCCTAACGATATGATCTTGTTGTTGATAACATCTCAATGTTCATGACAAAGAAACCACATCATCAATCAACCAACAAGCTAGTGAAGTATAGAGGCCATACTAGGGACTTCAAATTAAGTTTACAAATCACACAAGTATTAATGGTTTCCTTGTTAATACTATTATAGCATGAATGTAAACATTTATCATAAACACAAAGATATATAATAATAACTACATTTATTATTACCTCTAGGGCATATCTCCAACAGTCTCCCACTTGCACTAGAGTCATCTAATCTAGATTACATGGTAATATACCGAACACCCATGGCGTTTGGTGTTGGTCATGTTTGCCCTCGGAGAGGTTTAGTCACGGATCCGCCACATTCAGATCTGTGTGTACTTTGCAAATCTTTATATCCCCATCCTGGATATGTTCTCGAATAGCGTGAAAAGCAGCTTGATATGCTTTAGCTTCTTGTGTGACCTTGGTTCTTGCGCATTGGCTATGGCGCCCATGTTATCACATGAGATAGACATTGGGTCCAGCGCACTAGGAACCACCCCGAGCTCTGGAATGACCTCTTTCATCCATATCGCTTCTTATGAAGCCTCCGAAGCAGCCATGTATTCCGATTCAGTTGAAGATCTCGCCACAACGCTGTGCTTTGCACTCCTCCACTAACTGCTGCACCATTCAAAATAAATCATTATCCAGTTGTGATTTAGAATCATCGGATCGGTGTTCCAACTAGCATCGGTGTAACCATTAACAACGAAATGTTCATCACCTCCATAAGAAAGAACCATATCCTTAGTTCTTCTCAAGTACTTAAGGATGTTTTGACCGCGTCAATGATTCACTCTGGATCACTTTGATATCTGCTAGTTAGACTAACAGCATATGCGATGTCGGGTCTAGTACATAGCATGGCATACATTAGAGATCCTATGGCTGAGGCATAGGGAGTCTTACTCATCTTTTCTCTATCTTCTGCCGATTGAGTTTTACTCAAGGTCATATTGGGCAACATGGGCAAGAACCCTTTCTTGCTATCTTCCATTCCAAACCTCTTTAGAACTTTGTCCAAATATGTACTTTGTGACAATGATATTTGGCGTTTCGATCTATCTCTATAAATCTTTATGCCTAATATGTAAGCGCTTCGCCAAGATCCTTCATTGAAAACTATTATTCAAATACTCTTTGACACTATTAAGAAGGTCTACATCATTCCCAATCAACAATATGTCATCCACATACGTATTAAGAATGCTCTGAGCTCCCTCACTTTCTTGTAAATACAAGCTTCTCCATAAGTTTGTATAAAACCAAAACTTTTGATTACCTTATCAAAACGTTGATTCCAACTTCGGGATGCTTGCTTCAATCCATAGATGGACCGTTGAAGTTTGCATACCTTGTTAGCATCTTTAGGATCGACAAAACCTTTGGGCTGCATCATATACAACTCTTCATCAATGTCTCCATTGAGGAATGCTGTTTTGACATCCATCTGCCATATCTCATAATCATAATATGCAGCGATTGCTAACATAATCCTCACAGACTTTAGCTTCGCTACCGGTGAGAAAGTCTCATCGTAGTCAACTCCTTGAATTTGTCGAAACCCTTTTGCGACAAGTCGAGCTTTATAGATGATAACATTACCATCAAGATCTGTTTTCTTCTTGAAAATCCATTTGTTCTCGTGACCTTCCTACCATCCTGTAAGTCCACCAAAGTCCACACTTGGTTTTCGTACATGGATCCAATCTCGGATTTCATGGCTTCTTGCCATTTATTGGAATCTGGGCTCATCATCGCTTCCTCATATGTCTCAGGGTCATCGGTGTTGTCCACCAACATGACATTCATAACGGAATCATACCAATGGAGTGGTACGATTTCTCGTTGACCTCAGAGGCTCTGCAACTTCAACAAGTTTCATGATCACCATCATTAGCTTCCTCTTATTGGTGCGGGCACCACAGAACTTCTTCCGGTCTGCGCTACTCGTAATTCGAGAGAAGGTTCGACAACCTCGTCGAGTTCTACTTTCCTTCCAGTCACTTCTTTCGAGAGAAATTCCTTCTCTAGAAAGGATCCATTCTTAACAACGAAGATTTTGCCTTGGATCTATGATAGAAGGTATACCCAACAGTTTCCTTCGGTATCCTATGAAGACGCATTTTTCCGCTTTGGGTTCAAGCTTGTCCGTTGTAACTTCTTTACATAGGCTTTGCATCCCCAAACTTTAAGGAGCGACAATTTAGGTTTCTTCCCAAACCATAATTCATACGGTGTCGTTTCAACGGATTTAGCGGTGCCCTATTTAAAGTGAATGCGGCATTTCTAATGCATAACCCCAAAATGATAGTGGCAAATCAGTAAGTGACATCATAGAACGAACCATATCTAAGAGAGTTCGATTCGACGTTCGAGACACACCATTACTGTTGTGGTGTTCGGCGGTGTCAATCGCTGAAAGTATTCCACATTTCTTCAAATGCTCGCCAAACTCGTAACTTAGATATTCACCTCCACGATCGGATCGTAGAAATTTAATCTTCTTGTTACGTTGATTCTCTACCTCACTTTGAAACTCCTTAAACTTCTCGAAAGTTTCGGACTTATGTTTCATGAAATAGATATACCCATATCTACTCAAGTCATCCGTGAAGGTAAGAACATAACGATAACCATCACGATGCTACACTCATTGGACCACACACATCGGTATGTATGATTTCCAATAAGTCATGGCTCGCTCCATCATACCGTAAAATGGAGTCTTAGTCATTTTACCCATCGGACATGCTTCGCATCTTTCAAGTGATTCAAAATCAAGTGATTCAAGAAGTCCATCGAATGGAGTTTCTTCATACGCTTCACTCCAATGTGACCAAGGCAGCGATTGCCACATATAGGTCGAGTTATCGCTTGATTTCAATCGTTTAGCTTCAATGTTATTAATATGTGTATATCCACTATCGAGATTCAATATGAATAGACCATCTATCAAAGGTGCATGTGCATAAAACATATTACTCATATAAATCGAACAACCATTATTCTCGGATTTAAACAAGTAACCGTCTCGCAATAAACAAGATCCCGATATAATGTTCATGCTCAACGCAGGCACCAAATAACAATTATTTAAGTATAAAACTAATCCCGATGGTAGATGAAGAGGTAGCGTGCCGACCGCGATCACATCAACCTTTGATCCGTTTCCCACGCGCATCGTCACCTCGTTCTTCACTAGCTTCCGTTTATTCTGTAGCTCCTGTTTCGAGTTACAAATATGAGCAACCGAACCAGTATCAAATACCCAGGCACTACTACGAGTACTAGTGAGATACACATCAATAACATGTATATCAGATATACCTTTCTTCTTGATGTTGCCGTTCTTCAAATCCGCCAAGTACCTTGGGCAATTCCGCTTCCAGTGACCTTCTCCCTTGCAGTAAAAGCACTCAGTATCAGGCTTGGGTCCAGCCTTGGTCCTCTTCGTCGGCATGGTAACTTTCTTACCACCCTTCTTGAAGTGTCCCTTCTGCTTAGACTTGCCTTTCTTGAATTTGGTGGTCTTATTGACCATCAACACTTGGTGCTCTTTCTTGATCTCCACTTGCAGATTTTAACATAGCAAATAGTTCGGAAACTCTTTGTTCATGTTACGCATGTTGTAGTTCATCACAAAGTTCTTGTAACTTGGTGGTAGTGATTGGAGGATGCGGTAAACCCCAAAGTATTAGGAATCACTATACCCAAACTTTGAAGTTTATTTGCGTGCCCGGACATTTTAAGCACATGCTCCTTGGCCAGCTACCCTCTTCCATCTTGCGGTTAAAGAACTTTTCGAAGCTTCATAACTTTCAATTGCCGCATGAGTCTCAAAAATTAATTTGAGATCCTCGACAATATCATATGGATCGACTCTTCAAACCTTTTACGGCTCGATTCTAAACCATACAAGATAGCACCTGAACTATGGAGTACCGATTCTTCCGGCGAGGTAAACATTTTTACTTCATCGGTAGCATCAGTGCAGTGGGTCACCTAGCGGTGCATCCAGACATAGGTCAAATTACCAGTGAGGACAATCCTCAAATTGCGGAACCAATCCATGTTGCTTCCATTGTTTTTCAACTTTTCTTTCTCTAGGAAAGCATTAAAATTGATGGTAGGGGCTGCCATTGATCTACAACATATTTGCAATAGTTTAGACTAAGTTTATGACAAATTGAGTTCAAATTAATTAATGAAATTAAACTAGGTGAACTCCCACTCAAAACAACATCCCTCACATTGTTTTAGTGATCACACGAACCAAATCCACTACATCAACACCGATCATCACGAGAGTTGATATAGTTTCATTGGCGAACAATCATCATGTTCATCATATCTACTATATGATTCATGCTTTACCTTTCCGAGATCCGTGTTCCTCAGGCCATGTCTGTAAATGCTAGTCTCGTCAAGATCAAACCTTAGCTTCCGCATAAGCAAATCTGGCTTGCTTACGTTGTAGTCACCCGCGGAATCAAAGACACCCGATCATCACGTGGTGCTTCGAAGCAGCAAGTTTTGGCAACGGTGCATACTAAGGGTGAACACTTTTAGAACTTGAAATTTATGTGCATGAGGGATCATCTTATAATGCTACCGCTGCTACTAAGCAATACAAGATGCATAAAGGATTAACATCACATGCAATTCATAATATGTGATATGATATGGCCTTTCTTCTTTGTGCTTCCGATCTCCATCTTCAAGCACGAACATGATCTCCATCATCACCGGCACAGCATCAAGGTCAATGATGCTTCTTCATGGTTGTCGTCCACCAGCTTCAACTATTACAACTATTTTGAATAGACACGCAGGTCTTAACAGAATTTAAAGACAACCATATGGCTCCTGCCGGTTGCCAACTTACAATAAGGAACATTGCATACATCAAATATAATCACAATCATGGCCATATCACATCACTGCACACCCCTGCAAAACAAAGTTAGACGCCTCTACTTTCTTTGCATATTTTACGTGGTTTGGGGCTTTCAATAAGTGTCGTTCTAACTTACGAACAAGAACCACAACATTGATACTAGCATTGTTGATCACCCGTTGTAAATTGGATCTTTACTATGCTAGGAGAAACAGGCACCCGCAAAGCCACTTATGCAATACGAGTTGCATGTCAAGCGTGGAGCAAGTCTCATGAACGATGTCATGTAAGGTTAGCCCGGGCCGCTTCATCCCAACATACCGCAAGATGCAAAGTACACAAAAAGCAATCTACAATAAAAGCATCAATGCCCACAATGACCATTGTGTTCTACTCGTCAACAGATCTACATATAGACACGGCTCGATACCCTTTGTAGGGGTTCGTAGCATGGAAAACAAAAATTTTCTATCGCATACAAACAAACAAGCCAAGATCTATCTACTAGATTGTAGCAACAAGTCGATGGAATAACTCACCCTCGAAGATTCCAAAGTGTTTAACGAGAGCAGATTCTCGTGGGTGATGTAGTCGTACTCTTTCCGATCTCAAGATCGCGTAGACGATCCTTCCGGCAGCGTTCCATGGCGCTCCTTGATCGGTCACACGTTCGGTTTTCGACGAAGACCTTCCTCTCCTTGTTCCAAAGCAGTGGAGGTTGTAGCACTCTCCTCGCGATTCCTAAGCAGACTGTGGCGTGGTACGGAGGTAGAGGGAGATCCCGAGGCTTCGCCTTAAGCGGTGCAGTATGGTGGAGCTTATGAGAGAGGCTATTAGTGGTCTAGTAATTAGACACACCAATTAGAGGGCTCTAAACCAATTAGAAGGCTCTAAACCAAACAGCTCTAAACAGGGTCTAGGTCTAGTTTCTAGTTTAGAGGATAGGAACTTGTGTGTCTTAGGAGGGGAGCCCCCCCTCCTTATATAGGTGGGAGGGCTGCGCCATGGGAGGAGTTCCTCCCAACTCGGCCTAGGAGGCGCCACCTGGGAGGAGAATTCCCTCCAACTCGGCCTCCTCCTCCTCCTCTTTCCCACTTTCCAAAATTGGCGGTTTGACTTTCAAACTAGCCGTTTGACTTTCAATTTAGGAATTAAATAAACCCTTTATTTTGGACAGCGAGAACACTTAGTACATGATGCAATCATTCCATCTTGCAATGACACATTCATGTACCCCTTCCCCAGTGAGTCTGGACATTCGGGACCTTCTAGAATGTTCCCGATGAAAACACCTAACCATTCCCCAACTCGAAATGGGACTTTCCTTATATGAATCTTATTCTCCGGACCATTCCGGATCACCTCGTGATATCCGGATCCCATCCGAGACTCGAACAACATTCGGTCTCTTTCTCATAATACCATAACTACTCAAACAACGTCGAATCCTTAAGTGTGTCTCCCTACGGTTCGTGAATTATGCGGACATGATCGAGACACTTCTCCGAACAATAACCAATAGAGGAATCTGGAAATTCATATGGCTCCCATATTTCTCACGATTACTTTGCGTCGAATGAACCACTTACATACGATACCAATTTCCCTTTGTCTCACGATATGTTACTTATCCGAGGTCATGATCGTCGGTATCTCTGCATACCTAGTTCAACCTCGTTACTGATAAGTACTCTTTTCTCGTTCCCGTGATATGTGATCCCTTGTGACCAAGTCACATGCTTGCAAGCTAATTGGATGACATTTCACCGAGAGGGCCCAGAGAATATCTATCCGTCATGTGGATGGACAAATCCCACTCTTGATCCATGTGTTTCAACCAATACTTTCCGAACACCCAATGCCACTTTTATAGCCACCCTGTTACGGTGTGGTGTTTGATGACATCAAAGCATCCATCCAGTAAAGGCAATATGCATGATCTCATGGTCGAAGGAATTAGGTTACTATGTATCAGAAAGCATATAGCAATTGAACTATTGAAATGACTTGATCTTTATGCTACGCTTGTCTATAGGAGTATGTCCACCATATCATTCTCCTAACGATATGATCTTGTTGTTGATAACATCTCAATGTTCATGACAAAGAAACCACATCATCAATCAACCAACAAGCTAGTGAAGTATAGAGGCCATACTAGGGACTTCAAATTAAGTTTACAAATCACACAAGTATTAATGGTTTCCTTGTTAATACTATTATAGCATGAATGTAAACATTTATCATAAACACAAAGATATATAATAATAACTACATTTATTATTACCTCTAGGGCATATCTCCAACAGTGAGATACACATCAATAACATGTATATCAGATATACCTTTCTTCTTGATGTTGCCGTTCTTCAAATCCGCCAAGTACTTTGGGCAATTCCGCTTCCAGTGACCTTCTCCCTTGCAGTAAAAGCACTCAGTATCAGGCTTGAGTCTAGCCTTGGTCTTCTTCATCGGTATGGTAACTTTCTTACCACCCTTCTTGAAGTGTCCCTTCTGCTTAGACTCGCCTTTCTTGAATTTGGTGGTCTTATTGACCATCAACACTTGGTGCTCTTTCTTGATCTCCACTTCTGCAGATTTTAACATGGCAAATAGTTCTGGCAACTCTTTGTTCATGTTCTGCATGTTGTAGTTCATCACAAAGTTCTTGTAACTTGGTGGTAGTGATTGGAGGATACGGTAAACCCCCAAAGTATTAGGAATCACTATACCCAAACTTTGAAGTTTATTTGCGTGCCCAGACATCTTAAGCACATGCTCACCGATTTGAGCTACCCTCTTCCATCTTGCAGTTAAAGAACTTTTCAGAAGCTTCATAACTTTCAATTGCCGCATGAGTCTCAAAGATTAATTTGAGATCCTCGACAATATCATATGGATCTGACTCTTCAAACCTTTTCTGAAGCTCCGATTCTAAACCATACAAGATAGCACACTGAACTATGGAGTACTGATTCTTCCGAGCGAGGTAAACATTCTTTACTTCATCGGTAGCATCACCGCAGTGGGTCACCAATGGTGCATCCAAGACATAGGTCAAATTACCAAATGTGAGGACAATCCTCAAATTGCGGAACCAATCCATGAGTTGCTTCCATTGTTTTTCAACTTTTCTTTCTCTAGGAACGCATTAAAATTGATGGTAGGGGCTGCCACTGATCTACAACATATTTGCAATATTTTAGACTAAGTTTATGACAAATTGAGTTCAAATTAATTAATGAAATTAAACTAGGTGAACTCCCACTCAAAACAACATCCCTCACATTGTTTTAGTGATCACACTAACCAAATCCACTACATCAACACCGATCATCACGTGAGTTGATATAGTTTCAATGGCGAACAATCATCATGTTCATCATATCTACTTTATGATTCATGCTTTACCTTTCGGCGATCCGTGTTCTGAGGCCATGTTCGTACATGCTAGGCTCGTCAAGACAAACCTTAGCTACCGCATAAGCAAATCTGGCTTGCTTACGTTGTATTCACCATGAATCAAAGACACCCGATCATCACGTGGTGCTTGAGCACAAGCTTTGGCAACGGTGCATACTAGGGTGAACACTTTAGAACTTGAAATTTATGTGCATGAGGGATCATCTTATAATGCTACCGTCGCCTACTAAGCAATACAAGATGCATAAAGGATTAACATCACATGCAATTCATAATATGTGATATGATATGGCCTTTCTTCTTTGTGCTTCCGATCTCCATCTTCAAGCACGAATATGATCTCCATCATCACCGCATAGCATCAAGGTCAATGATGCTTCTTCATGGTTGTCGCCCACCAGCTTCAACTATTACAACTATTTTGAATAGACACGCAGGTCTTTAATGAAATTAAAGACAACCATATGGCTCCTGCGGTTGCCAACTTACAATAAGGAACATTGCATACATCAAATATAATCACAATCATGGCCATATCACATCATCAGCACACCCTGCAAAACAAAGTTAGACGCCTCTACTTTCTTTGCATATTTTACGTGGTTTGGGGCTTTCAATAAGTGTCGCTCTAACTTACGAACAAGAACCACAACATTGATACTAGCATTGTTGATCACCCGTTGTAAATTGGATCTTTACTATGCTAGGAGAAACAGCACCATAAAGCCACTTATGCAAAACAAGTTTCATGTCAAGCGTGGAGCAAGTCTCATGAACGATGTCATGTAAGGTTAGCCCAGGCCGCTTCATCCCAACATACCGCAAGATGCAAAGTACACAAAAAGCAATCTACAATAAAAGCATCAATGCCCACAATGACCATTGTGTTCTACTCGTGCAACAGATCTACATATAGACACGGCTCTGATACCACTGTAGGGGTTCGTAGCATGGAAAACAAAATTTTCTATCGCATACAAACAAACAAGCCAAGATCTATCTACTAGATAGCAGCGAGTCGATGGAATAACTCACCCTCGAAGATTCCAAAGTGTTTAACGAGCAGATTCGTGGGTGATGTAGTCGTACTCTTTCCGATCTCAAGATCGTGAAGCGATCCTTCCTAGGCTCCGCTGCGTTCCTCATGGCCATCGCTCGGGTACTCGACGAAGACCTTCCTCTCCCTTGTTCCAGCAGGCAGCGGAGGTTGTAGCACTCTCCTCGTGATTCCGGCAGCACGACGGCGTGGTACCGGAGGTAGAGGGGAAATCCCGCAGGGCTTCGCCTTAAGCCGGTGCGAGTATGGTGGAGCTTATGAGAGAGGCTATTAGTGGTCTAGTAATTATACACACCAATTAGAGGGCTCTAAACCAATTAGAAGGCTCTAAACCGAATAGCTCTAAACCGGGGTCTAGATCTAGGGTTTAGTTTAGAGGATAGGAAACTTGTGTGTGTGTGGAGGGGAGGCCCTGCCCCTCCCTTTATAGGTGGGAGGGCCGGCGGCCAAGGGGAGGGAGTGGAGTCCCTCCCCAACTCGGCCTTGAGGTGGGCGCGCCGGCCAAGGGGACTCCTCCCCCAAGTCGGTCTCCTCTTCTCCTCCTCTTCCCACTTTCCAAAACTTGCCGTTTGACTTTCAAACTAGCCGTTTGACTTTTCAATTTAGGATTTAAATAAACCCTTTATTTTGGACAGCGAGAACACTTAGTACATGATGCAATCATTCCAATATGTAATGACACATTCATGTACCCCTTCCCCCTCCGGAGTGCCGGACATTCCGGGACCTTCTAGAATGTTCCCGATGAAATCACCGGAACCATTCCCCAACTCCGAAACGGGACTTTCCTTATATGAATCTTATTCTCCGGACCATTCCGGATCTCCTCGTGATATCCGGATCCTATCCGAGACTCGAACAACATTCGGTCTCTTTCTCATAATACCATAACTACTCAAACAACGTCGAATCCTTAAGTGTGTCTCCCTACGGTTCGTGAATTATGCGGACATGATCGAGACACTTCTCCGAACAATAACCAATAGAGGAATCTGGAAATTCATATGGCTCCCACATATTTCTACGATTACTTTGCGATCGAATGAACCACTTACATACGATACCAATTTCCCTTTGTCTCACGATATGTTACTTATCCGAGGTCATGATCGTCGGTATCTCTGCATACCTAGTTCAACCTCGTTCGATAAGTACTCTTTTCTCGTTCCGTGATATGTGATCCCTTGTGACCAAGTCACATGCTTGCAAGCTAATTGGATGACATTTCACCGAGAGGGCCCAGTATATCTATCATCATGTGGATGGACAAATCCCACTCTTGATCCATGTGTTTCAACCAATACTTTCCGAACACCCAATGCCACCTTTATAGCCACCCTGTTACGGTGTGGTGTTTGATGACATCAAAGCATCCATCCAGTAAAGGTGATATGCATGATCTCATGGTCGAAGGAATTAGGTTACTATGTATCAGAAAGCATATAGCAATGAACTATTGAAATGACTTGATCTTTATGCTACGCTTGTCTATAGGAGTATGTCCACCATATCATTCTCCTAACGATATGATCTTGTTGTTGATAACATCTCAATGTTCATGATAGGGAAACCACAATCATCAATCAACCAACAAGCTAGTGAAGTATAGAGGCTATACTAGGGACTTCAAATTAAGTTTACAATTCACACAAGTATTAATGTTTCCTGTTAATACTATTATAGCATGAATATAAACATTTATCATAAACACAAAGATATAATAATAAACTATATTTATTATTGCCTCTAGGGCATATCTCCAACACATGGATCTGAAGTTCAGCAAGATCCACATGGAGCACGGCGAGAAGACCATGATCAATCATTGGGGACTCGTGCAGCAGGCGTGCAGCAAGTGGCACAACATTCTCGAAGAGATAGGGTGCACACCAGTCAGCGGCAAAAGCATGGATGGCAAGGTAGTTCACCGACCTCACGCCTAAACTATGCCGACTTGATGCTTGTCCTGACACATTTCGCCTTGTATGTGCAGTTCGTCCATACACTCAGCATGTATAGGAACGATACTGGCATGGAGTTCAAGTTCCACGACGTCTTCGAAAAGATTCAAAACTGCCCAAAATGGGCGGACACTCGTGTGAGCGTCGCCAAGAACAAGGATGACATGTACAACCCGGAGGCTCCCCCATCTGCCAGCGAAGGAAGGCCGGAAATCGTCCAGAAGAGGCGAAGATGCTGAAAGCTACAAGCCCTCCCCCCGAACATCTCCACTCGTCGATCGAGAAGTGCATCACCGACTCCAAGGCCCATGCCATGAAGAGGGAGGAGAAGGCCGAGAAGAGGTGGACGTAGCTGCTGTAGAACCAAGATAGGAAGCTCGCCTCCTCAAGGAGAACTTCTCCACCAAGAAGAGGAACATAGACCTCAAGTTCCTCTTGGGCGACGAAGACACCTAGGCGATGAGCCCCCAGGTCAAGGCCTGGTACATGGCGCGCCTGATAATCCCCAAGTGTAGGGGATCACCATAGTATAATTCGATAAGTATTTGAGTGTCGAACTCACAAGGAGGTGAAGGTAAACTATCTATTATCTAAAGCCATATAACTCTCTTATATGGCCTTCTATGCAAAGCTAGGATCTAAGTGTGTGTTTTGTTTTGGTACTAGGTAGAAAATAAAATATGTGTTAGTGGAAACTACAAGTAAACTAGTGCAAGTTAAATTGATCTAATGAAGTGGAGTGGAGTGGTGGCAAGTTTTCTCAAGTAGCAAGTTTTTCAAGTAGCAAGTTTTTCTAAGGAGTAAATGTTGAGGCAATTGTTATTTCATTCGTTTGTTTAGTTGTTTATTGTTTCTTTCAGGACGAAGCCTTAATTAGGTGCAGCCAAATAAATGTGCATACACAACTATTATGAAGGATTCCAAGGCCATGTTACTGAGCAAACATAGGAACTATTAAGACATAATTGTCCCATCATAGCTATAAACTCTAGGGTCCTTGATATATGTTCCCTCTAATGTAACTTTATGGATTGGACCATGGTTTTCTGTCCTCCACGGTCCTCCCCACTCCATTACATCACGGTGATCACCTTACATGCATTCCCTAACATATGCGTGCACTCATATATTATACAAGAAGACAATCATAAAAGATAACAACACTGAATGCAACCAATAAACGAATTGTTTTACTTTTACCATAACAATTCACTACTCAAACAAAGACATGGAGTCGCAATAGATCAAGGGAAGATAAAATATTGCTTCACACATCGTAATTGCCAAGAGGTTACAGTAGGGGGATGATGGAAAGTTAATGCAGATGGAGATGGAGACGTGCCTCCCCAAGGGGGAGAGGCGGCGGCCACGGCGCCCGCAGCCAAGGAGGCGGCGGTGGCTACCCTTGGGGGCATTGGCCCCTTGGCCCTTTTTCTTCCTTGGAGATGGTGCAACAATGGAGGGGCTTCTCCCCTTCCTTGGAGGCTGCCAAGGAGGGAGAATTTCATGGCTATTGGTGGATGCCTAAAAAAATAGGGTTTTCTCTCAATATATAGTGGTGGAGGCTTCACCGGGGCCATCGGATCAAAACCCTTAGATCCAAGGGCTCTTGGGAACCTCTAAAACCTTCATGGTGACTCTTAGAAAGGCCCACAAGTCTCCAAATTCGTGGCTTCGCCGAATTGATCTTATGTGGCAAGAGTTTGAGTCAACCACGTCACCAACTTCAGAATCCTGAAACTGCTTCTGTAACATTCAGTAATCAGGGATTTTATGGAGCGTTCGGACTCCATTTTGGACGATTTTTTGCTCTAAATCATACGGCTTAAAATTCCCCACAACTTTCATGTTGACCACGTTTTCATTTGACATCATCTTTAAGCTCTTATGAGTCCGTATTTGAAAAGTGTGCAACACGACAGATTCCAGGAAACTCCAAATATTGTCATATTGAGCGATTTTCTTCCATATTCATCTTTTTCCTACATATCAAAGTGTAAAACAAGAAATTGTGCACTTTTACAACTATTAGTAGGTTAGTCCCGAGTTGTAAAATAATAAGCATTTTAGCATAATAAACTACAAAATTCATGTATGCATTTTACATGCATCAACATCCCCAAGATTAACCCATGCTCGTCCTCAAGCATAAAGGTGATAAAATTAACATGGACTTTGGAGTTTAATACTATTTTGGATATCAAGATTGATTACTATTGCTACATAAAGTCAAATAGTTCATTTTTCAAAGGAATACCATATGCAAGATGGATTATGAAGTGATATCTCATATACAATGAAAGGATAATCAATAATAATTCACAAAGTTTAACATATAAGAAAGAGCTATGGACCAAATGAATGCAAAATGCAAAAGAAAAAGTAAAGTAAAAACATCCTATAGTGGTCATGGAGTTTCTTCTAATTCTGAATATAAAAGTGGACACTTAGAAAAGATAGATAATAAGTAGAGATTAATCATGAATAAGTTCCATATAGCTTCCAAACGCTTCCTCTTATGATTATGTTTGAATGGTATTCATTAGCTTTGAGCTCTCATTACCCCTACCATTAGAATCTTGAATGGTTAAGGTTAATGTGATGGCAAGTATGAGGTATATGCTTGACAAAATATAAGTTGAATGCCTCATGCCCCCTTGAATACGAGTACCTAACCCTCATGCTACTCAACTTAGGTCCCAAATAAGTTCTTGTCATTGTAAGCATACATGTATCATCGAGAACACCAACAGGGTACCTCTTGTCCCATGATATAGGAGGTTTTCCCATATCAAAACAACAAGACAAACAGACAATGAGCATCTCAATAATTCTTTTTATTTACTATAGCATAACTTTTTATTGAGGATGCTTCATAGAATGCTCACTATGGGTTGCTGTAAATTTCCATCATGAATGATGCATGGCTTAGGTTAGCGTCCTAGGCGTTTCTCTAACACATATACAAACTCCATGAGCCTACAAGTTTCCAACTCATTTCACACCGCTAGGCATCCATACCAAAAGAACATGATATCAACTAAATATAAATAAGTGCAATATTAAAAATGTGCCCCATGAAAGCATGGTTGTGCTAATGCCCAACTCATAATTTGATGAGCACATAGCCTCATAAGATAGTCACAATGGTTCAAGTTTATTATGTGTAAGAAAATAAAATGTGTCATCAAGTTCCTGTAAGCTTTACTAACTAACTTTCTCATAGCAAACACAATCATAAGCATTTTAATTTGAAAACTAGATAAAACAATAAAGCATGAGAAATATATTTGGAATAGCAATTATGCTAGTAGGTAGGTATGGTGGACACTCTGGAAAAACTTGGTTCAAAGGAGTTCGATAAACAAGTTTTAACTTGTTGGATTTATTTTTGGGCTAGCAAGAGAGAAAGTTGACCGTCTTCATGCATGCATAAGAGTCCATAGTTCTAATCAATCCATCTCAAACAATGTAAACTAAAAGAAACTATCAAAACATGAATAAAAGATAACTCTACACAATACAGTTGCAAGTTGATATCCATTCAAAGCATATGAACCATGTAACTATATGTAATATTTTTAAACCAACTTCTACATCCCAATCTCAATTTTTTTATAGCATCCAACTTATTTTATTTCTACAAAAAATATATATTGATAATGGCCTTGGCAACATGAAAAAAATGAAAACTAAAAATAAAGGAAGTAAGACACAAACGCTCCAAGTTTATGCGATAGTAATGTATTGCTAAAAAAAAAGAGTATACGTGTGCAAACCGAGAGTGTGGTTGGTCCAGTGGGGTGCCTTGGGAATCCGCAAACTTATTCTTTTCACCATCCTTGATAACTCTTGGTACATCTCCTCTAATCCCTATGAAAAAAACTTTAACACAAAATTTTCTCCCATCTCTTTTCTGTGGGGTGATATTAGTGGGTATAAAAGGCATAATGTTTGCTGCAAGAAATTCCTATTAAAATATATATATATATAAAGTGTCCATTAGGTATATTATGTTGTATGCTTTCTCGTAAACTCAAATTAATCAAAAAGATTCAACTTAAAATCTCAAAGAATGCATCAAACAAAATGGGACAGAATCTGTCCAGAAAAACAGCAACAACAAAACATAGTTGGTTATCCTATTTAAACATGTCCAATTTTTTAAAAAAATTTACGAGCATACATAGGATGAAAAGTTGTAACCACACTTAAAATTTGAGCTTAATCAGAGTTACAGAGAAAAAATGAAAAATCACATGGTAAACAGATTCGTGTAGGAATATGCAACTCCATATATATGTTCAACCTTTTCAATCCAAAATGGGTAAAACCTGGTACTTTATTGAAATTTTCAGAACAAAAAAAACTAAGGTCTCTTTTTACAGCAAGAGGACACAAAGAAAATCAAAACAAAAATAATCGGGTTGTCTCCCGCAAAGCGCTTTCTTTATAGCCATATAGCTAGGCTTACTTACTTGATATGAAGATGGTTTGAGTTTATGAGGTAGCTTGGATATCCCCAATCTTGAATGCTTGTATTCCTTTGATACATGTGGGGTGATCCCAGGGGTAACATCCCCAAGCTTGAGCGTTCATCCCTCTTAATCTTCATTCATCACCTACTCTTTCACTTGAAAACTCTTTCCATACAAAACTCATCATAAAACTTGATTAGAGTGGTTAGTGTCTCCATAAATTAATTCCTAATAGGTACATCAAATACATATCATAAAATAAATATTAGCTACTGATATTTATGGTTTTGTATTGCTCTTTGATAAAAAGGAACCGCTCAAAACAAAGATAATGAGACTAATACATAGTAGAGATAAAATCCGTCAAAGACTCAGCAGTCTGTAAAGAGCAAATTTTCAGAGGCACTTACGTTGCTCGAATTAAAAAAATTTGAACTAATAAATGTGGGCAAAGAGCTGAATATCGTTGACGTGAAATTTCAGGTCAAAATTCCTCTTCTGTGATTTTTAATATTTTTTGCAGTGAATCTCAAGAAACTGTTTTCTGGACAACAAGTTACAATTGTTTGATCTTACCTCTCAAAAGAGTTTATTCTTAGCACAAAGATGAGAAAGTAAGATACAAATGTGATGTTTTAGTAGTAATAGACATTCTTTTTATTTTGTTTTATAATGGGAGAAGTTTTAATGATAGAGATTTTGCAATGGTTCCATTGGCATGAACAACACATGTTCAAAGTCGACCCCAACTTCTCCATTGCTCATCTTTCTCATTTACTTTCCCAAAAATTATAAAAAGTGATCTTAAACTAATTGTTAGAAATCAGTGAGAAAATTATTTTACATGTTACATGGATATCAAGGTGTGCTCAAATTTAATAGTATTTGAAAGCATGTGGAGCACACCACAAAGCACATAGAAATTAACTTTTAAGTCTAACTCTCTTCCTATGCATTGGCATTTTATATGTGAATAAATAGTAGCAAAGTTGTGGTATCCAATGCATATAATAATCTGTAGGTTTCATTTTAAATAACATAGAAATATAAAGAGGGCTCTTATCTCTTCCTCTCTCATAATAGTTGCAAGCATCAAAAGCAAAATTAATCTCATAGTTTTTAGTAGATTTACCATATAAAGATAAATCATCTAATGAGCATATTGGATCATCTAACTCAATTATATCACTTTCATCCTCCCATATATTAGTCATAATTGTTCTACATAGAGAACTAGACAATGAAAGATCATCATCATTAATAAGAATGTATTCATTACCATTGTTGGGTGTAGGAGCTAGATAGCTACTCCATTCTTCCTCCACTTGTTCTTCCTTTTCCTCTTCTTCTTGGGTGACATGGACATCCCTAAGATTAAGCTTTTGTCATCTTTTTCCTTGGCACTTTCAATATTATCTCTTGCATCCAAAAGGTTAGTTCCCAAAATAATATATTTGACGTAAAAATCATATATCTCATGGTTAATCTTGGAAAAAGGATCCATCTAATTTTTTTGGGGTTTTAATTTTATATAAAAGAAAACTGTACTAAAAATAAACTAGCAATGCAAGCAAGAATAGAAGCCTAGTGCTATGCTCCCCAGCAACGGAACCAAAAAGTATCTTGATAACCTCCAAGTGGAGGGGATCACCGTAGTACAATTCTATAAGTATTTGAGTGTCGAACCCACGAGGAGCTGAAGGTAAACTATCTATTCTCTAAAACCCTATAACCCTCTTATATGGCCTTCTATGCAAAGCTAGTATCTAAGTGTTTTTTTGTTTTGGTACTAGGTAGAAAATAAAGTATGTGTTAGTGGAAACTATATGTAAACTAGTGCAAGTTAAATTGATCTGATAAAGTGGAGTGGAGTGGTGTCAAGTTTTCTCAAGTAGCAAGTTTCTCTAAGGGAGTAAATGTTTAGACAATTGTTATTTCATTCATTTGTTTAGTTGTTTATTGTTTCTTACATGACAGAGCCTTAATTAGGTGCAACCAAATAAATGTGCATACACAAATCTTATGGTGGATCCGAAGATCATGTTACTGAGCAAACATAGGAATTATTAAGACATAATTGTCTCACCATAGCTATAAACTCTAGGGTCCCTCTAATATAACTTTATGGATTGGACCACGATTTTCTGTCCTCCATGGTCCTCCCCACTCCATTACATCACGGTGATCACCTTACATGCACTCTCCAACATATGTATGCACTCATATATTGTACAAGAAGACAATCATAAAAGATAAAAACAATGAATGCAACCAATAAACGAACTATTTTACTTTTGCCATAACAATTCACTACTCAAACAAAGACATGGAGTCACAATAGATCAAGGGAAGATAAAATATTACTTCACACATCATGTTTGCCAAGAATTACAGTAGGATGATGATGGAGAGTTGCTGTAGTTGGAGATGGAGACATGCCTCCCCAAGGGGGGGAGGCGGTGGCCACGACGCCCGTGGCCAAGGAGGCGGTGGCGCACGCAGCCCGGGGGCTTCCCTTGGGGGCATCAGCCCCTTGGCCCTTCTTCTTCCTTAGAGATGGTGCAGCAATGGAGGGGATTCTCCCCTTCCTTGAGGGCTGCCAAGGAGGGGGGATTTCGTGGCTATGGCTGGATGCCTCCAAAAATAGAGTTTTTTCTTAATATATAGTGGTGGAGGCTTCACCGGGGCAATCAGATCAAAACCTTTGGACCCAAGGGCTCTTGGAAACCTCTAGAACTTTCATGATGACTCTAAAAAGGTCCACAAGTCTCCAAATTCGTGGCTTGGCCGAATTAATCTCATATGGCAAGAGTTTGAGTCAACCACGTCACCAACTTCGAAATTCCAAAACTGTTTCTGGACCCTTCAGTATTCGGGGTTTTTCTAGAGCGTGAGGACTCCGTTTTGGACGATTTTTGACTCTAAACCGTACTTCTTGAAATTCCCCACAACTTTCATATTGATCACGTTTTCATTTGACATCATCTTCAAGCCCTTACAAGTTCATTTTTAAAAATTGTTCAGCAGGACAGATTCTAGAAAACTCCAAATACTGTCATATTGAGCAATTTTCTTCCATATTTATCTTTTTCCTACATATTAAAGTGTAAAACAAGAACTTGTGCACTTTTGCAACTATTAGTAGGTTATTCACTATAAATATAATAAAATTGCAAAATAATAAGCATTTTAGCATAATAAACTATAAAATTTATGTGTGCATTTTACATGCATCAGCACCGCACGGCCATCCTCGACGAGGATGTCACGCCGAGTCCGGCGCCGACCATCTCGGCTGACACTCCTTCGCCGAGCTCTGCTTCCACCGCCTCCAATAGGTCGACGGGCCCTGTCCTGGATGAGGAGCCCATCCCTGTCGCACTAGACACGCTGGAGGAGCTCATCGACGTCGACGAATGATCGGCGGACTTCATCTGTTTTGTAATAATTTGATCGCCGAATATTTTTGGACGTATTTCTGTCAAACTAGTTTGGTCGGTTTCTGTCGAACACCTTTGGACGAGATTTCGCCGGCGGGAATAAAAAATATTTATATATGTCGCCGATTTTGCTTTGCCTAGGCCTGGAAAAGCGAGTGAGAAACGGCCATTCTTAGGCCGGAAGTTACATTCGACCGACGCTAAATAGCGTCAGATTTCGGCCTCGGAATGCCCAACGAGTGGAGGTGTTCTAAGCGCGTGTTTGGTAATGTCCCGGCTTCTCAAAATCCTCTAACTCCCAGCTTCCAACTCTATCACTAACTTCTCAAAATAGGTAGAAAGAGCTAGAAAGTTCGGTGCAACTTCTATTCGCTAGTTGGGCTGGAAGCCCCAAGGGAACAGATTTGGCTCAAGCGCCGAAGAAGAACCCCAGCCCGACCGTGTTATGTTTGCCAGTACGACATAGGACCAGGTACTGCAAAACGATATAGCATACCGTATGGAGTAGAAAAACATGCAGGACGTCGAATCTCAAGCAACTGGATACATGAGACCTAATGGATAATACTATATAGCCAATGGTCGTATCTACGATACTCGACAGAAATTTCCTTATCTCTTCTGTATGCTACAGAAGAAAAGCAGTTCTCTGTCGAGCCAAGTGCAGGGGATGAACACATTATAGGTTCAGTACTCACGACAAAGGACCACAGTGCATCACCATATAGATAAAATTGATAAAGGATTAGAAAGTGTACTGTTGAACATGTCAACTATTACTTGGTCTAACAAATGTGATCAACCACTTGGATCACTACTCAGCAAAATACACAGCACTCGTGCAGAGGCATGAAAGTAACAATTTCCAACTGAAAACCAATATTTCAGCCTTGCAGAAATAGAAGCGCGGCGGTTCCCTTTCTAGCAGAACAGTTCTAGCTAAACTATTGGCCAAACAACTAGAGTTTTAAAAAGCAAGATCCTGGGTATATTTCTTTCAATGGAAACCAAACAGACATGGGTGAGGCGTACATGCAGAGCTTCTGCTTGGGAGGGCGTCGAGGCCGGAGAAGGTCAGGACGATCGAGTTGGCTAGAGGAGCTCGGGGTGGAAGGGGTCGGGGGGGACTAAGGTCAGAGGCGGGTCAGGGTGGTCGATCTCGGAGGCGGGAGAGACCGACCGGCTTGAGGAACCGCTGGGACAATGATAACGTGGTCCCAGAAGGTCGGCAACACCAGGGTGGCAGTGACGGCGTGCTCTGCCTAGGGTTCAATCGGGAGGAGTGTGGGGATGGGATGGAAAGGAGGGAGGGGAGAGGATATGTGTGTGCGAGAATAGAGCTGGTCGGTTCGGCTCTTAGAGGTGGCAAACCAACATAAATAGAGTGAAATCTAGCTTCTCCAACTTCCTGGATGACCGAAAACCGAGCTCCACGGTTTGTACACGATTTTGGACCATCTGCACGGATTTGGCTTCTAGGATCTGACGTGTTCGGTAAAGATTCAGACCTGAAGATCGGGAAGATGGAGGCGGGTGGGTTGCCGAACACGCCCTAATTTCCGTAATGTGAAGAAAAAACGTGCACACTGAGAAAGGGAAGAAACCCTGGCTGTCACATGTCTCCTTCATGTGATTTGAGTCACCCGCATATTATTTCGTCGCACACCTTGAGGAAAGGATCACAACTAATGTCATGTGATGGACAATACCTTACTACCATGGTCCCTAGACAGTTGTAAGAAGGACCTCAAGCCCGATCAGGTCCTTCGACTTGCTCGCGAACCACCTCATCGTCGTAGGGAACACATCCACTTGAGGCGATGAAGATTCCATGGCACAAAGTCTTGGCTTCCAAGCAGTAGGGCCTCCACTTCGACAAAATGGCGGAAGGTTGCAGTAAGTAACCAGTGCGGACTGTAGCCACTAAAGGCCGGCCTTCGGCCAGAACTATCACTAAAGTGGCAAAAACCGCCGATGACTGCAAGAGCACATGCACAATGTAGCTAGTTTTCGATGTAAGAGTATGGAACCATGGAGAGATATTTGGTTAGGGTATTTATTCCCCTCGTCACTATCTATCAAGGATTACTTGTAAGCTGCCATTGATCTCAAGTAAGAGTGATTAAAGAAGGTTGTTTTGTGCGTAAAGTAAAAAAACTAAATAGTAAGGCAACATGGAGACAAACGCGTTGTAAAACGTAATAAAACTTCAGTAAGGCGAAGTATTCTCGAGGATTGTAGGATCCACCTCTAGCATTGGTATTAAATATGATTAGGATCAATTTATCTCTTTGTTCATGATATGTGTGGGGAGAGCTCCATAAATGAATGATCACAAAAAGCTATATGTTATTTCATTTCTAATAACCACTGTGATGATCGTAAGAAAGCCACTCCGATCCCTCACAATTAAGGGTTTCTTCATGGATATTGATATGAGCTTAGTCATTCTCTCCTTATCCTCTTGACCATATGAATAGCACACCGACACGTTATGTCACTTAGCACCGTACGTACTACCGTACACCCAACGATAATTCCCTCTCTAGTTTCGAAGGAAAATATTACATGGTCGACTTCATATAATATCTAGAGAGAAAACCAACACATAATCATAAACCAAAGTTATATATCATCTTTATTTCACATCATAATATTTTCAGGGTTTCTCCATCTCTCCAAGATCCGGGTAAACTACTCAATCATAGAGGCAATCAATAACATCATCGTGGATATATAAAATGAATACAAATAGATGGATGATAACAAGTGAAAATCTACAATAGCAATTGGAATTATAACAAGATGAAAATAAATGAGATGGGGAATGGTGATGGTGATGAAGATGCAGCGGTTGATGACAATGGAGATGATGCCTAGGCCTCCGATGGTCCGTGTAGCAGCAAATATGATGCCCTCTGCAAGTTCCCCCTCTAGATTCCTTCCGGTGGTCAAGTTTCTGTGTTTTCTGGTGTCTCTGAATGTCAGATCTCATATCCGTCTTCACCTGATGAACGTATTTGACGAGACGAAGTGCCAACCACATGGTACAGGCGCATGGTATGGGAGAGGTCTGCCCGTACCCATGGTCGTTAATACTTCAGTAGTTTTTCTATGTGATGAATTTTATCCTAGGTGTGTGGTAAATCATAATACTGACTTTTGTTACTTCAAAAATATCATATTTTGTCCAAAATGACACCTCAAAGTGATATATTCATCAATACCTCAATATTTTAGGATCCTGTAAAAACATGCATAAAAGGTGCAAGCGAGCGCCGTAAAATACCAAAATTCTACTACTACTCATGCAAAAAACATAAAGTAAACATGCTTCAAAATTTACTCACCAACTTCCCCAAGCTAGACGCTTGCTCGTCCCCGAGCAAGATAGGATCTTCAAAGGACAAGTTCATTGTGTTCATGAAGCTTGAGTCGTTAAAATACATGAGGCATTCAAAGCAACAATTATAATACCAGATATTGGATCACATCATGATCTCTATTACACTTCCACGAATGATTATTGGTCTCGAGGTCCCACTAATGATTATTGATCGGAGAGAGTCTCGATCATGTCCACTTAGTTCACGAGCCCGTAGGGAGACACACTTACGATTAGTCGATGCATTTGAGTGGATAGGAAACGCAGGAGAAAATACTGGATAGCGTAGGAATTGTTCTGATAAATCTGTCGAAATAGTTTCGGTGTATCGAAATATTGCAAGGGGATAATTTTTTAATGTGTTTATTAAATGAAGTAATCATTAAGTAAAGTTTTCATTAAATTGAGTGGCATTAAACCAAGTGAATTAAAGTATTTTAATGGAAAAACCTTTGATTTCTTGAGTGGAAATTTAATGAGGGATGAGTGGAGGTGAATGTATGTGAGTGGAGTGTCCACCTACATAAATGGGGGAGAGGTGGGGGCACCACCATGGTTGCCATGCCATGACCCTTGGGACTACCCCTCACCTATAAAAGACCCCCTCCTCCTCATCTCATCTCACTCATTTCATCTCCTCTCATATGTCCTCTGGTTGCCATCTTCTCCCCCTTGCTAACTTGTCCATTGTCACGAGTACGGTGCTTAGGCGAAGCCCTGCTCAAGATCTTCTTCGCCACCACCACTACAATGTCGTAGTGCTACTGGAGTTCCCGAGGATCAACTACTTCCGCTGCTCAACTGGAGCAAGGGATGGAGGTCAACGGCACACCGACCGTGTGTCCGATTACGGAGGCGCTGCCTGATACATTGCAAATGTATCTATAATTTTTGATGTTCCATGCTTGGTTTTATCCACTTTCTTGTGTTTTGTTCCAACTTTGGAGTACTTTTCATATGATTTCTTGGACTAACCTATTAACAAGAGCCACAGTGCTAGCTGCCTGTTTTCTGCTGTTTTTGGTTCCAGGAAAGTCAGAAAATGAATATTCTCGGAATTGGACGGGACAAAAGCCAAAGTGCCTATTTTTCTGGAAGGGATCAAGTGCCAGAATACAAGACGGAGAGGGGCCAGGGGCCAGCCACACCACCTGGCCGCGCGACCAGGCTTGGCCCGCGCCAGGGGGTGGTCTGGCCGACCCCAACACCCCCTCGGCCTCTCCTTCCGCCTATAAGTTTTCCTCGGGACGAAAACCCTAGGTACCCGATCAAAAATCCACGAAAGAGTCTGTAGCCGCCGTCATCTCCATCCCTAGATCGGGAGGGATCTGAAGCTCTTCCGGCACCCTGCCGGAGAGGGGAATTCACCCTGGAGGCCTTCTTCATCACCATGCAAGCCTCCGGTGTGATGCGTGAGTAGTTCATCCTTGGACTACGGATCCATGTAGTAGCTAGATGGCTGGTTTCTCCTCCTTTGTGCTTTCATGTTTAGATCTTGTGAGCTCCGTTCATGATCAAGATCATCTATTTGTAATCCATACATGTTGTGTTTGCGGGGATCCGATGGATATTGAGATGCTATTTCAGATTGATTATTGATTCTATCATATCTTTGTTATTTGAGATCTTGCATGTTTTCCGTTGTTAGTAGCTATCTTGGCCAAGTAGATGCTAGCAACTCCAAGAGTTAGTATTTATGCTCGATAGTGGGTTCATGCCTCTGGTAATCTGGGGAAGTGACAGAAATCTCTAAGGTACTAGATGTGTTGTTGCTACTAGGGAGAAAACAACGATCCTTTGTTCATAGAACAATTGTATTGTTTACCTTACACGCAGTTTGTAAAGCAATAATCTGTTGCTTGCAACTTAATACTAGAGGGGGTTCAGATGATAACCTGAAGGTGGATTATTAGTCATAGATGAAGTTGGATGGCGGTCTATGTATTATGTTGTATTTCCCAATCAAGTCTCAAAGGAGTCAAGATGATTAGTATATGCATGTATTGCTTTCTCGGTGTTTGTCAATTGCCCCGCTGTAATTTGTTCATCCAGCATGTTATCTATCTAAGGAGAGCCACCTCTAGTGAACTATGGATCCCGGTCCTTTGCTTTTACATACAATCTACAATCTTTTACTGCTTTGTGTTTACTTTCTGTAAACTTTTACTTATTTCCATTCGATATGTTTAATCCTTTGTTTTCCGCAAAACACGGTGAGATTGACAACCTCATCGCAAGTTGGGGACAAAGTTCTGTGGTTGTGTTGTTCAGGTATCCACGTTGCTACTAGCACCGGTAGTGCGTCCTGCCAAAGCTCAGCTAGTAACACCTTTGGGGTGTTTCCTTGCTCCTACTGGTTCGATTAAACCTTGGTTTCATAACTGAGGGAAAACTTTCTGTTGTACTCATCATACCTTCCTCTTGGGGTTCCCAACGAGCTCTACGTCGATCGTCGAGTGCATCAAGATCTTTTCTGGCGCCGTTGCCGGGGACCGAAGAAGAAGAAACTCCCACGTCAACTACACGCCATCAAGATCTTTTCTGGCGCCATTGCCGGGGAGTCAAGGACATCTTCACAAGGGGAGTCCCTCATAACCAATCTCTTTACTTTGTTGTTTTTGTTTTGCTTTGTTTGCTTGTTTTGTTCTTTCAAAAACACAAAAAATTTAGTTTTACTAGTTTGCTTTCTTATTGAAAAAACACAAAGAAATTAAGTCTCCTTTAGTTGTCACCCCTTCCTTAGCTCACCATGTTGATCCCTACTTTCACCTTGAAAGACCTTTCAATTGGTATTGGTTCTATAATTGGGAAAGATAATATTGAAGAATTCTTTAATCATGTTAGCAAACATGAAGATACCGAGGATAGATCCCTTGTAGAACTTGATCCAAATTTTGAGATTGCTGCAGCTTCTTTAATTCACATGTTAGAAGCTAGGTTTGTTAACCTCAACCCCTTAATGCAAGTAATGTTTCTTAAGCTTAAAAAAATTGAGGATCCTGAAAAGAGGGATTTTATTCTAGAAACTTTGTTTAAGGAGTTCTATGATGTTGCCAAAGAAGCTAGAAAAGTTTTTGAACGTTTCAATATACTAGGCTCATGTGTAGATGTGGTTGGTACACGAGAAAAGATGAACAAAACCGAACCTAATGGGGAGGAACCTAAGATACCAATACCCATCAAACTAGTAGCAATACATGACGCCGTAGAAAAGAATCTTGATTGGATTGTTCCTGCAAACCCTTTTGATGATAATAGTGAACCTAAGAGCATTGAGAGAGGATCCTCTAGAACTTATTTGGATGACATACCTTGCCTTGTTGAAAATATTTCTGGTATGGATCTTAATGTTTCTTCATTTGAGAACACTTGATTCTTTCTTTGCTTCTTATGCCTAACTTAAAGGCGTTAAAGAAAAGTACTTGCTGGGAGATAACCCAAGAGTTTTAGATGAGTATTGGAAGTTATTACTTCAGTAATAACCTCTCCTTATCCTTTTTATTTGCTTTTTGTGCCAAGAGTAACCTCTAATGAGAGTGAAGTAATAATTGGGAAAGGTGCTGTCCCGAAACAGATTTCTGTGCTTCACCGTGAAAATTCCTGAGAGAGTTCTGTATGTCGGATTGAGCTGTACTTTTTTGTGCTTCTGACCCAGGTTGTTATCTAACTTTCTTTAGTTCAACACTTTTTGATTTGAGCAACATAAGGTCTTCGAAAAAATTCGTTTTTACCTGCTGGTCTGTTTTGACAGATTTCTGCCATTTTCTGCATTTGCTTCTTGTTGGTTCCTTCTTGAGTTCTTTTGGGGAATTGAGCTTTTTGAGGGAAGTTCTACAGTAGCTAGTGTTCTAATGGAAGTTTATTTGGTGTTAGAACTGAACCTTGAGACTTATTTATCTTAAGTGCACTAATGTTGCTAATGAGATTGTGTGAAGTTTTGTATGAAGGAAAATTTTCAGGTGTATGGAAGAAATGAGTAATGAGATGAAGGATGGACTAAAGCTCAAGCTTGGGAATGCCACGCGTGTAAACCCAAGAAATATCCAAGAAGTGCAAGCGTCAAAGCTTAGGGATGCCCAAGGCATCCCCTTCTTCATCAATAAAAATTCCAGGTTTCTTCCAAACGCTTCATTTTTATTGTTTCATGCACAGTTGTGTTTTTCTTGGAGCGTCTTATTTTTCGTTTTCGTTTTGGTTTTTAGTTTGCTTGGTTTGCTTAGTTTTCTGAATAAATTGGTTGGACCCCCTCTTTCATATATTGGTTTGCAAATGGTTTGGTTTGGTTTGGAAAAGAGTAGGAAAGTTCATACTTATGTGGTAAAAAGAGTTCGTTTTTGACTGTGGCCTATGCTTTGTCATGCCATGCTTGATATTGTTTTGGCTTTATGCTTAGTATTCTTTGTTGTAGCATGACTTGTTATAAACAATTGAGATTGCTTAATGTTCCTTGGATGAATCATGCGTTGTTTTAGCATATTAAAGCATAGTATAGTGGTATTCTCCTTTGATGCTTTATTTGGGTTGACTTGGCGCATGCTCACACCATGTTATGACTGTCACAAGTCACCATAGCCTTTATGATCCTTTAGTTTTCAACTTGTAGTATCACTTTATGCTTTGATCAATGATGTTTTGTCGCTCTGCATGATTATGGCCATTATTGCTCTCTTAGTTTGTCGCTCCCAGTATTTTGCTAGCCTCCACCACAAAGTATGAGTTCTACTCATGCATCCAACTCCCTAAAACCAAGTTTTTCCAAAGAGTCCACCATGCCTACCTACTAGCTTATGCTATTCCAATTATATTCATGCTTTTGTTTACCTTCCACTTGTTATGAGGAAACTAGTGATTAAAGCTCGCACGAACTTGATGGCACAGTTTACTTTATTGCCTCTAATAAACTTGAACCATTGGGTCCTTCTTTGTTGCGTATATGCTTGTGCTTTATAAGTTGAAGTTAGCAGAACCATGTTTCATGGGGAACGCTTTCAACATTGCACTTGTACTTTGTACCCCGTTGATATTATGTTCTTTTGCTTACGGATCCCAGCGGTGTGAAATAAAAGTGGAACTTGTAAGATCATGGAGTTTGTATGTGTGTTAGAGAAACGCCTGGGCCGCTAGCCTAAGCCATGCCTAATCATGGTGGAAACTTGCAGCATCACCATAATAAGCACTCTATGAAGCATCCTCAATAAAAACCTATGCAAGTAGCAAATAAAAAGATCGCTGAGATGCTCATTGTCTGCTTCCCTTGTCATTTTGATTATGGGAAAGCTCCCGTATCATGTGCAAGGGGTACCCCGTTGGCAGTTCTTAATGATACACATATACTTACAATGACAAGAGCTTACTCGTGACTGAAGTTGAGTAGCATGAGGATCGGTCTTCGTAAGTAAGGGGCATAAGATTTCGGTTTATAACTTGTCAAGCATATCCTCTTAGTTGTGTCACTTTAACCTTAATCACCTTCAAGATGCTTATGATAGGGGCAATGAGAGCTGAAAGCTATAAGTACCATAATTTTTGGAAGCTCTTTATGAGACTTGAATCCCTACTTCCTTTTTACAAAAAGGCCTTCCTTCCACCATTATATTGTCTCCACCTTCTAACTTTATGCACCTACTTTGAGAGCATAGTGGCCATTCTTAGTTCTATGTGCATTGTCCCAAGACTAGTTGATTGATGCATAACTTGTTATTGCTTGTTTCAAACTATTGTATCTAGTCACCCTTATGAACTTTGAAGGTGTCCTATGCATTTATATTTGCTACTCTATTGAGGGACAAGCCGAATACTATTATGCTATGTTTTCTTTATGTGAAACAAACAAACGTCTTGCAAAGCATGTTATTCATGAATCTTTTGTTTGTGCCTTTTCTTGTTGCATCATAGTTTCTTTGCTTATTGCTAGAACTTTGTCTTTCATGTTATGATTGAAGTACTATGATCCCACCTTTGAATGTTTTGCAAATACTTTGATCAAGTCTTTGATGGTGCATGTCACCTCAAAAATTATTTCTTTTTATCACTTACCTACTCGAGGACGAGCAGAAGTTAAGCTAAGGGATGTTGATACATTGCAAATGTATCTATAATTTTTGATGTTCCATGCTTGGTTTTATCCACTTTCTTGTGTTTTGTTCCAACTTTGGAGTACTTTTCATATGATTTCTTGGACTAACCTATTAACAAGAGCCACAGTGCCAGCTGCCTGTTTTCTGCTGTTTTTGGTTCCAGGAAAGTCAGAAAATGAATATTCTCGGAATTGGACGGGACAAAAGCCAAAGTTCCTATTTTACCGGAAGACTCACGGAGCCAGAAGTAGGGACGGAGGAGGGCCAGGGCCTGTCCACACCATATGGTGGCGCAGGCTAGCCCTGGCCGCGCCACCAGGTGGTGTGGGCCCCTGGCACTCCACCGACCTTGCCTCTTCGCCTATAAGAAGCCTCCCGATGCATAAACCCTAAAGAATCAATCAGAAATCCACGAAAAGTTCCACTGCGCCGCCTCCATCGAAGGGGAGATTCGAGGGACAGAAAGTCTCTGTTCCGGCACCCTGCCGGGACGAGGAAGTGCCCCCGGAGCCATCTCCATCGATCTCCACCGCCATCTCCATCACCATTGCTGATTCCCATGATAAGGAGGGAGTAGTTCTCTCTCGAGGCTAAGGGTTGTACCTGTAGCTATGTGTTTATCTCTCTCTATGCATGATCTTATTGAGATCATGAGTTTGTAATCTATAGATCTACCTTGCTACTCAAGTGCTTTAATAGATCTCTGCTCTCCCCATGTGTGTGAAAGTTACAGCGTGCACACCATGGTGGCACTTAGGCTAGAGATTACAAATACTTGTTATGAGTTATATTTGGAGTTGGATGTCTTTATGAAATTGTGGTGTTTGTTGGAACCATCTAGTGCTCAAGGTGACAGTGTGGGGTTATCTAGATGGGAAAGGCTTACTTTGAGGGGTGCTGTTATAGCCCTACCGACGATTAGAGTGTCCAACTGGAGAGTAGTTAAGAGTAGTATCATGAAGATAATATATTTATATGAGAGTGTTCAGTAGTGAAAGTATGATCCCTAGGCCTTGTTTCTAAGCATTGATACACCGTTTGCAACTAGATCTGTTACGTGTTTCCTTGCTTTCATCTTTATTTCAGTTTGCCTTTAGTCTTTTCCCACGTCAACCACACGCCGACAAGTTATTTTCTGGCACCGTTACCACTTATAATTATCCATACCACTTGTATTTCACTATCTCTTCGCCGAACTAGTGCACCTATACACCTGATAAGTGTATTGGGTGTGTTGGGGACACAAGAGACTTCTTGTATCTTGATTGCAGTGTTGCTTGAGAGGGATACCTTTGACCACTTCCTCCCTGAGTTTGATAAACCTTGGGTGATCCACTTAAGGGAAAACTTGCTGCTGTTCTACAAACCTCTGCACTTGGAGGCCTAACAACTTTCTACAAGAATAGAAGTGCGTAGACATCACTGCCCTTTGTGGCGCTGACAGTCATCGTGCCCTTGAGGATGGTCGTGTACATTCTACACCAACCATGTTTGTTTCCTGGAACATTATCCCGCTTACGGTTTTCGAGGGTGAGTCCTTCTGAAATTGTTACAAGCATCACCTAGATTTGATCTTGGTAGTTACAACCATATTTTTTTTTTGTTTTCTACGCAACGAACCCCATCACTTTAGTCCCAAAGGCGAATGATATGTGGCCGACTTCATATACCATCTAAAGAGAGAGATCTAGTAGAATATTATAAATCAATAGATCAAGGACCAAAGTTATAGATCTTCTTTATTTCAATGCACAATAATACTAGGGTTTCACCATCTCTCCCCAAGAACAAGACAACTGCTCATACATGAAGGAGATCAATAAAATGGCAATAGTATGAATGACATATGAACCTACAATTGAATACAAGTGAAAATCCACAATAGAATCAGATTGCAACAAAGTAAACAAAGGGGATCAATGTTGAAGACGATGCTGATGAAGATGGTGATGAAGATCGATGTGTAGCCCTTCAAGATGCAAGTCTCATCTTTACCTTGAGTAGTGTGGTGGTGGAGATCTTGTGTGCGGCGACTATGGAGGCAGCGGAGCGGCAGGGCTCCGCCCCCGAGGCATAGATGGATGATGATGGAGGCGGCTAGGGTTCCCCTCCTTAAATATGCATTCTGGAGGTCGGTTTTGCGAACCGACGGAGCTCGGGACCGGATATGCCAATTGGACCTTCACAAATGTTGTTCTGCTTGACGAAATGAAGCCGACATAGGGTGGTACGACCGTACGGTACGGGCAAGCTCCGCCCGTACGAGTGGTCCTTAAACCCTTTGATGTCTGCAGTGTTTTGGTCGCCATTTATTTGTACGGACTCTGATCGAGATGTTATTTGGCTCGTTGTATTCGTATGGATGAGAGCTACAACACCATGGTCTTGATCAGCAATATGATGTAGTACTCCGGAAATCCCTAAACTAGAAATTGCTTGTTTGTTTTTACTTTGTGCATCATCATGACATCATGTATACTTGGCCTCTAAAATATTTTCGCTAAAACCTTATATTGTTTTATACATTGCATCTCCTCTTTTATTCAAATTATTTTTCTTGCTATTTTTATGGTGTAAAGCTATTTCAAAATTAATTTTAAAACAAAAGAAAGGAAAATAGAAAATGTTTTAAATTAATAAAACAAAACCTAGACCTAACCGACTAGGCCTTAAGAGCCCAACCGATGGGTCTAAACCTAAACCCAGCTAACACAAACCCTAACCTAAACACACGCGGTCAACCGCCACAGCCACCGCACACGGCAGCACACACGCACTCACACACGCGACGCCCCACAACCCCACGCTGCACGCACTCACGCTGTCATGACCCGACCCAGTCACACCGGCCAACACACACCACACACCCAACGCTCCGAGACCCAACACGACTCAACACCACACACGCACGTGAATGCAACACAGTCACGCATGCGCGTACCATCGCCAGTACCCTACCCTATTGCTAACCACTAACCCGCGCGAGATCGAGCCCTCGCCTCCTCCCGGTAGCGTCACCGCCTCGCTCAAGCCCACTCGTCACCACCTCCATCTTTCCCTTCCCCGGATTGAGCAAGCCTCGACGCTCTCCTTCCTCCCATCGATCCACTTCGCCAGAGCCGCCTGTCTCAGCCTCCTCACATGCCCTTGCTCCCAGTTGACCCAAAACAAGCAGCGCACGGGATATGCTGGCGATGGCGAGACTCGATGTTGACACCGCTCCGGTGAGGTTTAAGCATGAGGAAGGACACAAGCAGGTGCACCATGACGAGGCCTAGCTAGAGGACATGGTCGGTGAGGAAGAGGGCAATTGGATAATCGGGTTTCTACAATAACGACGACGAGAGGCGACACAAACAATGTGCTCGGTGAAACGATCTACGACTAGGGGGCGAGATGGAGCTCGGGACCATGTCAGGTGGTTCAGGAGCTCACGAGGATGCTACCTAGCTAGCCGCGTTAGCTGGAGAGGTGGCGATCTTGCGGGATGCTCGCGACCGTGAAGCATCTGGATCTTTTCGAGATCAACAGTGTGCTTCTCCTCCGACAAGATCCAACGGCGGTCACCGGGTTAGGGCGATGCATAGGAAGCAGGAGGTCCTCTTGGTACTCATGGTTCTTCCTAGGGAGAAGCAGAGCGTTGGGGAGGAGGTGTGTCCTTGGATACTAGGGTTTAGACGCTGATGGAAACAATTCTTTGAATCAAAGTGCAGAGTGTTGTAGTAAGCGTCTTTTCTCCACAAGGGTGACTCGAAGGTTTGTATCGAACTCTCAAAGAATTGCAGAGAACTCTCCTTTTCTTATCCTCTTCTAGCAACCTGCAAAGTATTTGTCTTGTGTCCCCAACACCACCGTGTAGTTATCAAGCATAATGTTTCGCATTAGTAAACTGAAATAAATAAATAATAACAACGTCTATAACTAGATAAGAAAGTAAATACAATAAAGTAAAGTTCTTTAGTTTTTGTTTGTTTGTTTATGCAAATAGTAAATGTATTTTTGTAAATAATTATTGCAGAAAATATAAAAGGTTATAAAAGTGTGTAAAAGGTGTGTCTTATAATAAAAGTGGATTGTTGTTCATGGATTCACTTCTCTACTCTCTCATAAGATGCAATGGACATAAATTTGCTTATAGATGTTATAATATTACTTGCAACTTCATTATATGTTTGATTAGCATTCATATGGGCAAAGATGATTGAACACACCTCACTTATACTCCTCTTGAAAGAAAAACCTCCATGCCGTTTAGAATTAAGAACAAATATAGCATTAGATAATTTGACATGATGTTTGAATATCAAATATGTTACCTCAAACAAACGAGTCTAATTTTTCTGTCACTACATGGTTATAACACATGTATTCATTTTATCCCTATTGAGATAATAAAAAAGATAAAAATCATAGTGGATCTTGAGTTTTCTGTCACTACCTAATTCCCACCATCATATTACTTCATCTAATACACACAAGTCCCCATTCTCTTACATACAAGTATAATCAAAACCAATACTTAAAAATGAAATACATAATATGCATCTACGATATATCTTAAACATATGAAACCTAACTTCGCCCGATCAGTGGGCTCCTACGCACCGTGTCAACGAGTACATCGCTCTACACTCACCTATATGCTCAACCGTGGCCATCTTTATCCCCTAGTTCTTATTTACCGTAGACTGAAGTGGGCATGACTATCAAGTCCGATAATCCTGGGTGCATTTTTACTCTTAATAACTAAATTTTTGGTGGACTCAGGGACCTAACATTAAGAGCACCTCCACTGGCATTCTTATGAGGGCTCCCTGGGACCCTTTTTTCATCTGGATGACAGACATTTTGTCCAGTCGCGTTCCCAACACCCTGTTTTTCGCCGGATTTGGTCCAACTTTTATCCGGCATTTCCAGGCCGATCCCAACGCGTTGGGAGTAGGGATGTAAATGGCGCTTAAATGGCATCCGTAGGTCCCATTTATTCAACTGGTTAGTTCTTTTTATGCGAAAAGCAAACATTATTGAACTAGAGTACTAATAAACGGTATTACACGGGATTAAACGGTGCGCCGCTTACATCCCTAGCCGGGAGTCGCTTGGGAACGCCGGATGAAGCAAAAAGCTGGCGGGCCAGAGCTGTCAGCGATAGAAGGCTGAGTTCCCTCTTTTTCCCCCTTCCATCCATCTCCCCCTTCCCTACCCATCGGCCACATCTCCCGCCAGTTCGCCGAGCTCCGCCCGCCATGCCGTCCAAAAGATTCACCAATCCTCGCACAACCACCGGCGAACCAAAGTAGAGAAAACCGAGAGCGCCGATGCGGAAGCCAGACGGTTGGACCGACGCGGAGTGGTTGAAGGACTGCCGTCAAAGGAAAGGCGAAACAAAAGGTCGGAAGTACAGGAAGAAGAAGAAGTAGGACATCGACGACGAGGCGGCCGCCCAGGCGCTCATGGAGGCGAAAGTGGCGTCTGAGCACAACATGGCTGCTACTCAAGCAGCCATGTGCTACTGCTTCCGATCGCCGAACTTCGTGTATGGGTGAGAGTGTGCCGAACTTATGATTTTTCTAGGCAGGAAGAAGAACTTTTAAATATACTAAGAAATTTGCCCGTGCGTTGCTACGGCTCTCCAAGTTTTCACAAGCATCACTACGGTGTAAAACTAAAAAATTGTAACCAGAGTCACTCACTCGCGAACTGACGAATTAGATGAGATGTGAGATGATCATAGGGCACTTAATTAGATAAAATGGTTCAAATTTTATCGTGCACGCACCAAAAAACTTGCTATACCGATATGTTTCCCTTTTGAGTCAAGATCTCCTAGTGCTTACATTAGTTGTTTTTAGAGTCTCGCATAGGATTTTGAAATGTGATACACCTGTATATAATTCTCTTACTCAAATATCAGGTGCCAAACATTAATGTGTTTAGGAATAGCATCTCGGTGCGTACTCTGGCTGCTGCTAGCCTGAGCTTTCTAGGCAGCATATGTTTTTTCCCATGAGTGATGAGCTGACGATAAAAAACCTGAGATAGCACCGCAGCAGTCCAGAGAAAAAAATCCATCCATCGCATTTACTGAGGCCACCGATCCACCTGGGACCCACCCCTCATTCTCTTCAGATATTTTGATCCATGCCTTATCTTGTATATACGGGGGCTTATCTTCCTCCAGATGACCATGTCTCGAGCTCCTCTTCCCTCCTCAAAATTTCTTCTAATTTCGTCTTTAAAATCAGCGGGAGATAGAGATAAGGCATGGATGGCGGCAGGAAAGGCATGGATGTACCCCCTTGGTGAAAGGCGATGGCGGCAGGAAATAGAGGGGCGCTCGGCCGCGCAGGGGGGCCACAAAACATCGGCAACGGCGCCCGGCTGCGTCCTGGTCGCGCCTTGGTCGATGCTGGGTCAGCGCCTTGTGGTCAGGGGACCGGCAGTTGGGAATCGCGGTGGAGTTGGGGTTTTCAATTGATCATGGTTGCGCCGCCCCTCCTCCCCTGGCTGCAAAGCTCACCCGGAGCCGCCGTCCAGCGCGCACACCTCCCCTCTTCTCGGTCTCTATCCCTCGTGGCCGTCGTCTTCTCGGTCTCTATCCCTCATGGCCGCCGTGTGGATCCCATCGTCTATAATTAGACAAATAAGTGTTGGCCCTCTCTCCTCGTTGAGGCACTTACTTTGATTTCAGATCAATCAACATGAATACTCTTGATTCTTGGTTGGCTTGCTGTTTTCAGGCATTTGGCAAACGTATATAAATCGGTGGAATTCAGTGGAAGAAAGCGACGTGAGACTATTTAATGTATCACATCTGTGCATTCAAAATTGCCTGTAGATACTTGCACGTGCGGTGGCCCAATCAATGGACGAAAGCCCAGGTCAGATACCTCCAAGACAACGATTGTGTTGAGCTGTAATCCCCATCCCCACTTCCCCACTACTTCCCCACTACTAATAAAAGACCAATCATGAATTTTCTTACGTGCATCCCACACAATTGTACACAGGACTACCAGCGCCCTTGGATCCTGCCCACTTAATCCAATCGAACGAATAAAATTACAACCATCACATCCCGTTGAAACAACGACCCAGATGCACCCTGTCAACCGGCAGACCACGGTCTGGCAGATTTCCCTCCGTCTCCGTCCTCCCCTCCGCAATTAATGCCCGCATCATCATCCCCTCCACAATTAACGCCACGCCGTCCCACAAGGCGCTCTCCACGCATCAAAGCTCCGTCATCCACCTCCTAGACGGCGAGCAGCGTCCCTCTACGATCACTCTGCGTCGCCGTTTCCTGCCCTAGCCGTTGTCCGCCCATACCCGGCGTCCAAGGAGGCGCCTCATCCCTGACGGCCACGTTCAAAAGAGATGCCACCGATGATACTCTGATGCGGATGCCTATGTTGACATTCAAAATATAATCAGGATACCACCACAAATTGGAACCAGATTATTTGCAAAAACAGGTTCATTTCGCGTCTTACTTCTCAATGTCGTCTTACTTCTCAATGTCGATTGCATAAGTTCCAATTATTGGACTATTCGTACTACTACAGCCAGTGAAAATATAATATTGCATATCAGATATAATGGTTACCTCTGTGGTTGTGATCTTTCACGTGCTCTGCCATGACATATAGGGAAACACACCTTGCTATGTCGTCTTCGAAACTCACTGGGGAACGCACACCATTGAAGGACGTAACCAACACCAACTCCTCAGGTGATTACTAATACTGTTGCCTACAGAAAATTATCATGTTAGTACTGAAAAATAATAAACCATCTGTTGCTTGCAGACCCTAAAGAACTAAGAAGGCAGAGGGAAAGAGAGCGTTATGCACTTAATAGAGATGACATTTTAAAAAGAAGGCGTGAGATCCGTGAACTCAAAAAAGCTGCTGCTTCCGATGAAAACTACGGATCAACTGCATCAGACACCCCGTTGATCCTATCTCATGGTGATCACGATGACCATTTTGTGCATACTGACCATTCTGGTTGAACACTTTATCAATATTTCCTATATATGCTTGCAGATCCTAAATAGATAAAAAGGCAGCTACGCACTACATAAAGACGAGATATTGAAAAAACGACGTGAAAACCGTCATCGGACGAATGTTGCAGCTGCAACACTGGATGATGAAGCTGAAGCCATGGCGTCAGGTACACTACTGGTCGAGTCCCATGGTAAAAGACAACGTGACGATGCTGCTCAGACTAAAACTACAAATGGCCCTGAAAACTGTGACCATTGTACGACATACCAACTATTCATATGGTACTTCCCCACTACTAATAAAAGACCAAACATGAATTTTCTTACGTGCACCCCAGACAATTGTACACAGGACTACCAGCGCCCTTGGATCCTGCCCACTTAATCCAATCGAACGAATAAAATTACAACCATCACATCCCGTTGAAACAACGACCCAGATGCACCCTATCAACCGGCAGACCACGGTCTGGCAGATTTCCCTCCATCTCCGTCCTCCCCTCCGCAATTAACGCCCGCATCATCATCCCCTCCACAATTAATGCCACGCCGTCCCACAAGGCGCTCTCCACGCATCAAAGCTCCGTCATCCACCTCCTGTACGGCGAGCAGCGGCCCTCCACGATCACCCTGCGCCGCCGTTTCCTGCCCTAGCCGATGTCCGCCCCACGCATCAAAGCTCTGTCATCCACCTCCTGGACGGCGAGCAGCGGCCCTCCACGATCACTCTGCGTCGCCGTTTCCTGCCCTAGCCGTTGTCCGCCCGTACCCGGCATCCAAGGAGGCGCCTCATCCCTGACGGCCATGTTCAAAAGAGATGCCACCGATGATACTCTGATGCGGATGCCTGTGTTGACATTCAAAATATAATCAGGATACCACCACAAATTGGAACCAGATTATTTGCAAAAACAGGTTCATTTCGCGTCTTACTTCTCAATGTCGTCTTACTTCTCAATGTCGATTGCATAAGTTCCAATTATTGGACTATTCGTACTACTACAGCCAATGAAAGTATAATATTGCATATCAGATATAATGGTTACCTCTGTGGTTGTGATCTTTCACGTGCTCTGCCATGACATATAGGGAAACACACCTTGCTATGTCGTCTTCGAAACTCACTGGGGAACGCACGCCATTGAAGAACGTAACCAACACCAACTCCTCAGGTGATTACTAATACTGTTGCCTACAGAAAATTATCATGTTAGTACTGAAAAATAATAAACCATCTGCTGCTTGCAGACCCTAAGAACTAAGAAGGCAGAGGGAAAGAGAGCGTTATCTATAATAACTAAATAGGTGATCCCCACTAAGGGTAATTCTCTCGACATGCAAGCATGCCACCTCACTTCTTCAGTTTCAGATTAGTTATACTGCCACGTCACCACGTTATCTTCTCATTTCTTCTGTCAGTTTTCAGATTAGTAGATGCCATGGCTGTCCATTTCCGCATGGTGTTGGGTCGTTGAACGAGCACATTCTTCATAGCGTGCAGGCCATCTTATTGCTCTAGCCTAGAAGCCCACGGCAGCCCATTCCTTCATCTTATTATTCCCTAGAAAAATAGTCGAGTTGTTTGTCTTCTCGAACGATTCCTCCAGCGGCCGAACTAATCTACGCTTGGAAAGGAAACGCCATCGATCGACTACAACCAATCCCAATTTGCATTTCCTCTCCCCAATCAACCCCGTGACGGCGTACTCACTTCCTCTCCCCACGATCTCCGCGAGAATCGGAAACTGATGGAGGAATCGGACGAGTCTGAGCAGACTTTCGCCTAACTCTAAGCTACATATTCACCGGATTTGCTCTTATCGCCCTCCACACTGGTGGGCTTCTTCCACACCGCCGATACCATCGCAGGCGCTGGTGAGCAAGCCCCTCCTGTTTTCTCCATGCTCCCTGATTCATATTCACTAATTTCTACTTACTCAGGTAATCAACCACTTCAACGTCGAAGTTATATTTGGCCCTTCCTTCTTGGCTTCTTCCATACCATACTGGTGAGTCCCGGTAGTAATGTCTTCCATCCATGCTCTTAAGTTAATAGCATCTAAGGATTAGGGGGAATAAACACTTGCAGCTAAGAGTTTATATTTTGGTTTGGTTCATCCAAATTCCTGCATGTTAGATATGGACCTACAGAACATAACTTTTTAATCTCTTCTTTCTTGCTAATTTTGAATTATTATTTGCTTGATCGAAATCCCTGCATGTTTGATAGGAACCTAGACACACATGACTTCACGGCACTGTATTTTTACTACCTCAGGTGCAGAACGTCTTGGGCGCCGAATAATCCGTCTTTACCCCATATGGTACATTCTCATACTCGTGGCTCCTATTGGTACATATTCTTCCTTCTTTTTCTCTTTTGTTTTACTTCACCCAAATTCCTACATGTCAGATAGTTAACTACTTAGATTTTTTGTTTCCGCCAAATCCATGTATGTCAGATAAGTAACTATATATACATCATTTTAGATTAGTAACACCCTTCACACCTTTTGATCAACTACCGTTTGTTTGATTTGGCAACATGAATAAAGAAGAAAGTTCTTCACGTAATATGGGTATGAATTCAGTCCCCCTTGACTGTGGACGTCCAGGAGGAAGGTCGCTTGCCCGTGGACGTGCATGACGTCCACCATCACCTAATCTTCTTATTTGCAGACCAAATGAACTAAATATTACTTTAATCAGCTTGCTAGCAAAAAGAAGTCTTGATTTTAGCAAAGACGCCCCAAAAAATCAGACAGGTAAACTCTTCCATTCCCACAATATATTTAATTCAAATATTTTAACAAATATGTAAACATGCTTTTTGCTTGAGTGACATACAATCTTCTCATTTGCAGATCAAATAAACTGAATAGTACTCCTGTGAAAAGGTAGAAACAAGAGTACGTAATGCTTCCCAAAGCCTTACATAAGATTCTCACCAACACGAGCTCTCTCTCTCTCTCTCTCTCTCTCTCTCTCTCTCTCTCTCTCTCTCTCTCTCTCTCTCTCTCTCTCTCTAATATTTATAATTCTATATCTTCTCCTTAAGAAGCAATGCAGACAATAACACTATGACAGAGAACCACGAACAGCCAAATAAGCCCAACCTGCAGAGGATAAATCATAGGTAATGTATATGAAAAATATAAACCTGAATATTTGAGTCCAAGCTTTATTGTTTTCTTACCTGCATTACTAATATTTTTTACTATGCTACCCTTTCCAATACATGCAAGAGATGACCCAGTATGCTTCGAACAAACAATAAATTTCACAACCCTACAACAACAATACCGTATTGCCATGATTGATAATATGCATGCCCGCAATGGCCATCTTTTGTAGTCAAAAAACTTCCTCATATGCCAAACATATTTGTTCACGTAATTATGTTTATACCGCCAAGTGTGCCCACACGTGACTACATGGGTATATTATTTATGTACCCGACTTTGAATTTTCCATTCACCACTTTCAAATTTGTGCTGCTCAATTATGCCTATAATGTTGTTTCCTTCACATTGTTCTTTTCCACGATTTCATATATAGTACAATCATAATGCTCATACATCTAAAATATAGAAGCGACAAATATTGGCTTAGAAAACCAAACAACAGTGATATCATAAGTATTTTTTATTGAGATATGATATTATCAATGATATCATAAGTACTTATTTCTTATTTGAGATCTTATATTATCAATACAAGTATTTCTCTAAAATGCAACAAAAAATCACTCTAATATATTGCAAACAATTCCCGCCGCAAAGCGCGGGGAATTATCTAGTGCACTTAATAGAGATGACATTTTAAAAAGAAGGCGTGAGATCCGTGAACTCAAAAAAGCTGCTGCTTCCGATGAAAATTACGGATCAACTGCATCAGACACCCCGTTGATCCTATCTCATGGTGATCATGATGACCATTTTGTGCATACTGACCATTCTGGTTGAACACTTTATCAATATTTCCTATATATGCTTGAAGATCCTAAAGAGATAAAAAGGCAGAAAGAAAGGGATCGCTACGCACTACATAAAGACGAGATGTTGAAAAAACGACGTGAAAACCGTCATCGGACGAATGTTGCAGCTGCAACACTGGATGATGAAGCTGAAGCCATGGCGTCAGGTACACCACTGGTCGAGTCCCATGGTAAAAGACAGCGTGACGATGCTGCTCAGACTAAAACTACAAATGACCCTGAAAACTGTGACCATTGTACGACATACCAACTATTCATATGGTACTTCCATTTTGTGTGTACATAACTCATTCAACGATATTTCCTGACAGATATGCACACCCAAGAAGCTGGTACATTAAAATCAGCAATGACCCAGCTGAAGTTAGGCAGAGAAATCACTATGGGCAATGATAATTTAGATATCCCCGATGATTCTGATTGGCTGCACAGAAATAATGCGTATCTCATGCAAGTTAGTCATCATAGGCAAACTTGCTCCCCCAGCTTCCCAACAAGCACACCATGTATTATCTTCATCTTGCAGTATGTTTTTTAGAGATAAATAATACAATATTATGCTAATTAGAATGTGAATTTAAGACAATGTAGGTTCGTTCACACCACTGTCAGCTGTTCTTGCTGTCCAACAAAGTGAAATGCTGACACCAAGAACGCTGAATTCCACTATTCAATCTGCAGGTAGTGCATCGCCGATATTAAAAATAAATTACATGTTGTCTTTTAACTGAATATTTTTGGTACTCCTTTGGTACATGCATATCCATCACGAAATGTCAGGAAATGTGTACTCTGACAATCCTTTTGTGTATTCAGATTCTGAGCCTTTTATCGGCTCGAGTAATCTTCAACGAACTGGACGTGATGACAAACACCAACGACGAAGGGAACAATATTCAGCGATGGCAGCGCGCGAGAAGAACATTTTGTTGAGTAAGAAACGTGAATACTATAAACAAAGTAAGGTTGTCAGGGAATGCTGATGCCACCCTGACGGTAACCACTCAAGAACATGGCAGCACCCATATGAACCTTATTTCTTGCCAATTGAAGCGTACTACAAATCATGCAACAACGTCTCCACACATGAATAATGGTATTTGTTCAGTGTTCTTGGACATACCAAACTGACTTTATGCTTTACTGATATTATGACTTCTCATAGTAGGTAGCGACCAGACAGATGATCCATATGGAATGTTTGAGCCCCTTGTTCACCAAACCAGTTCTAAGGGTATATATTTATATATTGTTGTTCAGATTTCACGTTCATCAATAAAATTTTGCATTCACGTTTGCCCAATATATTGCATACTAGACTGTTTGGACATATTCCAAGATGAAGAATCTGCATACCCCGAGCTTGATGAAGAGGCTAGGATATTTACTGAACAAGGTATAATCTTTCCACATCTTCTTATTGTTGAGTGTTAATTTTTGTAATATGAGTGTTAACTTAATAGGATGTTCTTATGTGCTAGATGTTGCTTTTGAATCATACAATCTTAGATGTCATCGTGCATAAGCAACACCCGCAGTGGATACTGATGAAATGGTTTACCGAGACCTACCTAAAAAAATCATGTCCTAAAAAAAGTCCCGGACTGCCGCCACTGTGGGGCATTGCGGTTTCCATTTGAAGGGCCTGCATTTTGTTGCAGAAAAGGAAAAGTTGGTATAGTTACACCGGATGTTCCAGAAGAGTTGAAACGGTTGTTTACAAGTCAAGAAGACGAGGATGCTAAATATTTTAGAGAAAATATACGGTATTTCAACTCCCATTTTTCATTCACAAGTCTAGGAGTCACCCTTGATCGTCGGGTCAGCACTGCGGCAAGAACTGGCGTATATACATTTCGGGTGTGTGCCGGGTTGTACCACGCTCTAGATGATCTGGTGCCAGCTGGTAATGGCCCTCGGCATTTCCAGCTTTATATTTACGATACAGACGAAAACTTGTTTCACAGGGCTAAGAGGTCACCAGATCTTAATATGGATCTCATACGGAGGATTCTGAGAATACTAGAGCAAAACCCTTATGCACAAGTTTTCAAAAGCCTTGGGTCTGTTCCGAATCTAGACGAATATAAGATCTCACTTAACACAGATATCAACCTGGATCAACGAAGGTACAATGGCCCAACTACATCTCATGTGGCAGCGATATGGTTTGAAGGGAGCGACCCACTAAATTGCTTTGACAGAAGTGTTGTCGTGCATGCGAAAGGAGACCGAACTTTGTACATTAGAGCATACTATGGCTGCTACGACCCATTGTCATATCCCCTGTTCTTCCCACCGGGTGAGACTGGTTGGAATCGTTGGATGCCATATGTTGACCTCCCTGATGCCACGACCCAAGATGCAGTGGATAATTCTCCACAACTAGGAAACCAAAACCAAGCCTCTAATTTACTTGCAGGTATAATATTGAGCTATTAACACTATTGATACTACAACTTGCGCCCGGATTGCGTTTTAGTCCTACTTCTTGCAAACTGCACACCGCACACCCCACAACTTGCATATCCGATTCGTTTTTCGTCCTAGCCATTCAGCTACCGGCACGTGGCTGCCAACGTGAACAGGTAAGTTTGCAGAGAACCCCTTGTGCTGATTAAATATCGCGAAATCACCAGGTCCTCATAATCCGGCCCTGCTCCCGTACGTACGCCTCTTATCCGTAGAAATCCCCAACGCGAAGCAATGTCGACGACAATCTTGGCGGCGCTCGTCCACCGGCCGCTGCCGCGAGAAATCTTGGTGGACGTGGGAATCCTCGTGGCCGGCTGCGGCGTCCCGCCTCCGTGCCGCGCAGACGACCAGGCTGCTGTCGTGGAGAAGCTCGCTGTGGACATCGTCGGCATCCTCGGGCTCGGCGTCGGGACGGGGGTTCTCCAGTGAAAGCCAAGGCGGCGAGCGCTCGACGGCGATCGGCGCGAAGGCGGATGGCCTCCGGCTCCATGGCAGAAGGCGTCCCATGCGCCCATTCACGGAGGGGTGTGGCTGAGGGGTGGCAGGAGCTCGGCCGCACCTCGACACAGAGGGACGCGGCGCCGTCGGCTGCACCTCGAGGCAGAGTAGCGATGGAGGAGGTGGATGGGCAGGCGGAGGAGGAGCATCAGGCTAAGGCGGAGTATCAGTTCCAGTTTGTGCAGATCCTTCTCCGATAAAATCAGTTTTTGAGGTGTGTTATGGTCAGCTACAGGTGTTCTAAGTGGAAATTTGTGTCATCACCTGACCTTTGCCGTGATGTGTTCTTGTGGATGCAAGTGCCCAATGTCATCGGTGTCGTGTTGCTGCTACTGCAGGTCCTCCTCTATGCCATGCACTGCAGGGCCAAGCCCCAGGAGGAGGCGATCGTGCCCAATACAAATTGCTGCTTCATGCATATTTGCATTGCAAAGGCCCCTGCCTATGGATTTAGAGAGAGGATGAAGCCTGATAACGTTTTCCCCAACAGTGTCATCGCAACTTTACTTGCTAGTACTGATCCATTCAACTAGAAGAGAGGATGAAGACCGACGAGACCTACAACGCCAGCAACAACTCTCCTGATTTTGGCACTAATCTGGTAGCAACGTCCCCAAGGATGAAAACCAACAAGCCGTGACCAATATGTGTGTGTCCTCAGAGATTGCGAAGCCTTACCCCTTCTCCTAGTTTTGCCGCATTGATCAGGTGGAGCTGTATTTAGTGTTGTGTTTACTCGAAGTGACATAGATACATGGAAAATGTAGAACAAGAAGTAGTCTTGTATCAAATATGTGTGTGTGTGAGAGAGGGATATGTGTGGGTACATACTGTCAATGTATGAGATATATTATATGAGCAATATATGAGTGTTTGGCTATATTATCCGAGCAATATATTTTGCTATATTATCTGAGAAATATATTTTTCTATATCTACTACTGTCAAGGTGTAGCAATATTGGCTATATCTAGTACTGTCAAGGTGTAGAAATATATTTGGCTGTATCTACATAAATAGCTGGAAACCATATAAATTCACATAAATGTCTAGAAATCCATATAATTGGCTGGAAACCATGTAAATTCATAGAAATGGCTAGAAAGCATATAAATGGCTGGAAATCATGTAAATTCACATAAATGTCTGGAAATCCATATAAATGGCTGGAAACCATGTAAATTCACAGAAATGGCTGGAAAAGCATATAAATGGCTGGAAACCATGTAAATTCACATAAATGTCTGGAAATCCATATAAATGGCTGGAAACCATGTAAATTCACATAAATGTCTGAAAATCCATATAAATGGCTAGAAACCATGTAAATTCACAGAAATAGCTGGAAAGCATATAAATGGCCGGAAACCATGTAAATTCACATAAATGTCTAGAAATTCATATAAATGGCTGGAAACCATGTAAATCCACATAAATGTCTAGAAACCATGTAAATCCACATAAATGACTAGAAACCATGTAAATCCACTTAAATGATATAAATCCATATGAATCCACATAATTCCATCGAAAGCTATAGAAATGCAACATCACATTTATTATTTGAACTCAACCTCACTCACAAACTCACAGTACATATCAAATGTCATCAAAAGCTGGTGCATTTTGAATGACATGAGACTCTTCTGTACTCAGATCGGGAACTTCTACATTGAGATCAGGAATATGACTTGCAGGTCTTTTTTTCCCTTCCCTCTTTCTCTTGTGCTGCTGCTGCCTTGCTCTGCAATTCCTCTAACGGCTGTTCTAGGTGCATTGCTTCTTCCTTTAGTACCTCTTCCCATCACACTTCCTCTAGTGGATGCTGTTGTCACCCTTCCTCTTGATGATGGGATACTTTCTCTAGCAGCAACAATGAAAGCATTCTCTGGAAGTGGGCCAATTAACCTCTGGATGGGCACATGTTCTTGTTCCTGCCAATATAATAATTATGAAAACACATCACAATCGAATATTCAGTTAGAAATGAAAATAATTAGTAAATTCAAACCTCCGCTTGCATCATGGAAACCATGGTATCTGGTTGGTTTGTAGGGTCCATTGTTGGATTATGGGATGTGAGGGATGACATGCTGAACACATTAATTAAGTTAGAACACAATAGCTGAAACAATTGAACATATGTGGAAGAAATGAAAATTGTACCTCAATAATGGAAGGGATGTCAATTTTTTCATCTTCCTCTATAATATTATTCTGCCTTTGTTCTTCTAGGTTGTCAAGATATTTTTGGTGCCCCTTCTTGTTGTGATTTGCTTTCCCACATATGGAACAATGAATTGTGACCCCTGCCTTTGTAAAGATTTTCACCCCCTTCTTTACTATCTCCTCAGGTGCTTTCCCCCTATTTTTCTTAGGCCTTCCCATAACTTTGGTGAAGAGAGGTGGGTGAATGGTTGGACCATTTACTTTCTCCCAAAATGGCCTTCCTCTCAATGGTGCCAAGTTGAATGCATATGCTTTGTTAAATGTGTCAATAGTGTAGCAACTATGCACACGATTCTCTGGATTGATGTTGTCTTTCCTACAACAAGCTACTACATGATGACAAGGTATTCCACTAAGTTGCCACCTCTTGCAATCACATGTTCTTTCTTTGAAATCCACAGTGTATTCCTTCTCAAACTCATGGCTACTGACAGAGTACTTGTAGTTACCAGCTGGTGTGACAGCACACTCATTGCTCCACTCTATGAATTTCTCCAACTTCTTCCTAATCTTTGGACAAATCCTCCCTGTCATCTGCAAACCTTCTCTCTGCTTGCTCTCAGTCCTTTGTAGAATCTTGTAGAATAGAGTTTCCAACAAGGATAAGAAAGGCATTTCTCTGGCATCTACTATGTAGCTGTTGAAAACCTCTGAATGGTTGTTCAACAACATATCACACTTGGGGAATTCACTGAAAAATGCTTTTACCCATGTTTTTGGCACAAGCTGCTCAATCCATGTGAATGCTGCAGTGCTGTCCACCTTTAGCTTGTCCATGCTTCTTTGCCATTTGGGAACAAATGTTGATCTTGCAATTGCCCAAATGTCATTCTTCAGTGTCTCTCCTCTATTTCCCGCCCTCTCGAAATTCTGTATCAAGTGTCTTACACAAAATCTGTGTTCTGCATCTGGAAATACCTTTTCCACTGCATTTATTAGACCCTAAAAAATAAGATGTAATTACTTGTTAGTTGCTGCATAAATGTGACAACAATAGTAACAATGTTGAAAATTATTCGTTAGTAGTTGTATAAAAAGAAACAATGTGCCAAAAATGCATACCTTCTGCCTGTCACTCATAATTGTCCATGGGCCAGTGTTAGTTATGTTGAGGTCATCTTTTAGATTGGTAAGGAACCATTCCCATGAACTAGTGCACTCAACTTCAGCTAGACCGAAGGCAACAGGAAATATGCAATCATTTGGGTCTATTCCTATAGCAGTCAAAAGCACACCCTTGTATTTAGTTTTGTTGGGTCCGCAGCATAGAAAACAAAAAATTTCCTACGATGAGAACTATGCGCCAAGATCTATCTACTAGATACAGAGCAACGGGTGGACATACATCCATGGAGAACTTACCCTCGAAGACAACGAGTTTTGTTAACGAGTAGGAACTCGTGGTTGATGTAGTCGTACGCTTGCCGATCTCAAGATCGTGGAAGTCCGGCGCCACAAATCAGCAAGCGCATCCGTACTTTCACACACGCGTTCAAGCCACCGACAACCTCCACCTCCTTGCTCCAGAATCAGCGAAGCAAGAACTCCTTCCGCATTTAAGGCCACCGAGAACATGTATCTCGCTAATCCGAGACCATGGGGGAATATCTAGAGGGGGAGAGAGATCCTTCACGAGGAGGTGTGGTTTGTGAGAGGGGAGAGGGGGGATTTATATAGGAGGAAGGGAGACCCCACCCCTCCCATAGCCGTCGCATGAGGGGGGGGGGACTCCTCCCTTCCTTCATTCATGTGGTGAACCTCCACTCACATAAACATGGCCTCCACCCAAAATCCCACTCACATGTATTTAATTTCCACCAAATTAAATGCAACTCTCAATTAATAAAACTCTTTTATTTATTTTATTCAGAATTTTGTTAATTACTTTAATTAACAAACATTCACATAAAACCCCTTGCAACATTTCAATATCACATGCAGAACCACTTTCTGCAATTTCACCCGAAACAATTCCGGTTTCTATCGAAACAATTCCTGTTTCTATCGAAACATTTCCTGCGCTTTGCAAACCTTTTGTCTGGAACATATGTGCTCCTAAATGGTGTCCGGCAACCCTTAAGTGTGTCACCCTATGGTTCGCGAATAATGCATACAGGATTGAGACTCCTCTCAGATCAAGAATCAGAAGCGAGACCTGGAGATCCATACTGACTCCTGCATATTCAACGATGACTTCTGTGATCGTGAGAACCTTTAACGTCAGCAATTTAATCCCTTTGTCTCATGATATAATACATGTCCGAGATTCGATCATCGATATCCAAATACCTAGTTTGATCTCACTATCGACATGCACTCTTTCTCGTTCCCGTGATATAACATTCTAGTGATCACATCACTTGCTTGCAAGCTATCTTAATGTGATATCACCGAGAGGGCCCAGAGTATATCTATCCGTCATCGGGATTGACAAATTCCACTCTTGATCCATGAGCCTCAACATAACACCTTCATAGCACTGAACCCACCTTTATAGTCACCCTGTTACGGTGTGACGTTTGATGTTATCAAGATACTCTTCCGGTGTTAGCAATTAACATGATCTCATGGTCTAAGGACTAAGACTACTTTGTATGATGTTATAGCAATATAAACATAATGACTTGATCGTAATGCTATACTTCGGATGAATGTTCATCACATCATTTCACAAATGTTGTGACCTTGTTATTAACAACATCCAATGTCCATGATCAGGAAACCTTGATCATCTTGTTAATCAACAAGCTAGTCTTTAAGAGAGGCATAACTAGGAACCCTTTTTGTTTATTAAACACACATGTATTGATGTTTCCTATCAATACAATTATAGCATGCAAAATAAACATCTATCATATACAAGGAATACATAATAACAACTTTATTATTGCCTCTCAGGGCATATTTCCTTTAGTCTCCCACTTGCAGTAGAGATAATAATCTAGTTTATATAGTGATAAATCTAACACCCATGGAGTTCTGGTGTTGATCATGTTTTTCCCTAGGGAGTACTTTAGTCAATGGATCTGCTACATTCAGGTTCGTGTGCACTTTACAAATCTTTATATCTCCATCCTTGACATGCTCGCGGATGGAGTGAAATCGGCGCTTAATATGCTTGGAATTCTTGTGAGACCTTGGTTCCTTGGCGTTGGCTATGGCTCCATTATTGTCACAATAGATCACCATTGGGTCCAACGCACTAGGAACCACACCTAGTTCCGTTATGAACTCCTTCATACAAACCGCTTCCTGCGCTGCTTCTGAAGCAGCAACATATTCTGCCTCCGTTGTTGATCCAGCCACCACAGGTTGTTTGGAACTCCTCCAACTAACTGATGCTCCGTTCAAAAGAAATACGTATCCGGATTGAGACATAGAGTCATCCGGATCAGTGTCAAAGCTAGCATCGACATAACACTTAGCGACTAGCTCTTCTTCACCTCCGTATACAAGAAACATATCTTTAGTTCTTCTCAAGTACTTAAGGATATTCTTGACCGCTATCCAGTGTTCCGAACCTGGATCAGATTGTAACCTACTAGTCAAACTAATAGCATGTGCCACATCCGGTCTTGTACATAGCATGGCATACATTATAGAGCCTATGGCTGAGGCATAGGGGATCTTATCCATTATCTCTCTTTCTTCCGCCGTAGCCGGACTTTGAGTCTTACTCAATGTATTGCCTTGCAACATAGGTAAGTACCCCTTCTTACTTCCGTCCATATTAAACTTATTTAATATCTTATCAAGGTATGTACTCTGCGATAGCCCGATTAGGCGTCTTGATCTATCTCTATAGATTTTAATGCCTAATATATATGAAGCTTCACCAAGGTCCTTCATCAAAAATTTGCTGTTTAGATAACTTTTAACATTGTTTAAAAGATCTATATCATTTCCAATCAATAATATGTCATCCACATATAATATCAGAAATGCCACATTGCTCCCACTCACTTTCTTGTAAATACAAGCCTCTCCATAAGTTTGGACAAATCCAAACTCTTTGATCACCTCATCAAAGCGTAGATTCCAACTCCGGATGCTTGCTTTCCATAGATGGATCGCTGAAGTTTGCACACCTTATCAGCATCCTTAGGATCGACAAAACCCTTAGGTTGTATCATATACAACTCTTCTTCAATATTACCATTGAGGAACGAAGTTTTGACATCCATCTGCCATATTTCATAATCGAAATATGCAGCAATTGCTAACATAATCCTAACCGACTTAAGCATCGCTACGGGAGAGAATGTCTCATCGTAGTCAACTCCTTGAATTTGTCGAAACCCCTTTGTGACAAGTCGAGCCTTATAGATGGTTACATTACCATCAGCATCAGTTTTTCTTTTGAAAATCCATTTATTCTCAACGGCCTTTTGATCGTGAGGTAAGTCCACCAAGGTCCAAACCTGGTTTTCGTACATGGATTCCATCTCGGATTCATGGCTTCTAGCCATTTGTTGGAATCAGGGCTCATCATCGCTTCTTCATACGTCGCAGGGTCATCTATTTCATCAATCATGAAATTCATAACAGGATTGTCGTACAGTTCAGGAGCTGCACGTGTCCTGCTTGACCTGCGAGGTTCGGTAGTGTCCTCTTTCGGAGTTTCATGATCAATATCACTAGCTCTCTCTTCATTAGGTGAAGTCAACTCCGAAACAACTTCCGGTGCTGCGCTACTCGCCATTTCATGAAGAGAAGGTTCAATAACCTCTTCGAGTTCTACCTTCCGACTACTCACACCTTTCGCGAGAAACTCCTTCTCAAGAAAGGATCCATTCTTGGCAACAAAAACCTTGCCCTCGGAACTATGATAGAAGGTATACCCAATTGTTTCCTTGGGGTATCCTATGAAGAAGCATTTTTCCGCTTTGGGTTCGAGTTTATCCGGTTGAAGTTTCTTCACATAAACATTGCATCCCCAAACTTTAAGAAATGACATCTTAGGTTTGTTTCCAAACCATAATTCATACGGTGTCTTTTCAACGGATTTAGATGGTGCCCTATTTAAAGTGAATGCAGCGGTTTCCAAAGGCATAACCCCAAAATGACGGTGCAAGTCAATCGGAGACATCATAGATCGAACCATATCCAATAAAGCACGACGATTCTGACGTTCGACACACCATTACGTTGTGGTGTTCCGGGCGTGAGTTGTGAAACTATTCCACGATCTTTCATATGTGTGCTAAACGTAACTAAGATACTCTCCTCCACGGTCGGACCATGAAATTTGATCTTTCTGTTACGATGATTTTCCACTTCATTCTGAAATTGTTTGAACTTTTCAAAGGTTTCAGACTTATGTTTCATCAAATAGATATACCCATATCTACTCAAATCATCCGTGAAAGTAACAAAATAACAATATCCACCTCGCGCCGACACACTCATTGGTCCACACACATCAGTATGTATGATTTCCAATAAATCTGTCGCCCGTTCCATTGAACCGAAAAACGGCGTTCTAGTCATCTTGCCCATAAGGCATGGCTCACATGTATCAAATGATTCAAAATCAAGTGATTCCAGAAGTCCATCAGAATGGAGTTTCTTCATGCGTTTAACGCTAATATGACCTAGACAGCAGTGCCACATATATGCAGATATATCATTATCAAGTTTAATCCTTTTAGCATCAACATTATGAATATGCGTAATACTAATATCGAGATCCAACAGAAATAAACCATTCAACACAGGTGCATGACCATAAAAGATATTATTCATATAAATCGAACAACCATTGTTTTCAGACATAAACGAATAACCACTTTGCGTCAAACACGATCCAGATACAATGTTCATGCTCAAAGGTGCACCAAATAACAATTATTCAGGTTTATAACTAATCCCGACGGCATATGGAGAGGCAGCGTTCCGACGGTGATCACATCAACTCTTGATCCATTGCCGACCCGCATCGTGACCTCATCCCTTGCTAGTTGTCGCTTGTTCCGCAGCCCCTGAACCGAGTTACATATATTAGCAACCGATCCCGTATCAAATACCCAGGTGCTACTGCGAGTACTAGTCAAGTACACATCAATAACATGTATATCACATATACCTTTGTTTGCCTTGCCGGCCTTCTTGTCCGCCAAATACTTGGGGCGATTCTTGCTTCAATGGCGATCCCCTTGCAATAGTAGCACTCGGTGTCAGACTTAGGGCCAGCTCGGGGTTTCTTTTCAGGCGTAGCAACAGATTTGCCGCCCTTCTTTCCCTTCTGCTTACCTTTCTTGTCCTTCTTGAAACCAGTGGTCTTATTGATTATCAACACTTGATGTTCTTTCCTAATCTCCACTTATGCAGTCTTAAGCATTGACAGAAGCTTGGGAAGAGACTTCTTCATGCCCTGCATATTATAGTTCATCACGAAGCTCTTGTAGCTAGGTGGCATAGATTGGAGAACACGATGTATGCCTAAGTCAATGGGAATCATTATTCCCAAGGACACAAGCTTATCGGCGTACCCAGACATTTTGAGTACGTGCTCACTAACGGAGCTGTTTTCTTCCATCATGCAGCTAAAGAACTTTTCAGAAGCATTATAACTCTCTATGGCAGCATAGGTGTCGAAAATCATTTTCAATTCTTCCATGGTATCAAAGGCATTGCCATTTTCGAAACGTTTTCGAAGTTCTGGCTCTAGCCCATACAGTATGCCGCAATGAACTAAGTTGTGGTCCTCCTGACGAGTTATATAGACGTTAATTCCCTCGTCAGGGGCATCAGGAGCTGGTGGGGGGCCTAGCGGCGCCTCTAGCACATATTGCTTTTGTGCAGCAGTGAGGAGAATCCTCAAATTCATAGCCCAGTTGGTGAAGTTGCTACCATTCGCAGCAAGTTTCTCTTTCTCCATGAACACATTGAAATTAAAAGCAGGTGGTGCCATCTACAACAGAATTTGTAAAGTTTATTTAGACTAAGTTTATGATAGATTGAGTTCAAATAATCCAAATTACTAATGAACTCCCACTCAAAAACGACATCCCTCGTGTCATTTTGGTGATTACATGAACCAAATCCACTACACCAAGTCCGATCATCACGTGAGTCGGTGTAGCTTCAAAGGCGAGCATCTATATGGGCATCATATCAACTATATGACTCATGCTTAACCTTTCGGTCCGTGTTCCGAGGCCATGTCTGTACATGCTAGGCTCGTCAAGTAAGAACCTTAGTATTCGCGTGTGTAAAACTGTCTTACACCCGTTGTATGAAAGCGTAGAGTTGAGAACACCCGATCATCACGTGATGCCTCAAAACACGATCCACAAAATGGTGCATACTTAAGGAAGAACACATTTTATCTTGATATCTAAATGAGGGATCATCTTATAATGCTATCAAAAGCGCAAAACTAGCAATATAAGATGCTAACATCTAATGTGTGAAGTGAGGTGATATGGTCCATGCATTTGATCTCTATTATTTGCATCGTGCTATGATCTCTATCATTCCTTTGTGTGTAAGGCCACGGTCTATGGAACTTACACGTTAAGTGAGTTGTAAGAGTATCTATCATACATCTACTTACAACAATACCATATCAAGACACTAGCCCAGCAACGATCTAAACTAGACGCCTCTAATTTATCAATTGCAAGTTTTACGTGGCTTAGGACTTTCGGAGATAGAACCGGTCTTACCTATGAACATGAACCACAACGAGGATAACCAAGTTATTAGCAACTCGTTGTAAATCAGATATTGACTATAGTAGGAGAGACAGACACCCGCTAGCCACTTATGCAAAACTAGTTGCATGTCAGTCGTGGAACCAGTCTCATGTACGATGACATGTAAGGTTGGTCCGGGCCGCTTCATCCCACTATGCCACCAATATCCAAAGTACATAGAAGATGCAATAACATGATCATCATCGTCCACATATAAACATATGTGTACTACCCGTGCAAAGCATCTACGCATAGATCAGACTCTGATACCACTGTTGGGTCCGCAGCATAGAAAACAAAAAATTCCTACGATGAGAACTATACGCTAAGATCTATCTACTAGATACAGAGCAACGGGTGGACATACATCCATGGAGAACTTACCCTCGAAGACAACGAGTTTTGTTAACGAGTAGGAACTCGTGGTTGATGTAGTCGTACGCTTGCCGATCTCAAGATCGTGTGGAAGTCCGAGCGCCGCAAATCAGCAGCGCATCCGTACTCGCACACACATTCAAGCCACCGGACAACCTCCACCTCCTTGCTCCAGCGAATCAGCGGAAGCAGCAACTCCTTCCAGACGCAAGGCCACCGAGAACATGTATCTCGCTAATCCGAGACCATGGGGGAATATCTAGAGGGGGAGAGAGATCCTTCACGAGGAGGTGTGGTTTGTGAGAGGGGAGAGGGGGGATTTATATAGGAGGAAGGGAGACCCCTCCCCTCCCATAGCCGGCGCATGAGGGGGGGGGCTCCTCCCCTCTTTCATTCATGTGGTGAACCTCCACTCACATAAACATGGCCTCCACCCAAAATCCCACTCACATGTATTTAATTTCCACCAAATTAAATGCAACTCTCAATTAATAAAACTCTTTTATTTATTTTATTCAGAATTTTGTTAATTACTTTAATTAACAAACATTCACATAAAACCCCTTGCAACATTTCAATATCACATGCGGAACCACTTTGCAATTTCACCCGAACAATTCCGGTTTCTATCGAACAATTCCTGTTTCTATCGAAACATTTCCTGCTTTGCAAACCTTTTTATGCGGAACATATGTGCTCCTAAATGGTGTTCGCAACCCTTAAGTGTGTCACCCCACGGTTCATGAATAATGCGAACATGATTGAGACTCCTCTCGATCAATAATCGAAGCGAGACACGGAGATCCATCTCGACTCTGCATATTCAACGATGACTTCGTGATCGTGAGAACCTTTAACGTCGACAATTTAATCCCTTTGTCTCATGATATAATACATGTTTGAGATTCGATCATCGGTATCCAAATACCTAGTTTGATCTCGTTCGACATGCACTCTTTTCGTTCCGTGATATAACATTCTAGTGATCACATCACTTGCTTGCAAGCTATCTTAATGTGATATCATCGAGAGGGCCCAGTATATCTATCCACATCGGGATTGACAAATTCCACTCTTGATCCATGAGCCTCAACATAACACCTTCATAGTACTGAACCCACCTTTATAGTCACCCTGTTACGGTGTGACGTTTGATGTTATCAAGATACTCTTCCGGTGTTAGCAATTAACATGATCTCATGGTCTAAGGACTAAGACTACTTTGTATGATGTTATAGCAATATAAACATAATTACTTGATCGTAATGCTATACTTCGGATGAATGTTCATCACATCATTTCACAAATGCTGTGACCTTGTTATTAACAACATCCAATGTCCATGATCAGGAAACCTTGATCATCTTGTTAATCAACAAGCTAGTCTATAAGAGAGGCATAACTAGGAACCCTTTTTGTTTATTAAACACACATGTATTGATGTTTCCTATCAATACAATTATAGCATGCAAAATAAACATCTATCATATACAAGGAATACATAATAACAACTTTATTATTGCCTCTCAGGGCATATTTCCTTCAAGTTTTGATATGGCACCCATCTAAGCAAATAAAAGGCCTACATCCAGCAAGGAAACCCCTCTTACAAGCATCATAACTCCAGTAAAGTGTGGCCAAGTGTTCCTTGTGGTCAGGACTATGTGGATCATTTACTGAATTTGTTGTCAAGAAAAATTGTGATCCAGGGTTGCTTCTCCTCAACTCCTGCCCATAATCAAGAAGTTGATTGAATTGTTGAACCTCATCACCATGGATGTGTTCCAATGCTGCCTTTCTTGCCCTTCTTAGCTTCCACCTTGGAGGGCACATTTTGAATTCTCTTGTAACCTTTGCACCAAAGCTTTGAAGCCCCAACTTCTGATTATCTCTAAACTCATGCATGAATTTGTCTGTAAGAATTTTTGAAGTTATTGCCTTGATAGGCCAGCTTCCCTCACATGTGTGATTTCCCTCATATGAAGTGATAACAAAACCACCTGTCCTTTTTGCATCATTGGCAGATTTCAGGAACCAAGTGCAGCCAGGAGCACAATGAGCTTCGAGCCTCCTCCTATCATTCTTTGTTTTCTTGATGTGCTTCCTATTTCTGATGGCATATGTGGTAAGTGCCTTTCTTAGTTCCTCAACTCCACTAAACTTCATCCCTAGCCTAAAATAAGGATTATCCATGTCCACTTCCGGGTTGAATGGCAGTATAGCCTTGCTCAACTTCCGCCTCTCTCCATCTTGAATGTTCAAATCATTATCTTCTAGTGCACCTTCATCTTCTCTTTCATCACAAATTTCCTTTTCATTGTGATCATTCACTGATTTATCTATGTTATCAGCAAATAAATCATCATCACCTGACTCAGCATTATAGTCACTGTCAATGAAGTCACTGTCATGACTACTTGCATAATCACTATCAGCTGCAACTTCCACATCATCATCACTTGATTCACCATCATATTCAGAAGGTACCGCTTTGTTTGTCACTATCACAGAAGAGCTAGAACTAGCAACATGTCCAGGAGCTGCAATAGATGGAGAAGGTCTTGGATCAAGTGTAGGTGGATCTGATTTGGGAGCAAGTTTACATACAAGAGCTGCTGTAGATGGAGGAGGTCTTGGAGCATGAGCATTTGGGTTTCCTGGCCTAATAATTACATCACCTCTCAACCCCTTCAAAAAGTTTGTGTGATCAACATACATCACAAGGGTCTTCATAGTCTTGCTTGCATTGATCATTTGCCTTATACCTGCTTGATTCTCAATTAAAACCAAACCATCATTCAAATCCTTGCCTGGCATGCACCAATACACATGCACTCTCCCTTCTCTTTTATAACCCAATATCCTCAGAATATTATCAACCCAGCCCAGTGACCAAGTGTCAGTAGTGCAGTTATCAAAACTACCTGTCATGGCTGAGACATACTCCAAATTTTCTCTTAACCCACAGAAGAAACCATTATGCACCACTTCTACTGTAAACATGCAAGTATCTTCCCCTGGGAACATCACTGCACAAGATAACTCCATTGTTAATGCTTTGATAAACAAAATCCAAATTGCAACAGTGAGTACTAATGACAATAACTAAAACTACACAGATTGCACATGTTCAGTTTACTGAAAAATAAGTGTTCAATATGACTGCACAATTTGATAAAAGTTTCAACTTTTAATATATACCATCAAAAACTTGGTCAAGATAAATCATCTGTTTAATACTTACAAATCATGAAAACTTGTGATTTTGTGCACACATACTCGTTCATTACAACACCAAAGCTTAGTGCAGAATTATTTGAACTGAACTGAAACTGCACTTATTCAAGTAATATTCAGAACACGGATCCTCCTAAACGATCCGATGTAACTAATTACACTACAGGCGCATGATTCCAGCCCTTAAAACTGGATTAGATTGTTGCGATCATATGCAGGCCGGGAGCTCTGCTGCGGCCGTCCACGCAAGAGGAGAATTACATGTGGGAGAAGTGGGAGACCATACCGTACGGCGGCGGGTCTTCTCCGTGCTCCCGGTAATGCATGGCGGCGGCGGCAGGAACACAATCCTAAGGCGTCGTCGACCTTGGTGATCTCCAGGACTCCAACTGCACGCAGCCACGGCGCCGTAATTATCGCTCTTACTCGTAATAGCTACGGTAAGGCCTAACAGCTGAGGGGTTACTAGTAACAGCACGTCCCCCACGGGCAAGGACCTAAGGCATTAATTCTTGGACCTTTCCTGGACATGAGCGCAAAAAATAATTCCACCTAGGCAGCAACGTGGACAATTCGGACCCTTATGACTAAAACTGTTTAGCCTATGCAAGTTGTGGGGTGTGCGGTGTGCAGTTTGCAAGAAGTGGGACTAAAACGCAATCTGGTCACAAGTTGTGGTACCAATAGTGTTAATAGCTCTATAATATTTATTATTAATTTATGTATTTACTGCTTAATTATGAATGAGAACTTATGTTTTCGTGTTTCAGAGGATAACTCGATTAGGTAACAAGTTGGCAATTCTGCACCACATGAAGACCATGCCACTAATTTACCTGCACCACATGAAGACCATGCCACTGATTTACCTGCACCTGATGAATACCATGACACTGATTTACCTTCAGGTATTGGTCATCCCTGATTATTTATTAATTCTTATGAGTCAATATTGTACATAAATTTGATGATGCCAAACGACTTTTAGATGACAATGATGATAACCCAGATGACGAGTTTGGTGACACCGAGGATAATGCAACTAAGTCTAGAAAATTTGTTAGTGCGAGAGAATACTAATGCTTCAAAATGCAGGTTAGGAGGAAGCTTTTCAACATCATCTTGTTTGGGGGGTGCCTTTTCCAGCAGTGGGTTGTTGACATGTACATCAAGATTGAGACTATGAGGCTTGACTGATACTCAAAGCCGGAAAATCAGAAGGTTATACGCGCTGACCTGTACCAGGTAATGTGCACGAGTTTATTCTATTGCATCATTGAAGATGTTGTATGCTTTTCTATAACCATATATACTTTTTTATAGGGTCTTGTTGACACCGTCGTTGTTGGCGAGTCACACGGTGATCGTATTGGCAAGAGAATCGTGCTTCCACGTACATTTCCTGGTGGTGACCGCGACATGCAGCGGAGGTTCCTGGATGCGATGGCATTAGTTCAGCGATGGGGTAAACCAGATTATTTTATCACGATGACCTGCAATCCCTATTGGGAGGAGATAACCGAGAAACTAGAGCCTGGACAACTGCCACATGACCGTCCAGACCTGGTGGCAAGAATATTCAAAGCGAAACAACGAGATATGATGCAACTACTGACTAAGGATAAGCATTTCGGAGAAGTCGCAGCTTATGTACATGTCACAGAGTTTCAGAAACGAGGTCTCCCACATGAACATATATTACTAATCATGAAAGCAAAAAGCAAGTTAGCGACCCCAGATGACTATGATCGGGTGATATCTGCAGAGATACCTAACAAAGACAAATACCCTGTTCTCCATGATATGGTCGTCAAACACATGCTGCATGGACCCTACGGTGAGTTGAAGAAAAGTTGTCCTTGCATGGTTGAGGAAAAATGCCGATTTAGTTACCCTCGAGAATTTTGCGATGCCACACAGCAAGGGAAGGACTCATATCCCATATATAGAAGGAGGGATGATGGGCTTGTAGTTAGGGTCAGAGGAGCAAATTTGAACAATAGATGGGTCGTCCCTTACAACCCGTTTCTACTTATGCGATACAACTGTCACATTAATGTTGAAGCATGCTCGAGCATAAAGGCAGTCAAGTACTTGTTCAAGTATGTCTATAAGGGGCACGATTGTACATCCTTTGCATTCGAGCAGGATATCATCAATGATGGTGGAGTCATCAATGAAATTCGACAATATAGGAATGCACGCTATGTAACTCCTCCGGATGCTCTTTACAGGATTTATGGTTTTAAAATGTTTAGTGTTAGTCCATCTGTGCTACAGCTCCAGCTTCATTTGCCTAACATGCATATAATTGCATTTCCAGCGGGTGATAATCTAGAAGATGTTGTCGCTCGACCATCTTCTTCTAAGTCCATGCTTACCGAGTACTTTCAGATGAACCGGAAATTTCCAGATGCACGGAAATGGTTGTACAGAGAGTTTCTAGAACATTATAGGTGGATAGCCGGGAAAAAGAAGTGGCAGAATAGAAAAAATAAGAGATCACAAATTGGAAGACTTGTGTATGCACACCCTGCTGAAGGAGAGAGGTACTACCTGCGTGTGCTCCTAAGTCATGTCCAAGGTGCAACTTCCTTTGATGATTTAAAAACAGTAAATGGCAAACCATGCAGTTCATTTAGGGAGGCATGTGAGCATTTAGGCCTCATTGAGCACGACAGAACCCTTGATGATTGCATGACCGAGGCATCCACATTTCAGATGCCTTGTGCCCTAAGACGGTTGTTTGCAACTATATTGGTATTCTGCGAGGCAACCGAAATCCGACAGATGTGGGACAAACATCTAGCATCAATGTCTGAAGATTTTTGTCTTACACAATCCAATGAGGCAACACTAGAGCAAATGGTCCTTAGAGATATTAGGGATATGTTGCAATCTATGGGAACGGATATTACAAGCTATGGACTTCCAGATCTGGTTGAGACTAATGATTCTTATGACACTGAGTATAGAGAGGTAACAGAGGAGAGGCAAGTCACCTCAAACAAAGAACATCTAAATCTAATTAGCACACTGAACATTGAGCAGCTATCTGGTTTCAACAAAATAATGGATCATGTGACAAACCAAAAAGGCCAGATATTTTTTGTTGACGGTTCAGGTGGCACTAGAAAGACGTACTTGTACAAGGCATTGCTTGCGAAGGTGCGTTCCATGGGCCTAATAGCGATTGCTACTGCTACATCAGGTATAGCAGCATCGATAATGCCTGGAGGCCGTACTGCGCACTCCAGATTCAAAATTCCAATCAAGCCAACTAACAACAGCATGTGTAGTTTCACAAAGCAGAGTGGTACAGCAGAGTTACTTAAACAGGCGTCCTTGATAATTTGGGACGAAGTTGCTATGACAAAACGTCAAGCAGTTGAGACACTTGATAGATCGCTCCAGGATATAATGGAATGTCCTTTGCCGTTTGGGGGAAAGGTTGTTGTCTTTGGTGGGGATTTCAGGCAAGTCCTTCCTGTTGTGACACGTGGAACAAGAGCACAGATCATAGATGCTACACTTTTGAGATCCTATTTGTGGGAGAAGACCGAGAAGATACGCCTCACCCGCAATATGAGAGCACAAGCTGATCCTTGGTTCTCCGAATACCTCCTAAGGATCGGAAATGGAACAGAAGAGACAATTGGCAACGATTATGTGCTTCTCCCTAGCGACATTGTCATCAGCCATACCGAGGATGAAAAGGCTATTAACACGCTCATCGAAGATGTCTTCCCATCGTTGCATGCCAATGCTAGATCGAGAGAGTACATGAGCGCACGTGCAATTCTTTCGACCAAGAACGAGCATGTGGATGGCCTGAATGACAAGATGATCTCTAGGTTTCCGGGCGAAGAAAAGTTATACCATAGCTTTGACTCAATCGAAGATGATCTACAGAATAATTACACAATTGATTTTTTGAACTCGATCACACCAAATGGCTTGCCCCCTCATGTTTTGAGATTGAAGGTCAATTGCCCGGTCATTCTGCTCCGGAACCTCGACCCTCATAATGGTCTATGCAATGGAACACGACTTATGATCAGAGCATTCCAGGATAATGCAATCGACGCAGAGATTGTTGGTGGTCAGCATGCTGGAAAGAGGGTGTTCATACCTAGAATCCCTATGTCGCCCTCGGAGGACATCTCACTTCCCTTCAAACTTAAGAGAAAACAGTTCCCCATCCGCTTGAGTTTTGCGATGACTATTAACAAGGCACATGGTCAAACCATCCCAAACGTCGGTATTTACCTTCCCGAGCCTGTATTCTCTCATGGACAGCTATATGTTGCATTGTCAAGGGAAGTGTCAAGAAAGACGACACGTATTTTGGCCAAGCCAAACAAGGAGGTTGATAAATCCGGGAGAAGCACGAAGAACATTGTCTATAGATATGTTTTAGACGGTTGACATATGTGCGTTCTTATATCGTTTATTTGCATTGATGTTGTTGTACCTATATAGCTACTTTTGATGCTAACAAAATTTGGTTATGACAATCGTCTAGGTAATTAAAAGAGCCAATCAGGCCACTAATACCGTTACACCTCTATATTAGTTTAGAAAAGTCCTAATTTACTTAGTACAAGTATACTCTTGCAGGGAACGAACAAATCAAGTCTCTGCTCCAGCCCAACAGATGGCTCGTGATTGCTACCGTCATTGCTATAGCCAAGCACTCTACTGAATTCCAGTTAGCCATCTACAGGGTACATGAGCTGGCCAACCAGCGATGCCTAAGCCACCAGCAGAAATAGGATAGCAATATCGCAGATTGCATATAGCAGCTGATGGAATGTCTTTATGCCCATGAATGGAAATGTTTGTTGTAACTAATTAGAGCTTGAGTATTCTGAACTATATTTACTGATCATATTAGCAATTTTTACAAGAGGATGGATTAATCCTATGAATTTTGTAACCTGAGGCTATAGCTCGATCAGTTATGTTATGTACAATTTATCACGATAATGTTTGTGATTTATTCAGAATGTTGGTTTGAGTTTATGAACCAAAAGTGGTTATTTTTTTCAGTTTTGAACACAACCTTGTAGAGCAACCATTACTGGCTAAATTAAAAGATGATGTAATTTGTAGAAAGCTAAAGCAAACATTATTAGACTTACTCTTTTTTCTCTTCTGGGGCGAGTATGACATTCACAATATTTTGCCCGAGAACATCTGGCATTGACCTTCTAAAGATGTTTACTATCAAACTTCATATTTATTTCTTTGGACCGAGAGTTGTCCCATTGGTGATGCCAAAACAAAGCTCCAACCTAACAAGAATCAAAGAAATAAGACATACATTGATATTTACCCTAAAAAAGTACATTGCAAAAGAAAATTATTGGTGTTTTTCCTTCAAAATGTTATCAGTTGCTACCGAGATCAAGCACAGTATGTATAACTATATATTTCTAAACTTCTCATACATTATGGAATATTGACCACCTAATCTATTTGGCACACAGACATTACCTTCTCCTCCAGATTACAAAGAGAAAAACTCTAGACTACTTTATGATAGATCCACAGAATCTAGACTACTAAGCGACCATCCTGCCATTTCTCACGTAGTTTTTGTATGTGTTGAAGACAATAATTAACTCTCAATGATCTAAGATAATCACACAGGAGAATTATTTTTTTGGAAGAATCTGACTTTGTATGTGGATGTCTTGAGACATATTTGATGCTTCCATTTGGTCCTTAGTACTTCATATTTTCTAGGCTTGCTAATTTCTTGGACATTCATTAATTAAAAATAGTCGATCTGCATCCTGAGCAATGTAATATCAGGAACTGAACATGGAATGAATAGTATCAGGAACATACCTATTAATGGCGCCATGGTCTTTCTGCTCGCCAAGCTGGTCCAGATCCTTGGAGAGGAGTACAAGCTGTAGAAGGGGAGATGGGTTCATCCTCCTCTGTCGACGGGGAGGCAGATTAGGGGGCGTTCGTCAGGCGGCGGTGAGCCAATGGACGGGGCGGTTATTGCATCAGCGGCCGGGAGGCACGAGAGGGGGAGGTCCTCCCCACAGCAACGCGCAGATAGGGGAGAGGGAGGATCTCCGTCGGCGGGGGCGAGGAGGCAGTGGAAGGGGACGGTCGTGGTGTGCTGCGTGAGAAGGTGAGAGAGAAGCTGTTTTTTTGGTCCAGTGAGAGAGAGAAGCTGGGAGGTAGTCGACGGTGTGGACTGGACTATGGTCTGTGGAGGTGTGTTGTCCTTTTTTCTTTAGATAGATTTTTTTTACTAGAATTATTTAGATTAGATCGACCTTGTTTCCTGTAGCAGTGCAGCTGACTTCAGACTATAATATTTATTCCATCATCACAAGTTGAGTTTACCTCGCAGTCATTTCTTTATTTTCTGTCCGGCAATGCAACAGACGATGACTTGGTAGATGCAATTTGCTCGTGCATTAGCATCGATGATAATGTCCATTGAATGGAGTACACATTTTTTCAGTTTATTTTTTTAATAAATTACTCTTATCTCATTGTAAATTTTAAGAATTTATGTCATCGTGAATTTTATGTGAAGACAGGTGTGTAACGTGTTATGCGTGCAGTCACATCGGGACACCTTTAAGGGGCTCGATAGTAAAAGTCGCTAAAAATGTGTAACATGAGACGTGCCTTGCATCGTGCACGCTTACTAGTGTAAAAAAGAACCGAACATGCCGAATTCCGGGTCCGTTTCCAGACGGAACGAACCAGGGGAGGTGCTCTAAAATGCACTTTTATCCGGTAAAAACAGAAGAGAAGAACCCCGGAATTCTAGTATGTACCGGACGTGACAAAAGCATGCAGAAAAACCGGAAGAGACGCCCCGGCCGCGTCTACGGATATTGATGAGCTATTTGTTGACGACGTAGCACTTTTTCCTGATCTCCCCCTTCACTCCGGTGAGCACGCTGACGTTTCCCATCTTGGTCATGGACTGGGCGAAATCCCTGAAGAATGCTTCATCGAATTTTCCGGTAGCGACGCGGTGGACGTAGTCCCTGGTGGTGTGATCGGCGAGCAGCGCGGCGTCGGAGCGGAAGAGGCCCCTCCGCTTGGCGACGTGGCGGTAGTAGCCGGTGTCGAAGGTCTTGTAGCTACCGGGGTCCATCTCCGCCAGCGCGCCGCCGTCGGCGCTCCTGCACTTCATCCTCAGCTTCTCGGCGTACTCGCTGTCCAGCGACGGGTCGACGCCGAGGCCATAGGCGCCATTGTTGTTGCTGTCGTTGTCGCCGGTGGAGTCGTCGTATAGCCGGTCAGCGAACGAGGGGCAGTGCGCGGTGCCGAGGGTGTGCGCGCCGGAGAGGACGACGAGGTCGTTGACGTCGAGTCCCTTGGAGGCGAAGATCCTGGAGAGGAGAGGGACGTCGGCGAAGGACGGGGGCAGCTCGCGGCTCGCCTCCGCGGCGCTGGACACCGCCCCGTCTCTCCGCCCCAGCGCGACCTGCCAGGTGGGGCCCTTGGCCAGCGCGACGGCGTCGCGCGCCATGAGCGTGAGGACGTCGGCGCAGGAGACGGTGCCCGGGCAGGCCGCCTCCAGCTTGGCCTTGACCCTCTCCACGGAGCCGAAGCCTCGCAGACTCTTGTTGGGCTTGGCGTCCCTCTCTGCCAGTTCTTCGCCCGCCGTAGAGTCCAGCAGGACGGAGGCGTCGCAGCCCTGCGATCATCATGAATGGAGATTAACATGTGCGTCAGCCGCAGCAGCTTGGTGGCGACAGGGCGGCGTCTTACGTACCCTGACGAAGCAGTCGTGGAAGTGTAGCCTGAGTAGCGGGCCGGCGAGGCTGGGCGCGGCGGAGATGATCTTCACCATCTCCTCGCGGACGATCTCCTCCACCTTGGGGCAGGTCTGGCTGTAAAACCCGGCGTCCAGCTGCGCCGACGCCGAGCCCGCCGAGAGCACCAGCAGCAGGATGGCCACAGGAAGCAGCACATCATACGATATAGTATTCCTCTTCATCTTCCGCGCGCGTACAGTACAATCGACGCTTAATTTCCTTTTGGTGCTCTAAGGCAAGGAAGAAAAGGCCACGGGTGTGGCTCTGGTTGTAAGTGAGCAAATAATAAGGTGGCACGATCTATGGACGACATGTCCTTGCAGCTAACAGTATTTATAGAGGCGTGGATGATGCTTACCCTGCCACATATATAGTTGCATTCAACGGGGTTACGTACACTAGTCGTAGGTTATGGCTTACGTATTCATAGTTCTAACTTCCATCCAGCTCAGTACGTATGCATCATACGTTATGCATTGACACGCGGCCTTAATTGAATGCACGTAAACCCAAGGTCGGTACCTAGCGGAAGAGAAAAGGCAATGATCCGCGTAATCTGTTGTCACTTGAAGGAACCACACTACAATATGCAACATCCCATGTGCATCGCAAATAATTTGGATGTACAGTACGTGGAGGCTACGACAAATCCACCTTCTACGCAGCCCCTGGCGGCCCGCTAGGTTGACATTGGCCTCTCGCCCTTCGCTGTGGTTTAATTTTTCTCTCTCTCTTTTTAGGAGGAAAGCAGGGATTTTATTCAATTACTAGCAAAAAGAGCCCATGCGACTTGCAACGTCAATAAAAAAATTCAATTTCTAGACAGAGAGCATTGGCGCATCCAAATTCTGAGTATATATCTATACCTAATATACGTTAGGCCCATACGTTGTCAGGACTTATATCTAAATATCTCTTATATATCACCAGTGTGAGTGTGCCGGGACGGCCATCGTGTCAACGACAAGACTGCGCGAAGATCTTCTCGTCGACAAGGCAGGGAAGCCCGAAGATGTTGTCTGTGATGTGTCCGTAAACCCAAGGTCAGCGTACCGCCACCATCGACGACATGATGCCGACCAAACCTCAGCAACACCGATTCAAGATCGACATTGTTGAATTATGATCCAAGTTCATTAAGGAGGCTAACTTCTGATGAGCGGAGCGAGACCCGTTACCGTACCTTGCCCAACAAGTACACCTGAGGGGTGCACCCCCCCCCGGTATGGATCATTGAAACCTAGGTTTCCACCACTATATATACCTCTTGTAAGCCGTCGGTTGGGATAAGTCGCATTTGAATAATCCCCGGCGATCGTAAACACTCTCCGAATAGTGAAGTTTTGCTCGCTGGAGTCGGTGGTTTTTCCCTCTCTTTGTTCGTGAGGTTTTCCACATTAAAATCATGTATTCCCTCCTATGCTTTTATTTTCCTTTTTATTATTTGCTTGTCGCGTTTATAACAAGTGGTATCAGAGCCCCAGGTTTTAATCTAGGGTTTGCGACATGTTGTCATTGAATTTCAATCTACCGCAGATGGAATACACCATGAGGTTCTCCTTGTGGCAAGTGAAGATGCGAGCGGTTCTCGCCCAAACTTCTGATCTGGATAAAACGCTGGATGGATTTAGACGGAAGGATATGAAGGATTGGTCCGACGAAGAAAAGCAGAAACACTGTAAGGATTTTTATCTGATTCAACTTCATATATCCATTAATATTTTGCAGGAAGTGCTAGTGGAGAAATATGCAGCAGCCCTATGGCTGAAACAGGAATCGATATGCATGTCAAAGGATCTAATCGGTAAGATGGATGTGAATATGAAGTTGATATCGCATAAACTGAAAAAGGTGGATTGGTAATGAATCACGTATATGTTTTCCGAGAGATCATTTCTCACTTGCAATCTATATAAGTAAAATATGACGATGAGGATCAAGCTCTTTTACTGTTATGCTTTGTTGTCTAGTTCACTTGTAATCTATGCTTTAATTTTTCTCTCTTTTTCTAGGAGAAAAGCAGGGATTTTATTCAATAACTCGGAAACATGTCCGTGCTTTGCAACGCGGAATACAAAAAATTCAACTTCTAGACAGAAGGCATTGGCGCATCAAAATTTTGAGTATATATCTGTACCTAATATACATTAGGCCCGTACTTTGTCACGACTTTCTGAATATCTCTATATGTCACCGGTGTGAGTGCTGGGACGACCGTCGCGTTAATGACAAGACTGCGTGAAGATCTTCTCGTCGACAATGCAGTGAAGCCCGAAGATGCTGTCTATGATGTGTTCGTGAACCCAATGTCACCATACCACCGCCACCAACGACATGATGCCGACCGAAGATCACCGACCCGATTCAAGATCAACATCAACAATGAAGTTGGAACCTAAACATCTCCATCACGGACACAAGATGGGAGATAATGAATTTTTTGACAACAAAAATCTTATACCTAAACTTTTGCCCTAAAGATGATCAACCCACGTAGCTACCTCAATTTCGCATTGGTTTTTATAAAGGATTGCATGGTGGCCTTTATTAACGTAATAAAAGAGTTACATCGTTTAATAAAATTTTCTAATTCATGCGCCACCTTATTCGTATTCCTCGGACAGAACTTGAAAGAGATTCTAGCCATTGTACTTGCCTTCAAAAAACACTCCACGTGAATAGCCGAGTAGGGATTCCACATCTCAATAGTACCATTGCAGCATTCGATTAGTTCGAGGGAGTCAGACTCAATTGTCACATTTGAACACCATTTTTCCTCCAGAAACTCCAAACTCTTGAGTAAACCCCTGGCTTCAGCTGTTGCAGCCAAAAGTAGGTTATCCAAGGGACATAGTAAGCCTGCAACTGCTTCTCCTCTATGATCTCGCAATACTACGCCTGCTGCTCCAGATCCATCCATATGATAAGAGGCATCAATATTGAGTTTATAGGAACCAACCAATGGTTTTTCCCAACTCTTAGGGTCTCACTTTGCATTTGGATGAGTAACACCATAAATTGTTGTTAATGAGTTAATTGCAAAAGCAGATTTTTTGGCGTTGAAACTTGTTCACCATTCACAGTTTGTCTCCTCTGCCACCAAATATACCAGCATCCTACCCCAATTGATTCTTGGATCCCCAGATTACCTAGGACAGGAGACTTCCTGTTATTTTCGCAGAGTAAGTTCTCTAGAACCACGGAACCAGAACGATCAGCATCCAAGCAATGATTAATCACGTCATCTATCCCCAGTTCCTTCCAAACTTCCTTAGCTCTTTCGCACGTAAAAAGAAGGTGTTTAATATCCTCTGCACATTGGCAAAAAACCAGACATTCTGTAGGAACCCGAAAATATGTCTGTTCGCGAGAATAGATCTTCCTAGAATGACGCCATGCAAGGCTCTCCATAGAAAAATCTTGATCTTTCTTGGTTACTGCAACTTCCATAGCACGTCCCATACAGGATTATCCTTTGAAGCACCTTGACCATCTCCCCTCCTAGTGCGTGCACCAAACTGATGGTCCCACTCTTGTAGTAAGCTGATCTTATAGAAAATATGTAGCTCTTTGTATAATGCCAAGCTATGAAGCCCTCAGACAGACTTGCACTTAGAGGAATTTTAAGAATCCGCTCCACATCAACCTAAAATAAGTTTTTCCTTAGGATCGATTCATCACAGGTACTCGTAATGGATCAATGAGTTCATCAACGGTACATAAGATACACTGTCCCGTCTCAACACCACCGTTCTCGTAGAGCCAGTTGGGATCCAATGGTCCTCCCAAATGTTTACCTTAGTATCTATACCAATTTTCCAAATGTGGCCTCGCTTAAATGTGTGTAGTCCTGCAACAATGCTTTGCCATGGAAATGAAGATCCACCTTTTGGTCCCGCTTTCAAGAAGTTGACCGCTGGATAATATTTTGCTCGAAGCACACAAGCAACTAGAAAATCAGGATTTGTTACAAGTCTCCAACTTTGCTTTTTAAGCATTGCCAAGTTGAAACAATGAAGATCACGAAATTCCATACCTCCTGATTTCTTTGGTGTACACATTTTCCACCATGCAAACCAGTGCATTTTCTTTTGCTCCTCAGTGGATGGTAAGCGTCATGATGACTAGTAACGCATCACACTAAGTGGTGAGATCCACCACTAACAAGTTGTTGCCTGTTAGACCAGCGGCGGAGCCAGAAATGGTTAGAGAGTGGTGTTGAGACAGGCTAGGTGGTGCCGAGCTAGTGTGATATGCATACTTGTGAGCTAGATATATCTGAATTCCCCTCATGCACATCTCGTTGATGGGTGGTGCTACAACACCGGTAGCACCACACGCAGATCCGCCCCTGTGTTAGACTAGGTTGTTTATATTTTTTTAATCATAGACCTGGAATGGATTTTTTCCTTTTTCTCTCCCATAATTTTTATTTTTGAGGGATACTATCCCGCAATTAAAGTAAGATCGTCTGCCTCCTCCAATCCTTCTCGTCTTTTTGTTTTTAGATTACTCCAATTTTTCTCGTGTGCGGCTACATGGAGAAGGAAAGTGTTATGCAATTTATTTATGGGTCCTTGCGAATGCGGCCCAAAAAGTTGGATGCGTGGACCACACTTGCTCAAATGATCTAGACCTGCTACTTGACACTTCCTATTCTATATAATATAGAGGAACCCTAGCAACTAATCACATTATCAGTCCCCACCTCACACAGACACCTCCAACTCAAGAACTCCATGCGCAGCATCTCAACCGGGTAGCGCATCATCTAGCGCGGTCATACCTTCCCAGATCTTGCGCGGCCGTTGGCTCATCGGATCTTGCACGACTCTGCCGCGCCAGATCTTGCGCCCCCCCGTTGGCTTGTACGATCCACAGGTTTGGTCCTCATCTTCTGTACACATCTTTGTTGGCTTGCTTGTTAGATCCGTTGATTTGCTCTTTCTCCTCTTAATCATATTTCTTGTTCTTCTTTTAGTTCCAAGCAAAGTTACTAGTATATGGCGTGTGCTCAAAGTCAGATCTGTTTTGATGATGTTGGCGAGCATAGACTCTTCAGCGCCGACATGATGTTGATGTCGATTGAAATAGAGAGGCGCTCAATAAGTCTAGGATTACATAGGTTTTTTCCTCCTAATTAGGTGTAGTTTTAGGTTTTAGAGGTTGATCTACTGAATAGAGAGGGGCTCAAGACCTACTTTGCAGCAAATGATAAATTAGTGATTAGAGAGGGGCTCAAATCCAGTGTAATATGATATGATGTAATGAATATTTTATATATGAATAAACTGGAATGTTCAAATTGCAATGATATTAGCAACATAAATTAGTTATTGTTAAAATTAACTTCCAGTGATGCTAGACGGTGTAACATGGCAAATAATATGGGGTTACGCGACACTAAACTTCCGTTGTCTTCTGTAATATAACGTGGCGCTTCTTTTGCCGCTCCACGGAATCACTAGCTCGACGGATCACGTTGTGCCGAGCCAAAAAATTCGCCGCTGTTTCAGAATCCTTGACACAGTTATACCTTGCGTCTTTTTTTACCACGCCAGCACAAGGGCGGCAACTAAGGCTATGCATCGGCGTCTATAACCGCCAACGCCTGAGCTCTGTGTTGTAGTGCTCCATTTTAATCTACCTTTGCTACACTTTCATAGAACATGAATATGACATCCATGCATTTGTTTCCATGAAGCATCATATAATTTGGTGGTAGTTTGGCATCTGCACCTAATAGAAACATGTGTAATATATCTGATATGTCATATGTAATGTCCCCGTTCTATTTAATCTTGATATAGATCACATATGCCAAGTGTTGTTATGATAATAACATTTAATCTTGATGTTCGAAAACAAATTGAATCATATACTTAATTGCTGGGATCCTGATTCTGCTTAATATTGTTAAGTTTATTCACAATGGTCAAGCCATACATCATATCATGAACATTCCGGAACTTTCACATTGGTTGTAGTCGTTAGATCGCTTGTTCTTGTTAGTGCATTGCTTCTTCCTGGAATAGGATTTGAGTTGATTTGAGCTATGACAAGTTCTCCGGTATATCTTCACCAATATTTTTCAGGCGAGAACTCATATTGTGCTACCTTTTTTAGTTTATAGCTTTGCTTCTCTCTCTATTGCTACCTTTTTTGCGATGTTTTAGTTTCCATACCATTATTACGCATGCTACCTATATTGTGTTGGCTAATTTGCTACCTAGTTGGCCTTGCAAGTCATATTTGCTTGCTTAGGTGGTTGTTTGAATTGTCGAACTACGTTGTTGTGGAGTAGTTACCTTGTACTATCTGTTGTCATTGATCATGCTTCACCTTAAGTTAATAATCATTAATTTTACAGTTTTTTCGGGTGATAATTAAATGAGATAAGACACCAATAGTGATCACCTTTGGGATCTACTAATGTCACCCTATGACTAGAGTTCTTGATAATGTTCTGAGATTGAGTGCGCTAACCTCATGTGGGATTTGGGGGAACCCCTATCGGTTGTTAGTAGTTCTCAAAGTACTATACTAGGGGGTACAACCTTGATTTTATTTGCTCATATACACACTTTACATTCATGTTGCCTTTGTGTGTTTATATTTTGTATTGCATTGCATCTCGAAAAACTTTTACCCTTTGTCGGTTGTTAACACCCGCCTTGGGAGTTGGCGCAAACCTCTGGGTCCGTCGCAAAGCTTGGCGCCGACTTCATCATAAGTAGCTTAGTTGGGTAGCCCCATGTGCTTTCTTTGGTTCTAGGCAATGTCGTGTCTGATGCCCCGCCGACATACCGATGGGTGTACGTTAATGATTTGGCAAACTTTTGGGTTGAAGTGCGTGTGGATATTTTGGTGCACCTCTACACGGTTAAATCTTTTCAAAAAACCATATACAGCATTATGGACGACTTGGAGCACACTTTCTCGATCATAGACAATTTACACTGAATCATCATGTTTTTAATACGCTATTAACTTGACTAGTAATTAGTTGACTTAATCAAATGACTAATAAAATTTTCAACTATGTGAGTCCCTCTAGTGTTCCTCCCTAGTGGTTATTCGACAGTAGTAATGCTTTAGCTGGATTATGTTTAGTGTTAGTATCAAGTTCGTTCCGAATAGGATTCTCTTACCCTTTTTATAGACAGAAGTTGTCTTGTGTCTCTAAATGTTATTTTAGTGCATGATTTGCTACCGCTAAGTTCAACATACCCATGTAGACGAGAGAAGTCGAGTTCTAAGTCTCACTAAGTACTTGCCAGCCAAGCCAGAAGGGTAACCTTACTTACATCATCGATATCATACCTGTAAAAGTCGGGCCAATGGTTGCCGATAAAAAAGAAAAACAAAAAGTGAGAAGTAACTAATGAGGCAAGCACTTAGCGAGACTTAGAGTTCAGTTGCTCTTGCCTACATGGGTATGATGAACTCAGCGGCAGCAAATAAAGCATGCACTAAAATAACCCATAGCGACGTGATACAACTTATATGTATTAGAGAGTGACTAGTTGAATGTCCGTGCGTTACCACAGCTCCTTAAGTCGTTAAACATAAACACGTAAATAGTTATTTCTATCGCTGGTTAAGTTCTATCCGGTAATCCTGGAGGTTGTCCCTGTGGGCTCCCAATCTCCTTAATTGGAGGGAGTAGGGGTTTCCTCTCATAATGTTCGTCAATTTCCGGACGACCTCCTGGTCTAGTTGCTTGGTGGATTCCTTGCGATGGGTCAGGTTCGGATCGTCGTCGTAGAACCAGCACCGTCGACGATCTAGACCGAACAGAACCAGTGAGAGCAAGCCCTAGCCTACAACTGCACAAAAGCGCGGGAGGCCGAGACCAGCTCAGCCTGCTGCGCCTTCTAGATGCCACGCCATACATTGCCGCCGTTGAGTCTTCGATTCATTCAGTCGGAGCGGAAAGAGAGAGAGATTCTACATACACGAGCGTACCTACGAATCGAGATGATGACCGTCGCATGACATCGAATGCTCGCTCGGTTCCATAGCTAGCCCCATCGGCTCTTCCGGGCATGACAACGGAGAGGCATGTGTGGCTAACCGACATGTCATGCCCTGGCGTGATCACTGGGGGGACCCGTGTGAGTAACCACGGAAGCAAGATAACTCACTAGAACCGTTTCGTTTGGAGAGAGAGAGAGGGGTCTGGGGCCAAAAATTATCGGGGATCGTGGTTTATAGACGAAGAGCTACCCTTGGAGGGTACGACTCACGATCGACAACTAACAACTAGGAAGTGCATGTGTGCGTGTCAAAAATCATTACGGCACGAAGTGTGTCAGATTACCAAGTGGCAAATCCAATCGCCGCGATAAACCGTGGACGTCTACATTCTAGACTGCCAGCTTCGCTCTTCGCCCGCGAGAACCCGTGTCGGCATGGCTTGCAGCGCCACGTCAGGTACGAATAGGCCCCATGACCGTGAGAAACCGCCACCGGCTAGGGCCTACGATGCCACATCGGATGTCCTAGGGACCCTCCGCCATTGGAATCCTCGTCCGGCTAGAGTCTACGACGACATGTCAGACAGGGGTGGGCCCCCCAACCACGAGAAACTACGCCCGGCTAGAGTATACGGCGCCACGCATGCCATCAACAGGCCCCACGTCCGCGAAAAACCGCGGTCAGGCACAGGCTTAGGCCGCCACGTTGGCTCTCGGCGGGCCCCATTACCGCGAGAAACCGTAGCCGACATGGGCTCACAGCGCCACATCGTCTCTAGGCAGACCCTGCCACCGGTGGGTGCGAAGACGTGTCGCATCAGAAACACCTGTCACGGACCACAGTCCTGCCCGCGCATGCTGTTGGCGGGCCAAAGTTGCGTGTGCGGTCCACCGTTCGGCGATGCAGGGTACGGCGGCACGCGACACCAGTACGCGGTAGGGAATCTTTCGTCCTGACCCGCAGCGGGTGCTGCCTCCCGGGAGAGTAGGGCTCCGTTGCGAGTGGACGCGTGTCTTTTCCGTCGTCCATCCCACTGGTCAAAAAGAATCGGAACGACGTGCATAGCAGTTTGGTTCGAAACATTTTAGCACCATTATTTACTCTGATATTTACTATCTATGGTAGCGTTTTATATTTATTGTTATATTATTCTTTCCGGCGTTTGTGTTTTCTGCCTGACTTGTGTTTTTTGATAATTTGAAGGAGTGGGTGACTGATAATCCTTTTATCATATCACCAAGGATTACTTTTGAAATCAGTGTAGGTCTTCTTATGGTTTAATGATGTTGGGATATGCTATAGCAGCTATACTGAAGAGAAGCAGTCGCGTGTTTTCCGGTGGCAAGGCTACTGTCAAATTGATTGGCTGGAGCAACTTAGCCGAAGGTATATACAGGTGATGATCATCTTTGATCACCACTGCAGCTTCTGTCTATATTATGTCAATATGGTCTTTGCACACATCTTGACTAGTAAATACATTATTCTTTCTAACCCAGCAACTTGTAAGACTTTCTTATCATGCTTCTCTTTCTCTTAAGGTGCAAGGTAGAGATAGACTTTATGTCAAATTTATTAGTGGTATCAGATATAAGAATTCCCTTTATATCTGTCTAAACTGCATAAATTTCTTGATCTTTACACAAACCACACAAAACTCAACTTCAATAATTATTGCTCTGTTTCACGCTGTGCTCTCTAATTCACAATATTGCTGTTTACTACTGAAGTTATATTTAACTTAACGACACTCTCTATTATTATGAATGATCAGCAAGGGAACGTGGTGCCGTAATTTCTTTAGCTGAATTATGAGTAGATAATTCAAATTATGCTGTCAACTAGCTGAACGTACGTGGTTTTAGAACTAAACTTTAACTGAATTTGGTCTAGAAGATGCAGTCAATATGCAAGTCAAAACCATCAGTCAGAAGTAGATAAGTCAAATTATCTTTGTGGTAGAACATATAGTATTTAGTTTTGATAGGGTAGTTACTTAGTTGCTTAGATTCCTAGGAAATGCATGCAAGAGCAGAAGTGTAGAGTCCATTGCATCTAGGAGTATTTGAACGAAGAGCCTATAGTTTTGCTAGGGTTCAGGACTGTGTTTGCACTGTCTGATGAATACTAAAGTGAAAACAAGAGCACAACAGTGGTCTCCATTACATCGTATGTTCTTTACTTGTCCAGTTTATACAGAGATCCTATAGATAAAGACCTTGTTAATTCAAATTTACCTGGTGCCCGAACTTCCATATGTTCTTCTTGGGGCTGATAGCTCACGTGCGACGTCTCTCAGTGGAATTGGCTGTAGTGCGACGTCGTTGATATAAATAGCTCACATGCGACGCTTTCGAAGGCACAAATAGCTGGTGTGCGACACAATTCACTAACTGTAAGAGACATGTTAACAGTTCGAATCATGTGAGCCCAGCGGGTCCCACAACTTATCCACATCAGCCCGGACCTACACTGGATGTCCTCTACTCGTGGGACCCATCTGATGTCCACCTCACATAGTGGGACCCACAACTTATCCAGCTCGTACAAGGTAGTAGCTGGAGCCATCCTCGCCCGATCCATCCCATGACCGTTGCTGCCCCGACCGCTCCATCCTCCCCTTCCTTTCCGGCGACCAAGCCATCAACGCTGGTGAGAGATGTCGAGCTCCTCTTTAGCCTCCCGACCCTCCTGGCCGCGATATGGTGCAGTGTCGATGACAAGGTGCCCTGATTGCCCACGTACCGCGCCTCTAAAGCGGCTGGTCACAACCACCGAGAAGAACGACAACCTTGGGCGGGAATTTGTGAAGTGCGAGAGTCTGCCAGAACCTGGGAAGGTTAGATATTAGGTGTACCTCTGCCAATTTGTTGTTTCTGTCCTCAGTTTCAGATTTTTCGCTGGATTTGGGAATTAGGGTTCACCTTTGCGATTTTAGGATCTGGGGAAATGCTCGCATTTTGAGTGGCTGGATAGCTACACCGAGAGGATTAAAAGGGAGGGCGCATCCCTGGATCTCAGTTTGCAGTCCGCTGTGGAGGAAATTGGATCAGGATCTGCCACCCCAAATTCTTCTACGGTGGGGAATGCTGAAGTGAAGGCAGAATTGAAGAAGATGTTGAAGCAGTTAAGGCAACTTGTCGATCTAAAGAAGCAGGACAATATGATGGCTGCACTTTTTTATTATTGTGTAATTGCTCCAGGGGTTGTTTATGTGCTGATCAGTGGTCGTTAGGAAACTTAATTAGTGTTGCACTTGGCTTATCGATGCCTACTGATATGGATGATTTGATGTATGGCTAAGACTAGAATAAAATGCAACAAAAATTCGATCGCTTTCTTGTTTTGTTTCTTCAGCTAGTCAGATAAGCATCAGATAAACAGTGTCCAGAATAAAATGCAACAGAAAATCTAACTACGAGTAGGAGAAAAGGGCCAAGGCCCAAACAGAACGTGAGCGAGGCCCAATGGTAAAAGAAGTGTAGCTTCGGCTATGAAACAAAGCGGCCTGTAAGGTTTTGAAAAATATTATTGCCCTCATCTTAGTTTATTCTATACTATGTTTTGTCTTTGCTTATGCAATTTTGACCGGTTTATCTCTTAGTTTGTTATGCATGTAAAACATGGATGCACATTTATTTTACCCTATTTTTCAACATTTTTAAGCATAATTGTGATAAAAAAAATTGTACATGCACGTAAAAATCCCTTAGTTTGAGCTTTTTGAATGCACAAGCGGGATTTATGAATATACAAGTGAGATATATGCAGAAGTGAGCTTTTTAAATGGCATAAATCAATTTTCTGATTGCACACTGAGATTTGTGCACAAATGATCTTTATGAATGCATAAGTGCGTTTTTTGAATATACATGTGATATTCATGCACAAATGAGCTTTTCGAATGCACAAGTGGGATTTTTGAATGCACATGTGAGATTCATGCATAAAAACATAGATACAAAACTTTTTTGCTTTTCTTTTTGTGGCATGTTGGTCTTGCATAAAATTTTCTTTTTGAATGCACATGTGAGATAAAATTTTCTTTTTGCACGAACATCACGACATAGACAAAAAACGCACGGTAAACATAATTAAAATGCTAAAATCACACGACACAGTTCATAAGTCTTTACATAGATAAAACATGTAGCCCATAAAACTCCTCATACATAAAACATAAATAGATAGAGGACACGACACGAACACGACAGGACACAACACGACGACATAGATAGAGTAAAACACAAGATAAAACTTGGACTCGGGCTTGTCCGCTTCGCCTCCATTGCCACTTCACCACCGGGCCATTCACCACCATTGGCCGCTTCCCCCTTCACTCGTCGTCGTCAAAGCGGTAGGGAAGGGTGTGCATCTGGTTTGGGGTGGGGAAGATGCAGTCATAGTTTGTGAAGATATTGCAGGTGGTGAACGCTATGAACTCACATCCGCACCAGAATACTTCGCCGAGAAGATAGTAGGCGTCATACAGATTGGTGAAGTGGGCTAGGATGGAGATGAGGACGGTGCCAGTAGGGTCATGGTTGATGTCGAGGCGAAACATCGCCGGCGTGCCCCGTGGAAGATGTCGATATCCGGTGGTGAGGAACGTGCGGGCGAGTTCGACCGGCCCCCTCCACCTCGACATAGCCCACACACGCAGTGTGGACTCTGTTGGGGTTCGCAGCATAGAAAACAAAAAATTCCTACGATGGGAACTATTCGCCAAGATCTATCTACTAGATACAAGCAACGGGTGGATATACATCCATGGAGAACTTACCCTCAAAGACAACAAAGCTTTGTTAACAAGATGGAACTCGTGGATAATGTAGTCGTACATTTGCCGATCTCAAGATCGTGATGAAATCCAGTAGGTCTGGTTCCAGCACGTCCTTCAGATCCAGCTCCAGCAACTCCAGCACCACCAAGTCCAGCACCGCAAAGCAGCGGTGCATCCGTGATCGCACACACGTCCGGTACCCCGACAACCTCCGTCCCTCGCTCCAGCAAAGCAGTGGAAGCAGCAACTCCTTTCCAGATAAAGCCACCGGGAATATGTATCTCGCTAATCCGAGACCATGAGGGAATAATACTAGAGGGGGAGAGAGATCCTTCACGAGGAGGTGTGAGGAACAAGGAGTGAGAGGGGGGGATTTTATAGGAGGAGGGGAGGGTACCCCTCCCATGGCCGGCGCCCATGGAGGGTGTCCCTTCACCTCCCCCATTCATGTGGTGGTAACCCCTCCACATTAAAATGCCCTTCACATTCTCTTTTAAAGTCTCCACTTTAAATGCATTAAATTTCTTTAAATTTAATGCTCTCTCATTTAATAAAACTCTTTTATTATTTTTTATTCAGAATTTTGTTAATTACTTTAATTAACAAACATTCACATAAAACCCCCTGCAACATTTCAATATTACATGTTGAACCAATTTCAGCAATTTCACCCGAAACAGTTTCGGTGTCTATTGAAATAATTCCAGCGCTTTCTTAAATCTTTATATGAAACATATTTGCTCCAAATGGTGTCGATATCCCTTAAGTGTGTCACCCTACGGTTCGCGAATAATGCAGACATGATCGAGACCCCTCTCAGATCAATAATCGAGCGGGACACAGAGATCCATACTGACTCCTACACATTCAACGATGACTTCTGTGATCGTGAGAACCTTTAACGCTAGTAACTAAATCCCTTTGTCTCGCGATATATTACATGTCCGAGATTCGATCATCGGTATCTCCATACCTAGTTTGATCTCGTTGCCGACATGCACTCTTTTCTCGTTCCCGTGATATAACATTCTAGTGATCACATCACTTGTTTACAAGCTATTTCAATGTGATATCACCGAGAGGGCCCAGAGTATATCTATCCGTCATCGGGATGGACAAATCCCACTCTTGATTCATGAGCCTCAACATAACACCTTCGTAGCACTGAACCCACATTTATAGTCATCCTGTTACGGTGTGACGTTTGATGTTATCAAGATACTCTTCCGGTGTTAGCAATTAACATGATCTCATGGTCTAAGGATTAAGACTACTTTGTATGATGTTATAGCAATATAAACATAATTACTTGATCGTAATGCTATACTTCGGATGAATGTTCATCACATCATTTCACAAATGCTGTGACCTTGTTATTAACAACATCCAATGTCCATGATCAGGAAACCTTGATCATCTTGTTAATCAACAAGCTAGTCTATAAGAGAGGCATAACTAGGAACCCTTTTTGTTTATTAAACACACATGTATTAACGTTTCCAATTAATACAATTATAGCATGCAAAATAAACATTTATCATAAACATGGAATAAGATAATAACCACTTTATTATTGCCTCTCGGGCATATTCCCTTCAGACTCCACAACGACGCCGGCAGGGTAGCGCCACTCGGGGACGGTCGTGAGGCGATGGTACGTGGGTCCGTTGAACTGCTCTTGCCTTCGAAGCGGGGAGCTTAGCGTGGAGAAGAAGGGGCGACACAGAGGATGGATATGGTGTGTCGGTTTGGGTGGTGCTTGTAGTGGAGAACATGGGTGTGTCCCGTTCAAATAGGGATATACGTTGTCGTTTAACCTCCTCGAGGGGTAAATATGAAAGGGAAATGATGCCCTTGGTTTTAATCACGCACGATGACCGAGAGTTTAATAGCTCTGGTATGAATACGCTGCAGAAATCTGAAACGATGGCACGGTATTGACTGCACCGCAATGGCTCTCGTGCGACACATCTCCTTTGTATGCATGGTCTCGTCGCTGTCCCCCGCGCATGCATGCAGGCCTGAGCCCAAAGCTGGACAACAATGGCTCTCGTGCGATGCGTGTACTTTGAATGGACTAGTCGCTGCCCCCGCGCATGCATGCCTAGCCCAGACGGCCACGATACCCATGACAGCCATGATACCCACGACGACCCAACGGTCTGTTCCCACTCCGGCCAATCAGATGCAAGAATGATGGTGTCGCGGATCGGTCTCGTAGATCGCCTAGGCCGAGCCGATCTCCGTTGTCCATGTGCTATTCCTTCTAGAACACGTAGATCGAACAACCAACGAAGGCTGTTAGGGTTACAGACAGCAGCAATAGCCAGGCCCCAGGAATCCTTCTAGAAGATTTGATCGGACGGCCACTTTAGGCTGTTAGGGTTTATCCAACAGCCAGTATAGGGCTCTAGGGTTAGGACGGAGTTTTGGTTGGGTCAACGGGGTTATATGGGAGTCGACAATTAATTGAAACGGGCATAACTAATTCAAAAAAAATTGGAAAAATATAAAACCTTCGCACATAGTCTTGTTTTGTCACATACTAATGAGAAAAAATATCAAACTTGTTATATTGATCATGTCTCAAAAAACCTTCATAAAATGGCCTATCTCATTCGAGGTTTCCGGACATTCGAGTCAAATGACCAATGTTATGGCTAAAATCAAGATATACTTTATGATAATGAGCCCATATATTGCGCATGCATGTGTATAATGGGATGGCAAACAATGTTGCAGGAGGAAGTTTTCCTTTTCATCGCATGGAAAAGCCATTTTCTATTTTCCGAGTGACAAAACCGGGGCGTTTTATGAAGCAACCACCAAATGAAAGTTTCAAAATGATACCACCCCATTTTTCAAAAATACTATACCACCTTACATGAACAATGTCCTAACAGGGGAATCTGAAACCTTTTCGTCCACTTCCGATGAAAAAAACAAATTCCTGCCGAATCGGTTGGAAGTGGGTCAGATATGAACTACAGGTACATGATCACATTCTCATAATTTATTATAAAAATAAATTTAGGTTCACAATATGCTATTTCATCACAGATCCAATGCAAGTTTAGTGAGGCTCGGTCCCAAGCTAAAAATCTTCATGCCCATCGTTCGACAAAGATTGATGATAGTTTAAAACGGGCATAACTAATTCAAAAAAATCGGAAAAATATAAAACCTTCGCACATAGTCTTTTTTATCACATACTAATGAGAAAAAATATCAAACTTGTTATATTGATCATGTCTCAATAAACCTTCACAAAATGGCCTATCTCATTCGAGGTTTCCTGACATTCGAGTCAAATGACCAATGTTATGGCTAAAATCAAGGCATAGTTTAATGAGCATATATTGCGCATGCATGTGTATAATGGGATGGCAAACAATGTTGCAGGAGAAAGTTTTCCTTTTCGTCGTATGAAAAAGCCATTTTCTATTTTTCGAGTGACACAACCGGGGCGTTTTGTGAAGCAACCACCATATGAAAGTTTCAGAATGATACCACCCCATTTTTAAAAAATACTATACCACCTTACATGAACAATATCCTAACAGGGAAATCTGAAACCTTTTCGTCCACCTCCGATAAAAAAGACAAATTCCTGCTAAATCGGTCTGAAATGGGTCAGATATGAACTACATGTACATGATCACATGCTCATGATTTATTATAAAAATCATTTTTAGGTTCACAATATGCTATTTCATCAAAGATCTAAACTTATTTTTCATTTTCATGTTTCAAACTTTTTTTAATAGTTTTCTATTAAAGCATGGATTTTGAAAATAAATAAATAAATTGCAGATTTTTTCAAAAACTCTTGAGGCTTCAGATTTCCATTATGTAGGTAGAATAGATGTTTAGGAGAATTTTTCGGCTGATTTAGAGAATGACGAATTTTTTGCTTCACAATGTGTTGGAAGTGCCACTAAGACTGATCTATAAGTGCTGGAATAGGAGTTGCATATGCAGCTTTGAATCTTGCAACTGAATAATGCTCATGCAAATATGGATGCATATTTATCCTGGGTTGGGAGGCCAAGAAAAGTATGGCATGCTCACAAGGCTTTTCTGTGTGTTGCCACTCAAAGCAAGTGCAGTCATGCAGTTCAGTGTAAACAACATACCTTCTACCAGTCTTAGTATCCCTAACTTCAGCCCCCCACAAAGAAGATTTCTCAACACATAAATGTGAAAGATTTCTGCTCCTGTTGACTACATGTTGCACGACATCAGGAAGCTTATCCCCTTGCAAACATGAGCAAGCCTTATCCTCAATTCCCGCAACCTCATGATCATGATCCTGGTTTGGTCAACCATGTCATGGACATGCCAGTCTTTTAACTCCTTCACCTTGTTGTTAAAACTTTCTGCCAAGTTATTGTTGATATGATCACATTTGATGGCAGTGTTAAATCCTGACCTATACCATAATAGAGAATGGTATTGGTTCATCCAAGGGGCAAATGTAATGTCTGCTGCCATTATCTTTCCAAGATGATATGAATGTGTTGGTTTAGTGTAAGATCTTGCTACTGGCCACAATCTTCTATAATCATCTCCTTTAATTTTTTTGATTACATTCATCCACATATGACCAAAGCACTCCCTCTGCTCAGCATCAGGGAAAACAGTCTTCACTGTATTTTCTAGCCCTTTACATGCATCTGTGTGGACTGCCAAAGGTGACACTGGACCTATGCATCGTTTCAACTACATCATGAACCATATCCATGAAACAGGACAATAGCAACATGAAACATCCAATTGTGACCATCTAGAGCATTGCATGCTGCCAATTGACCATTCCACTTGCGAGTCAAAAAAGATGAATCTATGCTTAAATATGGACGGCACCCTGCCTTGAAGCCATCAATGCAAGGCTTTAAAGCCATGAAGAACTTAGAGAAAAATACTTTGCCATCTGCTGTTACCTCAGTATCTATCTCCACAACACTGCTAGGTGATGTTTTCTCCACTTCTGATTTGAAGTTATAAAGCAGTCTAAAGGTATTTGCCCAATCACCATATAATTCTTTCATTGCCCTTTGTTTTGCCTTCCACACTGTGGTATATTTTAACTTAATTGGGTACTGCTTTTCCAAGTCTACTAAAAGCTTTTCTGCAGTGGACTTTGGTGTCTTGGCTAAAATAGGACTGATCTTTTCTGCCACACAAAATTGAGATGTCATGGTGGATACTTTCTGTGAACTAGTCATACAAGTATGTGCATTTGAAATTTGATTCACCCCGACTGTTCTTTCACCAGGTTGGCGTCTAGCAGATATATACCACTTGCAAGGCCTTGCACGACCATCAAAACCTTTGCACACTTCATAAAATTTCTTCTTATCAGTCCACTTAGTCTTTGTTTCAAACTCATGTCTGACTGCATAAGTTCTAAAACACATCCTGAACTCTTTCATGCTTGAAAACATTCTCCCTACTTCAATAACAGGGTTCTCTTTGTCATACAAATTTACTAGCTCATCATCATGTGCATCATCTACAACATTTTGCATCAATTATGGATCTACATCTTCATAGGAGGATTGTCTGTTATCAAAATCTGCAGCTTTATCCCCTTCCTTCTCCTTCTCATCTTTCTCATCGATAGGAATGCCAATTTTTTTGGCCATTTCAATGTCAGGCATTGGTGCAATCACAAAATCAGTACGGGCATTAAGTTCAACTGTATTCCAATCAACATAAAGAACCTTTTCAGCACTATCATCCCGGGCTTGTTCATCTGCAACACCCTCCTCTGTTAGTACTACTGTTAATTCAGTAACTATGGGCAAAACCAGCCTCTGTGCAGCCCAATCGTCTTCCACCATCTGCAAAGCCAACTTAGAGGGAACATATCCAACCCTCGAATCACATTTCAAATCAACGAGCTCTGCATGAAAGGTAGCCCGTTTTGTTGTCCAACTGTCTTGCCAATCGATTGCATCAACTATATCTTCCCCATCCTCAATCCTAACATACTCTTGCTTCCAATCATCGAATCGCGACAGTGATACTTCTTACACCGGGTCCCAAGCTATACTCTCTCCAATTTTTTCCACCCAATTCTTCACTGCATGCTCTTTCATGCTCTGAATGTCTTGGGGATCAATCTCAGCACAATCAACATTCCATTTAACAATTGTATCTCTCTCAATCACCCGCATGCTACCATCAACTAACTTGGCCCTTGACGGAAAAAATTCGACAGTAACTTCGAAGGTTCGCCCCCCATCGTCTCCCCTGTTTTTTCAATGGTGGGGCACCGTAAGCTAGCAGAAGTGGGTGATGAAAATAAGATGCATAAGGGATATGTGATACGGGCATTACCGATTAGAAGTAGGGGAAGGTCCCTCTCGCTGCTCCATTCCCCCCGTTCACCCCACTCTACGGCTCAATCGGGGGCTCAATCTAGGATTCAAATGGGGCAGTCAGATCTAAATCGACAGGGAGAGGGACGAGATTAGGGTGCATAATGCCACTCACCTCGTTCCCCGAAGAAAGCAAGCTCTGCCGTTGCTAAAATGGTCCGCCGTCGCCGAAGAGGGAGAAGGGGAAAGCTCCGCCGCCGCCGCCGCCGTAGGAGAGAACGGGGTGAACTGAGCTTCGGTCAAAAACCGGCGCGCTGAAACGGACAAGAGGCACACGTGTCTCAACTAATTGGGATCCACATGTTTTAACCTAAACAAGATGGGCTCGATTATTACCGTTTTTATCGTATTTGTGTCACTGGGCTATTTTTCGCGTCCATGCATCGCATGCATGCTATTACTCTGAAAAACATCGCACCATAGCTTGCTCCATGGAAATATGTCGCATGTGAACTAATACCCCGTTCTTCTTGACCATGATCTTGCACATATTCAGGTACTCTTCTTGTGGAGTGAACTTGAGATCCAGGACCAGGACCATCCTCCTCTTGTGGATTGGGCAAGCTGCGGAGGCCGGCAGCGGAGTCCGCAGAGCACGGAGAGCGGCGGGGCGCGTCGCACTGAGTGGTGGCACCGCCGTGCTTGGGAACCGGCCGGCCGCGCGGAGGAGAGCAGAACACTGCTGTGCTGCTGTATGCGCGGAGGAGGAGCCTACACCGATGGGTGAGCTGTTGGGGCGAGTGGAAGAGCTCCTCCCCCTAGATCAGGTAGCAATTGCTCAGATCGTGAGCGCGGCCGGCACACGAGTAGGTGGCCATCAGATTAGGGGCGGCGGCGCAACGCAGTTGGTGTGCGGCCGGCACACGAAAGGCAGTATTTTTAATTCTGGCCAAATTTAGAATGAATTGAATTTATAGAGGTTTGTTTTTGTAAATTGAACTTTCCTCGTAGGTACTCCGTATCTAGTTAAATATTTAAATATTTAATATATTCGTATCTAGAAAAAATCAGACCGTTAATATGGACAGGAGGGAGTGGTAAATATAAAGATTTTTTCCCACCTCTTCGATTAGTTGTGGATACAGCGACACTACATGTAAGGTAGGTACACGTCCCGCGGTGGTGTGACCAACGGATTGTATTAACTAGGTGAGGATAGCATTAACCTATGTGGTGTGCAGCGGCGAGGATAGCGTTAACGGATTATATGAACTACTCGAGTTGTCGATGGTGACAAGCTCCAAGGCAGGACACAACTTCCAATGCCTGCGGCGGCGATGGTGACGAGCGACATCTCGTCTTTGTCCTCACCCTCAGAAGAAGAAGGCGATGACCTCCTCGTGGATGACCTCCTTCCTTGGCAGAGCTGCGGCGGACGGCGAGCCTCCCGTGTCCGTGATCTTCTAGGCGTTCGCGAGCTCGTACTTCCGGCTTCGGCAGGAGCTCTAATTGTCTCCAGCGGCGAGAGGGCAGCGGACGGCGACGGACCATTGATCGACGGAGGCAGCGCAACAGGAAAGATTTCAATTTGAATTTTGATTTTGAAGCCCAGATTTCAAACATTTTGAATGTATTTGGGTTCTTTTTGCAAAATTTCAATTGAACTAGAAGGAGGGAGGACTCTGACATCCTTTGTTGGACAGAGGGGTAGTAGTAAAGATAAAAGATTTGTTTCCGCCTCTTCAATTGGTAGTGGATACAGGGACACTACGGGCGTGTTTGGTTGGGCCGACACCCGTTTCTCACATGACACGGGAAGAAATAAGCCCGTTTTGAGAGTTGGGTCGCATGGAAGTGCTGCATCGCACGGTTCTTAAAGCAGGTCAAAACTTGGCCCGCTGAAAACGCCGATTTCGGCCGTTTCCACGGGGCCAGGCCCTGGCGTGCGCCCCATGCCGTCCACTTGCACGCGTGGTGAGGGACGGGAGACTATATGTTTTCGCCTTAACTCCCAGGCCACTCCGCTCACCGCCCAGTTCCAGTCCTGTCAGCCCGATTCCCAACCATGTCCGCCGCTCCTCCTCCTCCTCCCCCCGTTCGGTGGCCCCCGCATAGGCAAGGTGAGTGTGCATAGCCTATGGGCGGCCGTTTAATTGAGAATGTCACCGCCGGCAGCGAGGCGGCCCTCGCGAGGGTGCTCAGGGCTCTCGCACCCATCTGCGCGCGCAACTCGGGCGGCATCGGCGGCGGCCGCGGCAGCGGCAGCGTCGCCTACACCCGCGGAGGACGCCACATATGCGGACAAGCAGGCCGAAAAAGCCCCCGCCATAGTCGGGGCTACCCTCAACTATTTGGATAGGGTTTTTCCACCCGTGCCGGCGGTCCCAACCCCCATGGCTGGAGCTTCTTCTCTCGCTCTGGCGGCGCCTTCTACTGCTCTGTCGTCATCGATGGCGCCACCGCCGACTAGGGTAAGTTCCCGATCAACATAGCGGTTAGAGTTTGGCCCCAAATCGACGGCAGTTAGGACTCAATCTTCAGTCGTTTTAGAGCGATTTGGGTTTTTTCGCAGTACGTAACAACATATTGCATGGTGTGCACACAAATTTTGGGATTTAATTAAGCCGATTCCTCAATTTGGGTGTTGTCCCGGGGCATTGCCCTATTGGGGATTCACAGCCGAATTCTCAAATTGATTGCTGTCCTAGGGCATTGCCCGATTGGGGATACTCCATGTTTGTACCATGTGCATTGCGAAATTAGCCATTCTACTCCATGTTTCTACCATGTGCATTGCCAAATGCTAGCTGCCAAGTTGTTGCTGATCTTGTTTTGCTTCATGACAAGGTAGTTAAGTTCGAATACGAGACTACTGGAAGGGGCCGGCACCCCCACCAGGTTTTGCCGACGTGCTCCCGACCAATCGTTGGGCACTGAAGCCCGTGTTCATCGGCAGGGTGGAGGCGGCTTCGCAGCCGCAAAGCAAGAAGGGCCGGCAGCCGAAGCTTGGCCACTACCCAATCGCCGAGGTCCCTCGCCGCTTCATCATCCAGCTGGACGCGGCTGACCTACACATGCCGGTGATCCCACCTACGTTCCAGTTTGGCCTGAGGACCTGGATCAAGCAACCGCTGCCGCGCGTCGTGCATGTCACCGCCTGCCGCTGGTGCGTCGAGTGGGTGCAGGTAGACTGCTGGCCAGGTTGCCTTCCAGAAGAACTGGTCGAAGCTGGTGTACAAGTACGACCTGGAGTCAGGGGCGGAGCCAGGATTTGACCATAGGGGGGGGCGAAAAAATTGATCACACAAGATATAAAACAACACAATATATCACTAAAATTCTCTTCATGAGACGGTGAAGGATTTGTAAAAGAAGTTTATAGTGGCGGTGGTGCTTTCCTCTATATTTAGCCTAATAATACATTGGAGTCATTTAGTAATGAATTTTACTGTGGATGGTGGTGTTTTCCTGTTCATTCTTGGCCGTAAAATGATCAAAACTACTTTACATTCAATTAGTAAAGAAATACAACGAATCATAAAGAAAATATTATATTAACTAGCCAGACTAGCATGTTGTGATCTATCAAGAAAAAAGCTACAGTAACAAATACTAGCAGCGGTAACATGGGTAAACTGCAGTGGCTTTAGAATTGAATACTTCATCAAGTAATACGTACATGGTAAGATCTCTCAACGACGCAACCGCATAACCCAACCGCCGGCGAGAACGCTTTGATCAACGAAACAGAACAGCGGTTAGCACCACGGTGTCGACGGAAATCACCTGGATCATGCGACCGTCAACCGCTGGCAGATGCACTAGCTGCAAGATGCAAAATTCCATCGATCTGTCCACGGTATGCGGCCGACGCCTCGGCTAGGCAACATAAGGGACGGACAAATCTTAGGTCACAACGATATCCTAGACTTCAGAAAATGGGCCATTAGTTTAGCTGGGCTTCATAGTCATAGTAGAGATGTACAAAAGCTTGACGCCCACTGAGCTAGGCCTTAAGCCCTTACGCCTAATCAGACGATTATCTATGGATCCCTCAACTGCTAAAAAAACTATGGATCCCTCAAAAAAAAGATGATTATCTATTGCCAGTAGCAAATACCATCGCTAATACTTGCTTAGATTAGTTGAGGGGGGCGAACAATTAGGAGGGTCTCGACCTGCTCGCCGCCTCCGCCCTTGCCTGGAGTGCGACGATGTCGTGGAGTTCAAGCTCAAGGCCTTCGTCATCAAGATGACGATCTACAAGGCCGGCTCCTCCAGCGCCAGGCAGTACACCTGCCCAGACCACGGCTAGCCGGCGACGGCCTTCATGTCGATGCTTGTAAAAGTTTGTAAGTAGTAGTAGTTGCTGATGGACAACTTGTGATGGTGAACTAAGTAGGCCGATGGTTCTTTTGATCAGGGGTGAAAACCCCTAGTGATGGTCCAGGGACATGGGAAAACAAGAAATTTTGGGCCGAGCGACCAAACACGCCCTATATGTAAGTGGTGTGACCAACGGATTATACTAACTAGGTGAGGATAGCACTAACGTATGTGGTGTGCAGCGGCCGAGTTTATGTATAAACCAACGGGAGCTGCCTATCACAGTCCATAACAAAATTAGGCAAGAAACAAGCAAGGTATCGATTATAATTTGGATCGCAATATATTGAGTATTTTATATTTAATTTAGTATCAAGAGCCGACAATTTGGATGTTCACATTTCATACAAATTTAACCTCATATAAGAACTATCGACCAACTCATCATCAAAATTTTAATCCGATGTATTAATGAAAGATCATATACAACCGACACTAAAACCGACACTAATGATCAATAGCATGGTGTCCATAAATACATAATCACCATACATTCCCTACGTCACATATGATTAAAACTTATTTTTGCAGTAACATCTTAGGAAAGTTTGAGATGGTAAGATGAATAATATTGTTAACAAATATGTGACATTTAGTAGTATACATTTTGCAGCCATGATGTCATATGAATTTCAAAACGTGATAATTTATTCCATGGTCACAGAACATTAGATACGATGCCCTCGCATTTGCGAGGCCATCATGCTAGTTTAGACAAAACTAGGACCATTAGTATAGATAGAAGGGAGTAGTAAAGATAAATATTTTTTCACACCTCTTCGATTGGTTGCGGATACAGGGACACTACATAGGGTAGTAGGTACACATCCCGCAGCGGTGTGACCAACGGATTATAGTATTAACTAAGTGAGGATAGCATTAAGGTATGTGGTGTGCAGCGGCCGAGTTTATCTATAAACCAACGGGAGCTGCCTGTCACAGTCCATAAGAAATCAAGCAAGAAACAAGCTAGACATCGATGGTGAACACGGTGAAACTGCTAAGGCACCACCTGCTTGCCCGTCTGTTCAAGAACGCCGGCCTGCGGCAGCACGCCGTGGCAGTCGAAGACGACGGCGTGGCCGTGGGCACCATCATCAATTTCTGGCTGCCCAAGCGCAAGGCACCACCGTCCAAGATGACGACGACGAAGAAGAAGACCAGTAGCACTACCTCTACCACTAAAAATCACATCAGTACTGCCGAGGAGGAGCAGAGGCGGCACGCGGTGGTGCTGCTGCACGGCTTCGCGGCGGACGGCCTGATGACGTGGGCGTTCCAGGTGGGCGCCCTCGCCGAGCGCGGGTACGACGTCTACGTACCCGACCTCCTCCACTTCGGCCGCTCCACCACGGCGTCGCCGGACCGGACCATGGCCTTCCAGGCGCGCTGCGTCGCCGCGGCGCTGCGGGGGCTCGGAGTCGAGGAAAACCGGCGGTGCACCGTCACCGTGGTCGGGTTCAGCTATGGCGCCCTGGTGGCGTTCGAGATGGCGGCCGCGTGCCCCGGCCTGGTCCGCTCCGTCGTCGCCACCGGCTCTGCCGCCGTCTTCACGGCTGCCACGCACGACACCCTGCTGGAGAGGCTCTGCCCCGGGACGTCGTTCGCCGAGCTGATGGTTCCGGTGTCGGCCCGCCGGCTCAGGCTGCTGTTCTCCACCGCTCTGTACATGAAGCTGCGGTGGTTCCCCCGTCGCGTCCTCGACGACTTCCTCAGGCACAAGGTACAGTCTTCTTCTCCTGCTGGAGGATTTTCCAGAACGACTGACCGAAACGCGTGCGTACGTACATAACATTTTCGTGTGCTGCTTAGTGCAGGTGATGTGTCGCAACCGGCAGGAGAGAGCCGAGATGCTCGAAAAGATGGTGACCAGAGACAAGCAAGCATCAACCCATGTTTTCCACCACGTTCACAAATCACATTCTTTTTACTTTCACACAAGTAAAGCTGGTGAATACAATGTTAATCCTCTTTCTTTAGGAGGGAAAAGGACACATTTTGTATTTGATATTTTGTTATCAGCGTAAATAATTCACATTTATATTTGACCCTTGGAACAAACATGTACTACTACGGTTTTTCACGAAAAATTATTACATCACCTTGAATACTATATCTTACACATGTATGAACAAATTTGTCAAATCGACTGGAACTTGGTAAATTTCGAGAAGACTAGAAACTTAGATACTCCCACATAATATTAAGTGGGAGTGAGCCTAGCTCAACTGGTTGGGGGAGTGGATGTACAAACCCAACAACTTAGTTCAAATCCTTACGGAAGCGAATTAAGGTTCCTATTTATACTTGAGGACCAGACTCTCCTGATACTCATGCAATTTATCTCGAGGATCAAGCTTGATACTTAATCAAGTTTAAAAATCCTGGTACTCATGCTTAATGGCTGTGTGCATCCCTAGTTGGTGCAGAGGCCGGGGAAGTGAAAATCCTCCCTCCATTTTAGGCCTCACCATACATGGCCAAGAGGTTCCCTTCCCTTCTCCCCCGCACCCCTCTCCCGCACCCGTGTGTCGCGCCGGGTGGGCCTCCCTCCTCCCCGGCCGACCTCTCCCTCGTGAATCTCCCGCCCGCTTTCAGGCGTCATGAACAAAAGATCTGGCGGCGTGTGGTGACCACAGCGCGATCTGGCGTGGCGGCGGCGTCACTTCCAGCTGGTGGCGTCGTGGTTGGCGGCGGCTGGGGGTCCTTGGCCCAGATGGCTGCACGCGGCGACGGGAATCCGTGCCTTCGGGCCGAGATCTATTCCGTTCGTCGCCGACGCCTGCGCCCAGGATCTCCGGGTCATGCTCGCGACGCTAGGGCGCTTGGGGCTACTGCCCCTGGCATGGTGGTGGTGACTTCCTTCTCCATCGGAGTGGTCGGCCGGGCGATCTTGCCGCTATGCGGTGGATCCTGCTAGTTTCCGGCAGGTAGCATGGAGGCTGCTAGCTCGGTTTCAATAAAGGGGGTGGTCCTCGGATCTCTCTCGCACCAAGACGAAGATCTACTTGATGCGTGCCTCCATGGATCTGGCCGGAGTGTATGGTTCCGGAAGGCTCCGCCGGCGAACTCCCATGGGCGCATATGCCTGGAGTTTGCTGGATCGGAAGGAATTCGGTCATGCGCACCTATGTTTTTTGCTGGTCATTTGGTTTCAGTGGGAGCGTGGTGAAGCTCTGCTACCTGTTACCATCATGCGACATGTCTTTGACGATACACATGGTGAAGTTAGATGTGGAGATTGTCATGAAGGTAGAGACAGTGGGCGAGCTATGATGGATTGAGTCTATATGACGATGAGGATCTAGCTTGATTATCTGTGATTCGCAGTAGCGTCTGTTAGAGGGGGTGACATCATAGGAGGAGTTCACAGTCTTACCTTGCAGGGTGAAAACCCAAGGTCTGACCTTCATTGGTTGTGCCTGGCAATGGCCTTGTAGAAGGCATTGCTTTGCGAGCGAGGACTTTCTTCAGGGTGAAAACCTAGATCTTTGACAACGCTTGTGCACTGTTTCCTTCTTGGAGGCGTTGCTTTTGGAGGGGTTGGACTTCTGGTGTTGTTTTGGTGGTGGTAGTGTCGCTGCTGCTGAGGATCTGATTCCTGCAGCGGGATTTTTCTTTTTTGTAATTCTTCTTCCTTTTTTTGGTTGTGTGCATCCGTATTGCCATTAGGGTATGCGTTGTTGCAGAGGCTGGGTGTAATTGGTATCCGTGTGATATTAATATATGCTCATTTCCAAAAATAAAAAATATAATATTAAGTGATCAGACATTTAGTGATCGATACAAATCGCTCAAGTTTGTTAAAAATAATGATATTATAATATTCAAAAGGCTATCATTTATGGCTGACCACCGATGGGTAGGATCACAAATTCATATACCATAAAAATGCAAAAGGCTCGCGCCTGCAGTGGAAAACCACCGGTAAATCATAATTGTATAAAGTGAAAAAAGGAAATCACTAGTATTATATATATAGCACTCTCTATATGCACTAAATACATTTGTCGTTAAGGATCAACTTACATTGCATCTATGCAGGACATACTTCTCCTATGGGGTGAGAATGACAACTACGTCCCGATAGAGGAAGCCAAGAGGATGAAAGGGTAATATAAGCGCCCGATCAGATAGTTGCCTATCAAGGGTCTCAAATGTCCATGCATAGATAATCATTTAATTATAATTATGATAAAAAGATAGATATGTTGTAACTGTAGGGAACTTGGGGAGAATGTGACACTACGAAGCATAAGGAAGGCTGGTCATTTGGTCCACCTAGAGAGGCCCTCCGTCTACAACGGATGCCTGAAGGAGTTCCTCGCTCGTGTCGATGCCCTTTCCTCTTGATGACAGGCAAGGCATATTTGTTCTTTTTTATGCACAACGCATAAATTGTTCTTTCATCCCGAAAACTTGTGAACAAACATAAAATATTCAAATGTATATACGGATTTTTTTCGAATTTTTTGACATTTTAAAATATATTTTTTACAATAGATGCATTTGCACGTGCAGCCGAAGTGAATATCCGGAATGAAATGCCTTTCTGAGTTGTGTTGCTCGAGCTCCTAGTTTCAGCCTTATAACTCTTGTAAGAACCATGTCCATCCGAACAGCCCTCGCTATAAGCTGATCTCTTCCAACTCATCCGGTGCCCTTAAGCCTTTCCCAAAGGGTAAAACACCATTAGCATCACGAGTCCGGGTGTAGGACATAAAATATCTGCATGACCAATACGACCACACGAGAAACAGAAGTGCGGGATTTGTTCATATCGAATTTCATACAAATCCTTGTACATATTGAATTTCATACAAATTCCAGCTCCCTCTTCTAGCTGAGTCAATCAACACCCACCCACTCAAAGCATTAACAATATCAATTGAGACTCTAGCCCTCAAATAGCCACCAGCATGACCAAAGCATGACCAAACTGGATCTCCTTGGCATGCTTGTCAATCTGCTGCGCTACTAGCTTCCACCACTTGTTATCCTGCAAGTTGAACTGTAAATACATAACTCTCGTCCACCATGACAGTCGATTGAACTTGAGTTCTGACGACTTCATACAATCCTCAAACTCAGAAAGGATCACTACATTCTTATAGACATGCCACGGCGATCCCTCCCAAACTTTCTCTCTATCCCTCTATGTTGCAAATTTTGCAACGAACATATTCGCTCCTAGAGATCGGAAGAACAGACCTTTAGGGTTTCCCCATGCGAGTCACAGGGCACTGGCGATGGTGTGGATATGAAACATCGTTCGATGCAGAACCTTCCTCGGAAGCATCCACTTCTGATTCGCCGCCTTCTCCCGATCATCAATCACTAGAGGGGTCGCCCCCTCATCTGTTATGTTCAACTTCCTTAGCTGCTCCTCCAATTTTGCCCTAGCTGCCCTTGGCGATAAGGTATCCTTCTCCTTCATTTGCCACGCTCACATGAGGCCATGTCAATCCAACCACTCTGATGCCTCCCCGATAGTGAGATCGGCGGTTGCCACCACTAGTCCACAAGATCCTAGTCGCCTCAAGACAGGTTCCAAGAGTTACTGGAAAAATTAAGTATCGCACGTATGCAGGCAATGTTTGTTCATTCGGACAGGAAGGAAGACCGGGGTTGTAGGAGGTTCACAACCTTCTTTTGCCTTCTCCCACGGTCATGGTGTCCCAAGGACAAGTGAGAAACTTTTTCATTTTATTCTTGGTAGGTAGTACATCAACGTCATCAAGATAAAAAGACAAGTAACCAGAAAAGCGACATCTTATCTTCTTTTTGTATATCATTATTGTCTGTATAGCTACCAAGTGAAGCTATGTCCCAAATGTATGTAAACATATGATGTCTCTTATGTGCAATCAAATAAAATTGAAACTTGAAATTGTATTTGCATGCATCTACTAGGATCCTGGGTCTGCACTATAGATGATTCAGAGTAAAAATGTTTGCAATGTCTAGAATAATCATACAACTGGTTCTAACTATTCGTGTGAGAATTGAGATGAATACATACGATAAAACAATGCAAGTCGTTTGCAATCATCAGGAAACACAAACAGTCAAAAAGGAATAAGTATTTGGGAAGACCCTACAATTCGCAGATGGTTGGATTCACGAAACTATATGCGCTTTCGCACACGGTTCTATAAACCATGTGCATAGTAGAGGCGCATCACACACCATGATAGCTATGGTTTGAAAAGCGTGTGCAACACGCAGCAATAATAGAATCTTCTGTTTTTCTGCGCACTTTGTCCTTACTCGTACGCATCCGGTAACCACTTCCCGGTCGGTCACCCATCCTATAAATTTCTTTAGGCCAAACATGCTTAACCTTAGAGTTTTTTTTGAATATGTTTCCGAAAAAGAAGTTGCAACTTGTTGATATAGGCATCCTATCAATATTATTAAGCCATGTGCCTGGAACTTACATACACTTACCCTTAGAAGATTGATGCTTTCATTGATCAAGCACACCGGCCAGGAACGTCCCCTCTTGGCACGCGTCTGTGCGTCTAGTGCCGGTATGTGCCATGCTCCACATGTCCCGCCACTAACCCGCACACACCTGTTTAACCGCGAGGATCGGCTCTAATATCACTTGTAACACCTCGTCCACTGGGCCTCGGGGATGTCACTTCTGGCAGTTTAATAGGATATCTAGACTGGCCCCTATAGATCAATACTAGTCTTTTCTGCGTACTTTGTCTTCACTCATGCACACACGGTACTTACTTCTCGGTCGGTCACCCATCTTAAAATTTCTCTAGGTCAAGCACGCTTAACCTTAGAGTTATTTTCGAATGAGCTTTTGGAAAAGAAGTTGCAACTTGTTGATATGAGTATCCTATCAATCCTATTAAGCCATGTGGCTAGATCTCATAATCGCATATCCATTGATTACGACGGTTGGAAAAGTCATGTGCGGACAGACCATTTCTCCCATGGGCATGTTATGTTCTGTACTAGTGATCAATGTAGAACAGACACATCTACAAATTATATTGGATGATAGAGAGATCAAATGAGAACACATCTTAACCAAAAAAATGTGAAGTGATAGTTGTGAACAAATTGAACGATAAACTGTAAACAAAGAACAGATTAAACAAGATTTTGGTTCCCGGACACTGACAGTACACCAAACATAGTTGCAGGTCGTGATTCAGTTGGGTCTTCAGACTGCCGCTTTGATCATGGGAAACACATCATCGAGTAACTCCCACGCATCAAGGTTGACGTCATCGGTGGTGCGCAGCAGCTTGCTCATTTCCTTCGTGAACTTATCCATGGCAACAGCACTGGGCAGGCAAACGGGCACCAGGACACCGTCCTCACCACTAGCGTTCTTGAACGCAACAAAGAAGCTAGCAAATCCGGGAATGGCGCCGACGCCACCCTTTGCTGGCCCAGCATACACAGGTGTGCCCCACCCGAAGTCAAGGTTACGGAACCCTGACTTGGACACATCAGATACCAGATACGCATTCTCCACCGAGAACTGCGGCCGCCGGCGTCGCACCATGAGCGCCGCCACGGACCGCATGTACTCCATGTCCACTTCCCTCTTCGCCTTCCTCACCAATTCCACGGCGTAGCCCACGGGGTTTGCACCAAGGTCACCGGCGGTGGAAATGGCCACGGGGAATGCGAGCGCGTTCCCGTAGTAGCCGCGCGGGATGCTGCCGACGACCACGGAGGTTGAGAATACAAATCATCCGCATCTCCTTGTGAGGGGCGGGAGACAATGCTGCGGTGCGGCACTTCCATAGGCACCCAGTGAGGATCTCAAAGGTAGTGGCGTCGTTACGGAGATTCGGTGGGAGGTGGGAGCGGAGAGCAGCCACCTCTCGCGGTCCGAAGAAGTAGGAGTGGTGTGCCATATCTTCGAGAGCCATGATGCCGGCGGTGTCATTGCCACGGTCAGCGTAGTCCGGCATTTCATCGTACTCGCGGTGCTCGAATGAGGAGGACGGCGTTCTGTCGTCACCTGGTGGTGGTAGCGCCCCCACACCGGCCACAGTGTTGGCACCGGCGCTCCGCGAGCCAGTTCTGCGATGGCTTCCAGGAGTTGCACCAGTCCCGACCCATCTGCCATGGTGTGCTGCATCCGCACCCCGAACACGAAACCCCCACATGCCAGTCGTGTCACCTGGAGTCGCACACCACATATACCACCATTTAGTGGTGGCTGCATTAAATTCATTTTTTCGCAAATAAATGAAATAATCAGAAAATTTGTAAAATGTTACTATAATAATTGAACTATGCACAGTTTTCTTACGGTTTATTTCACTGAAATTGGATAGATTTCAAAGGTATAACATCTTGATGTGAAACAGGTAGACCTTGCTTGAGTTTTTCTACTCTCAATGCATCGCATCACCTCGATTTAGGCATAATCTTAGTATACTCTGAGTCTGAGGATAGATATAGAGGTTTATACCTGGAAGAGGAGGAGGGGGGCGTCGAGGGCATCTGAGCCAGGGACGTCGAACATGAGCTCGTCGATCCCCGGGAACGGCGGCTGGAGGGCGTCGCCAAAGTGTTCGAGGCGGACGTCGGCGTCGTCCTCCACGAACAGCACGCCCTCTCCGGTACAGTCGACGGCGAGCTTGCGCCCCTCGAGCTCCCGCAGACGCCCGGCGAACGGGTAGTAGTGTACCAGCGCCCTGGCGACGGCGTCCCGGAGCACCGCCACCGGGTCTTTCCAGCCACGGCGGCGGAAGAAATGGATGACGGGGACGTGGAAGCGCAGCCCGTCCTGGTCGTCAATGTCCGACAGCCTCTTCAGCTCCCGCGGCGTCGGCCCAGCCGGAGTCACCAGCTCCGCCGGCTGCCTCCGCACGGTGAACTTGAGCGCCGCCGAGCTCGCCATGCGTGCTGCACGGTACAGGCTTCCAGCTTGTGCGAGTGCACTGATCTGCTGTTCGTGACGGCTGTCGATGGTGTCTAGTATGGCCGCCGGAGCCAGCAACCTGCGGCGGCCGGAGTTAGCAGCTGCCGTGGTGGCTCGTCGGAGTGCTGGCAAGAGGAGCCCTAGCATTGATCGATCGGTGGATTAATCAGCGACGATGCGTAATCTGTATTAATTAGCCCTTTATGCTCGACTGGAGTATATATATATTCCCTCTCACTTATTTATAAGTGACTTAGGTTTTTTAGAATCGCATATATCTAGGCTTCACTGTTATTATGGGACAGACGAACGAGCTCCTACGGGGCTGATAGTGATGGTGGGCATTAGGCCCGACGTGGGTGGCCTTGCACGTGGACAAATCAAGGGTACGTGATGTGTCCGACGGAGACGTTTCACCATTGAAATGTATTCATCCTCGAGCTAGAGTTTAAGAGCATCTTTAATGGAGCCTTTAAACGTCTAGCCTGTAAATTGTGAGGACCTCGCAATTTACAGGTTCTAGTTAAGCGGCGCAGATCGGAATCCGTGAATTTAACCCGTGTTTTTGAAATTTAACTATTTCGGTGACAAAATTTTCACGCGAACATAGATCAAACATCTCATACATATTACACATTAAAATCCTAAAAACAAACTTAATTAGGGGGAGAGCTCGCCAGGGACGCCGGCGCGTCCACGTGAGACCAAAATTGAGCTCTATGTGCGACCACGAAGCTCCACGGCGACCTGCTAGTCGTCGAGGAGGACAACGTCCACCTCCATCTCGTCATCAGAGACGTCGGCCTCCACCTCCTCGTCGGCGCCGCCCACGACCGCCTCGGCCTCCACCTCCTCGGCGTGTTAGGCCAAGGTCACCGCAGCGGTGGCTGCCTCCACCTCCTCCCGCTCGCAACGGTCCGGCTCTACTCCCTCCACCTTAGACTCCGCGAGCGCGCGCAGTAGCTCCTCCATCTCATCCTCGTTGCCGCAGCGCATCCGCTTCGGGCGCGATGAGGCGGTCGAGGATGACGCCTCGCCGGAAAGGGGAGGAAGCAGCGCCTCGCTTCGGACAGGCCGGCAACATAGGGCGCTAGCAAGGGGGCGGTCGTAGACCCCTGTTGGTCCAGCGGCGCGTTGCCCGACGCTTAGCCCCGATGGACCGCACTAGTTTCGCGGCCGCCTCGTCGGAGCAGGGATGCGAGGATGACCATGGGAGTGGCCGCCGGCCACCACCTCCTCCCTGCCCGCATCCGCCGTGCAATGTGGACATGGCGATGGCGCCGTCCTCGATCCACAGCCGCCTTGGCCTGAATCAATACTATGTAAGAAGTCAAAGTGTGATCTTGTTGTACCTGCTATTGCCACAACTCCAAGTGTGTGGAAATGGAGCTTGTTATCCCCAAAAAAAAATTGACTCGCAGAACTGGTTACGTATCCGGAAAATATTTCTATAGGACCTGGTCCACAAGTGGACCAATTTACTTGATTGACACATGGCAATTTAGATCTAGAAAACAGTTTATAATCCTATTTTTTTTACTGTTTTAGACACGTGTCATTTGCTGAAATTGGTTCACGCCTCTAAATCCGTGGACCAGGTCCCATAAAAATATTCTCCGCAGCGTTGAATCTGTAGAGAGAGAAGTCTGTTGGTTTTCATTCCTGCAGTGGAACTGGGCGCTGGGCTTGTTCCTCTAACAAAAAAAAAACTGTCCTGGATGCACACGTATGTCTGTGCGCTGAAGCGAACCAGTGGCGGTTTACTTGTTTGTTCTGTTAGCAATTTTTTGGTTAAAATTTTCTATTGGTCAATTTGTGTGTATGGGAAGTGCATCGCGCCTAAGAACAGAGTATATCCTACTTATATTTGTTTTGGAACCATTTGTTATACACACAACTTTAATGATATTTCTTTAGAAGTCAACTAACATGCTGGAAGTTCCTGGGCTAAGGTTAAGCCTGAAGAAAGAGAAGCATGTTGTGGTTTTCGTTCTTGCAGTGGAATTGGTTGATGAGGCCGTTGCTCTAAAAGTTCTCTTTTGCAACATATAAAAAGTTCTCTTTTGCAACATATAAGTTCCATGGTTTAAATAGCAGCGGAGGAGAAATGTAAACATGAATAATGTTCCTCTGCATGTGATCTTTCTTGCTACACACATTTTTGAACTTCTCTTCTACATACAGAATATATAAATCTTATATTCCAAGAAATCTCTGAAGAAATATTCAGAAACCATAACTGAACGAACACCTCGTCTTGGTCTCAATCATACTTGTTGGCGATCTCCACGAGGAGATCTGAGAGCTCCCTGGGCTTGGAGAACATGGACACATCGGCTTCGGTCTCAAATTCTCAATCATACTTGTTGGCGATCTCCATGAGGAGATCTGAGAGCTCCCTGGACTTGGAGAACATGGGCATATGATCAGCCCCCTCACCTCCGTGCCGGGGTTCCACGACGCCATCCGCCGCTGGAACTCGGGCGAGCAGCAGGCGTCTTCCTCCGCCACCACGTACACGCGGCTCACCGCGCCGTACCTCTCCGCCGTCAGGACCTCCTCCCCGTTCATCGTGGCGTCATCGTCGTCCGTGAACTGCCGCGTCGGCCTCACCAGCATCGTCGCCAGGGTAAGGTCCTGCGAGGCGTGGCACAAGTCAATAAGACTGTACAAGCTGGCATAAGACATGCCGGCCGTTGTTGGATTTAATTCACCTCGGGTGGGCTTGAGCTGATACAGTCGCTCGGCCATGTACTCCGGCCCGAGCAGAAACGTCCGGCATGATGCATCGTCGCCGGCAGTCTCGGTAACGCAGTCCTTGAAGAATCCCGGGCCACTCGCTTGCTCACGCAGACGCAGCTGCTCAGAGACGAACTTCATGGGCTTCCCGGCGGCCGGCATGGCGGCCGAGGCGAAGACGGCGACGGCGACCCTCTCTGGGTGCGCCTGCATGGCCAGCGCCAGGCTCTGGCCCCCGTAGCTGTGGCCCACCAGCACCGCCCTCTCCCCCGGCGGCAGCGCGGCCAGCAGCGGCCGGCTGTACTCCTCGAACGAGCCCACCTCGTCTGCGCGCCCCGGGCTGGCGCCACACGCGGCCATGTCAAGCGCGGCGACGCGGTGGCCGGCAGATCGGAGGATGGTGGCCACCCTGTACCAGCACCACGCGCCGTGGCACATGCCGTGCACCAGCACGAAGCGGTGCCTCCGCCGCCCCTCGCCGGCGGCGGTCTCCATCGGTTGCAGGGTTTTTTTATTCATGGATTCGCCTACGCATTGGGTGGAGAGGAATTGACGCTTTTGAATTGCGAGATGCCAATGAAGTGGCCGATGCAGGCAGAGAAGGGTGCTCAAGGAGTCGGTACATGATGTTGACTAAACAACAATCCAGCGTTTAGAATAGAGAAATCATGTCCTTTGAGCTACAGCACGCAAGCGCTTGCTGCTCAAACAACACGGCATCTCCAGCAAAAGGCCCCGAAACCCTGATCCATCCGTGGGAGTTTTCGGACAGGTACCGTAGCAAGTACAATAAGATTCAGTCAATAAGCTATAAGAATTAAAATAATATATCTATGTCTAGTTGAAAGAGAGAGAAGAGGAGAGAGACAATGAGCTGTTTCTGATCAATATGTGAGAGTGTAAAGTGAGTCATGTATTAATAAAGTACTATATTTTTATCTCTATCTATTATAGATGTTGACTATTGAATTGGCTATAGATGACATGGACATGCCTTATAGCCGACAGCTGGCTCTACTATTGCCCTTGCTCTCAGGGCATCTCCAGCGGCCGTGGCCCAAACGGTCTGCGATGTCTCCAGCGGCGCCATCGATCCAAACGGACCGACGTGTCCGTGTAATCTATCGGACCACCAAATTTAGAGCACCAATGCGTCGGGCAGACACCGCACGAACCAAGCTCGTGTCGGGGCCGTTTGTAAGTGACACATTAATTTCATAAACTTTCCTCATTAGTTTGATAGCCGATTATACGAAGAACTACGTCTACTTAACCTAAACTACGATGGCAGTTGCGCCCTAGCCTAAACCTCGCCACCTGCGTGACCCGAGGGCCCAGCTTCCGCCGGCTTCACCGCAGATCGCCTTGCCACGTAGCATGTCGTCCGCGCGGCGGCGGTTCTCCGTTGACATCTGCGGGAAGTCTAGCGTGTTCGCCTCGAGCTTCATCGCCCCATGGTCCCTGCCCTCCCGTGCCACCTGCTCGGCCTCTTCCGCAGCGCGCGTGGACGCCTCTGCGTCCACGGTGTCATACGACTCGATGATGGTCCCCTACTTGTCGCTCCTCTCTTGCACGGCTTCCTCGGGCTCATTGTCGAAGTGGGCGAGGAAGGCGTCGTCGTCCTCGTCCTCCTTCATCACGTGCATCACCACCACCATCGTCGCGGTAGCCGCCTGCACGACGTGTTGCACCTCCGCTTTGTCGACCATCGCGTGGTCGCGCACCGCTCGCCGGGCGTACCTCAGCCTGCGAGCTGCCACAGTGGCGGCATCGTGCGTCGCCTTGCCCGCGGCATTGCACATCGCGTCCACGGCCGTGTTAGCAGCGACTTCGTGGGCCACCTCCTCCGCTGATGCCTCGTCGATGACGAGGCCCATCTTTCTTATCGCGGCTTCGCGGGCATCGCGTAACACCTGCTCTCTGTTATGGCGAGGCATGACAGCTGAGATTGCGTTGGTTTTTTGTTCGGGGCATGGCAACCTCCCTCCCCCCTCCCCCCCCCCCTCCCCCCCGGGCTGTGGCCATCTTTTATAGACCATGGCCAGGACAGGAAACACCATGGATGAGCGTGGGAGTTCCTGACCATGGGCGGAAAATGGGCACGGTGCGCGGGGGAAATAGGAGCCAGCGAGAACGGGAAATACCGGCCGCGCACGAAGCCGGCTGTGGTGATTGGCGATGTCGACGCCATTATTAAGGTCTGTCACCATTAGAGAGAGATTGTCAAGCATCGGGGATGTGGTGATTGGCGATGGCCCGACGCCATTAAGGACTGTCACAATTAGAGAGAGATTGTCAAGCATCGACAGCGGGCGAGACGATCAAAATGCGTTGGGCCACTGGGCTCGACCTGGTCGGACCGCGACCCACTTTCTATCAGTGGGCCTACCCATCGGACAAAATCAGACCGTTACGTCATCGGGTTGGGTCGGCCCACTGAAGAGGCCCTTACCCAAAAGCACATGGTGTTGCAGAACGGACAATAAGTCTCCCAAACCATTTGATGACTCGTTTGATTAGAATTTCAAAAGATTTGTGAAAGATTTTTTCTCTTAGAAAATATTTCTACGTGTCGTTTGATTCAAAAGATTGCAAGGATTTTTTCAAATGATTCATTTGCTTTCTGTTTTGTAGGAAAAATTCCATCCACTCCTCGTGTAGTTTTCTGTGATTGGACACATACTTTAACCAAATTCCTGCAGTTTTCTTTTTCTGTAGAATTCAAGAGATCATAGACACTCTGATCCTTTTCTTATTCCTACGTTCTGTCCTGCAAATCAAACAAGTTAGGATTGAGCCGGCGTGAGTTACATGCACTCTTTGCCGTCGTTTGCGTGGAAGACAACGCCCACTACTACTTTCAAAAAGTCTAAAGACGGCTAGTTTGTTCTAAACACGGCTAGTTCGTTCTAGAATCTGTTATCATGCTTCTTCCAAGCTACTCAGAGATGAAGAGATGCCTAGTAGTACTAGTAGATTTATAAGGCATCAACTTTCCACCAATTTATAGTACAGTACATCTTATATAACTTAGCATGCTAAAAAATATACTCCCTCGTAGATGTCAAAATTTTGAATAGTGTTTAGATTCGTCTTAATTTTGACAAACCTGCGATATTTATTTCGAGACAGGGGAGTAGATATGTACTACCTCCGTTTGGCCGTTCCAAAGCTTAAGTCATTTTTTTTTTTGGAAAATCAAGCTACGAAAATTTTGACTAAACTTTAAAAACTATCAAAAGCTATGATATTATATAGAAAATACAAAGATTATGATATTAATATTTTTTTAAAACTTGGTCAAATTTTACATGGTTTGACTTCTAAAAAAATATAAGGATTAAGCTTTGCATTGGAGGGAGTACTACCTTCTAATGAATAAGGCTTATACTTTTTGAAAGTCAAACTATGTAAAATTTGATCAAGTTTTTAGAAAAAAGTTACTCCCTTCGATCTAAATTAGTTGACTTAGTTTTTGCCTAGATTCAGAGGTATCTAGTATTAAAACAAGTCTAGGTACATTCGAATCTAGACAAAGCTAAGTCAACTAATTTGATTCAGAGGGAGTATTAATATATACAATCTAAGATTAACACTCTTTGATATATATTATTATAATGAAATATATTTACATTATTTCCTTTTTCATATGATATCTATAATTTTTAATAGCTTTTTCTAAAAGTTGGGTCAAACTTGACTTAATTTGACTTTTTAAAAGAAAATATAGGCCTTATGCGTTGGAACGAGGTAGTTTAATACTGCTGGAACCATGAGAAATACTCTCTTTCAAATAAGTGTACTTCTAGCCTTATCCTAAGTCAAAATTACTAAAGTTTGACTATGTTTATAGGGAAACATAGCAATATTTATTACTCTATAAATTGGTACCCGGTAGAGGCGTTTTTAAATTTAGTTCCATAATATGTCAATTTGATATAATATATGTTTCTATACTTATCAATAAAATTGGTTAAATTTGTTAAAGTTTGACTCAGGCCAAAAGCTAGTAACTAGAAATACACTTATTTGCAGACGGAGGGAGTAGAGAATATTATTACCTGTCACCTAATATAAGATGTTATTACAAGTTGCAATAACATTTTATTAAGAAAGAGGAGTATTATTCTTACAAGCCCGTACTAATAGTCAAAAATTTAAAACACTGATTGACGTTACCAACCCTTGTGATTATGCGTCTTGTATCATTCAGTTTCTAGACACAAAGAGCCAAAGACTATTATCGCCTAACGAGTACTACTTTTTGTCAATGCTTGTTGCATTCCAACATACGCCTTGAACATACCAGTAGGAAATATGAAATCATCAAACAACCACCACCACCATTCACTTGCACGACTCCAATATAACCAAAATCTCGTTATAGTACAGTTGGCCAAAAAGAATACTAGTACCACAGAACAAGAGAGTAAGAAGCACAAACAGCTCAAGAAAACGAAAAACAATTTGCAGATCGACGCCGCAAACCATTTTTCCTATTGTCCGAAGAGTCAAATCAACCTCAAAATAGATGGACATGTTCCGATGCAGTTCCAAGCGTTTCGGTGCCTCTGGAAGGGAATACAGGCTGCCGCAAACTCTAATCTCTGCTTTGCTTCGAGATATTACATAGAAGAGGCTATTCCCCTTCCAGCCAATCACATGAAGTCGAACTCATCAGGATCATCATAAGATGCACCCGCTCCGGCGACGAACTCCTCCTCTCCCTTCTCTATATGGAGCTGCTTCTTTTTTGCTCCTGGGAGTTTAAAGTCAACGTTAGCATCAAAAGCACATGACAATAAGAGTATTCTAATCCTAGAGACAGATATACGCATTTGCAACAGAAAACACATAGGCCCAAGGGTCTCACCTCCTTTCTTTTTGCCTGCTGCTGCTTCTTTCTCCGCCTTGATCTTTTCGTTAGCAATTGCCGTCCCGGAGGAAGATATTTCTTTCGCATCAGCACCTTTCAACGATGTCATGGAAAGTCTCATGACATTCTTAAGTAGACCCATGTAGTGAAAGCTTTTCTGTGTACATGAGCAGAAACAAGGTCAGATAATGCCAAAACAGAGTCTCAATATAAACAAGGGATCCATATAAACAAATAGATAGACCTGTAAATGAACAGACCTCATAGAGACGGATTTTGTTTGCAATAAGCTCGGCATATTCTGCAAAGTCACTCTCAGACTTCGGGATGAAAGTATCTAGCGACTTTTCACTGCCATCCTTCTTTGCAAAAAGCTCTGCTGTCGACTTAAAGTCGGCTTCTTCCACAAGCCTGTAACGGATCAGGGTAAAGAAACTGAATGGTAACCACGACAAAGCAGCAGTATGCGGTATGCAGAGTTTTTTAATCACAACAGAAGGACACAGAAGAAGTAACATACCTTTGTTGGCGAAGCTTCTCTAAAGTAGGATCATCCAGAACATCATCTTCTACTACTTCAGTACTTGTTGATGGCTGCTTACCTTTTTTGGCAGCACTCTTAGCACTAGGTTTTGAAGCAGGCTTTTCTGCAGCCTTTTCTACAGGCTTTGGTTTAGGTTTCTGCATTTTACACCAGTGTTGAATCAGTGACAATTCAATATTAGTAGCATCTAACAGAAGAAGAGCTTTATAGTATTTTAACTGTAAATATAAGCAAAGCATAAGCACGGAAAATTTGGTAACTATTTTGAATACCATAACCAGTCATTCAAATTAAGAGCATATATCGGCACTCTAAACATTTCATCGAGCATATACTTTTGAGGTGAAAATAATAGACCAAGCTAACAGACTACAGAACATATGCAAAACTGAAGAAGATAGTCAGCTCTATGATTTCGTTAGGGATTCTTGCACAATTTACAGTGAAGTCAACTGAAATTCATGGCAACACTGAATACCAAGGATTACTAGGGGTAAATTTCCAGCAACAACACAAAAAACATGGAGTGTAGAAATGATATTGGCAAGTAGGCTAAGGTTACATGTCTCTGGTAAGCCTCAGATTAGATGTTATTTTCTAGTTTGCACATGTTGCGGTGCTACAGAACAGTACCCAAAAATGTAAAACAAAATCTGAATAACCATGTGATCTCCTTTTGCCTTCTAAAACAAATAACAACAAATGCAGGGCTGGCAGGAGGGGAGTGCTTATTTGCACTAAAAATGTTTCAGTACCTCCTCCTCCTCTTCCCAAGATTCTTTTACATCATCTTCTTCAACATCTTCATCATCCCAGTTACTTTTCAGGGGCTGAGCTTTGACAACAGGTGCAATAGGTTGAAAATCTTCAGCATCTGCAACGTCATTTAGATTTATTTTCAACATGCCAACAAAGTAAGTGTCACAACAAACCAACATCTACATAGGTAACTAATTCAATAAACATAAGCCCAAACACACTCAAGGGCTTCCTACAACCTGACCAGATGTTGATGATGCACTATAAAAATCTTTAGTACAATATTCAAGCACCATCATATATCAATTTAACCCCCTCCCCCCCAAGGATATCTGTTTAAATAGGCATTCTGTGGGATCCCTTAGCCACAGGCTGCAACATCGCATTACTAACAAGTTCAAAACAACACTGGCCGCAGTCTGAAGCACGGTTAAGAACCTAACATGTCGTTGAAATAACGCGATTATATCAATTGCTTCTTCGAAGCAAAGCATAGAAGCATAAGCAAATGCAACCGTCTAGTGTCTACCCAAAAAAAAACAGCGGATGCTCTACGAATCTTCTAGTAATCCACATGGAAAAGCAGCGCTAAATATTGAAAGCATGGGAACATTGCGTTCTAGCACTGAAGCAGAAAGATGCAAAAGACTAACAGAAAGATGCAAAGGCTAACTGATTAAGCAGAGCTACCAAACATACAGAAAGAACAAAGAAACCTAAAACCCAGAATCCCAGCTACCGTATCCCCAATTCCCTAAACCGCGGTCGGATTCGATGGGCACGGTGACCCGATCTCGCGTACAGCCACAGCGCTCATACTTGGCAACTAATCTTCAAACGCGGTCTACCAATCACCAGACGAACTAGCCGTGCACGCAGGAGCAGCCGGCGCCCGAGATTCGCTGGTAGGGTCACATCGCAGCGAGCGCTCAAGGGGCACGAACTTTCGGCGCCGGGAGAGAATCGGGGAGCGGCTCCGGAGAACCTAAACCAGACAGATCGGGACGAGAGGGAGAGAGGAGGAAGGAGGGAGGCGCTCACCCCAGTCCTCCATCGCGGCCGGAAGTCCTCTAGATCTGAAGCGCTGGCGGCGTCGACGAAGCGGCGGCGGCGAGGGGAGCGAGCGGACGGGGCTAGGGTTTCCGCGGCGCGGCGGCGGCGGCGAGGCGGCTGGGGGTAGAGGGAGGAAGGTTCTGGAGGGGGAAAGGATTGACGGGTCGGGGTTGGCTTCTGCCTAGCTGGCTGTGTGCGTTTCGCGTCCGTGGTGCGGTGTGGTTTCTGCTGACTGGGCGATGGGGTATATGTATCTGCCGTGCGTTGCGTGCGAGAAGACGAAGCGGAACGGGTTCGGTCAGGGGTCACAGTACGGCCCGTTTACTCGTCCCAAGTCCCAACCACGTCTTTAATTTTTCCAAGAATATATTCGAAAAAGTTTTGAGGAAATCTTATATAGATTGAATTTTTTTTTTGAGGGAGTAGAGGTATAAGTGCATTGGACTTCATGAAAGAAGATCAATACGAAGTTCGAACTCATGTTGAAAATTACTATGAAATGGATGAAATAGCAATGTGTTACATAAAAACGCAGCGAACCCAACCATATGGTCACTAAATGTGAAAGATCTCTACTGATACAAAGAGGACCTAAAGATCTTGATTAAAAACACGCAAGCTTGTGTGTAGACCATGTTTTCCCATGATCATCAAACACACCTCGGTGCCAACTCATATGGTTAGTCTTTTACTATTTATAAGTAGAAGCTAGATAGTCCAGCTTCCTCCCTCCCTCCCGCAGCTCCCTCTCTCTCTCCCTAACTTCTGCCCCCCACCGTGCTGGCCTCCTCCTCCTCGTCCCCTCCGCCTTGGAATAGCCATTGGAGGTGGCGGGAGGCCTTGAGTAGATAGGGCCCTTAGCTGTAGGCGTTTTGGCCATTTGGCCGTAGTTTTGGGCGTGCTGCCCGGATGGGGAGCTCTGGATCTTGGCGACCAGATCCAGTCTCTAGGGTTTGTCGGCGGTGTGGGCAAGCTTCTATGGCTAAAGCTGGCCACGGCATCGACGGCCACCTCATCTTCAAATAAAAGCTTGGTCGCGTTCTGCCTCCCCTTGCTTGCTGCTTCTACGTGTCTCCCTCTCTCTCTGGCCGGCCGTGGCGGCGAGGGGTTGGGGATGGAGCTCGCAGAGCGATGGGTCTCGGGTGGTGAGGGGAGTGCCTTCGTTCCGGTGTGCTCGCGCGGCGCCGGACGGTGGCCTTCTACCTTCTTCGTCTGCAGCTGCTCTCCCCCTTTTTCCGGCCTGCCGTGGAGTCGAGGGGTTGAAGGATGGGGTGCTAAGGCGGGAGGTCGGCTCCCTCTTCCCCGCGCGTTGCTGCTGTTCCCAGGACGATGCTGCTGCTACTGCTACTCCAACCTGTAGGGGTTCGTAGCATGGAAAACAAAAAATTTCTATCGCATACAAACAAAAAGCCAAGATCTATCTACTAGATTGCAGCAACGAGTCGATGGAATAACTCACCCTCGAAGATTCCAAAGTGTTTAACGAGAGCAGATTCTCGTGGGTGATGTAGTCGTACTCTTTCCGATCTCAAGATCGCGTAGACGATCCTTCCCAGGCCAGCGTTCAGCGCTCTCCCGCAATGGTCACACATCGTTCGGTATTGACGAAGACCTTCCTCTCCCTTGTTCCAAAGAAAATGGAGGTTGTAGCACTCTCTCCTCGCGATTAGACAACGGGCGTGAATGCGGAAGTAGAGGGAAATCCATGAGGCTTCGCTTAAGCCGGTGCGAGTATGGTGGAGCTTATGAGAGAGGCTATTAGTGGTCTAGTAATTAGACACACCAATTAGAAGGCTCTAAACCGCTGGCTAAAGCAATTAGAAGCTCTAAACCAAAACGGCTCTAAACCGGAGGTAGAAGATAGGAACTTGTGTGTCTTGGAGGGGAGGCCCTGCCCCTCCCTTTATAGGTGGGAGGGCCGGCGGCCAAGGGGAGGAGTCCCTCCCCAAGTCGGCCTTGGGAGGCGCCTGCCAAGGGACTCCTCCCCAAGTCGGTTTCCTCTTCTCCTCCTCTTTCCACTTTCCAAAACTTGCCGTTTGACTTTCAAACTAGCCGTTTGACTTTTCAATTTAGGATTTAAATAAACCCTTTATTTTGGACAGCAAGAACACCTAGTACATGATGCAATCATTCCAATATGTAATGGCACATTCATGTACCCTTCCCGGAGTGCCGACATTCCGGGACCTTCTAGAATGTTCCATGAAAACACCTAACCATTCCCCAACTCCAAACGGACTTTCCTTATATGAATCTTATTCTCCGGACCATTCCGGATCACCGTGATATCCGGATCCCATCCGAGACTCAACAACATTCGGTCTCTTTCTCATAATACCATAACTACTCAAACAACGTCAATCCTTATGTGTCTCCCCACGGTTCGTGAATTATGCGGACATGATCGAGACACTTCTAACAATAACCAATAGAGGAATCGAAATTCATATGGCTCCCACATATTTCTACGATTACTTTGCGATCGAATGAACCACTTACATACGATACCAATTTCCCTTTGTCTCACGATATGTTACTTATCCGAGGTTATGATCGCTTGTATCTGCATACCTAGTTCATCCTCACATCGATAAGTACTCTTTTCTCGTTCGTGATATGTGATCCCTTGACCAAGTCACATGCTTGCAAGCTAATTGGATGACATTCCACCGAGAGGGCCCAGAGAATATCTATCCGTCATGTGGATGGACAAATCCCACTCTTGATCCATGTGTTTCAACCAATACTTTCCAACACTCAATGCCACCTTTATAGCCACCTGTTACGGTGTGGTGTTTGATGACATCAAAGCATCCATCCAAAGAAAGGTGATATGCATGATCTCATGGTCGAAGGAATTAGGTTACTATGTATCGAAAGCATATAGCAATTGAACTATTGAAATGACTTGATCTTTATGCTACGCTTGTCTATAGGAGTATGTCCACCATATCATTCTCCTAACGATATGATCTTGTTGTTGATAACATCTCAATGTTCATGATAGGGAAACCACAATCATCAATCAACCAACAAGCTAGTGAAGTATAGAGGCTATACTAGGGACTTCAAATTAAGTTTACAAATCACACAAGTATTAATGTTTCCTTGTTAATACTATTATAGCATGAATGTAAACATTTATCATAAACACAAAGATATAATAATAACTACATTTATTATTGCCTCTAGGGCATATCTCCAACAGTCTCCCACTTGCACTAGAGTCATCTAATCTAGATTACATGGTAATATACCGAACACCCATGGCAGTTTGGTGTTGGTCATGTTTTGCCCTCGGAGAGGTTTAGTCAACGGATCCGCCACATTCAGATCTGTGTACTTTGCAAATCTTTATATCCCCATCCCGGATATGTTCTCGAATAGCGTGAAACGCAGCTTGATATGCTTCACTTCTTGTGTGACCTTGGTTCTTGCGCATTGGCTATGGCGCCCATGTTATCACAGAGATAGACATTGGGTCCAGCGCACTAGGAACCACACCCAGCTGTAATGAACTCTTTCATCCATATCGCTTGTGAAGCCTCCAAGCGACCATGTATTCCGATTCGCTTGAAGATCTCGCCACAACGCTTTGCTTTGCACTCCTCCAGCTAATCGCTGCACCATTCAAAATAAATACGTATCCGGATTGTGATTTAGAATCATCCGGATCGGTGTTCCAACTAGCATCGGTGTAACCATTAACAACGAAATGTTCATCACCTCCATAAGAAAGAACCATATCCTTAGTTCTTCTCAAGTACTTAAGGATGTTTTTGATCATTGTCCAATGATCCACTCGATCACTTTGATATCTGCTAGTTAGACTAACAAAGATATGCAATGTCGGGTCTAGTACATAGCATGGCATACATTAGAGATCCTATGGCTGAGGCATAGGGAGTCTTACTCATCCTTTCTCTATCTTACGCCGATGTCGGACTTTGAGTTTTACTCAAGGTCGATTGAAACATGGGCAAGAACCCTTTCTTGCTATCTTCCATTCCAAACCTCTTTAGAACTTTGTCCAAATATGTACTTTGTGACAATGATATTTATGCTTCGATCTATCTCTATAAATCTTTATGCCTAATATGTAAGTCGCTTCGCCAAGATCCTTCATTGAAAAACTATTATTCAAATACTCTTTGACACTATTAAGAAGGTCTACATCATTCCCAATCAACAATATGTCATCCACATACAAGATTAAGAATGCTACGTAGCTCCCACTCACTTTCTTGTAAATACAAGCTTCTCCATAAGTTTGTATAAAACCAAAACTTTGATTACCTTATCAAAACGTTGATTCCAACTTCGGGATGCTTGCTTCAATCCATAGATGGACCGTTGAAGCTTGCATACCTTGTTAGCATCTTTAGGATCGACAAAACCTTTGGGTTGCATCATATACAACTCTTCATCAATGTCTCCATTGAGGAATGCTGTTTTGACATCCATCTGCCATATCTCATAATCATAATATGCAGCGATTGCTAACATAATCCTCATAGATTTTAGCTTCGCATCGGTGAGAAAGTCTCATCGTAGTCAACTCCTTGAATTTGTCGAAACCCTTTTGCGACAAGTCGAGCTTTATAGACGATAACATTACCATCAAGATCTGCTTTCTTCTTGAAAATCCATTTGTTCTCGACAGCCTTCCTACCATCCCAGTAAGTCCACCAAAGTCCATACTTGGTTTTCGTACATGGATCCAATCTCGGATTTCATGGCTTCTTGCCATTTATTGGAATCTGGGCTCATCATCGCTTCCTCATATGTCTCGGGGTCATCGGTGTTGTCCACCAACATGACATTCATAACGGAATCATACCAACTGGTGGTACGATTTCTCGTTGACCTCCGAGGCTCAGAGCAACTTCAACCAAGTTTCATGATCACCATCATTAGCTTCCTCTCTTATTGGTGCAGCACCACAGAACTTCTTCCTTTGCGCTACTCGCAATTTCGAGAGAAGGTTCACAACCTCGTCGAGTTCTACTTTCCTTCCAGTCACTTCTTTCGAGAGAAATTCCTTCTAGAAAGGATCCATTCTTAGCAACGAAGATTTTGCCTTCGGATCTATGATAGAAGGTATACCCAATAGTTTCCTTCGTATCCTATGAAGACGCATTTTTCCGCTTTGGGTTCAAGCTTGTCCGTAACTTCTTTACATAGGCTTCAGATCCCCAAACTTTAAGGAACGACAATTTAGGTTTCTTCCCAAACCATAATTCATACGGTGTCGTTTCAACGGATTTAGACGGTGCCCTATTTAAAGTGAATGCGCTGTTTCTAATGCATAACCCCAAAATGATAGCGGTACGTAAGTGACATCATAGAACGAACCATATCTAAGAGAGTTCGATTACGATGTTCGACACACCATTACTACTGTGGTGTTCCGGCGGTGTCAATCGCGAAAAGTATTCCACATTTCTTCAAATGCTCGCCAAACTCAGACTTAGATATTCACCTCCACGATCGAACGTAGAAATTTAATCTTCTTGTTACGTTGATTCTCTACCTCACTTTGAAACTCCTTAAACTTCTCGAAAGTTTCGGACTTATGTTTCATGAAATAGATATACCCATATCTACTCAAATCATCCGTGAAGGTAAGAACATAACGATAACCATCACATGATGCTACACTCATTGGACCACACACATCGGTATGTATGATTTCCAATAAGTCCATGGCTCGCCCATCATACCGTAAAATGGAGTCTTAGTCATTATACCCATAAGACATGCTTCGCATCTTTCAAGTGATTCAAAATCAAGTGATTCAAGAAGTCCATCGGAATGGAGTTTCTTCATACGCTTCACTCCAATGTGACCAAGACGACAGTGCCACATATAGGTCGAATTATCGCTTGATTTCAAACGTTTAGCTTCAATGTTATTAATATGTGTATTTCTACTATCGAGATTCAACAAGAATAGACCATCTATCAAAGGTGCATGTGCATAAAACATATTACTCATATAAATCGAACAACCATTATTCTCGGATTTAAACAAGTAACCGTCTCGCAATAAACAAGATCCTGATATAATGTTCATGCTTAACGCAGGCACCAAATAACAATTATTTAAGTATAAAACTAATCCCGATGGTAGATGAAGAGGTAGCGTGCCGACCGCGATCACATCAACCTTTGATCCGTTTCCTACGCGCATCGTCACCTCGTTCTTCACTAGCTTCCGTTTATTCTGCAGCTCCTGTTTCGAGTTACAAATATGAGCAACCGAACCCGATTATCAAATACCTGTGCACTACTACGAATACTAGTGAGATACACATCAATAACATGTATATCGATATACCTTTCTTTTTGATGTTGCCGCTTCAAATCCGCCAAGTACTTTGGGCAATTCCGCTCAAAGGACCTTCTCCCTTGCAAGAAAGCACTCAAGATCGGCTTGGGTCCAGCCTTGGTCTTCTTCGTCGGTATGGTAACTTTCTTACCACCCTTCTTGAAGTGTCCTTCGCTTAGACTTGCCTTTCTTGAATTTGGTGGTCTTATTGACCATCAACACTTGGTGCTCTTTCTTGATCTCCACTTCGCAGATTTTAACATAGCAAATAGTTCGCAACTCTTTGTTCATGTTCTGCATGTTGTAGTTCATCACAAAGTTCTTGTAACTTGGTGGTAGTGATTGGAGGATGCGGTAAACCCCAAAGTATTAGGAATCACTATACCCAAACTTTGAAGTTTATTTGCGTGCCTGCACATCTTAAGCACATGCTCACCGACGAGCTACCCTCTTCCATCTTGCGGTTAAAGAACTTTTCGAAGCTTCATAACTTTCAATTGCCGCATGAGTCTCAAAGATTAATTTGAGATCCTCGACAATATCATATGGATCGACTCTTCAAACCTTTTCAAGCTCTGATTCTAAACCATACAAGATAGCACATTGAACTATGGAGTACGATTCTTCCGAGCGAGGTAAACATTCTTTACTTCATCGGTAGCATCAGTTGCAGGTGGGTCACCTAGCGTGCATCCAGACATAGGTCAAATTACCACCGTGAGGACAATCCTCAAATTGCGGAACCAATCCGCCAAGTTGCTTCCATTGTTTTTCAACTTTTCTTTCTCTAGGAACGCATTAAAATTGATGGTAGGGCGCCATTGATCTACAACATATTTGCAATAGTTTAGACTAAGTTTATGACAAATTGAGTTCAAATTAATTAATGAAATTAAACTAGGTGAACTCCCACTCAAAGCAACATCCCTCACATTGTTTTAGTGATCACACGAACCAAATCCACTACATCAACACCGATCATCACGAGTTGATATAGTTTCAATGGCGAACAATCATCATGTTCATCATATCTACTATATGATTCATGCTTTACCTTTCGGCGATCCGTGTTCCTGAGGCCATGTCTGTACATGCTAGGCTCGTCAAGATCAAACCTTAGCTACCGCATAAGCAAATCTTTGCTTACGTTGTATTCACCATGAATCAAAGACACCCGATCATCACGTGGTGCTTCAAGCGCAAGCTTTGGCAACGGTGCATACTAAGGGTGAACACTTTAGAACTTGAAATTTATGTGCATGAGGGATCATCTTATAATGCTACCGCTCTACTAAGCAATACAAGATGCATAAAGGATTAACATCACATGCAATTCATAATATGTGATATGATATGGCCTTTCTTCTTTGTGCTTCCGATCTCCATCTTCAAGCACGAACATGATCTCCATCATCACCGATAGCATCAAGGTCAATGACGCTTCTTCATGGTTGTCGCCCACCAGCTTCAACTATTACAACTATTTTGAATAGACACGCAGGTCTTAACAGTAAATTAAAGACAACCATATGGCTCCTGCCGTTGCCAACTTACAATAAGGAACATTGCATACATCAAATATAATCACAATCATGGCCATATCACATCATCAAGACACCCTCGCAAAACAAAGTTAGACGCCTCTACTTTCTTTGCATATTTTACGTGGTTTGGGGCTTTCAATAAGTGTCGTTCTAACTTACGAACAAGAACCACAACATTGATACTAGCATTGTTGATCACCCGTTGTAAATTGGATCTTTACTATGCTAGGAGAAACAGGCACCCGCAAAGCCACTTATGCAATACAAGTTGCATGTCAAGCGTGGAGCAAGTCTCATGAACGATGTCATGTAAGGTTAGCCCGGGCCGCTTCATCCCAACATACCGCAAGATGCAAAGTACACAAAAAGCAATCTACAATGAAAGCATCAATGCCCACAATGACCATTGTGTTCTACTCGTGCAACAGATCTACATATAGACACGGCTCTGATACCACTGTAGGGGTTCGTAGCATGGAAAACAAAAAATTTCTATCGCATACAAACAAACAAGCCAAGATCTATCTACTAGATTGCAGCAACGAGTCGATGGAATAACTCACCCTCGAAGATTCCAAAGTGTTTAACGAGAGCAGATTCTCGTGGGTGATGTAGTCGCATTTTTCCGATCTCAAGATCGCAGACGATCCTTCCGCGTTCAAGAGCGCTCCGATCGGTCACACGTTCGGTACTCGACGAAGACCTTCCTCTCCCTTGTTCCAAAGAAAATGGAGGTTGTAGCACTCTCCTCGCGATTCCGAAGACAACGGGCGTGGTACAGGAAGTAGAGGGAATCCCGCAGGCTTCTTAAGCCGGTCTTAGTATGGTGGAGCTTATGAGAGAGGGTTTTAGTGGTCTAGTAATTAGACACACCAATTTGAATGCTCTAAACCAATTAGAAGGCTCTAAACCATACTAAAGCAATTAGAAGCTCTAAACCAAACGGCTCTAAACCGGAGGTGAAGATAGGAACTTGTGTGTCTTGGAGGGAGGCCCTGCCTCCCTTTATAGGTGGGAGGGTCATGCCAAGGGAGGAGTCCCTCCCAAGTCGGCCTTGGGAGGCGCGCCCGGCCAAGGGGACTCCTCCCCAAGTCGGTTTCCTCTCTCCTCTTTCCACTTTCCAAAACTTGCTTGACTTTCAAACTAGCCGTTTGACTTTTCAATTTAGGATTTAAATAAACCCTTTATTTTGGACAGCAAGAACACCTAGTACATGATGCAATCATTCCAATATGTAATGACACATTCATGTACCCTTCCCCTCCGAGTGCCGGACATTCCGGGACCTTCTAGAATGTTCCGATGAAAACACCTAACCATTCCCCAACTCAAACGGACTTTCCTTATATGAATCTTATTCTCCGACCATTCCGGATCACCTCGTGATATCCGGATCCCATCCGAGACTCAACAACATTCGGTCTCTTTCTCATAATACCATAACTACTCAAACAACGTCAATCCTTAAGTGTGTCTCCCTACGGTTCGTGAATTATGCGGACATGATCGAGACACTTCTCCGAACAATAACCAATAGAGGAATCTGGAAATTCATATGGCTACATATTTCTCGATTACTTTGCGATCGAATGAACCACTTACATACGATACCAATTTCCTTTGTCTCACGATATGTTACTTATCCGAGGTTATGATCGCTTGGTATCTCTGCATACCTAGTTCATCCTCATCGATAAGTACTCTTTTCTCGCTCCGTGATATGTGATCCCTTGTGACCAAGTCACATGCTTGCAAGCTAATTGGATGACATTCCACCGAGAGGCCCAGAGAATATCTATCCGCCATGTGGATGGACAAATCCCACTCTTGATCCATGTGTTTCAACCAATACTTTCCGAACACTCAATGCCACCTTTATAGCCACCCTGTTACGGTGTGGTGTTTGATGACATCAAAGCATCCATCCAGTAAAGGTGATATGCATGATCTCATGGTCGAAGGAATTAGGTTACTATGTATCAGAAAGCATATAGCAATTGAACTATTGAAATGACTTGATCTTTATGCTACGCTTGTCTATAGGAGTATGTCCACCATATCATTCTCCTAACGATATGATCTTGTTGTTGATAACATCTCAATGTTCATGATAGGGAAACCACAATCATCAATCAACCAACAAGCTAGTGAAGTATAGAGGCTATACTAGGGACTTCAAATTAAGTTTACAAATCACACAAGTATTAATGTTTCCTTGTTAATACTATTATAGCATGAATGTAAACATTTATCATAAACACAAAGATATAATAATAACTACATTTATTATTGCCTCTAGGGCATATCTCCAACACAACCTACCTGGACGGTCGTGGAGGCGAGGGGGCGGTGAGAAGTAGTGAGGCTGTTGCTGCCTTGGTTCATAGCTTTTGGGAGCCTTCGGAGTTTCTGCTCCCGGCGACGTTCTCCAAGCGACGGTCTCGTTCCGCCGCTGCTAACTCTGGCCAGATGGGTGGCCACGTCGCGCTCGGCTTCGGTGGTTGCTCGAGCTTCATCTACCTCTGCGTGAGGTTTCTCTGCTGTTCCGCGGTGGCACTTCAACCCCCCCCCCCTCCAACCAAGTGGTTTTGTCCCCGGTTGGTGCTAGGGTGGCACCGCCGTGTTGCAGCTCGTCGCCGACGGTTCGTCTGGATCCGATTGTTTTTTTGCAATCCTAGTTAGGGTGCTAGTCGTTATTTGCAGGGGCCTGGATGTAATTTTCTTAATCTTTGTATGCCTCTTTGTAAAAGTCACCCCACCGCTAGAATGAAACTCCTGGCCCTTCTGGGCCGTTCCGTTCAAAAAAAATGTTGTAACTATTTGCTTTTGTATCTCTCAAGAAAAAAAACTATATTTGCTTTTGTAGAATACAAAGAGAAGTGATTAATAGAGTATGCTAAAGCTCAAATTGCACCAATTGAGAGGGGCTTCCCGGATTCTTGAGTATTCATATGAATTTCGGTTGGGAATTATCTCCCAGATTGTAATATATTGACTCTTAAAAGTGAAAGATGGAGTGTTATGAACAGGGCCTGATCTACCTCACCAAAGCTATAACATTATTTTTGTTTATTTTTGCCTATTGTATGATATTCCAAGTTAGGTATGCTTAGAATGCTTACCCGCAAAAAAAAGGTATGCTTAGAATGCTTTGACAACACTATAATTCTCAACAAACACGCACATAATTTATCATGAAATTTTTGTGACCATAGATTGGAACAACGCTGTTTCTAAGAGCACACGTAAGGATTGGGTGCCTTCAAATTAGGATAGCAAGAGTCTCAAACACAAAATGAAGATCAACGCATGATCTGATCTGGATATGTAGCGGTCCACTTTTCTTTGTGTGGTTGGCATTGATTGGGGAGGTTCTAATGAAATTGGAACTGCACATGGTGATTGTGAGAGTAATACAAGTGGTTAAAGAATCATCCATGTAAAAAAGAAAAGCAAGAGAAACAACATCAGTTAAACTAGTTTATATGTACCTTATAACAAGGAAAATGTCGATGAGACATCATAAAAGCAGTAAAAACATGCATTTTATGTATTCTGATTTTGCAGAATCCGAAGAAAAGTGGTCAAAAGAATGTGCTAAAGCTTAAATGAATTCACCAAATTTTGTTGTGTGAACTTCGATTGTAAATTCTACATGTCAAAAGAGTAATTTAATTGTTCTAATTTTCTAGTATTGGAAATAATCTTCCGTATTATTTAAAATAAAAGCGAAAGCTTGAGTTTTACAAATAGGACCCGGTCCACCTCACCAAAGTTGTAACATTAGTTTTACTTATTTTTGCCTCTTGTGTGATTTTCTAAGTTAGGTATGTTTATAATTTGTATTACTTCCATGTCTCTTTGTACTGCTGATGATGATTATCAGTGGCAGCGTCCTTAAATGAAAAATGCTTTGATCGTACTAGGATTATCAGCGACAGCGTCCTTAAATAGAAAATGCTTTCATCTGGTGCGCACAAGAGAGTTTTGGAGGTAGCAGCGCTGGGGTCCATGGTGGAAAACAACCGATTGTTACCCTCATTTCGAGCGACGGACACCTAGCCCACCCCTCCTTAAATTTGTGATGAAATTCTTGTGATCATAACTAGGAATAGTTCCAATTTTAACAACACGCATGAGGATCACGTGCCTTCAAAATTAGGAAAGCAAGAATCTCAAGCACAACGGAAAGATCAAAGCTGATCTAATCTAGAAATCTAGCAATATTGTGCATGGTTGCCATTGATTGGAAAAGGTCTAATGAAACTAGAACTATCCATGATGATTGTGAGAGTAACACATAGAGTGAAGAATCTTCCATGTAAAGGAAACGCCAGAGAAACAACAATTTAAGTTGTTCTCTAGTACTTTTTTTAAACGGGGCAAGAAAAACCAACTGAAGACTAGTACAGATACCCTCGCCAACCGTCATAGAGCATGGTTGTCGCGAGGGCACCTGCAACCACCCTAGCTACCCACACATTTTTCACACCACCGAAGCAAGGTTTGTGGTTGAGATTGCCCATCGGTGTCATCGTCATCACTCTTCAGTGACTCTGATTTCACTGGATAAATACCACCAAGGAATACCTTATTTTTGCTGTAGTAGCATCATGAAGACCACACCAGCATATGCCAAATAGATGACTCTTCACGCACAGACAGGCGGCTCCAATTCTAATGGCGATCTTCGAAATGGAGATGCACAAGACCTGCGTCGAAGATGATCTTCACCACCAGACCACCCCTACAGGTCATCACCGCCGCTCAAAAGACGCTCAAAATAACATGACATCTCCGACTTCACAACATGAGAAGACCAACACGAAGACATTTGGACATACCCGAACAAGAAGCCGACTAACAAGATCTTGACGTGACCAAACCATCGCTCATCAATGTCGTGGTTGCCATGTTAGAAAAACCATCACATCCCCCACCCACACCCCAAGCTAAGGAAGCCACCTCTCGCCCCACACTCCAAGCCAAGGAAGTTGTGCACGCCTGATAAAAGCCCCACTGACGTCGTTATCCATGTTGGCTTAGCCCGACGGATTTATCCAGCCATGGAGGTGGGGAGGACCACGGGATGGGAAGGGCAAGGATGGAAGTTTTGCCCACGGGTACGGGTACCGTACCTAGAGGGCAGCATATGTGCACACTTTTATACCTATGGATAGTAGTACACATACCATACATGTTAAGTCGTGGGTAGGGCACAAATACAGTCTTATATCCATGGTTATAACTATACTCTACTCATTTATACCGACATGTGGAGCCCGAAGGTATGCAACCGAGCAACATTCTAGCGCAAGGGCCAAGTATGAGATTGTCATCTTTAATTTTTGATAATTGGTATGTACTCATTTACCTATTATTGAGTTGAGATAATTAATTTTTACCAGATATGCTAACGATCAATGTAAAAAATTGAATATCTTGTGTACTATTTGATGGTCTACCCACCGGGTACCCGATGGCTATAGGTACTTGTTGGGTATGGCCGTATGGGTACGGGTAAAGCTTTATACACGTGAGTATGGGTATGAATAAAATTTTATACACACGGACTACATGGGTATGAGTATGGCATTGCTCTACTCTACCCAGTACCCTACCCATTGAGATCTTTAGGAAGGGGGTAGGGGTGTGATGACACTAGGGTCGCAGTGAGACTCTCTGTACACTGATGAACCCATAAAGCCAGTAAAAAGCGGCTGTAGAACTAGATAATTCCCCGCGTGTTGCGGCGGGAACATTTGTGAACAAATTGTTGTCACTATTAATTTTACAAATGAAAAAAATGAATCATCCAAGTTCACAATTTACTTTTTTCAAGGATGTTTTCGTGAGAACTTAAATTCTATGGATCCTTTTAAAAGATGAAATGTACTAACATCGGCAGAGAAAAATATTGTATTGATCAGAAAGATACGACCATAGGTGGCATCAAAAAGTTAACTAAACATGGATAAACAATATAACCAAATCTGCGTCCATACTGGATCTGTTCAACATAAGAAGCTTTGTTCATTCACCATACATCTTACATACGGATAATGGAAGACATGGTACTTGTTCACCCTCCATAGATCAAGATGATGCTAGCTCATCAGTTTATACTTCAAGACATCATAGAAAGGTAGGAATAATTGGAGGCGTTGTAATTAGTTCAACTCACTTGGCTACCCAAAAGGGTAGAACTAAAAACAAATTCAATCTGCATTCATTTGTCCTCGGTCGTTGTCTGGCCATAACCAAAGGCATAAGGGATGCTCCAATAATATATTGCATAGTATCATAGGAAAATGATGCAAATATACTCACACACAAAATCAGATGTCAGAGGTGTATAAAAAGTTCTTGTAATATAAGTTAAACTTCAATTACTCGCTAATAAGCAAAACTACAGTGGAGTACAAACTTGAAAACATACGAGCACTTGCTGCCATCAACTATGGAGATAAAAGAAGCTAGTACTAAGAAAAAATCTTAGGCTGTTCAGATAATTGTTTCACTGGTGTTAGGAGGCATAAAGAGCAGGCTGGGTCGCCATTGTAAATTGGCTATCGACTCCACTTGTCACTGGATAATTCAGATTAAAAAAAGGAACACATAAAGACTTATGTGAGAAGTATAAACTCTAGCTAGGCGACTATACTATTTACTAGGTCATGATGGCGCGTGTTGCCGCTAGGTATAATAATAGGAATTTGCGTAAATCTATCTAGACCAGAAACATACATAAATTATATTGTTCACTCCTGATAAACTTGAAGGTTGTATATGCATTGCCACATCATGAACCTCTTACAGTATACATTGAACTAGGAGATTTTGAAAAAAAACAGAATAGACAATCAAAGGCATAGCATGCAATAGTGTGCAGATAACTATCTAGCGCTTAGCAGGTGGTAAGGGAGGATAAAGGGGATAGAGAGGGGAGTAGGTGGAGAATAAAGGTTGTTGAGGGGTGGGGTTCATCATTGTCGCTTTCCCTCTCCTACTATGGTCTAAAGGGCTTCCATACCCAAAAATGGTACCGATTGGAATATGTTAAAGCCACTACGGAATTCTTTAAAAAATAGCTGGATTTGGTAGGTGTTTTTTCTGATCTACGCTTTTTCAATGGTGATGGTCGCGGCTCTCGTGCGCTGGTCCTTTCAGTCTTAACTCGGCGACTTTCCGTCTTTCTACTACAACAAACTCTACTACGACAATGTTTGCCCCGACTCCACTGCGGGAGAGGCGAGGACGGCGACGCGATTTTGGCTCGCTCGAGTGCTTGTAGTCGTCACCAAGTAGTCCAAAGGCATGTTTGTAATTTTTTACTTTTAGGTTTCCCTGTACTATTGTTGAGGAACATGAATAAATCGGTGATTTTTTTTTGCTAAGAACAATGCCATTTTTAATAATCTTCCATGTAACAAAGGAAAGCGACAGAAACAACAACAATTTAACTGGTTATGTACCTTATAACAGCAAGGAAGATGCTGATGAGAGACGACATCATAAATGTGGCGCCCCGCCAAAACCACTACTAGAAAATCGCATTGTTTTTTGCATTGCATCGTCATGACCGCATGCTCATGTCATCATGTCACCTTGCATTTGAGCATCGTCATGTCATCTTGCATGTGTTTATACAAAACTATTTTCGAAAAGTCTGGTTTTGTTTTCTAAACGCCCCGTCTTTATTTCAAATCAAAACCCGGGTGTCCGGATTATTTTATTTTGTCTACCAACGGATTTCAAAAGCGCCGTTTTAAATAATAAAATATTTAATTTATTTTTAGGAGGCAGCCAACCAGACCCGAAAGCCCAGCCGGCCTCCAGATAAAATCCTATCTAAACCAAAGCTACCCCAAACCTTTTCCTACCTAATTCTAGTCTACCCAGCCCCTTTCTCCACCCCTCCACCTCACCACATCCAATCAGTGCTCGCCACATCACCCCAGCCCGCCACCTTAGCCCCACACACCACCTGGTTCCCTTGGAACCCCCACCAGCTCCCGCTTCCACCTGCCTCCTTTTCCGCGCGGGCCCCACCCCGGGATGGACAGGCACACCTCCCACGCACGCCCTTCTTTTCCCGCCCACGCACAGCCAGCTGTCCGCCTCGGGCTCTCCGCCCCGTACCGGCCCCACCACCTGCCTCTCCCCACGTGGCCACCACTCCACGTCCCACCCCCACCTGGAGCGCGCGCCCCCAGACCCCCACCGACGCCTGTCCCCTGCCCCTCTCTCTCTCTGACCCACTCCTTCCCCGACAGACGCCGCCACCCACCGCTTCCTCTACCTCGGCTCGCCGCGTCGCCGGCCCACGGCATCCCCGGCTCCAGATCTCCGTCGCCGCCCTCGGCCTCCTCAGCCTCGATCTCGCCGCCGACCTCGTCGGGCCTCGCCAGAATCTTGGCCATCAACCCGCTGGCCGTCTTCCGGCTTCACGCCACGCCTCCTCGTCGCCGGCCGCCTCCACCGCTCGCTCGGCTCCCGCACCGACCGCGGCCCCTCTTCCATCTGTCGGCGCGCCACCGTCCCTCGTCAGCGGCCCTTCTCCTCACGGAGCGACGACCGACCGCGACCACTCCGCTTCGCCGCCAAGACCTCGCCGCCTCGAAGCCCGCGACGCTTCTCCGCTTCACCTAGCGGCCGCCTGCCCCAGCCTCGTGGAGCCGCCGTCGACCCTCGCTCAAGCGCCCATGAGGTACTCTCCGCTGGCGGCCGCCCTCGCTCCTCCGTTGTCCGCGGGACGCGACCCCAAGCCCCTCACGCGCCTTCATCCCGACCGAGCCCTACAGGGCCGTCGTGCCTCTCGAGCATGTTCGTGTGTGCACCGCCGTCGTCGGCCTCGCCCTATCCCGCGACCCCGCCGCTCCTCTCTGTCTCGGTTTTGTGTCTGTGTGTTTTGGGTGTAAAAACTTGTTGCTGTGGTACTATTGGAGCTGTTGGACAAAGAGGACCGTGTCGCCCCCGAGTTCTACTTCTTAGCGTGTCGCCATCGACAAGACCGTCGGCGCCATTTCAAGTCCATCATCGACATCCGGAGGCGGATCCTCGAAGACCCTAGAGACCGATCCGGGACGCCAAGATCTGTTGTCTAGACGCCATGACTTTCACGGATCCGATGCCCGAGGATCGGACACCAAGATCGCCACGGTACGCCAAGTTCTCCTCCCCGGACGCCAAGACCGACCCGATACGCGGACCCGACAAGATCTTCCCCAACCCGCCAAGTTCGCCTACCCGGACACCGTGCGACAAGATCTACTTCCCGGATCCGAAGACCCCGGTACCCGATCCACTCAAGTTCGCCATCGACGACAAGATCGACACCGACCAGGGCGAATCCGATGCGCCCCGACGCCAAGCCAAGTCCTTCTTCCCGGATGCGACAAGATCTACTTCCGTTGTCCGAAACCGATCCCGTCGAGCCGTTTCCGCCCCTGTCGAACCCTGAACCCCTCAGAGCCCAAGTTTGCCGAACCCTAAATGTGATTCCCTATCCAAGACCCCCATTATTTTTATAATATGACATTATCGACTGTCGCATATTAAATTGTTCATCACTGCATCATATCATAAGCATGCCAGATCTTTTGCCGTAGTATTAAATATTGCATCCGGTGTTTTCTTCTAGTGTTTGCTTCTTCGCGGATTAAGCCGATGAGTGGATGCGAGTATCGACAAGTTCTCCGGATATGAACCGTCGGCAGTGTTTTACCAGGCGAGCATCTCTTCCCCTTCTACCTATTTTGCATTTGTAGTCTTTATTTCCTCCTGTTAATCTATTGCTACATGTGTCGCGATGCTTTAGTTTACGTGCACCAGTTATAACCCGTGCAGCCTCTATATTGCCTTGGATATCTCCTATTACCTGTGTTTGGTAGATAGCAGGCCTTGCGAGTCGTAGTTGCTTGCTCAGGTGCGATCTCGTGTTGTCGAGTACCATAGTTGTTGGAATGCTGGCAGATGTTTATTGGTGGAGATGCTTAATGGTGGAGATGATCATGACTTTAAATACAACTAATAAAATGCTAGATATAACTAATGCAGAGGCATCGGTGGGCAATAGATGTTATTTGGTTCTTCCACGCCCACTTGTGTCCCGTAGGACCCCGAGTACTTGATACCCGTTCCTTGATTTTTCGCACTATCCACATCCGGGAGGCCTTATGGACCCCCCTGAGCCAGAGCTTGATTCATTCTTATTTCTTGGGGCCACAAAGTATTTTGGGGCTTTATTACTATCTGCATTATGCCATGTTTTCTTGTTTTATTTAAGATTGTGCGTGAGCACCAGTATTTTGGATCGCGCCACGTTTTCGCCAGATCGACAAGCCCACCACACTTTCGGGTTCCCGATCGTTACAGCCGTTCGCAAACCACAGGTCCATTCATGAGCCGCCAACCCGTTGCGGGTAGCTTAGTGGGGTGCCCCCCTGAAATATTACTGAATCCTGTGATCTCTTTGTCGTGAAAGCCTCGTTGGGTTTTGAGTTGGTTTTTCCGAGGTTGATCGAGTGTGTGTTGCTATTTGTGCATCCTTGCGTGGTAAAAACTTTCTGAAAGCCGTGTCCGCGGTTATGGACGACTTGGAGCACAGTATCTCGATCATAGACAAGCATAACTAAAGTAGTGCTATAAATTTGACTTAATATGTGACTAGTAAGCAGATGGAACTATAATGGAATGAATAATAAAAATGCCAACAACTGGTGGATCTGTGGTGATCTGTGTCATACTATACCTGCCTAGTAAGTATTACAACTCCAATGGAATGTGATAAAAGTGCCAACAACTGTTGGGTTTTGGGATTCCTCAGGACAATTATATCTGACTAGTAAATGTTTCCACTACAACGGAATGGTGATTAAAACTGCCCACTACTTATGCTATCAGGATGACTCATGCTATCTATATCTGATTAGTAAGAGCTTAACTATAATGGAATGAATAAAACTGCCAACCGTGTGAGTTTCTCGGTTTGACTTCCTCGTTTGGTCTCGAGGGGGAAATCCTAGGACGGTTTGTTTGGTGTTAGCTTCAGGTTGGATCCGAATAGGTCTTTCTTATCCTCTCTGATAAACGCCAGTTGTATCGAGTCTCTATAGGTTGTTTAGTGCCGCTACGCTGCCGCTTTAGCCCACCATACCTATGTAGGCGAGAGCTGCCGAATTCTAGCCTCGCCATGTCTTGGCCTCGATCGACGCTTCTTTTTTCCTTTGCCTTGGCACCCCTTTTGTTTTAGCAGGTTTGAGATCGACGTCGTTAGCAGGGTTACCCTTCCGGCTTGGCCTGGGCAGGGTTATGGACGCCATTGGTTATTCTTCAGGGCTCTTAGCCCCATTTGCATCTTGTCCGTAGTCGGACGCTCTATCGTTTTCAAGGTGATTTGGATCTTTGTATTGTATATCTGTAATCTTGACTCATGGAGTCGTTGATGTATATAAATCTGTCTGTGGGTCCCATCGAGGACTGATGTGTAATGGTATTACTTCGTTTTCCACCCGCACGAAAGTGCCTGGTGGGCGTCCTTGAATCGTTTCTATGCGGGTTTGGCGGAAAGGATAATAACTTGCATAGGGCCGATTTGAGAGTGTTACAATAAAGCCAGCTAAGAGCATGTATAATGGAGGTGCTTAGAGGGGTGCTTACAAAAATAAACCAACCATTTTGCTAAGTATTGGTGCTTATTTGTATAGAAGAGGTGCTTAGTTAGGCATCCACCTAGTATAAATAAGCACCGGTGTTGTTAAGCACTTCCCTAAACACTTTGCATTGTACATGCTCTAAACTTAAACATCGGCTGCAGAGCAGAATCATTAAAAAAAAATCACAGGAACTGCTGCAGACCCAGAAAATAAAGTTGCAAACTTAGACTTGCGCCCTTTTCACCGCACATTCTTCCTAGAAGATGTTGCCAAGTGACATGATGCAACGATCGATCCCTTTGCATATCGGTGTAACGATGGAAGATGGAACCTGATTGGTTCTGGCTCTGTGCCGGGTCTCAAATCTCAGCCACAGCCGGCTGCTTGGAGGAACGTTCTCCACAAGGTCGCTGATATTAGTCCCATACCGCTAACTGATGAGAGTTCGGAGCGGTTTATAAGCTGGCGCGCCGGACGGCATCAGCACAGGCCACAGGATGAAGTGAGCGGGCCTAATCAGCCCTGGAAAGTCCCCGGGCCTCATGCGCAGTGATGCGCCCACGGAAACGTGGACCGGCCTATGAGCTTGGCTCTCCCTGCTTAGGCGGGGGCTGAGACAAGTGTGGAGCCCAATCACAGGGGGCCGGCTCTGGGTCAATTGGCTAATTCACAGTTATTCGCTTGATCCTATTGGATTAACAGAACGGGGCTTACACTCCTGTGGCAGCCCTTTTTTTATTTTGGCCCGTCATGCACTGATCATACCAGACTAACCAAACTATCAGTCTTCTAAGACTGAAAAATAGCCTACACTTCTTATTTACACACTGAAAACTGGAAGGAATTAAGAAGGTTAATGCACACTAGGTGTTCTAAGACTTGAGGACCGCACCCTCGGTTATCTTCCAACCTCCTGATTTCGTGAAGGCCATCTCGTACCGCGTGGTGTACTTCGTGTCGTAAGAATCGTTGTTCTTCAAGTCGGTTACGTCGGTGAGCCGGCCTGCCTCCTCGATCGTTGCCTCCACGGTCGCCCGCCGTCCGTCCTGGGAGATGGTGATGCTGTCGATCGCCACGTCGGACAGTGTGTAGTCCCAGAACCAGCCGTGGCGCTCGATCTCCGCTGCTCGGTCCGTCCATACCTTTAGCATGTTGCCGTCAAGAACCTGTCGGAATCAGGGAAATAAGTGCCAGTTTTTTGTTACAATCACAAGGGAGATATAAATTCACAGTGGAAATAACTACCGGGACATTATGTTGTGGCAATGGAAGTGTTAAAACACAAGCCAGACAAGCAAGGCTACTATCACAACGGTGTTGCTCATCCACAGTGAACAGTACGACCTATATGACTATGCGAAGTGTCTCTGACTGCATAAGGTAGCTCATGCATGGAGGTACAAACCGGTAACCCGGTCAAAGTTCTGAAGCTCACCTCGTGCAATGATGCAACAGAATGATCCGATCCCAGGGCCTTGGATTTGATACTCTGCCACTTGCGGACAATATCTTCTGCTAACTTCGCATCCATTCTAGGAATCTGTATTGGCTCGTCCAATGCATCATCTTCAAAAGATAAATATGTAAGGATTATATTAGGTGCAGAAATAGTATACACACTATGGTTTCAGAAACAAATTTAGAAATGGATCGAAATTCCGGTACACAACTTTGTCGAAAACATCAACCCATAGCTGCTATCTCGAAAATGTAATTCATTAGATATCAAGCAAGGCCAGTAAACACATGAGCATATTTTTTGGGAGGTTTTGTTTTAGTGGAAAGTAAAAAAGAGTGTCTTCTTACCATCAACTGAGTCAACAGCATTAGCAACTGCCACGACCTCGTGCTCGCTCTTGATAGCAGGGAGCACCCTCTTACGAGGCAAGTACTTGAGGCCTATTACTGTCAGCAAACCAAAAAGTGCACCAGCAGAGACAATCTTCAAGGCTGAATTTTTTGAATCATGTAAATTATATCCCATAATATTTTTCTGATCGAATTTCTCAAGAGATTGCTCAAGGCAATTCTCAGGGCTTCCCATGGCGGAAAGATCTAGCTGTTCTATCAATGGAAAAATCTTGCTGAATGCTTGGAGAGCACTTGATTTGACGGTACCAAGAGCAGCTGTAGCTTGAGCTCCGAGTTTTGCTATAGCGGCAGCAGCAGCCAAATGAGAAGCACCACCACCTTCCATCATTTCTAGGTAGCTTAAAACTTTTGGGTCATCATAGTAGTCCCCAAGTCTAAACTGCATACCTCGAGTATCTCTGCTCCTAGGGAAAACCTCTGAGACAAGCCAAGTCTCCAAAAGCTTACACAGCCCTGGAAGAAGATCATTCTCTTGGTCGATGCTAGAGTTGTTCACAATAAACTCAACGATTTTAGGATCCCTATGTGGTGAGGATTCATTATCAATCGCAAGCCAATTTCTGCAGTTGCTAAGATCTCCCACAAGCAATGAGCAAAGTGCCCTTTCCAGTGCAAGATCCATCTCGTTATCATAAGCATATTGAGAACCAATATTGAACTTCTGGAGCTGTTCGAAAAGATCATCTGCCATCATGATGAGCTCTGGCCTTTTACTTACAATTGCTTGAGCAACATTTGCCAGTGCCACACTATAGATTTCAAACCATTCCGGTGGTATGCTATTCGGTGTTTTTGAAAAGAAATCCATCTGCGGTTTGTAATGCAAAACGAATCAAACCATTCTGTAAAAATATGTTACAGCAACATGAATAGGCTACTGCCTCGTGAAAACTGATGATAAATACGAACCTGCTCAGCTGATGTCATCTGCAAAAAGGCCTCATTCATGTAGGCTTCACGAGAAAATCCTCCTCCAACAGTAGCAATACCTCCACTACCAACACTCCATAAAATGTTTCTCACACCTCGAAGACCTTCTTGGCGTTTATTCTTATGCTTTTCATCAAGAGGAAGGGCAAGAAGCTCCAAAACACAACGAGGTGTGATCTCCTCCAAAGTTTCATCAATTTGTGACAGCAGATCAGGTGCGAGATTGCTTGCACCATCCTCCTAAAGGATCACACATCTGTTAGTACTGCTTCCAGAAAATCCTTCTTAGCAACATACAGCATATGCATTTCAAGTTTGTCTTCACATATAACATATTTATCTATTTTTGTCATATCCAAATATCATCCCAGTGAAAATATAAAATGAAAACATTGTCGTTTTTATCGAGTCTCCTTTTTATACTTTGATATTCTAGAATGTAAAATTCATGTACATTATTATACTACAAATATAAACTTATTGAGTAGATGGTGACAAAATAGATATTACTATAGGTTCGTTTGCTCATTTAGTTACAAAATTTTAGGTTTTAGGTGCTTACAACGCTGTGCTGATTAATATTAGTGCGATAGGGGGAAATGAGAAAATTGTGTATCGCTCGTTATCTGTAACCAGTGTTTATTGCCAGCTGGGTGCAAACTTAAGGATACACTACAGTTGATTGAGGCTGGAACTGAGCAATTTCAGGATTTGGAAAGCATGGAAGCAATACTTTCACAAATCCTAACTAAAGGGAACCACACACAGAAATACTGAAGGACCAGCTGTTGCACTTTATGTTAACCATAAGGGGCTAACTTATCCAAATAAAATAGGAAATAATACTCAGCATTAACACCAAATAGATCAATCTAGACAACATACAGCAGTAAGAGAACAAAAATCATGTTCTCACCTAAGTCAACATAAGATTTGTGTAAGGCCAACCACACACATGTTAAATCTGCAATATATATCTGATGGTGAAAACAACTAACCTGCAAGAGCTTGAGTGCCCTTTCAAGCACCTCACAGCAGCAAATTACATCTGGTGGGATTGCTGCCATTGCATCCCTCGATATGTCCACATAAGCCAGAGCCATTGCTAGCACCACATCTTGCTTGAACCGTTTGGGCGGCCGGTCCTCCAGTAACTGCTCCCCAATTGCAAGCACTGCCTGCGCCTCCCCAGCCTCCTGAAGGGCACACAGCACACCCGGAACCTGCTTGACAAGACACCCGATTTAAGCAGAGACCAATTATATATCCTTAATGCTATTTGAAATCCTAAAAAGATCCAAGCAGGGACTCTGCGGTGCCCCTAAAACCTCACCTTGTCCCAAGCAACATCCAATGTGAGCGCTGCATCGCGGTTCTCGGAAAGCGCGCGGTCGTACTCGGTGCGGGAGCTCTGGTCTGTGAGAGTATCATGGGCAATCTGCAGTATCTGCCGACGGCCGACAAGCGCATCTGTGCTGTAGCCGTACTGCGGTGGCTTGGCTGTCCGTGCCTCGAATGCCCTCCTGACGCCGTCGCCGAGGAAATGGGGCTCTGCACCGAGAACCTGGGCAGGCCAAATACATCATTTCCGAGAGGTTTCAGCCAATTCATCCATTAGTTCATACAGCAGGTAGGTTTGACGGGGCATTAATTTTATATGGGGTTGCAGGGGGCAACAATAACCTAGAAAAAAGGACTCGGGGTGAAATATCTAAGGAGAATGCTCGGAGATAAGCAAACTATCATCACATTTCAAGAGTAATGTTTTTGTCATCTGTCGGATGGGTATTCCGAGGACCAGACAAATCACACGAGATGCCCGTGAGGCAATGCTGTACGGCCTAACCTTGTAGAAGTCGACCTGGAGGGGAAGAGATCGGTCGGCGGCGTCGGGGAAGAGCGTGACGAAGGGGGCCGCGGGGGCGCTGGCAGGGGCCGCGGCCGGCGGCTCGGGCGCGGCCGCGACGGGGAGGAGGTGGAAGTCGGAGAAGAGGCGGTCGGCCCAGCGGCTGGCGGCGCGGCAGGCGATGGTTTCAGCGGGCGGCGGCCTGCGGCGCGGGCGCGGGAGGGAGAAGGCGAGCGGCGCGGAGTTGGGGCGCGCGAGGAGGTTGTGGAAGCCCTCCATTGCCGGCGGCGGCGGGGAGAGGAGGAGGGGTTTAGAAGGGAAGGGGACGGGAAGGGAGCGGTGCGCGCCCGCGGCTGTCTGCCTGTTTTGTCTGCGGCTGTTGTCGCTGTCGTTCTGTGCGCTGTTGGTGTTGGGTGATCTGGATACAGTGACTGATGCTGAAGGCTGAATGAAACAGCGGTATCTGGAATTCTGGATACAGTGAGTGTGTTTTGTGCTACAAAATTCAGTTATTCCGGAGATTTTGAATGTTCTGATTGGGTTTGGATTCTTAAACAGATCCTTTTTGTTAGGGGTGATCCCTTGGGTTGCCAGATCTTCACGGACTATTTGGTCAAATCGATGGAGAAATCGAGGGAAAGAAGGCAGGTAGCAGAAATGGACACACACCTCGCGAAGAACACGATGAACACACGCAATCTCACACGATACAAGGCCTATTTCTCCCGAACGGCAGCCATCGATCCGATAGAATCTCCGCAAAAAAAGATAGATCAACTGCTCCCATCAATCCCAATCAAAAAGGGAAGAACAACTTGGGGAGTATCTTGACAACTACACTCACGATCACGCAAGATGTAGGCCTTGTACAACTAAGGATACTCAAATGCCAAATCCATAGAGGTTAGTGATGATAGTATTAGTCGGTCCCCTTGTAAGGGGATGAGGCAAAACTAGAGAGATTTCACAAGGGGGTTGTCTTGTAGTCTATCATCTATGCCTAGGATTACAATAAGGGGTGAGTGCTTTGTATATAGGCTAGCCACTAAACAATGGGTAGCTTGGGGATAAAACTAGGTTTGTAAGGATAAGAGGGGTACATGAACCGTGGCCCAGCCTTCAGGCGTGCATGCCCATCACTTGTGCCAGAGACTCCGGCGTAGTCGGGCCGAAGACTCCGCTTGGGGCAGGAGACTCCGATTGAGCGGTCGAAGACTCCGGATAGAGTCTAGGGGCTTGCAGCCAGGCTTCGAGCGGAGGGAGGCCGGAGACTCCTAGGCTTGGGAGGCGGAGACTCTAGAGCGATGACGGCGAAGACTCCGGTCCTAGAGTCGGCTACTTATTATGTCTCCTTTTCCCAGCCACCGTCTTGTCGGACTTGATACGTCGGGCTTCCTCCTTTGTCTCCATACTTGTTGGTATGAACCTATCATGGTTACGAGATGGAGTATGAAATAGTATACTATTCAATAGGGTAGGAAGTGGACTCGCGTAGAGGATAGGATTCACCTTTGGAGTACATGAAGATTTGGCATAAGTTGAATTGCTTGATATGGAAATGACCGTAAGTCGGGCTGTATCATCTCCCCCCTTCAAAAAGAGTCGTCCTTGACTCTATATGCTCATCACCATGTAGAGGAGGTCGAGAGACATTCTTGATCCTGAGGTTCACCATATAGTCTTCCTCGAGAAGATTGATGTGGCAACTATTTGATAGTCCTTCACTTTCTATGAAGCCTATAAAGCTCACAACAAAAGCGAAGCAACACTCAAAGAGTAGCCAACTCATTAAGATTATAGCATGAGTCCTCAAGTAGAATGAAGTTACCTTAGGATGTAGATATAACTCATAGAAGCTCATCCCTAGGTAACTCTACATTTCGTCTTGTCAACTCATGGTCGGTAGAGGTTGATGCGTATGCAATTGTACCTTCACAATCAGGGGCGAAGCCAGGAAAAATGGTCACCGGTGTTAAAACTCAAGGCGAGTCAATAGCACTAAGTTGAGTTGTTACTAGTAGCTAGTAACTTAAATTCTCATATATACGACAATAAATTTTGCCAATGATAGTAAAAAGGAAAAGTCCTTATTGTGTTGCCTTTTTTATATGCACTAGCATCTCAACCAGTATAAAATTTTATTGCTCATTTTTCTCTCCTTGCACATGGCATACTGAAAGGATCGTATGGGCACCTAGAAGGGGGTTGAATATGTGCTACTTCAAATTTTACTCTTTTTCAAATTAGAGTTTGACACAAAGGTAAATTCTCTAGATACGCAACTAAGATGAATTTACCTATATGTCACACAAGTACAACTAACTGACCAAGAACAAGATAAAGTAAGGTGCGGTAAAGGATAGGAGTAACCGAAGTGAAGCACGCGGGGACACAAGAATTATTTCTCGTAGTTCCTTCCTTTTGAGGGGAAGTACGTCTGCGTTTGGAGAGGGGGTGGTATCAACCCACCAACGCCACGAGAGGCCTCCCTTTGTTCTCCGGTGAATCTCACCCCAAGGGGATCGATTCACGCTTCCACCATATCGGCAACCTTCAAGGTGGTAGCCAACACCCTTACAACAAGTTCGAGGCACACATCCACAACTTAATTGGGGGCTCCCGAATCCAAGCAAGTTGTCACACAATCAAAGACAAGCTTGTAAGAATCAAATCAACCAAAGCAAGGCTTAGGGTTTCCAATGAAACCCTAAAGCAAGGGGCCCTCAAGGAATGAGGGGGAAATGAAGATCTCTCTTGGTGAAGCTGTAGATCGATGCCTCCTCCTACGATTCCCCAAAGATCAATGACTTTGGGTGGTTGGATGAAGAGATCTTAGAGTTTTGGTGGCTCAAATGGTGTGGTCTTCTTTTTCAGGAATGAGCAACCGGAGGAAGGGGATGAGGTCCCCTATTTATAGGTGTCACACTTGTGAACCGTTTTCTGACCGTTGGAGACAATTCACACCGGAGACTCCGGACTAACATGCCAAAGACTCCGGTCCGGACCGGAGACTCCCGCCCATCTCCGGTCCATCTTCGGACTAGCTCTCTAATTGACTTGGGCACGGCCTTGTCGTTCACTCCGGAGATTCTGGCCGAAACTCCGGACCAGAGACACCGGAGACTCTAGTGTGTCCACACCGAAAACTCCGGTTAGAAAAATCACACCGGAGACTCTTGTCGATATCCCATTCCGTCTCCACCACCACATAGATTCGATCAGGCCAAACCCAAGACCAAGACCGGAACTCCTAGGGAAACTCTGGACCACACCGGAGACTCCGGTGTTTGCACACCGGAGACTCGGTCTGGAAACTTTAGGTAAACTTAGATTTGGCCATGGAATTTCCCACCTTCATCTGACTTTTTCTCTTTTCAATAGATTGACATGTAGACATTAACACACAACAAAATGTACCTTATGTTGTTAACGGACACCAAAATAGATTAGGAAAATAAATGTCCTTTCACATACCAATCTAGAAACCAAACCTTCATATAAACAAGGTAAAGTACGGTTGTGAAAAACTAGTAAGATGAATGACGGATATTACTACTACACCATTGATATTGAACCTAGACACATTCTAGACAATATTTTGCATAAATCTGCAACAATTGATTTGGCTGGAAGAGACTTACTTGACACATGCCAGCCAAATCATAAAAGTTTAAAACATTTTAGAAACCCTAAAAAAGAATGGAAAATCAGATCTAAAATTGAGAGCTCGGATGGATCAACTTTACTTCCACATCGATAAAATATAAGTAAATATTTAATCCATCCACCATTGCTTTTTTCCTTGTTGGCGTGCCTCGAGCCTGAGTGGGGCTTTGCACTTTGTACACAACGCATCATTCATGGGGACGGGGTCAGTTTGCTCTTTTTAGTGATATTTTTTTTGCTACAGACCTGCGTATATAGAGGTTTTCGGCAGAGGCGTTGGGGTCAATTGACCCTGATGACAACACTGCAGCTCCGCCCCTTTTTCACATGACAAAGACCAAGCAAAATATTTCCGTGCATAATAGAGGAGCATGTCATTTCTGGCATGTCCATTCTATTCACAACACTATTAACACAATACATGTATAGCAAATGGAATGCACATGCAAGGTCAATGTGCATGGGAATCGTTTGAACATCATCCAAATGTGGAAACTCAAAAACTCCATATAACGTCTTAGCGTGACACTCAAAGCATTAGACTGAAATTTTTATCAACATCTTTGATGCAATAATAGGAGAATTCGGTAAAAACACATGAGGAAGGATATCCAAAATAACGTCATTATGTGTGCAAACCAACCATTGGAAAGATAAATTGTTCAATATGTTGGATGCCACACACAAATCATCAAAAGCAAAAATTATGAAAGTCTAAGTATCACAAGTGGAAGCAAAAACAACATGCTTGCAATTAAACCATAGGAAAGGGCAATTTTTCAACATGACAGATGCAAAGCATGGTAAAGGTATTAAAGCCAGGTTCGATCCAGTACTCACATGGGGATGCTCTCAAAAGCTCCTTTTGTCAACTCATGCTCAATCGAGATTGACATTATAGTGCGGGTACATACACACAACATAGATAAAATAAAGAGCGTGTGTGCATGGTAGAGAAACACATCATCCATCATGATGTATCTCTTCTTGTGCACATCTGAAGGAGTTATGCCCTAGAGGCAAATAATAAAGTGTGTTATTTGATATATCTCCTATATGTTCATAATACGTTTCATGTTGTGCTATAACTGTGTTAATACGAAACGTTAATACATGTGTGGTATGTAAACAAACCGTGTCTCTAGTTACCTCTAGCGAACTAGTTCATTGGTCATGAGGATGGTCTGGGTTTCAAGATCATGGGCATTTATGCCGATTGACAATGAGGTCATGTTATTGGTTGAATAACGTGATAGACAAACATCCACCATTATATCTTAAATGAGATCTAGTTACAAAGTTCACCATTGATGATAAAACACAGATAACCTCGCAACCAGATCCTTTGACTGTGAGGTAATGCAAATCACCATTCCGGAAGAAGCTTAGATGGTTATCAAGAATCATCTCGTAACATGGTGATCAAAAAGGTGCCACTCAGGTTTTCCAAAGGGATGCGTAGAGGAGTACATATCAAGACCATGATTTGTCTAGTCCATGTAATGGACAGATACATGTGGCCATCTCGGTGACGTTGCATTAATGAAGCTTGCAAGCATGTGACTTGGTCACGGAATGCAATGACACAAGAACGAGTAAACAAGTTCATTGGTAACGAGACCGAACTAAGGTATGGGGATACCGAAGGTCAAGTCTCGAATGAATTAGGTATCATATGACAAAGGGAACATGGAACGACTATCTCACGATTCGAGCGATTGTATTCGTGAAACGCACGGGGGTCACATGGCCATCCAGGTCCCTCTGTTGATCATTGATGTGAGAGTAGTATCGATCATGTCCGGAGTGTTTCCGACCGAAGGATGTCACGCTTAAGGGTAGGGACGCTTAGGGTAGATGAGGTATCGTAGGAGAAATAGAGAAAGAGAAACCGGAATAATTCCGGGTAACATCCAATGGAGATCGGAAGAGGTCCGGAAGATGTTCCGGAGTGAAGGAATAATACAATATGTGTATTTGAATATTAATTGGAGAATTAATATTAAATATATATTTTATTTTATTATTAAAGGCATCATAATGCTAATGGGCATCACCTGAAGGGAGGCCCAATAGGGCATGGCGCCTAGGGAGAGGGGGCCAGCCGACCTAAGCTTAGTGGGCCACCCCAATGGGGCCCACCTAGGGCTGGTGGCTGCCCCTAGGTGGACGGTGGGTGTGGGGGTTAGTCCCACACCGCCTGGCCCTAGGGTGGTGCGCCCCCCTCCCACTATATATAGGGGTCTCCCCTCCCCTTTGGGATCACCCATTCCCTCTCATTCTCTCTCATCCATTAAGGACTTCTCTGTAATATTGGGGAGGACCTCGTGGGTGAGTTCTCCACCTTCACACCACCGTCGTGTGATCTGCGATCCAGCATCTACTTCTTCCGCTGATCGGCTGGATCGGAGTCCGGTTGACGTCTCCTACACCGGACGTGTGACGAACTTCGGAGACACCACACTTGGGGCACTGCTCGTCTTCATCAATATACGCCTTCCTGCGTAAGGCGTGCCTCGGTCTTCAAAGGTATGAATACCGTATCCCTTCTTCGTTACTTATGTCTACATAGTATAGATCCTGTTATTAGTGTTCGAGTAGATAGAATTTTTTTGTTTTCTGCTATGGAACCCAACAGTGGTATTAGAGCGGGTCTATGGTTAGACATGTTGTACGGATAGAACACATAGCAATATGTGGGCATTGATTCTCTAGTTGCTACCCTCCTTAATGTTATTGTTCATATCGCGACACTGTTTGATGAAGCGGCCCCCAACCAACCTCACGTGGTGATTCACGAGACTGGTCCACGAATCAAAGTGGCTTAGGGGGTGTCTGTCTCTCTACAGTAGTTGATATGGCATTGACATTGGAGGGCCCTGAAAAGGGAAGAAGAATGGCAATCATTGAATCCGTGTTGTGGCTCGATGTTCGTAGGTGGGAAGGGGTTCTACTGCGAAAGCCCTAAAGCCACGTAAAACATGCAATAGATATTATAGAAGCGTCTATCTTTATTATTGCATAGGGGCAAGTACTATAACATGGCAGTGACAAGTTTATAAAACTCTCATTGAAGCTATTGATGATGATCATAATGTTATAACCATGACATAACACTTTACTTTGAAGTATTACTTATTATGTTGGTATACTTATATTAGACGGTAGCATAATGATATAATCTCTCATAGTATTCCAGTTATCGTATTCCCCATGTGTGTGCACCACCAAGAAAGTTCTTCGGTATGAGGCGCTCTGTGGTGAGTAGGGGTCAGACATATCTACGTTCGCATACAGTGGGTGTAAGCCATGTTGCACTACGAATACACACGAGTTAGAACCGACGAGCCTAGCATGTGCAGACATGGCCTCGAAATACAGGAGACCGAAAGGTCGAGCATTAATCACATAGTTGATGTGATCGACATTAGGGAATGTCCACCTTTGATACTGCACTGATGGCCGTGACGATCGGGGGAGGTGCAGGGGATTGGGATCATGTGATCACTAAACGAGTAGAGGGATGTTCGTTTGAGTGGGAGTTCTTTTATTTTAAGTTCAAAAACCTAATTAAAACTCGAACTCATTATTATGAACATGGTCTAAACACTTTGCAAATCCATTGTAGATGTCTCGCCACCCACCTTCAACCTTAGCACTTTCCTCGAGAAGGACAAGCTGAAAACTGATGGAACCAACTTCACCGCATGGTTCCGCAAACTTAGGATCCTCCTAGTTCCCTACAAGTTGACTTATGTCATCGAGGCTGAGCTTCCGGCTAAGCCTGCTGATTCCGCCTCCCAGGACGAAAACAATGTCTGGCAGTCTAAGGCGGACGATTTCTCCCTCATCTAGAGTGGAATGCTCTATGCCATGGAGCCAGAGCTTCAAAAATGTTTTGAGAAGATGAATGCTTTTGAGATAATTGAGGATCTCAAGGTTGTCTTTGCTCCACAGGCTCGTGCAGAGAGGTATGATGCTTCCGAGCTCTTCTTCTCTGCTAAAATGGAAGAGCACAATAGTATTAGTGAGCACGTGGTCAAAATGTCTGGCTATGTTAAGCGTTTGAACGCCCTGGATTGCAAAATCCCGGAGGAGCTCGCGATTGATAGGGTGCTGCACTCGCTTCCCCTAGCTATAAGAGCTTTGTGATGAACTAAAACATGCAAGGGATGACTAAGACGCTTGCTGAGGTGTTCGCCATGCTCAAAACTGCTGAGGTTGAAATCAAGAAGGAGCACACGGTGTTGATGGTAAACAAGACCACCAACTTCAAGAAGCCAGGGCAAAAGGGGAAAGGCAAGGGTAAGAAGTCTAAGAGGGATGGCAAGATTATTGCCAGCACCTCAAAGACTGCCAAGCCTGGCCCTAAGCCTGGCACGACGTGCTACTACTGCAAAGGGGATGGGCACTGGAAACACAACTGCCCCAAGTACCTTGAAGACAAGCGAGCCGGCAAGATAGCCTCCAAGGACAAAGGTATATATGATATACATGTTATTGATGTATTCCTTACAAGCGCCAGGAGTAACACCTGGGTATTTGATACCGGATCTGTTGCTCACATTTGTAACTCCCAGCAGGATCTGCAGAGTAGAAGGCACCTGAGGAAGGACAAGGTGACGATGCGCATCGACAATGGTTCGAGAGTCGAAGTGATGGCCGTCGGCACCCTGCATCTCCATCTACCGTTAGGATTATTATTGGTTGTGAATAAATGCTAATATGTACCCGCATTGAGTATGAATACTGTGAGTGGGTATTGCTTGTTGCAAGATTGTTATTCATTTAAATCAGGAACAAATGGTTGTTCAATTTATATGAATGATGTTTTCTATGTTCATGCTCCTGTGTGTGATGGTTTATTCTTACTTGATCTTGATTGCAATACACACATCCATAGTGTTGATGCTAAACATTGTAAACAAAGTGATGATAATTCCATGTTTATGTGGCATTGCCGTCTTGGTCACATTGGCGTAAAGCGTATGAAGAAGCTTGATACATTGCAAATGTATCTACAATTTTTGATGTTCCATGCTTGGTTTTATCCACTTTCTTGTGTTTTGTTCCAACTTTGGAGTACTTTTCATATGATTTCTTGGACTAACCTATTAACAAGAGCCACATTGCCAGCTGCCTGTTTTCTGCTGTTTTGGTTCGGGAAAGTCGAAAATGAATATTCTCGAATTGACGGGACAAAAGCCAAAGTGCCTATTTTTCCGAAGGGATCAAGTGCGAATCACGAGACGGAGAAGGGCCAGGGGCCACACCACCTGGCCATGCGGCCAGGCCGACCACGCCAGGTGGTGTGGTGGCTCGGCACCTCGGCCCTCCTTACGCCTATATATTACCCTCGGGGACGAAAACCCTAAGTACCGATCAAAATCCACGAAAGAGTCTCAGAGCATGTCATCTCCATCCCTAGACCGGAGGGATCTAAAGCTCTTCCGGCACCCTGGAGAGGGAATTCACCACAGGCCTTCTTCATCACCATGCAAGCCTCGGTGTGATGTGAGTAGTTCATCCTTGGACTACGGATCCATGTAGTAGCTAGATGGCTGGTTTCTCCTCCTTTGTGCTTTCATGTTTAGATCTTGTGAGCTCCGTTCATGATCAAGATCATCTATTTGTAATTCTTACATGTTGTGTTTGCGGGGATCCGATGGATATTGAGATGCTATTTCAGATTGATTATTGATTCTATCATGTCTTTGTTATTTGAGATCTTGCATGCTTTCCGTTGTTAGTAGCTATCTTGGCCAAGTAGATGCTAGCAACTCCAAGAGTTAGTATTTATGCTCGATAGTGGGTTCATGCCTCCGGTAATCTGGGGAAGTGACAAATCTCTAAGGTACTAGATGTCTGTTGCTACTAGGAGAAAACAACAATCCTTTGTTCATAGAACAATCGTATTGTTTACTTTACACGCAGTTAAGAAGCAATAATCTGTTGCTTGCAACTTAATCTTTGGAGGGGGTTCGGATGATAACCTGAAGGTGGATTATTAGTCATAGATGTAGTTGGATGGCGGTCTATGTATTATGTTGTAATTCCCAATCAAGTCTCAAAGGAGTCAAGATGATTAGTATATGCATGTATTGCTTTCTCGGTGTTTGTCAACAGCCCCGCTATAATTTGTTTACCCAACATGTTATCTATCTAAGGAGAGCCACCTCTAGTGAACTATGGATCCCGGTCCTTTTACTTTACATACAATCTATAAACTGTTTCTGCTTTGTGTTTACTTTCTGCAAACTTTTACTTCTTTCCATTCGATACGTTTAATCCTTTGTTTTCCGCAAAACACGGTGAGATTGACAACATCATCGAAAGTTGGGGACAAAGTTTTGTGGTTGTGTTGTGCAGGTCTCCACGTTGCTACTAGCACCGGTAGTCATACGCCAAAGCTCAGCTAGTAACACCTTTGAGGTGTTTCCTTGCTCCCTCTTGGTTCGATTAAACCTTGGTTTCATAACGGAGGAAACTTGCTTGTGCTCATCATACCTTCCTCTTGGGGTTCCTAAGGCTCTACATCAACCACGAGCCATCAACACTTTTACAGGCCGTGCATTGAGCCATCAAGCATTTTTCTGGCGCGCTGTGAGTCAAGGACATCTTCACAAGGGGAGTCCCTCATAACCAATCTCTTTACTTTGTTGTTTTTGTTTTGCTTAGTTTCTTTTTGCTTTGTTTGCTTGTTTTGTTCTTCAAAAACCCAAAAAAATTAGTTTTACTAGTTTGTTTTCTTATTTGAAAACCCAAAAAAATGACTACTCTTGAAAACACTAAGTTGTGTGACTTCACTAGCACCAACAACAATGATTTTATGAGCACACCTATTGATCCACCTGTGGCTGAAAATACTTTCTTTGAGATAAAACCTACTTTGCTCAATCTTGTTATGAGAGAACAATTTTCTAGTATTGGTAATGAAGATGCTGCTTCCCATCTAAATAACTTTGTTGAACTTTGTGAGATGCAAAAGCATAGGTATATAGATGGTGATATTATTAAGCTGAAATTGTTTCCTTTCTCTTTGAGAGGAAAAGCTAAATAATTGTTGAATTCCTTAACTAGGAATAGTATTGATTCTTGGACTAAGTGCAAAGATGCTTTTATTGGAAAATACTATCCTCCTGCTAAGATTATATCCATGAGAAGTGAAATAATGAAGTTTAAACAACTTGATAATGAGCATGTTGCTCAAGCTTGGGAAAGAATGAAATCTTTGGTAAAGAATTGTCCCACTCATGGACTGACTGCTTGGATGATCATCCAAACTTTTTATGCAGGATTGAACTATTCTTCAAGGAACCTATTGGATTCAGCTGCTGGAGGTACCTTTATGACCATCACTTTGGGTGCTGCAACAAAACTTTTGGACAATATGATGGTTAATTATTCTGAATGGCATACTGAGAGAGCTCCACAAGGTAAGAAGGTAAATTCTATTGAGGAAACCTCCTCCTTGAGTGATAAGATTGATATAATTATGTCTATGCTTGTTAATGGGAAAGCCCATATTGGTCCAAATAATGTTCCTTTAGCCTCTTTGGTTGCTCAAGAAGAGCAAGTTGATGTGAACTTCATAAGAAATAGCAATTTTGGCAACAATGCTTATGGTAATAATGCTTATAGGAACAATTTTGGTAACAAAAATTATAAGCCATATCCTCCCAACAATGGTAATGCTTATGGAAATTCTTACAACAATAATAAGAGTGCTCCCTCTGAACCTGAAGTTATGCTTAAAGAGTTTATTAGTAAACAAACTGCTTTCAATAAAACTATTGAGGAAAAACTCTCTAATGATGAAAGAAATATAGCATCTTTGGCTGAAGCTCAATCTACTTTGAATAAAATGGTTGCTAAACCTGAAACTAATGAGAATCCCTTTGCAGCTACTAATGCCATACAAGTAAGAATTGATGAAAATGTTAGACTATTAGCTGAATTACATGCTAAGTGGGAAAGAGAAGATGAAGTTGCTAGAAACATTAGTGTTTCTACTATCACCACCACTAGTGTTGAGGCTAGTAATAGTTCTACTACTTTGGATGATAAAGTTGATTTTGATCTTGATGGTTGCAACATCTCTGAAGTTATTAAGTTCCTACAAAAGCTTGCTAAAAGTCCTAATGCTAGTGCTATGAACAGGGCTTTTACAAAACACATTACTGACGCTCTCATAAAGATTAAAGAAGAAAAGATGAAACATAAAGCTTCTATTCCTATAAAGCAAGAAGATGGCTGGGAACCCATCATTAATATGAAAGTGAATGACTTTGATTTCAAAGCTTTGTGTGATCTTGATAGTAATGTTTCTATTATGCCTAGAAGGATTTATGATATGCTTGATTTGCCCCTCTTGAAGATTGTTATTTGAATGTCCCACTTGATGATAATGCTAAAAAGAAACTCATGGGGAGTCTTAATGATGTTCTTATTATGGTTAACGATTCCTATGTCCCTGTTGATTTCTATGTTTTGGATGTTGAATACAATGCTTCTTGTCCTATTACTTTGGGAAGACCTTTTCTTAGAACTGTTGGTGCCATCATTGATATGAAAGAAGGCACTATTAAATATCAACTCCCACTCAAGAAAGGTATAGAACACTTCCCTAAAAAGATAGAAAAGATTTATTTTGCTTCTCCTATGAAAACAAAATTTGGTCTTAATGCTTCTTCATTTGAGAACACTTGATTCTTTCTTTGGTTCTTATGCCTAACTTAAAGGCGTTAAAGAAAAGTACTTGTTGGGAGATAACCCAAGAGTTTTAGATGAGTCTTGGAAGTTATTACCTCTGTAATAACCTCTCCTTATCCTTTTTATTTGCTTTTTGTGCCAAGAGTAACCTCTAATGAGAGTGAAGTAATGATTGGGAAAGTTGCTGTTCCGAAACAGATTTTTGTGCTTCACCGTAAAAATTCCTGAGAGAGCTCTATATGTCAGATTGAGCTGTAATGTTTTGTGCTTCTGCCCCAGGTTGTTATCTAACTTCCTTTAGTTCAACACTTTTTGATTTGAGCAACAGAAGGTCTTCAAAAAAATTCGTCTTTACCTGCTGGTCTGTTTTGACACATTTCTGCCATTTTCTGCATTTCCTTCTTGTGGGTTCCTTTTTGAGTTCTTTTGGGGAATTGAGCTTTTTGAGGGAAGTGCTACAGTATCTAATGTTATAATGGAAGTTTATTTGGTGTTAGAACTGAACCTTGAGACTTATTTATCTTAAGTGCACTAATGTTGCTAATGAGATTGTGTGAAGTTTTGTATGAAGGAAAATTTTCAGGTGTATGGAAGGAATGAGTAATGAGATGAAGGATGGACGAAAGCTCAAGCTTGGGGATGCCACGCGTGTCACCCCAAGAAATATCCAAGAAGTACAAGCGTCAAAGCATGGGGATGCCCAAGGCATCCCCTTCTTCATCAATAAAAATTCCAGGTTTCTAACAAACACTTCATTTTTATTGTTTCGTGCACAGTTGTGTTTTTCTTGGAGCGTCTTCTTTTTCGTTTTTGTTTTGGTTTTCGTTTGCTTGGGTTGCTTAGTTTTCTGAATAAATTGGTTGAACCCCCTCTTTCATACTTTGGTTTGCAATTAGTTTGGTTTGGTTTGGAAAAGAGTAGGAAAGTTCATGCTTATGTGGTAAAAAGAGCTCGTTTTTTACTGTGGCCATGCTTTGTCATGTCATGGTTGGTATTGTTTTGGCTTTATGCTTAGTATTCTTTTCTGTAGCATGACTTGTTATAAACAATTGAGATTGCTTAATGTGCCTTGGATGAATCATGCGTTGTTTTAGCATATTAAAGCATAGTATAGTGGTATTCTCCTTTGATGATTTATTTGGGTTGACTTGGCGCATGCTCACACCATGTTATGACTATCCAAAGTCACCATAGCCTTTGTGATCCTTTAGTTTTGAACTTGTAGTATCACTTTATGCTTTGATCAATGATGTTTTGTCGCTCTGCATGATTATGGCCATTATTGCTCTCTTAGTTTGTCGCTCCCAGTCTTTTGCTAGCCTCCACAACAAAGTATGAGTTCCACTCATGCATCCAACTCCCTAAACCAAGTTATTCCAAAGAGTCTATCATACCTACCTACTAGTTTATGCTATTCCAAGTATATTCATGCTTTCGTTTACCTTCCACTTGTTATGAGAAAACTAGTGATTAAAGCTCTCACGAACTTGATGGCACACTTTACTTTACTTGCCCTTAATAATCTTGAAGCATTGTGTCGTCTATGTTGTATATGCTTGCACTTATTTGCTGGGAATTAGCAGAACCATGCTTACATGGGGAACACTTTCAACATTGCACTTGGTACTTGTACCTAGTTGATATCATGCTCTTTTGTATATGGATGTCGTCGGTGTGAAATGAAAGGGTAGCTTGTAAGTCCATGGAGTTATGTATATGTGTTAGAGAAATGCCTGGGCCGCTGGTCTAATCTATGCTAACATGGTGGAAACCTGCAGCGTAACCATAATGAGCTGTCTATGAAGCATTCTTCTTATAAAAAAGAGTCCTATATTGAGAAAAAAGAGAAAAAAAGAGATACTATGAAAAGAGGAAAGAGAAAAAAAAAGCACCATATTCCCATGGTAAATAAGAAGAATGCTGAGATGCTCGTTGTCTGCTTGCCTTGTCATTTTGATATGGGGATTCTTCCGTATCATCAGGCAAGGGGTACCCCATTGGCGGTTCTCAATGATACACATGTACTTACGATGACAAGAATTTACCGGTGACTAAACTTGAGTAGCATGAGGAGCGGCCCTCGTATACAAGGGACATGAGATTTCTGACTTATACTTCGTCAAGCATGTACACCATAGTTTGTTCACTTTAACCTTAATCACTTCAAGATGCTTATGATAGGAGCAATGAAAGCTGAAAGCTATAAGTACCATAATTTTTGGAAGCTCTTTATGAGACTTGAATCCCTACTTCCTTTTATAAAGGCCTTTCTTCCACCATTATATTGAGTCTCCACCTTCTATCTTTATGCACCTTCTTTGAGAGCATAGTGGCCATTCTTAGTTCTATGTGCATTGTCCCAAGACTAGTTGATTGATGCATAACTTGTTATTGCTTGTTTTAAACTATTGTATCTAGTCACTCTTATGAACTTTGAAGGTGTCCTATGCATTTATATTTGCTACTCTATTGAGGGACAAGCCGAATGCTATTATGCTATGTTTTCTTATGTGAAACAAACAAACGTCTTGCAAATTATTGTTATTTAAGAATCTTTTGTTTGTGCCTTTTCATGTTGCATCATAGTTTCTTTGCTTATTGCTAGAACTTTGTCTTTCATGTTATGATTGAAGTACTATGATCCCAGCTTTGAATGTTTTGCAAATACTTTGATCAAGTCTTTGATGGTGCATGTCACCTCAAAAATTATTCTTCTTTTTATCACTTACCTACTCGAGGATGAGCAGGAGTTAAGCTTGGGGATGTTGATACATTGCACATGTATCTATAATTTTAGATGTTCCATGCTTGGTTTTATCCACTTTCTTGTGTTTTGTTCCAACTTTGGAGTACTTTTCATATGATTTCTTGGACTAACCTATTAACAAGAGCCACGATTGCAGTACTGTTTTCTGCTGTTTTTGGTTCCAGGAAAGTCAGAAAATGAATATTCTCGGAATTAGATGGGACAAAAGCCAAAGTGCCTATTTTTCCGGAAGGGATCAAGTGCCAGAATACGAGATGGAGAAGGGCCAGGGGCCGGCCACACCACCTGGCCGCGCGGCCAGGCCTGGCCCATGCCAGGGGGTGGTGTGGTGGCTCCCGGCACCCCCTCGGCCCCTCCTTCTGCCTATATATTGCCCTCGGGACGAAAACCCTAAGTACCTGATCAAAAATCCACGAAAGAGTCTGTAGCCGCCGTCATCTCCATCCCTTGATCGGGAGGGATCTGAAGCTCTTCCCGGCACCTAGGAGAGGGAATTCACCACAGAGGCCTTCTTCATCACCATGCAAGCCTCTGATGTGATGCGTGAGTAGTTCATCCTTGGACTACGGATCCATGTAGTAGCTAGATGGCTGGTTTCTCCTCCTTTGTGCTTTCATGTTTAGATCTTGTGAGCTCCGTTCATGATCAAGATCATCTATTTGTAATTCTTACATGTTGTGTTTGCGGGGATCCGATGGATATTGAGATGCTATTTCAGATTTATTATTGATCCTATCATGTCTTTGTTATTTGAGATCTTGCATGCTTTCCGTTGTTAGTAGCTATCTTGGCCAAGTAGATGCTAGCAACTCCAAGAGTTAGTATTTATGCTCGATAGTGGGTTCATGCCTCCAGTAATCTGGGAAGTGATGAAACCTCTAAGGTACTAGATGTCTGTTGCTACTAGGAGAAAACAACAATCCTTTGTTCATAGAACAATCGTATTATTTACTTTACACGCAGTTAAATAAAGCAATAATCATTGCTTGCAACTTAATCTTGGAGGGTTCGGATGATAACCTGAAGGTGGATTATTAGTCATAGATGCAGTTGGATGGCGGTCTATGTATTATGTTGTAATGCCCAAACAAGTCTCAAAGGAGTCAAGATGATTAGTATATGCATGTATTGCTTTCTCGGTGTTTGTCAATTGCCCCGCTGTAATTTGTTTACCCAGCATGTTATCTATCTAAGGAGAGCCACCTCTAGTGAACTATGGATCTCGATCCTTTTACTTTACATACAATCTATAAACTGTTTCTGCTTTGTGTTTACTTTCTGCAAACTTTTACTTCTTTCCATTCGATACGTTTAATCCTTTGTTTTCCGCAAAACACGGTGAGATTGACAACCTCATTGAAAGTTGGGGACAAAGTTATGTGGTTGTGTTGTGCAGGTCTCCACGTTTCTACTAGCACCGGTAGTGCATACCCAAAGCTTCGATTAGTAACACCTTTGAGGTGTTTCCTTGCTCCTACTGGTTCGATTAAACCTTGGTTTCATAACTAAGGGAAACTTGCTGTTGTGCTCATCATACCTTCCTCTTGGGGTTCCCAACGAGCTCTACATCAACCACGAGCCATCAACACTTTTCTGGGCGCCGTGCATTGAGCCATCAAAGCTTCATTCAGAAGGGCTTCTTGGATCATTGGATTTCGAATCCCTTGATACATGTGAGCCGTGCCTCATGGGTAAGCTGACTAGGACACCATTCTCCAGAATAGTGGAGAGAGCTATAGACCTACTAGGAATCATACATACAGATGTATGTGGACCAATGAGCATCTCAACACGCAATGGTTATCGTTACTTTGTTACCTTTACTGACGACTTAAGCAGATATGGATATATCTACTTAATGAAGCACAAGTCTGAAACCTTTGAAAAGTTCAAGGAATTTCAGAAAGAAGTAGAGAATCAACTTAACAAGAAAATCAAGCACCTTCGATCGGATCGAGGAGGCGAGTATTTGAGTTATGAGTTTAACATGCACTTGAAGGACTGTGGGATTATCCCATAGCTTACGCCAGCCGGAACACCATAGTGTAATGGTGTGTTGGAATGTCATACCCAAACCCTATTAGATAGTGTGCGGTCCATGATGTCTTTAACTGATTTGTCTATGTCTTTTTGGGGATACGCGTTAGAAACCGCCGCTTTTATTTTAAACCGAGCACCATCCAAATCCATGGAGACAACCCCATATGAGATATGGCATGGCAAGAAGCCAATGTTGTCATTTCTAAAAGTTTGGGGATGTGAGGCTTACGTCAAGAAACTACAGCCTGACAAACTCAAACCCAAATCAGAAAAATGTACCTTTGCAGGATATCCAAGGGAAACCATTGGATATACTTTCTACAACCAAGCCGAAGGCAAAACGTTTGTCGCAAAAACCGTTACCTTTCTCGAGAAAGAGTTTCTTGCAAAAGGAGTGAGTGGAAGGAAAATTGAGTTAGATGAAATTGTTGACCCTTCTCTCCAAATTCCGAGTAGCGCAACGGAAGTTGTTCCAAAACTGCTCTCCAACATGGAGGAAGAGCCCATTAATGATGATCAAAACAACGACGTCGAGACTCCTGAGGTTCACAGGTCTACAAGAGTTCGTGCCACTCCTGATTGGTACAGTAGCCTTGTAATGTCTGTCATCCTGGATGAACAAGAAGAACCTGCAAACTACAAAGAGGCTATGGATAGTGCTGACTCCGACAAATGGCTGGAAGCCATGAAATCCGAAATAGGATCCATGCATGAGAACCAAGTTTGGACCTTGGTAGATCTTCCAGAAGGCCGCAAGGTCGTGGAAAATAAATGGATCTTTAAGAAAAAGACAGATGCGAATGGTAATGTGACCGTTCACAAATCACGACTTGTCGCAAAGGGTTTTCGACAAATTCAAGGAGTTGACTACGACGAGACTTATTCTCCCATAGTGATGCTTAAGGCTGTCCAGATTTTAATAGTAATTGCTGCACATTTCGACTATGAAATTTGGCAGATGGATGTCAAGACTACATTCCTCAATGGTCACATTGATGAAGAGTTGTATATGATGCAACCAGAAGGTTTTGTTGATCCTAAGGATGCTGGAAAGGTTTGCAAGCTTCAACGGTCCATTTATGGATTGAAGCAAGCATCTCGGAGCTGGAACCAACATTTTGATCAAGTGATCAAAAGTTTTGAATTTGTCAAAAATCAACAAGAGTTCTATGTTTACAAGAAAGCAAGTGGGAGCTCAGTCGTTTTCTTAGTAGTATATGTGGATGACATATTACTCATGGGAAATGATGTGGATCTTATGAAAAGTATGAAAACATATTTGAGTAACCAATTTTGCATGAAGGATCTAGGTGAAGCTGCATACATATTGGGAATCAAGATCTATAGAGATAGATCAAGGCACCTAATTGCATTAAGTCAGAGTACTTACATCGAAAAGATTTTGAAGATGTTCAAAATGGAAAACACCAAAAGGGGTTTTACACCCATGATGAAGAATTGCAAAATGAGTATGACTCAATGTCCTATAACGGATGATGATAGAGAAAAGATGTCTTACATCCCCTATGCCTCAACCATAGGATCTATCATGTATGCAATGTTAAGTACACAACCTGATGTGGCATTGACTCTTAGTTTGACGAGCCGATACCAAAGTAATCCAGGACCGGATCACTGGACAGCTGTAAAGAATATCCTAAAGTATTTGAGAAGAACAAAGGATATGTTCCTAATCTATGGAGGAAGTGATGAAGCTCTAAATGTAACGGGTTACATGGATGCGAGCTGGAACTCAGATCATGATAACTCGAAGTCTCAGACAGGATTTATGTTCCTAGTGAATGGTGGCGCGGTAAGCTGGAAGAGTAAGAAGCAGCCGGTGGTGGCGCAATCTTCAATGGAGTCTGAATACATTGATGCGGCCGATGCAGCAAACGAAGCTGTTTAGCTAAGGAATTTCGTCATTGAACTGGGAGTTTTTCCAAATGCGCAAGACCCCGTGATGATCTATTGTGATAACACGGGTGCTATTGCAAACGCAAGGGAACCAAGAACTCATTCCACAGCCAAACACATCAAGCTTAGATTTCACGTCATCCGACAGAATGTTGACGAAGGTGAAGTCAAGATTTGCAAAGTAGATATGGAACTGAATATGGCAGATCCTTTGACTAAAGCTCTCCATCAGGAAAAGCACGAACAACACCGAGATTCCATTGGTGTTAGGTTCCTGCCAATTGTAAACTAGTTTTTGTTTATACTCTAGTGCAAGTGGGAGACTGAAGGAGTTATGCCCTAGAGGAAAATAATAAATTGTATTATGTGATATATCTCCTATATGTTCATAATACGTTTCATGTTGTGCTATAAGCGTATTGTAATCTGAAGCGTTAATACACGTGTGGTATGTAAACAAACCGTGTCTCTAGTTACCTCTAGCGAACTAGTTCATTGGTCATGAGGATGGTCTGAGTTTCAAGATCATGGGCATTTATGCCAATTGACAATGAGGTCATGTTATTGGTTGAATACCATGATAGACAAACATCCGACCGTTATATCTTAAATGATATCTAGTTACAAAGTTCACCATTGATGATAAAACACAGAGAACCTCGCAACCTAATCCTTTGACTGTGAGGTAATGCAAATCACCATTCCGGAAGAAGCTTAGATGGTTATCAAGAATCATCTCGTAACAGGGTGATCAAAAAGGTGCCACTCAGGTTTTCCGAAGGGATGTGTAGAGGAGTACATATCAAGACTAGGATTTGTCTAGTCCATGTAACAGACAGATACATGTGGCCATCTCGGTGACGTTGCATTAATGAAGCTTGCAAGCATGTGACTTGGTCACGGAATGCAACAACACAAGAACGAGTAAACAAGTTCATTGGTAACGAGACCGAACTAAGGTATGGGGATACCAAAGATCAAGTCTCGAATGAATTAGGTATCATATGACAAAGGAACAGGGAACGGCTATATCACGGTTCGAGGGATTGTATTCGTGAAACGCACGGGGGTCACATGGCCATCCAGGTCCCTCTGTTGATCATTGATGTGAGAGTAGTCTCGATCATGTCCGGAGTGTTTCCGAATCGAAGGATGTCACGCTTAAGGGTAGGGACGCTTAGGGTGGATGAGGTATCGTAGGAGAAATAGAGAAAGAGAAACCGGAATAATTCCGGGTAACATCCGATGGAGATCGGAAGGGGTCCAGAAGATGTTCTGGAGTGAAGGAATAATACAATATGTGTATTTGAATATAATTGGAGAATTAATATTAAATATATATTTTATTTTATTATTAAAGGCATCATAATGCTAATGGGCCTCACCCGAAGGGAGGCCCAATAGGGCATGGTGCCTAGGGAGAGGAGGCCAGCCGGCCTAAGCTTAGTGGGCCGCCCCAATGGGGCCCACCTAGGGTCGGCGGCTGCCCCTAGGTGGCCGGCGGGTGTGGGGGTTAGTCCCACACCGCCTGGCCCTAGGGTGGTGCGCCCCCTCCCACTATATATAGGGGTCTCCCCTCCTCCTTTGGGATCACCCATTCCCTCTCATTCTCTCTCTCATCCATTGAGGACTTCTCCATAATATTGGGGAGGACCTCGTGGGTGATTTCTCCACCTTCATACCACCGTCGTGTGATCTGCGATCCGGCATCTACTTCTTCCGCTGCTCAGCCGGATCGGAGTCTAGTTGACGTCTCCTACACCGGACGTGTGACAAACTTTGGAGGCACCACACTTGGGGTGCTACTCGTCTTCATCAATATACGCCTTCCTGTGTAAGGCGTGCCTCGGTCTTCAAAGGTGTGAATACCGTATCCCTTCTTCGTTACTTATGTCTACATAGTATAGATCCTGGTATTAGTGTTCGAGTAGATATAATTTTTTTATTTTCTGCTACAGAACCCAACAACATCACCATTAGTGTCACTCAAGTTCAAATTATATGCATGGTGAATATGCAATTGGGGAAACTACTTATCATGGCAATTACCAAAATCTCCAAAAGTTGAGAATGCTATGGGGGAAATCTCATTATAAAGCATATGATAAGTATTTTTGCAAGAAAAACAAGTGCAAGAGTAATTGTTCAACTTATTGCAAGCAATGGGAGAAATTGAATAACTATTATGAAAAAGCATGTCCGAAGGAATTGGAGGATACACAAAAGGTGCATAACATGGCATGTTTATGGCAATGTTATCGCAATCAAACAATTCCACATGATCAATATTATGCAAAGGAAAAACATCACATGGGAATATGAGTGAAGCATATTTAATGTCACAAGTATCATCCATAGCATGCATATCTGTAACACCCTTAGAATCGGTCCTATGCAAGTTTCAGCGCTTCCCGCCAAACCCGCATAGAAACGATTCAAAGGTGCCCACCAGGCACTTGCGTGTGGGTGGAAAACGAAGTAATATCATTACACATTAGTCCTCGATGGAACCCACAAAACAGATATATACAACAACGACTCCAAGAGTCAAGAATACAGATATACAATACAAAGATCCAAATCACCTTGAAAACGATACATCATCCGACTACGGACAAGAAGCAAATCGAGCTAAGAGCCCTGAAGAATAACCAATGGCGTCCATAACCACCTTGAGCCAAGCGGAAGGTAACCCTGCTAACGACGTCGATCTCAAAACCTTCTTAAACAAAAGGGGTGCCGGCAAAGGGAAAAGGAAAAAGAGAAGCGGTCGATCGAGGCGATGCAGCGAGGCTAGAATTGGCGGTCCTCGCCTACATAGGTATAGTGGATCGAAGCGGCGTAGCATGCACTAAACAACCTATAGAGACTCGATACAGCTGGCGGCTATCAGAGAGGGATAAGAAAGACCTATCCGGAACCAACCTGATACTACCACCAAACATACCCATCCTGGTATTTCCCCCTCGAGACCAGACGAGGAAGTCAACCGAGGAACTCACACCGTTGGCAGTTTTATTTATTCAGTTATCGTTGCAGCAATTACTAGTCAGGGATAGATAGTCATCCTGATATAATAAGCAGTGGGCACTTTTAGTTAACCATTCCATTGTAGTTGCGACACTTACTAGTCCGATACAATTAGCATGAGATATCCCAAACCCAGCAGTTGTTGGTACTTTTATTTAGCCATTCCGTTGCAATGAAGCTGATTACTAGTCATATCGGATACAAGTCAAATTATAACAGTAAACTTTAGTTATGGTTATCTATGATCGAGAACTGTGCTCCAAGTCGTCCATAACCGCGGACACGGCTTTTCGAAAAGATTTAACCTAGGGTGCACCAAAGTATCCACGCGCCGACCCTTTGTGCGGATCGGTTAACATACACCCATCGGTATGTCGGCGGGCCTAAGTCATGACGTTTCCGGACCCAAAGCAAGTACATGGGGGCCACCCACTAAGCTACCCGAACGGTTGGCGGCTCGAAGACCCAGGGTTTGCGTCAGTGGCTGTAAATGACTGGGAACCCGAAAGTGTGACTGGGCTTGTCGATACCGCGAAAACACTCCGCAATCCTAAACCGTACAGGTGCTCCACGCACAATCTTAAATAAAGCAGTAAAGCATGGCATAAGTACAAGATAGTAATAAAGCTCCAAACTACTTTGTGGCCCCCAGTACAATACTTTGAAATCAGGTACTAATCGATGGGGGTGCCCACACACCCCACAATGGTTAGCGCTCGATCTCGGAACAGTGTCAAGAACTCGGGTCCCACGGACACCGGAGCGATTAAAACCAAATATTGTCTATTACCCACGGTGCCTCGCATTATTTACCTACTTTCAATTTTAGTTATTAAACAATAATTAAAGCCATGATCATCTCCAACATAAAGCATATGGCAGCCTTCCAACTGTGGTAATCTTTGGGCGACCGCAACAACACTTGAGCAAGCGACTACGACGCGCAAGTCCAACTATCTACCAAACAACAGGTAATAGGATGTGTCCAAGGCAATATAAGGCTGCAAGGGATATCACGGGTACGAAAACTAGAGCATCGCAACACAGATAGCAATAGATCAACAGGGGGAATAAATACTATAAAAGTAAGATAGGTAGAAAGGGGGAGGTGCTCGCCTGAAAACATTGCCGAAGGTTCATCCGAAGATCGGGTCGACACTCGCATCAACTCATCGGCCTAATCCGCGAAGAAGCAAAACACTAGAAGAAACACCGGATGCACTATTTAATACTATGACAGAAGATCGGGCATGATGCATGTATGATGTATGACATGGCAAAGGTGCGATGCAATTAGGCAATATTAACGGAACCGGGGTCCCGGCAAATATTTAAGTGGTTCAAGTTGTTTAGATACCCCACAATTTAAATGTTGTCTTAATAAGGCAAAATATATCACCGGTTCGCTACACAATTTTAAATGGGGCCAATATTAGACTAGATTCGCCCGCATATGGCCTCCATATTTAATTAGGAAGTGAATCGGCATAAGGCCCCCAAACCATAAGATATGTGTGCAAGCATGAACATTTTAGATGCAACAGATATATATTTCATTTATAAAAAATAGGGTCTTGGGAAGAGGGTCACACATGGGTTCGGCGATCTTGGACTTCGGGGTTCGGCCTCGACGTCGGGGTTGGTCTTCGGTTTCCACGTGGGCGGTCTTGGCGTTCCGGGCATCGGATCCTCGAGACCGGGGTCCTTGGAATTTCACCTCGAGCGAGGGTGTGAACTTGATTCGAGCACCAGCGGACTTTTGTCAATTTCCCCTCGGAAGATCTTGGCGTGTCAGTCTTGGAGTCCATGTGTTGATCTTGCAAGCACGGGATCCCGAGACAGATGAACTACCGAAGATCTTGGCAAGAACTTCAAGCAGCGATCCTCTATTGGCTTGAGCCAGCCGAACACCTCACTCACCATCGACACACCAAGGCCACACCCGGACAGGCAGATACATGAGGCAGAGGGACTCAAGCGAGGAGAGCCACTCGAGGTGAAGCGCTCGGACTCAGGCTTGCGGACGATGAAGCTAGGGCGCCGGGCGGGGCGAGCAGGGACACGGCCGCCAGGGACTCCACGACAAGGGCGAGGGTGAGTGGCGGCTCTTGCTGGCGGAGAAGCAACGGCCGGAGAAGCGGCCTTCGGTGAGACACAGCGCGAGGGCCATGGCGCGCTAGCAGAGCGAAGAAGGGCCGGGAGGGACAGGGAAGGCGAGCTTCGCTACGGGAAGGGAGGTCGTGGCGGGAGAGGAGGCGGGACCGACCGGAGGAGAGGAGGTCAGGCGGCTGGGCTCAGCTCAAGAGGCGCGGGCGGTGTCATGGCGGCTGAGTGCGAGCAACGGTCAGCATGAGCTCACGTCGCAAAGCGTGAGACAGTGGCGGGGACCGCGTCTCGAGGTCGGCAGCGGCGAGGCACATGCCGGCCTCGCATGGCGTGGCGGTGGCGAAGGAGAGGCGCCGGTCGAGGATGGCGCCGGGAAGCAGGGAATCGTCCTGGCGGTGAGGAGCGCCAGGGAGGAGGCGGAACTGCGGAGGCGGCCGTACGTGAGGAGGCCGGCGGCGGCGATTGGGGATTGAGGGAGGAAGGAGGCGAGAGGAGCAGCCAAGGCGTATCTGAGGAGAAGAGAGCCGAGGGAGAGGCGGGGTCGGGGAGGAATCTGAGGTGGGGCCCAGTAGGAACTGTCGGGAGGAGGGCTCCCTCCGGGCGGTTGGTGTGGGCGTGGGGTGTGGGTGGGGCAGTGGTGGTGGCAGTGGAGGGTGGCAGGCAGGGGCCAGGGGTGAGGTGGCGTGTGGTGGTTGGCTGGAGGAGTGGGCCAGGGTGTGGTGGCGACAGGGGATTGGAGGGGGTGAGGTGGAGGGCTGGGTAGGAAAATAGGGTAGGGATTTTTTTGGTAGAAAAGATTAGGGTAGATTCGGGGTAGGTAGGATTTTATCTGGAGGTGGCCGGCTAGGCTTTCGGGCCTGGCTGACTGCCTCCCAAAAATAATTTAACTATTTTATTTATTCAAAACGAGGCTTTTGCAAACCGTTGGTAGACGAAACAAAATATTCCGGAGACCCGGGTTTTGTGTTTGAATAAAGACGGGGCGTTTAGAAAACAAAAACAGATTTTTCGAAAATAGTTTTTAAACAAACCATGCAAGATGATGACGATGCTCAAATGCAAGGTGGCGTGATGACATGAGCATGCAGTCATGATGATGCAATGCACAAAAACAACGCGATTTTCTAGTAGTGGTTTTTGCGGGGCGCCACAATATCCTCACAAGTCATCATGTCCACTAGTGGGATCATGGCATCATCAATACCCTTATTTTTACCTTGTTTATATCTCTCATATGAAGTGGGTGTTGTGGTAGTAGTGGCCTCCATGTGGGAAACTTCATCTTCTTGATGTGTCCATGGTGTAGCATCCTCTTTAACCACCATGTACATCTTCTCCATTTGAGGAAATATTGCTTCACAGCTTGGCGCTTCTTCATGCATGGAACCTAGCACAACATAAGAGAACACACTAGAGGTAGAGGTAAGAAATCAAAATGGACTCATTTGACCTATCAACTACCACTCTCAACTCACTCGGTGCATCTTTCATGCCCTCAAAGTGGAAGCACTCAATCTCACATATGGTGGAGTCACTCATCTCACTTTCTCTCTCACTCAAGTGGGATAAGTGGCTCTCATACTCACATGGGATTGATACCACATCATCACTCAAGCATATTGGGACAGGCTCAGTTTTCTCAACTCCATGCGCCTCCTTTGGTGCAGGGAAAATCCCATGCTCACCATTCTCAACCTTGTTGCCATCTTGTAGATTGGGTGCCATTGTGGTGGTGGCACTCGTATTGGTCCTTGACACCTTGCACTCTTCAAGTTCATGTGTAGTCATCCGCTTGACGTACTCATCCAACTTGGCGAAGTAGAGGTCTTGCTTATCTTTGTTCATGAAGTTGCATGCTTCATCTTGGATGTCAAGTATGGGCGTTGAAGCTTGATACATTGCAAATGTATCTATATATTTTGATGTTCCATGCTTGGTTTTATCTACTTTCTTGTGTTTTGTCCACACTTTGGAGTACTTTTTATATGATTTCTTGGACTAACCTATTAACAAGAGCCACAGTGCCAGCTGCCTGTTTTCTGCTGTTTTTGGTTCCAGGAAGTCAGAAAATGAATATTCTTGGAATTGGACGGGACAAAAGCCAAAGTTGCTATTTTATCGGAAGACATCTGGAGCCAGAATACGACACGGAGAAGGGCTGGGGCCCGGGGGTGGTCTGGCTGACCCTAGCACCCCCTCAGCCTCTCCTTCCGCCTATATATTGCCTTCGGGACCAAAACCCTAAGTACCCGATCAAAAATCCACGAAAGAGTCTGTAGCCGCCGTCATCTCCATCCCTAGATCGGGAGGGATATGAAGCTCTTCCCGGCACCCTACCGGAGAGGGGAATTCACCCTGGAGGCCTTCTTCATCATCATGCAAGCCTCCGGTGTGATGCCTAAGTAGTTCATCTCTAAACTACATGTCCATGTAGTAGCTAGATGGCTAGTTCTCCTCCTTTGTGCTTTCATGTTTAGATCTTGTGAGCTCCGTTCATGATCAAGGTCATCTATTTGTAATTTTGCATGTTCTGTTTGCGGGGATCCAATGGATATTGAGATGCTATTTCAGATTGATTATTGATTCTATCATGTCTTTGTTATTTGTGATCTTGCATGCTTTCCGTTGTTAGTAGCTATCTTGGCCAAGTAGATGCTAGCAACTCCAAGAGTTAGTATTTATGCTCGATAGTGGGTTCATGCCTCTGGTAATCTGGGGAAGTGACAGAAATCTCTAAGGTACTAGATGTGATGTTGCTACTAGGGAGAAAACAACAATCCTTTGTTCATATAACAATCGTATTGTTTACATTACATGCAATTCGTAAAGCAATAATCTGTTGCTTGCAACTTAATACTAGAGGGGGTTCGGATGATAACCTGAAGGTGGATTATTAGTCATAGATGCAGTTGGATGGAGGTCTATGTATAATGTTGTAATGCCCAATCAAGTCTCAAAGGAGTGAAGATGATTAGTATATGCTTGTATGCTTTCTCGATGTTTGTCAATTGCCCCGCTGTAATTTGTTCACCCAGCATGTTATCTATCTTAAGGAGAGCCACCTCTAGTGAACTATGGACCCCGGTCCTTTCTTTTACATATAATCTACAAACTGTTTACTGCTTTGTGTTTACTTTCTGCAAACTATTACTTCCTTCCATTCAATACGTTTAATCCTTTGTTTTCAGCAAAACTGGTGAGATTGACAACCTCATCGCATGTTGGGGACAAAGTTCTGTGGTTGTGTTGTGCAGGTCTCCACGTTGCAACTAGCAACGGTAGTGCGCCCTGCCAAGGCTTAGCTAGCAACACCTGTGGAGTGTTTCCTTGCTCCTACGGGTTCAATTAAACCTTGGTTTCACAACTGAGGGAAACTTACTTCTGTGCTCATCATACCTTCCTCTTGGGGTTCCCCAACGAGCTCATCAATCACGAGCCATCAAAGTATTTTTCTGGCGCCGTTGCCGGGGAGTCAAGGACATCTTCACAAGGGGAGTCCCTCATAACTAATCTCTTTACTTTGTTATTTTTGTTTTGCTTAGTTTACTTTTGTTTTGTTTGCTTGTTTTGTTATCAAAAACACAAAAAAAATAGTTTTACAAGTTTGGTTTCTTTATCAAAAACACAAAAAATGACTACTCTTGAAAACACTAAGTTGTGTGACTTCACTAGCACCAACAACAATGATTTTATGAGCACACCTGTTGCTCCACCTGTGCCTGAAGCTACTTTCTTTGAGAGAACAATTTTGTTATGAGAGAACAATTTTCTGGTATTGGTAATGAAGATGCTGCTGCCCATCTAAATAACTTTGTTGAACTTTGTGAGATGCAAAAGCATAGGGATATAGATGGTGATATTATTAAGCTGAAATTGTTTCCTTTCTCTTTGAGAGGAAAAGCTAAAGACTGGTTGAATTCTTTAACTAGGAATAGTATTGATTCTTGGACTAAGTGCAAATATGTTTTCATTGGAAAATACTATCCTCCTGCTAAGATTATATCCATGAGAAGTGAAATAATGAAGTTTAAACAACTTGATAATGAGCATGTTGCTCAAGCTTGGGAAAGAATGAAATCTTTGGTAAAGAATTGTCCCACTCATGGACTGACTGCTTGGATGATCATCCAAACTTTTTATGCAGGATTGAACTATTCTTCAAGGAACCTATTGGACTCTGCTACTGGAGGTACCTTTATGACCATCACTTTGGGTGCTGCAACAAAGCTTCTGGATAATATGATGGTTAACTACTCTGAATGGCATACTGAGAGAGCTCCACAAGGTAAGAAGGTAAATTCTGTTGAAGAAACCTCCTCCTTGAGTGATAAGATTGATGTTATTATGTCTATGCTTGTTAGTGGGAAAGCCCATATTGATCCAAATAATGTTCCTTTGGCCTCTTTGGCTGCTCAAGAAGAGCAAGTTGATGTGAACTTTATAAGAAATAACAATTTTGGCAATAATGCTTATAGGAATAATTTTGGTAACAACAATTATAAGCCATATCCTCCCAACAATGGTAATGCTTATGGAAATTCTTACAACAATAATAGGAGTGTTCTCTCTGAACTTGAAGTTATGCTTAAAGACTTTATTAGTAAGCAAACTGATTTCAATAAAACTATTGAGGAAAAACTCTCTAATGCTGAAAGAAATATAGCATCTTTGGCTGAAGCTCAATCTTCTTTGAATAAAATGGTTGCTAAACCTGAAACTAATGATAATCCCTTTGCAGCTACTAATGCCATACAAGTAAGAATTGATGAAAATGTTAGACTATTAGCTGAGTTACATGCTAAGTGGGAAAGAGAAGATGAAATTGCTAGAAACATTAGTGTTTCTACTATCACTACCACTAGTGTTAAGGCTAGTAATAGTTCTACCACTCAAGATGATAATTTTGATTTTCATCTTGATGGTTGTAATATCTCTGAAGTTATTAAGTTCCTACAAAAGCTTGCTAAAATTCCTAATGCTAATGCTATGAACATGGCCTTTACAAAACACATTACTGATTCTCTCATAAAGATTAAAGAAGAAAAGATGAAACATAAAGCTTCTATTCCTATAAAACAAGAAGATGGTTGGGAACCCATTATTAATATGAAAGTGAATGACTTTGATTTCAAAGCTTTATGTGATCTTGATAGTAGTGTTTCTATTATGCCTAGAAGGATTTATGATATGCTTGATTTGCCTCCACTTGAAGATTGTTATTTGAATGTACCACTTGATGATAATGCTAAAAAAACTGATGGGGAGTCTTAATGATGTTCTTATTATGGTTAACAATGCCTATGTCCCCATTGATTTCTATGTTTTGGATGTTGAATACAATGCTTCTTGTCCTATTACTTTGGGAAGACCTTTTCTTAGAACTATTGGTGCCATTATTGATATGAAAGAAGGCATCATTAAATATCAACTCCCACTCAAGAAAGGTATAGAACACTTCCCTAAGAAGAGAGAGAAGATTTCTGTTGCCTCTCATATGAAAACAAAATTTTCTCTTAATGCTTCTTGATTTGAGAACACTTGATTCTTTTTCTTGCTTCTTATGCCTAACTTAAAGGCGTTAAAGAAAAGTTCTTATTGGGAGATAACCCAAAAGTTTTAGATGAGTCTTGGAAGTTATTACTCCAGTAATAACCGCTCCTTATCCTTTTTATTTGCTTTTTGTGCCAAGAGTAACCTCTAGAAGTAATGATTGGGAAAGTTGCTGTCCCGAAACTGATTTCTGTGCTTCACCGTAAATATTCGTGTAAAATCTCTGAACATCTTTTTGAGGCGTGAATTTTTGTGCTTCTGCCTCAGGTTGTTATCTAACTTTTGTTAGTTCAACACGTTTTGATTTGAGCAACAGAAGGTCTTCAAAAAAATCCTCTTTACCTGCTGGTCTGTTTTGACAGATTTCTGCCATTTTCTGCATTTGCTTCTTGTTGGTTCCTTTTTGAGTTCTTTTGTGGAATTGAGCTTTTTTAGGGAAGTGCTACAGTAGCTAGTGTTCTAATGGAAGTTTATTGGTGTTAGAACTGAACCTAAAGACTTATTATCTTGAGTGCACCATTGTTGCTAATAAAGACTGTGTGAAGTTTTGTATGAAGGAAAAATTTCAGGTGTATGGAAGGAATGAGTAATGAGATGAAGGATGGACTAAAGCTCAATCTTGGGGATGCCACGCGTGTCACCCCAAGAAATATCCAATAAGTACAAGCGTCAAAGCTTGGGGATGCCCAAGGCATCCCCCTCTTCATCAATAAAAATCCCAGGTTTCTAACAAACACTTCATTTTTATTGTTTCATGCACAGTTGTGTTTTTCTTGGAGCGTCTTCTTTTTCGTTTTTGTTTTGGTTTTCGTTTGCTTGGGTTGCTTAGTTTTCTGAATAAATTGGTTGAACCCCCTCTTTCATACTTTGGTTTGCAAATAGTTTGGTTTGGTTTGGAAAAGAGTAGGAAAGTTCATGCTTATGTGGTAAAAAGAGCTCGTTTTTTACTGTGGCCATGCTTTGTCATGTCATGCTTGGTATTGTTTTGGCTTTATGCTTAGTATTGTGTCGTCTATGTTGTATATGCTTGCACTTATTTGTTGGGGATTAGCAGAACCATGCTGTCATGGGGAACGCTTTCAACATTGCACGGGTACTTTGTACCTAGTTGATATGATGCTCTTTTGTCTATGGATGTCATCGGTGTGAAATGAAAGGGGAGCTTGTAAGTCCATGGAGTTATGTATATGTGTTAGAGAAACACCTGGGCCACTGGTGTAATCCATGCTGACATGGTGGAAACCTGCACCGTAACCATAATGAGCTGTCTATGAAGCATTCTTCTTATTAAAAAAAGAGTCCTGTGTTGAGAAAAAAAAAGAAAAAGAAAAAAAAGAGATTATGAAAAGAGGAAAGAGAGAAAAAAACACCATATTCCCATGGTAAATAAGAAGATTGTTGAGATGCACATTCTCTGCTTGCCTTGTCATTTTGATATGGGGATTCTTCCGTATCATCGGGCAAGGGGTACCCCGTTGGCGGTTCTCTATGATACACATGTACTTACGATGACAAGAACTTACCGGTGACTAAACTTGAGTAGCATGAGGCGTCCCTCAGATACAAGGGACATGAGATTCTAACTTATACTTCAATCATAGCATATACACCATTTGTTTTTTTTAACCTTAATCACTTCAAGATGCTTATGATAGGGGCAATGAGAGCTGAAAGCTATAAGTACCATAATTTTTGGAAGCTCTTTATGAAACTTGAATCTCTGCTTCCTTTTATGAAGGCCTTTCTTCCACCATTATATTGAGTCTCCACCTTCTAAATTTATGCACTTACTTTGAGAGCATAGTGGCCATTCTTAGTTCTATGTGCATTGTCCCAAGACTAGTTGATTGATGCATACCTTGATATTGCTTGTTTTAAACTATTTGTATCTAGTCACTCTTATGAACTTTGAAGGTGTCCTATGCATTTATATTTGCTACTCTATGAGGGACAAGCTGAATACTATTATGCTATGTTTTCTTTATGTGAAACAAACAAACGTCTTGCAAAGCATTGTTATTCATGAATCTTTTGTTTATGCCTTTTCATGTTGCAACATAGTTTCTTTGTCTTATTGCTAGAACTTTGTCTTTCATGTTATGATTGAAGTACTATGATCCCAGCTTTGAATGTTTTACAAATACTTTGATCAAGTTTTTGACGGTGCATGTCACCTCAAAAATTATTTATTCTTTTTATCACTTACCTACTCGAGGACGAGCAGGAGTTAAGCTTGGGGATGTTGATACATTGCAAATGTATCTATAATTTTTTATGTTCCATGCTTGGTTTTATCTACTTTCTTGTGTTTTGTCCACACTTTGGAGTACTTTTTATATGATTTCTTGGACTAACCTATTAACAAGAGCCAAAGTGCCATTTACTGTTTCTGCGTTTTGGTTCCACGAAGTCAGAAAATGAATATTCTTGGAATTGGACGGGACAAAAGCCAAAGTTGCTATTTTACCGGAAGACATCTAGGGCCGGAATACGAGACAGAGAAGGGCTTGGGCCTGGCCACACAACCTGGCCACGCGGCCTGGCCTGGCCCGTGCCAGGGGGTGGTTTGGCTGACCCCAGCACCCCCACAGCCTCTCCTTTCGCCTATATATTGCCTTCGGGACCAAAACCCTAAGTACCCGATCAAAAATCCACGAAAGAGTCTGTAGCCGCCGTCATCTCCATCCCTAGATCAGGAGGGATCTGAAGCTCTTCCCGACACCCTGCCTGAGAGGGGAATTCACCCTGGAGGCCTTCTTCATCATGCAAGCCTCTGGTGTGATGCGTGAGTAGTTCATCTCTGGACTACGGGTCCATGTAGTAGCTAGATGGCTGGTTTCTCCTCCTTTGTGCTTTCATGTTTAGATCTTGTGAGCTCCGTTCATGATCAAGATCATCTATTTGTAATTTTGCATGTTGTTTTTGCGGGGATCTGATGGATATTGAGATGCTATTTCAGATTGATTATTGATTCTATCATGTCTTTGTTATTTGTGATCTTGCATGCTTTCCGTTGTTAGTAGCTATCTTGGCCAAGTAGATGCTAGCAACTCCAAGGGTTAGTATTTATGCTCGATAGTGGGTTCATGCCTCGGTAACTGGGAAGTGAAATCTCTAAGGTACTAGATGTCTTTGTTGCTACTGAGGAGAAAACAACAATCCTTTGTTCATAGAACAATCGTATTGTTTACATTACACGCAATTTGTAAAGCAATAATCTGTTGTTTGCAACTTAATACTGGAGGGGGTTCGGATGATAACCTGAAGGTGGATTATTAGTCATAGATGCAGTTGGATGGCAGTCTACGTATAATGTTGTAATGCCCAATCAAGTCTCAAAGGAGTTAAGATGATTAGTATATGCTTGTATGCTTTCTTGATGTTTGTCAATTGCCCCGCTGTAATTTTTTCACCCAGCATGTTATCTATTTTAAGGAGAGCCACCTCTTGTGAACTATGGATCCCGGTCCTTTCTTTTACATACAATCTACAAACTGTTTACTGCTTTGTGTTTACTTTTTGCAAACTATTACTTCCTTCCATTCGATACGTTTAATCCGTTGTTTTCAGCAAAACCGGTGAGATTGACAACCTCATCTCAAGTTGGGGACAAAGTTTTGTGGTTGTGTTGTGCAGGTCTCCACGTTGCTACTAGCACCGGTAGTGCGCCCTGCCAAGGCTCAGCTAGCAACACCTTTGGGGTGTTTCCTTGCTCCTACTGGTTCGATTAAACCTTGGTTTCATAATTGAGGGAAACTTACTTCTGTGCTCATCATACCTTCCTCTTGGGGTTCCCCAACGAGCTCATCAATCACGAGCCATCAAAGCTTGAAGGCATGGACGAAGGCTTGCTCTTGTTGCCATTTCGGAGGTGGCACTAGTAGTGGAAGGTGCCTTATGATGATGGTGTCAACGGAGATCATTGGCGTGCCTTGCCGAAGGTTTATGTTGGTGAAGCACTTGGTCATCCACATGGTGCTCGCGATGATGATCACTTGCGTTGGTACTCTGCGGTGACCTAGCATACCACTGCATGATGTAGTACACTATAGTCGTTGGGATAACACCAATGAAACACCGTTCACTAGTATTACATCCCTCAGAGTGGTACAACAGAAACACAGCAGGTCCAAGACATTACTATAGATTACAACTCGACTCTTTACAAAAGATCCAGAGAACACTCTAGGTTAAATAGAGAGAAAGAACTTCTTACAAAGAAGAACTAGAAATAATAATTTCGAACGATCTGGCTAAAAGGACTAATATCTAAACCATCTGGCTTGTAATTGCCGCTAGTGGAATGCTCTACAGAAATAGGTTTTATGGCTAGAGAATCTACTCCTATCTAAACCGACACTTTATCTTCACTTCCGCTGATGTATATGTTGACTTCATTGACTTTATTGAAGAACTTGAGTTGCCGATGATGGTTTCTTGAGCAGAAATTGATGTTGACATCGTCTTCAATGACTTAGAACCTAGCAAGGGTTAAGAAGGTATGGTTGAGTACGAGCGTACTCAGCAAGTTCACTAAAAAGGAGTGTATGATGCACTATCTCTACAGCCCTAGACCATAGGTCGTAGGCAATGTAGGTTTTCATAAACATTTCTTCAAAGGTTGCTTTATTCTGAAAACTATGTCCGACAGCCTTCACAGGTTGACTAGAACTTCATGGAGTTCCTTTCTTACCGCGGTCGTAGCTCCTTCCCGGAACAGGGAGTAACATGTCACAATTCTTACACTTTGCAGAGGTACGTCACTTTTTCCATAAGAGACCTTAGCTTTGTTGCACAACCGAGATGCATTCTCGTCCACATTTCCTTGGTGTGGGGCCCAGTCTAAGATCCAAGCCAGTACTACCCTCTCCGCGACCCCATATGTCTGCATGATCCTCCGGGGCTGACTACACCTCCGTTAAGCCTCCAACTAGGGCAAGCTATAACCATGGTAAGTTCCCGAAGACTCTGTAAGCAGCTCTGACTGGCGGTCACCATCAACTATGGTGAACTCCGACCCAGACAACTATGCATAGATAATCTAGACACCTAGCTCATGGGGAATGATGGCCCAAATATATCGAGCTCGTTGGGGAACCCCAAGAGGAAGGTATGATGAGCACATCAGCAAGTTTTCCCTCAGTAAGAAACCAAGGTTATCAATCCAGTAGGAGCAAGGAAACACCCCAAAGGTGTAGCTAGCTGAACGTTGGCAGGGCGCACTACCGGTGCAGTGACAGCGTGGAGACCTGCACAACACAACCACAGAACTTTGCCCCCAACTTGCGATGAGGTTATCAATCTCACCGGTTTTGCTGAAAACAAAGGATTAAGCATATCGAATGGAAGGAAGTAATAGTTTGCAGAAAGTAAACACAAAGCAGTAAACAGTTTGTAGATTGTATGTAAAAGAAAGGACCGGGGTCCATAGTTCACTAGAGGTGGCTCTCCTTAAGATAGATAACATGCTGGGTGAACAAATTACAGCGGGGCAATTGACAAACATCGAGAAAGCATACAAGCATATACTAATCATCTTCACTCCTTTGAGACTTGATTGGGCATTACAACATTATACATAGACCGCCATCCAACTGCATCTATGACTAATAATCCACCTTCAGGTTATCATCGAACCCCTCCGATTAAGTTGCAAGCAGCAGATTATTGCTTACAATTGCGTGTAAAGTAAACAATACGATTGTTCTATGAACAAAGGATTGTTGTTTTCTCCTAGTAGCAACAACACATCTATTACCTTAGAGATTTACATCACTTCCCAGATTACGAGGCATGAACCCACTATCGAGCATAAATACTAACCCTTGGAGTTGCTAGCATCTACTTGGCCAAGATAGCTACTAACAACGGAAAGCATGCAAGATCACAAATAACAAAGACATGATAGAATCAATAATCAATCTGAAATAGCATCTCAATATCCATCAGATCCCCGCAAAAACAACATGCAGAATTACAAATAGATGATCTTGATCATGAACGGAGCTCACAAGATCTAAACATGAAAGCACAAAGGAGGAGAACCAGCCATCTAGCTACTACATGGACCCGTAGTCCAGAGATGAACTACTCATGCATCACACCGGAGGCTTGCATGATGATGAAGAAGGCCTCCAGGGTGAATTCCCCTCTCGAGGTGTCGGAAGAGCTTTAGATCCCTCCTGATCTAGGGATGGAGATGACGGTGGCTACAGACTCTTTCATGGAATTTTGATCGGGTACTTAGGGTTTTGGTCCCGAAGGCAATATATAGGTGGAAGGAGAGGCTGAGGGGGTGCTAGGGTCGGCCAGACCACCCCCTGGCACGGGCCAGGCCTGGCTGCGTGGCCAGGTGGTGTGGCCGGGCCCCAGCCCTTCTCCATCTCGTATTCTGGCTCTAGATGTCTTTTGGTAAAATAGCAACTTTGGCTTTTGTCCCGTCCAATTCCAAGAATATTCATTTTCTGATTTTCCTGGAACCAAAAACAGCAGAAAACAGGCAGCTGGCACTGTGGCTCTTGTTAATAGATTAGTCCAAGAAATCATATGAAAAGTACTCCAAAGTGTGAACAAAACACAAGAAAGTAGATAAAACCAAGCATGGAACATAAAAATTATAGATACATTTGCAATGTATCAACACCCCCAAGCTTAACTCCTGCTCGTCCTTGAGTAGGTAAGTGATAAAAAGAAAGAATAATTTTTGAGGTGACATGCACCATCATAAACTTGATCAAAGTATTTGTAAAACATTCAAAGCTGGGATCATAGTACTTCAATCATAACATGAAAGACAAAGTTCTAGCAATAAGACAAAGAAACTATGATGCAACATGAAAAGGCCCAAACAAAAGATTCATGAATAACAATGCTTTGCAAGACGTTTGTTTGTTTCACATAAAGAAAACATAGCATAATAGAATTCAGCTTGTCCCTCATAGAGTAGCAAATATAAATGCATAGGACACCTTCAAAGTTCATAAGAGTGACTAGATACAAATAGTTTAAAACAAGCAATATCAAGTTATGCATCAATCAACTAATCTTGGGACAATGCACATAGAACTAAGAATGGCCACTATGCTCTCAAAGTAGGTGCATAAATATAGAAGGTGGAGACTCAATATATAAGTGGAAGAAAGGCCTTCATAGAAGGAAGTAGGGATTCAAATCTCATAAAGAGCTTCCAAAATTATGGTACTTATAGCTTTCAGCTCTCATTGCCCCTATCATAAGCATCTTGAAGTGATTAAGGTTAAAGTGACACAACTAAGAGGATATGCTTGACAAGTTATAAACCGAAATCTCATGCCCCTTACTTACGAAGACCGAACCTCATGCTACTCAACTTTAGTCACAAGTAAGCTCTTGTCATTGTAAGTACATATGTATCATAAAGAACCGCCAACGGGGTACCCCTTGCACATGATACATGAGCTATACCATAATTAAAATGACAAGGCAAGCAGACAATGAGCATCTCAGCGATCTTTTTATTTGCTATTTGCATAGGTTTTTATGGAGGATGCTTCATAGAGTGCTCATTATGGTTATGCTGCAAGTTTCCACCATGATTAGGCATGGCTTAGGCTAGCGGCCCAGGAGTTTCTCTAACACACATACAAACTCCATGATCTTACAAGTTCCACTTTTATTTCACACCGCCGGGATCCATAAGCAAAAGAACATGATATCAACGGGGTACAAAGTACAAGTGCAATGTTGAAAGCGTTCCCCATGATACATGGTTCTGCTAATTTCAACTTATAAAGCGCAAGCATATACGCAACAAAGAAGGACCCAGTGGTTCAAGTTTATTAAATGAAAGAAAAAGTAAAGTGTGCCATCAAGTTCGTGAGAGCTTTAATCACTAGTTTTCTCATAACAAGTTTAATTTGGAAGGTAAACAAAAACATGAATATACTTGGAATAGCATATGCTAGTAGGTAGGTATGTTGGACTCTTTGGAATAACTTGGTTTAAGGAGTTAGATGCATGAGTGGAACTCATACTTGGTTGTGGAGGCTAGCAAAAGACTGGGAGCGACAAACTAAGAGAGCAATAATGGCCATAATCATGCAGAGCGACAAAACATAATTGATCAAAGCATAAAGTGATACCACAAGTTGAAAACTAAAGGATCATACAGGCTATGGTGACTTGGGATAGTCATAACATGGTGTGAGCATGCGCCAAGTCAACCCAAATAAAGCATCAAAGGAGAATACCACAATACTATGCTTTAATATGCTAAAACAACGCATGATTCATCCAAGGCACATTAAGCAATCTCAATTGTTTATAACAAGTCATGCTACAACAAAGAATACTAAGCATAAAGCCAAAACAATATCAAGCATGGCATGGCGGAGCATAGGCCACAGTAAAAAACAAACTCTCTTTACCACTTAAGCATGAACTTTCCTACTCTTTTCCAAACCAAACCAAACTATTTGAAAACCAATGTATGAAAGAGGGGGTCCAACCAATTTATTCATAAAACTAAGCAAACAAAGCAAACGAAAAACGAAAACGAAAACGAAAAATAAGACGCTCCAAGAACAACACAACTGTGCATGAAACAATAAAAATGAAGCGTTTGGAAGAAACCTGGGATTTTTATTGATGAAGAGGGGGATGCCTTGGGCATCCCCAAGCTTTGACGCTTGTACTTCTTGGATATTTCTTGGGGTGACACACGTGGCATCCCCAAGCTTGAGCTTTAGTCCATCTTTCATCTCATTACTCATTCCTTCCATACACCTGAAATTTTTTCCGTCATACAAAACTTCACACAATCTTTATTAGCAACATTAGTGCACTCAAGATAATAAGTCTTTAGGTTCAGTTCTAACACCAATAAACTTACATTAGAACTCTAGCTACTGTAGCACTTCCCTCAAAAAGCTCAATTCCCCAAAAGAACTCAAAATGGAACCAACAAGAAGCAAATGCAGAAAATGGCAAAAATCTGTCAAAACAGACCAGCAGGTAAAGATGAATTTTTTCGAAGACCTTCTGTTGCTCAAATCAAAAAGTGTTGAACTAACGAAAGTTAGATAACAAACTGGGACAGAAGCAAACACATTCATGCCTCAAAAGGACGTACAGAGATTTTACACGAATTTTTACGGTGAAGCACAGAAATCTATTTCGGGACAACAACTTTCTCAATCATTACTTCTCTCTCATTAGAGGTTACTCTTGGCACAAAAAGCAAATAAAAAGGATAAGGAGCGATTATTACTGAAGTAATAACTTCCAAGAGTCATCTAAAACTTTTGGGTTATCTCCCAATAAGTACTTTTCTTTAACGCCTTTAAGTTAGGCATAAGAAGCAAGAAAAAGAATCAAGTGTTGTCAAATGAAGAAGCATTAAGACCAAATTTTGTTTTCATAGGGGAGGCAAAAGAAATATTCTCTCTCTTCTTAGGGAAGTGTTATATACCTTTCTTGAGTGGGAGTTGATATTTAATGGTGCCTTCTTTCATATCAATAATGGCACCAACAGTTCTAAGAAAAGGTATTCCCAAAGTAATAGGACAAGAAGCATTGTATTCAACATCCAAAACTTGGAAATCAACGGGGACATAGGCATTGTTAACCATAATAAGAACATCATTAAGACTCCCCATGAGTTTCTTTTTAGCATTATCATCAAGTGGGTGATGGCTCAATGCATGGCGCCCAGAAAATTGCTTGATGGCGGTGTTGATGTAGAGCTCGTTGGGAACCCCAAGAGTAAGGTATGATGAGCACAGCAACAAGTTTCCCTCAGTTATGAAACCAAGGTTTAATCGAACCAGTAGGAGCAAGGAAACACCCCAAAGGTGTTACTAGCTGAGCTTTGGCAGGGCGCACTACCGGTGCTAGTAGCAATGTGGAGACCTGCACATCACAACCACATAACTTTGTCCCCAACTTGCGATGAGGTAGTCAATCTCACCGTGTTTTGCGGAAAACAAAGGATTAAACGTATCGAATGGAAAGAAGTAAAAGTTTGCAGAAAGTAAACACAAAGCAGTAAAAGATTGTAGATTGTATGTAAAAGACAAGTACCGGGATCCATAGTTCACTAGAGGTGGCTCTCCTTAGATAGATAACATGCTGGGTGAACAAATTACAGCGGGGCAATTGACAGACACGGAGAAAGCAATACATGCATATACTAATCATCTTGACTCCTTTGAGACTTGATTGGGCATTACAACATAATACATAGACCGCCATCCAACTGCATCTATGACTAATAATCCACCTTCAGGTTATCATCCGAACCCCTCCAAGATTAAGGCGCAAACAGATTATTGCTTTACGAACTGCGTGTAAAGTAAACAATACGATTGTTCTATGAACAAAGGATTGTTGTTTTCTCCTAGTAGCAACAACACATCTAGTACCTTAGAGATTTACATCACTTCCCAGATTACCAGAGGCATGAACCCACTATCGAGCATAAATACTAACTCTTGGAGTTGCTAGCATCTACTTGGCCAAGATAGCTACTAACAACGGAAAACATGCAAGATCACAAATAACAAAGACATGATAGAATCAATAATCAATCTGAAATAGCATCTCAATATCCATCGGATCCCCGCAAACACAACATGTAAGAATTACAAATAGATGATCTTGATCATGAACGGAGCTCACAAGATCTAGACATGAAAGCACAAAGGAGGAGAACCAGCCATCTAGCTACTACATGGATCCGTAGTCCAAGGATGAACTACTCACGCATCACACTGGAGGCTCTCATGGTGATGAAGAAGGCCTCCAGGGTGAATTCCTTCTCCGTGGTGCCGGGAAGAGCTTCAGATCCCTCCGCTCTAGGGATGGAGATGGCAGCGACTCTGAACTCTTTCGTGGATTTTTGATTGGGCACTTAGGGTTTTCGTCTCGAGGGCAATATATAGGCGGAAGGAGAGGCCGAGGGGGTGCCGGGAGCGGCCACACCACCCCCTGGCGCGGGCCAGGCCTGGCCGCGTGGCTAGGTGGTGTGGTGGCTCCCTGGCCCTTCTCCGTCTCGTATTCTGGCACTTGATCACTTCCGGAAAAATAGGCACTTTGGCTTTTGTCCCGTCCAATTTCGAGAATATTCATTTTCTGACTTTCCTGGAACCAAAAATAGCAGAAAAGCAGTACCGCACTGTGGCTCTTGTTAATAGGTTAGTCCGAGAAATTATATGAAAAGTACTCCAAAGTTGGAACAAAACACAAGAAAGTGGATAAAACCAAGCATGGAACATCAAAAATTATAGATACATTTGCAATGTATCAACATCCCCAAGCTTAACTCCTGCTCGTCCTCGAGTAGGTAAGTGATAAAAAGAAAGAATAATTTTTGAGGTGACATGCACCATCAAAGACTTGATCAAAGTATTTGCAAAACAATCAAAGCTGGGATCATAGTACTTCAATCATAACACGAAAGACAAAGTTCTAGCAATAAGCAAAGAAACTATGATGCAACATGGAAAGGCACAAACAAAAGATTCATGAATAACAATGCTTTGCAAGACGTTTGTTTGTTTCACATAAAGAAAACATGGCATAATAGTATTCAGCTTGTCCCTCATAGAGTAGCAAATATAAATGCATAGGACACCTTCAAAGTTCATAAGAGTGACTAGATACAATAGTTTAAAACAAGCAATATCAAAGTATGCATCAATCAACTAGTCTTCGGACAATGCACATAGAACTAAGAATGGCCACTATGCTCTCAAAGTAGGTGCATAAAGATAGAAGATGGAGACTCAATATAATGGTGGAAGAAAGGCCTTTTGTAAAAGGAAGTAGGGATTCAAGTCTCATAAAGAGCTTCCAAAAATTATGGTACTTATAGCTTTCAGCTCTCATTGCCCCTATCATAAGCATCTTGAAGTGATTAAGGTTAAAGTGAACAAACTATGGTGTACATGCTTGACGAAGTATAAGTCAGAAATCTCATGTCCCTTGTATATGAGGGCCGCTCCTCATGCTACTCAAGTTTAGTCACCGGTAAGTTCTTGTCATCGTAAGTATATGTGTATCATAGAGAACCGCCAACGGGGTACCCCTTGCCCGATGATACGGAAGAATCCCCATATCAAAATGACAAGGCAAGCAGACAACGAGCATCTCAGCATTCTTCTTATTTACCATGGGAATATGGTTCTTTTTTCTCTCTTTCCTGTTTTCATAGTATCTCTCTTTTTTCTCTTTTTTTCTCAATATAGGACTCGTTTTTTAATAAGAATAATGCTTCATAGACAGCTCATTATGGTTACGCTGCAGGTTTCCACCATGTCATCATGGATTAGACCAACGGCCCAGGCGTTTCTCTAACACATATACATAACTCCATAGACTTACAAGGTCCCCTTTCATTTCACACCGATGACATCCATATACAAAAAAGCATGATATCAACTAGGTACAAGTACCAAGTGCAATATTGAAAGCGTTCCCCATGAAAGCATGGTTCTGCTAATTCCCAACAAATAAGTGCAAGCATATACAACATAGAAGACACAATGGTTCAAGTTTATTAAGGGCAAGTAAAGTAAAGTGTGCCATCAAGTTCATGAGAGCTTTAATCACTAGTTTTCTCATAACAAGTTTAATTTGGAAGGTAAAACAAAAGAATGAATATACTTGGAATGGCATAAGCTAGTAAGTAGGTATGGTGGACTCTCTGGAATAACTTGGTTTAGGGAGTTGGATGCATGAGTGGAACTCATACTTTGTTGTGGAGGCTAGCAAAAGACTGGGAGCGACACACTAAGAGAGCAATAATGGCCATAATCATGCAGAGCGACAAAACATCATTGATCAAAGCATAAAGTGATACTACAAGTTGAAAACTAAAGGATCATAAAGGCTATGGTGACTTTTGATAGTCATAACATGGTGTGAGCATGCGCCAAGTCAACCCAAATAAAGCATCAAAGGAGAATACCACTATACTATGCTTTAATATGCTAAAACAACACATGATTCATCCAAGGCACATTAAGCAATCTCAATTGTTTATAACAAGTCATGCTACAGCAAATAATACTAAGCATAAAGCCAAAACAATATCAAGCATGGCATGACAAAGCATAAGCCACAGTCAAAAACAAGCTCTTTTTACCACATAAGCATGAACTTTCCTACTCTTTTCCAAACCAAACCAAACTATTTGCAAACCAATGTATGAAAGAGGGGGTCCAACCAATTTATTCATCAAACTAAGCAAACAAAAGAAAACGAAAAACCAAAATGAAAACGAAAAAGAAGACGCACCAAGAACAACACAACTGTGCATGAAACAATAAAAATGAAGCGTTTGGAAGAAACCTGGATTTTTTATTGATGAAGAAGGGGATGCCTTGGGCATCCCCAAGCTTTGACGCTTGTACTTCTTGGATATTTCTTGGGGTGACACGCGTGGCATCCCCAAGCTTGAGCTTTAGTCCATCCTTCATCTCATTACTCATTCCTTCCATACACCTGAAATTTTCCCTTCATACAAAACTTCACACAATCTTTATTAGCAACATTAGTGTACTCAAGATAAATAAGTCTTAAGGTTCAGTTCTAACACCAAATAAACTTCCATTAGAACACTAGATACTGTAGCACTTCCCTCAAAAAGCTCAATTCCCCAAAAGAACTCAAGAAGGAACCAACAAGAAGCAAATGCAGAAAATGGCAGAAATCTGTCAAAACAGACCAGCAGGTAAAGACGAATTTTTTCTAAGACCTTCTGTTGCTCAAATCAAAAAGTGTTGAACTAACAAAAGTTATATAACAACCTGGTGCAGAAGCACAAAACATTACAGCTCAATCCTACATACATAGCTCTCTCACGATATTTTACGGTGAAGCACAAAAATCTGTTTCGGGACAACAACTTTCCCAATCATTACTTCACTCTCATTAGAGGTTACTCTTGGCACAAAAAGCAAATAAAAAGGATAAGGAGAGGTTATTACAGAGGTAATAACTTCCAAGACTCATCTAAAACTTTTGGGTTATCTCCTAATAAGTACTTTTCTTTAACGCCTTTAAGTTAGGCATAAGAAGCAAGAAAGAATCAAGTGTTCTCAAATGAAGAAGCATTAAGACCAAATTTTGTTTTCATAGGAGAAGCAAAAGAAATCTTTTCTCTCTTTTTAGGGAAGTGTTCTATACCTTTCTTGAGTGGGAGTTGATATTTAATGGTGCCTTCTTTTCATATCAATGATGGCACCAACAGTTCTAAGAAAAGGTCTTCCCAAAGTAATAGGACAACAAGCATTGTATTCAACATCCAAAACATAGAAATCAACTGGGACATAGGAATCGTTAACCATAATAAGAACATCATTAAGACTCCCCATGAGTTTCTTTTTAGCATTATCATCAAGTGGGACATTCAAATAACAATCTCCAAGAGGAGGCAAATCAAGCATATCATAAATCCTTCTAGGCATAATGGAAACACTACTATCAAGATCACATAAAGCTTTGAAATCAAAGTCATTCACTTTCATATTAATGATGGGTTCCCAACCATCTCCTTGTTTTATAGGAATAGAAGCTTTATGTTTCATCTTTTCTTCTTTAATCTTTATGAGAGCATCAGTAATGTGTTTTGTAAAGGCCATGTTCATAGCACTAGCATTAGGACTTTTAGCAAGATTTTGTAGGAACTTAATAACTTCAGAGATGTTACAACCATCAAGATCAAAATCAAATTTATCATCTAAAGTAGTAGAACTATTATTAGCCTCAACACTAGTAGTGGTAATAGTAGAAACACTAATGTTTCTAGCAATTTCATCTTCTCTTTCCCACTTAGCATGTAATTCAGCTAATAGTCTAACATTTTCATCAATTCTTACTTGTATAGCATTAGTAGCTGCAAAGGGATTCTCATTAGTTTTTGGTTTAGCAGCCATTTTATTCAAAGAAGATTGAGCTTCAGCCAAAGATGCTATATTTCTTTCTGCATTAGAGAGTTTTTCCTCAATAGTTTTATTGAAAGCAGTTTGTTTACTAATAAACTCTTTAAGCATACCTTCAAGTTCAGAGGGAGCACTCTTATAATTGTTGTAAGAATTTCCATAAGCATTATCATTGTTGGGAGGATAAGGCTTATAATTGTTGTTACCAAAATTGTTCCTATAAGCATTATTGCCAAAGTTATTATTTCTTATGAAGTTCACATCAACTTGCTCTTCTTGAGCAACCAAAGAAGCTAAAGGAACATTATTTGGATCAATATGGGCTTTCCCATTAACAAGCATAGACATAATAATATCAATTTTATCACTCAATGAGGAGGTTTCCTCAACATAATTTACCTTCTTACCTTGTGGAGCTCTCTCAGTATGCCATTCAGAATAATTAACCATCATATTGTCCAGAAGTTTCGTTGCAGCACCCAAATTAATAGTCATAAAAGTACCTCCAGCAGCAGAATCCAATAGGTTCCTTGAAGAATAGTTCAATCCTGCATAAAAAGTTTGGATGATCATCCAAGCAGTCAGTCCATGAGTGGGACAATTCTTTACCAAAGATTTCATTCTTTCCCAAGCTTGAGCAACATGCTCATTATCAAGTTGTTTAAACTTCATTATTTCACTTCTCATGGGTATAATCTTAGCAGGAGGATAGTATTTTCTAATAAAAGCATCTTTGCACTTAGTCCAAGAATCAATACTATTCCTAGTTAAGGAATTCAACCATTCTTTAGCTTTTCCTCTCAAAGAGAAAGGAAACAATTTCAGCTTAATAATATCACCATCTATATCCCTATGCTTTTGCATCTCACAAAGTTCAACAAAGTTATTTAGATGGGAAGCAACATCTTCATTACCAATACCAGAAAATTGCTCTGTCATACAATATTGAGTAAAGCAGGTTTTATCTCAAAGAAAGTATTTTCAGCCACAGGTGGAGCAATAGGTGTGCTCATAAAATCATTGTTGTTGGTGCTAGTGAAGTCACACAACTTAGTGTTTTCAAGAGTAGTCTTTTTTTGGGTTTTCAAACAAGAAAGCAAAGTAGTAAAACTAATTATTTTTTTATGTTTTTGAAGAACAAAACAAGCAAACAAAGCAAAAAGAAACTAAGCAAAACAAAAACAACAAAGTAAAGGGATTGGTTATGAGGGACTCCCCTTGTGAAGATGTCCTTGACTCCCGAACCAGCCTTGAAAATCGCTTGATGGCTCAATGCACGGCGCCTAGAAAATTGCTTGATGGCGGTGTTGATGTAGAACTCGTTGGGAACCCCAAGAGGAAGGTATGATGAGCACAGCAGCAAGTTTCCCTCAGTTATGAAACCAAGGTTTAATCGAACTAGTAGGAGCAAGGAAACACCCCAAAGGTGTAACTAGCTGAGCTTTGGCAGGGCGCACTACCGGTGCTAGTAGCAACATGGAGACCTGCACAACACAACCACATAACTTTGTCCCCAACTTGCGATGAGGTTGTCAATCTCACCTTGTTTTGCGGAAAACAAAGGATTAAACGTATCGAATGGAAAGAAGTAAAAGTTTGCAGAAAGTAAACACAAAGCAGTAAAAGATTGTAGATTGTATGTAAAAGACAAGGACCGGGATCCATAGTTCACTAGAGGTGGCTCTCCTTAGATAGATAACATGCTGGGTGAACAAATTACAGCGGGGCAATTGACAAACACCGAGAAAGCAATACATGCATATACTAATCATCTTGACTCCTTTGAGACTTGATTGGGCATTACAACATAATACATAGACCGCCATCCAACTACATCTATGACTAATAATCCACCTTTAGGTTATCATCCGAACCCCCTCCAGTATTAAGTTGCAAGCAACAGATTATTGCTTTACGAACTGCGTGTAAAGTAAACAAATCGATTGTTCTATGAACAAAGGATTGTTGTTTTCTCCCTAGTAGCAACAACACATCTAGTACCTTAGAGATTTCTATCACTTCCCCAGATTACCAGAGGCATGAACCCACTATCGAGCATAAATACTAACTCTTGGAGTTGCTAGCATCTACTTGGCCAAGATAGCTACTAACAATGGAAAGCATGCAAGATCACAAATAACAAAGACATGATAGAATCAATAATCAATCTGAAATAGCATCTCAATATCCATCGGATCCCTGCAAACACAACATGCAGAATTACAAATAGATGATCTGGATCATGAACGGAGCTCACAATATCTAGACATGAAAGCACAAAGGAGGAGAACCAGCCATCTAGCTACTACATGGATCCGTAGTCCAAGGATGAACTACTCACGCATCACACCGGAGGCTTGCATGGTGATGAAGAAGGCCTCCAGGGTGAATTCCCCTCTCCGGCAGGGTGCCGGGAAGAGCTTCAGATCCCTCTCGATCTAGGGATGGAGATGACGGCGGCTACGGACTCTTTCGTGGATTTTTGATTGGGCACTTAGGGTTTTCGTCCCGAGGGCAATATATAGGCGGAAGGAGAGGCCGAGGGTGCGGGCGGCCACCCCCTAGCGCGGGCCAGGCCTGACCGCGTGGCTAGGTGGTGTGGTGGCTCCCTGGCCCTTCTCCGTCTCGTATTCTGGCACTTGATCACTTCCGGAAAAATAGGCACTTTGGCTTTTGTCCCGTCCAATTCCGAGAATATTCATTTTCTGACTTTCTTGGAACCAAAAACAGCAGAAAACAGGCAGCTGGCACTGTGGCTCTTGTTAATAGGTTAGTCCAAGAAATCATATGAAAAGTACTCCAAAGTTGGAACAAAACACAAGAAAGTGGATAAAACCAAGCATGAAACATCAAAAATTATGGATACATTTGCAATGTATCCTTCTAGGCATAATAGAAACACTACTATCAAGATCACATAAAGCTTTAAAATCAAAGTCATTTTCACTTTCATATTAATGATGGGTTCCCAACCATCTTCTTGTTTTATAGGAATAGAAGCTTTATGTTTCATCTTTTCTTCTTTAATCTTTATGAGAGCATCAGCAATGTGTTTTGTAAAGGCCATGTTCATAATACTAGCATTAGGACTTTTAGCAAGCTTTTGTAGGAGCTTCATAACTTTAGAGATGTTATAACCATCAAGATCAAAATCAAAATTATCATCTAAAGTAGTAGAACTATTACTAGCCTCAACACTAGTGGTAGTGATAGTGGAAAAACTAATGTTTCTAGCAATTTCATCTTCTCTTTCCCACTTAGCATGTAAGTCAGATAATAGTCTAACATTTTCATCAATTCTTACTTGTATGGCATTAGTAGCTGCAAAGGGATTAGCATTAGTTTCAGGTTTAGCAGCCATTTTATTCAAAGAAGATTGAGATTCAGCCAAAGATGCTATATTTCTTTCAGCATTAGAGAGTTTTTTCTCAATAGTTTTATTGAAAGTAGTTTGCTTACTAATAAAGTCTTTAAGCATAAGTTCAAGTTCAGAGGGAGCACTCCTATTATTGTTGTAGGAATTTCCGTAAGCATTACCATTATTGGGAGGATATGGCCTATAGTTATTATTACCAAAATTATTCCTGTAGGCATTGTTGCTAAAATTGTTATTTGTTATGAAGTTCACATCAACTTGCTCTTCTTGAGCAACCAAAAAGGCTAAAGGAACATTATTTAGATCAATATGGGCTTCCCCATTAACAAGCATAGACATAATAACATCAATCTTATCACTCAAGGAGGAGGTTTCCTCAACAGAATTTACCTTCTTACCTTGTGGAGCTCTTTCAGAATGCCATTCAGAGTAGTTAACCATCATATTATCCAGAAGCTTTGTTGCAACACCCAAAGTAATGGTCATAAAGGTACCTCCAGCAGCAGAATCCAATAGGTTCCTTGAAGAATAGTTCAATCCTGCATAATTTTTTTGGATGATCATCCAAGCAGTCAATCCATGAGTGGGACAATTCTTTACCAAAGATTTCATTCTTTCCCAAGCTTGAGCAACATGTTCATTATCAGATTATTTAAACTTCATTATTTCACTTCTCATAGATATAATCTTAGCAGGAGGATAGTATTTTCCAATGAAAGCATCTTTGGACTTAGTCCAAGAATCAATACCATTCCTAGTTAAGGAATTCAACCATTCTTTAGCTTTTCCTCTCAAAGAGAAAGGAAACAATTTCAGCTTAATAATATCACCATCTATATCCCTATGCTTTTGCATCTCGCAAAGTTCAACAAAGTTATTTAGATGGGCAGCAGCATCTTCATTACCAATACCAGAAAATTGTTCTCTCATAACAAGATTGAGTAAATCAGGTTTTATCTCAAAGAAAGTAGCTTCAGGAACAGGTGGAGCAATAGGTGTGCTCATAAAATCATTGTTGTTGGTGCTAGTGAAGTCACACAACTTAGTGTTTTCAAGAGTAGTCAGTTTTTTGTGTTTTTGATAAAGAAAGCAAACTTGTAAAACTATTTTTTTTGTGTTTTTGATAACAAAACAAGCAAACAAAACAAAAAGAAACTAAGCAAAACAAAAATAACAAAGTAAAGAGATTGATTATGAGGGACTCCCCTCGTGAAGATGTCCTTGACTCCCTGGCAATGGCGCCAGAAAAAGTTGTTGATGGCCCAAATATATCGAGCTCGTTGGGGAACCCCAAGAGGAAGGTATGATGAGCACATCAGCAAGTTTTCCCTTAGTAAGAAACCAAGGTTATCAATCCAGTAGGAGCAAGGAAACACCCCAAAGGTGTAGCTAGCTAAACATTGGCAGGGCGCACTACCGGTGCCAGCAGCAACGTGGAGACCTGCACAACAAAACCACAAAACTTTGCCCCCAACTTGCGATGAGGTTGTCAATCTCACCGGTTTTGCTGAAAACAAAGGATTAAGCATATCGAATGGAAGGAAGTAATAGTTTGCAGAAAGTAAACACAAAGCAGTAAACATTTTGTAGATTGTATGTAAAAGAAAGGACCGGGGTCCATAGTTCACTAGAGGTGGCTCTCCTTAAGATAGATAACATGCTGGGTGAACAAATTACAGCGGGGCAATTGACAAACATCGAGAAAGCATACAAGCATATACTAATCATCTTCACTCCTTTGAGACTTGATTGGGCATTACAACATTATACATAGACCGCCATCCAACTGCATCTATGACTAATAATCCACCTTCAGGTTATCATCCAACCCCTCCAAGATTAAGTTGCAAGCAATGATTGTTGCTTTACAATTCATGTAAAGTAAACAATACGATTGTTCTATGAACAAAGGATTGTTGTTTTCTCCCTAGTAGCAACAACACATCTAGTACCTTAGAGATTTCTATCACTTCCCAGTTACGAGGCATGAACCCACTATCGAGCATAAATACTAACTCTTGGAGTTGCTAGCATCTACTTGGCCAAGATAGCTACTAACAACGGAAAGCATGCAAGATCACAAATAACAAAGACATGATGGAATCAATAATCAATCTGAAATAGCATCTCAATTTCCATCAGATCCCTGCAAACACAACATGTAGAATTACAAATAGATGATCTTGATCATGAACGGAGCTCACAAGATCTAAACATGAAAGCACAAAGGAGCAGAACCAACCATATAGCTACTACATGGACCCGTAGTCTAGAGATGAATAGTCACGCATCACACCGGAGGCTTGCATGATGATGAAGAAGGCCTCCAGGGTGAATTCCCCTCTCCGGCAGGGTGCCGGGAAGAGCTTCAGATCCCTCCCGATCTAGGGATGGAGATGACAATGGTCTGAACACTTTCGTGGAATTTTGATCGGGTACTTAGGGTTTTGGTATTGGAGGCAATATATAGGCGGAAGGAGAGGCCGAGGGGGTGCTGGGGTCGGCCAGACCACCCCCTGGCGTGGGCCAGGCCTGGCCGTGCGGCCAGGTGGTGTGGCGGGGCCCCAGCCCTTCTCCGTTTCGTATTCTGGCTCCAGATGTCTTCCGGTAAAATAGCAACTTTGGATTTTGTCCCGTCCAATTCCGAGAATATTCATTTTCTGACTTTCCTGGAACCAAAAATAGGAGAAAACAGGCAGCTGGCACTGTGGCTCTTGTTAATAGGTTAGTCCAAGAAATCATATGAAAAGTACTCCAAAGTGTGGACAAAACACAAGAAAGTAGATAAAACCAAGCATGGAACATCAAAAATTATAGATACATTTGCAATGTATCAGGGAACTAAGGGGTCCCACACATGTGTTGGATTCTCTGGAACTCCACGAGAAATCAACAACCTCACGATAAGGTCATCTTGCCTCCATATGAAAGGGAGAAGGTATAGTTGACTTCTCTTTCCAATTCGAAATCTCATGTTTGACGCGTAATATACAACGCTAGAATCACTGGAGACATTGGTTATTAAGTCCTAGATGATACATTACTGTACAATGGCGTTTCCATTGCTAGTTATGATAGATTAACTGATCACCCTAGATCAGTAACCAATATTTCTAGTTAATTGTGAAAATAGTGTTTTCAACCTTTTTGAAATGCAGATGATGACACAATTGAGTTACAAGCATAGAAAATAATCAAAGGACATGAGCAAGTTGTGAACTTGCCTTTTGTGATTGCAGGATTATGCACTCACGGTCTTCAAGACAATAGAAGATCCAAATTCTGTAAACAACATCATTGGTCCGGTAAGGACTAATGTTTAAAGAAGCAAGGTGCAATTATGCATAAGTAATGTAATGTAGTTTGGTGAATGAGTTAAACCTAGGTGGTTTCTGTAAGATTTAGTTTGTTTATAAGTTTACTTTATATATCAAAATACCTATACAAGGAACTTAACACTAGCATGTATGATATAAACTAAATATAACAAAACATGCTTAGGGTTATTTGATATTATGTATCTATTATGGAAGTCCATGTTTTAGGTTGATAAGAGTTGAAGAACTTATTATGATATTGTTGTTTGAAGTGGCAAAACGAATAACTTTTGAAGAGAAGGTTTCTTTATTAAGGTTTAACCAATCTTTATGGTTAGTAGAATGTGATCAATGTCATTTGCGTTTGTTTTATAAGTTTGGATTTGTGATGCCTTATGACTTAATGTGGATCAGACAAAAGTTAACTATAAAACATAATTAAATCTAGGGTGTGATGTGTTTAAAAGTATTAATAAACTTTAAATCTTATAACAAGCATGTTTGAAGGTATAGAATCATTTACTTTTAGTTTAAGTGAGTTTTCTAAATGTTTATAGTTTTACTTTTAAGTATTATTATAGACTTAAGTTATGGTTTTGGAAATAGTATTTCAATGTACCAGATTTATAGTTCTATATAAAATTATGATTATTTCTTATTTAAGAATGTTGCTAAAGAATTTACCATCTAAATAATAAATAAGGATTTATTTCTTAATAACCTTAAAATGTGTTGGAATATTATAATTAGTATTTTTCTAGTAAAACATACTTACTTAAGATCTTAGAAGTGAATTTTATGCAATTTTAAGTGTTATCTTAATCTTTACAAAATTCCATAAAGGATTATATATCTTTAAATCTTTGCTTCAAGATTTATTTGAAAACAAATAAGTTAGTATTTTTATATAATAGTAGATTTATTGTCACATGCAAAAATGATTTTTATTTATTTTTAGGTCTTTTCATTATTTTGTGAAATTTCACTTAGGTTTTAATGGTGTTAATATTTATCTGCATTTCATTTTACTCAAACAAACAAGGTTACATTTTTCTTAAGTAGATATTTTTTTTGTGATCATTCCAATATGATATTTGTATTTTTAGGATTTTCCTATATTTTTCTAGGGCTAAAACAATTTCAAGGGTACTTTGGTAACTTTACATTTGGTTTATTATTTCTTTTATAATATTTTTTTTCTATTTACTATACAATTATTTTGGCCCGTGGGCTGGTTAAGACGAACCCGGCCCAGTTGGGCCTAGGGTCAAACCCCATCCCAGCCCAACCCCACCTCCTACCTCTCACTCACACGCACGCACATGACACAACCACGCCTCCTTCCTCTCGCGCGACTGCATCACCGCCAGCACTGCCGCCTGCCACTCCGGCAGCCACCGACCGCATCAGCCACGGCCACTCGTCGACTAAGCTCCGCTCCAGGATCTCCACCTAATCCCCATCGCCTCTATCTATGCCTGCGCCCCTACGCGCGCCCCTGGAACCCTATCCCTGTCTAGGGTTCGGCTGCCGGCTTGGCACCTGCGCTCCAGCGACTCCTCGTCGTGCGTGACCTTCCTCACCATGATCTCCTCCTGCTCCTCCTCAAGGCTCGGCATCGATGGTGATGCAGTTCACCCCTGGCTTCTCTCAGACTACTACCCCTTCTCGGGCTCCTGCTCATGCTTCTTCTCTGCCATGCCTTCCTCAAGTCGATGTCAGCGGGACGGCAGCGTGGCTGCAACCTCGGCATCCATGACCTGCTACTACTTTGACATTCCACCACAGTTACATCCTCGGGTCAGGTGAGTTGCTTTCTGTGACCGGCCTTCGAGCCGAAGAACAACCCTAGGCATAGGATTTAGGTTTAGGTTTTGGGAATTTCAGATTTTGGGTTGTGGTGATGAGCTCTTGCTCCTCACGATTTGATAAACAGGAGGGTATGGTCTGCTAGCTGTGTAGATGGTTTATGGGTGTGTGTACCTCCTGGACATGTACTACAGTGTATCAATTTGATAAAAATAGCTACATGCTACACTTGATCTTGTCCTAATTAATTCTTTGGTAGTGTCAATTATTGTGATGCTCCAAGAAACAGTTTGGTAGTGTATCCATAGAGGGTTTATTGGAGATCTGATAATGCACATGCATGACCTTGGACAGTTTAATGTTTATGCATGTGCAAAGTGACCCCTTGATCTCCTAGAAAATGTATAGATGTACATTAGTGGAAGTTGCTTGCTTGAACCCCTTTGTACAAAATTTATTGGTTGTTGCTTCCTTCTTATGGTTAACTTGGATAAGTTCAGATACATAGCTTAAATTCTTAGCTCTAACTGTGTTGCAAAGGCTGAAGCATTGATTTGTTATAAGAACAGATGCTATATTGATTTCTTATTGATAATCTGTATCTCCTTTACTACATTAGCTGAGAGGAGTATATGGTGTTGGATTTAATTAGAAGTGTAAGTGATGTGCAGTGATGAACATAAATAAGGTATATGGGTATTTATCAAACTAGGGTTATGTGAAAAGCTAGGAAGCCTAGAATAGGTATGGGTTGTGTATAAATCAACTTGTTAGTTTTCTGGATGTGTGGTAGAATAATTTCTGGATCAAGTGGGTACAATTAAACGATCTATTGCTGTTATACTTGCTGTGATTTATTTCTGATGGTGTGTTCTAGAGTTTCTAGTGGTCATATGATCACCTAGATCTATGTAGTATGGCTCTAGGTCAAGTAGATGCTTTTATAGATGGTTTGGTACTGTTTTAGTGCCCTATGGTTGATTTGCTTGCTCCTGTACAAATCTGGTTGCTATCCAGCAACACAAGTTTTGTACAACACCCCTCTCATATCCTCTACAACCTTCTCTTATATAGTTGTTCTTCTGAAATTCTATATTAGCTTTGCAGATGCCTTTGAATAGACACACAATTATATGATCATGCATAGGCATGATCTTGAGCAGGTATGTGGTGTGTGGTTCAAGTGACCTCCTCTGATCTCCTAGAAATCCTCTAGTTGCAGATTAGTGGAATTTGGTTGCTTATACCATTGTGCATAATCACTTGTGTGGCTATCAGTCTTTGTGAAATATGACTTGACAAGATCAGACATTGTACTTGTATAGATAAGCTCTGCCGATGATGCCAAGGCTGAGGTTAGGATATGTAGTAAGAACAGATACTACAATTGCCTTACAAGCTCTATGATGAGGCTGGCATAGTTTTATTATGCTAGACTAAGAGCTTCTTTCCTTTCTAAATCCTTTTCTAAAACAAGAACAGATATTATTTGTCCCTACAGCCTCTATGAAGAACTGCATAGCATCTTTGCATTCTGAGAGCCCTCTCTCACTCCAAACTCCTCTCTTTAAATAAAAGATCAAAAACAGATGCTATGTTTGGTTTGGGAGAGATAACTACCTGCCATTGTGTTGTGACCCTTCTTGCTATCAGATATGACTGGATCTTGATATCCAGCTCCACTTGTCTCACCTCCTGGATGGCTTCTTAGAGCAACCATGATGCAAGAGATGTGTGGTTGAGACAATTGATTGTTGCTGATGCTTGATCTTCTCTTTGCTTGAGCTACTCCTCCCTGATCTGCTGGCCTTCTCCTCCTCTTAAGCTAGCTTATGATCCTGTCCTGATCCTCTTGGTGCTTCTTGTGCTAAATCTTGATCTAGAAATCCATGTGATATTGGTTGGTGATTTGTGTGTACAGATCAGTAGTAAACTCATGGTCTCTTGGCTATGTGGTAAGCTTGTAATGAAACAATGACCAGAGAGAGGGTGCTACGATTCCCTCCTCTTATCTATCCATCCCTTGACTGCTTCCTGTGTTGACAGCTCGTGCCATGCAGTTAGGTGTGTGTGCTGCTTGCACTGTTCTAGATGAGTGCAAGACCAAATATCTTCATACTCCTCTTTTTTACTTCTACTACTCTGGTGAACTTGCCCCATAATTTACTGCCAATGATGTTGTACTGAGGCAACTATCTGATTAAGAACAGATACTATGATTTGGTGAAACTTTCCCCTTCAAAGTAAGCTCAATGATGCAACAAAACAGTGCACTTCACTGTTGATATCTGAGGGCAGTCAAAACTAACCCCTTCACACATTATATTTTTCTTTCTGTTTGTTTGCAGACATAAGATCAGGACTATCAAGAAAAGATTTAGAAGATGGAGAAAGTGAATATGAATTTAGTTTTAGGTTTTACTTTATTCTTTTGTAACCTACTTATTCCTTTGTAAAGGACATTGTAATATATATTGTTTTGTAATAAAGAATTCTTTTAGTTATTTCATTTCTGTAATTCCCTTATTCTATTTATTTGTTTCCTGTACTTTATTTTCATTCTTTTATTGTAAAGAACAATAATACTATATGTATATATGTGACAATAAAGATTATCCTTTTCCATTCTTAAGTCTTATACATATTCATTTTATTTATTCATTGTAATATCTATATAACATTAATGAATTCAATAACTCATTTCTTTATTTATGATCTACTTCAAAGTTCTTTTTAATTCAACTTAATCATTTGTATTTTCAAATATTAAATGATTCCCCTCAACATAAAGATACAGTACAGGTCATGTCGAAGTCTATAGCACTTGCCCGGATGTTTCCATCCGAACAAGAGAGATCCTGATCCCTCACTGGCTTCTGTAGTTTTGCGCGAAAATTCCCCGGATTTTCTATGCATGAATGCAATGCACACACATGTGTTCAGCTTATTTCTAAGCTCTAATGCTGGGATGTTACATACTCTTCTTGTGATTGTGGTGCCTTCTTGAAGTTGAATCCTTAAGTTTGTCGAGCAAGCTCATGGTGTTTGCGAAGTTGTTGTCTTTGAAGTCGTTCATGCTTGGGGAGTCATTGTTGTTATAGTACTCCGTAGCTCCCAAGCATGTGGAACCACTCCTGATGTAGTGCTCCATCATGTCATCTATTCTTGTGGAGTTGATGTTAGTGTGGCTCATCATGGATTCTCCATAGTATTCATCATTGGTTCCGGAGTCCCTAGACATGATGAACAATACCAAGTGGTGCATATGGAAGTGGTAGTGAATGTTAGGGAAATAACATCAAACCTTACTTTACCTTGGAAGATAGTATCATGCAAGTGGACACACTTGAGATCAATAAACCAAGTAAAGTGAAGTGATAGGGCCACCTAAACCCAACTAACAACCAAAAAAACACACACACAAGGCTTATGGTGGATAGGTATGGAAAGTGGCATGTCAAGGCAACAATCTAAAATCAAGGTATTGTAATGGCAAGTAAAGGACCACGATGATCACAAAGCAAAAACAAGTCAAGAAAGGAATTATGATAAGGGAAACACACATGTTGGGATAAATGGCACTTGTGAGACGGATAAAGTGAGCTAAGAACCAAATGATTACCTAGCGAAGACTATAAGCTCGTGTCACACAAGTGCAAGGAGAGACGCTGGTTCGATTGCATATAATTGGTGGGCTACAAGATTTGCACAATAAGTACCACACCTGCAAGATGTTCATAGAGCTTGCGCTTCCTATTATATGAGGCACTTGTATATTTCTTTTTTCTTTTTGTACCACTCTTTTATTTTATTTTTCACTTGCCTCTTCCTTGTGCCAACAACTATACAAGATAACTATATGAGATAGTGCTCACAACTTATGCTCAGAATTCTACAAGGTATCAAACGTGCAAAGCCCAAGCAATCATAGTAGGAACTAGTCTCAATAGGTGTTTATTGGTCACAAAGATAGTGTAGTTCACAAAGGAATGCAAGTGGGGAGAAGTCGTGGAACGATTATAATCGACAATCTTCATGGAATTTGGTTGAAGTAGATAGCATTAACAACTTGGATGATGATGTAGAGATTCTTGTCCTCTTTTAAACGAGCTAAAGAACGCCAAAATCTGAGTTTGAATGCAAAAGACCGTTAGGAAGCTCAAAGCAGTTTTCTGCGGGAATTCTGTTGCTAGCTCCTGGTACTGGGGTGGAGACTCTAGACTCTAGGGGGACGAGACTCTGTCCTGGAGTCACTTATGGATGAAACTCCGGCCCAGGGGCGGAGACTCTGGTCCTAGGGATTCTAGAACTTCTAGAACACGATCAGGACGCGATCTGGGAGGAAATACTCGAACCAAAACCTCAAATTGATGGGGGGGAATCAAGGAATTAGGCTATGGGAACATAGGGGGAGGTAAATCAACAAGTTTAGCAAGTAATCCATAGATCAAAACCTACTAAAACTCACTCAAATCTCAGATCTATCCAAAACACGAAATTAGGGCTATTTTTGGTGGAATTTTTGAATTTATGGGGAAAAGACCAAATCGATGAGAAATATGTGGTAACCAAAAGCTATTGAGACCAATATGTAAGGGGTGACCCCTTGGGTGGCCCGATCTTCATGGATCTGTTGGTCAAATCGATGGGGAAAGCGAGGGAAAGGGGGAAGGTAGGGTAAGCGGACACACACCTCGCGAAGAACACAATGAACACACAAAAACTCACATGATACAAGGCCTATTTCTCCCGAACGGTGGCCACCAGTCCGATAGAATCCCCACAAGGAAAGATTGATAAACGTTCTCCCATCAATACCAATCGGAGAGGGAAGAACACCTTGGGGAGGATCTTGACAACTACACTCACGATCACCTAAGCTGTAGGCCTTGTACAACTAAGGATGCTCAAAGGAAAAATCCATAGAGGTTGGTGATGATAGTCGGTCCCCTTGTAAGGGGATGAGGCAAAACTAGAGAGATTCCACAAGGGGGTTATCTTCTAGTCTATCATCTATGCCTAGGGTTACAATAAGGGGTGGGGGCTCTATATATAGGCCATCCACTAAACAAGGGGTAGTTTGGGGATAAAACTAGGTTTGTAAGGATAAGAGGGGGTACATGGGCTATGAACCAACCTTTAGGCATGCAGGCCCATCACTTATGTTTGAGACTTCGGTCGGGGGTGGAGACTCCAGTTGAGGGGTCAGAGACTCCGGATGGAGTCCAGGGGCTTGTAGCCAGGCTTGTAGCGGAGGGAGGTTGGAGACTTCGAGGCTTGGGAGGCGGAGACTCCGAAGCGATGACGGTAGAGACTCCGGTCCTGGAGTCGGCTGCTTCTTCCGTCTCCTCTTACAATCCACCATCTTGTCAGGCTTGATGCTTTGGGTTTCCTCCCTTGTCTCCGTACTTGTCGGTGTGAACCTATCATGGTCATGGGATGGAGTATGAAGTAGTATACCATTCAATAGGGTAGGAAGTGGACTCACGTAGAGGATAGGATTCACCTTTGGAGTACATGACGACTTGGCATAAGCTAAAGTGCTTGATATGGCAACGACTGTAGGTCGGGCTATATCACTTTTGACCCCTCTTCAAAATAGACTTTCATCCTGCTTTATAAATAAAGCAACCACCATCATACAAAGATCCAATACAGTCAAGTAAAACAAAAAACCAAAAGCTATGGCAACAACACATATCGCCCAAGTCTAGAAAAATCATGAGCAAACGAAAGGTAAAGTGATACAACCCCGGAGGGGATCACAACTCAGTGGTCAGACTATGTAGACAAGTGAAGGGCTACCACTAGAAGGTGATCCAACATCCCATCCAGTCGCTCCCTATCCTGTTGTCTGCACAAAGGGTACCACAGCTACCATCTACATACGCAGAACTAACATTAAAGGTCCAGGTGCCATGACAAAGTATAAGGGGACTAGGAAAGGGACAGCGGGAGGCTATCCCGAATCCCATCCTAAGCTACCGTCTCATCCACACCGAGGTTCCACCGAAACTCGACATTCCACAACCTGTCTTGTAATGCCTGAGCAACCAAGATCATAAGGTCCGAACAAACAACAAATAATGTAGGTGAAAGATCATGTGTGCCCCCATCTGTGGTTTGGTAATTAATGATAATCTTTATGGACTAATGTTTGTATTAAGTTTCACTTGTAGGAATTGTCCATTGGCACAGCTTGGAGCATATGTTGGCTTCAAGGTAGATGAAATGAAGAAGAAGAACTGTTGTGCAAGCTCAATATGCGCCATCTCTAGAAGATCTTATGTTTGATGCTTGCCATCCTTGGTGATCATGGATCGATGAAGACAAGGTCCAAGTAAAGGTTTCCCCATGGTGTATGGGGGAGCAAAGTGCAAGTCTTCATCTAGCAAGCGCAAAGAAGAGGAATCAAGAAAGGTGTTCCATCTTGATAAGGGCAATATCGTCTACATCGAGCTCAAGTGGAATGCTCAAGGCAAAGGTATAATCTTGATAGGTTTTCCCTTTTGTCGGTCTCTATTGGTAGTTGGGAGATTGGTTTAGGATAGATAACCATACTATCAAGAGGGGCTCTCAAGTGAGTAGCTCGATCATATCTTTCAGAGAGAGCTCAAACCATTGCATTCTTAGCATCATCTTTCTTGGTTGTTTGTTGGATCTATCCATGATTTGTTCTAGATATTGTGTTCATTACAAGATCTAGTTCATCAAAAACAATTTCCCCTTTATATCTTATTGCATTTTTATCTCGGAGGTTTTCCGGATCCTCGCCAAGAGAGATATCTCACATTATAATACTTGATACATTCTCACTTGATGGTATCCAATATTTTGTTGGGTAGCTCTTGTTGTCCTCTTTCCAACAAAATTGGTTTCGGGTCAATCGGAGTTTCCTAACTCTAGATATTGCTATTTGAATTTGCCTCTTATTTGTTTTATAAAAAGGAAAAAGAAAAAGGGGAATCTTTTTTGGGCTGACCGGTACTACCGCACGCTGTACCGGCCGCACCTGAGTAGTGTGCCTCCTTCTGTGTCGCCTAGTAGCATTTCCAGCCCAGGCCGGTAGTACCGGCCCAACCAGCAGTACCGCCCAGCCATGCTAGTATTACCGGGCTGGCCCAGCTGTGTTGCTTGCTTCAGCCGCTGCTGCCACTCGCTTGTGTTCGCAGCCCGCTCCCGTGATCGCCCGTGTGCTCCCGCCTCGCTAGCGCACTGCTGCCCCAACCCCCTTTCTTCGCTTGCCCGTGTTGCTCGCCAGACACCGTGTCACCTTGCTCGCCAGCTCACTTGCATCACTTCGCTTGTCCTAGGACCGGTAGTACCGGCCCACTCCGGTACTACCAGACCAGTTCATATTTGGCCCCCAACAGGCTTATTTCCTGGGGCCCTACTTAAGCATCTCCCTCTCTTTTTTTATTGGTTACTTCTTCTCCCTTTTTCCCAAGCTTTTCCCCATTGTTCTAACCCCTATTGAGCATGATTTCTTTATCCTCCTCCAATGATTCTTGCACATATTTGAGGGGAAGATTGAGGAGATCTAGATCTACATTTTGACCAAACCAAATCATCCCTTTATGAGTGAATCTTTGGGATCCAGATCTTGGGGGATTTTGTGTTCCCCTTGTGTTCTTCCTCTCTTGTTCCCCAATTGCTTTAGTATCTTTGTTGGCACTTGAGAGTGAAAGATTGGGGCATCTTTATGGTGTTCTTGCCATTTGCATTAGGTGCATCGGTTTGTGTTCTCCCCGGAGTATTTGGTTGGTGAAATCAAGAAGATTGTCCCTCTTGGGTTCTTGGAACCCTAGACGGTTGTGTGGCCTTTGTAGCATGTTCTTGGGGCCTTCAATTAAGTTGTGAAGCTATCCCCAAGATTGAGGCCTTGGTGGCGATTATTGGGTGCCTCCAATTAAGTTGTGGAGATAGCCCTAATCTTGTACGAGTTTGGTGACCGCCCTAAAGTGTCCCATAATGGAAGGGGTGCTTTCCACGTGGTGGGTGCTCGGGGGAATAGGGTGAGGCCTTTGTGGTGTTGGTGGTGTTAGTACCGCCCACCCCTCCAACGAGACGTACTCCCTTGTTGGGAGGTGATGACTGCAAGTGCACATATTGTTTGTAGCTAGTTTTGAAATAAAGATATCGCTCCCGCAGGGAGCAGTGGGCTAAAGACTAAAATGCTTTTAATTATAACTAAACGAAGTACTTAAGAAATAACTTTAAGATGTAAGTAAAGTAGAGTTGTTTTGGGTTTGTGGTTGAACAAAGTGTTTTAAAGTAAAGCAAAACTTAATGCAGAAAGTAAGAATCGTGTGTGTAATAGAACTTTGGAACTACAATAGGGAGAAGGCGTTCTCAGGCAATAGTGGATACACCGCTAGCAATTTAGACTAAGTAATCGAGAGTATTATAACGAATATTCTCATAATGTGTATGTATGTGGATACCCACTTCTCGGTCGGTCACCCATCCTCAAATTGCTCTAGTCCAAGCACTCTTAAACTCAGAGTTCTTTTTGGATTAGCTTTCGGAAAAGAAGTTGCAACTTGTTGATATGGGTATCCTATCAATCCTATTAAGCGATGCGCCAGGGTCTCACATCAAGTCTCATAGGCAGCGCTCCAAGCTAGGAGTCGATACAGAATAGGGTGCCCTCTCCATCTCCTATGGAGATGGAAACCCCCTTCTGCACCTCCAGTTTAATGTCCTGGATGGTTCTCCAAAACTGAGACCCCTCCTAACACTCGCACACCATCAGCGACTGACCCTGGAGATACTTTTCTTTCACAAGCTACCGGCAAAGGCTGCCATCATCGATGAGGATTTGCCAAACCCATCTCAGCATCAAGGCCACATTCATGTGGTGTGAGGATATGGTACCTATGCCCCAAGATCCTTGTGGGTGCAAATGTCAGCATATTTGACCATGTGATATTTTTGGTGACCTTCCTTTGCCATCCGTAAGAATGTGATAGCTCCCTGCAGAAGGTATAGTCCCATGATATACATGGGAATGATAGAAAGACACTAGTCGATAAGGATAGTCATTCTTCCTTTGGAGGTAAACCTTCCTTTACACAGCTCGCAATTCGCCTTAACTCGCCCAATTAAGGGTTCTGAGTCCTTATACAGGATCCTGGTATCACAGACCAGCATCCCCAAATAGTTTAGGGGAAAACAGCCAGACGGAAATTTAGGTTATCAGCTATCCACTGTTGGTCCTTAGGGGTATAACCCAACACCATCACTTCGCTCTTGTCGAAGTTAATCTTGAGGCCTGACATGGCCTCAAAGAAGATGAGGAGGAACTTAAGATAATAATATCTAGCTCTGATCCCTGCACCATGATCATCTTATTGTTCGCATATTGCAGTTGGGTTACCCCTCCCCTTGGGATGATATTCCCTACCACACCTTAGATGTGGCCGGAAATCTTAGCCCTATATAAGATTTCCGCAAGGGCATCTCCCGAGGCATTAAACGGTATAGGAGAGATCAGGTCCCCTTGCCTAACCCCACATGAGGTTTTGAAGTATGTGTCCACTTGTTTATTTATGTTTATAGCCATTTTCCCGCTCATGACCATATGCATGATCCAACCTATCATGCGATCATCGAGGCCTCTCAGTTGAAGAATCTGTCGGAGGAAGGACCAGTCTAAATGGTCATATGCCTTATGGAAGTCTATATTCAGGAATACACCTTTTATAGGGAAATGGTTTTATTTCATTGGCACATGAAATTAGTCGCTTTGGCTCGCGAGAAAAACATGATCCGCACCTGGCCTATACCTTCTTCCTCATAGCACTATCTCCTCCTAGTTTTCTCTCTATTTTGCTCCCATAGCGCATTCTGCATCTAACCCACTCCTTTTGCTGATAGGAAACTTTGTAGGCCTTTGTTATCCCCTCTTTATTTAGTAAAGGGGACATAGTGAGGCTTGGGAGTGGGTGGATTTCGAGGGCCATGTCATTCTTGCTCGGTTCGACGAGTGTAATATTGGACCATGATATTCTCCATGTCAACGACTCAATAGTAAAAGGAGGTTGGTTGTAGTGATTTAAGGTACACCAACTCTAACAGCGGTGGCTTGCATAGCTGGTTCCATCACCGATGAGTCTAGGCCGGTGAGGTTCGTGCCTCCATTATTGATGGAGGGGTTAGTGATTGATGCAATTTATGATGCCGTGATGGGTGTTTATACACGTTGCAGGTGTCTTATATTTTTGTTGTGTACACATGGGTAACATGTTGCAAAGATCTCATGTGTATGCTTCAAGGGGATTTTCTCATGTTTAAAATGTGTTACTCTGTTGCCGGTACGTGATAGAAACAAAATAGAGAGGCCTCCATGAGGAAGCGGCAAAACCCCATCTAGGGTTCCTTCCCTCCGCCGGCGATGCCACCGGTTCGTCTCGTCTCCGGTGACCTTAGGGCCTTGGAGGCGTGGCGGACCACGACCCCTCGCCGGCGGGAGGTCTTAGTATTTTGTTTAGAATGTTTTCAGTGTCTTCTTCAGGATGTTGAGACAGCGGCTATGTTCTGAAGTCATAATAAGGTCCTTCGCGCCATCCTCGCTCAGGTGATGCGTCTAGCATCGACGGAGGGCATGTGGAGTCGTGTGTCCGACGGATCCCTTGCGATCGGATTGTTTTTCATATCCGTTGGTGTGTCTTGAGGCCAGTCTCTTTCGTTCTACGTTGGTCATCTTCGGCGATAGTTGCTGCTCTGGTACGCTGGTTCTTTGGGGGCTTAGCACGACGACTTTCTGTTCATCTACTACAACAAGCTCTACTAAGACAAGTTTTGCTTGGCTCTGGTGACTGAGGGGCAAGGATAGCGGCGTGTCTTCGGCTCGTGCCAGTGTTTGTAGTCATCGCTAGGTGGTCCAATGACTTGTTTGTATTTTTATTACTTTTGTGACTCTTTGTACTATTGTTGATGATTATTCATAGATCGGTGGAATTTCACAACCAAAAAAATGTGTTTCTTTGTTATTGTTTACATTGGTCACATATGTTGCATGAGTTTAACTTTCATGTTTCACACGTTGCAACATAGTTATGAATGTTTTGCCACAATGAATGGATATTTGTTGTATACCTAGAATTATTTGTTACATACATATTATTTAATATTGCAACAAATTTGGCTGATTTCTTACGAGAACAAGGCGAGATATGTTGCAGAAATGTTGCACACCGAAGACCAAGACCTAACTCTCGCCAAAATAGTATATTTTTTAATTAATATATGGTAAAATGAAGAGTTCAACAGAAGCGGTGACATCTTATCTTGCAAATTTGCACATTCAGCATTTCATGGCACATATCCTCTTCCACATCATAATAAATCATTAAATCCTACCCCAAAACTACATCTACGTTTCAAGAAAAGCACAATGTACATTCTTATCGTCTCATGTCTCCGCACTACTGTGCTCGTCACCGAAGGCTTCATCTGCATCCCGTACTAGCATGATAAACTTTGAAGTCGGACAAACTATGGAAGAATGACAAAGAAGTATAACCACACATGGGTCAAAGAGGAGTAAGATCACCAAGCTAGAGCATGGATCACCAAATAAAATCCCAAGCTAAGAAGAACAATTCGTGATCTTGAGTAATGTCGAATTCAGTTATCAGTAGAAAAAGACGACACATTCTTTTATTGTGACAAGTGACACCAAAACTTTGTAGCTAAAAGTCGGCTAATGATGTTGTGAACATAGAGAGACACGAGGCAAACAACCAAGCGGGTACACTAGGCATGTGTAAGTGGAACTCATGAACCTCATGGGCAATTGTGAACTCAAAGACCTTGATTATTCAACATAAGTGTTAGGATAGATAATGATTTTTGACACAAACATAAACATAGTACTATATAATTTGGAGTCCGTGGAAGGTTAAGAAAGTGAGCTAGATGAAGTGCAACAACAACTTTGATGTGAGCTTATTTAAGATGTAAATTGTGATGAAAACTGATTCATTTAACTATTGTTTTACATATCTATTTATAATAAATACAACTAGTGATTGAACTAATGTTTGTTTGCCATCATTTTTCATTTTAGTGGTAATTATTGGAATAAGTTGGATCTTGGGTATGACTCAATTCTAAGTTCAATAGTGCAATAATTTCAAACTAATATAGACTTTGAGTTTTGGGTAATGTTGTCCAAAATTGGAAAGCGTACTTTGTTGAATCCGTCGTAGACGTATAACATTTTGGTTAAAACTCTTAGTACATATATATAAATTATTTAAATTGAACTACAATACTAAATTCATGATATTTTAATATATGGTCACAATCAAGAGTCTGACTTTATCGGTGTTATTTTGTAGGGTTTTATGTCCATATTTAGTGCTTAATGACTGCACTAATGTTAATTTTAGTTTTCACATGATATATGTATTGTTCAATATTTTTTCTTTTCATGATCTCAGTCCATACACATTCATCACTCCAATCCACTCCCTCCGTTTTAAAATATAAGATGTTTAACTTTATAAAATAAATGTATCTAGACCCTTTTTAGTGTATAGGTTCACTACGAATCTACATGAACCTACACACTAAAAAAGTTACATACACTTCTTTCATAAATCTAAAACATCTTATACTTTGAAATGGAGGGAGCACGTCATATGAAAGTCGTTAAATCCTACCATCAAACTTGTTATAGGAAGAAGTGTGGTGGCAACTCCCATGTGGACGTGCTCCCTCCAATCGTATGTATTTAGCACTATAAAAATGACTCGATACATCTGATAAAATTAATTAGAATAGGAGGAGTAGTACATTCTGTTTTTTTTTTATTTACGCGTGACAAGTGACACCAAAACTTTGCAGTTAAAAGTCGTCGAATGATCTTATGTTATGAACAGAGAAACACTAAACAAAGAACCGTGCGGGATGCCGATGGACCAAGCGACTGCCTAATGGGATCGTTCTGTATGAGCTCATGGCCATTTGGTGAACTCGAAGACCTTGAGGACGATGTCGAGCCCCGTGGGGATCTGCCAGATGAAGAGCAGGACGTTGATGGTGTTGAGCGCGATGTGCAGGCTCCTGGCGGTCTCGTTCCCCTTCTGCATCGCCGGGACAAGCGCCGCGGCCGCCGCCCAGAGCACGGTGATGGCCGCGCCGGCGAACAGGTGCGGGCCGGGAAAGAGCTTCCCGGTGCGGAGCCAGGTGTTGAGCGCGCCGCCGACGGACTCCGTGACGCCCAGCCCCAGCAGGATCGACCCCGCGTTGAAGTGCCTGTCCCTGAACGACCCCTTCACCAGCTTCTTCCGCTCCTGCATCGTGGCAGAGCAGAGCAATCAGAGACTGCAGCATTGCAGGAAGAACAACAGGTCGAACTACTGGGAGACGATTGTTCTAACTGGTTACCTCGGTGAGCTCGTCGATCTTGATCTCGGTTGGCGACTTGGCGGCGGGAGGAGGGGGCGGGGAGGCGGAGTCCCCGGCGCCGACGGCGACGGCGGCGGCGGCCGGTTTGAGCTGCTTCTTGAGCTCGTTGATCTCGTCCTGCACGGTGCGGACGCGGCGCCACTGCCAGCCGAGGTAGCCCGCCCAGAGCGTGTAGGCGAAGAGGCCGCCCATGATGATCGGGTGCAGCAGCGCGACGGACGTTCCTTCGATGATGCCCAGCTCGCCGCCCACCGCCAGCGCGTCCGGGGGCGGGAGGGCCGCCAGTAGCAGGGGCGCTGCCGCCGCGACGAGCGCCATCGGCAGTGGAGCGACGGACGGCCGCGGCATCTGCTTCTGCGGCGGTGGCGGAGACTGCTTGGAGTTCTTGGAGGTGGATGCGGAGCAGGAGATGGGGTGGAGACGGGCGGCGCGGGCGACGACGGCCGTGAGCGGCGAGGCTATCGGTGCGGCCATGGGCGCGGCGGTGCGCGTACTGGGCGTGTGTCCTGGGCGCGCGATCGGTCGGTGGAGGTGTGGCTGGTGGCGGGGGTAGGGAGACAGGGTAGGAGATAAGGAAACGGACGGAGCGGAGGGGACTCACGAGCCGAGCGAGCGAGCGAGCGTGAGCTTGGTGGGGAAGGAGAGGCGAGTGAGGCGGGACGTGGCGTCCACGCGCGCGGCCAGCGCTTTTGGCCCGGCTGGTTTCGGGCGTTTTCTGGGCCGATCGAGAGCGATGGGTTTGTCTCTCGGTGTCTCTGCTCGTCATGGTTCTTCCGGGCCGATCGCGCGGGATGAATGGAGCCTGGGTGGACACGTTGCTCCAGGCTCTGGGCCATGCGCAGCGCAACATGTCATACATCAGTCAAATCAGGTTCGGCGAGTCTCATTCAAACAGATTTTTTTTTAACAAGGAGGTCCCCAAAGTGACGGGAAGCATTCATTAAATCCAAGCGGTAGATGTACAACTGATTATAAAGGATCCTTTTTTGAACAAGAAGGTCCCCAAAGCGACGGGAAGCATTCATTAAATCCAAGCGGTAGATGTACAACTGATTATAAAGGACCCCATAAAATATTAAAAAAAACATAGATCCCTAAAAATTAAAAAAAACCTCACTAAAAGATAGAAAATAGCAATCTAGTCCTTTTCTTTCTCCACCGCCGAGCCGGAAGTCAGGCCACTTGCTTCCGTGCAGACGAGAAATGCGGTTGCCGACCTCAAGAGGGGCCTCACCGAGGAGGTTTGATGCATGCCAGGACCCTTCGCCGGCTTCAGGATAGGCCATGTTCTGGCCTTGGATGTCGGACGGCTATCACCCGCCGTCGAGGTGCTGCTCAAGTCAATTGCTTCCCAACTCCATTGCTTCTTCGTAGCTTCTGAGGCGTAGCTCTCCATTACACCCTGGAAAGCAGATAGCACCGGCCCTCTTGCCGGCGAGGTGACACTCAAGGGGAATCTCGAGCTGACAACCCCATCCCCTACGTGTCTCACCCAATCGGCAAAAGCATCAAGATCTCCACCCTCTCCATCGCAGCCATAGCCGGTCGAGAGGAGGGAGACCCACACCGCTTCTCCATGAGTGAGACAGGAAGCAGACCGACGCTTATTCCAGGGGAAGCTCGTCGCCGAAGCAATCGTAGTCCTCCTCCACGGAGTCACGACACAGAAGCCCCACGACTCCCCGCCGGCGCCGCGCCCGAGCACCGCCTCAGGGAAAGCTTCCCAGCCTCCTCCCCACCGACACCCCACCCTGTTCTCACACCATCATCCCTCGCCGCCACGGCCGACCAACATGGGAGGGAGAAACAGAGGAGGGACCACAAGGGGAAGGAGGCTCAGATCCTTATTCTTGGAGCTGCCATGGTAGCCCTCCACACACAGCTCCGGCCGCCGGAGTAGAAGGGGGAACACTACCAAGGTAGGCACGGTGGAGACGGGACCCGACGGCTCTCAACTCCACGACACGCCAACTACCGACATAAAGCCACACCCTAAAACAGCTAATCCTAAAGCTAGCACCAGCACCAGTCCGATCCCATCTCCAGCCGGCTATTCCGGCGGAGCGGGCGTTGGATCTGGCCGGCCTAGGGCGGCAGACTCTCAAGGGGGGCGGGGAGAAGAAACGGGGGAAAGGGATAAGGTTGTGGTATTCAAACAGATTGCTGCCCGTCTTAGTAAAAAAGCTTGTGTTAGAGCTCGTGGCCAACCACACCTCCAAGGAAGCCGTAGGACTAGTGGAGACGGAGTGGCCCGACAGTGTGAACAAGTTTTTAGCCGCTCCCGCCACAAATGCCTCCTTAATCAAGTGGTTATGATATTAGGGATCGTTTGCTACCGCAAATGCTCTGGGTTGGTGATGCTAAGGCATGCTAGAGATTGGGGATAATTTTTTATGAGAAATGTGACACATTGTTCACCGTCATATAAATTTGTTTTCAATGCATTCAAAATCTATAAATAATTTATGTATAAGTATATATATATATATAATTTTCAACAATGTAACACATGGAAGCGAATCATAACAAATACTCATTGTTGCTCTCCATGTATCAAAATGAAATTCTAGATTTCCACAATTGTTATTACTAAATCGGCAAAGCTAGGCATGCCCAATCTAACTAGCTAAATCAGCCCAGACCACCTTTTTGTTATTTGAGTCACACCCGCCCCTCCACTAGAGGGTCAATTCTTCAGTTTAATGGATTGTGTGTTGAATACTCCATCGTGGAACAATCATAACGACTTGAGCTCTGGATCGTCATTTTCGGTATTTTGTTAACTAGGTCGTTCCCATACACGCCATTATACTAAACATTTTTACATCGTCATCATGTTTTGCAACCTATAAATTATCTTGTTTTGATAATATAACCTTTAACCTACAAATTTGAATACTTTTAATAGTAAACTTGTTTAATAGTATATCTTGCATTTCGATGTTATACAATACATGCATGTATATTTACAAACACAATGATGCTAAATAGGAAGATATTTTGCTATTAAAATAAAATTTATGTCAAGAATTATTGTTTTGTCTAACTTTTATCTATTTTAGTAAAATAACAATTATCTTAAGAATAGTTGGTGGAACTGTATATTAGTCCACTAATTATTCTTAAGATAATAATTGTTATTTCGCGACCGAAAGTGTATATCTCAAAATATTGATAGGATGAGTTATTTCTTCTACTTGTACTCACTCCGTGTGACATAAGTGACTTGAATTTGTCTAAATTCATATATGTATCGTCACATTTTAGTACTACGTAGATACATGTGAATCTATAAAAATATAAGTTACGTGTTTCCGAACAGACGAAGAGTGTTAACTCAAGATATTGATAAGATGTCTTTTAATGTGTGAGTTTAAAAAGTATCCTAACCGAGATTTGTAGAATGAGTTCTAGATTTTATGGCGTCGAAAGATCCCTCTAGTTATGCTCTTATCCCTCTAGTGATCATGTCTCGATTCATGTCCTACAAAGGTTTGTATTTTACGGTCATACATGCGTGCTCCATCCATTGTCCGGACAACTACAATGTTTCTAAGTCCAGTTTTACCCAAATTGTTTCGCAAGCTTTAGGCAAAAGTCGACCGCGTTTTAGACCAGCTTCACATGCTACGACCCAAAAAAAAACATTTAGAAATAAGTCAAGCTCCACCTAAGCATGTAGTTGTTACATGTATTATATTCTTCTGTAATTCTACTTGTCATATATTCTGTAACACCCCTAGTTCTACTAATAGTAGTTAGGGTTTGTTTGAGCATTCATGAGCATCATGTAATTTTGCTAAGAAAAAATGCAAACAAGAATGGACAACCAAAACCCTAACCTAGTTTCCCCTCTCTTTCTAAAAGCATTCAAAATGTTTTGAATTTTGGAAATACAAAATGTATGGGGCCCAAACAGTATCAAAGGGCCCCTCCGAGTTTTCTTACATTTATAACCCTCTAGTATTTTGGAAAGATCCAAAACAGATTTGAATTCAAAAATACAAAGAGAAAAAAAGGAAAACAGGAAAAGGAAAAGGAATTTTAGAAAAAATGTTCCAACTCAACCTGGGCCGCAGCCCAGTTTCTCCCTCCTCTACCAGCGCAGTAGCAACGCCCCCGCTTCTCTAGCTTTTCCACGGCCCAGTAGTAGCCTTCTTGGCCCAACCTCATCCCGCAACCGGCTCGTACCGGTTCGGCCTCCCTGTCTGCTTCGTTGTCTTCCTCCCTGGCGGAGGAAGCAGCTCGCTGGCACGTCGTTCGCCATACGCCATACGCCACCACTACCCGCACCAAGATTCGTGCCGCCGCCCGTCATCGTCTACAATGTCACTCCCCGCTGTAGTGGAGAACCCTAGACCGCCAGTTCCCCTCTTCCTTCTTCCTCTCTCCATGGCCAACGAAACCTAGTTCTCGAGTTCATCTTCTCCCCGCCATCTCTAGCCGCCCTAAGCTTCACCAAGGCTACCGTTCGCTTCGTCGTGACCTTCTCGTCCTTCCCAGCCAAGCCACACAAGCGGATTCGGCCCCATTTGCCAGAATCAAACCATCCTTCCCGCCACTAGTCGCCACCGTTTGTCGTCGAATTCGACATGTTGTGCCCTCACCGTCAATCTCTTCACGTTCCTGGTGAGCATGCGGTGCTCACCCACCCTCCAGCTCCCTTCCTATTTCTCTGTGTCGTGTCACGTCGAGCCTCTGCGAGCACCGCCGCCATCCACCATCGGAGGTGTAGCTCCGAAGACCATATGCAAGCGGCGTCGCCACTTTCTTGCTCCGAGCGTCATTCTGTATCGAAAGTGTTGGGAATATGCCCTAGAGGAAATCATGTATGATGTAATTCCCAATGTATTCATAAAGTTATTTAGTTGTACTAGTATGATCATCATCATCATCATCATATATATATATATATTACTGAATATGTGATTCAATTGTGGAACTATATATTCATGTTGTTTATACTAGATGTCCTTGGTTGTTGAGGTTGTGTTGGACACACAACTTAGACCAATGTGAAAGTCGGTTGATGACTCAGTTCAACTTGTCATGGACATGGTGATGCTATTCTGACTTACACGAACTCGGCTAAAAAAAATTGCGAGTCAGACTGACTCACAGTTGAGATGCAATGAGCATGTTGTCATTTGCAGTCTCAAGCAATGGAATCCTTCGACTTGGGGTGATCGCATGATCCAAGTTATGGATCACTAACTTAGGTTCTATCAAACGTTGTTCCGTAAATGGACAGTTATAAAGGTAGAGTTCGGGTTGGTTATGAATCGAGCTACGTGACATGGATTACCAATATGGGATTTGCCCCTTCTGTGGGTCCTCTCGTGTGATATGATTCGAAACCATGGCCATACGCTACTTAGTTAAGTGTTACCCGAGGAGTCGGACTAAGTGTTAGTCCAGTGAATCATATATCATGAAACAAGAAGAGAGAGTCAGGCTATTAAAGGGATGACAACTACTCGTCTATAGCTTGAGAAGGTATATCGTAGGGCAAAGAGACTTGGACGAAAGTCACATTGAGAAATGTTTGTCTTCTGACTTTACGATGCTTGGGAGTTGGCACGTCTTGCTAGAGGCCACTATCAGCTATCGACTCAGAGTGGTGACTTGTGTCGTGTCCAGGTGTACATAAACCTACAGGGTCACACACTTAAGGAAAAATAGCCCATGTGGATTCAATCCATATGGAGATTGGGATATGGCCTAGATGGGCCTCGAACGTTGAGCTCAGCTAGGAGTGTATATAAGTGGAGTGATAAGGAATAGTACCTGACCTAGCCATCACTTTCTCCACTCCCATTTCGGGCTAGACATGATATAGCAATTCTCTGCCGGAGCTCTTTCATGTACGTGTGGATTCTGGTAGAGGCGTTGCATGTGCGGCGCTAGAGACGAAGGCGTTCGTGGGGATCCGGAGAAGCTGTACGTGGGATCGTTTGGCACTGCTTCGACGCGCTACATCAAGTTTCTCATCTGCGTGTCTAATGGTAATCTCGTGACCTATCACCTGAGCTAGATATTGGGAGTACCACATAGGAGAAAAGTTTCGTTTATCTCTACATGACCCAACAAAACGCGCCCCTCCGCGTTTCCAAGCGAGCTCGGGATCAACGGATTCGTGCACCACCTAGGAGCTCTTCCCATTGATGACGTCAGCATGACGCCATGCTGATGTCATTAATCCTTTTCTTCTCTTTTATGTTTTCAGTAATTCTTTTCAGTAATTATTTAAAATCAGGAAATACCTAACATGTGGGTCCCTTTTGTAAAATGTTTAAACATTTTCATAAATGTTTTTGGTTTAATAAAATTATTAATACATATCCAATATGTAATTCTTTTATATTTCCCAAAATGATTTAAAACGAATTAAATTGGGAAAATCATAACTAATTCATCTTAAATCAGAAAAATATAAATAATATATCAAAATGTTTAGAAAAATAAGATCTATCTCTTAGTATAAAAACTATGCATTTTTAAACAACTTAAACTAACAAGTACTATGGGAGAACAAAATCAACCCCTCGCAGGTGTTCCGGGATTCGTCCTGAATTAGGGTTTAGACCCTTGTACCATGTTTAAAGTGTTCAATCATATACTAGGGCTTCATTCAATACCATTTAATGTGCCATATCATAATTATCATTTGAGCATTGCATCGATATCGTGTGTTGATTATTTCCCTTCCTTTCTGGTGTTTGGGTTCTTCTCGGTAGAAATCGAGATCGAGTTAGAGATCAAAGTCGGAGATTAACACCATCGAAGATCGAAGATCAATATTTGACAAACTATTATAATCCAAGTGCAAGGATTCTAAAGATCTATAGTTGGGTATCAACAAATAAGGCAAGCATGGCCCCACCATCATACAATCCTACATTTTCAAAAGTATTTCAATTCTTGCCATGATACATACGATTCTACTGTGGTCTTTTCTTGATAGATAGAGTATCCTATTTGTTGCATTACTCCCTTGGACCTATATTCCCTGGTCCACTGCTCCTAACGTAACTAGGGTTTGGCTTTGTGATCGTTGATATAGTTGTTATATCTGTTGTGCTTAGCTATGCTTAGATATTACTGTTGGTCCATCCGGTTGATGAATCAGAGCTACGAATGAACCTAGTTGGATAGGATGATGTGGTATGATCAAAGATGTAAGATGAACATGCCAAGGACTGTATGGGAGGCCACGTTGGGTTGTGGTTTTTGCAGTCTCATACTTGCCACCACTAGGATCCGAGTTCTTGCCTCTTGAACCAAGACGAGCGTACAGCCACACGGGAGCCTGGAAACCCCCTCAACCAACTAACTTGCCTACTAGATTCCATGAGTCACATAGTTTAGGCATTCCATTCAACATATGCCCTTTGGATGTTCTAACAAAGGCAGTGAAGTGGGTGCATTCATAACAGGTAGGGCATGGTCAGGAACAAGAAAGGTACAACCTTCGTAATCTTAGTCCTTGCGCACATCCCTAGAGACCGACTTTGGGACTTGACCCATTACAGTGGCATCACCTTAGGGTGTGACTCATGGTCTCGGTGACAACAAGATAAAGGTCGTGGTCAACCACCCTATGTTGGCCTTCCAAGGAAGATGGCTAATGAATTATGGCATTAAGAGTCAGTTGGTATGTGTGCGTCAAGTTGTACACCCCTACAGGGTTTTAATTTTTTCGAAAATCCGTGTCCGTAGTTATGGACTACTTGGGAATGGACGTGATGATCATACAGAAATATAACCTAATGGTAAAACTTGGCAACTAAAGTGTGTTCTAAGGATGCTTCCTCAGGGATCGAGGAGGTGATCCTAGTTGGTAGGTTCAGTTAATAAAGATTCAGTGTATATCAAAATATGATCAAAGCTAGATATCGCTCTCTTATCCCCTTTTAAAATGATCTACTTAGTCAAGCTTCTGTCAGAATGGACTATTGGATATCAAGATTCAGAATCAAGGGTTGCTATTGAAATTCCTCCATAAGTTTTATCACAAACAGGATATGCCATGGGTGATGCTGCTATGGTACAAATACTATATGAATTTAGTCCCTCATGCAGTGGCGCCTGCTGGTTCGTTCCGGTGGAAGGATGTGTTCAGCTTATCTGATATATACATGGGCATCACCACATGTTTAGTAAAAGCAGGGGATACAGTGTTGTTGTGGAAGTATTTGTGGATGGGTGATGATATTTTGCAGAACCATCTTACTCGTTTGTTTTCTCACTCAATTTTCCAGGACACTTCCGTGGCGCAATATATCCAGTATGATGATCTATCGAAACAATTTGCTCTTCCTATGTCTGTGGAGGCGCATGACGAGCTGAATTCTGTAACACAGTATGTGGACGAGCTGGACAGAGATATGTTGATACCTAATAAATGGACGTATGCGTGAGGAGCTAAGGATTATAAATCAAAGCAATATTATAAATTCTTTTTTAGAGAAATCACCCCGTTTCTTCTTTGCCCAAGATATGGAAGACCAAATGTTTGATGAAGTATAAGGTTTTTGCATGGCTATTGATCCTGGATAGATTAAATACACGTGATATGGTAGTGTGAAGACGTTGTCCTATTCCTGGTACAAATTGTGTTATCTGTCAGCAACATAGATATACTAGTGAGCATATTTTCTTCACTTGCCATTTTAGTGTTGATTGTTGGACATCTTTGGGCATATTATGGGATATGAATCTAGACCTCAGTAATAGACTGGTTGTTGCTGAAAGATTATGGAATAAGCCTTTGTTCCTGGAATGCATCATTCTTTGCACGTGGAAGATTTGGAAGCAACGGAACATACTGTATTTTGACTGTGTGGTTCCCAATATTCATAGCTGGTTGGCTCAGTTCTATGCTGATATAGATATTCTAGGGTCTAGATTAAAGCAAGACCTTAGTGACCAAATTAAAGCCTTTGTAGGTGAGCTGAGAGTTTGAGTGTTTGGCTCTTAGCAATCATATTAAAGCCTTTGTAAGTGAGCTAAGAATTTGAGTGTTCGGCTATGTAGGATAGGAAAATCCTATCTTTGTAATTATGATGTAAACTATATTTTATTTTAATTTAAGAGCAGTAGGAGCCTCTCCTGTTGTAATTCCTCAAAAAATAGCTTTATGCAAACTAACTCCACCAGCCATAAGTCTTGCGAAGTACACTATGTACTTAGCCTTTCTTTGATGATACTTTTGTTGCATAATAAGTGTTACCATAGAAGAAGAGTTCATTACAGCATCAAAATCGACGAGTAGCTTGGGGTTTCTAGGCGACAGTCTGGGATCTCTGGATTGGGACGTCATGTTATGCTGCATGCCTCTTATGTCATTTGTTAAGTTTGCTATACTTAATAACATAATTTGCCTTTCGTTGTTTGATGTTTGTGGTCAGTGACCTCTGCTTGTAATATTTTGATTCTCTGCTCAGTTATGAGCTTGCTGTAATAATTTTGTATCGAAGGGTCACCGTTGTGTTACCGATTCTCTCTCCGTATATCCTTGAGCTATAGGTTAGGCTTATGTTAGGCTAAGGTCTGGGATTTGTCTAACCCTGATCCTGGGAGTGTCACAGGTATTGGTATCAGAGCAGTACTGACTGAAGGAAAACCTTTCTACTGGTCGATGTCGAGTCTAGTGTTTGTGAAAACTATTTAAAAGCTGAAAGTATTTGCAAAAACTCTAGTATGCTTCTTTTTACTCCTTATCCAGTATATACCTCTAACTCTAGGTCATCTTATCTTGTATTGATTTTGAAATTTTTTCTATCTCGTCCCGTCTTTCAAAGTTTTAGATGCCTTCTGGGCATGACGTTCTTCATCAGTTGACCTAGTGTTGAATTCTCTCGAGTCTGGTGTGTGTGTTCCTTGTTTCACTTTGTTCTGTTCTACGGAGAGATTTCTTTCCATCATAATCTCTTTATCTTATGGACCCATGACATTATGTAGTTGGTTCCACGGTGTTCTGTTCTAGGCTTTGAGGTTTCCTTTCACCTTGTATGCCTTCTTTTTTCCTTTGTTTGGGTACTTTAGAAGTTGTTTCTTCTTTTGGAAGCTACCTTGTGATTACTACCTTGTGGTACCATTTGTGCTACTAACATAGTAGTTACTCCTTTATTTGGGTTTTAACCCTTGGACTTGAACCGAAGATCCTAGATTATGCTGGATTATAGTGTTGTGACTCTTGTACACGAAGCTAACCTTTAACCCAAGATCCATTTTGTTTACCCATGTTGTTAATGTCGGATACCTTCGATCCGGATTACAGATGTAGTATAGCTTCTTTTTCCCTAGTAGACCTAGGTTATCGAATCCTCAGGAAGCGAATGCATAGTAAAGTTACTTTAATGGACCTTCGGGAGTTTTAGAATTCCTTTTGTGTTTTTACCGGACTAATAGTTTGCGTCTTTTTGTTGTTGTCAATGATGGAGAGAGAGGGCCTAGGGCGTTTGGTTTCACCTGTAGGTGTGCAAAACATCTTATGGAAATAAAAGATAGAAATAAAGTATGCATGTACTTGTTAGAGCAAGATAAATTATATGTGGGCAATGCATCCATAATTGCTATTGCCTTCGCAACCGCTTATAGCAATAACCTACTAGTCTCATCCATAGAAGAAAGAGAACTAATGATATGCATAGTGATGTCACCGTTAATCCCAAGCAAATCCCTCACATACAGCCCCACTACCCCTTCTGTCACTGGGGTTCCCAACCTGCAGATCAGTCATTACTCATACTCCCTATACCTGGCTTAACCCTCGGGGTCTTGGGGTACCTGACAAGTCCTTGGATTGACGCAAGAGAGGATACAATAATTATCATGTCATACAAACTAATACACGATCCCATCTATGATAAATAACATGCACAAACGCAACATGGCTAGGCCGAAGCCCTTAGCCCAAGGAGAATTACTCACACATAGAGATGATATCAACAATCATAAACATTGTAATGAAAATCATAAGATTGATAGCAATAGTCTCACAATGTCGCCAATCGGAGAACAGATCTACTATTACAAGTGGTGGAATATGGCTATGGAGATGGAGAAGAGTTTTGAGATCTGGAGGCGGCTGGTGATCTGTGGCAGAGACTTTTTGGCGAGGTCTGGCTTGTTTTCTCGTCGCCCGAGACTTCTTTATATAGCGGTCCCTTCACGAAAGTTGTTCTGTTTGACCTAACGGTGGCGGCGCCAACTATACGACCGGAGCTATACGGCCAGAATTTTGCTCCGGTCGTATAGTTGGTCGTTAAAGCGTCTGCCTCCGCTTTACGGCTCCTGTTTTCTTCTGGTTGTTAGAAATCTTGTATCTTTGACTTTAATGTAGTGATTCACTCCTTTAAGCGACATTATCTGTGCAGGAAAATATAAAAGAAAGGATTGCATACCCCTTTAAATATTAGGCATTAGCAGCAGGATTTAGAGAGATATTTTATCAAAATTATGAACAATATCAAGTTTAAATGTGGACATGGATGGCTATATTTCAGAGCCATCAACCTCCCCAAGCTTAAACTTGATCGTCCCCGAGCAAGAAAACCAAAATCAAAAAGAAACTCAACATTTAAACCGAAGTAGCGAGATGGTGATCTTACTCATGATTGGTAGTCTCATGTTTCCTCCACTTCATAAATCTGAAAAACTTCAGCATAGATAGAGTAATGGCAAGAATATCATACGGGTTTCATGCATCCTTATAGTGCAGCAAAATTATTGTCAACATGGATGATTCAAATGAGTAAACTTTATTCCATGTCAAGTAATCAACCCATAGGCTTGCCTTTGAACGATAAAATATAATCATGTAGATTGAGAGTGTGAGAGTTGTCATGTGAAGCATATACACTAGAGTATCTCAATTTTCCCACATCAATAAATCAAGACTTTTTAAGCACTACTTTTCTATTCATTGTCCTTCAAGAATTTCAGTTTTTGAGTAATTGAGAGCATGCCAAAGATTTTTATTAGTTTATCGGGCTGTGATGGACACTCGTGACATCACTAATGTTTTTGTTCCTTTTGCATAATGATTTCTCATAACATCCAGAGGAGTGATTCCATCATGATTACAGCTACCCGGGAGTGCCAAGGATCTTACACACTATAGCATTGCTGCTACACGTGTTTAATCAACTCATAGCCGGAATCTAGGAGTTTCCTCCATGAAGATCGTTCGTAGGCCAGCGAAGTTGTTGGCATCCCATGAAGTTTGACACGCATAAAGCTATATCATTCTTATGGTTAACAAGTCAAACTTTGGCATGCTCACAAAAACCGCTAAACATAAATTCAATCGAACAAATCCTTTTAAAGAGAGCTATTAAGTCAATCAACATTTTAAGTTGTGTTGAGTGTCTCTAGAAATAAGTAGTACAACACCCAAGCCTTCAATTGTGAGACTTTTTCTTATTACAATTGTTTAGCAATTTTTTTAGGCAAGACTTGGTTAATTACGAGAGCTGGAACAAAATGTACCCAATTAAATACCCATGCAAACGAAAATCTTACTACAATACAAAGACTCACTCCACCAATATAATATCTCAACATTTACTACTAACTAGCATGGGTTTCTCAAACTTCAAAAGTGGGGAGTCATAAGGCATACCTCTCATGTTTGGTTCCACTTCTCTCTTCCTTTTTTTATTTGTTTCTTGGAAACTCGAAGTCGATCACTCTTCTGCAAATACATGAAGACCTCGAGACGGAAAGAAAAGAAAGAGGGAAAATAAGGAAAAATGGAGAAATATTTTTGGGGGTTTTAAGAGAGGGAGTTTAAAGAATAGAAAATTGGCGGCAAAGCTCGGCTAGAAAATCTCGAAAGCAAATAGAAAGAACTAAAAATAAAGTGTTGGGGAAACCAACACGAGTGCTTATTATAAACTCAAACAAAAACACAACCTCGAAAAATAAAAGCAAATGAACGCCAAGTAAAGATACATGAGGAAACTTCCCCAAGCTTAGGCTTTTGCAAGCCCTTCAAATCATTGTACTGGCGGGAAAAAGTCGTTACTCCAGTTCGCAAATTGAGTTGAGAGGTTACTAGTTGATTCTTAGAGGTTCAAAGAGAGGCTATGCATCCTCTCCATAGTCCCTCCAAGTCCTTGGAAATCTTGGTATGTAGCGAACCGGGTTTGTGGCTGCTCCTCTTGATAAGGAACTTCTTGCTCCTCCTCTTGGTCCTCATCCTCTACCGTAATCTCCTCCTCGGGTTGGTGTTTCTCAACCCGCAAGTCATATAGCAAACATCCTTCCTCGATAGAGAAAAGACCATTAGGCATAGGAGCGGGGTAGAGTCGCCCAACTCCAGCAATATGCAGATTATAAACACCACCTCTCCTAGTGAGCATTCCATAGGCTCTCAAAGTGGAGAAACCAACACGTGTCTCACCTAGCACGGGTTGCAACTCACATAGGTCGATGCCTAGGCCAGTGGGAAGCACGGTGATGACGCCTCCACCTATGATTGGTCCTTGGCTTTGGGAGGCTTGGTGCTCTAGGTAGCGCACAAGGATGGCGTCCAAGTTGAGTGACAAGCCGCAGTTGATGTAAGCAGCCTTTGCAAGGACTAGGATGTCCTCCTCGCTGAGTCTCGTGAACTCATTACGTGCCTGCAAGGTGTTAGCAATAACATAGAACAAATAGTGAATTGCATGATGTTGAATATTCTTCCCCTTGTTCACTCTACTAGTGAAACTCATTCCATTATAATATTATTCAGGGGAAGGTTCTAAGCCAGTAAAGGATGCGGTTAAGGCATGTACATCATTGTTTGGTAAATTAAAACATGCACACCATTCATCTAATGTTAAAGTGTAGTTGTTGTTTATTAGTCGGAAAGAAATAGTGTCCTCTCCTTGCCATTGTTTAACGGTGCTCTGCAACGAACTTAGAAATTCAATGGTTAAGCGGCGATAAGTAGGCACATCATTGTACACAAAGTTTTGCAGGCCAACTCTATTGTAAAGTAAATTGAAGTCATCAGAAATACCGAGTTGGGTCAATATAATGGCGCAAGCCCATTTGATGGCCTTCACTTCGCGGTTCTTGATCCTGTTGAAGCGATCACGTTGGGGCTCATCCCTGAATTGTATCCTCATGCGTTCTTGGGCTATAGCCCGAGAAGCGCTAGCGGTGGCACGAGCACGAGTTTGGCTCCTTGTGTTCATCATCTAGAACATTGAAGAAAGGCAAAAATAAAACTTTTTGATCCAACAATAGTAAGTACATACTATTCCTCATCATAGCACACTAAAGAATATCCTCAAAATAATAGTCTAGGCAAGAAAATCATGGCAATTGGTTCATAGTAGGTCTCACCCTAGATTTATAATGACAATAGATCGAAGATGAATTTGCAAAAAGTAATTGGAGGGTCTGAGGAGAAACATACCGTAGATCACTCGTGTATGAGGAAATCGAACGAAATTGAGCAGAGATGAAGATCTCTGGAGGTTTTGAGAGGGTTTGGAGGTAGAAGAGAGAAAAAGGATTGAAGTTTTGGAGTTGGAGGTACCTTCCCATGCATTATTATGGTCGGACACAACTATACGGGCGCAACTATATGGCCGGAACAATGCGTTCCCACCGTATAGTTGGCCTTCTGTCAAAATATTAGTGACGAGGGGTGATATCGGCAATGTCCATGGTTATGGACTTGTCTTTCATGGAAAAGGAGAGCGCTGGGGATTTTGTCCGCTTAACAGACAAACAAGTGAGGTGATTTATCCAGGTCCAGGCCCTCGTAGAGGAAACCCTACTTCTTGCCTGTCTGCTCGTATTATCATTGGAGAAGTACAAACTCGTTGAGTCATCTAGATGCGATCTCGCCGAGAGAGAGGTGTGCGTATTGTAAGATTGGTTTCCCCTTTGTTGGCCCCTCCTAGCCTTTATATACGAGGAGGCTAGGTCTCGGGTACCATTACAAGTTGGTTTACAAGTTAGAGTTCGTATCTAGTCTAGTCTTGTATCTTCCTTATCTTGTTACGCCAGGAGTTTGTGTCCTTGTAGGCTTCGTATCAGCCAAACCGTCGTGGGCTTCATGGATCTTGGCATATCTTCGGGTGAGGATTCCGTTGGGCCGCACCATATATAGAAATAATAGGCACCCAAAGGGTTATGCCCATGTCAGTAGCCCCCGAGGCTATGTTCGGATGCTTGCGTCCGAGCATAGGCTCAAAGTCCTTTTTAATATGCGTGGAAGGTGAACTCGAAGATTTCCTCAGATGCGTGAACTTGTCGATGTCTTGTTTGGCTGATGCAATGGATGACGTTGTCTTGTTCTCGAAGTGATGTCAGCATTTTCAGAGGGTACTCCCGATGGGAGTAACCTTTAAGGCTACGCTAGGATAGACTCAAAGTTATGCTTCTTCATTGTAGATATTCTTCTGTCGACTCCTGTTTTGAGGGTTTCCCTTTTTTCTATCGGGTGCACGGTCAGCGCTCCCGATGGGAGTAGCCCCTGAGGCTATGTTCGAATGCGTGCATTCGAGCATAGGCTCAAGTCTTCATCATCCAAGAAATTTCTTGACTCAGCTGTTGTAGCTTTGCTTTTATGTCAACTCTGTAGGAGGAATTTTTCTATTGAATAGGTGAACTATCAGTTTAATAAGTTTGTCACGAGGATTTTGGTATAACGAGTTTGGTGCATCCGACGGATCGGGAACCAGTTAATTGCTCTTGGGCAAAGACATCATGAACCTACTTCAAACTCGAGTCCCCGCACTCGAATTTGGTATATGCTGGCGTAATTCAGCTCGGGCCGCGGAGGTCTTATCGAGTATTGAATTCCAGTTTTATGTTTGATGGCAACACGTCCATCGGGATTTTTCATCGTATCTTTGATACATATAATAACTAGCAGGGCGCATTCGGGTGCCATTACTAGGCCTCACAGGATGGATCCTGGGGTCTTACCTTCATGTCGAGAGACACGACATTCAGACATATTATCGCCGCGAACGCGGTCTGGGAATTCTTAATAATTTATCGACTCCGTAGGAGGATTTTTCTTTTTCTGTCGAGTGTGCAAAGATGATCTTCATCCGAGGAGGTTCTCTACTCGGGTTCTTGGTCGTAGTGATGTAAGCTGTTTTTGTCGACTCCGTTGGAGGATATATTTTCATCGGGTGTACGACCAGCGCTCCCGATGGGAGTAGCCCCCGAATCTATGTTCGGGTGTTAGCACTAGAGCATAGGCTCAGAGATCTTCTTCATCCGAAAATTTCTCCGTGTAGATAAAATAGGGATCTTGGAAAAAGACATGTAGATTGTGTAAAATTTGTGTTTGTATCAGCCAAAAGTATAGTGTGTTGTAATTTAGAATCTTGATATATTTTTGTCGATGACCATTGTAGTTTTGCCCCTCGCAAGACCTTTTCGTTAGCCTGATTCCCATTGGGCTCGGGTCAAAGTGTGATTTTGACATATTTCATGGTGGAGCCAAAGAATATTTAAGTTTGCGCTGAGTAGCGAAGTCCTCGAGTATCGGAGTATGATCATATAATAATTTGTTCGACTGAGCCCCCGAGTATCGGGTGTAATAGAGTAATGAAAAGTAGACTCGATTTAAGAGAACTTAGCTTTATTGATATCGGGTGTGTGAAGGTGATCTTCATCCAAGGAATCTCTCGACTCGGGTCTTGATTTTTATCGGGTGAGCATAAGCTCTGAAATCTTCTTCATCCAAGAAGATACTCGACTCGGGTCTTGGCGTAAGTTGACGCATGTGACGTTAATCGACTTCATCAGAGGACCCGACAATATAGCTTGATGTAGCCGATATCCTTACAAAAAACATAAAGAATTGTGAAATATTTGCATCTTGTAAAGAATATCGCCTTCAAATTTGTCATAAAATTTTCTGGTGCCATCGGACCCGACACTTTTGCACTGTAACGCGAGACCTTTTCGTTATCCTGACGCCCTTAGTCTCAGTACCTTGCCGACCTGTCAGCTGGGCTGCAACTGGGTCAGAGTTCAATGATTCGATGCTCAGGTAGAGTCAGCTATTCGAGAAATCGCGTATGAGGTGCTCGAGTGTGTGAAGTCGATGACACTTAGGTTACTCGAAGAGGGCGCAGCCCCCGAGTGTTTCGACTGCGATTAAAATAAGAAAGAAATCAACTCTAAATAGAGGGAAACTTAGCTTTATTAGTAGTTGTCGTGGAAGAAGTAGGTGCGGCCACGGATGATGTCGATGCGGTATCAGGTCACGTGGTGGATGAAGTCGATGCGCTAGTGGGATGCTTGGTGGAGAGCGGTCCACCGAATCCGTGGTTCCAGCGTTCAGGTTTCCCACAGACGGCGCCAATTGACAAGGGGTGATCTCGGGAATGTCCATGGTTATGGACCTGTGTTTCGTGGAAACAGAGAGCGCTGGGGATTTTGTCGGCTTAATAGACAAACAAGGGAGGTGATTTACCCAGGTTCAGGCCCTCGTAGAGGAAACTCTACTTCCTGCTTATCTGCTCGTATCATCATTGGAGAAGTACAAACTCGTTGAGTCGTCTAGATGCGATCTCGTTTAGAGAGAGGTGTGCGTATTGTAAGATTGGTTGCCCCCTCGTTGGCCCCTCCTAGCCTTTATATATGATGAGGCTAGGTCTCGGGTATCAGTACAAGTTGGTTTACAAGTTAGAGTTTGTATCTAGTCTAGTCTTGTATCTTCCTTGTTTTGTTACGCTAGGACTCTGTGTCCTTGTAGACTTCGTATCAGCCAAACCGTCGTGGGCTTCATGGATCTTGGCATATCTTCGGATGAGGCTTTCGTTGGGCCGCACCATATATAGCAATAATAGGCACCCAAAAGGTTATGCCCATGTCAATTAGGGTTTCCTCCTAGCGGTGCAGCTATACGGGCGCAACTATACGGCTAGAACAAAATGTTCCCACCGTATAGTTGGTCGTCAAACTGTCTGTCTCTGGGAAAGAAAATATACAAATACATCGATATCTATACGACCGGAACTATACGGCCGAATTTTTTATTCCTGCCATATAGTTGGTCGTTAAACTCTCAGTACATTGGAAAAGAATTTGTATGGAGGTACTGATATCTATACGACCGGAATTATACGACCGGAATTTTTATTCCTGCCGTATAGTTGGTCGTTAAACTCTCAGTATATTTTGAAGAAAAATTGTTGATGACAAAGATATCTATACGACTGGAACTATACGGACAGAATTTTTATTACCGCCGTATAGTTGTCATTAAACTCTCTGTGTACATCAAAAAAATTCTATTTCTTCGAAAACTATTTCTTTTCCTGTAACTTAGTGATATACCTTGTTTTTGATAGAAAATTTACAGTAAATATTGTCGACCAACAATAGCATGAATAAAGCAGAATTTTTAGTACTACCGAACTTCTTCTCCTCGATTGGAGTTTTCTAGCACTTTTTATTAAACATAAACTTAAACTAAAAAACTTTACTCAAACATTTATTTCTCATGGGTTGCCTCCCATGAAGCGCTCTTTTATGGTTAATAGCTTGACCTTAATGTTGCTTACTTAGGCCAGATGAGTGGATCACCCACTCCAAAGTAATTGGCCTTCAAAGTGATGGCCTACTCTTCATCATGTTTGGCTTTCTTTTTCCTGGGGAAATGAATAACAAAAGGATCCTACGAAGGTATTTGGAGCTTCACGTTCCCTTCATGTAGATTAATCAAAGCCTTAATAGTTCCTAAGAAAGGACAACCTAATATAATAGGAGCAGTAGCATCTTCAGGAATGTCAACAACAATAAAATTAATGAGAGCAGGACAGCCTTTAATGTATACTAAAGTATTCTCCTTAATTCCTATAGCTTGTTTGTAGGTAGAATCTGCTAGATGCAATTTTAACTCCGTGATTTCAAAAGAGCCAAGATTTAGCTTGTTAAAAAGATTCTTTGGAATTGTTGAGACGCTTGCACCTATATCACAAAGTGCAGTTATCTCATTGGTTCTAATTTTAATCTTAATAGTAGTCTCAAATATGTCATCTAACTTCACAGGTAATTTTTCAGCAATTTGCTTATATTCTTCCTCAAGCTCATGTACCTTGATTGCTACGTGATTAACAAAGTGTTGGTACATAGCTTCCTCACTACCTTCACTTATCGGAATCTTAACATTGATCCTTTTTACGAGATCTTCAATGGTCTAGCTTGGTGAAGGAGCATTACTATAATCAAGTTCTTCAGGATCCTCCCTTTGGACTATCATCATCTTGAGGTCTTCAACATGATTGGGCTCAGCTTTACTTGCAAATTTAGCTAAAATGAGAGTTTGACTCTCGATTATCTTACCTAGATGTGCCTCAACGATCCTCGTTCTTTCTTGGAGGGCCTGCAAATCATTTCTCAAACTAACAGCTTGGTTAGATAATTTACCAAGCATAGCATCATGGTTCTCTGTTATTTTAACAAGAATATTGTTTTGTTCATTTTGTGAGTCTATAAAAGACTTTAGTTGTTTCTTGGAGACTACCATTACTAGTTCCCATATTATTATTAGAGTTACTTGTAGGACTAGAATAATGTTTCTGAAAGTCAGGATTGTAACTCTTCTTCCAAGCAGAGTTATAATCATTACGAGCTATGAAGTCTATTTCTTCAATATTTGTTTCAGAGGTGGCTCTTACCTGGGTTTCCTTACCTTTTATGGCTAGTATGAGATCATCCAACTTGGCATTAAGTTCCTCATTTTCTTGTGGTGAAATGGAGTTCACCTTCTTCGTGTTTGATCTATCCACATGCCATTGGGCATGATTGTCTTGCATATTGTCTAGCAGCTGCTTTGCTTTGGTAATATGTTTACCCATAAATGTTCCTCTAGCTGCAGTATCAAGCATAGACTTAGACATAGGATTAAGAACATTATAAAATAAATGGAGGATTAACCAATCTTCCATCCCATGACTAGGACAGTTTCTTAAGCATTCTTTCATCCTCTCCCATGCAAGCGATAGTGGCTCATGCTCTTCTTGTCTAAAGCCAGTAATATTAGATCTGAGTTGCATAGTCTTTGCAGGTGGGAAAAATTTAGTCATAAATAAAGAATTACATCCCACCCATGATGTAATAGTATTTCTAGGCAAAGATAGCAACCATTCTTTTGCTCTCCCTCTTAGAGAGAAAGGAAATAAACGCAATTTGACCGTGTCAGGGCCAACGTCTTTAATACGCATCATATCACTTATTTCAGTGAAAGTATTCAAGCGCATACCTGCGTCTTCAACAGTAGAGCCTCCAAATTGATTCTGTTGAACCAAACTTAAATAATGGGGCTTAATTTCATAGTCATGAGCAGCAATTGCTGGCTGAGTAATAGGAGTACGCAAATAATCATTGTTGGGAGAGAAAACTTCCCAAGCTTCTTTTCAGCTATATTTCCTATGTTTTTGGGTTTTCTTAAACAAAGAATTATAATAGTAAAAGCAAGAACTTAAAGGATAACTATTTTTTTTGGTTTATCAAATAAAGACTGAAAGCAAACAAACAAAATTTAAAAACAAGAATTAAAACTAGCAAGGTTCCTAATAACCTCACCAGGGTAGCTATTTGTTTACCCGGCAACGGTGCCCGAAAAAGGGTTGATACCTTCGATCCGGATTACGGATGTAGTATAGCTTCTTTTTGCCTAGTAGACCTAGGTTATCGAATCCTCGGGAAGCGAATGCGTAGTGTAGTTACTTTAACAGACCTTCGGGAGTTTTAGAATTCCTTTTGTGTTTTTACCAGACCAATAGTTTGCGTCTTTTTGTTGTTGTTGATGATGGAGAGAGAGGGCCTAGGGCGTTCGGTTTCACCTTTAGCTGTGCAAAACATCTGATGGCAATAATAGATAGAAATAAAGTATGCATGTACTTGTTAGAGCAAGATAAATTATATGTGGGTAGTGCATCCATAATTTCTATTGCCTCCGCAACCGCTTATAGAAATAACCTACTAGTATCATCCATAAAAAAAAGAGAACTAATGATATGCATAGTGATGTCACCGTTAATCCCAAGCAAATCCCTCACATACAGCTGTACTACCGCTTCTGTCACTGGGGTTCCCAACATGCAGATCAGTCATTACTCATACTCCCTATACCTAGCTCAACCCTTGGGGTCTTGGGTACCTGATAAGTCCTTGGATTGACGCAAGAGAGGATACAATAATCATCATGTCATATAAACTAATACACGATCCCATCTATGATAAATAACATGCACAAATGCTACATGGCTAGGCCGAAGCCCTTAGCCCAAGGAGAATTACTCACACATAGAGATGATATCAACAATCATAAACATTGCAATGAAAATCATAAGATTGATAGCAATAGTCTTACAATGTCGCCAATCAGAGAAGAGATCTACTATTACAAGTGGTGGAATATGGCTATGGAGATGGAGAAGGGTTTTGAGATCTGGAGGCGGCTGGTGATCTGTGGTAGAGACTTTTTGGCAAGGTCTGGCTTGTTTTCCTGTTGCCTAAGGCTTCTTTATATAGGGTTCCCTTCACGAAAGTTGTTCTGTTTGAGCTAACGGTGGCGGTGCCAACTATACGACCGGAGCTATACGGCTAGAATTTTGCTCCGGTCATATGGATGGTCATTAAAGCATCTGCCTCCGCTTGACAGCTCCTTTAAACGACATTTTCTGCGTAGGAAAAATATAAAAGAAAGGATTGCATACCCCTTTGAATATTAGGCATTAGTGGCAGGATTTAGAGAGATATTTCGTCAAAATTATGAATAATATCTAGTTTAAATGTGGACGTGGATGGCTATATTTCAGAGCTATCAATGTAAAAACATTACCTCAGGATGGCTAGTACCTTATACTCTAGCCTTCAAGCTTGTGGTTATTGTTGCGACTAAATTGTGACAAATAAGGACTTCCCCTACCACATGTTATGGCAGATGTTCTTTAATGGAACCAAATAGATCATGATAAGAGTACTCCTCGTGAGTCCCGCTTACATACTCATGACTCTACCGCACCTCCCTTCTTTGCATTGGTTTTTGGAAGGTCGTTGACTTATGTATATACATCTCAGGATTCTATCTTGAGCATGTTCTTCCTCCCTTGTTGTTTTCTGACTTTTGCCTACCAGTTGGTAGTCAAGTAGTAAATGTGCATTAGTGTCTTCCGATGCAAGATACTCTGGTGGTTTGACTAGACAAACCATTTCGGGATGTCATGAGAAACTAACTCTAGTACCTCATCATATCTATGACCAGGTCAAAGTGTTGTAATCTGCAGATTAAGAGGAACTGATTAGCTTATGTTCTGTTCTGCCTTAAAGTATCACACTCATCTATAACTATAGTTCATGCTAAGATTCATGACCCTCTTAATGAATTGATGCTCTTACACATCTTTACCCACCCTTCCTCCGAGCTTTCTGTAGGGGTTCGTAGCATGGAAAACAAAAATTTTCTATCGCATACAAACAAACAAGCCAAGATCTATCTACTAGATTGTAGCAACGAGTCGATAGAGGAACTCACCCTCGAAGATTCCAAAGCGGTTAACGAGAGCAGATTCTCGTGGGTGATGTAGTCGTACTCTTTCTGATCTCAAGATCGCGTAGACGATCCTTCCAGCGCCACGTTCCAGCAGCGCCCCAAGATCGGTCACACGCTCGATTTCGACGAAGACCTTCCTCTCCTTGTTCCAGCAGAAAATGGAGGTTGTAGCACTCTCCTCGCGATTCCGGCACAACGGCGTGGTACCTAAGTAGAGGGAAATCCCAGGCTTCGCCTTAAGCCGGTGCGAGTATGGTGGAGCTTATGAGAGAGGCTATTAGTGGTCTAGTAATTAGACACACCAATTAGAAGGCTCTAAACCAATTAGAAGGCTCTAAACCGCTGGCTAAAGCAATTAGAAGCTCTAAACCAAAACGGCTCTAAACCGGAGATAGAAGATAGGAACTTGTGTGTGCTAGGAGGGGAGCCCTGCCCCTCCTTATATAGGTGGGAGGGCCGGCCAAGGGGAGGGAGTGGAGTCCCTCCCCAACTCGGCCTTGAGGTGGGGCGCCGGCTTGGGGAGGAGGGAATCCCTCCCCAACTCGGTTTCCACTTCTCCTCCTCTTTCCACTTTCCAAAACTTGCCGTTTGACTTTCAAACTAGCCGTTTGACTTTTCAATTTAGGATTTAAATAAACCCTTTATTTTGGACAGCGAGAACACTTAGTACATGATGCAATCATTCCAACTTACAATGACACATTCATGTACCCTTCCCCCCTCCGGAGTGCCGGACATTCCGGGACCTTCTAGAATGTTCCCGATGAAAACACCGGAACCATTCCCCAACTCCAAAACGGGACTTTCCTTATATTAATCTTCTTCTTCTGACCATTCCGGATCACCTCGTGATATCCAGGATCCCTTCCGAGACTGCGAACATCATTCTGTCTCTTTATCTTAATACCATAAGTAATCAAACAACGTCAATCCTTAAGTGTGTCTCCTACGGTTCGTGAATTATGCGGACATGATCGAGACACTTCTCCGATCAATAACCAATAGAGGAATCTGGAAATTCATATGGCTCCCACATATTTCTACGATTACTTTGCGATCGAATGAACCACTTACATACGATACCAATTTCCCTTTGTCTCACGATAGTTTACTTATCCGAGGTTATGATCGCTTGTATCTCGCATACCTAGTTCAACCTCACCGATAAGTACTCTTTTCGCTCCTGATATGTGATCCCTTGTGAGCCAGTCACATGCTTGCAAGCTAATTGGATGACATTTCACCGAGAGGGCCCAGTATATCTATCCGTCATGTGGATGGACAAATCCCACTCTTGATCCATGTGTCTCAACCAATACTTTCCAAACACTCAATGCCACCTTTATAACCACCCTGTTACGGTGTGGTGTTTGATGACATCAAAGCATCCATCCAGTAAAGGTGATATGCATGATCTCATGGTCGAAGGAATTAGGTTACTATGTATCAGAAAGCATATAGCAATTGAACTATTGAAATGACTTGATCTTTATGCTACGCTTATCTATAGGAGTATGTCCATCACATCATTCTCCTAATGATATGACCCTGTTGTTAATAACATCTCTATGTTCATGATCAGAAAACAATGATCATATATTAACCAACAAGCTAGTTTAACAAGAGGCTTTACTAGGGACTCTTATTTTAGTTTACAAATCACACAAGTATTAATGTTTCCGGTTAATACAATTATAGCATGGTATGTAAACATTTATCATAAGTATGAAGATATGATAATAACCACTTTATTATTGCCTCTTGGGCATATCTCCAACAGTCTCCCACTTGCACTAGAGTCAATAATCTAGTTTCAAACCTTTGTGTTTTCAACACCTATGGCTTTCTGGTGTTGTATGTACACGATTGCTAGTGGTTAACTGATCTCCGGATCTGACACTTCCAGTCCGTGTGTAATTGCATGTCTTTGCGTCTCTCGCATCACTCATTCTCTAATGAGATGGCTTTGTATGATTTGGTCTTTCGGTGACCTTTAGTTCTTTGGGGTTAAAACATGTTGATAATATTGTCGCACAATATATCTTCATAGTATTATCCCGCTGTGAACTACACCTAGTTTGATAACAAACTACTTGACACAAATGCCCTCTTTTGCTGCTATAATAGCAGTCATATACTTAGCCTTTTGTTGAAGTATAATGTCTTAACTTTGGAACTCATCCAAATCCATTATGGAACTCACTTTCCATTATATTGTGCCACCCTTAATTTAGATTGAGATAAACTTAATTTGTACTTTGTGACAAAACTAGTATCAATGTAGTACTTTTACAATGAACTAACCATCTATTTGTCACTTCTACAAATAATATACTCTTAGTTCTTCCAAAAGATCATAAGAATATCCTTACTATCGTCCAATGATCATCTTATGAATCATTCTGGTATATGCTCATAATATTTATAGCATAGGACATATCTGGATTTGTACATATCACAATATGATTGATATAAATACTCTTTGTGATTTCATACATCAAGTATCAATCTATACTTGAATCTTTGTTTCACTTACCAAGTGCCAATACACTTGAATATATCATCAACATTGAACTCTTTCAATCCTTTCTGTGCAACAAGAACCTTTCTTGTAGTTTCTATATTGAATTCATTCAATATCTCGTCTATGTACTTCTGGCACAACCATATTAGCGCTATTGATGCCAAATATTTGGGTTTTGCCTAAGTCTTTCATCGGGATGAAATTCTTAATATGTGTTAATAAAAGATACATTATTTCCAATCAACAATATGTCTTCCACATAATGTATTAGAAACATGTCTTAGCGCCCCACTTAATTTCTTGCAAATGCAAGCATCTTCATTGTCTCATGAAATTAAACTCTTTAACAGTTTCATCATAGTGAAAATTCCAACTCCGCTATGCTTACTTCAACCATTGAAGTTTGCATATGCTTTAGCATCCTTTGAATTAACAAAACCCTTTGGACCGTGTCATGCACACGTCCTAGGTAACCATTCTATTAGAAGAACTTGTTTTGTTTATTCTACTACCACATAACAAATTATATGTAGTGGTTGCTACATTAATCCGTCTAGACTAAAAATCGCTATGAAAGATCAAATCTTGTCATATACAACCTTTGAACATTGCTGTGAACTCTTTCCCAACATGTCGACTATTTCATAGATGTGAAACATCCATGTCTACTTTTATAGATCCAAACACAACCGCAAGGTCTTACACCTTTTCGAGGGTCCTTCAAGTTCAAAACTTGATTTCTCGTGTATGGAACTATCACGGATTATATGGCTTCAAGCCATTTGACGGAGTCAGGGCCCATCATCGCTTCTTTGCATGTAGTAGGTTCATTATTCTCAAATAATGATTCAACCCTCAAATCTTGGTATTTGATTGTTCATCCGACCTACTTGTTTCAATAGAAACTTAGACCTCCGTGACCACAACCTTTGAGGCACGTGAGCCATGAGCATTGTTTCTTGCCTCGGAACACTTTTCGGTGCGCAACTTTGCACATATAGCTAAGGTTCTTTAACCTTATCAAAGTTCTATTGTCCTCCCACTTAACTTTTCAAAAAATTCCTTCTCAAAGAAACTTGACGTTCTAAGCGACAAACACTTTTGTCTCCGGTGTTTATGGAGGAATACTTAACAGTAATACAAAGACAGGTTTATCCGACTTTGGTTGCAAACATCTTTCTTATGCATAGCATACCAATGTTTAAGAAAGGACTACATGGGTTTTATCCCAAACCATAACCTTATATGGTGTCATTTCAGCGGATTATGATGGAGCTCTTTTAGTGGAAAACAGTAGTCTCTAAAGCTTTTAATCTTTAAAATATAATAGCAGTTTTATGAATTATACCTTCGATCTTACCATGTCAAACAAGGTTCAATTACATATCTCGAACGCTCCATACTCTTATGGTGTTTCGGGAAATGCAAATCCACGGACCGATTCCTTAAATCTTAGGTATTATGCTAAACTTGTAACTTAAATATCTTCCTTTATGATCTTATCATAAACTATTTATATTCTTGTTACAATGATTTTGCACTTCATCTTGAAAATCTTTCGAACTTTTCAAATATTTCACACTTCATCCTTATTAAGTAAATATTCACATATTCACTCAAATTTTCGGAGAAAGTATATGAAGTTGAAATCCATCGCTCTTGACTACACATAATGGAGTTCGTACAACGATATGCACAAGTTCCAATAAGCTAGTCATTCATTCCCTTTTGGCCTATGAACGAAGTTTTAATTATCTCTAGGAAAGTTTCACAAACGTCATTTGATCAAAATCAAAAGACTCCAAAATTCCATCCACATGGAGTTTCTTCATGTTTTCTTTCCAATATAATTTAAACGGCGATGTCACTTCCTAAGTGATCTTTCAATCAATTTGTCTTTCGACAATTTTAGCACTAGTTTTATGGATGTGATTTATCCAACGAGATTTGTGAATCATCCATCTTTTATGGATTACGGCAATTATTTGAACAACCCTTTTGTTCTCATAATACCTGATAAAACAAATCCTGAAGGCAAGCTTTGATGTTTAACGAGCAACACAATAACCCTTTATTTGTTTTCGATGAACATCATCACATATTCTTTTGCTAGTTACTTAGGCCATTGTAGTTCATGAATTGTGTTGTTTCGTATGACGATTCACACCAACAAATTCAGTATCAAATACTTAAGAACCACATTGTTTAATAAGCAAAGAATATAGCCATAACACGTATATCATCTATATACTTAAACTGAACAATTCTAGTCTTTTCTTTTCTGCCATATACTTATGAGATTCTCTTTCAGTATTTCCTTTTCTGTTTGAAAGAATCTATCAACATCAATAGTGGAGTCATACATATGACACATAGTCCAAAGCGTGTATAGTTAAATACCAATGTCTTTGGACTTGCACTTTGAAGTAGATCACCATTATCAAATGTTTGGTGTTCTTTCAAATTCCTTTCTTTAGTTAACTCTTGGTGTAGTAAACATTTTACCTACATCAAATATTCACCTTCATCATGGATTTATCCATGATCAAGCTACTTTAGCTTATAACGGTGAATCGTGAGTATAATGTTGCTTTCCAAAACCTTTTGGAAGATTAGGACAACTAGTGTCTCCAACCTTTTGCAAATTCTCATCAAATATGAGAACATGACTTTTGCCATATTATACTCTATCATGTTGTAACCAAAACTTCATTTCAGATATCACAATATCTTCCACACATCATGGTTTCAAACAACTCTTTCAGATCCTAGATAACCTTGATATTAAGACAATCCTTTGAATATCAAGAATCATGGAGACAAACATGATACTCAAACACTAACACTTGGAATTGTCACTCTTGTTTTAATACTAATTATTAAACTTTATGGAGTGACCGAAATTACTGAAAGTTTGCAATAGGACTTTTAAACTTTAGATTAACACTTCAAAACAATACGATACCAGTTAGAAAGTAACTAACCAGAATTCTATAGTTCTATCATCTCAATTATAACTAAGCGCAAGGTGGTAAACGGATGCCAATGACTACAACAACTATGCAAATAACCTTTGATTTAATTTATGATAAATTGAGTTCTAATTAATAATTAAATTAATCCAGGTGAACTCCCACTCAAAACAACATCCCTCACATTGTTTTAGTGATCACACGAACCAAATCCACCACATCAAAACCGATCATCACGAGAGTTGATGTAGCTTCAATGGCGAATAATCAACATGTTCATCATATCTACTATATGACTCATGCTTTACCTTTCGGTGATCCGTGTTCCGAGACCATGTCCGTGCATGCTAGGCTCACAAGATCAAACCTTAGCTACCGTGATAAGCAAATCTGGCTTGCTTACGTTGTATTCACCCGCTGAATCAAAGACACCCGATCATCACGTGGTGCTTCAAGCGTTAAGCTTTGGCAACGGTGCATACTAAGGGTGAACACTTTAGAACTTGAAATTTATGTGCATGAGGATCATCTTATAATGCTACCGCCTACTAAGCAATACAAGATGCATAAAGGATTAACATCACATGCAATTCATAATATGTGATATGATATGGCCTTTCTTCTTTGTGCTTCCGATCTCCATCTTCAAGCACGAACATGATCTCCATCATCACCGCATAGCATCAAGGTCAATGACGCTTCTTCATGGTTGTCGCCCACCAGCTTCAACTATTACAACTATTTTGAATAGACACGCAGGTCTTAACAGAAATTAAAGACAACCATATGGCTCACTGCCGTTGCCAACTTACAATAAGGAACATTGCATACATCAAATATAATCACAATCATGGCCATATCACATCATCGACACCCCTGCAAAACAAAGTTAGACGCTTCTACTTTCTTTGCATATTTTACGTGGTTTGGGGCTTTCAATAAGTGTCGCTCTAACTTACGAACAAGAACCACAACATTGATACTAGCATTGTTGATTACCCGTTGTAAATTGGATCTTTACTATGCTAGGAGAAACAGGCACCCGCAAAGCCACTTATGCAATACAAGTTGCATGTCAAGCGTGGAGCAAGTCTCATGAACGATGTCATGTAAGGTTAGCCCGGGCCGCTTCATCCCAACATACCGCAAGATGCAAAGTACACGAAAAGCAATCTACAATGAAAGCATCAACGCCCACAATGACCATTGTGTTCTACTCGTGCAACAGATCTACATATAGACACGGCTCTGATACCACTGTAGGGGTTCGTAGCATGGAAAACAAAATTTTCTATCGCATACAAACAAACAAGCCAAGATCTATCTACTAGATTGTAGCAACGAGTCGATAGAGGAACTCACCCTCGAAGATTCCAAAGCGGTTAACGAGAGCAGATTCTCGTGGGTGATGTAGTCGATCTTTCCGATCTCAAGATCGCGTGAGACGATCCTTCCAGCCATCGCTCCAGCAGCGCCCCGCAGTCGGTCACACGCTCGGTACTGACGAAGACCTTCCTCTCCCTTGTTCCAAAGCAGCCGGAGGTTGTAGCACTCTCTCGCGATTCCGCAAAGACAACGTGGTACCTAAGTAGAGGGAATCCCGCAGGCTTCGCCTTAAGCCAAGTGCAGTATGGTGGAGCTTATGAGAGAGGCTATTAGTGGTCTAGTAATTAGACAAACCAATTAGATGGCTCTAAACCAATTAGAAGGCTCTAAACCGCTGGCTAAAGCAATTAGAAGCTCTAAACCAAAACGGCTCTAAACCGGAGATAGAAGATAGGAACTGTGTGTGCTAGGAGGGAGCCCTGCCTCCTTATATAGGTGGGAGGGCGGCGGCCAAGGGAGGGAGTGGAGTCCTCCCCAACTCGGCCTTGAGGTGGGCGCCGGCTTGGGGAGGAATCCTCCCCAACTCGGTTTCCACTTCTCCTCCTCTTTCCACTTCCCAAAACTTGCCGTTTGACTTTCAAACTAGCCGTTTGACTTTTCAATTTAGGATTTAAATAAACCCTTTATTTTGGACAGCGAGAACACTTAGTACATGATGCAATAATGCCCACGTACAATGACACATTCGTGTACACTTCCCTCCGGAGTGCCACATTCCGGGACCTTCTAGAATGTTCCCGATGAAAACACCGAACCATTCCCCAACTCAAACGGAACTTTCCTTATATGAATCTTATTCTCCGACCATTCCGGATCACCTCGTGATATCCCGGATCCCATCCGAGACCAACAACATTCGTCTCTTTCTCATAATACCATAACTACTCAAACAACGTCGAATCCTTAAGTGTGTCTCCCTACGGTTCGTGAATTATGCGGACATGATTGAGACACTTCTCCGATCAATAACCAATAGAGGAATCTGGAAATTCATATGGTTCTACATATTTCTACGATTACTTTGCGATCGAATGAACCACTTACATACGATACCAATTTCCCTTTGTCTCACGATAGTTTACTTATCCGAGGTTATGATCGTCGGTATCTCTGCATACCTAGTTCAACCTCGTTACCGATAAGTACTCTTTTCTCGTTCCTGTGATATGTGATCCCTTGTGAGCCAGTCACATGCTTGCAAGCTAATTGGATGACATTTCACCGAGAGGGCCCAGAGTATATCTATCCGTCATGTGGATGGACAAATCCCACTCTTGATCCATGTGTCTCAACCAATACTTTCCAAACACTCAATGCCACCTTTATAACCACCCTGTTACGGTGTGGTGTTTGATGACATCAAAGCATCCATCCGGTAAAGGTGATATGCATGATCTCATGGTCGAAGGAATTAGGTTACTATGTATCAGAAAGCATATAGCAATTGAACTATTGAAATGACTTGATCTTTATGCTACGCTTATCTATAGGAGTATGTCCATCACATCATTCTCCTAATGATATGACCCTGTTGTTAATAACATCTCTATGTTCATGATCAGGAAACAATGATCATATATTAACCAACAAGCTAGTTTAACAAGAGGCTTTACTAGGGACTCTTATTTTAGTTTACAAATCACACAAGTATTAATGTTTCCGGTTAATACAATTATAGCATGGTATGTAAACATTTATCATAAGTATGAAGATATGATAATAACCACTTTATTATTGCCTCTTGGGCATATCTCCAACACTTTCGCGCTCATGAGTGTTTCGTGTGCATAATGTTGTGGCCATCTAATATTCTTAGCAATTGTTATTGCTTTGAACTATAAGGACATTTGTGTCATTCTTAGAATGATTGGTTAATCCCATAACTAAGTGAGGTTTGAATGTTCTACCAAGTTTGCTATTCTGGTACACTCTATTTGGTCAAAGAGTTAGACTCGTGCCGAAGATCTGAGATCATTTTGTTTTGCTTTGAAAGCAAGGTTCTCTCTTGAACTCCATGACATATCGGTGGTTCGTGATATTCTTGGTGTCTTTCTAGAAACATCACCTTGTTTCCACATGACCGTGTTGTCAAGTTTTTGAGTAAGATGTTTCTATAAACTGCTTCTTTCTCCAAGGATCCGTACTAGATACCCCTAAATTAGTTGGTTGAGCTTAAACAACAACTTGGAGAGTTGTAAGAGAAAAGTTTTAATCAACCTTGTTCATTCTTAAAGGGATGTCTAGTTTTGTCATGTTGAAGTAAGATAGTATCTCCTTTGTGGATATGTTATCTTCCACATCTTTGATTTGGGTTATCGTCAAATCAAACTTAGTCCTAAGGACTATCCTGATGGTGTATCTCCTCGTAATGTATCACTTGAGTACATATTCACGCCCTTTGGTCTGACCTATATTCATGCTTTGTTCATACAACGTACAATCCCATCTTCTTGGAGTATCTCAATAAGTTTGTTATTGAGCCCATCGATGACATCCTTATCTTCTCCATGCTAGGAAAGATTCATATGATATAGTTGACATTAATATTGGAAACTTTTGAGAATTGTCTTCGTGTTATCTTGAAGTATGTGTTCTGGATGTTAGAAGTGACCTTCTATGATTCACATGCAATTTTCAAAAGATGTTGTTGTAGATTAGAGTAGAGTTATGTTTGTTTCCTCGTGAATCGTTTCAAGTCAGTCAAGCATGTGTGAAGTATTCTTGATATGGTAGGTTCATACCTTCATATCTCGAGAAGATCCTCTAAGCACCCTAAGCCACTGACTGATTTGATATGAAGAAAAGTAGTTCAATACTTCCTTATCTTATCGATGTTTCCCAAACAAGGATTCAGTTGTGATTCATTGCAAACAATTCATGTAGGTGCAATTGTCTCTTGATAACCTGCTACTATATGGTTTCAGCAACCTAGCTCAATCTTTTGGAGGTTGACACTGTAGTCCATGTCTTGAGAATCTAGTACCTTTGTAGTAAATGCTGCACACTTTCTATTTAGACATGCTGAGTCTGAAGTATCTTTCCAACTAACCAAATCCGAATCTCAAGCAGATATGATGGTCTTGTTGGGTTCGCAGCATAGAAAACAAAAAAATTCCTATGAAGAGAACTATACGCCAAGATCTATCTACTAGATACAGAGCAACGGGTGGATATACATCCATGGAGAACTTACCCTCGAAGACAACAGAGTTTTGTTAACGAGTTGGAACTCGTGGATGATGTTGTCGTATGCTTGCCAATCTCAAGATCGTGTGGAAGTCCGAGCACCACAAATCAGCAGCGCGTCCGTCCTCGCACACACGTTCAAGCCACCGGACAACCTCCACCTCTCGCTCCAGCGAATCAGCGGAAGCAGCAACTCCTTCCAGACGCAAGGCCACCGGGAACATGTATCTCGCTAATCCGAGACCATGGGGGAATATCTAGAAGGGGAGAGAGATCCTTCATGAGGAGGTGTCCTTTGTGAGGGAGGAGAGGGGGGATCCTCCCCTACCATGGCCGACGGCCAAGGATGGTGCCCCCACCTCTTCCTCATTCATGTGGTGGAACCTCCACTCACATCAATTTTGACTCCACCCAAAATTCCACTCACATGCATTAAATTTCCACCAAATTTAATGCCACTCTCAATTAATAAAACTCTTTTATTTATTTTATTCAGAATTTTTTTAATTACTTTAATTAAAAAATTCACATAAAACCCCTTGCAACATTTCAATATCACATGCAGAACCACTTTCTGAAATTTCACCCAAAACATTTCTGGTTTCTATCGAAACAATTCCTACGCTTTGCAATCCTTTCGTATGAAACATATGTGCTCCTAAATGGTGTCCGACAACTCTTAAGTGTGTCACCCTACGGTTTGCGAATAATGCAGACATGATTGAGACTCCTCTCAGATCAATAATCAGAAGCGGGACCTGGAGATCCATACTGACTCCTGCACATTCAACGATGACTTCTGTGATCGTGAGAACCTTTAACGCTTGTAATTTAATCCCTTTGTCTCATGATATAATACATGTCCGAGATTCGATCATCGGTATCCAAATACCTAGTTTGATCTCGTTACCGACATGCACTCTTTTCTTGTTCCCGTGATATAACATTCTACTGATCACATCACTTGCTTGCAAGCTATCTTAATGTGATATCACCGAGAGGGCCCAGAGTATATCTATCCATCATCGGGATTGACAAATTCCACTCTTGATCCATGGGCCTCAACATAACACCTTCATAGCACTGAACCCACCTTTATAGTCACCCTGTTACGGTGTGACGTTTGATGTTATCAAGATACTCTTCCGGTGTTAGCAATTAACATGATCTCATGGTCTAAGGACTAAGATTACTTTGTATGATGTTATAGCAATATAAACATAATGCTATACTTTGGATGAATGTTCATCACATCATTTCACAAATGCTGTGACCTCGTTATTAACAACATGATCAGGAAACTTTGATCATCTTGTTAATCAACGAGCTAGTCTATAAGAGAGGCATAACTAGGAACCCTTTTTGTTTATTAAACACACATGTATTGATGTTTCCTATCAATACAATTATAGCATGCAAAATAAACATCTATCATATACAAGGAATACATAATAACAACTTTATTATTGCCTCTCAGGGCATATTTCCTTCAGGTCTGTGTTCCTCAAGGGTTTTGATGTAGGTCTCTTTGAAAATACAGCAAGATTGATGTAATGGTTGACTCAATTAGCCGAAAGAACTATTGTTAGATTCTCTTGAATCAGCAATAACAATCGCTCTTCATGATGCTTCTTCTATGATTCATTATAGGAGTTATGCTCATGGTTTCCTGTATCCGAAGTCCGAAATTTACTTGATGACTGATTAAAGACTTGTTACTAGCCTGATATTGGTATTTGATGTCTACGCACTTCTATTCTTGTAGACAGTTGTTGGGCCTCCAAGTGCAGAGGTTTGTAGAATAGTAGCAAGTTTCCCTTAAGTGGATCACCCAAGGTTTATAGAACTTAGGGAGGAAGTGGTCAAAGGTATCCCTCTCAAGCAACCCTGCAATCAAGATACAAGAAGTCTCTTGTGTCCCCAACACACCCAATACACTTGTCAGGTGTAGGTGCACTAGTTCGGCGAAGAGATAGTGAAATACAAGTGGTATGGATAATTATAAGTGGTAACGGTCCCAAGAAATAGCTTGATGGCATGGAAGAGACTAAAGGCAAACTGAAATAAAGATGGCAACAAGCAAACATGTAATAGATCTAGTTGCAAACGATGTTTCAATGCTTAGAAACAAGGCCTAGGGATCATACTTTCACTAGTGAACACTCTCATATAAATATCTTCTCTTCATGATACTACTCTGAACTACTCTCCGGTTGGACCCTCTAATCCATGGTAGGGTTATAACATCACACCTCAAAGTTCGCTTTCCCCATCTAGATAACCCCACATTGTCACCTTGAGCTCTAGATGGTTCCAACAAACACCACAATTTCATAGAAACATCCAACTCCAAATATAACTCATAACAAGTATTTATGTAATCTCTAGCCTAAGTGCCACCATGGTGTGCACGCTGTCACTTTCACACACATGGGGAGAGCAGAGATCTATTAAAGAACTTGAGTAGCAAGGTAGATCTACTTGATTACAAATCTCAAGATCACAATATGATCATGCATAGAGAGAGAGACGAACACATAGCTACCGATAGAACCCTTAGCCTCGAGAGAGAACTACTCCCTCCTCATCATGGGAGTCAGCAACGACGATGGAGATGGTGGTGGAGATCGATGGAGATGGATCTAGGGGCAATTCCCCGTCCCGGCAGGGTGAACAGAGACTTTCTGTCCCCCGAATCTCCCCTTTGGTGGCGACGATGCTACGAAACTTTTCGTGGCTGGAGGCTGGATCTCCCTAGGGTTTCTGGATCGGGAGGCTTCTTATAGGCGAAGAGGCAAGGTCGGTGGCCGGCCAGGGGGCCCACACCATGCCCTGGCGCGGCCTAGGGCTGCCCGCGCCAAGGGGTGGTGTGGCCGCCCTGTGGCCCCCCTTCGTCTCTCCTTCGAACTCCATGTGTCTTCTAGCAACATATCGACTTTGGATTTTGTCTGGTCCAATTCCGAGAATATTCATTTTCTGGCTTTTCTAGAATCAAAAATAGAAGAAAACAGGAAACTGGCACTGTGGCATCTTGTTAATAGGTTAGTCCTAGAAAATATATAAAAATACCTCAAAGTGTTGACAAAGCAAAGCAAAGTAGATACTAAATAAACATGGAACATCAAAAATTATAGATACGTTTGCAACGTATCAGTATTCCAAACATCAAGGAGAACATTTAAAGTTGCTAAATGTCTCTTGGTCGATCCTCCAGACCCTTCTATGATGGCAAGCGTCTTGTTATGCTAATACTTGGAGTCTGAGGATGAAGTAATTTTTCTTATTTTATTAGGAATCTTGTTATCTATTCTTCCTAGTGGTGTATAGCGATACCATTATCTATGGCAAAGATCTTGATAAACCTGGATGAATAAAGAGTTTCCTTCCTTTTCTGGATCATGTTAGAAGAGCCACTATGATTTTGGTAATCAGAAGTTTCTCTTATTACATGATCTGTGTGACTCTTATGAGTCCTACGCACAAAACAACCTTCTATCTCGGCTTTCTATTTAACCAAATAATGACCCTTATGTGTCAAAAGTAGTTCAACATCTTGGTTTCATTGGTCTCCATCTCTCCCACTTGTAAAGCTCTACTTAAGATATTGATACCTTCAATCCGGATTACGGATGTAGTATAGCTTATTTTTCCCTAGTAGACCTAGGTCATCGAATCCTCGAGAAGCGAATGCGTAGTGAAGTTCCTTTAACGGACCTTTGGGAGTTTTAGAATTCTTTTTGTGTTTTTAGTGGACCAATAGCTTGCATCTTTTTGTTGTTGTCGATGATGGAGAGAGAGGGCCTAGGGCGTTCGGTTTCACCTGTAGCTGTGCAAAACATCTGATGGCAATAAAAGATAGAAATAAAGTATGCATGTACTTGTTAGAGCAAGATAAATTATATGTGGGCAGTGCATCCATAATTGCTATTGCCTACAAAACCGCTTATAGCAATAACCTACTAGTCTCATCCATAGAAGAAAGAGAACTAATGATATGCATAGTGATGTCACCGTTAATCCCAAGCAAATCCCTCACATACAATCGTACTACCCCTTTTGTCACTAGGGTTCCCAACCTGTAGACCAGTCATTACTCATACTCCCTATACCTAGCTCAACCCTTGGGGTCTTGGGTACCTGACAAGTCCTTGGATTGAGGCAAGAGAGGATACAATAATCATCATATCATACAAACTAATACATGATCCCATCTATGATAAATAACATGCACAAACGCTACATGGCTAGGCCGAAGCCCTTATCCAAGGACAATTACTCACACATAGAGATGAGATCAACAATCATAAACATTATAATGAAAATCATAAGATTGATAGCAATAGTCTTACAATGTCACCAATCGGAGAAGAGATCTACTATTACAAGTGGTGGAATATGGCCATGGAGATGGAGAAGGGTTTTGAGATCTGGAGGCGGCTGGTGATCTGTGGGAGAGACTTTTTGGCGAGGTCTGGCTTGTTTTCTCGTTGTCCGAGGCTTCTTTATATATGGGTCCCTTCATGAAAGTTGTTCTGTTTGACCTAACGGTGGTGGCACCAACTATACGACCGGAGTTATACAGCCAGAATTTTGCTCCGGTCGTATAGTTGGTTCTTAAAGTGTCTGCCTCCGCTTTACGGCTCCTGGTTTCTTATGGTTGTTGGAAATCTTGTATCTTTGGCTTTAATGTAGTGATTCCCTCCTTTAAACGATATTATCCGTGCAGGAAAAATATAAAAGAAAGGATTGCATACCCCTTTGAATATTAGGCATTAGTGGCAGGATTTAGAGAGATATTTCATCAAAATTATGAATAATATCAAGTTTAAATGTGGACGTGGATGGCTATATTTCAGATCCATCTACCTCCCCAAGCTTAAACTTGATCGTCCCCGAGAAAGAAAACCAAAATCAAAAAGGAACTCAGCATTTAAACTAAAATAACGAGATGGTGATCTTACTGATGATTAGTAGTCTCATGTTTCCTCCACTTCATAAATCTAAATAAATTCAGCATAGATAGAGTAATTGCAATCATGTCGTACGGGTTTCATGCATCCTTATAGTGCAGCAAAATTATTGTCAACATGGATGATTCAAATGAGTAAATTTTATTCCATGTCATGTAATCAACTCATAGGCTTGCCTTTGAACAATAAAGTATAATCATGTAAATTAAGAGCGTGAGATTTGTCATGAAAATCATATACACTAGAGTATCTCAATTCTCCCACATCAATAAATCAAGACTTTTCAAGCACTACTTTTCTATTCATTGTCCTTCAAGAATTTCAGTTTTTAAGTAATTGAGAGCATGCCAAAGATTTTTATTAGTTTATCGAGCTGTGATGGACACTCGTGGCATCACTAAGGTTTTTGTTCCTTTTGCATCATGATTACTCATAATAGCCAGAGGAGTGATTCCATCATGATTACAACTGTCCGAGAGTGCCAAGAATCTTACCCACTATAGCATTGCTGGTACAAGTGTTTAATCAACTCATAGCTGAAATCTAGGAGTTTCCTCCATGAAGATCGTTCGTAGGCCAGCAGAGTTGTTGGCATCCCATGAAGTTTGACACGCATAAAGCTATATCATTCTTATGATTAACAAGTCAAATTTTGGCATGCTCACAAAAACCACTAAACATTAATTCAATCGAACAAATCCTTTTAAAGAGATATATTAAGTCAAGCAACATTTTCAGTAGTGTTGAGTGTCTATAGAAATAAACCTTCAAGACTAAGCACTACAACACCCAATCCTTCAATTGCGAGACTTTTTCTTATTACAATTGTTTAGCAATTTTTAGGCAAGACTTGGTTAATTACGAGAGCTAGAACAAAATGTACCCAATTAAATACCCATGCAAACGAAAATCTTACTACAATACAAAGACTCACTCCACCAGTATAATATCTCAACATTTACTACTAACTAGCATGGGTTTCTCAAAATTCAAAAGTGGGGAGTCATAAGGCATACCTATCATGTTTGGTTCCACTTCTCTCTTCCTTTTTTATTTTTTCTTGGAAACTTGAAGTCGATCACTCTCCTGCAAATACATGAAGTCCTCGAGATGGAAAGAAAAGAAAGAGGGAAAATAAGGAAAAATGGAGAAATATTTTTGTGGTTTTTAAGAGAGGGAGCTTAAAGAATAGAAAATTGGCGGCAAAGCTCGAGTGAAAATCTCGAAAGCAAATAGAAAGAACTAAAAATAAAGTGTTGGGGAAACCAACACGAGTGCTTATAAACTCAAATAAAAACACAACCTCAAAATAAAATAAAAGCAAATAAATGACAAATAAAGATACATGAGGAAACTTCCCCAAGCTTAGGCTTTTGCAAGCCCTTCAAATCATTGTGGTGGCGGGAAAAATTGTTACTCTAGTTCGCAAATTGAGTTGAGAGGTTACTAGTTGTTTCTCGGAGTTTCAAAGAGAGGCTATGCATCCTCTCCACAGTCCCTCCAAGTCCTTGGAAATCTTGGTATGTAGCGAACCGGGTTTGTGGCTGCTCCTCTTGATAAGGAACTTCTTGCTCCTCCTCTTGGTCCTCATCCTCCTCCGGAATCTCTTCCTCGGGTTGGTGTTGCTCAGCCTGCAAGTCATATAACAAACGTCCTTCCTCGATAGAGAAAAGACCATTAGGCATAGGAGCGGGGTAGAGACGCCCAACTCCAGCAATATGCAGATAATAAACACCACCTCTCCTAGTGAGCATTCCACATGCTCTCAAAGTGGATAAACCAACACGTGTCTCACCTAGCACAGATTGCAACTCACCTAGGTCGATGCCTAGAGCAGTGGCAAGCACGGTGATGACGCCTCCACCCGTGATTGGTCCTTGGCTTTGGGAGGCTTGGTGCTCCAGGTAGCGCACAAGGATGGCACCCAAGTTGAATGACAAGCCGCAGTTGATGTAAGCAGCCTTTGCGAGGACTAGGATGTCCTCCTCGCTGAGTCTCGTGAACTCATTACATGCCTGCAAGGTGTTAGCAATAACATAGAACAAATAGCGAACTGCAGGATGTTGAATATTCTTCCCCATGTTCACTCTACTAGTGAAACTCATTCTATTATAGTATTGTTCAGGGGTAGGTTCTAAGCCAGTAAAGGATGCGTGTAAGGCATGAACATCATAGTTTGGTAAATTAAAACATGCGCACCATTCATCTAATATTAAAGTGTAGTTGTTGTTCATCAGTCGGAAAGAAATAGTGTCATCTCCTTGCCATTGTTTAACGGTGCTTTGCAACGAACTTAGAAATTCAATCATTAAGCGGCGATAAGTAGGCACATCATTGTACACAAAGTTTTGCAGGCTAGCTCTATTGCAAAGTAAACTGAAGTCATCATAAATACCGAGTTAGTTCAATATAATGGGGCAAGCCCATTTGGTGACCTTCAATTCGTGGTTCTTGATCCTGTTGAAACGATCCTGTTGGGGCTCATCCCTGAATCATATCCCCATGCATTCTTGAGCGACAGCCCGAGAAGCACTAGCGGTGGCACGATCACGAGTTTCTCTCCTTGTGTTCATCATCTAGAACATTGAAGAAAGGAAAAAATAAAACTTTTTGATACAATAACAGTAAGTACATCATATTCCTGATCATAGCAAACTAAAGAATCTCCTCAAAATAATAATCTAGGCAATAAAATCATGGCAATTGGTTCATACTAGGTCTCACTCTAGATTGATAATAACAATAGATTGAAGATGAATTTGCAAAAAGTAATTGGAGGATCGGAGGAGAAACATACTGTAGATCACTCGTGCATGAGGAAATTGAATGAAATTGAGCAGAGATGAAGATCTCTTGAGGTTTTGAGAGAGTTTGGAGGTAGAAGAGAGAAAAAGGTTTAAAGTTTTGGAGTTGGAGGTACCTTCCCATGTGTTTTTATGGTCGGACGCAACTATACGGGCGCAACTATACGGCCGGAACAATGCTTTCCCGCCGTATAGTTGGCCTTCTTTCAAAATATAAGGGTTTCCTCCTGGCGGTGCAGCTATACGGGCGCAACTATATGGCCAAAACAAAATGTTTCCGCCGTATAGTTGGTCGCTAAACTGTCTGTCCTTGGGAAAGAAAATATACAAAGGCATCGATATCTATACAATCGGAACTATATCGCCGGAATTTTTATTCTCGCTATATAGTTGGTCATTAAACTCTCAGTATATTAGAAAAGAATTTGTACGGAGGCACCGATATCTATATGACCGGAGCTATACGGCCTGATTTTTTATTCCCGCTGTATAGTTGGTCGTTAAACTCTCAGTACATATTAAAGAAAAATTGTCGATGGCAAAGATATCTATACGACCGGAGCTACACGGCCGGAATTTTATTCCCGCCGTATAGTTGGTCGTTAGATCTCTATGTGCATAAAAAAAAACTGTTTCATCAAAAAATACTTATTTTCCTATAACTTAGTGATATACCTTGTTTATGATAGAAAATTGACATTAAATATCATCGACCAACAATAGCATGAATAAAGCAGAATTTCAAGTACTACCGAACTTCTTCTCCTTAGATGGAGTTTTCTAGCACTCTTTATTCAACATAATTTTAAAATAAAACTTAAAAACTTTACTCAACCTTTATTTCACATGGGTTGCCTCTCATGAAGCGCTCTTTTATGGTCAATAGCTTGACCTCAATGTTGCTTAATTAGGCCAGATGAGTGGAACACTCAATCCAAAGTAATTGGCCTTCAAAGTGATGGCCTTCTTTTCATCATGTTTGGCTTTCTTCTTCCTGTGGAAATGAATAACAAAAGGATCCCGCGAAGGCAATTGGAGCTTCACATTCCCTTCATGTAGATTAATCAAAGCCTTAATAGTTCTTAAGAAAGGACGGCCTAATATAATAGGAGCAGTAGCATCTTCATGCATGTCAACAATAACAAAATCCAGAAGAGCAGGACAGCCTTTAATGTATACTAAAGTATTCTCCTTAATTCCTATAGATTGTTTCTAGGTAGAATCTGCTAGATGCAATTTTAACTCAGTGATTTTAAAGGAGCCAAGATTTAGCTTGTTAAAAAGACTCTTTGGAATTGTTGAGACGCTTGCACCTAGATCACAAAGTGCAGCTATCTCATTGGTTCCAATTTTAATCTTAATATTAGGCTCAAATATGTCATATAACTTCATAGGTATTTTTTCAGAAATTTGCTTATATTCTTCCTCAAGCTCATGTACCTTTATTGTACCTGATTAACGAAGTGCTGGTACATAGCTTCCTCACTACCTTCACTCACCGAAATCTTGACGTTGATCCTTTTTACGAGATCTTCAATGGTGTAGCTTGGTGAAGGAGCATCACTATAGTCAAGTTCTTCAGGATCCTCCCTTTGTACTCTCATCATCTTGAGGTCTTCAACAAGATTTGGCTCAGCTTTACCTGCAAATTTAGCTAGAATGAGAGTTTGACTCTCGGTTATCTTACCTAGTTGCGCCTCAATGATCCTCATTATTTCTTGGAGGGCCTGCAAATCATTTCTCAAACTAACAGCTTGGTTAGATAATTTACCAAGCATAGGATCATGGTTCTCCGTTATTTTAACAAGAATATTGTTTTTTTCATTTTGTGAGTCTATAAAATGAAGGAAATTTGCCCTGAGAGGCAATAATAAAGTTGTTATTATGTATTCCTTATATATGATAGATGTTTATTTTGCATGCTAGAATTGTATTGATCGGAAACATCAATACATGTATGTTTAATAAACAAAAAGGGTTCCTAGTTATGCCTCTCTTATAGACTAGCTTGTTGATTAACAAGATGATCAAGGTTTTCTGATCATGGACATTGGATGTTGTTAATAACAAGGTCACATCATTTGTGAAATGATGTGATGAACATTCATATGAAGTATAGCATTACGATCAAGTCATTATGTTTATATTTCTATAACATCACACGAAGTAATCTTTATCCTTAGACCATGTTAATTGCTAACACCGGAAGAGTATCTTGATAACATCAAACGTCACACCGTAACAGGGTGACTATAAAGATGGGTTCAGTGCTACGAAGGTGTTATGTTGAGGCTCATGGATCAAGAGTGGAATTTGTCAATCCCGATGACGGATAGATATACTCTGGGCCCTCTCGGTGATATCACATTGAGATAGCTTGCAAGCAAGTGATATGATCACTAGAATGTTATATCACGGGAACAAGAAAAGAGTGCATGTTGGTAACAAGATCAAACTGGGTATTTGGATACCGATGATCGAATATCGGACATGTATTATATCAAGAGACAAAGGTATTAAATTACAAGCGTTAAAGGTTCTCACGATCACAGAAGTCATCGTTGAATATGCAGGAGTCAGTATGGACCTCCAGGTCCCGCTTCTGATTATTGATCTGAGAGGAGTCTCAATCATGTCTGCATTATTCGTGAATCGTAGGGTGACACACTTAAGAGTTACTGGACACCATTTTGGAGCACATATGTTTCAGACGAAAGAATTGCAAAGCACAGGAATTGTTTCGATAGAAACCGGATATTGTTTCGGGTGAAATTGCAGAATGTGATATTGAAATATTGCAAGGGGTTATATGTGAATGTTTGTTAATTAAATTAATTAACAAAATTCTGAATAAATTTAATAAAAGAGTTTTATTAAATGAGAGAGCATTAAACTTAGAGAATTTTAATGCATTTAAAGTGGGGACTTTAAAAGGGAATGTGAAGAGGCATTTTAATGTGGAGGGGTTACCACCACATGAATGGGGGAGGTGAGGGGTCACCCCCCCATGCACCGGCCATGGGGAAGGGGGTACCCCCTGTAGGGGTTCGTAGCATGGAAAACAAAAATTTTCTATCGCATACAAACAAACAAGCCAAGATCTATCTACTAGATTGCAGCAACGAGTCGATGGAATAACTCACCCTCGAAGATTCCAAAGTGTTTAACGAGAGCAGATTCTCGTGGGTGATGTAGTCGTACTCTTTCCGATCTCAAGATCGTGAGACGATCCTTCGGCGCCAGCGTTCCCGCTGGCCCTCCAATCGGTCACGTTAAATTTTCGACGAAGACCTTCCTCTCCCTTGTTCCAAAGAAAATGGAGGTTGTAGCACTCTCCTCGTGATTCCGGCCGACGGCGTGGCCGGAGGTAGAGGGAAATCCATGAGCTTCGCCTTAAGCCAAGGTGGTATGGTGGAGCTTATGAGAGAGGCTATTAGTGGTCTAGTAATTAGACACACCAATTAGAGGGCTCTAAACCAATTAGAAGGCTCTAAACTGAATAGCTCTAAACCGGGGTCTAGATCTAGGGTTTAGTTTAGAGGATAGGAAACTTGTGTGTGTTGGAGGGGAGGCCCTGCCCCTCCCTTTATAGGTGGGAGGGCTGGCCGGCCAAGGGGAGGAGTTCCTCCCCAACTCGGCCTTGGGAGGTGCGCCGGCCAAGGGAGAATTCCCTCAACTCGGCCTCCACCTCTCCTCTTTTCCCACTTCCAAAATTGGCAGTTTGACTTTCAAACTAGCCGTTTGACTTTTCCAATTTAGGATTTAAATAAACCCTTTATTTTGGACAGCGAGAACACTTAGTACATGATGCAATCATTCCAACTTGCAATGACACATTCATGTACCCCTTCCCCCTCGGTCTTGCCGGACATTCGGGACCTTCTAGAATGTTCCGATGAAATCACGGAACCATTCCCCAACTCCAGCAGGACTTTCCTTATATGAATCTTATTCTCCGGACCATTCCGGATCTCCTCGTGATATCCCGGATCCTATCCGAGACTCCGAACAACATTCGGTCTCTTTCTCATAATACCATAACTACTCAAACAACGTCGAATCCTTAAGTGTGTCTCCCTACGGTTCGTGAATTATGCGGACATGATCGAGACACTTCTCCGATCAATAACCAATAGAGGAATCTGGAAATTCATATGGCTCCCACATATTTCTACGATTACTTTGCGATCGAATGAACCACTTACATACGATACCAATTTCCCTTTGTCTCACGATATGTTACTTATCCGAGGTCATGATCGTCGGTATCTCTGCATACCTAGTTCAACCTCGTTACTGATAAGTACTCTTTTCTCGTTCCCGTGATATGTGATCCCTTGTGACCAAGTCACATGCTTGCAAGCTAATTGGATGACATTTCACCGAGAGGGCCCAGAGTATATCTATCCGTCATGTGGATGGACAAATCCCACTCTTGATCCATGTGTTTCAACCAATACTTTCCGAACACCCAATGCCACCTTTATAGCCACCCTATTACGGTGTGGTGTTTGATGACATCAAAGCATCCATCCAGTAAAGGTGATATGCATGATCTCATGGTCGAAGGAATTAGGTTACTATGTATCAGAAAGCATATAGCAATGAACTATTGAAATGACTTGATCTTTATGCTACGCTTGTCTATAGGAGTATGTCCACCATATCATTCTCCTAACGATATGATCTTGTTGTTGATAACATCTCAATGTTCATGATAGGGAAACCACAATCATCAATCAACCAACAAGCTAGTGAAGTATAGAGGCTATACTAGGGACTTCAAATTAAGTTTACAATTCACACAAGTATTAATGTTTCCTGTTAATACTATTATAGCATGAATATAAACATTTATCATAAACACAAAGATATAATAATAAACTATATTTATTATTGCCTCTAGGGCATATCTCCAACAGCCTCACTTGCACTAGAGTCATCTAATCTAGATTACATGGTAATATACCGAACACCCATGGCAGTTTGGTGTTGGTCATGTTTTGCCCTCGGGAGAGGTTTAGTCAACGGATCCGCCACATTCAGATCTGTATGTACTTTGCAAATCTTTATATCCCCATCTTGGATATGTTCTCGAATGGCGTGAAAACGCAGCTTGATATGCTTCAGCTTCTTGTGTGACCTTGGTTCTTGCGCATTGGCTATGGCGCCCATGTTATCACAGTAGATAGACATTGGGTCCAGCGCACTTGGAACCACACCCAGCTCTGCAATGAACTCTTTCATCCATATCGCTTCTTGTGAAGCCTCCGGCGACCATGTATTCCGATTCGGTTGAAGATCTCGCCACAACGCTTTGCTTTGCACTCCTCCGCTAATCGCTGCACCATTCAAAATAAATACGTATCCAGATTGTGATTTAGAATCATCCGGATCGGTGTTCCAACTAGCATCGGTGTAACCATTAACAACGAGCTGTTCATCACCTCCATAAGAAAGAACCATATCCTTAGTTCTTCTCAAGTACTTAAGGATGTTTTTGATGACCTGTCCAATGATCCACTCTGGATCACTTTGATATCTGCTAGTTAGACTAACGATATGCGATGTCGGTCTAGTACATAGCATGGCATACATTAGAGATCCTATGGCTGAGGCATAGGGAGTCTTACTCATCTTTTCTCTATCTTACGCGATGTCGGACTTTGAGTTTTACTCAAGGTCGTATTAGCAACATGGGCAAGAACCCTTTCTTGCTATCTTCCATTCCAAACCTCTTTAGAACTTTGTCCAAATATGTACTTTGTGACAATGATATTTGGCGTTCGATCTATCTCTATAAATCTTTATGCCTAATATGTAAGCTGCTTGCCAAGATCCTTCATTGAAAAACTATTATTCAAATACTCTTTGACACTATTAAGAAGGTCTACATCATTCCCAATCAACAATATGTCATCCACATACAGTATTAAGAATGCTACAGAGCTCCCACTCACTTTCTTGTAAATACAAGCTTCTCCATAAGTTTGTATAAAACCAAAACTTTTGATTACCTTATCAAAACGTTGATTCCAACTTCGGGATGCTTGCTTCAATCCATAGATGGACCGTTGAAGCTTGCATACCTTGTTAGCATCTTTAGGATCGACAAAACCTTTGGGTTGCATCATATACAACTCTTCATCAATGTCTCCATTGAGGAATGCTGTTTTGACATCCATCTGCCATATCTCATAATCATAATATGCAGCGATTGCTAACATAATCCTCACAGACTTTAGCTTCGCTACTGGTGAGAAAGTCTCATCGTAGTCAACTCCTTGAATTTGTCTAAACCCTTTTGCGACAAGTCGAGCTTTATAGACAGTAACATTACCATCAGCATCTGTTTTCTTCTTGAAAATCCATTTGTTCTCGACAGCCTTCCGGCCATCCGGTAGGTCCACCAAAGTCCATACTTGGTTTTCGTACATGGATCCAATCTCGGATTTCATGGCTTCTTGCCATTTATTGGAATCTGGGCTCATCATCGCTTCCTCATATGTCTCGGGGTCATCGGTGTTGTCCACCAACATGACATTCATAACGGAATCATACCAATCTGGAGTGGTACGATTTCTCGTTGACCTCCGAGGCTCTGTAGCAACTTCAACCGAAGTTTCATGATCACCATCACTAGCTTCCTCTCTTATTGGTGCATGCACCACAGGAATTTCTTCCGGTGCTGCGCTACTCACAATTTCGAGAGAAGGTTCGACAACCTCGTCGAGTTCTACTTTCCTTCCAGTCACTTCTTTCGAGAGACATTCCTTCTCTAGAAAGGATCCATTCTTAGCAACGAAGATTTTGCCTTCGGATCTATGATAGAAGGTATACCCAATAGTTTCCTTCGGGTATTCTATGAAGACGCATTTTTCCGCTTTGGGTTCAAGCTTGTCCGGCTGTAACTTCTTTACATAGGCTTCGCATCCCCAAACTTTAAGGAACGACAATTTAGGTTTCTTCCCAAACCATAATTCATATGGTGTCGTTTCAACGGATTTAGACGGTGCCCTATTTAAAGTGAATGCGGCTGTTTCTAATGCATAACCCCAAAATGATAGCGGTAAATCTGTAAGTGACATCATAGAACGAACCATATCTAAGAGAGTTCGATTACGACGTTCAGACACACCATTACGCTGTGGTGTTCCCGGCGGTGTCAACTGCGAAAGTATTCCACATTTCTTCAAATGCTCGCCAAACTCGTAACTTAGATATTCACCTCCACGATCAGAACGTAGAAATTTAATCTTCTTGTTACGTTGATTCTCTACCTCACTTTGAAACTCCTTAAACTTCTCGAAAGTTTCGGACTTTTGTTTCATGAAATAGATATACCCATATCTACTCAAATCATCCGTGAAGGTAAGAACATAACGATAACCATCACATGATGCTACACTCATTGGACCACATACATCGGTATGTATGATTTCCAATAAGTCGTAGCTCGCTCCATCATACCGTAAAATGGAGTCTTAGTCATTTTACCCATCGACATGCTTCGCATCTTTCAAGTGATTCAAAATCAAGTGATTCAAGAAGTCCATCGGAATGGAGTTTCTTCATACGTTTCACTCAATGTGACCAAGGCAGCGATTGCCACATATAGGTCGAGTTATCGCTTGATTTCAATCGTTTAGCTTCAATGTTATTAATATGTGTATTTCTACTCGAGATTCAACAAGAATAGACCATCTATCAAAGGTGCATGTGCATAAAACATATTACTCATATAAATCGAACAACCATTATTCTCGGATTTAAACAAGTAACCGTCTACAATAAACAAGATCCGATATAATGTTCATGCTTAACGGGCACCAAATAACAATTATTTAAGTATAAAACTAATCCGATGGTAGATGAAGAGGTAGCGTGCGACCGCGATCACATCAACCTTTGATCCGCTTCCTCTGGCGCATCGTCACCTCGTTCTTTACTAGCTTCCGTTTATTCTGCAGCTCTGTTTGAGTTACAAATATGAGCAACCGAACCAGTATCAAATACCCGAGCACTACTACGAATACTAGTGAGATACATCAATAACATGTATATCAGATATACCTTTCTTCTTGATGTTGCCGTTCTTCAAATCCAAGTACTTTGGGCAATTCCGCTTCGATGACCTTCTCCCTTGCGGTAAAAGCACTCGATCAGGCTTGAGTCTAGCCTTGGTCTTCTTCATCGTTATGGTAAATTTCTTACCACCCTTCTTGAAGTGTCCCTTATGCTTAGACTCGCCTTTCGTGAATTTGGTGGTCTTATTGACCATCAACACTTGGTGCTATTTCTTGATCTCCACTTCTGCAGATTTTAACATGGCAAATAGTTCGCAACTCTTTGTTCATGTTACGCATGTTGTAGTTCATCACAAAGTTCTTGTAACTTGGTGGTAGTGATTGGAGGATACTGTAAACCCCAAAGTATTAGGAATCACTATACCCAAACTTTGAAGTTTATTTGCGTGCACATCTTAAGCACATGCTCATTGGAGCTACCCTCTTCCATCTTGCGCTTAAAGAACTTTTGAAGCTTCATAACTTTCAATTGCCGCATGAGTCTCAAAGATTAATTTGAGATCCTCGACAATATCATATGGATCTGACTCTTCAAACCTTTTCAAGCTCGATTCTAAACCATACAAGATAGCACACTGAACTATGGAGTCTTGATTCTTAGGCGAGGTAAACATTCTTTACTTCATCGGTAGCATCACTGCAGTGGGTCACCCAATGGTGCATCCAGACATAGGTCAAATTACCATTGTGAGGACAATCCTCAAATTGCGGAACCAATCCATGAAGTTGCTTCCATTGTTTTTCAACTTTTCTTTCTCTAGGAACGCATTAAAATTGATGGTAGGGCTGCCATTGATCTACAACATATTTGCAATAGTTTAGACTAAGTTTATGACAAATTGAGTTCAAATTAATTAATGAAATTAAACTAGGTGAACTCCCACTCAAAACAACATCCCTCACATTGTTTTAGTGACCACACGAACCAAATCCACTACATCAACACCGATCATCACGTGAGTTGATATAGTTTCAAGGGCGAACAATCATCATGTTCATCATATCTACTATATGATTCATGCTTTGCCTTTCGGCGATCCGTGTTCCTGAGGCCATGTCTGTACATGCTAGGCTCGTCAAGACAAACCTTAGCTACCGCATAAGCAAATCTGGCTTGCTTACGTTGTATTCACCCGCGGAATCAAAGACACCCGATCATCACGTGGTGCTTGAGCACAAGCTTTTGGCAACGGTGCATACTAAGGGTGAACACTTTAGAACTTGAAATTTATGTGCATGAGGGATCATCTTATAATGCTACCGTCGTCTACTAAGCAATACAAGATGCATAAAGGATTAACATCACATGCAATTCATAATATGTGATATGATATGGCCTTTCTTCTTTGTGCTTCCGATCTCCATCTTCAAGCACGAATATGATCTCCATCATCACCGGCATAGCATCAAGGTCAATGATGCTTCTTCATGGTTGTCGTCCACCAGCTTCAACTATTACAACTATTTTGAATAGACATGCAGGTCTTTAACAGAAATTAAAGACAACCATATGGCTCCTGCCGGTTGCCAACTTACAATAAGGAACATTGCATACATCAAATATAATCACAATCATGGCCATATCACATCATTTGCACACCCTGCAAAACAAAGTTAGGCGCCTCTACTTTCTTTGCATATTTTACGTGGTTTGGGGCTTTCAATAAGTGTCGCTCTAACTTACGAACAAGAACCACAACATTGATACTAGCATTGTTGATCACCGTTGTAAATTGGATCTTTACTATGCTAGGAGAAACACCATAAAGCCACTTATGCAAAAAAAGATGCATGTTAAGCTTTGAGAAATTATCAAGAACGATGTAATGAAAGGTTAGCCCGGGCCGCTTCATCCCAAAATACCGCAAGATGAAAAGAACACACAAAGCAATCTACAATAAAAGCATCAATGCCCACAATGACCATTGTGTTCTACTCGTGCAACAGATCTACATATAGACACGGCTCTGATACCACTGTAGGGGTTCGTAGCATGGAAAACAAAAATTTTCTATCGCATACAAACAAACAAGCCAAGATCTATCTACTAGATTGCAGCAACGAGTCGATGGAATAACTCACCCTCGAAGATTCCAAAGTGTTTAACGAGAGCAGATTCTCGTGGGTGATGTAGTCGTACTCTTTCCGATCTCAAGATCGCGTAGACGATCCTTCCGGCGCCGCGTTCCCGCAGCGCTCCCGCAGTCGGTCACACGTTCGGTACTCGACGAAGACCTTCCTCTCCCTTGTTCCAGCAGGCAGCGGAGGTTGTAGCACTCTCCTCGTGATTCCGGCAGCACGACGGCGTGGTACCGGAGGTAGAGGGGAAATCCCGCAGGGCTTCGCCTTAAGCCGGTGCGAGTATGGTGGAGCTTATGAGAGAGGCTATTAGTGGTCTAGTAATTAGACACACCAATTAGAGGGCTCTAAACCAATTAGAAGGCTCTAAACCGAATAGCTCTAAACCGGGGTCTAGATCTAGGGTTTAGTTTAGAGGATAGGAAACTTGTGTGTGTTGGAGGGGAGGCCCTGCCCCTCCCTTTATAGGTGGGAGGGCTGGCCGGCCAAGGGGAGGAGTTCCTCCCCAACTCGGCCTTGGGAGGTGCGCCGGCCAAGGGGAGGAATTCCCCTCCAACTCGGCCTCCACCTCTCCTCCTCTTTTCCCACTTCCAAAATTGGCAGTTTGACTTTCAAACTAGCCGTTTGACTTTTCCAATTTAGGATTTAAATAAACCCTTTATTTTGGACAGCGAGAACACTTAGTACATGATGCAATCATTCCAACTTGCAATGACACATTCATGTACCCCTTCCCCCTCCGTGCGGACATTAGGGACCTTCTAGAATGTTCCATGAAATCACGGAACCATTCCCCAACTCAAAGCAGGACTTTCCTTATATGAATCTTATTCTCCGGACCATTCCGGATCTCCTCGTGATATCCCGGATCCTATCCGAGACTCCGAACAACATTCGGTCTCTTTCTCATAATACCATAACTACTCAAACAACGTCGAATCCTTAAGTGTGTCTCCCTACGGTTCGTGAATTATGCGGACATGATCGAGACACTTCTCCAAACAATAACCAATAGAGGAATCTGGAAATTCATATGGCTCCCACATATTTCTACGATTACTTTGCGATCGAATGAACCACTTACATACGATACCAATTTCCCTTTGTCTCACGATATGTTACTTATCCGAGGTCATGATCGCTTGGTATCTCGCATACCTAGTTCAACCTCGTTCGATAAGTACTCTTTTCTCGTTCGTGATATGTGATCCCTTGTGACCAAGTCACATGCTTGCAAGCTAATTGGATGACATTTCACCGAGAGGGCCCAGAGTATATCTATCCGTCATGTGGATGGACAAATCCCACTCTTGATCCATGGGTTTCAACCAATACTTTCCGAACACCCAATGCCACCTTTATAGCCACCCTGTTACGGTGTGGTGTTTGATGACATCAAAGCATCCATCCAGTAAAGGTGATATGCATGATCTCATGGTCGAAGGAATTAGGTTACTATGTATCAGAAAGCATATAGCAATGAACTATTGAAATGACTTGATCTTTATGCTACGCTTGTCTATAGGAGTATGTCCACCATATCATTCTCCTAACGATATGATCTTGTTGTTGATAACATCTCAATGTTCATGATAGGGAAACCACAATCATCAATCAACCAACAAGCTAGTGAAGTATAGAGGCTATACTAGGGACTTCAAATTAAGTTTACAATTCACACAAGTATTAATGTTTCCTGTTAATACTATTATAGCATGAATATAAACATTTATCATAAACACAAAGATATAATAATAAACTATATTTATTATTGCCTCTAGGGCATATCTCCAACACCCCCCTCCTCCTATAAAAGGCCACCCTGTCCCTCCTTCTTCCTCACACCTCCTCGTGAAGGATCTCTCTCCCCCTCTAGAATTATTCCCCATGGTCTCGGGTTAGTGAGATACATGTTCCCGGTGGCATTTCGTCTGGAAGGAGTTTCTGCTTCCGCTGGATCGCTGGAGCGAGGAGGTGGAGGTTGTCCGGTGGCTTGAACGTGTGTGCGAGTACGGATGCGCTGTTGAGTTGCGGCACTCGGACTTCCTCAGAATCTTGAGATCGGCAAGTGTACAACTACATCAACCACGAGTTCCTACTCGTTAACAAAACTCGTTGTCTTCGAGGGTAAGTTTTCGATGGATGTATGTCCACCCGTTGCTCTGTACCTAGTAGATAGATCTTGGCGTGTAGTTCTCATCGTAGGAATTTTTTTGTTTTCTATGCTGCGGACCCAACAGTGGTATCAGAGCCTGATCTATGCGTAGGTGCTTTGCACGGGTAGTACACATATGTTTATATGTGGGCGATGATGATCATGTTATTGCATCTTCTATGTATTTTGGATATTGGTGGCATCTTTGGGATGAAGCGGCGGACCAACCTTACATGTCATCATTACATGATACGGTTCCCACGACATGCAACTAGTTTTGCATAAGTGGTGGCGGGTGTCTCTCCTACTATAGTCAATATCTGATTTACAACGAGTTGCTAATAACTTGGTTATCCTCGTTGTGGTTCATGTTCGTAGGTAAGAACGGTTCTATCTCCGAAAGCCCTAAACCACGTAAAACTTGCAATTGGTAAATTAGAGGCGTCTAGTTTAGATCGTTGCTAGGCTAGTGTATTGATATGGTATTGTTATAACTAGATGTATGATAGATACTCTTACAACACACTCAACGTGTAAGTTCCATAGACCTTGGCCTTACACATAAAGGAATGATAGAGATCATACCACGATGCAAGTGATAGAGATCAAATGCATGGACCATATCATCTCACTTTACACATTAGATGTTAGCATCTTATACTGCTAGTTTGGCGCTTTCTATAGCATTGTAAGATGATCCCTCATTTAGATATCAAGATAAAAAATGTGTTCTTCCTTAAGTATGCACCGTTCTATGGATCGTGTTTCGAGACATCACGTGATGATCGGGTGTACTCGAATCTACGCTTTCATAGGAACGGGTCTAAGACAGTTTTACACACGCGAATACTAAGGTTCTTACTTGGCGAGCCTAGCATGTACAGACATGGCCTCGCAACACGGACTGAAAGGTTAAGCATGAGTCATATAGTTGATATGATGCCCATATAGATGCTCGCCTTTGAAGCTAAATCAACTCACGTGATGATCGGACTTGGTGTAGTGGATTTGGTTCATGTAATCACCAAAAGGACACGAGGGATGTCGTTTTTGAGTGGGAGTTCATTAGTAATTTGGATTAGTTGAACTCACTCTATCATAAACTTAGTCTAAATAAACTTTACAAATTCTGTTGTAGATGGCACCACCTGCTTTTAATTTTTCAATGTGTTCATGGAGAAAGAGAAACTTGCTGCGAATGGTAGCAACTTCACCAACTAGGCTATGAATTTGAGGATTCTCCTCACTGCTGCACAAAAGCAATATGTGCTAGATGCACCGCTAGGCCCCCCACCAGCTCCTGATGCCCCTGACGAGGAAAAGAATGTCTATGTGACTCGTCAGGAGGACCACAACTTAGTTCATTGCGGCATACTATATGGGCTAGAGCCAGAACTTCGAAAGCGTTTCAAAAATGGCAATGCCTTTGATACCATGGGAGAATTGAAAATGATTTTCGATACCCATGCTGCCGTAGAGAGTTATAATGCTTCAGAAAAGTTCTTTAGCTGCATGATGGAGGAGAACAGCTCCGTTAATGAGCACGTACTCAAAATGTCTGGGTGCGCCGATAACCTTGTGTCCTTGGGAATAACGATTCCCATTGACTTAGGCATACATCGTGTTCTCCAATCTCTGCCACCTAGCTACAAGAGCTTCGTGATGAACTATAATATGCAGGGCATGAAGAAGTCTCTTCGAGCTTACACAATGCTTAAGACTGCAGAAGTGGAGATTAGGAAAGAACATCAAGTGTTGATGATCAATAAGACCACCGGTTTCAAGAAGGACAAGAAAGGCAAGCACAAGGGAAAGAAGGGTGGCAAATCTATTGCCACACCTGAAAAGAAACCCCGAGCTGGCCCTAAGTCTGACACCGAGTGTTACTATTGCAAGGGGACTGGCCATTGGAAGCGCAATTGCCCCAAGTATTTGGCGGACAAGAAGGCCGGCAAGGCAAACAAAGGTATATGTGATATACATGTTACTGATGTGTACTTGACTAGTACTCGCAGTAGCACCTGGGTATTTGATACGGGATCGGCTGCTAATATATGTAACTCGGTTCAGGGGCTGCGGAACAAGCGACAACTAGCAAGGGGGATGAGGTCAGGATGTGGGTCGGCAATGGATCAAGAGTTGATGTGATCGCCATCGGGACGCTACCTCTCCATATGCCATCGGGATTAGTTATAAACCTAAATAATTGTTATTTGGTGCCTGCACTAAGCATGAACATTGTATACGGATCGTGTTTGATGCAAAGTGGTTATTCTTTTAAATCTAAAAACAATGGTTGTTCGATTTATAAGAATGATATCTTTTATGGTAATGCACCTGTGTTGAATGGTTTATTTCTATTGGATCTCGATAGTAGTATTACGCATATTCATAATGTTGATGCTAAAAGGATTAAACTTGATAATGATATATCTGCATATATGTGGCACTGCCGTCTAGGTCATATTGGCGTTAAACGCATGAAGAAACTCCATTCTGATGGACTTTTGGAATCACTTGATTTTGAATCATTTGATACATGTGAGCCATGCCTTATGGGCAAGATGATTAGAACACCGTTTTCCGGTTCAATGGAACGGGCGACAGATTTATTGAAAATCATACATACTGATGTGTGTGGACCAATGAGTGTGTCAGCGCGAGGTGGATATCGTTATTTTGTTACTTTCACGGATGATTTAAGTAGATACAGGTATATCTATTTGATGAAACACAAGTCTAAAACCTTTGAAAAGTTCAAGGAATTTCAGAATGAAGTGGAAAATCATCATAATAGAAAGATCAAATTTCTTCGGTCTGACCGTGGAGGTGAGTATCTAAGTTACGAGTTTAGCACACACATGAAAGAGTGTGGAATAGTTTCACAACTCACGCCTACCGGAACACCACAACGTAATGGTGTGTCGGAACGTCGTAATCGTACTTTATTGGATATGGTTGGATCTATGATGTCTCTGACTGACTTGCCACTGTCATTTTGGGGTTATGCACTGGAAACAGCTGCATTCACTTTAAATCGGGCACCATCTAAATCCGTTGAAATGACACCGTATGAATTATGGTTTGAAAACAAACCTAAGTTGTCATTTCTTAAAGTTTGGGGATGCAATGTTTATGTGAAGAAACTTCATCCAGATAAACTCGAACCCAAAGCAGAAAATGCGTCTTCATAGGATACCCTAAGGAAGCGATTGGGTATACCTTCTATCACAGATCCGAGGGCAAGGTTTTTGTTGCCAAGAATGGATCCTTTCTTGAGAAGGAGTTTCTCGCGAAAGGTGTGAGTAGTCGGAAGGTAGAGCTCGAAGAGGTTATTGAACCTTCTCTTCATGAAATGGCGAGTAGCGCAGCACCGGAAATTGTTTCGGAGTTGACTTCACCAAATGAAGAGAGAGCTAATGATATTGATCATGAAACTCCGAAAGAGGAGACTACCGAACCTCGTAGGTCAAGCAGGACACGTGCATCTCCTGAACTATACGGCAATCCTGTTATGAATTTCATGGTTGATGAAATGGATGACCCTGCGACGTATGAAGAAGCGATGATGAGGCTGGATTCCAACAAATGGCTAGAAGCCATGAAATCCGAGATGGAATCCATGTACGAGAACCAGGTTTGGACCTTGGTGGACTTACCTCACGATCGAAAGGCCATTGAGAATAAATGGATTTTCAAAAGAAAAACTGATGTTGATGGTAATGTGACCATTTATAAGGCTCGACTTGTCGCAAAGAGGTTTCGACAAATTCAAGGAGTTGACTACGATGAGACATTCACTCGCGTAGCGATGCTTAAGTCGGTTAGGATTATGTTAGCAGTTGTTGCATATTTCGATTATGAAATATGGCAGATGGATGTCAAAACTGCGTTCCTCAATGGTAATATTGAAGAAGAGTTGTATATGATACAACCCAAGGGTTTTGTCGATCCTAAGGATGCTAATAAGGTATGCAAACTTCAGCGATCCATCTATGGACTGAAGCAAGCATCCCGAAGTTGGAATCTCCACTTTGATGAGGTGACCAAAGAGTTTGGATTTGTCCAAACTTATGGAGAGGCTTGTGTGGGAGCAATGTGGCATTTCTGATATTATATGTGGATGACATATTGTTGATTGGAAATGATATAGATCTTTTAAACAGTGTTAAAAGTTATCTAAATAGCAAATTTTCGATGAAAGACCTTGGTGAAGCGTCATATATATTAGGCATTAAAATCTATAGAGATAGATCAAGGCGCTTAATTAGGCTATCGCAGAGTACATACCTTGATAAGATATTAAAGAAGTTTAATATGGACGGAAGTAAGAAGGGGTTCTTACCTATGTTGCAAGGCAAGACATTGAGTAAGACTCAAAGTCCGGCTACGGCGGAAGAAAGAGAGATGATGGATAAGATCCTCTATGCCTCGGCCATAGGCTCTATAATGTATGCCATGCTATGTACAAGACCGGATGTGGCACATGCTATTAGTTTGACTAGTAGGTACCAATCTGATCCACGTTCGGAACACTGGATAGCGGTCAAGAACATCCTCAAGTACTTGAGAAGAACTAGGGATATGTTTCTTATATACGGAGGTGAAGAAGAGATAGTCGCTAAGTGTTATGTCGACGCTAACTTTGACACCGATCCGGATGACTCTAAGTCTCAATCCGGATACGTATTTCTCTTGAACGGAGCAGCAGTTAGTTGGAGGAGTTCCAAACAACTTGTGGTGGCTGGATCAACGACGGAGGCAGAATATGTTGCTGCTTCAGAAGCGACGCAGGAAGAGGTTTGGATGAAAGAGTTCATTACGGAACTAGGTGTGGTTCCTAGTGCATTGGACCCAATGGTGATCTATTATGACAACAATGGAGCCATAGGCAACTCCAAGGAACCGAGGTCTCACAAGAATTCCAAGCATATTAAGCGCCGGTTTCACTCCATCCGCAAACATGTCAAGGATGGAGATATAAAGATTTGTAAACTACACACGGACCTAAACGTAGCAGATCCATTGAATAAAGCTCTCCCTAGGGCAAAACATGATCAATACCAGAACTCCATGGGTGTTAGATTTATCACTATGTGAATTAGATTATTGTCTCTAGTGCAAGTGGGCGACCGAAGGAAATATGCCCTGAGAGGCAATAATAAAGTTGTTATTATGTATACCTTATATATGATAAATGTTTATTTTGCATGCTAGAATTGTATTGATCGGAAACATCAATACATGTGTGTTTAATAAACAAAAAGGTTTCCTAGTTATGCCTCTCTTATAGACTAGCTTGTTGATTAACAAGATGATCAAGGTTTCCTGATCATGGACATTGGATATTGTTAGTAACAAGGTCACATCATTTGTGAAATGATGTGATGAACATTCATCCGAAGTATAGCATTACGATCAAGTCATTATGTTTATATTGCTATAACATCATACGAAGTAATCTTTATCCTTAGACTATGAGACCATGTTAATTGCTAACACCGGAAGAGTATCTTGATAACATCAAACGTCACACCATAACAGGGTGACTATAAAGATGGGTTCAGTGCTACAAAGGTGTTATGTTGAGGCTCATGGATCAAGAGTGGAATTTGTCAATCCCGATGACGGATAGATATACTCTAGGCCCTCTCGGTGATATCCCATTGAGATAGCTTGCAAGCAAGTGATGTGATCACTAGAATGTTATATCACGGGAACGAGAAAAGAGTGCATGTCGGTAACGAGATCAAACTAGGTATTTGGATACCGATGATAGAATCTCGGACATGTATTATATCAAGAGACAAAGGGATTAAATTATAAGCGTTAAAGGTTCTCACGATCACAGAAGTCATTGTTGAATATGAAGGAGTCAGTATGGACCTCCAGGTCCCGCTTCTGATTATTGATCTGAGAGGAGTCTCAATCATGTCTGCATTATTCGTGAACCGTAGGGTGACACACTTAAGAGTTACCGGACACCATTTTGGAGCACATATGTTTTAGACGAAAGAATTGCAAAGCGCAGGAATTGTTTCGATAGAAACCGGAAATTGTTTTGGGTGAAATTGCAGAAAGTGGTTCTGCATGTGATATTGAAATATTGCAAGGGGTTATATGTGAATGTTTCTTAATTAAAGTAATTAACAAAATTCTGAATAAATTTAATAAAAGAGTTTTATTAAATGAGAGAACATTAAACTTAGAGAATTTTAATGCATTTAAAGTGGGGACTTTAAAAGGGAATGTGAAGAGGCATTTTAATGTGGAGGGGTTACCACCACATGAATGGGGGAGGTGAGGGGTCACCCCCCCATGCGCCGGCCATGGGGAAGGGGGTACCCCCCCTCCTCCTATAAAAGACCACCCTCTTCCTCCTTCTTCCTCACACCTCCTCGTGAAGGATCTCTCTCCCCCTCTAGAATTATTCCCCCATGGTCTCGGATTAGCGAGATACATGTTCCCGGTGGCATTTAAATGCGGAAGGAGTTGCTTTGCTTCATTTGGATCGCTGGAGCGAGGAGGTGGAGGTTGTCCGGTGGCTTGAAGCGTGTGTGCGATGCGGATGCGCTGCTGATTCTGCGGCGCTCGGACTTCCTCACGATCTTGAGATCGGCAAGTGTACGACTACATCAACCACGAGTTCCTACTCGTTAACAAAACTCGTTGTCTTCGAGGGTAAGTTCTCGATGGATGTATGTCCACCCGTTGCTCTGTACCTAGTAGATAGATCTTGGCGTGTAGTTCTCATCATAGGAATTTTTTGTTTTCTATGCTACAGACCCAACATAAAAGACTTTAGTGTTTTTGGAGACTACCATTACTAGTTCCCATATTATTATTAGAGTTACCTGCAGGACTAGAATAATGTTTCTAAAAGTCGGGATTGTAACTCTTCTTCCAAGCAGGGTTATAATCATTACGAGCTACGAAGTCTATTTCTTCAATATTTGTTTCAGGGTGGCTCTTACCTGGGTTTCCTTACCTTTTACGGCTAGTATGAGATCATCCAACTTGGCATTAAGTTCCTCATTTTCTTGTGGTGAAATGGAGTTCACCTTCTTCGTTTTGATCTATCCACATGCCATTGGGCATGGTTGTCTTGCATATTGTCTAGCAGCTAGTGGCTCATGCTCTTCCTGTCTAAAGCCAGTAATATTAGATCTGAGTTGCATAGTCTTTGCAGGTGGGAAAAATTTAGTCATAAATAAAGAAGTACATCCCACCCATGATGTAATAGTATTTCTAGGCAGAGATAGCAACCATTATTTTGCTTTCTCTCTTAGAGAGAAAGGAAATAAATGCAATTTGACTGCATCAGGGTCAACATCTTTAATACGCATCATATCACATATTTTAGTGAAAGTATTCAAGCGCATACCTGCGTCTTCAACAACAGAGCCTCCAAATTGATTCTGTTGAACCAAACTTAAATAATGGGGCTTAATTTCATAGTCATCAGCAGCAATTGCTGGCTGAGTAATAGGAGTACACAAATAATCATTGTTGGGAGTTGCAAACTCCCCAAGCTTCTTTTCAGCCATATTTTTTATGTTTTTGGGTTTTCTTAAACAAAGAATTATAATAGGAAAAGCAAGAATTGAAAGGATAACTAATTTTTTTGGTTTATCAAATAAAGACTGAAAGCAAACTAACCAAAAATTTAAACAAGAATTAAAACTAGCAAGGTTCCTAATAACCTCACCAGGGTAGCTATTATTTCCCCGGCAACGGCACCAGAAAAAGGGTTGATACCTTTGATCCGTATTACGGATGTAGTATAGCTTCTTTTTCCTTAGTAGATCCGGATTATGAATGCGTAGTGAAGTTACGTTAACAGGCCTTTGGGAGTTTTAGAATTCCTTTTGTGTTTTTACCAGACCAATAACTTGCGTATTTTTGTTGTTGTCGATGATGGAGAGAGAGGGCCTAGGGTGTTCGGTTTCATCTATAGCTGTGCAAAACATATGATGGGAATAAAAGATAGAAATAAAGTATGCATGTACTTATTAGAGCAAGATAAATTATATGTGGATAGTGCATCCATAATTGCTATTGCCTCCGCAACCGCTTATAGCAATAACCTACTAGTCTCATCCATAGAAGAAAGAAAACTAATGATATGCACAGTGATGTCACTGTTAATCCCAAGAAAATCCCTCACATACAGCCGTACTATCCCTTCTGTCATTGGGGTTCCCAACTTGCAGATCAGTCATTACTCATACTCCCTATACCCGGCTCAACCCTCGGGGTCTTGGGTACCTGACAAGTCCTTGGATTGAGGCAAGAGAGGATACAATAATCATCATGCCATACAAACTAATAGACGATCCCATCTATGACAAAAAACATGCACAAACGCTACATGGCTAGGCCGAAGCCCTTAGCCTAAGGAGAATTACTCACACATAGAGATGATATCAACAATCATAAACATTGCAATGAAAATCATAAGATTGATAGAAATAGTCTTACAATGTCGTCAATCGGAGAAGAGATCTACTATTACAAGTGGTGGAATATGACTATGGAGATGGAGAAGGGTTTTGAGATCTGGAGGCAGCTGGTGATCTGTGGCAGAGACTTTTTGGCAAGGTCTGGCTTGTTTTCTCGCCGCCCGAGGCTTCTTTATATAGCGGTCCCTTCACGAAAGTTGTTTTGTTTGACCTAACGGTGGCGGTGCCAACTACACGACCAGAGCTATACGACCGGAATTTTGCTCCGGTCATATATATAGTTGGTCGTTAAAGCATCTACCTTCGCTTTACGGCTCCTGGTTTCTTCTGGTTGTTGGAAATCTCGTATCTTTGACTTTAATGTAGTGATTCGCTCCTTTAAATGACATTATCTGCGCAGAAAAAATATAAAAGAAAGGATTACATACCCATTTGAATATTAGGAATTAGTGGCAGGATTTAGAGAGATATTTCATCAAAATTATGAATAATATCCAATTTAAATATGGACGTGGATGGCTATATTTCAGAGCCATCAGATATCTAGTAGAGGTTTACCTCTCGAAGTCTATGGTCTTATTTATTTTGTTGAAGCCTTCTTCCTCATAATTAAAAAATTCTTCCATAACTCTCTAGTCTCCATCTGTATGAAGATCATCTAAGCATCATTTTGAAACCTTCTCCTCATGTTTCCTCTTTTACCTTGATGTGTTTCATTCTTGTTGGCGCCAGAGATGTTCGCGAAGCATCTATCCATGAGTTGACCGTGAGATGCTCAGTTTGTTGTCCCATGCCATTCCCTCTCTTCCATAGTGTGAGCAGCAATCCCAAAGGATATAAATTGATTCATTCATTCAATCATGGTGGCATGGATCAACCTTTCCGAGGAGATCACTAAGAATAGTGTAACCCTGTTCCTTTCTTTCTTCCTACCTAGGAATGTCGGGACGAGATTCTTTAAGGAGGTAGAATTGTAGCACCCCTAGTTCTACTAAGAGTAATTAGGTTTTTTTGTGCATTCATGCGCATCATGTAATTTTTATAAGAAAAAACGCAAACAAGAAAGGACAACCCCCTCTCTCTCTAAAAACATTCAAAAGGTTTTGAATTTTGGAAATACAAAATGTATGGATCCCAAACAGTATCAAGGGCCTCTGGGTGTTTTCTTACATTTATAAAGCCACTGGTACTTTGGAAATATCCAAAACAGATTTGAATTTGAAAATACAAAGAGAAGAAAAGGGAAACAGAAAAAGGAAAAGGAATTTTAGAAAAAATGTTCCAGCTCAACCTTGACCGCACCCCAGTTTCTGCCTCCACTACCTACGCCCAGCGCAGTAGCAGCGCCCCTGCTTCTCTAGCTTTTTCGTGGCCCAGCAACAACCTTCTTGGCTTAACCTCAGCCCGTAAATGGCCCGTAATGGTTTGGCCCCCTGTCTGCTTCGCCGTGTTCCTCCCCGATGGAGGAAGCAGTTCGCTGGCGCGCCATCCGTCGTCTACAAAGATTCATGTCACTGCTTGTCATCGTCTACAAAGCCAGTCCCCACCAAAGTGGAGAACCCTAGAATGTCAGTTCCCCTCTTCCTTCTTCCTCTCGCCATGGCCGACGAACCCTAGTTCTCGGGTTCCTCTTCTCCCTGCCATCTCCGGCAGCCCCAAGCTTCAACGAGGCTACCATTTGCATCGTCGTGACCTTCTCGTCCTTCCCAGCCAATCCACGCAAGAGGATTTGGCCCCGTTTGCCAGAATCGAACCCTCCTTCCCGCCACCAACGGTCGTCGTTAGGGGTCAAATTCGACCTTGTCTGCCCTCGCGGTCAAGCTCTTCACATTCCTCGTGAGCATGCAGTGCTCATGCACCCTCAAGCTCCCTTCCTTTTGCTATGTGTCATTGTCTCTTCGTGCCTCTGCGAGCACCGCCACCGTCCACCATCGGAAGCGTAGCTCCGCGACCATATGAAAGCGTCGCCACCACTTTCTTGCTCTGGGCGTCACGCTGCATCGAATGCGCCCCTCCACACTTCCATGCGAGCTTGGGATCGACAGATCTGTGCACCACCCGTGAGATCTTCCCATTGATGACATTAGCACGACGTCATGCTAATGTCATTAATCATTTTCTTTTCTTTTATGTTTTCAGTAATTCTTTTATGTAATTATTTAAAATCAGAAAATACCTGACCTTGGGCCCTGTTGTAAATGTTTAAACATTTTCAGAAATATTTACTTTTAATAAAATTATTAATACATATCCAATATGTAATTCTTTCATATTTTCCCAAAATGATTTAAAATACATTAAATTGATAAAAATCATAACTAATTTATTTTAAATCAGAAAATACAAATAATATATTAAAATGTTCAGACAAAATGAGATATATCTCTTAGTATCAAAATCATGCACGCACACCCAACGGGGTGACCATTTTTTGCGTCTGTGGTCAGGCTTCCCGCACGCGGCGGCCATGTTCCCGCGCGCGGTAGCTAGTTCCTTGTGAATGCCCCTTGATGTTTCCCACGTGCACTGGCTTTTCCCGTCATTCGCCACCATGTGGCTACAAATAGGGGGCAACGCCAGTGACAATGGCGACACCATCCTAGCCACGAGCCAAAATTTCTTGTCACCTTCCTACCACCTAGGCAATGGTGTCCTCTGCTGCCCGTGCTCGCTACTCGAGCTCGCCGCCAAGGCGAGCGCTGGTGGAGAACCCACCGGCGGAACAGGACCAGCCGATGGAGAATCCACCGTTGGAGGAGGTCACGGATTAGGTTGAGTTCCTCGATGACGTGGACGAGAAGGAGGACATAGAGGAGCTGTTCTTCCTCGACGATGTCGGCAGCGAGGAGCCCGTGGACCAGCGGGCTCTGATAACTCCGAATTTTGACACTTTTTATCAAGGATTTTTTATTGGTTTTCACTTGGTTTCGTTGATTTTAATCTTTCAACTAACGCTAATATCGCGAGTTAGCGAAATCTTGTTCTTTTGTGATGACTTTCAGGTACTGGATAATTTTGGAAAGATCCGAGAGTATTTATGGTCTAATCACACCTAAATGAGCAAATATTCAATTGAAGACAATTCCATTAGAGGCCTACTGAGGCTTTAACGACCTGCAGTATGGCTAGAGCCCGCCCGTACCGTCCATCTGTACCACACGCTATCGTCTTTGTTATATCAATACAAGCATCTTTCGTCAAGGGAAAGAGGGTGAAAAAACGTACACATCCGCCACACACCATCCCATAAGAGAGGAGATCAAATCTGAAGAAGAAGAACCTCACCTCATTCTTCAAAGATATCTAGCCTCTTGATCATTAACTCTATCGTAATTCCTCACTTGTACTAAGAGAGAGAGATTGATACTTTTAAGATCAGGGCTTTGAACCTCTATTTCTACTTTGGTTTGTATTTGATATGATCTTCAACTTCATTGTGGTTTGCTACGGTAAAATCAAGATGATTTACATTTATAATATGATTATATGTTTGATTTATTCTCCTCTTATGTGTGAGTAAATCCCCATACGAGTGATAGATGTAGAAAATTAGTGAGATGTGATGTGCCTCCTTTATTTCCATCCATTTGTGATTATTGTCATGATTATTATATTATGAGAATGATTATATATGTATGCCTAATGCTTGTTATCCAATTTAAGGGCGTAGGTAAAATGATCTAGAGATCTCATAGATATGCACTTGTTTGTAGTGAATCGGTGACCCCCCTAATGACACGGCCGATATCAAAGAGGAGCTAGTATAACTCGAGGACAACAATAAACCATCAAGATTAAAGCCTTGATCTGGTCGAAAGATCTTTATTGATGTGCTGACCATGGCTTTGGTAACAGGCGGAAGGATCATTGGAATCGAGAAGAATCTACCAAGAGGACTCTTGATTGGTATACAGATTGCTTGCCTTCTCATATATGAATAAGAAGTACTATACTCACTTATCCCATTTATTCCATTTGGCGCATTCACTATCACCATGAACCGTTTCTCTCCGTGCCTAACTTTTTATCTACAGGAAACCTCAAACAACCTCCATGCTTTTTTAATTTTATGTTATTTACTTTTAGTACCATTCAATACTCAAAACCACTTCCTATCCACTCATTTGTTTTCACCTCAACTCTTGCTATCAATTCACTCAAGACAAGTGACACATTTAGTGCAACAGAAACGCCGCAGATAAACATTTGTCCTAAGCTCCTTATTAGGATCGATATAAAAACTCGAACTAGTACTTCCACGAAAACATGCTCTGACGAACCTGTGCTCTTGCAGGCCATCAGGCTCTCCTCGCCTCCTTCTAGACGGCATGGGACGAGTGCACCACGAACATCATCGGCACCGCCCTCGAAGGCCACATCATCGTGGCCTCCATCCCTTCCGTCGCACAGGAGGAGAAAGGTCGATGCTTCATCGCCGCCAAGCGGGAGGCTGAGGCGAAGCAGTAGGCAAAGCGGGCACGGGCGGAGGTGCGGGAGCTCGCCGCATGAGCGGCTGCGTAGGCACAGGAACTCGCGGTTCAGGAGGCCGTCCCCACCAGGAGGAGCTCGCTTCCGAGCAGGAGGACACCGTTGAGCTCGGCCAGTACAATGACCTCCTCCTACAAGTAGCGCTCGTGGGCAGGGCCATGGTAGTTGGGAACCGCTAGTGCCATTGCCAGCGCCGCACCCCACTCACCTCGGCGGTGGAGCAGCATCGCGCAGCCTGCGTTGAGAGTTATGCAAGGAGGAAGCACGCGAGGGAAGCTGCGCTGGTGGCTGTGGCGGTGGCTGCGGGTGACCCCACAATCGCCAGTGGAGAGAATGGGGAGCTACCCGTACTGCACCGTAGGCCCAGACTCGGGCACCCTGTAGGGTATAGGGTAGGGTAGCATCGTCAGCATCCTCGCTGGCCCGAACTCCGGCAATAGTATTTAGATGACCTGTCGGCACCATGTATCTATATTGCTTTTAGTTTAATAAAAATTATATCTTATCTGAATGACATGTGGGTCTGGGCAGACAGCGCGGACACGCGCGAAAACGCAACCGCACCCCAGAATTGGACCGCGAATGCATCGGTCTGGGCATGCATACCGTTTGCACCCCACCCCCACCCCCGTTTGGGAGCTCATTTTTGGGTCGCGTTATCGGCGGATACTGATTCAGACATGAACATTGTAAATGTGGTCCGCCCCTGGAATGCACTGACTCGGTCGATCGTCGGAGTGTGACTTCTTGTTAGAGCAAGGGCAATAGTATAGCTAGTTGCCGGCTATAGGATGTGTCCATGTCACCTAGAGCCAATCTAATAGCTAACATGCACAATAGATAGAGATAAAAATATAATACTTTATTAATGTATGACCCACTTTACACTCTCACGTACTAGTGCCCAGGAGCATGTGCTGCAGTCAGCTCTTAACCAAGACGTCACTCCTCTTCTCTCTCCTTTCCTCTCTCGTCCAACTAAGCATAAATATACTATTTTACTTCCTCTGTCTCGGTTTAAAGGGCCTACGCGTATATCTAAGTCGTTAATTTGACTAATAAAATAGAAATTATTTTACACAAATATTATACCATTAGAAAATATAACATCTAAATTTTCTAATGATATAATTTTTGTGTTAAATAATTAATATTTTGTTAGTCAAATTAACGATATAGGTATACGTGTACGCCGTTTAAACCGAGACAGAGGGAGTAAGTATTATAGCCTGCTGATTAAGTGTGTTGATTTTGGTTGTATATCACGCAAAAATATGGTTGTAAATGCGGACAGTCGGCGGAGCATTTGAACCGAAGAGTTTCTTATCAGCAAACCGAAGAGTCCCGTAGGTACAATTAATTCCGCCGCGGCTCTAGCTTTCAAGAGGGAGAGAGAGAGCAACAACGCGGCTATAAATTGGCACGCAGTCATTCCGTTCGCCTACCCCCAGTCTACCAACCCTCTTGAGTAAATTGCAAGAAGCTACCATAATTCGGGCTGTCAGAACGAGTCAGTGCCAACATTCCTAATTTTTGCTCGTCAGTATCATCTTTCGGATAGACCTTCTCAAATCGCGTTGATCCCTGTCTGATACCGTTTCTGACAGAAAGACCCCACTGTCAGGGCTAACGGCCGCGTCTGGACCGCATCGGCTAAGACGGCCCCCGTCCACGCACCGGTCAACAACACACTCGTCACTCCACTCCTCCCGTTTGCCACGCAGCAGCTCAATTGCCGCCGCCACCACCTCTGGGTTGTCGCCGTCGTTCGAGGCAGCTCGCTATGGCCAGCATGCCTAGCTGGGACGATGGGGAGAGTTCTAGCCCTTCTCTCTCCACGCTTGGAGTTGGGGTAAGCTCATCCTCTAGGGTTAGGTTATTTTTGGGAGATTGGGGAATTTTTCATGTACCTCATATATCTTTGCACTTTCTGCTTGATTAGGACCTGACAGACCTAGATTATGCTCCTGCATTTGTTGAGGATCCAACATTTTGTGGGATAGCACCTGATTGCACCCTGGTTTGTAGCAAGCACAAAATGTCTCCGCGGTAGTGCGTTGCTTTTGAAGGGAGCAACACTGGACGTAGATTTTATCTGTGCCCTGTGGAAAATGTGAGTTTCATCCCAAATTAAGTTCAGTAAATTGTTCAATCCCTAGTTGTTTTGCTCACTTAGTTTTATTCTTAGAAAGTTCAATAGTTTTATTCCCTTACAGATATTATATGAAATCCCTAGTTGTTTTTGTTGTTAGTTTAATCCATGTATTATGTGAAATCTGCTATGTCTCATGTGGTTTTATTTATTTGTAATAGCAAGTGATGAACTGTGGGTTTGTTGCATGGAAAGATGAAGAGTGGCCAGATATTTGAGCAATGCAATAGTTAGTTTGTGGGCAATGTACCATGAAAGTGATGATGCTAGATTAGATGAGAGGGTGGAAAATGGTAAGGTGGTTAGTCAGCTTGTTGAAGAAAAAGCCAAGTTGGAGAGGAAGCATGCCACCCTCCTTGCTGATGTCAAACATTTCATGGAGTCCACTCAGAAAAAGGTTATAGTGGAAAATTTGGCTAAGATGAATGCTGAGAATGAAGATGAAATGATGGAAGAAAGTGAGATGGAGAGGAATAGGCTGAAGAAAGAAGTGGAGGTTTTAAAGAATGAAATTGCCATTCTTAAACAGGTTCAGATATCACAAGTTGATGTGCTTAGGGTTGGGAAGAAGGAATGGGCTGAAGAAAAGCAAGCTATGAAGGAAGAAAAAGATGTTCTCAAGGCAGAAAAGAAAAAGCTGGAGTATTTGATTTTTGATCTTTTTAAAGCAAATAGTGACAACAAGGATAAACTGAAGAAGATTGCTGAAATCTGTGCTGAGTGAGATGTGAGTTGTCAGGCTATCATGTTTCAGATATATGTGTTGTGTATGCTATGTTGAACCATTTGTTCTATGTTCTGTGTTATGGAAGGCTGTGTTGAACCATTTGCCCAAATTTGTGTAATGTTGAACCATTTGTGTAATGTTGAACCATTTGTGTTATGTTATGTTGAACCATTTCATGGAGTTTATTTGTGGTAATGGTGAACAAATCACAGAAGAACAACAGAATAGAACATGTCCATCTTGACCATCATCTTTAGCAAGACATTCAGTTTTAGTACATCACCAAAAGTAGCAGCTAATGTAAGCTGCATCACTAGTAGTTTTAGCAACATATTCATCACCAAAAGAGGCAAAGAACTGGAGTAAGGCAAGAATGTACTACATGTCCATTACAACAGCTTTTGCACATAGAATTACTAGTACATGTCTTTTTCAATGGTTTGATGACCCAGCTCCTCCATCACCATCACCTCCAACATAACCATAATTGAAATATCCCCAGGTCTTGCTCTTCTTGTATCCAGGAACAAAACCCCTATCATCTTCTCTCTCTCTTGTTGTTCTTCTTGGAGGAACAAAGGAAGTAGTTGCTGGGGGTGCCCTTGTAGCTGCTGGGGGTGCCCTTGTAGCTGCTGTTGTTCTAGCTGGAGGTGGTGCCCTTGTAGCTTGTGTAGAACCTGACCTTTTAGATGGAGGTGGTGTAGGTGCTGTTGTTCTTGCTGGAGGTGGTGCATCTGTTGATGTGTTGGGCTGGCAAGAAACAACAGGAAACACCATTAGATGACAGATAACACATAAATAAACTCACTATAAATAAACTCACCACATGCTTGTTCTTTCTAATCACCAGATCAAGCCTCAAAGACTGTGTGCAGCTAGTGTATCTGTGGCCCTGCAGCTTACAGTTAGAGCATGTTATGGTTCCCATTCTTGATGTCTGTTTAGGTTTTGGCACCTCAAACCTCCCCTTTCTCCTCTTTTCTTGCTTTCTCCCTTTCTTGATGTGGAAGACAGGTGGAATGATGTCAGCTATCCCTATATTGGGCCAGCCATGTTGTCCAGGGACTGGGTAAATTATGGGCTTGAATGCTCTAACATACATCTCTTTCCTGAAGAAGTGGCTAACAAAGGACTCTGGTCTTTGCTTGGATTTGATGATAGCAGAGCATGCATGACTACAAGGCAGGCCTGTGACATCCCACTTTCTACATCCACATGTCTTGTCCACCAGGTTGACAGCATATGTTGCATCACCCCTTGCATTAGTCACTTGCCACAAACCTACATCTGCAATCCTTGGTGTGCAGAATCTAGAGTTCTTCTTGGATATTTCAAGTTGCTCACTGAAGTGGGGAGTGATTTCCCATCTAGCAATACCAGCACCTATCCTCTTCTCATGATTCCTCACCATCATCTTGTCTTTTATCCCTTCTATCATTGTTCTTATTGGTTTCTTCCTAACATCAAGGATGTATCTATTAAATACCTCACTCAAGTTGTTTACCACAAGGTCAGTCTTGCAGTTAGTGTCAAATGCATGCCTGGCCCATGTGTGCACAGGGATTTCACTTAGCCACTTCCAAGCTGCCTCACTTTCCTTTTTCAAATTCTCCATGGCAAGATCATGGTGGTGCTTTTGATAAGCATAGGCAGCAGAATCCATTATCTTTTTCAGGTCTTCATCCCTAAACCCAGCAGTTTGGAAGTTGGCATATATATGCCTTAAGCAGAATCTTTGTGGGCTTTGAGGGAAAACTATGTTGATGGCTGAAATGAGTCCCTATGTTGATAAGACAAACTAGTTAACTATTGCAAGAAAAACTACTTAACTATTGCAAGAAAAACTACTTAACTATTGCAAGAAAAACTACTTAACTATCACAAGATAAGCACATGAAAACTACCTTTTGTCTATCAGACATGAATGTGTATCTACCAAACTGCCCCTCTTCTCCACCAAGTGCATATTTCAACTGAGTTAGGAACCAGCACCAATTGGTTTGTCCTCTTTGGGTACAACAGCAAAGGCAATAGGGTACATGTTGTTATTGCCATCCCTTCCTATTGCAGCCAGAATTTGTGCACCAGTGCACAGCTTCACAAAGCAACCATCAAGCCCTGTAGACAAAAAAGTAGAGTTACACCAGGGAAAAGATAAGTGGGTGCACAGGAAAAATAATATGAAACTAGTGATCACCTATGAATGGCCTGCAACCATTAAGAAAACCCTCCCTGGCTCCATTGATACAAAAGAAGAAACCATGGAATGTTGGGCCAGGATGGGGTTTTCTCCTGTAGGTGCTGGTGTCACAGTTGTCACAACCACCCTGCTACCAGGGTTAGTATCAATGATACTTTGGGCAAAATCTCTAAGCCTGACATACTGCTCCCTGTGATCACCTAACACAGCATCTAGAGCCAAAATTTTTTCCCTGTAGGCCATATCCTTGCTGACTTCCACACCATGTTGTTGCCTTGCTGCATCTATGAGTGACTGAATTCCTGTATTTGGATCTGACCTAAACATTCTTTCATAGGTGTGAGCTAACCATTTAGCACTAACTCTGGTACTTTCAGTAGTAGTATCACAAGTGTGTTGTAGTCTCATCTTCCTAATAACAAAGGTTTTCTCACCTTTTATCTCAGATGCCACCATAAGGAAGGGACAACCCTGGTTGATGCAATGAACAATGACTCTAACATTAGAGTTCCTCCAATACTTGAAATTCCTACTTTGAGAAATGTGCAAATCTATCAAAGCATCCCTGAATTGTTGCACATTGACAAAGCACATCTTCAAGAATAGTTGCTCATGTGGCTGCAGCCTTGTATCATCATACCACTTCCTCTCTGGTCTTTTCTTTGCTCTACTCTTTCTGCCTTTTGGTGGCACCATTGATAATGGTTGAAATTCATCCTCCTCCTCCTCCTCCTCAAAGAAACCAGTGTCTTTGTCTTCATCTGATGATGGTATGTAGTCTGGTTCCTCTTGTATCTGCACTTATGAATGACACCTCAAAGTGGGGCCTCTTTTTACAGGCAATTTCTTCTTATTTACTAAAACAGTTGCTGGTACCAACTGATGTCCAACTTCTTCTTCTGCAGTCACAAACAAATCTTCAATATCTGTGTCCCCTTCACAGTGCAGCAGGGGATCCTGTCTCTTACTCCTCATCTCCTCAATCCTCTCAGCCACTTCTCTCATTTCCTTCTTCCTCATTTCTTCCAAATGTGCAAAATCAACTTGTCCACTGGCAATGTCCCACCAGGAATCATCAAGGTCATGGTCTGAACCCATGCTGCCATCAGTATCAGCATCATCACCTTCTTCCTCATTTTGTATTGCTTTACCCTTATCCACAATCTGACTCTCTTGAGTTGGAAGATAGTGGTCTTTACTAGTAGGTGCACATTCATCACCTAAGACAGTGCTACCAGCTTGACTTGTAAAAATAGAACCTTCTCTATCAACAACATAGACACTAGGCTCATTGCAATCATAAGGAGCAGGTTTTTCAAGCAGCACAATAGAAGATTCAGTGGGTTGGCTACACTTGCCTGAATAATTATTCTTCTTCTTCTTTGTAGGCTTGCCCCTCTTAACAAACAAAGACAGCACCCTACTTCACTCAAAATGATTCAGTAGTTCATAGATCTTGCAGTTATTCTGAACCAATTCATGTACACCCAACATTGTGCAGTAAATGGAATCCTGATAACTAAAGCCCTTTTCCTCAATCACTGCAACTATATTCATATATGTAATGTCGTCTCTGCATATTCTCCTCTCTAGATTGTCTACACCATCCAACTGAATTCGGACTTCCCAAATTTCAGGATCCAGACTACAGAAATCAAGAGAAAATAGCAAAATTCAGCAAACCCTAACCTAAACAAAAAAATTCAGAGAGAAAAAAAGGGGAAAAGTGAACACATACTCTACTCCGCCGAGGCTGCTGGTCCACCTTTCGCTTTGCGCCGGATTCTCCACCCAGAGCTGCGCCAGCGTCGCTGCCGCCGTCGATGGTCGAGACGGCCATAGCTCGTCAAGGTCGTCCTGGTCAGCCACTCTGCCTCCGCCTCTTGCGCAGTCTCCGCCGCCAACAGCACTTGAGCTCCCAGTGCCTCCCTCGACGCCGCCGTCGCCTCCAGGACTCACCGGATCCTCCATCTCCTCCTGGTCAAGCGCGAACGGTAGTAGGAGTGGAGTGAGGAGTGTGGTGTTGACCGTGCGTGGACGGGGCCCTGTCTTAGCCGATGCGGTCCAGACGGCGCAGCAATGGCCGTTTGCCCGACAGTGGGGTCTTTCTGTCAGAAACGGTATCAGACAAGCATCAGACAGGGATCAGCACGATTTGAGAAGGTCTGTCCGAAAGATGGTACTGACGAGCAAAAATTAGGAATGTTGGCACTGACTCGTTCTGACAGCCCGAATTGTGGTAGCTTCTTGCAATTTACTCAACCCTCTTTGTTCTCCGAACCAGTCATTCCGTTCGTGGCCTCCATCCGTTCCACCGGCTGCCTCCATAGTCCATCCTCTCCCTCACGCTTCAAGGTACGTTCTTGTCTAACTTGATTAAATGTCTGATTTTGGCTGGTGCTGTCCGTGTCCACGCATGCATGCATGCATGCATGATGTAGTTGACATGTGAATCGATCTACTATCCTTTTAGGTTGCTTTGTTTCTCTAGGTAGAACGTGTTGGAAAAAAAGCAAGAAAAACCAATCTGTAGGGGTCTTGAGCTAGCAATCTATTTCTCTGTCATATAATCAAAGAACCTATGGGTTGCCTTCAAATTCTTCTGAAGATATATTGGTTTGCTTCCTTTGTAAATCAAAGAATATACGTACTGATCAAATTCTTCTGAACAACACACAACAGTTAGTCATTCTGATCTGAGATCTAATCTTATCTGGATGCCTCACCCTTGTAACCTAGTTGTTAATTCTTACTCGTGAAACAATGAAGTGATCAATCTTGGTTGTGATGTGTTTGGTGCTCTCGCTCAACAGATGGAGATCGTCATCAAGGGCCTCAACGAAAGGATCACCGTCAAGGTCGATCCATCGGACACCATCTACATCGTCAAGGCCAAGATTCAAGATCAGCTGTGCCTGATGTTCGGCGGCGACCAGCTGGAGGATGGATATACCGTGGCTCATTACGGCATCCAAGATGAATCCACTCTACGCCTCGATCTGCGCCGCGTGAGGAGGAGGATGCAAATTCGCGTCAAAACATTGACGGGCAAAACCATACCTCTTATGGTTGATAGCTCATACACTATCCACGATGTCAAGGCCAAGATCCACGTCAAGGAGGGTATTCCCGCGGGACATCAGAGATTCGTCAGTGGGAATGAACATCTGGAGAACTTTCGCACGCTTGAAGACTATAACATATATGAGGGATAAGTCCTCCATGCTCTCATTGTTCTAAATTCAGCTAAAGATGTGTTTGTTCAAGGTTTCAGTACGTAACGTGTGGCCGTTATCTTTCCTATGCTATCTTCTCGTTATTAACATGGACATGAATTATGCATTGACACATGGCTGTGTGTGCGTGGTTTATTATTTATAATCTCAAACTTGATCAAATATTATGAATTGGTATATATGCCTCTACTCCATGCTGATAATTAAGTTGCTTATTGTATTTATTGGCTCTACCTTTTACTTGAGGTGCTATCGTACACAACAGAAAATAGCGCAAGTTGGGTAGAGGGTGGCGTGGTGGCTCCTGTGCTACATGGATCCCGGTTTTTCAAACTCCCAAAAGTTGAATTCAAAGTTTTTAAAATATTCTAAAAAATACCTGGATGTAAGAAAACTATGAAATCTACCATTGTGTAAATTTGTATATCAAAATACTTTGGATTTTAGGGACAATCTGTTTTTGTCATCAGTGAACAGTGTTAGTGCACTAAACTAGGGATTTCGTATTTTTATGTGATTTTGTATTTTTTTTGGTGAGCTAAAAAATGTAGTATTTCAAGCTGAAAATCTACACACTAGTAGAATCCATGGTTGGCTACATCTAGGTGTTTTTTCGGAATTTTTGGATCGGAGTTTGCAAAGGAAAAAAACGCAAAGGCTCCCTCGAGCACGGTCCGTTCAGCTTATTTGATGTTGTGTAAGCCCTACTAGTCACTAGGTCACAAGCTTGTATCCATTTGTTAGTAATCTATATTTTTTTAAAACAACCTCGCTTTATTGAGTTTGGATAACTATAAAACGACTTTGCATTCTGTAAGGCCATAAGTACATATGTGATCAAATTTTAGAAGACTTAACTTTACCAAACCTAGAACATGGAGTAATTAAAAATAGATGGATTATATATGAAGATAACACAATGATACCGAGAGAGGAGGTGGCTATTCGGATGACGGGTGCATTTGCACTCCTTGTGAAAAAATATATTTTGAAATATCAATTTTAAAAAAAACATGTCTAAATGTATATTTGAATATTTTATGTTCGTTCACAAGTTTTCGAGATAAAAGAACAATTTACGTGTCCCGTGCAAAAAATACAAAAAAAGTCATGTAAATAGTTTTTAACATTTTGTATTTTTTATACATGACACATAAAATATATTTTTATCCCGAAAACTTGTAAACGAACATAAAATTTTCGAATGTACATGTAGATATTTTTTCCGAATTTTTAACATTTTAAAATATGTTTTCTCACAATGAGTGCAAATGCACCCGTGAGCTAAAAGAGATTTCCGAGTGACACCAATGTTCTAAAGCAACTTTTTGTGTGAATGTGTTCTAAAGCATCTAAGTTCAAATAGGGTGACGAAGATGTCAGAGAGGGATAATAATTGTTCGACATTTTTGTTCATTATGTACTAGTGTACTACCAAGAGAAATGCAATTATTATGTGAGCATTATTATACTAAGCGTTAATAGAAGAACGGCTATGGGCTGTATAGTAGTGCCATATCATCTAAAGCCTTTATAAAAAACAACTTATACAATAGACTGACTATAGATTAGCTATTAGAGCAAGTATAATATGGTATAGTCAGCTGTCTATAAGAGTTAAAATATTATAGTTTTGGTGAGGTGGAGAAGAGAGAAGAGGAGAGAGAACGTAAACGGGCTGTAAATTAAGAGTCAGCTGCATCACATGTTTCTAGGCACTTTGTGAGAGTGAAATGTGGCGTACATATTAATTGAGTAGTACACTTTTGTAGCTAACTATTTTATGTATCGACTATAGGACCGACTATAGATGACATGGCTCTTTCTTATAGCCAACAGCAGGCTATATTATTGAACTTGCTCTTAGCTTGACTATAACGTTAAATGTTTAAATGTGTGGGAGACAAATAATTTGTCGGGAGGAAAAAGGCTAGCCAAGATCCCTCACACGAGTTGCATGCTCTCTCTAAATTCTCGTTTAGCGTGCCACAGCCCAACCGTAGGCATACATCCCGTTATATTCTCTCTCTCCACTTATCACTCCAAGTAGGATATTGCTCACATGGAGCACACTATAGCCAGCTGATTAAGAGCTATTGTACTTGCACTAAGCATGGTCGCATGCAGCTGCTCTGAGGATGTGTACCGTGCTCCCTATGTTGTCTTGTGGGGCTATGTGGCATCTCGTTTGGCATGGGTTGCAGCTACCCACGAGCGTTATCCTGAAGATCATCTCACCGTCCATGAGGAGAAGACTCTCCGCGTCATGAAGCATGAAAACCCCCGGACTCAAGCTGAAAGGGAAGATGTTGCGTTGAGGGTTACAAGGGATGGTGCTAGGGCTTCAGGCCATGCTGGGTCTAGTGATGGGGACCGTGTTTAGACTTCTCCTCCACCCCGACTTGAGAGTCAGCCATCTTGGGCCAAGAAACTATTGAAGAAAGTGAAGAAGACCTTCTGTTTTATTCAAGACCGTGAGTATCAAGCCTATGTTACTCAGAGGCACAATGTCAAGACGGAGAATGCAATCATGAGGAAGCTTGATATTGATGTATCTCCTGAGTCCATCTCCGTCACCGCTCCCAAGCATCAGTGGGTCCATGCGCATTGCAAGTGGACTGAGAATGATGATGAGCCTGAAGTCACCGGTCCCTTTCCGCCCGCTTGGAACAAGGCCACATGGGAACCCGAGCCTTCTCCTCCATATGTTGGTGGGTAGGGCGTGTAGATTGTCTACTTTGTTCCTTTTTGGCGTCTTGATGCCAAAGGGGGAGAAAGGTTTCCTCTAGGTTGCTACGGGATTTGCATTGGTTGTGTCACGAGCTCGTTCTTTCTTTGTTCCTTTTATGCTCGTGAACACTTGCATCTCCTTATGTATGTTTGTGGACCTCCGTTATCTATATGTCTATGGACCTCTGTTTTGTGTGCTATTATGTGTTTGAGACTATGTATTGTGATATTTATGTGTTGTTTTAGTGGTGGATTATATTGGTTGGAGATATATCATCTTATCATAAATTGTCTCTTCATATGGTTGTAGGTGTTGGGTTACCAGCATAGAAAACAAAAAAATTCTACGATGTGAACAACTAAGCACCAAGATCTATCTACCTAGATACAATCAACGGGTGGATATACATCCATAGAGAACACACCCTTGAAGAGCAACAAAGCGTTACGAGGTTGTACTCGTGGATGATGTAGTCACACACTTGCCGATCTCAAGATCGTGATGAAGTCCAGCGAGTCCAGCAGGTCTAGCACCAGCAAGTCCAGCAGGTCTAGCATCAGCAAGTCCAGCACCACAAATGAGCGGTGCATCCGTGATTGCACGCACGTCTGGTACCCCTACAACCTCCGAGTCCTCGCTCCAGCAAATCCGCGGAAGCAACAAATCCTTCCATAAAAGCCACCGGAAACATGCTTCTCGCTAATCCGAGACCATGGGGAATTACTAAAGGGGGAAGAGAACCTACACGAGGAGGTGGTGCAAGAGGAGAGAAGACATGTGGCTCCTTTTGTAGGGGATGGGGTGCACCCCCATGGCCATGGCTGGCCGGCCATGGTGGGTGCCCCCACCTCTCCCTTATTCATGTGGGTGGAGCTTCCACTAAGTCCACTCACATAAATTTCAAGTTCACTCACTTGCATTTAATGTCCACTAAATTAAATGCATTTTTCTCTTTAAATAAAACATTTTTATTTATTTTATTCATAATTTTCTTAATTGCTTTAATTAACAAACATTCACATAAAACCCCTTGCACACTACTTGGAAACATCTTATCAGTGGCGCACCTTTTTTCATTATCCGTGGCGCATTTCCTAGTGCGTCACTGATACGTCGCAACTGATAACTATCTTTTGTGGCACATATTGAAATGCGCCACAGAAATCTCAAACTTTTGTGGCGCATATGGCCAATATGCGCCACAGAAGTTTTTTTTCCAAAATTTAAAAAAAAAGCGGGCCATATCTCAAACTTCTGTAGCGCATATGGCCAATATGCGCCACAAAAGTTTTTCTCAAATTTCAAAAAAAAATCGGGTCAGATCTAGATCTGGCCGGAGGTGGTGGTTGTGGTGGTGGCTGGTGGCTGGAGGAGGGATAGGAGGAGGTCACCGGAGTTGGTGGTGGAGGAGGAGGAGGTCACTCTGTTGGGTTCGCAACATAGAAAACAAAAAAAATTCTACGATGGGAACTATCACCAAGATCTATCTATTAGATACAAGCAACGGGTGGATATATATCCATAGAGAACTTACCCTCGAAGACAACAAAGCTTTGTTAACAAGATGGAACTCGTGGATGATGTAATCGTACACTTGCTGATCTCAAGATCGTGATGAAGTCGAGCAGGTCTGGATCCAACACGTCTATCAGATCCAGCTACAGCAAGTCCAGCACCAAGTCCACCACCGCAAAGCAGCGGTGCATCCGTGATCGCACACACGTCCGGTACCCCGACAACCTCTGTCCCTCGCTCCAGCAAAGCAGCGGAAGCAGCAACTCCTTTCCAGATAAAGCCACCGGGAACATGTATCTCGCTAATCCGAGACCATGGGGTATAACTAGAGGGGGAGAGAGATCCTTCACGAGGAGCTGTGTGTTGTGAGGAGGAGAGGGGGGACTTTTATAGGGAAGAGGGGGCAGCCAAGGGCCATGGCGTGGCAGCCATGGTGGTGCCCCCACCTCTTCCATCATTCATGTGGTGGATGCTCCACTCACATAAATATGCCTCCACTCACACTTCCACTCACATGCATTAAATTTCCACCAAATTTAATGCAAGCTCTCATTAAATAAAACTATTTTATTTATTTTTTTAGAATTTTGTGAATTACTTTAATTAACAAACATTCACATAAAACCCTCTGCAACATTTCAATATCACATGCAGAACCAGTTTCTGCAATTTCACCCGGAACAATTCCAGTTTCCATCGAAATGATTCCAACGCTTTCTTAAATCTTTATCTGAAACATATTTGCTCCAAATGGTGTCGGTATCCATTAAGTGTGTCACCCTACGATTCGCAAATAATGTAGACATGATCGAGACCCCTCTCCGATCAATAATCAGCAGCGGGACCTAGAGATCCATATTGACTCCCACATATTCAACGATGAATCTTGTGATCGTGTGAACCTTTAACGTCGTAACCAAATCCCTTTGTCTCGCGATATATTACATGTTCGAGATTCGATCATCGGTATCCCAATACCTAGTTTGATCTCGTTACCGATATGCACTCTTTTCTCGTCCCTATGATATAACATTCTAGTGATCACATCACTTGCTTGCAAGCTATCTCAATGTGATATCACCGAGAGGGCCCATAGTATATCTATCCGTCATCAGGATTGAAAAATTCCACTCTTGATCCATGAGCCTCAACATAACACCTTCTGAGTATCTGAACCCACCTTTATAGTCACCCTTTTTACGGTGTGACGTTTGATGTTATCAAGTTACTCTTCCAATGTTAGCAATTAACATGATCTCATGGTCTAAGGACTAAGATTACTTCGTATGATGTTATAGCAATATAAACATAATGACTTTGATCGTAATGCTATACTTCGGATGAATGTTCATCACATCATTCCACCAATGCTGTGACCTCGTTATTAACAACATCTAATGTCCATGATTAGGAAACCTTGATCATCTTGTTAATCAACGAGCTAGTTTATATGAGAGGCATTACTAGGAACTTTATATTTTATTTATTAAACACACATGTATTAACGTTTCCAATTAATACAATTATAACATGCAAAATAAACATTTATCATAAACATGGAATAAGATAATAATCACTTTATTATTGCCTCTCGGGCATATTCCCTTCACGCCGGAGGTCACCGGAGTTGGTGGTGGAGGAGGAGGAGGTCGCCGGAGTTGGTGGTGGAGGAGGAGGAGGAGATTGCCGGAGGTCGCCAGAGTTGGTGGTGGTGGAGGAGGAGGAGGTCGCCGGAGTTGGTGGTGGTGGAGGAGGAGGAGGTTGCCGGAGGTGGAGGTGGCCGGAGAGTGGAGAAGGAGGAGGGAGGAGAAGGGGAGAAGTGGGGAGGGGAGAAGTAGTGGGGGGAGAAAAAGGAAAAAGAGAGGGAGAAGGGCGCTGGCGGGATTCAAATTTCGAATCCCGCCCAAGACTTCTGTGGCGCATATGGGAGAAATGCACCACAGAAGTTTCTCCCCCTTTTTTATTTTTTGTAGGAAAAAATCTTCTTTCGGCCATAACTTTTTACTCTTTTCGAATTTGGGGATTTTGTAAAATCCAGAACGACCAAAGGTCGTTGAAATCGAGTAGGGAATTTCGAGACAATCATTTTGATAGGTTAAAGATTTTTTTTCGACATCGTATGCAAAAAATTATGGCCGTTTTACCGTGCGATGACCTATTTTTGCAAAATACATCGAAATTCATATATTTCAATTTTCACTACAACTACACCCTAAAATATAACTACATCTCAAAGGAATTATTTTTTTGAAGTTTTTATCATTTTCGTTTATTTTTTACAAAACTGAAAAGGCGATCCACTAGGGGGAGGGGGTGGGATCTGTTTTTGCATGTTCTGTGGCGCATACACCTATATGCGTCACAGAAACATCACTTTCTATGGCGCATATAGACATATGCGCCACAGAAGTTTCTCTCCCCTTTTTTGGTGCTAGGTCCCATCAACTTTCTATGGCGTATACATACTATATGCGCCACAGAAGTTTCTCTCCCCTTTTTTGGTGCTAGGTCCCATCAACTTTCTATGGCGTATACATCTATATGCACTTCAGAATCATCACTTTCTGTGGCGCACACGAAAATATGCGCCAAAAAATGTGGACTTCTATGGCGCATATTGGTTTCGTGCGCCACTGAACTGCCAAACTTCTGTGGCGCATATTTCCTAGTGCACCACTGATACATATCCCTGGCGCATGGTTTTACATATGCGCCACGAATATCTTGTCTACCTATAAGTTGTTTCCTAGTAGTGGCAACATTTCGATATCACATGCAGAACCAATTTTAGAAATTTCACCCGAATAAATTCCGATGTCCACCGAAATAATTCTAGCGCTTTCATAATCTTTCTCTGGTATCTTATTTGCTCCAAAGGGTGTCGGTATACCTTAAGTGTGTCACCCTATGGTTCGTGAATAATGCAGACATGATCGAGATCCTTCACCGATCAATAATCAGTAGCGGGACCTGGAGATCCATACTGACTCCCACACATTCAACGATGACTAGTGATCATGTGAACCTTTTAATGTCGTAACTAAATCCCTTTGTCTCGCGATATATTACATATCCGAGATTCGATCATCGGTATCTCCATACCTAGTTTGATCTTGTTACCAACATGCACTCTTTTCTCGTTCCCGTGATATAACATTATAGTGATCACATCACTTGCTTGCAAGCTATCTCAATGTGATATCACTGAGAGGGCCTAGAGTATATCTATCCGTTATCGGGATGGACAAATCCCACTCTTGATCCATGAACCTCTATATAACACTTTCGGAGTATCTGAACTCATCTTTATTGTCACCCTGTTACGGTGTGACGTTTGATGTTATCAAGTTACTCTTCAAGTGTTAGTGATTGGCATGATCTCATGGTCTAAGGACTAGAATTACTTCTTATGATGTTATAGAAATTTAAACATAATGAATTTAATCATATTGCTATACTTTGGATGAATGTTCATCACTTCATTCCACCAATGTTGTGGCCTCGTTATTAACAACATTCAATGTTTATGATTAGGAAACCTTGATCATCTTGTGAAAGGGAAATGGACGTCGCCTGGAGGGGGGGTGAACAGGCATTTTAAAATTATTATGGTTTAGGCTCTAATAAATGCGGAATAAAACTTAATGTTTAATTTATCAAGCCAAAACCTATATTCACTAGGTTCACTAAGTGCACCAACAACCTATTCTAAGCAAGATAAGCAACAAGGTGATAACAAGATATAGTACTTCAAGCACGATGGCTATCACAATGTAAATTGCATAAGTAAAGGGCTCGGTTGAGAGATAACCGATGGATGTAGAGATGGTGGTTTTGAAGGGAATATGCCCGAGAGGCAATAATAAAGTGGTTATTATCTTATTCCATGTTTATGATAAATGTTTATTTTGCATGCTATAATTGTATTAATTGGAAACATTAATACATGTGTGTTTAATAAACAAAATACAAAGTTCCTAGTACTGCCTCTCATATAAACTAGCTCGTTGATTAACAAGATGATCAAGGTTTCCTGATCATGGACATTGGATGTTGTTAATAACGAGGTCACAACATTGGTGGAATGATGTGATGAACATTCATCCGAAGTATAGCATTACGATCAAATTCATTATGTTTATATTGCTATAACATCATACGAAGTAATATTTATCCTTAGACCATGAGATCATGTTAATTGCTAACACCGGAAGAGTATCTTGATAACATCAAACGTCACACCGTAACAGGGTGACTATAAAGGTGGGTTCAATGCTACGAAGATGTTATGTTGAGGCTCATGGATAAAGAGTGGGATTTGTCCATCCCGATGACGGATATATATACTCTGGGCCCTCTCGATGATATCACATTGAAATAGCTTGCAAGCAAGTGATGTGATCACTAGAATGTTATATCACGGGAACGAGAAAAGAGTGCATGCCGGTAACGAGATCAAACTAGGTATGGAGATACCGATGATCGAATCTCGGACATGTAATATATTGCGGGACAAAGGGATTTAGTTACTAGGGTTAAAGGTTCTCACGATCACAGAAGTTATCGTTGAATGTGTAGGAGTCAGTATGGATCTCCAGGTCCCGTTGCTGATTATTGATCGGAGAGGGGTCTCGATCATGTCTGCATTATTCGCGAACCATAGGGTGACACACTTAAGGGATACCGACACCATTTGGAGCAAATATGTTTTAGATAAAGATTTAAGAAAGTGTTGGAATTATTTCAATAGACACCAAAACTATTTCGGGTGAAATTGCTGAAATTGGTTCTGCATGTAATATTGAAATGTTGCAGGGGGTTTTATGTGAATGTTTGTTAATTAAAGTAATTAACAAAATTCTGAATAAAAATAATAAAAGAGTTTTATTAAATGAGAGAGCATTAAATTTGGAGAAATTTAATGCATTTAAAGTGGAGACTTTAAAAGAGAATGTGAAGGGGCATTTTAATGTGGAGGGGTTACCACCACATGAATGGAGGAGGTGAAGGTCACCCCTCCATGCGAAGCCATGAAGGAGGGCACCCCTCCTCCTATAAAAAACCCCTCCCACTTCTCACTCACACCTCCTTGTGAAGGATCTCTCTCCCCCTCTAGTATTATTCCCCCATGGTCTCGGATTAGCGAGATACATGTTCCCCCTGGCTTTATCTGGAAAAGAGTTGCTGCTTCCGCTGCTTTGCTGGAGCGAGGGACGGAGGTTTTCGGGGTACCGGACGTGTGTGTGATCACGGATGCACCGCTGCTTTGTGGTGCTGGACTTGGTGGTGCTGGAGCTGGATCTGATGGACGTCTTTGGGCGGACCTGCTGGACTTCATCACGATCTTGAGATCGGCAAGTGTACGACTACATCAACCACGAGTTCCTACTTGTCAACAAAGCTCGTTGTCTACGAGGGTAAGTTCTCATTGGATGTATGTCCACCCGTTGCTTGTATCTAGTAGATAGATCTTGGCGTATAGTTCCTATCGTAGGAAATTTTTTGTTTTCTATGCTGCGAACCCCAACAGTGGTATCAGAGCCTGATCTATGCGTAGGTGCTTAGCATGGGTAGTACACATATGTTGATATGTGGGCGATGATGATCATGTTATTGCATCTTCTATGTTTTTTGGATATTGGTGGCATAGTGGGATGAAGCGGCCCGGACCAACCTTACATGTCATCGTACATGAGGCCGGTTCCATGATTGACATGCAACTTGTTTTGCATAAGTGGTTGGCGGGTGTCTGTCTCTCCTACTATAGTCAATGTCTAATTTACAACGAGTTGCTAATAACTTAGTTATCCTCGTTGTGGTTCATGTTTGTTGGTAAGAACGGTTCTATCTCCGAAAGCCCTAAGCCACGTAAAACTTGCAATTGATAAATTAGAGGCGTCTAGTTTAGATCGTTGCTGGGCTAGTGTATTGGTATGGTATTGTTGTAAGTAGATGTATGATAGATACTCTTACAACACACTCAACGTGTAAGTTCCATAGACCTTGGCCTTACACACAAAGGAATGATAGAGATCATACCACGATGCAGGTGATAGAGATCAAATGCATGGACCATATCATCTCACTTTACACATTAGATGTTAGCATCTTATACTGCTAGTTTGGCGCTTTCTGTAGCATTGTAAGATGATCGCTCTTTTAGATATCAAGATAAAAATGTGTTCTTCCTTAAGTATGCACCATTTTGTGGATCGTATTTCGAGACATCACGTGATGATCGGGTGTACTCGACTCTACGCTTTCATACAAACGGGTGTAAGACAATTTTACACATGCGAGTACTAAGGTTCTTACTTGGCGAGACTAGCATGTACAGACATGGCCTCGGAACACAGACTGAAAGGTTAAGCATGAGTCATATAGTTGATATGATGCCCATATAGATGCTCGCCTTTGAAGCTACATCAACTCACGTGATGATCGGACTTGGTGTAGTGGATTTGGTTCATGTAATCACCAAAAAGGCACGAGGGATGTCGTTTTTGAGTGGGAGTTCATTTCTAATTTGGATTAGTCGAACCAAATTTGTCATAAATTAAATCAAAGTGAATTTGCATAGTTTGTTATAGTCATTAGCATTCGTTTTCTACCTTATGCTTGGTTTTTATTTGAGATAATAGAACTATAGAATTATGGATATTTACTTTACGAACTGGTATCGTATTGTTTCGAATGTCAATTTAAAGTTTATAAGTCCTATTGCAAACTTTCAACAAACTCTATTTACTCCATGAAGTTTAATAAGTAGTATTAAATCAAGAGTAAGAATTCCAATGTTAGTATCTAAAGTATCATGTTTGCCTCCATGATTATTGATATTCAAAAAGTTGTTTTAATATCAAGATTATATTGGAGCTGAAAATTGTTTCAGAAACCATCATGTGTGAAAGATATTGTGATATCTGAAACAATGTTTTTTGGTTGCATTATGATAGAGTATAATTTAGAAAAATACATGTTCTCATATTGTATGAGAATTTGTGAAGGATGGAGATGCTAGGCATCCGAATCTACCAAAAAGGTTTTGGGAACTGATATTATACTCGCGATTCTTCCTTATAGGCTATAGTAGCTTGATCATGGAAGTTGTCATGATAAGGATGAATAGAAGATGTAAGTAAAATGTTTACTACACTAATAGATTACTAAAGAATGGATTTTTGAAAGAACACCAAACATTTGATGATGGTGATCCACTTCAAAGTGCAAGTCCAAAGGTATTAGTATTTGACTATATACTCTTTGTACCATGTGTCATGTTGATGACACCACTATTGATGTTGATAGATTCTTTTAAAAGAAAAGAAATTGCTGAAAGAGAATCTATAAAATATTTGGCAGAAAATAAAAGGTTGGAGATGTCCAACTTAGGTATATAGAAGATATACATGTTATGGCTATATTCCTTGCTTGTTAAACAATGTGGTTCTTAGGTATTGGATACCGGTATTGGATACCGAATTGGTTGGTATGAAGTGTCATATAGGACAACACAATTCATGAACTACAATGGCCTAAGTAACCAGCAAGAGAATGAGTGATGATGTTCATCGAAAACAAATAAAGTGTTATTGTGTTTTTCGTTGTCATCAAACCAAGCTTTCAAGATTTGTTTAAATAATTGTTATTTTGTTCCGGTATCATGAGAACAATGGCTGTTCAAATAATTACCATATTCCATAAAGGATGGATGAACTTTTACAAGTCTAGTTGGAGAAATCACATCCATAAACACTATTGCTAAAATGTCGCAAGACAAATGATTGAAAGATCACTTATGAAGTGACATCACTGTTTAAATTATATTTGAAAGAAAACATGAAGAAACTCCATGTTGATGTATTTTTGGAGTCTTTGATTTTGATCAATTGACACATGTGAGACTTTCCTCGAGATAATTGAAACTCCGTCCATAGGCCAGAGAGGAACGGATGACTAGCTTATTGGAAATTGTGCATGCTGATGTGCATAGTCCATTATGTGTAGCCATATGCGATGGATCTTTTTGCTTCATATGCTTTCTCCGAAAATTTGAGTGAATATATCTGTATATTTACTTAATAAGGAAGAAGTATGAAACATTTGAAAATTGTTCAAAGACTTTCAAGATGAAGTGGAAAATCATTGTAACAAGAAAATAAAGAGTTTATGATTCGATCATAAAGGAAGATATTTGAGTTACATATTTAGCAAAAACACCTAAGACTTGAGGAATTGTTCCATGATTTGTGTTTCCCGATAAACCATAGGAGTATGGCATATTCGAGAGATAAAATCAAACCATGTTTGACATGGTAAGATCAAGGGTGTCATTTATAAAACTGCCATTATGTTTTAAGGATTGAAGCTTTAGAGACTATCGCTTTTACACTGAAAAGAGCACCATCGTGATCCATTGAAATGACACCATATGAGTTATGGTTTGGGATAAAACCCGAATTATCTTTTCTTAAATTTTGGTATGCTATGCATAAGTAAAATGTTTGCAACCAAAGTCGGATAGGCACGTCTTTGTAGGTTATCCCAAAGAATTTGTTGGGAATTTCTCCATAACACCGAGGACAAAAGAGTTTGTTACTTGGAACGTCAGGTTTCTTGAGAAGGAATTTTTCATGAAAAGTTAAGTGGGAGGACAATAGAACTTTGATAGGGCTGTTGAACCTTAGCTATATGTGCTAAGTGGCGCAGCACCAGAAAGTGTCCCGGTAGCGGCCACAATGCTCATGGCTCTCGTGATTACAAAAGGTGTGGTCTCAGAGATTAGAGTTCCTATAGAACCGTGTGGGTCGGTAAGAATCAAATAGTAAGATTTGATAAGCAAGTCGTTATTGTTTTGACATTGATGAACTGACTACATGCAAAGAAGCGATGATGGGCCCTGACTCCATAAAATGACTAGAAGTCATAGAATCCGTGATAGTATCCATACACGAGAAAAAAAGTTTCTGAACTTGGAAGACCCTCCGGAAAGGCGTGAAGCCTATCGGTCGTGTTTGGATCTATAAAGAAATAAGACATGGATGTTTAACATCTATGAAATAGTCGACATGTCGGAAAGAAGTTTACGACAATGTTCAAGGAGTTGAATATGACAAGATTTGATCTTTCATAACGATATATAGTCTTGACGGATTAACGTAGCAACCACTACATATAATTTGGTATATGGTAGTTGAATAAACAAAACAAGGTTATTCTAATAGAACGGTAACCTAGGACATGTACATGACATGGTCCGAAGGGTTTTGTTAATTCAAAGGGTGCTAAAAGGGCATGCAAACTTCAATAGTTGAAGTAAGCATAGCGGAGTTGGAATCTTCACCATGATGAAACTGTTAAAAGAGTTTAAATTCATCGGAGATGATGAAGATGCTTGCATTTGCAAGAAATTAAGTGGGAGCGCTGAGACATATTTCTAATACATTATGTAGAGAACATATTGTTGATTGGAAATGATGTATCTTGTATTGACACAAGTTAAGAATTTCATTAAAATAAGATTTCGATGAAAGACTTGGGCAAACTCAGAATATTTGGCATCAATATCTATATGGATAGATTGAGGCGCTAATATGGTTGTGCCAGACATACATATATGAGATATTGAAAGGGTTCAATATGGAAACAACAACAAAGGTTCTTGCTACATGGAAAGGATTGTATCAAGATTCAAGTGTTTCAACACTTGGTGAGTAAAATCACATGAAGATTTTGATCGATTATACCATGATATGTATATATCCAGAATGTCCTATGCTCTAAATGTTATGAGCACATACCAGAATGATTCATAAGATGATCATTGGATAGTAGTAAAGATATTCTTATGAGCTTTGGAAGAACTAAGAATATATCATGTATAAGTGACAAATAGTTAAAGGTAGTTCATTGTAAAGTGTTACATTGATACTAGTTTTGTCACAAGATACAAATTAAATTTATCTCAATTTATACTATGTGTGCCACAATGTAATGGAAAGGATGTTCCATGATGGATTTGGATAAGTTCCAAAGTTGAAACATTGTGACGGATATTACAACAAAAGGCTAAGTATATGACTGCTATAGTAGCAGCAAAGGAGGGCATTTGTGTTATGTAGTTTGTTATCAAACTAGGTGTGGTTTAAAGTGGGATAATACTATGAAGATATATTGTATGACAATAATATCAACATATTTTAACCCGAATGAACTAAAGGTCTCACTAAAGGACCAAATTTATACAATGCCATCTTATTTGAGAATGAGTGATGCGTAGAGACGCAAAGACATGCAAATACACATGGACCTGAAAGTGCCAGATCCGGAGATTATGTTAACCACTAGCAAACGCGTATATTCAACACCTAGGTGTTGTATATACAAGTTTACAAACTAGATTATTGACTCTAGTGCAAGTGGGAGACTGAAGGGAATATTCCCGAGAGGCAATAATAAAGTGGTTATTATCTTATTCCATGTTTATGATAAATGTTTATTTTGCATGCTATAATTGTATTAATTGGAAACATTAATACATGTATGTTTAATAAACAAAATACAAAGTTCCTAGTACTGCCTCTCATATAAACTAGCTCATTGATTAACAAGATGATCAAGGTTTCCTGATCATGGACATTGGATGTTGTTAATAACGAGGTCACAACATTGGTGGAATGATGTGATGAACATTCATCCGAAGTATAGCATTACGATCAAAGTCATTATGTTTATATTGCTATAACATCATACAAAGTAAACTTTATCCTTAGACCATGAGATCATGTTAATTGCTAACACCGGAAGAGTATCTTGATAACATCAAACGTCACACTGTAACAGGGTGACTATAAAGGTGGGTTCAGTGCTACGAAGGTGTTATGTTGAGGCTCATGGATCAAGAGTGGGATTTGTCCATCCCGATGACGGATAGATATACTCTGGGCCCTCTCGGTGATATCACATTGAAATAGCTTGCAAGCAAGTGATGTGATCACTAGAATGTTATATCACGGGAACGAGAAAAGAGTGCATGCCGGTAACAAGATCAAACTAGGTATGGAGATACCGATGATCGAATCTCGGACATGTAATATATCGCGGGACAAAGGGATTTAGTTACTAGCGTTAAAGGTTCTCACGATCACAGAAGTTATCGTTGAATGTGTAGGAGTCAGTATGGATCTCCAGGTTCCGCTGCTGATTATTGATCGGAGAGGGGTCTCGATCATGTCTGCATTATTCGCGAACCGTAGGGTGACACACTTAAGGGATACCGACACCATTTGGAGAAAATATGTTTCAGATAAAAATTTAAGAAAGCGCTGGAATTATTTCAATAGACACCAAAACTATTTCGGGTGAAATTGCTGAAATTGGTTCTGCATGTAATATTGAAATGTTGCAGGGGGTTTTATGTGAATGTTTGTTAATTAAAGTAATTAAAAAATTCTGAATAAAAATAATAAAAGAGTTTTATTAAATGAGAGAGCATTAAATTTGGAGAAATTTAATGCATTTAAAGTGGAGATTTTAAAAGAGAATGTGAAGGGGCATTTTAATGTGGAGGGGTTACCACCACACGAATGGAGGAGGTGAAGGGTCACCCCCTCCATGTGCCGGCCATGAAGGAGGGGCACCCCCTCCTCCTATAAAAGGCCACCCCCTCCTCACTTCTCACTCACACCTCCTTGTGAAGGATCTCTCTCCCCCTCTAGTATTATTCCCCCATGGTCTCGGATTAGCGAGATACATGTTCCCGGTGGCTTTATCTAGAAAGGAGTTGCTGCTTCCGCTGCTTTGCTGGAGCGAGGGACGGAGGTTGTCGGGGTACCGGACGTGTGTGTGATCACGGATGCACCGCTGCTTTGCGGTGCTGGACTTGGTGGTGCTGGAGCTGGATCTGATGGACGTGCTGGAGCCGGACCTGCTAGACTTCATCACGATCTTGAGATCAGCAAGTGTACGACTACATCAACCACGAGTTCCTACTCGTTAACAAAGCTCGTTGTCTATGAGGGTAAGTTCTCGTTGGATGTATGTCCACCCGTTGCTTTGTACCTAGTAGATAGATCTTGGCGTGTAGTTCACACCATAGGAATTTTTTTTGTTTTCTATGTTGCGGACCCAACAGATTTGTTTCCCGAAGTTCACTTCCAAAGAAGCTACATCTCTGTTGGAGAGGTGCGGTGGCGCAATGTACTTCGAACACCAAAAGTGGGTCACCTCGGGGTTTGGTGGCTCGATGCTCACCCAACGCCTGATACGTTGCTAACGTATCTATAATTTTTGATATTCCATGCTTGTTTTATATCTATTTTCTTATGTTTTGCCCACACTTTGGAGTATTTTTATACACTTTCTGGAACTAACCTATTAACAAGATGACATAGTGCCAGATGCCTGTTTTTTGCTATTTTTGGTTCTAGAAAAGCCAGGAAATGAATATTCTCGGAGTTGGACGGGACAAAAGTCAAAGTCAATATTTTACCGAGGGGAACACGGAGCCAAAAGACGAAATGGAGAAGGGCCTCGAGGGGGCCACACCCCCTGGCTGCGTGTCTAGGCCTAGCCTGTGCTTGGGAGGGTGCAGCCACCTCGGGCACCCCCTCGGTCTCCCCTTTCGCCTATAAGAAGCCTCCGATACAGAAACCCTAAGTACCCGATCAAAATTCCACGAAAGAGTCTGTAGCCGCCATCATCTCCATCCCTAGATCAGGAGGGATCTAAAGCTCTTCCTGGCACCCTGTCGGAGGGGATAATTCACCCTGTAGGCCTTCTTCATCACCATGACTGCCTCCGGTGTGATGCGTGAGTAGTTCATCCTTGGACTACGGGTCCATGTAGTAGCTAGATGGTTGGTTCTTCTCCTTTGTGCTACCATATTTAGATCTTGTGAGCTCCGTTCATGATCAAGATCATCTATTTGTAATTTTACATGTTTTGTTTGCGGGGATCCGATGGATATTGACATGCTATTTCAGATTGTTTATTGATTCTATCATGTCTTTGTTATTTGTGATCTTGCATGCTCTCCGTCGTTAGTAGCTATATTGGCCGAGTAGATGCTAGCAACTCCAAGAGGGAGTAGTTATGCTCGATAGTGGGTTCATGCCTCTAGTAATCTGGGGAAGTGACATAAATCTCTAAGGTACTAGATGTGTTGTTGCTACTAGGGAGAAAATAGCAATCCTTTGTTCATAGAACAATCGTATTGTTTACTTTACACACTTTGCTTAATGCGATTATCTGTTGCTTGCAACTTAATACTGGAGGGGGTTCGGATGATAACCTGAAGGTGGATTATTAGTCATAGATGCAGTTGAATTACGGTCTATGTATAATGTTGTAATGCCCAATCAAATCTCATAGGAGTTAAGATGATTAGTATATGCATATATGCTTTCTCGATGTTTGTCAATTGCCCTACTATAATTTCTTCACCCAACATGTCATCTATCTTAAGGAGAATCACCACTAGTGAACTATGGACCCCGGTCCATACTTTTACCATCAATCTACAATCTATTTACTGTTTTTTGTTTACTTTCTGCAAGCTATTACTATCTTCCACACAATATGTTTAATCCTTTGTATTGAGCAAAACTGGTGAGATTGACAACCTCACTGTAAGTTGGGGACAAAGTTCTGTGGTTGTGTTGTGCAGGATTCAAAGTTGGAAACAACACCTTGGAGGTGTTTCCTTGCTCCTACTGGTTCGATAACCTTGGTTTCATAACTGAGGGAAAACTTGTTCCTATACTCATCATACCTTCCTCTTGGGGTTCCCCAACGAGCTCAACATATTGAGTAAGCAAGACTTTTTCTGGCGCCGTTATCGGGGAGTCAAGGACATCTTCACAAGGGGAGTCCCTCATAATAATTCTCTTTACTTTGTTGTTTTTGTTTTGCTTAGCTTATTTTTTCTTTGTTTGCTTGTTTCTTTATCAAAAACACAAAAAAATTAGGTGTACTAGTTTGCTTTTCTATATTAAAAACACAAAAAAATGACTACTCTTGAAAACACTAAGTTGTGTGACTTCACTAGCACCAACAACAATGATTTCATGTGCACACCTATTGCTCCACCTGTTCCTGAAGCTACTTTCTTTGAAATTAAACCTGCTTTGCTCAATCTTGTTATGAGAGAACAATTTTCTGGTATTGGTACTGAAGATGTTGTTGCTCATCTTAATAACTTTGTTGAACTTTGTTAGATGCAAAAACATAGCGATATAGATGGGGCTATTATTAAGCTTAAATTGTTTCCTTTCTCTTTGAGAGGAAAAGCTAAAGAATGGTTGCAATCCCTAACTAGAAATAGTATTGATTCTTGGACTAAATTCAAAGATGCTTTCATTGGAAAATACTATCCTCCTAAGATTATATCTATGAGAAATGAAATAATGAAATTTAAACAATCTGATAATGAACATGTTGCTCAAGCTTGGGAAAGAATGAAATCTTTAGTAAAGAATTGTCCCACTCATGGACTGACTGCTTGGATGATTATCCAAACCTTTTATGCAGGATTGAATTATTCTTCAAGAAATCTACTGGATTCTGCTGCTGGAGGTACCTTTATGACCATCACTTTGGGTGCTGCAACAAAGCTTCTGGATAATATGATGGTTAACTATTCTGAATGGCACACCAAGAGAGCTCCACAAGGTAAGAAGGTAAATTCTCTTGAGGAAACCTCCTCCTTGAGTGATAAAATTGATGTTATTATGTCTATGCTTGTTAATGGGAAAGCTCATATTGATCCAGATCATGTTCCCTTAGCCTCTTTGGTTGCTCAAGAAGAGCAAGTTGATGTGAACTTTGTAAGAAATAATAATTTTGGCAATAATGCTTATGGTAATAACAATTATAGGCCTTACCCTCCTAATAATACTTATGGTTATCATGGTAAACCTGGAATACCTAGTGAAGAAAGAATTTTAGAAGTCGAAAGAGCCACTAAAAACTTCATGCAAATGCAATATGAGAAGAATAAATTATTTACTAAAACCATGGAGGAACAATCTACTATTTTTAAAAATATTAGCCATCAGCTTGAGAGTTTAAATAGGGAAATTCCTAGTTTGCAATTAAAACTTTCTAATGCTGAAAGAAATATATCATCTTTGTCCGAAGCAAAATCTTATTTGAATAAAAAAGCTACTAAACCTGAAACTATTGAAAATCCCTTTGCTGCTACTAATGCCATACAAGTTAGAATTGATGAAAATGTTAGACTATTAGCTGAATTGCATGCTAAGTGGGAAAGAGAAGATGAAATTGCTAGAAATATTAGTATTTCTACTATCACTACCACTTATGTTGAAGCTAGTAAACCCAATGGCCTTTTCTAATAAAAATGCTGAAATTCTTGAAATATGGGAAACGATAGCTCTACTACTTTAGATGATAATCATGATTTTGATCTTGATGATTGCAATATCTCTGAAGTAATTATGTTCCTACAAAAGCTTGCTAAAAGCCCTAATGCTAGTGCTATGAATATGGCCTTTACAAATCACATTACTGATGCCCTCATAAAAATTAAAGAAGAAAAGGTGAACACTATTCCTCTGAAATTAGAAGATGGTTGGGAACCCATCATTAATATGAAAGTAAATGATTTTGATCTCAAAGCTTTATGTGATCTTGATAGTAGTGTTTCTATTATGCCTAGAAAGATTTATGAAATGCTTGATTTTCCACCATTTGAAGATTGTTATTAAAATGTCCCACTTGATGATAATGCTAAAAAGAAACTCATGGGGAGTGTTAATGATGTTCTTATTATGGTTAACAATGACTACTTCCCTGTTGATTTCTATGTTTTGGATGTTGAATGCAATGCTTCTTGTCCAATTATTTTGGGAAGACCTTTTCTTAGAACTGTTGGTGCCATTATTGATATGAAAGAAGGCACCATTAAATATCAATTTCCACTCAAGAAAGGTATAGAAAACTTCCCTAAGAAGAGAGAGAAGATTCCTTTTGCCTCTCCTATTAAAACAAAATTTGCTCTTAATGCTTCTTCATTTGAGAATACTTGATTCTTGTATTGCTTCTTATGCCTAACTTAAAGGCGTTAAAGAAAAGTACTTATTGGGAGATAACCCAAATGTTTTAGTTGAGTCTTGGAAGTTACTACCTCTGTAATAACCTCTACTTATCATTTTTTTGTGGTTTTTGTGCCAAGAGTAACCTCTAATGAGAGAGAAGTAATGCTTGGGAAAGTTGTTGTCCCGAAACAGATTTTTGTGCTTCGCTGTAAAACTTCGTGAAAAATCTCTATATGTCGGTTTGAGCTATAATTGTTTGTGCTTCTGCCCCAGGTTGTTATCCAACTTTAGTTAGTTCAACACTTTTCGATTTGAGCAATAGAAGGTCTTCGAAAAAATTGGTTTTTACCTAGTGGTCTGTTTTGACAGATTGCTGCCATTATTTGCAATTGCCTCTTAATCTCTTTCTCTTTGAGTTCTCTTTGATCATTTGAACTTTTTAAAGGAAGTGCTACAGTAGCTTGTGTTTTAATGAAAGTTTTACTTGTGTTGAAACTGAACCAAAAGACTTATTATCTTGAGTGCACTAATATTGCTAATGAAGATTGTGTGAAGTTTCGTATGAAGGAAATTTTTAGGTGTAGGGAAAGAATGTTGTAATGAGATGAAGAATGGAATAAAGATCAAGCATGGGGATGACACCCGTGTCACCCCAAGAAATATCCAAGAAGTACAAGCGTCAAAGCTTGGGGATGCCCAAGGCATCCCCTTCTTCATCAATAAAATCTCAGGTGTCTTCCAAACACTTCATTTTTATTGTTTCATGCACAGTTGTGTTGTTCTTGGAGTGTCTTAGTTTTTTTTGGTTTTAGTTTGCTTAGTTTGCTTAGTTTGCTTGAATAAATTGGTTGGCCCCCTCAATCATACATTAGTTTTCAAATAAGTTGGTTTGGATTGGAAAGAGTAGGAAAAGTTCATGCTTAAGTGGTAAAAAGGAGCTTGTTTTTGACTGTGTCCTATGCTTTGTCATGACATGCTCGATATTGTTTTGGCTTTATGATTAGTGATTTTTGCTGTAGCATGACATGTTATAAACAATTGAGATTGCTTAATGTGCCCTGAAAGAATCGTGCGTTGTTTTAGCATATTAAAGCATATTTTTGTGGTATTCTCCTTTGATGCTTTATTTGGGTTGACTTGTCACATGCTCACACCATGTTATGACTATACCAAGTCACCATAGCCTCTATGATCCTTTAGTTTTTGACTTGTAATATCACTTTATGCTTTAATTAATGATGTTTTGTTGCTTTGCATGATTATGGCCATTATTGCTCTCTTAGTTGGTCGCTCCCAGTCTTTTGCTAGCCTCCATGCCAAGTATGAGTTCCTCTCATGCATCCAACTCCAAACAAAACCAAGTTATTCCAAAGAGTCCACCATACCTACCTATTAGCATTTGTTATTCTAAGTATATTCATGTTTTTATCTACCTTCCGAATTAAACTTGTTATGTGAAAACTAGTGATTAAAGCTCTCACGAACTTGATGGGACACTTTACTTTTCTTGCACTTAATAAACTTGAACCATTGTGTCCCTCTTTGTTGCGTATATGCTTGTGCTTTATAAGTTGAAGTTAGCAGAACCATGTATCATGGGGAACGCTTTCAACATTGCACTTATTATTCCATTGATATCATGATTCTTTTGCTTATGGATCCCGACGGTGTGAAATAAAAGTGGAGCTTGTAAGATCATGGAGTTTGTATGTGTGTTAGATAAACGCCTAGGCCGCTAGGCTAAGCCATGCCTAATCATGGTGGAAACTTGCAGCATAACCATAATGAGCATTCTATGAAGCATCCTCAATAAAAACATATGCAAATAGCAAATAAAAAGATCGCAGAGATGCTCATTGTCTGTTGCCTTGTCATTTTGTATGGGATAGCTCCTGTGTCATGGGGTGATGGCTCAATGCACGGCGCCCAGAAAAATGCTTGTTGGCGGTGTTGATGTAGAGCTCACTGGAAACCCCAAGACAAAGGTATAATGAGCACAGCAGCAAGTTTGCCTCAGTTATGAAACCAAGGTTTAATCGAACCAGTAGGAGCAAGGAAACACCCCAAAGGTGTTACTAGCTGAGCCTTGGCAGGGCGCACTACCGGTGCTAGTAGCAACATGGAGACCTGCACAACACAACCACAGAACTTTGTCCCCAACTTGCGATGAGGTTGTCAATCTCACCGTGTTTTGCGGAAAACAAAGGATTAAACGTATCGAATGGAAAGAAGTAAAAGTTTGCAGAAAGTAAACACAAAACAGTAAAAGATTGTAGATTGTATGTAAAAGACAAAGGACCGGGATCCATAGTTCACTAGAGGTGGCTCTCCTTAGATAGATAACATGCTGTGTGAACAAATTACAGCGGGGCAATTGACAAACACCGAGAAAGCAATACATGCATATACTAATCATCTTGACTCCTTTGAGAATTGATTGGGCATTACAACATTATACATAGACCGCCATCCAACTGCATCTATGACTAATAATCCACCTTCAAGTTATCATCCGAACCCCCTCTAGTATTAAGTTGCAAGCAACAGATTATTGCTTTACGAACTGCGTGTAAAGTAAACAATACGATTGTTCTATGAACAAAGGATTGTTGTTTTCTCCCTAGTAGCAACAGCACATCTAGTACCTTAGAGATTTCTATCACTTCCCCAGATTACTAGAGGCATGAACCCACTATCGAGCATAAATACTAACTCTTGGAGTTGCTAGCATCTACTTGGCCAAGATAGCTACTAACAACGGAAAGCATGCAAGATCACAAATAACAAAGACATGATAGAATCAATAATCAATCTGAAATAGCATCTCAATATCCATCGGATCCCCGCAAACACAACATGCAGAATTACAAATAGATGATCTTGATCATGATGGACCTCACAAGATCTAGACATGAAAGCACAAAGGAGGAGAACCAGCCATCTAGCTACTACATGGATCCGTAGTCAAGGATGAACTACTCACGCATCACACGGAGGCTTGCATGGTGATGAAGAAGGCCTCGTGGTGAATTCCCTCTCCGGCAGGTGCCGGAAGAGCTTCAGATCCCTCCCGATCTAGGGATGGAGATGACGGCGCTCTGAGACTCTTCGTGGATTTTTGATCAGGCACTTAGGTTTTTCGTCCCGAGGGCATCTTATAGGCGGAAGGGGAGGCCGAGGGGGTGCCGGGAGCGGCCACACCACCTCTCGCGCCAGGCAGCCTGGCCGCTGCCAGGTGGTGTGGTGGCTCCCTGCCCTTCTCCGCCTCGTATTCGGCACTTGATCACTTCTAGAAAAATAGGCACTTTGGCTTTTGTCCGTCCAATTCGAGAATATTCATTTTCGACTTTCCCGGAACCAAAAACAGCAGAAAATGTGCAATGCACTGTGGCTCTTGTTAATAGGTTAGTCCAAGAAATCATATGAAAAGTACTCCAAAGTTGGAACAAAACACAAGAAAGTGGATAAAACCAAGCATGGAACATCAAAAATTATAGATACATTTGCAATGTATCAACATCCCCAAGCTTAACTCCTGCTCGTCCTCGAGTAGGTAAGTGATAAAAAGAAAGAATTTTTTTTGAGGTGACATGCACCATCAAAGACTTGATCAAAGTATTTGCAAAACATTCAAAGCTGGGATCATAGTACTTCAATCATAACATGAAAGACAAAGTTCTAGCAATAAGCAAAGAAACTATGATGCAACATGAAAAGGCACAAACAAAAGATTCATGAATAACAATGCTTTGCAAGACGTTTGTTTGTTTCACATAAAGAAAACAGAGCATACTAGTATTCAGCTTGTCCCTCAATAGAGTAGCAAATATAAATGCATAGGACACCTTCAAAGTTCATAAGAGTGATTAGATACAATAGTTTAAAACAAGCAATATCAAGTTATGCATCAATCAACTAGTCTTGGGACAATGCACATAGAACTAAGAATGGCCACTATGCTCTCAAAGTAGGTGCATAAAGATAGAAGGTGGAGACTCAATATTGTGGTGGAAGAAAGGCCTTTTGTATAAAAGGAAGTAGGGATTCCAGTCTTATAAAGAGCTTCCAAAAATTATGGTACTTATAGCTTTCAGCTCTCAGTGCCCCTATCATAAGCATCTTGAAGTGATTAAGGTTAAAGTGAACAAACTATGGTGTACATGCTTGACGAAGTATAAGTCAGAACTCATGTCCCTTGTATACGAGGGCCGCTCCTCATGTTACTCAAGTTTAGTCACCGGTAAGTTCTTGTCATCGTAAGTATATGTGTATCATAGAAAACCGCCAACGGGGTACCCCTTGCCCGATGATATAGAAGAATCCCCATATCAAAATGACAAGGCAAGCAGACAACGAGCATCTCAGCAATCTTCTTATTTACCATGGGAATATGGTGCTTTTTTCTCTCTTTCCTCTTTTCATAGTATCTCTTTTTTCTTCTTTTTTTTTCTCAATATAGGACTCTTTTTTTATAAGAAGAATGCTTCATAGACAGCTCATTATGGTTACGCTGCAGGTTTCCACCATGTCAGCATGGATTAGACCAGCGGTGTTTCTCTAACACATATACATAACTCCATGGACTTACAAGCTCCCCTTTCATTTCACACCGACGACATCCATATACAAAAGAGCATGATATCAACTAGGTACAAGTACCAAGTGCAATGTTGAAAGCGTTCCCCATGAAAGTATGGTTCTGCTAATTCCCAACAAATAAGTGCAAGCATATACAACATAGAAGACACAATGGTTCAAGTTTATTAAGGCCAAGAAAAGTAAAGTGTGCCATCAAGTTCGTGAGAGCTTTAATCACTAGTTTTCTCATAACAAGTTTAATTTGGAAGGTAAACAAAAGCATGAATATACTTGGAATAGCATAAGCTAGTAGGTAGGTATGGTGGACTCTTTGGAATAACTTGGTTTAGGGAGTTGGATGCATGAGTGGAACTCATACTTTGTTGTGGAGGCTAGCAAAAGACTAGGAGCGACAAACTAAGAGAGCAATAATGGCCATAATCATGCAGAGCGACAAAACATCATTGATCAAAGCATAAAGTGATACTACAAGTTGAAAACCAAAGGATCATAAAGGCTATGGTGAATTGAGATAGTCATAACGTGGTGTGAGGATGCGCCAAGTCAACCCAAATAAAGCATCAAAGGAGAATACCACTATACTATGCTTTAATATGCTAAAACAACACATGATTCATCCAAGGCACATTAATCAATCTCAATTGTTTATAACAAGTCATGCTACAGCAAAGAATACTAAGCATAAAGCCAAAACAATATCAAGCATGGCATGACAAAGCATAGGCCACAGTCAAAAACAAGCTCTTTTTACCACATAAGCATGAACTTTCCTACTCTTTTCCAAACCAAACCAAACTATTTGCAAACCAATGTATGAAAGAGGGGGTCCATCCAATTTATTCAGAAAACTAAGCAAACTAAGCAAACGAAAAAGAAGACGCTCCAAGAACAACACAACTGTGCATGAAACAATAAAAATGAAGCGTTTGGAAGAAACCTGAAATTTTTATTGATGAAGAAGGGGATGCCTTGGGCATCCCCAAGCTTTGACGCTTTTACTTCTTGGATATTTCTTGGGGTGACACACGTGGCATCCCCAAGCTTGAGTTTTAGTCCATCTTCCATCTCATTACTCATTCCTTCCATACACCTGAAATTTTTCCTTCATACAAAACTTCACACAATCTTTATTAGCAACATTAGTGCACTCAAGATAAATAAGTCTTAAGGTTCAGTTCTAACACCAAATAAACTTCCATTAGAACACTAGCTACTGTAGCACTTCCCTCAAAAAGCTCAATTCCCCAAAAGAACTCAAAAAGGAACCAACAAGAAGCAAATGCAGAAAATGGCAGAAATCTGTCAAAACAGACCAGCAGGTAAAGACGAATTTTTTCGAAGATCTTATGTTGCTCAAATCAAAAAGTGTTGAACTAACGAAAGTTATATAACAACCTGGGGCAGAACTACAAAAAATTACAGCTCAATCCGACATACAGAGCTCTCTCACGAATTTTTATGGTGAAGCACAAAAATCTGTTTCGGGACAGCAACTTTTCCAATCATTACTTCTCTCTCATTAGAGGTTACTCTTGGCACAAAAAGCAAATAAAAAGGATAAGGAGAGGTTATTACAGAGGTAATAACTTCCAAGACTTATCTAAAACTTTTGGTTTATCTCCCAATAAGTACTTTTCTTTAACGCCTTTAAGTTAGGCATAAGAAGCAAAGAAAGAATCAAGTGTTCTCAAATGAAGAAGCATTAAGATCAATACCAGAAATATTTTCAACAAGGCAAGGTATATCATCCAAATAAGTTCTAGAGGATCCTCTATTAATGCTCTTAGGTTCACTATTCTCATCAAAAGGGTTTGCAAGAACAATCCAATCAAGATTCTTTTCTATGGCATCATGTATTGCTACTAGTTTAAAGGGTATTGGTATCTTAGGTTCCTCCCCATTAGGTTTGGTTTTTTTCATCTTTTCTTGTGTACCAACAACATCTACACATGAGCCTAGCATATTGAAACGTTCAAAGACTTTTCTAGCTTCTTTGGCAACATCGTAGAATTCCTTAAGCAAAGTTTCTAGAATAAAATCCCTCTTTTCGGGGTCCTCAATTTCTTTAAGCTTAAGAAACATTACTTGCATTAAGGGGTTGAGGTTAACAAACCTATCTTCTAACATGTGAATTAAAGAAGCTGCAGCAATCTCATAGTTTGGAGCAAGTTCTGCAAGGGATCTATCCTCGGTATCTTCATGTTTGCTAACATGATCAAAGAATTCTTCAATATTATCTTTCCCAATTATAGAACCACTACCAATTGAAAGGTCTTCCAAGGTGAATTTAGGGATCATCATGGTGAGCTAAGGAAGAGGTGACAACTAAAGGAGACGTAATTTTTTGTGTTTTTGAATAAGAAAGCAAACTAGTAAAACTATTTTTTTTGTGTTTTGATAAAGAAACAAGCAAACAAAGAAAAAAGAAACTAAGCAAAACAAAAACAACAAAGTAAAGAGATTGGTTATGAGGGACTCCCCTTGTGACGATGTCCTTGACTCCCCGGCAACAGTGCCAGAAAATCGCTTGATGGCTCAATGCACGGCGCCCAGAAAAATGCTTGTTGGCGGTGTTGATGTAGAGCTCGTTGGGAACCCCAAGAGGAAGGTATGATAAGCACAGCAGCAAGTTTCCCTCAGTTATGAAACCAAGGTTTAATCGAACCAGTAGGAGCAAGGAAACACCCCAAAGGTGTTACTAGCTGAGCCTTGGCAGGGCGCACTACTGGTGCTAGTAGCAACGTGGAGACCTGCACAACACAACCACAGAACTTTGTCCCCAACTTGCGATGAGGTTGTCAATCTCACTGTGTTTTGCGGAAAACAAAGGATTAAACGTATCGAATGGAAAGAAGTAAAAGTTTGCAGAAAGTAAACACAAAACAGTAAAAGATTGTAGATTGTATGTAAAAGACAAAGGATCGGGATCCATAGTTCACTAGAGGTGGCTCTCCTTAGATAGATTGTGTGAACAAATTACAACGGGGCAATTGACAAACACCGAGAAAGCAATACATGCATATACTAATCATCTTTACTCCTTTGAGACTTGATTGGGCATTACAAGGTTATACATAGACCGCCATCCAACTGCATCTGTGACTAATAATCCACCTTCAGGTTATCATCCGAACCCCCTCCAGTATTAAGTTGCAAGCAACAGATTATTGCTTTACGAACTGCGTGTAAAGTAAACAATATGATTGTTCTATGAACAAAGGATTGTTGTTTTCTCCCTAGTAGCAACAGCACATCTAGTACCTTAGAGATTTCTGTCACTTCCCAGTTACGAGGCATGAACCCACTATCGAGCATAAATACTAACTCTTGGAGTTGCTAGCATCTACTTGGCCAAGATAGCTACTAACAACGGAAAGCATGCAAGATCACAAATAACAAAGACATGATAGAATCAATAATCAATATGAAATAGCATCTCAATATCCATCGAATCCCCACAAACACAACATGCAGAATTACAAATAGATGATCTTGATCATGAATGGAGCTCACAAGATCTAGACATGAAAGCACAAAGGAGGAGAACCAGCCATCTAGCTACTACATGGATCCGTAGTCCAAGGATGAACTACTCACGCCTCACAGGAGGCTTGCATGGTGATGAAGAAGGCCTCTGTGGTGAATTCCCTCTCTGGCAGGTCCGGAAGAGCTTCAGATCCCTCCCGATCTAGGGATGGACATGACGACTATAGACTCTTTCGTGGATTTTGATCGGCACTTAGGGTTTTCGTCGAGGAATCTTATAGGCGGAACGGGAGGCCGAGGGTGCCGGAGCGCCACCACCACCGGCACGGCCAGCCCGCCGCTGCCAGGTGGTGTGGTGGCTCCCTGGCCCTTCTCCGTCTCGTATTCTGGCACTTGATCACTTCTGGAAAAATAGGCACTTTGGCTTTTGTCCCGTCCAATTCCGAGAATATTCATTTTCTGACTTTCCTGGAACCAAAAACAGCAGAAAACAGGCAGCTGGCACTGTGGCTCTTGTTAATAGGTTAGCCCAAGAAATCATATGAAAAGTACTCCAAAGTTGGAACAAAACACAAGAAAGTGGATAAAACCAAGCACGGAACATCAAAAATTATAGATACATTTGCAATGTATCATGGGGCAAGGGGTACCCCGTTGGCGGTTCTCTATGATACATATGTACTTACAATGACAAGAGCTTACTTGTGACTGAAGTTGAGTAGCATGAGGTTCAGTACTCGTAAGCAAGGGGCATGAGATTTCAACTTATAACTTGTCAAGCATATCCTCTTAGTTGTGTCACTTTAACCTTAATCACTTGAAGATGCCTATGATAGGGTCAATGAGAGCTAAAAGCTAATAAGTACCATAATTTTTGGAAGCTCTTTATGAGACTTGAATCCCTGCTTCCTTCTATGAAGGCCTTTCTTTTACTTTTATGTTGAGTCTCCATCTTCTATCTTTATGCACCTTTTGAGAGAGCATAGTGGCCATTCTTAGTTTAATGTGCATTGTCCCAAGACTTGTTGATTGATTCATAACTTTGATATTGCTTGTTCTTAAACTATTTGTATCTAGTCACCCTTATGAACTTTGAAGGTGTCCTATGCATTTATGTTTTGCTACACTATGAGGGACAAGCTGAATACCATTCTCATTATGTTTTGTTTATGTGAAACAAACAAACGTCTTTCAAAGCATTGTTATTCATGAATCTTTTGTTCATACCTTTTCATGTTACAACATAGTTGATATGTCTTATTGTTAGAACTATATCTTTCATGCTATGTTAAAGTACTATGATCCCAGCTATCAATATGCCTTGATCAAGATTGTGATGGTGCATGTCACCTCAAAATTTATTCTTTCTTTTTTATCACTTACCTACTCGAGGACGAGCAGGAGTTAAGCTTGGGGATGTTGATACGTTGCTAATGTATCTATAATTTTTGATGTTCCATGCTTGTTTTATATCTACTTTCTTATGTTTTGTCCACACTTTGGAGTATTTTTACACATTTTCTGGAACTAACCTATTAACAAGATGCCACAGTGCCAGTTGCCTATTTTTTGCTGTTTTTGGTTCTAGAAAAGCCAGGAAATGAATATTCTCATAATTGGACGGGACAAAAGCCAAAGTCAATATTTTACCAAGGGGAACACGGAGCCAAAAGACGAGATGGAGAAGGGCCTCGAGGGGGCCACACCCCCTGGCCACGCTGGCTCCGTGCCTGCACCCCTTCTGCACCCTCGGTCTCCTCTTTCGCCTATAAGAAGCCTCCGATACAAAAACCCTAAGTACCCGATCAAAATTCCACGAAAGAGTCTGTATCCGCCATCATCTCCATCCCTAGATCGGGAGGGATCTAAAGCTATTCCTGGCACCCTACCGGAGGGGATAATTCACCCTGGAGGCCTTCTTCATCACCATGACTGCCTCCGGTGTGATGCGTGAGTAGTTCATCCTTGGACTACGGGTCCATGTAGTAGCTAGATGGTTGGTTCTTCTCCTTTGTGCTACCATGTTTAGATCTTGTGAGCTCCTTTCATGATCAATATCATCTATTTGTAATCTTACATGTTGTGTTTGTGGGGATCCGATGGATATTGAGATGCTATTTCAGATTGACTATTGATTCTATCATGTCTTTGTTATTTGTGATCTTGCATGCTCTCCGTTGTTAGTAGCTATCTTGGCTGAGTAGATGCTACCAACTCCAAGAGGGAGTATAATTCTTACTTTACACACTCTACTTAATGCAATTATCTGTTGCTTGCAACTTAATACTGGAGGGGGTTCAGATGATAACCTGAAGGTGGATTATTAGTCGTAGATGCAGTTGGATTACGGTCTATGTATAATGTTGTAATGCCCAATCAAATTTCATAGGAGTCAAGATGATTAGTATATGCATATATGCTTTCTCGATGTTTGTCAATTGCCCCGCTGTAATTTGTTCACCCAACATGTCATCTATCTTAAGGAGAATCACCATTAGTGAACTATGGACCCCGGTCCATTCTTTTACCATCAATCTACAATCTATTTACTGTTTTCTGTTTACTTCTGCAAGCTATTACTATCTTCCACACAATACGTTCAATCCTTTGTATTCAGCAAAACCGATGAGATTGACAACCTCACTGTAAGTTGGGGATAAAGTTCTGTGGTTGTGTTGTGCATGATTCCAAGTTGGAAACAACACCTTGGAGTTGTTTCCTTGCTCCTACTGGTTTGATAACCTTGGTTTCATAACTGAGGGAAAACTTGTTGCTATACTCATCATACCTTCCTCTTGGGGTTCCCCAACAAGCTCAACATATTGAGTAAGCAACGCCACACAAGGCCTCACCCCAAGATGCGAAGGCACGCAACACATCGATGCCACAAAAGGCTCACCCTATTCTCCCGTGAGCTCGCCACAAAGGCCTACTCATGTTCCACTATGGGACACTTGAGGACGGTCACCGAATCCGTACAAGGCTTGGGGAAATCTCCACAACTCAATTGGAGGGCTCCCAAGAAACGCCACAAAGACTCCACAATGCCACAATAGGACAACAAGCTTGGGGAATCTCCACAACTCAATTGGAGGCCCCAAGAACACACCACAACTCCACACAACCGTCTAGGGTTCCAAGAACCCAAGAGAAACAAGCCCAAGAGCTTGAACTCACCGAATCTCTAAGGAGAACTCAAACTTATGCACCAAATTCAAGAGGCAAGTCCTTCTCTCTAAAATTCCACCAAAGCTACAAAAGCTATTGGGGGAATAGGAGAGGAAGAACACAAGAGGAGAACACAGAACTCTCCAAGATCTAGATCCCAAGGATTCCTTCACAAAGAAGGGATTTGGTTTGGTGGGGTTGTAGATCCAGATCTCCTCTTTCAAATCCCTCAAAAAGATGCAAGAATCGTAGGAGGGAGAAGGGGAGAGGGCAAGCTCTTCAAGGTCAATAATGGAGGAGAGAGAGAGTGAAAAACTATCCAAAAGAGCTAACCCCACGAAGGGGATGAGGAGACCCTTTTAAAGGGCTCCCATATCTGGCCACTGGGCCATTTACAACCCCGGCCGGTATTACTGATGGATGGCCGGTACTACCGGTGGCACTCGGCTAATGGTCACAAAACACGATGTGAAGAGAGTAAAAATCTGGCTAGAACTTCTGCCATAAATTCCCTAGCGGCGGCGGCTGTGGTGGAGGCAGAGAGGCGACAACGGGCGGTGCGGGCCGGGTGATACGTCCATTTTGCATCACTATTCTATGTCTTAATTCACTATTATTCATTGATATATTTCGTAGTGACAGGTGATACTTATGTTATTTCATCTATTTTTGCATGGTTGATGACTTTTGGAGCATGGACCGCTGCAGTCAGGATTCTGATGGAAAAGGTGCTGTTTGGAGGCAAAATTCACGAAGATCAGAAAATCTGGGAAAATATACGGAAAATTCTATTTTTCTAGAAGACTCAAGATGCCATAAGATGGAGTGGAGGTGGGCCACAGGGGGCCCACACCACCCCATGGCGCGGGCAGGCCTAGGCCTCGCCAGGGAGTGGTGTGGCCACCTGGCACTCAGCCTCTCCTCTGGCGTATCAACCTCCCAAAACCCTAAGACTCGGGGCGACCACGGAAAGATTCCGCCTCTGCAGGCGGAAAATACCGAGAGAGAAAGATCTCTCCGGCAGACAGATTTCTGCCGGGGGAATTCCTTCCCGGAGAGGGGAGATCGTCGCCATCAACACCACCATCAAGATGGACTTCATCGGGATCATCATCATAATCATCACCATCATCATCATCATCATCATCACCATCAGCACCCTCATCACCATCTCCATATTGCTGTAACAATTGCGTTGAATCTTGCTATAGTTCATAGGGGAAACTTTCCCGGTGTTGATTACTCTTTGTAGTTGATGCTATTGAGTGAACCATTGAATTATTGTTTATGTTCAGATTGTTATACATCGTTATTTCATCTCTGATCATGATCCATATGATGTCTTGTGAGTAGTTCGTTTTGCTCTTGAGGACATGGGAGAAGTCTTGTTGTTAGTAGTGGAATTGCGTTGAGAAAGATTCAATAGATTTTTATTTAAGTTGTGGTGTACTTCTTCTAGTGGTGTCATGTGAACGTCGACTACATGACACTTCACCTATATGGGCCTAGGGGAATGCATTGTGTATTTGGCTACTAATCGTAGGGGTTGCGGATGTGAAACCTGAACCCCCGTTAGGAAACCATTGCACAAGGGACGTAAGGGTCTTAGAGTTTAAAGCTGTGGTTAGGTTTCTACCTTAATTACTTTCTTGTACTTACGGATGTTTGCAAGGGGGTTTAATCACAAGTATGTATTAAGTCTTGGATGGGACGGTACATTAGCACAGGTTCACCCACACAACACTTAGCAAGCTAGAGAAGATTAATCGACTATATGAAGCGAAAGCACTTGAGCCTTCCCATGTGTCCTCGAGCGTTTGGTCATCTATAGAAATACAACCGGCTTGTCCTTTGCTGCATAAAGGATTGGGCCACTTGCTGCATTTATTCCTACTGTCTTTTATTTACTCGTACTTTGTTTACTTGCTTTATCGAAAACCCCTAAAAATCTGTTTGCTAAGTATTTGCAGAGAATTCCTGATCCATACCACTAGCCAGGACCTTGTGCTCCTCGTTGGGTTCGACACTCTTACTTATCGAAAATACTGCGATACACCCCCTATACTTGTGGGTCATCAAGACTATTTTATGGTGCCGTTGCTGGGGAGTTAAGCACTATTGGAGAGTGGAACTGGTAAAGGAAACTTCTACTGTGAGTATTGTTTACTTCTGCTAGTTGCTTTATTTTCGTTATGGATAATTCGCTGAGTTTCTTATTTGGTCATGCTACTACCACTGCTAAGGTAGTAGATAAGCCACCACCTGCTGAGAAAAATGTTTTCAAAATACCTACAAGAATTATTGATCGTGTTATGGATAACTACTATGTTGGGGATGGAACTGTCCATCCCGGTGATCATTTACTCTTTATACACAAATTATGCGGGTTGTTCAAGTGTGCAGGTATTACTACAGATCAAGTTAAGAAGAAGTTATTCTCATTATCATTGAAAGGAAGAGCTGAGGAATGGTATAAGTTGCTGAAGAATGGTCAAGCTCTGGAATGGGAGGAAATAGTTCCTCTCTTTTATTCAAAGTTTTATCCTCCTAGTGAGATTCATAAAGATCGGAATCAAATATACAATTTTTGGCCTCTTGATGGAGAGAGTACAACTCAAGGTTGGGGGAGATTGAAGTTACTAATGCTCAAATGTCCCATTCATGAGCTCCCCAACAATATTATTATCAACAACTTTTATGCAAGGCTCCCTCTACATGATAAGGATTTATTGGATGCTTCTTGTGTTGGATCATTCACTCGCATAGAAGAAGAAGCTAAATGGGAACTTCTGGACCGTATTCAAGACAACGCTGAAGCTTGGGAGAATGACAAAGGTAGAAAGTCAGGTATAAATTATGATTATGAATGCATTGAATCTTTTATGGGAACTGATGACTTTCAAAATATTAAAAATGCTTATGGTCTAGACTCTCAAGCTATTGCTTCTTATTTTAAGGCTTTTGCTTCCTATATTGAAGTGCCTAAAAATAAGTGGAATAAGTATCATGAACCTTATAAAGATGTTGCTAAGAGCGTTCCTGCAAGAAATACTGAAGTTTATACTGCTAATCATGTTTTACCTGAACCTTATATTGAGAAAATGCCTTTTCCAGTTAAGGTAAAGGAACATTCTATGATAGCTAGTATGGTTAATGAAAGTATGAATAAGGCTGTTGAACTTGATAAACAAATGGTTGATGAACCTATAATAGCAAGTGTGAAAGACTTTGTCACTAAGTATGAGGAAGAGGGACACTCTATCCATTGTAAGGATACCTCTAATATTGTTTCACATAGTAGTGTTATGAGAGCTAGTATTCCTGTGTTTTCTGTTAGAATAAGTGATCATTGCTATGATAGTCCTTGTTATAGCTATATTGTTAAGTTTATGCATGATGCTGAAAGTTATTATGAGAGAGGGAAAAGTGTTCTTATGCATCTTAATAATATCAAGTTTCCTCGTTTTATGCTGAAAGTTTTTATGATGCGTTTCTTTTGCCTTCTTATGCAAGTTGCCTTTGGTTTCAATAACTTGTTTGTTTACAAAATCCCCTTGCATAGGAAGTGGGTTAGACTTAAATGTGTGTGTTTTTTCTTCCTAATGCTCTCTTTCGCTTCAATTCATATCCCTATGAGAGCTTCTTCAAAATTATCATGCCCATCTTAATGGCTATAAAGAAAGAGCTTTATGGGAGACAACCCAATTTGTTTTTTCTTTCAGTTTGTTTTTGTTTCTTTGAGTCTTGGAAGTTATTACTTCGGTAATAATCGCTCTTTATCCGTTTTGTTTGGTTTTTGTGTCAAGATCAACCTCTAATGAGAGAGAAGTAAGATTTGGGGAAGTTGCTATCCCGAAACAGATTTTTGTGCTTCACCGTAAAAATTCGTGAGAGACCTCTGTATGTCGGATTGAGCTGTAATTTTTTGTGCTTCTGCCCCAGGTTGTTATTTAACTTTCGTTAGTTTTGCACTTTTTGATTTGAGGAACAGAAGATTTTCAAAAAAATGATCTTTACCTGCTGGTCTCTTTTGACAGATTTTGCCACTCTTGCATTTGCTTCTTTATTCGATTTCCTTTTTGAATTCTTTTTGGGTCTTCAGAAGGAGTTGCTACAGTAGATTATATTTTGATGGTTTTCAGTTGAAGTTGGACTCAAAAGGTTTTATCACTTCACTTATACTAATGTTGCTAATGAGAACTGTGTGAAGTTTTGTGTGAAAGAAATTTCCAGGAAGTGGAGACAATGGTGTAATAAGGAAGGGAAGGGTTTTATGACTCAAGTAATAAGTATATGAAGATGAAGATATCGATGATATTCAAGAAATGACCCCGGAAGAATCTACTAGATACCAAATTCAGAGACCTACAGAGTCCGTGTTCAAATAGGTAACAGTTCTGGTAAGAAAAGTTCCACGAAAATACAATCCAACTATATTTTTGCAGTTTTCAGTCAATAAGGAAAGCTACGAAGCGAAAAAGGGACGGAACCGGAGCCAGGGTGGCCCACACCACCCCAAGGCGCGGGCCCACCCCTGGCCGCGCCACCAGGTGGTGAGGCCACCCAGGACTCTGTCTCCGACCCGTTTTCTCCCAGTACCTTCCTTTTGACATGAAACTTTGTAATATATAACCCCCCGGATCTTCCGAGGTATGTATATCATGTTTTCGTCGTGTTTTTGTTTCGATCTATTTCTGCCAGGACTTACTCTTTGAAGGTTTAGAAGCACAATGGTGTCTGCCAAGGATAAAGGGAAGGAACCCATGGAGGAAGACCTCCAAGACCCCGGGAAGGAGAAGGAGATCAAGAGTGAAGGTGAAGATGAAGATGAGCAAGGCCAACGTCCGCATACCGGCACCACCATTGCAAGCATTGGAGTGGTGGAAAATCCAGCCATTGGAGGGAAGCCTCCTCATCACCGTTCAGATCCCTGGTCACTTCCTCCATGCACCAAGAATCCTTTCCATACCCTTATCCATGAGCATCAATACCAGAATATGCCCAAGGGGAAATTACCCTCCAATTGGGATTTGCCTCGTTCTATCCATGCAGGAAAAGAAGACTTCAAGGAGGAAGAGTGGGGAAATAATAGCAAGAGCTAGAATTCTCAACACGACATTATCATGAGCCGCATTGAGAAAAACTCACAGCTGATTCGTAATCTCACCTTCGAGATTGAGGACTTTGGGAAACTTATCAGAGAGCTCATTGAGAGGATACCACCACCACCGAAGGAGTAATTCGTCATCAGGTTTGGCATCCCCTTGGTTTGTTCCAATCTTGGGGGAGTGCCGCGGTATCATATCACTATCTTCTTTCTTTTTACCTTATTAGTAGAGTCATATCATGAATAGAGGAGTTATTATGTAGTATGGTTTGCATTATGGAAGTGTCCCCTCTCTCGTTAGATATGTATCCCTTGGTGTGAGTTGCCGTTATGGAATATTAATGAGAAGTTCTATCATTCACCCTTTTGCATAGCTTATATTAGTTTTCAATTCGTGGTTATATGATTGATCTTGTTGTTAGTATTGGTAGCACTTTGGGATCATTGAGTTAATTTAGTTGGTTTTGGAAAACCTGGCTCGGTCGATGTAACACCTTTTGAGAGTTGAAAAGAAAAAGATAGTAGTACTCTAAAGAAAAATAATTTCATCATCTTTCTTTCTTGATTTGCTCATAAGTTTAGTATTCTCTAGTTAAGATCTTTTGTGCTTCCAAGGAAGATTGCATGTTTGCCTTTATCATTTGTATGATTGTTTGTTTCCTTCAACTCTTGTACTTGCTACCCAGCTTTGCTAGCCAAAATCAGTACTAAGAGGGTATTCTTCTCGTGCATCCACCTCCTTTAAACCAAAACCCTTGCCATTTGCGTCCATCATACCTACCTAGTAGCATTATTGCTATTCCAAGTAAATTCTTGTTTTGTCTACCTCCCAAATTAAACTTGTTATGTGAAAATTAGTGATTAAAGCTCTCACGAACTTGATGGCACACTTTACTTTCTTGCATTTAATAAACTTGAACCATTGGGTCCTTCTTTGTTGCGTATATGCTTGCGCTTTATGAGTTGAAGTTATCCGAACCATGTATCATGGGGACCGCTTTCAACACTTCATTGGTACTTGTACCTAGTTGATATCATGTTCTTTTGCTTATGGATCCCGGCGGTGTGAAATAAAAGTGGAACTTGTAAGATCATGGAGTTTATATGTGTGTTAGAGAAACGCCTGGGCCGCTAGCCTAAGCCATGCCTAATCATGGTGGAAACTTGCAGCATAACTATAGTGAGCATTCTATGAAGCATCCTCAATAAAAACCTATGCAAATAGCAAATAAAAAGATCGCTGAGATGCTCACTGTCTGCTTGCCTTGTCATTTTGGTTATGGGATAGCTCCTATGTCATGTGCAAGGGGTACCCCGTTGGCGGTTCTTAATGATATGCATGTATTTACAATAACAAGAGCTTGCTCGTGACTGAAGTTGAGTAGCATGAGGATCGGTACTCATAAGTAAGGGGCTTGAGATTTCAACTTATAACTTGTCAAGCATATCCTCTTAGTTGTGTCACTTTAACCTTAACCAACAAAAGATGCCTATGATAGGGGCAATGAGAGCTGAAAGCTAGTAAGTATCACAATTTTTGGGAGCTCTTTATGAGACTTGCAATCCCTGCTTCCCTCTGCGAAGGGCCTTTCTTTTACCTTGAAGTTGAGTCAGTAAACCTATTCCCCTCTATCTCAGCAAGTATTTTGAGTTGATGTGTTTCATTCATTCATATGATGATTTATTCAATCATGTTTCTTATGTTCCTTGTTTTGCACATTGCTCTTATACTGATGTTTACTACTTTGAAAGCTTTCTTTGAAAAACCAGCTATTTGTGAACTCCAGCGAGGTATCAACTATTCTTTGACCAAGAGCTAAGTTTGCCATTACCAATTATGATTCACTTTATGTATCTTTATTGTGTTTCCTTTACTCATTGCAAGTTGAGTTATATAATAGTGAGTTGTTTTCTATTATGATCTATGTATTAGATGAATGTGATGCTTCTTGTCCGTATCCTTTTATCGACTCTTCATTCCATAAACTTGAGGTCATGTTTATTGAGCTCGGTTTAAGGGGACAAGCAAAGTCTAAGCTTGGGGGGAGTTGATACGTCCATTTTGCATCACTATTCTATGTCTTAATTCACTATTATTCATTGATATATTTCGTATTGAGAGGTGATACTTATGTTATTTCATCTGTTTTTGCATGGTTGATGACTTTTGGAGCATGGACCGCTGCAGTCAGGATTCTGATGGAAAAGGTGCTGTTTGGAGGCAAAATTCGCGAAGATCAGAAAATCTGGGAAAATATACGGAAAATTCTATTTTTCTAGAAGACTCAAGATGCCATAAGATGGAGTGGAGGTGGGCCACAGGGGGCCCACACCACCCCATGGCGCGGGCAGGCCTAGGCCGCGCCAGGGAGTGGTGTGGCCACCCTGGCCCACTCCAGCCTCTCCCCTCTGGCGTATATCAACCTCCCAAAACCCTAAGACTCGGGGAGCGACCACAGAAAGATTTCGCCGCCTCTGCGGGGCGGAAAATACCGAGAGAGAAAGATCTCTCTCCGAGATTTCTGGGGGAATTCCTTCCCGGAGAGGGGAGATCGTCGCCATCAACACCACCATCAAGATGGACTTCATCGGGATCATCATCATAATCATCACCATCATCATCATCATCAGCACCATCAGCACCCTCATCACCATCTCCATATTGCTGTAACAATTGCATTGAATCTTGCTATAGTTCATAGGGGAAACTTTCCCGGTGTTGATTACTCTTTGTAGTTGATGCTATTGAGTGAACCATTGAATTATTGTTTATGTTCAGATTGTTATACATCGTTATTTCATCTCTGATCATGATACATATGATGTCTTGTGAGTAGTTCGTTTTGTTCTTGAGGACATGGGAGAAGTCTTGTTGTTAGTAGTGGAATTGCGTTGAGAAAGATTCAATAGATTTTTATTTAAGTTGTGGTGTACTTCTTCTAGTGGTGTCATGTGAACGTCGACTACATGACACTTCACCTATATGGGCCTAGGGGAATGCATTGTGTATTTGGCTACTAATCGTAGGGGTTGTGAGTGTGTAAACCTGAACCCCCGTTAGGAAACCATTGCACAAGGGACGTAAGGGTCTTAGAGTTTAAAGCTGTGGTTAGGTTTCTACCTTAATTACTTTCTTGTACTTACGGATGTTTGCAAGGGGGGTTAATCACAAGTATGTATTAAGTCTTGGATGGGACGGTACATTAGCACAGGTTCACCCACACAACACTTAGCAAGCTAGAGAAGATTAATCGACTATATGAAGCGAAAGCACTTGACAGTCTTCCCATGTGTCCTCGAGAACGTTTGGTCATCTATAGAAATACAACCGGCTTGTCCTTTGCTGCATAAAGGATTGTGCCACTTGCTACATTTATTCCTCATCTTTTTATTTACGTACTTTGTTTACTTGCTTTATCGAAAACCCCTAAAAATCCGTTTGCTAAGTATTTGCAGAGAATTCCTGATCCATACCACTAGCCAGCACCTTCTGCTCCTCGTTGGGTTCGACACTCTTACTTATCGAAAATACTGCGATACACCCCCTATACTTGTGGGTCATCATGGAGCCGAAAAACCCGCAAGATAAAAAACACAATAAGATGTGCAAGGGAAATTTGTTTTTGATGAACTAGAGCTTGTCATGATGATAACCACAAGCTCTAGATACTCACATGTATAAGAACCAAACAACAACCAAGAAAGATGATGCTATGTATGCAAAGGTTTGAGCTCTCTCCGAAAGATAAGATCGAGCTACACACTCGAGAGCCCCTCTTGATAGTACGGCTATCTATCCTAAACCGGTCTCCCAACACTACAAGAGACCGGTAAAATAGAAACCCTATCAAGATGGATACCTTTCTTGATTGATCTTGCTTGATGAAGACTTGCGAATGGCTCCCCCATACTCCATGGGGAAACCTCTTCGTTGACCTTGTCTTCATCACTCCATGAACGCCGAGGATGGCAATCTCCAAGCATGAGATCTTCTAGATATGGTGCATCTTGAGCTTGCACATCATTTCTTGATGATGTCTTGAAGATAGCCATGAGGAACTCCATCTTCTTCTTATTCAAGACAAACTTGAACTTCTTCTTCTACTACTTGATGCCAATAGGCACAAAGCCCTTGGATATTGCTTCTTCTTTTCCAACCTTGAAACCAACACATGGTCCAAGCGATGCCAATGGACAAACCTACAAGTGAAACTCAATTTACATATTAGTCCATAGGGATTGTCATTAATTACCAAAACCACACATGGGGGCATACATGCCCTTTCATCTTGTTAATCAACAAGATAGTTTATATGAGAGGCATAACTAGGAACTCTTTATTTGTTTATTAAACACACATGTTTTAACGTTTCCAATTAATAGAATTATAGCATGCAAAATAAACATTTATCATAAAACATGGAATAAGATAATAACCACTTTATTATTGCCTCTCGGGCATATTCCCTTCAGTCACCCACTTGCACTAGAGTCAATAATCTAGTTTGAAAAACTTGCGCATTCAACACTTATGGTTTTGTGGTGTTGTATATATGTGTTTGCTAGTGGTTAACATAATCTCCGGATCTGACACTTTCAGGTCCATGTGTATTTGCATGTCTTTGCGTCTCTACGCATCACTCATCCTCTAATGAGATGGCATTGTATAAATTTAGTCCTTTGGTGAGACCTTTAGTTCCTTTGGGTTAAAACATGTTGATATAATTGTCACACAATATATCTTCATAATACTAGCCCACTGTGAACCACACCTAGTTTGATAACAAACTACTTAACCAAATTCCCTCCTTTGCTGCTACAATAGCAGTCATATACTTAGCCTTTTGTTGTAGAATCCGTCACAATGTATCAACTTTGGAACTCATCCAAATCCAGCATGGAACCTCCTTTCCATTACATTGTGCCACCCATAGATTAAATTGAGATAAATTTAATTTGTATCTTGTGGCAAACTAGTATCAATGTAACACTTTACAATGAACTACTTTTAACTATTTTTCACTTATACATGATATATTCTTAGTTCTTCCAAATATCATAAGAATATCTTTACTATTGTCCAATGATCATCTTATGAATCATTCTGTTATATGCTCACAACATTTAGAGCACAAGACATATCTGGATATGTACATACCACGGTATTATTGATCAAAATATTCATGTGATTTCACTCACCAACCCTAGTTTCCACAACCCTCGCCAGATTGCATCTGCGCACCATTGTAACTTTCGACTCCTTCGATAATTCCACGAGCAGACAAGTAGGAGTAGGGACCTTTACGAGGCCTGAACCTGGGTAAATCCTTTGTCCCCTGTGTGCTTGTTTGCTAGCCGATAGATGTCTCCAGCGCTCCCTCCTTCTCCAAAACCCAAGTCCATAACAATGGGCATTGATGAGTTAAACCCTCATCAATTGGCGCTGGCCATGGGGATTGGGAGTGCTGATGTTGCGGCTTCTTCGGCCCCATCAACTGCGATCTACAACTCTGCAATAGCGGAGATTCACCAGCTCTTCGGTGCCTTCGACTTCACCGTCCACACACCGGCCACCCGCCCGACCTTCGAGTCGGTGGGCGACGGAATCAGCCTGGTGATTGGGAGCTTCCGCTTCCAAGTTGGTCAGATGGGCACGCTCAGCAAGCTCAACGCCACCTCCATCGACAGCACCGGCGATTGCCCCGACATCATGGTTCCCTCCATCGATCGGCACCCTTAGCAAGCTCAACGCCCCGGTGGCAGTCGAAAACACGGTAAGCAACAGCAGTCGTGATTCCGATCTGAGCGATCTGGCCACTGAAGATGGAACCTACGGTTTCGGATCTGAAAGTTGCGGAAGCAACAGCTTCCCTAATCACTTCATGTGCGCCGTCATCAACGCAGGCGACACCTCCGCCAATCGCGACAACGGTGGTAACACCAGTAACGGCACTGATCCACCCAACGCCGGCAACGGTGGCAACGGCGGTAATGGCGGCAATCGCGCTCCCGTCAACAACGGAGGAGCAGTCGAACCTCCAGCATAATCAATGAGCAAACCGACGAACGCGTCGTAATCAAGCTCAACGAGCAAGAGTGGGATCGCTGCCGCGAAGCCCTACGGGGCACACCTCTACCCTTTGGGTCCCCGCAGGAACTGCTGATGGGCTATCACTGGCTCCTGAAGGAAGAATTCAAGCGCCAACTGCAAACAATTGCGCAACTTGAGGCGCGTAAAAAGGCAGCGGATGAATCGAGCCTTCGCCGTGCTAGGCTCTCCTCCTACGGAGGATCCTCCTCAAGAGGAAACGAATACCTCGCCAAGAAGAGGCAGTCGCGGATGGCTCACCTCACCAAACAAGAGCGCATAGAGGCCACGAAAGTCCTCGACTTCGGCTCTATGACAGTCGACACGAGAGGCAACGTGGTTCGGGACGCCAGCCAGTGCGGTGGCAGCCACCATGTACCTCCTCAATAACCAGCCGCCAGCTGGAGATCCCCGAACTGCCATGCACTGATCTACGATCGCGGGTTTGGGGTTAATCGAAGCGCCCTCGACAAGGAGCCAGTACCAGACCCAAAAAAGGGCAAAACGCTAGCAAAGCGCCACTCCTCACCCTCATCTAGCGATGATAGTCACGACCTGTCTCGACGCCGCCGCTCACGGTGACACGGCCGCGACTACGATGCGCGTGACGACCTCACGCAGCACAAGATCGACAAATCAAGGGCACGACGTGCTCGATCAACTGACACGGAAGAAGAAGATGGGGAGCTCTATGGCGCCTGATGCTTCAGCAGATCCATTAGGCAGAAGCGAATGCCTAAAGGGTTTAAACTCCCATCAGAGAACCCGAAATTTGACGGTCTGCAGGACCCAAAGATCTGGCTGGAGGACCACATCTCCTCCGTCAGGCTCCACGGAGGTAGTCGAAGTACTGCAATGCAATGCTTGCAGCTACAGCTGTAGGGCGCCGCCCGGGCATGGCTCAATAACCTCCCACGCGGATCCATTCGCAGTTGAGATGAGCTAGTTTACAGCTTCATGCGCAACTTTAAGGGCACGTACAAACGACCCGCATCAATCGAAGAGCTGAGATGCCAAAGAAGATCGCGAATCGCTGCGCTCCTACATCCAAAGGTGGTCCATCATCAAGAATTCCGCAGAAAACATCTCACAAGACTGCGCGATTGATGCATTCAACGGTGGTGTCCGCCGCCTAGAGCTCAGGGAGGAGCTGGGCCGCTCAAAGCCCCAGGCCATCGACCACCTGATGGAGATCGTGAATCGGTGGGCCGATGGAGAAGATTCAGTAAAAAGTCGCGCTCACTCCGACAAGGAGGCAGAACTCAAACGCAGACACGACAGCCGAGGCAAGCGCCGCATGCGCCTCTACGATGACCACGAAGATGTCAACATGGTCGTGGCCGGCTACGCCGATAGACGCGACGACAACCGCAATAGCGGATACCGCAGCGGCGGGTACCACGACTCCGGGAAACCCACGCAAGTATGGCAACGCCGCACTCGCGATGAAGCACCCGCGACCTCCATCGAGGACAAATTGTCCGGGCCATGCACGGTACACTTCTACATCGACAAGCATGATGGCAAGAGAAAGTCCAGCCACCTCCTCAAGGACTGCCGCGAGTTCCTCAAGCTACACGAGGGATTGGTTCAGATGAACCGCAATGCAGTCGAAAGAGGCTATGTAGCCGCTCCAGGCGCTGTGGCACATGGCGCACCGCCACCACCACCTAGGCCACCCCCGAACGGAGCCGCACCAGACCAGCACCACGGGGGCGAACCGTACCCACGGGCCATGGGTACCATGATGATCCAAAAGGGGCGCCCCTCCAACAGGGTGCAGAAGGCCATCACTCGCGAAGTCAACTTGGCCACGCACTCGCCACCATCCACCATTGAGTACCTCAGTGGCAACGAGTCGTGCATCACCTTTGACAAACGCGACCACCCGCCTCAGATACCTCGCCCATGTCATTGCCCCCTCGTACTCGAGGCGCAAATTGGAGGTTTCGACATGAGTTGCATCTTCATGGATGGTGGAAGCGGCATCAACCTCATATTCGCGAGTACCTTGCGAGCAATGAGGATCCCTCTAGCCTGCATGGAGGCATCGAACACAACATTCCATGTCATCGTCCCAGGGAAAGGCGTATACCCCCTGGGCAAAATCAACCTTGACGTCATCTTCGGCACACCGAAGAACTTCCGGCGCGAGCGCATCGACTTTGAGGTCGTCGACTGGCCCTCACAATACCATTGCATCCTTGGGCGCGTCGCATTCGCTAGGTTCATGGCAGTGCCCCACTACGCCTACTTGCAGATGAAAATGCCAGGTCCCAACGGCGTCATAACGATCAACGGGAGCTTTGAGCGATCTGACAGTTGCGACAGGGAATTCAACATAATCTCCCAGTCCTTCGGCATGTAGGAGGAACTCGCAAGACTGAAAGAGATGACAGACAACAGTCTGCCTCCCCTGAGTAGGCCAAGCTCACCTGGCCTCTCCTTCGACTCATCTGTGCACACAAAGAAGGTGCAGGTCCATCCATCGGATCCCGCCAAGACGGCCCTCATCGCCAATAACTTGAGTCCCGCATAGGAACTCGCGCTCGTCGAATTCCTCCGTGAGCACTGGGAAATTTTTGCCTGGTGTCCTGTGGACATGCCAAGAGTTCCCAGGGAATTCGCCGAGCACGCACTCAACGTCAACCCCGACGCAAGGCCAGTCAAGCAAACAATCAGGCGACTATCTGAGCCACGAGCGCAGGCAGTCGGAATGGAGATCAACAGACTCCTCGAGGCCAAGTTCATACGCAAGATCAAGGAAAGCATTTGGCTCGCCAATACGGTACTGGAACCAAAAAAAGGACACGGATATCCTACGGATGTGCGTGGACTTCACTTCTTTAAACAAGCACTGCCCAAAAGATCACTTCCCGACCAGATCATCGACTCCACCGCTGGATGCGAGCGCCTCTGCTTCCTCGATGCCTACTCAGGCTATAATCAAATTCGAATGAAGGAGGAAGATCAGGAGAAAACAGCGTTTACAACGCCCTTTGGTGTGTTCTGCTACAACACAATGCCCTTCAGGCTAAAAAACGCGGGAGCCACCTACCAGCGGTGCATGCAGGCTTGCCTCAAGGAACAACTGGGTTGCAACATCCAAGTCTATGTCGACGACATATTAATCAAGACCAAGGAGGAAGCCTCTCTAATCGACGATTTGCGCAAAACCTTCACCAACCTCGATCGCTATCGGATCAAGCTCAATCCGGACAAATGCGCCTTCGGCGTACCATCTGGGCAGCTACTCGGATATCTCATCTCCGCGAGGGGAATCGAGGCAAACCCGAAGAAGATAAAAGCCATACTGGCCATGGAGAAGCAGAAGAACATAAGAGGCGTCCAGCAACTGGCCGGACGAATCGCAGCCCTCAGTTAATTTATCAGTCGGATGGGTGAAAAGGCACTGCCCTTCTACCAGCTCCTCCGCAAAGCTGAAAAATTCGAGTGGACCAATGAAGCGCAAGAAGCATTCGAAGATCTCAAGCGCCTGCTATCCACTTCGCCAGTACTGGTGACTCCACGAGAAAGGGAACCACTGTTGCTATACATCTCCGCCACCAACCAGGTGGTCAGCACAGTGCTCGTCGTCGAGCGAGCTGAGGAAAACAAGGTCCACGGTGTACAACACCCGGTATACTACCTCAGCAGGTCCTCACGCCCACAAAACAGCGGTACCCGTACTACCAGAAGCTGGCGTACAGCGTCTTTATGACCGCTCGGCGACTGCGCCACTACTTCCAGGAACACCCAATTGTGGTAGTCAACGACGCCCCGTTGGGACATATCCTCAATAACCCCGATGCCACGGGGCGAGTCGCGCTTTGGGAAATAGAGCTGTCTCCACGAGACATCACATACGAAAAACGCGACGCAATCAAGTCGCAAGTGCCCACTGACTTTCTCGTGCACTGGATGGAGAACTAGCTCCCGGACAAGCCAGATATGTCCTACCTCTGGACAATGCACTTCGATGGGTCCAAGCGGAAAGACGGAGCAGGCGCAGGTGTCATACTGACATCACCTCAAGGGGACAAGCTAAAGTATATCCTGCGAATGCAGTTCACAGCCTCAAACAACGAGGCATAATACGAGGTCCTGTTGCACGGGATGAGGATGGCAAAAGCTTGCGGCGCCAAGAGGCTCATCATATATGGCGACTCCAAGTTGGTTGTCAACCAAACAATGCACGAGTGTGACGCAATGAACGACGACATGATCGCGTATCGTGACCTCTACAATACACTCGAAGGAGACTTCGATGGTTGCGAGTTGCGACACGTAGGTCGCGAAAGCAACGAGGAGGCGGACGCACTCGCCAACATAGGCTCTACCTGCGCCCCCATACCACCTGGGGTATTTCTCGAGCGCATATGCGAATGATCCATCAAGTCAAAGGCCGCAGAGAAGAAAACAAGCGCAGCAACAGACTCGGGGGCTACGCCACCCAATGAGCCAATGGCACTCGATGACTCGGAGCTGGACACAGGACTCAAGGGACCAATGAGAGTCATGATGATCGAGCAATCTTGGACGCAGCCGTACATTACGTACATCCTCAGCAAGAGACTACCGGACGACCCGATGATGACCCACAAGTATAGGGGGTGTATCACAGTATTTTCGATAAGTAAGAGTGTCGAACCCAACGAGGAGCAGAAGGTGCTGGCAAGTGGTATGGATCAGGAATTCTCCGCAAATACTTAGAAAACGGATTTTTAGGGGTTTTCGATAAAGCAAGTAAACAAAGTACGAGTAAATAAAAGACAGTAGGAATAAATGCAGCAAGTGGCCCAATCCTTTATGCAGCAAAGGACAAGCCGGTTGTATTACTTAAGATGACCAAACGTTCTCGAGGACACATGGGTAGACTGTCAAGTGCTTTCGCTTCATATAGTCGATTAATCTTCTCTAGCTTGCTAAGTGTTGTGTCGGTGAACCTTTGTTAATGTACCGTCCCATCCAAGACTTAATACATACTTGTGATTAAACCCCCTTGCAAACATCCGTAAGTACAAGAAAGTAATTAAGGTAGAAACCTAACCACAACTTTAAACTCTAAGACCCTTACGTCCCTTGTGCAATGGTTTCCTAACGGGGGTTCAGGTTTCTGTCACTCCGGCAACCCCTACGATTAGTAGCCAAATACACAATGCATTCCCCTAGGCCCATATAGGTGAAGTGTCATGTAGTCGACATTCACATGACACCACTAGAAGAAGTACACCACAACTTAAATAAAAATCTATTGAATCTTTCTCAACACAACTCCACTACTAACAACAAGACTTCTCCCATGTCCTCAAGAACAAAACGAACTACTCACAAGACATCATATGGATCATGATCAGAGATGGAATAATGATGTATAACAATCTGAACATAAACAATAATTCAACGGTTCACTCAATAGAATCAACTACAAAGAGTAATCAACACCGGGAAAGTTTCCCCTATGAACTATGCAAGATTCAACCCAATTGTTACAGCAATATGGAGATGGTGATGAGGGTGCTGATGGTGATGATGGTGGTGATGATGATGATGATGATCCCGATGAAGTCCAGCTTGATGGTGGTGTTGATGGCGACGATCTTCCCCCTCCGGGAAGGAATTCCCCCGGCAGAAATCTGTCTGCCAGAGAGATCTTTCTCTCTCGGTGTTTTCCACCCCGCAGAGGCGGCGGAATCTTTCTGTGCTTGCTCCCTGAGTCTTAGGGTTTCGGGAGGAAGATATACGCCAGAGGGAGAGGCTGGAGTGGGCCAGGGTGGCCACACCACTCCCTGGCGTGGCCTAGGCCTCACGCCATGGGGGTGTGTGGGCCTGTGGCCCACCTCCACTCCATCTTCCGCATCTCGAGTCTTCGGAAAATAGAATTTTCCATATAGTTTCCGGATTTTCTGGTCTTCAATTTTGCCTCCAAACAGCACCTTTTCCATCGTAATCCGATCGCATGTCCATGCTCCAAAAGTCATCAACCATGCAAAACAGATGAAATAACATAAGTATCACCTCTCAATATGAAATATATCGATGAATAATAGTGAATTAAGACATAGAATAGTGATGCAAAATGGACGATCAACTCCCCAAGCTTAGACTTTGCTTGTCCCTGTTTAAACTGAGCTCAATAAACATGACCTCAAGTTTATGGAGTGAAGAGTCGATAAAAGGATACGGACAATAAGCATCACATTCATCAAATACATAGATCATAATAGAAGACAACTCACTATTATATAACTCAACTTGCAATGAGTAAAGGAAACACAATAAAGATACATAAAGTGAATCATAATTGGTAATGGCAAACTTAGCTCTTGGTCGAAGAATAGTTGATAATTTTCTGGAGTTCACAAATAGCTGGTTTTTCAATGAAAGCTTTCAAAGTAGTAAACTTCAAGATAAGAGCAATGTGCAAAACAAGGAACATAAGAAACATGATTGAATAAATCATCATATGAATGAATGAAACACATCAACTCAAGATACTTGCTGAGATAGAAGGGAAAAGGTTTACTGACTCAACTACAAAGTAAAAGAAGGGGCCCTTCAAAGAGGGAAGCAGGGATTACAAGTCTCATAAAGAGCTCCCAAAAATTATGATACTTACTAGCTTTCAGCTCTCATTGCCCCTATCATAGGCATCTTTAGGTGATTAAGGTTAAAGTGACATAACTAAGAGGATATGCTTGACAAGTTATAAGTTGAAATCTCAAGCCCCTTACTTATGAGTACCAATCCTCATGCTACTCAACTTCACTCACGAGCAAGCTCTTGTCATTGTAAATACATGCGTATCATTGAGAACCGCCAACGGGGTACCCCTTGCACATGACATAGGAGTTATCCCATAATCAACATGGCAAGGCAAGGCATGGAGCATCTCAATGATCTTTTTATTTGCTATTTGCATAGGTTTTATTGAGGATGCTTCATAGAATGCTCACTATAGTTATGCTGCAAGTTTCCACCATGATTAGGCATGGCTTAGGCTAGCCCAGTGCTTTCTAACACACATATAAACTCCATGATCTTACAAGTTCCACTTTTATTTCACACCGCCAGGATCCATAAGCAAAAGAACATGATATCAACTAGGTACAAGTACCAACGAAGTGTTGAAAGCGGTCCCCATGATACATGGTTCTGCTAACTTCAACTCATAAAGCGCGAGCATATACGCAACAAAGAAGGACCCAATGGTTCAAGTTTATTAAATACAAGAAAATAAGGTGTGCCATCAAGTTCGTGAGAGCTTTAATCACTAATTTTCACATAACAAGTTTAATTTGGGAGGTAGACAAAATAGGAATTTACTTGGAATAGCAATAATGCTAATAGGTAGGTATGGTGGACACAAATGGCAAAGGTTTTGGTTTAAAGGAGGTGAATGCACGAGAAGAGTACCCTCTCAGTACAGGTTTTTGGCTAGCAAGGCTGGGTAACAAGTACAAGAGTTGAAGGAAACAAACAAACATACAAGTGATAAAGTCAAACATGCAATCTTCCTTGGAAGCACAAAAGATCTTAACTAGAGAATACTAGACTTATGAGCAAATCAAGAAACAAAGATGATGAAATTATTTTTCTCTCGAGTACTTCTATCTTTTTCTTTTCAACTCTCAAAAGGGGTGTTGCTACTGACCGAGCCAGGTTTGCCAAAACCAACTAAATTAACTCAATGATCCCAGAGTGCTACAAATACTAACAACAAGATCAATCATATAACCACGAATTGAAAACTAATATAAGCTATGCAAAAGGGTGAATGATAGAACTTCTCATTAATATTCCATAACGGAAACTCACACCAAGGGATACATATCTAACGAGAGAGAGGGGACACTTCCATAATGCAAACCATACTACATAATAACTCCTCTATTCATGATATGACTCTACTAAAAAGGTAAAGATAGAAGATAGTGATATGATACCGCGACACTCCCCCAAGCTTGGAACAAACCAAGGGGATGCCAAACCTGATGACGAATTAGTCCTTAGGTGGTGGTACCCTCTCGATGAGCTCTCTGATCAGTTTCCCCAAGTCCTCAATCTCGAAGGTGAGATTACGAATAAGCTGCGGGTTTTGCTCAATGCGGCTCATGATCATGTCGGGTTGAGAATTCCAGCTCTTGCTATTCTTTCCCCACTCTTCCTCCTTGAAGTCTTCTTTTCCTGCATGGCTAGAACGAGGCAAATCCCAATTGGAGGGTAATTTATCCTTGGGCATATTCTGGTATTGATGCTCATGGATAAGGGTATGGAAAGGATTCTTGGTGCATGGAGGAAGTGACCGTGGAGCCAAACTGTGACGAGGAGCTTTCCCGGTCAAGATCCGTGCTTCCTCGATCTTGGCAGGTTTCACCACTCCAATGCTTGCAATGGTGGTGCCGGTATGCGGACGTTGGCCTTGCTCTTCTTCACCTTCACTCTTGATCTCCTTCTCCTTCCCGGGGTCTTGGAGGTCTTCCTCCATGGGCTCCTTCCCTTTATCCTTGGCGGACACCATTGTGCTTCTAAGCTTTCAAAGAGTATGTCCTGACAGAAAACAGATCGAAACAAAACACGACGAAAACACGATATACGGACCTCGGGAGATCCTTGGGGTTAGATATTACGAAGTTTCATATCAAAAGGAAGGTACTAGGAGAAAACGAGTCAGAGGCGGAGTCCTGGGTGGCCTCACCACATGGTGGCGCAGACAGGGGTTGGCCCGCGCCATGGGGTGGTGTGGGCCACCCCGGCTCTGGTTTCGTCCCTTTTTCGCTTCGAAACTTTCCTTATTGACTGAAAACTGCAAAAAATATAATTGAATTGTATTTTCGTGGAACTTTTCTTACCAGAACTGTTACCTATTTGAACACGGACTCTGCAGGTCTCTGAATTTGGTATCTAGTAGATTCTTCCGGGGTCATCCCTTGAATATCATCGATATCTTCATCTTCATATACTTATTACTTGAGTCATAAAACCCTTCTCTTCCTTATTACACCATTGTCTCCATTTCCTGGAAATTTCTTTCACACAAAACTTCACACAGTTCTCATTAGCAACATTAGTATAAGTGAAGTGATAAAACCTTTTGAGTCCAACTTCAACTGAAAACCATCAAAACATAAGCTACTGTAGCAACTCCTTCTGAAAAACCAAAAAGAATTCAAAAAGGAAATCGAATAAAGAAGCAAATGCAAGAGTGGCAAAATCTGTCAAAACAGACCAGCAGGTAAAGATCAATTTTTTCGAAAATATTTTGTTGTTCAAATCAAAAAGTGCAAAACTAACAAAAGTTAAATAACAACCTGGGTCAGGAGCACAAAAAATTAAAGCTCAATCCGACAGACAGAGGTCTCTCACGAATTTTTACGGTGAAGCACAAAAATCTGTTTCGGGACAGCAACTTCCCCAAATCTTACTTCTCTCTCATTAGAGGTTGATCTTGACACAAAAACCAAACAAAATGGATAAGGAGCGGTTATTACCGAAATAATAACTTCCAAAACTCAAAGAAACACAAACAAACTGAAAGCAAAAACAAATTGGGTTGTCTCCCATAAAGTTCTTTCTTTATAGCCATTAAGATGGGCAAGATAATTTTGAAGAAGCTCTCATAGGGATATGAATTGAAGTGAAAGAGAGCATTAAGAAGCAAAAGCACACACACATTTAAGTCTAACCCACTTACTATGCAAGGGGATTTTTTAACAAAACAAGTTATTGGAACCACAGGCAACTTGCATAAGAAGGCAAAAGAAGTGCAACATAAAAACTTTCAGCATAAAACGGGGAAACTTGATATTATTGAGGTGCACAAGAACACTTTTCCCTCTCTCATAATAGCTTTTAGTATCATGCATAAACTTAACAATATAGCTATCACAAGGACTATCATAGCAATGATCACTTATTCTAACAGAAAACACAGGAATACTAGCTCTCATAACACTATTATGTGAAACAATATTAGAGGTATCCTTACAAAGGATAGTGTGTCCCTCGTTTTCATACTTAGTGACAAAGTCTTTCACATTTGCTACTATAGGTTCATCAACCATTTGTTCAGGTTCAGCAGCCTTACTCATACTTTCATTAACCATACTAGCTATCATAGAATGTTCCTTTACCTTAACTGGAAAAGGCATTTTCTCAATATAAGGTTTGGGTAAGACATGATTAGCAGTATAAACTTCAGTATTTCTTGCAGGAACACTCTTAGCAATATCTTTATAAGGTTCATGATACTTATTCCACTTCTTTTTAGGCACTTCAATATAAGAAGCAAAAGCCTTAAAATAAGAAGTAATAGCTTGAGAGTCTAGACCATAAGCATTTTTAATATTTTGAAAGTCATCAGTTCCCATAAAAGATTCAATGCATTCATAATCATAATTTATACCTGACTTTCTACCTTTGTCATTCTCCCAAGCTTCAGCATTGTCTTGAATACAATTTAGAAGGTCCCATTTAGCTTCTTCTTCCATACGAGTGAATGATCCAGCATAAGAAGCATCCAATAAATCCTTGTCATGTAGAGGGAGCCTTGCATAAAAGTTGTTGATAATAATATTGTTGGGGAGCTCATGAATGGGACATTTGAGCATTAGTAACTTCAATCTCCCCCAAGCTTGAGCTGTACTCTCTCCATCAAGAGGCCAAAAGTTGTATATTTGATTCCGATCTTTATGAATCTCACTAGGAGGATAAAACTTTGAATAAAAAAGAGGCACTATTTCCTCCCATTCCAGAGCTTGACCATTCTTCAGCAGCTTATACCATTCCTCAGCTCTTCCTTTCAGTGATAATGAAAATAACTTCTTCTTAACTTGATCTGTAGTAATACCTGCACACTTGAACAACCCGCATAATTCGTGTATAAAGAGTAAATGATCACCGGGATGGATAGTTCCATCCCCAACATAGTAGTTATCCATAACACGATCAATAATTCTTGTAGGTATTTTGAAAACATCTTTCTCAGCAGATGGTGGCTTATCTACTACCTTAGCAGTGGTAGTAGCATTACCAAATAAGAAACTTAGTGAATTATCCATAACGAAAATAAAGCAACTAGCGTATAAACAATACTCACAAGAGAAGTTTCCTTTACCAGTTCCACTCTCCAATAGCGCTTCACTCCCCACGGCGCCGTAAAATAGTCTTGATGACCCACAAGTATAGGGGTGTATCGCAAGATTTTCGATAAGTAAGAGTGCCAAACCCAACGAGGAGCGAAGGTGTGGCTAGTGGTATGGATCAGAATCCTCTGCAAATACTTAGCAAACGGATTTTTAGGGTTTTCGATAAAGCAAGTAAATAAAAGACAGTAGGAATAAATGCAGCAAGTGGCCCAATCCTTTATGCAGCAAAGGACAAGCCGGTTGTATTACTTAAGATGACCAAACGTTCTCGAGGACACATGGGTAGACTGTCAAGTGCTTTCGCTTCATATAGTCGATTAATCTTCTCTAGCTTGCTAAGTGTTGTGTCGGTGAACCTGTGCTAATGTACCGTCCCGTCCAAGGCTTAATACATACTTGTGATTAAACCCCCTTGCAAACATCCGTAAGTACAAGAAAGTAATTAAGGTAGAAACCTAGCCACAGCTTTAAACTCTAAGACCCTTACGTCCCTTGTGCAATGGTTTCCTAACGGGGGTTCAGGTTTCACACCGCAACCCCTACGATTAGTAGCCAAATACACAATGCATTCCCCTAGGCCCATATAGGTGAAGTGTCATGTAGTCGACATTCACATGACACCACTAGAAGAAGTACACCACAACTTAAATAACAATCTATTGAATCTTTCTCAACACAACTCTACTACTAACAACAAGACTTCTCCCATGTCCTCAAGAACAAAACGAACTACTCACAAGACATCATATGGATCATGATCAGAGATGGAATAATGATGTATAACAATCTGAACATAAACAATAATTCAACGGTTCACTCAATAGCATCAACTACAAAGAGTAATCAACACCGGGAAAGTTTCCCCTATGAACTATGCAAGATTCAACCCAATTGTTACAGCAATATGGAGATGGTGATGAGGGTGCTGATGGTGATGATGGTGGTGATGATGATGATGATGATCCCGATGAAGTCCAGCTTGATGGTGGTGTTGATGGCGACGATCTTCCCCCTCCGGGAAGGAATTCCCTCGGCAGAAATCTGTCTGCCGGAGAGATCTTTCTCTCTCGGTGTTTTCCACCCCGCAGAGGCAGCGGAATCTTTCTGTGGTTGCTCCCCGAGTCTTAGGGTTTCGGGAGGAAGATATACGCTAGAGGGGAGAGGCTGGAGTGGGCCAGGGTGGCCACCCCACTCCCTGGCGTGGCCTTGGCCTGCCCGCACCATGGGGTGGTGTGGGCCCCCTGTGGCCCACCTCCACTCCATCTTCTGGCATCCTGAGTCTTCTGGAAAAATAGAATTTTCCATATATTTTCCCGGATTTTCTAATCTTCGCGAATTTTGCCTCCAAACATCATCTTTTCCATCAGAATCTTGACTGCATCGGTCCATGCTCCAAAAGTCATCAACCATGCAAAAACAGATGAAATAACATAAGTATCACCTCTCAATACGAAATATATCGATGAATAGTAGTGAATTAAGACATAGAATAGTGATGCAAAATGGACGTATCACCTGACAGATGCACGACACATCGTGCGGTGCTCCAAGGCATTCGCTGTTATCAACGGCGAACTGTATAAACGCAGCATCACTTTAGTACTACAACGATGCGTCTCCATGGCCGATGGAAGAGCAGTTCTCCTCGACATCCATGAAGGGACCTGCGGGCACCACGCCGGCAGTCGCGCCCTTGTTGCCAAAGCTCTACGAGCTGGATTTTACTGGCCCACGGCCATGCGTGACGCCAAGGACATAGTCCAAAAATGCAATGCTTGCCAGCGATTCGCGGACAAGCCGCACGCACCAGGCGTAGAGCTACGGCCTATTCCATTGGCCTGGCCCTTCGCACAGTGGGGGCTCGACATGGTTGGCAAGCTTCCAAGGTCCTCGCGCGGAGGCTACGTCTACCTCTTGGTTGCAGTCGACAAATTCACCAAGTGGATCGAGGCCATGCCGGTGACCAACCAATCAGGACACAGCGCAGTCAAGTTCTTCGAGTCCATCGTCTACCGCTTCGGCGTGCCGCACAACATCATCACCGACAATGGGACGAACTTCACATCTAAGGAGTTCCAAGAATTCTGCGAGAACCTGGGGATCAACATCACCACGCCAAGAGCGCATCCACGCACCAACGGTCAGGTGGAAAAGGCAAACGGGCTCGTCTGCAGCGGCATCAAGAAGCGACTCCTCCGACCACTCGAACAAGCCGCGGGCTGCTGGCCAGATGAGCTGCAATCCGTACTCTGGAGCCTACGTACAACTCCAAACAGCACCACGGGCTACACGCCATTCTTTATGGTGCACGGAGCAGAAGCAGTACTACCCGCCGAAGTAGGGTACAAGGCGCCGTGTGTGGTCGCTTACAGTGAACAAGAGTCATCCCTTGCACTCGAAGACTCCGTCGACCTCCTTGACGAAGCAAGAGAAATTGCCGCAGAAAGATCCACGATCTACCAGCAGAACCTGCGCAACTACCACAGTAGAAGGCTTTGCCCCAGATCCTTCGTCGAAGGTGACCTGGTCCTGCGACTGAAGCAGCAGGGGCATCTCAAGCTCGAGTCCCCCTGGGAAGGACCGTACGTGATTATAGAAGTAATCCCAGGTGGCGCCTATCGCCTTCAAGATTTAGAGACAGGAGTCGCATACTCCAATCCTTGGAACGTCGCACAACTGCGACGCTTGTACCCCTAGTCGTTTTTTACTTTTACATCGCAAATAAGGCTACTTAGCCGCACATTGTACCTCGCACTATTCTTCGAATAAATAAAAGCTAAGTGCCCCAAAACACCGTGTTCTCCTTCACTTTGTCAATTTTCATACTCGGGGGCTGCGTCACCCTACATACATCTGTTCTTCGAACAAAAAACGCGATATCCTGAGTAGCTGGCATATCAATCGAACCCCTTAACACAAACTCAACCCAGCTGCAACGCACCTGACAGGTTGACAAGGGACCGAGATAAAAGATGGCCAGACTAACGAAAAGGACTCGCATAGTGCAACGCACCTCACGCTCACAAAGCTCTTTATACACATTCACAATAAATTATCTACAACATCTATACGAACTTTACAACACAAGTACACTTATGTGCAGGATACAAATTTGGCTACCCTTGCAGCAGGAGAACGTTGGTTTGTTCCTCGAAGAAGTCGACGATCTCCTCTGCTGGACGGTCCACCGCCTGATAGTGCAGTACCATATTCCAGGCAGATCCTACTGGTGGCGCTCGCGGCCTAGAGGCAATGGCGGCAACATCCACGTTAGGCCTGTGCAATCGCACCATTGAGAGGGTAGCCTTGGCACCAACCACCAACTGCTGCCTCACGCACTCGCGAACCGCGGACAGATCTTGAAATTTGGCAAGAAGAGCCAGCAGGCTTGATGGAGTGTCGTCCAGTGGGAACATCGCCCGATAAATGTTCTTCAAGCACGACTGCGACTTCTTTAGGAAGAGCAGCACTCACGATGCGCGATCCTATAGGGTCGCCAACGCAGTCGCACGATCATGATCTACCCAAAAGTATCCACTCTCTTGAAGTTGCTCATGTGCGAGATCATGAAGGCGAATGGCAATTCCATCCTTCTCCTCCTGCGGATGGCGTGCGATAACAACTACACAAAGCAGCATCAATAGCATGAGTACAACGTACCGCTGCGAGTAACTACAAAGGAAAAGATGAGAATAAGCAAACTAACACTTAAACTGGTCGCCCAGCTGCGTCACCTCGCCAAGCAGATATTGCTCGTGGGCGGCGGCTTTTTCCGCCTTCGACTTCCACATCGCCTCGCCATCATGGATCACGGGCAACTCAAGGCTCCAGCTTCACACGGTCACGAAGTCAAATCAAGGATAGCTCCTCTACCGAGCGTGGTGGCCATCAGATCATCAAGAGATGGCGAGTCCTGGGTTCTCCCCACGGGAGCACTTGATGTACCCTACCACAAGTCAAGACAGAGGCAAATAAGGCGACCAAATTAACACAAAGGCGAAGGGAACAAATGCATTCAGGATCGGCATAAGTATTCCCAAACACACTCGCCAGCAGGCATGTTCTTAAACCAAAAGAACAATCAGTCAACTATTACAAAAGATAACTACGGAGCAGCTGACTTCTTCGACTTCGACGGCTTCGGGGGCTTCATTAAGTCCGTGGCAGTATCAAACGCCACTGACTTTCCGTCGGCCCCTGAGGCCGAGGCTTTCACCGCCTTCTTAGCATGTTGGAGCTCCTCCGAGTACTCCGCAACAGTATTTATCAAGTGATGGCCATATTTAGCACAGGCAGTCGCAAAAGGAGCGAAGACTACCTGCTGACCATCCGCGCCAACAGGCATCGTCTTCAACACCGTGGAAGGATCGATATCAGCTCCGTGGGCTTGCACCATCGCGAGTGTCATGGACGCGCCAGCCGTGCGGAGGGAGTTCTTGTAGGCGGAAGGCATACCACCGGCGAATGACTCCACCAGCTCGTCCATGTTATCAATCAGCTCAGCCTTCGGCATCAACTCTTCCCGGAGGCGACTAAGGGCGACCTTGGCCTTGGAGAGTGTATCTCGGATAGTGGCGCTACGGTCCTCGACTGCAAACACCGCGCCTGCCAGAGCATCGTCGCGACGAAGGGCCTGCGGGTCAAAGCTCAGATCGCCAGCATCTGCACATGAACCCATGCATGGATCGAAAACTTCGGCGCTACCAGCAAAAAACACTAAGGGTAGAGAAGGACAACAATATCCACAAGTAAAAGGTACCTGAGAGAGCCTTGGCGACTGAGAACAGTTGTTCTTCAAACAACTTCTCCCTGGCTGCAAAGGAGGCACGTAGATCCTCTTCACGCTTCTGTGCCTCGTCACGAGCTGCGAGTGCCTCGTCGCGACCCTTCACAGCCACGGCAAGCGTTTTCTCCAAGGTGGCGACGTTGCGCAGTAAAGCATTATGTTCAGCTACACGACAATCAAAAGTTGACTATCAGTCGACTATACCAAAAAAGGAGAAGACGAAAAAGAATAAGTGTAGAACACTAACTTTCGACCACGCGGTGACGCGTCTCTAGCATTGCATGCTGGCGACCCATCGCCATCACCTGCTCTGCCACTTGCACGGCTTCCTTTACAAGGAGATGTCGCACAAACAAGGAATCAGTGAAAGCAACGGATAATGTCGACTGCCACACTAAAAAGAAGGAAAGATATACTTACATGATCCTCCAACGACTCCGAAGAGGTTTGTTGTACCGTCATCCGAGCAACCATTTGATGCTCCCCTACGTGAGCAGAGCTCGAAGAATTGTGCCCAGAGTGGGCCGCCACCGGAGGGGAAGGAGCGCGCTCGACCTCTTCCTTGGCCCTTGAGGTCGCGACTCCCGATTCCTTCAAAAACTTGACGTCGCCAGAAGATAACGGCGCCTCTTGACTACAAGACAAAATCCACATTGAGAAAGGGCAAACTCCAGGGCAAAGCCAACAAGAAGAAAACAGAGAAGAACAAATGAACTCGAAAACTTACCAGTCAAACTTGTCAAAATCAAACGTGGCCTCCACTGACTCCGACGAAGACTCCTTAGGCAATCGCATCTTCTTGCGAGAAGATGGTGCCACAGCTCTCACAGGAACAACAGGAATTGGGGACTCCGTGCCAACAGTCGTGCCTTCTAGAGTCGAAGGATACGATGCGTCGGAATCCTCGCTGCGCGAATGCTTGCGAGTATCTAGGCTCTCGGACTCGGGGTCTATGCGACTCTCGAGGTCGCAGACGCGTTGATACAGCACGTCTGTCTCCGCGAGTTTGCCAGGCATAACTACGTTCTTCCAGGAACGCATCTTCTTGCAGGGAGTCACGGGATCGAAGGGCGCGAGTCCAAAGTGCTCATCTTTGGACTTCTGATCGCGGACATAGAACCATTTGTCCCTCCATCCCTGGACGGAATTGGTGAGCTTGATGTCGAAGTAGGTGGCGGATGGGTCGACGTGGATTCTGCAACCACCTACGTCATAAACTAAAGAGCCAGATGCGGACTGGCGCTTCAATTTAAATATGCGCTTGAAAATACCAAAGTGTGGCTCGATTCCGAGCCAGCACTCACAAAGAGTGATGAAGCAGGTGATGTGGAGGATCGAATTTGGGGACAGCTGATGGAGCTGGAGCCCGTAGAAACAAAGAAGACCCCTAAGAAAGGGGTGGAGAGGCAAGGAAAGACCGCGAATGACGAATGCAAGAAACATCACTCGAAAACCAAAGGCGAGCAGAATGGTCTCATCACTGGGACGCGCTAAGATCGGCGACTGCTATGGAGATAACTCCGTCTTGGCGAAGAAGACGGAGATCCGACGCCTTGATGATGGAAGGGTGCCATGCACCATTTGTCACGCGGGTGCCCGCGGCCTTATTCTTCCCGCCGGCGGTGGTGCTGGTGCCCGCAGCAGCGGAGCCACCCTTCTTCTTCGCCGCGGCGATGGTGGCCACGGAATCAGCAACAGCGCCTCCTTTCTTCTTCCCCATTGAACGGCAGCGATGCGAGCGCAGAAAGTAGCTCGGAAACGAGCGGAGGTGGTCCAGCGTTGTGGAGGAAACGAGCACAAGAAAAAATCAGCAGAGCAGTAGCAATGGCGATGGCAGCATGGAAGAAAGAGCGCAGATGGGAAATTACCGCCGTACCATCGCTACTTAACCCCTAGAAGATGCAATCCAACGGCTCAGAAAACCCTACTGGACGCGTGGCCCACATCGTGTTGGACACGTGGAGAAGGGGAAGTGCGAACCGTCCCTCCACTACTCCCATTACGCGCGGAAATCGAGGAGGCGCAGTTAAAATAAAGATTACGCACGCCTAGTCAAATCAAACTCAGGAAGTGGGACCCACCGCTCGTCACGTCCCGTCAAACTCGCTCACGCGGGCAACTGAGGTCATACAAGCGTCAGCACTGACGTCATCAAAGCTACGCAGTGGAAAAATTCGACTACTTTAGTCCTTGCTGGAGTCTTCGACTCCACCAAGCACTCGGGGGCTACTCCCATAGGGAGCGCTGGCCGCGCACCCTACGATTTTCTTTTCTTTTTGCAGGAACAAGGACAATCAAAGGCAAACCCAAACCATTCAAAAATACAATTCGACTATGGACATGGGTTACTCCCATAGGGAGCGGTGGAAAATTTTGACTGAAACAAGCAACCAAAAGACGACGGCAGTTGCAAACATTATTTAGTCCCTGCCTGAGTCTTCGACTCAACCAGGCACTCGGGGGCTACTCCCATAGGGAGCACTGGTCGCGCACCCTATGATTATTTTTACAGAAATTGTGTGTTGATAACGTCCGCACTCGCAGCTCATGGCGACACCGCCTCATGATTTTTTCCCTACAAAGAGACTGCGTCTCCTAGGTCACCCGAATCGTCTCCGCGATGATAAAATTCGGATGCCGCGCTTACAGCGTGAAGGTAAGACTTGAATAAGGCCTGGCAACGCATTAGCTGCGCACTACCAGAAACATATCCGCGTTTACAAAGTGCGATGAACATGCCTTGACGGACGCGTCGAGTGCTCACACCCATATAACTGGAATTCGACTCCTGTAAGACCTCCACGGCTTGAGTCGAATTACGCCAGCACTTTTCCGAATTCGAGTACAGGGACTCGAGTTCGAGTAGATTGCGTTATCTCACACTAAGGTGGTTAACTGATACCGATACTTCAGTTACATCAGGCACGTATATCGACAATCCCTATAACACAAATAAAAGCAGTCGAAATGTACTCATTCAGGCACTCGAAGACTTCAAAAAGTCCCAAGTCGAATTTGCGATTCCACTGGACACTCGGGGGCTACTGACATGGGTATACCCTATAGGTACTCGAGCTTGGTATATACGGTCCAAATACGCACAGGCCCACGGTGTCGCCAAGGCCCGGATGAAAGGACTCGAGTAACCTGCGGATTCTCGATTGCTTGAAGAACAAGAAGAAGCTAAAGATAGAAAGTTTGAAGGGGAAAACCCTAACTTGTAACCGACTCGACCTGCTACCCGAGACCTAGCCTATCTATATAAAGGTTAGGAGGGGCAGCGAGGAGGACACACACAACCCTAGTTTCCACAACCCTCGCCAGATTGCATCTGCGCACCATTGTAACTTTCGACTCCTTCGATAATTCCACGAGCAGACAAGCAGGAGTAGGGACCTTTACAAGGCCTGAACCTGGGTGAATCCTTTGTCCCCCTGTGTGCTTGTTTGCTAGCCGATAGATGTCTCTAGCGCTTGCTCCTTCTCCAAAACCCAAGTCCATAACAATGGGCATTGATGAGTTAAACCCTCGTCACAATGATTTTCCACTTCATCTTGAAAGTCTTTGAACAATTTTCAAATGTTTCATACTTCTTCGTTATTAAGTAAATATATAGATATATTTACTCAAATTTTCGGAGAAAGCATATGAAGTCGAAAGATCCACCGCACATGTCTACATATAATGGACCATATACATCAACATGCACAATTTCCAATAAGTTAGTCATTTGTTCCTCTTTGGCCTATGAACGGAGATTCAATTATCTCGAGGAAAGTCTCACAACCGTCAATTGATAAAAATCAAAGACTCCAAAAATCCATCAACATGGAGTTTCTTCATGTTTTCTTCCAATATAATTTAAACAGCGATGTCACTTTATTAGTGATCTTTCAATAATTTGTCTTGCGACATTTTACCATTAGTTTTATGGACGTGATTTCTCCAACTAGATTTGTAAGAGTTCATCCATCTTCTGGAATACGGTAATTATTTGAACAACCATTGTTATCATAATACCTGACATGGGCATACCTTACAGGTACTCGAGTTTGGCATATATGGTCCAATCTAGCAGAAGCCCACGATGTTACCAGGGCCCAATCAAAGATTCAGGTGACCAAAGGAGACTCCGACTGCTTGCGACACGCGACGAGCTCAAGGTAGAAAGTTTAAAGGGAAAACCCTAACTTGTAACCGAGTCGACCTACTATCCCGAGACCTAGCCTATCTCTATATAAAGGCTAGGAGGGGGCAGCGAGGAGGACGAACACAACCCTAGTTTCCACGCCATCGCCAGATTGCATCTGTGCACCCCTGTAACTTCCGACTCCCTCGATAATTCCAAGAGCAGACAAGCAGGAGTAGGGTCCTCTAGGAGGCCTGAACCTTCGATTGAATTAATGTTTAGCGGTTTTGTGAGCATGCCAAAGTTTGACTTGTTAATCATAAGAATGATATAGCTTTATGCATGTCAAACTTCATGGGATGCTAACAACTCTGCTGGCCCACAAACGATCTTCATGGAGGAAACTCCTAGATTTCGGCTATGAGTTGATTTAACACTTGTAGCAGCAATGCTATAGTGGGTAAGATTCTTCATACTCCCGGGTAGCTGTAATCATGATGGAATCACTCCTCTGGCTATTATGAGTAATCATTATGCAAAAGGAACAAAAACCTTAGTGATGCCACGAGTGTCCACCACAGACCGATAAACTAATAAAAATCTTTGACATGGTCTCAATTACTTAAGAACTGAAATTCTTGAAGGACAATGAATAGAAAAGTAGTGCTTGAAAAGTCTTGATTTATTGATGTGGGAGAATTGAGATACTCTAGTTGACATGGGTATACCCTACAGGTACTCGAGCTTGGTATATACGGTCCAAATACGCACAGGCCCATGGTGTCGCCAAGGCCTGGATGAAAGGACTCGAGTAACCTACGGATTCTCGATTGCTTGAAGAACAAGAAGAAGCTAAAGATAGAAAGTTTGAAGGGGAAAACCCTAACTTGTAACCGACTCGACCTGCTACCCGAGACCTAGCCTATCTATATAAAGGCTAGGAGGGGGCGGCGAGGAGGACACACACAACCCTAGTTTCCACAACCCTCGCCATATTGCATCTGCGCACCATTGTAACTTTCGACTCCTTCGATAATTCCACGAGAAGACAAGCAGGAGTAGGGACCTTTACGAGGCCTGAACCTGGGTAAATCCTTTGTCCCCTGTGTGGTTGTTTGCTAGCCGATAGATGTCTCAAGCACTCCCTCCTTCTCCAAAACCCAAGTCCATAACAATGGGCATTGATGAGTTAAACCCTCGTCAATTGGCGCCGACCGTGGGGATTGGGAGTGCTGATGTTGCGGCTTCTTCGGCCCCATCAACTGCGATCTACAACTCTGCAACAGCGGAGATTCGCCAGCTCTTCGGCGCCTTCGACTTCACCGTCCACACACCGGCCACCTGCCCGGCCTTCGAGTCGGTGGGCGACGGAATCAGCCTGGCGATTGGGAGCTTCCGCTTCCAAGTTGGTCAGATGGGCACGCTTTGCATGCCTGATCAGCCGACAGCACCGGCAATTGCCCCGACATCATGGTTCCCTCCATCGATCGGCACCCTTAGCGAGCTCAACGCCTCGGTGGCAGTCGAAAACACGGTCAGCGACAGCAGTCGTGATTCCGATCTGAGCGATCTGGCCACTGAAGATGGAACCTACGGTTCCGGATCTGAAAGTTGCGGAAGCAACAGCTTCCCCAATCACTTCATGTGTGCCGTCATCAATGCAGGCGACACCTCCGCCAATCGCGACAACGGTGGTAACACCGGTAACGGCACTGATCCACCCAACACCGACAACGGTGGCAACGGTGGCAGCGGCGGTAATGGCGGCAATCGCGCTCCCATCAACAACGGAGGAGCAGTCGAACCTCCCAGCATAATCAATGAGAAAACCGGCAAACGCGTCATAATCAAGCTCAACGAGCAAGAGTGGATCGCCGCTGCCGCCCCACGGGCACACCTCTACCCTTTGGGTCCCCGCAGAACCGATGGCTATCACTGGCTCCTGAAGGAAGAATTCAAGCGCCAACTGCAAACAATCGCGCAACTTGAGGCACGTAAAAAGGCAACGGACGAATCGAGCCTTCGTCGTGCCGGCCTCTCCTCCTACGGAGGATCCTCCTCAAGAGGCAACGAATACCTCGCCAAGAAGAGGCAGTCGCCGATGGCTCACCTCACCGAACAAGAGCGCATAGAGGCTGCGAAAGTCCTCGACTTCGGCTCTATGACAGTCGACACGAGAGGCAACGTGGTTCCCAGGACGCCGCAGGCTGCGATGACGGCAGCCACCATGTACCTCCTCAATAACCAGCCGCCAGCTGGAGATCCCCGAACTGCCATGCACCGATCTATGATCGCGGGTTTGGGGTTAATCGAAGCCGCCCTCGACAAGGAGCCAGTACCAGACCCAAAAAGGGCAAAACGCTAGCAAAGCACCACTCCTCGCCCTCATCCAGCGATGACAGTCACGACATGTCTCGACGCTGCCGCTCACGGCGACACGACCGCGACTACGATGCGCGTGACGACCTCACGCAGCGCAAGATCGACAAATCAAGGGCACGACATGCTCGGTCGACTGACATGGAAGAAGAAGATGGGGAGCTCTGCGGCACCCGATGCTTCAGCAGATCCATTAGGCAGAAGCGAATGATTAAAGGGTTTAAACTCCCAGCGGAGAACCCGAAATTTGACGGTCTGCAGGACCCCAAGATCTGGCTGGAGGACCACATCTCCTCCGTCAGGCTCCACAGAGGCAGTCGAAGTACTGCAATGCAATGCTTGCAGCTACAACTGCAGGGCACCGCCCGGGCATGGCTCAATAACCTCCCACGCGGATCCATTCGCGGTTGGGATGAGCTGGTTTATAGCTTCGTGCGCAACTTTAAGGGCACGTACAAATGACCCGCATCAATCGAAGAGCTGAGATGCTGCCAGCAAAGATCTGGCGAATCGCTGCGCTCCTACATCCAAAGGTGGTCCATCATCAAGAATTCCGCGGAAAACATCTCAGAAGACCGCGCGATTGATGCATTCAATGGTGGTGTCTGCCGCCTAGAGCTCAGGGAGGAGCTGGGCCTCTCAAAGCCCCAGACCATCGACCACCTGATGAAGATCACGAATCGGTGGGCCGATGGAGAAGATTTAGTAAAAAACCGCGCTCACTCCGACGAGGAGGCAGAACTCGAATGCAGACGCGACCGCCGAGGCAAGCGCCGCATGCGCATCTATGATGACCGCGACGATGTCAACATGGTCGCGGCCGGCTACGCCGATAGACGCGACGACAACCGCAATAGAGGATACCGCAGCGGCGGGTACCGCGACTCCGGGAAAACCACGCAAGTATGGCAACGTCGCACTCGCGATGAAGCACCCGCGACCTCCATCGAGGACAAATTGTCCGGGCCATGCACGGTACACTTCTACATCGACAAGCATGATGGCAAGAGAAAGTCCAGCCACCTCCTCAAGGACTGCCGCGAGTTCCTCAAGCTACACGAGGGATTGGTTCGGATGAACCGCAATGCAGTCAAAAGAGGCTATGGAGCCGCTCCAGGTGCCGTGGCACATGGCGCACCGCCACCACCACCTGGGCCACCCCCGAACGGAGCCGCACCGGACCAGCACCATGGGGGCGAACCATACCCACGGGCCATGGGTACCATGATGATCCAAAAGGGGCGCCCCTCCAACAAGGTGCAGAAGGCCATCACTCGCCAAGTCAACTTGGCCACGCACTCGCCACCATCCACCACTGAGTACCTCAGTGGCAGCGAGTCGTGCATCACCTTCGACAAACGCGACCACCCGCCTCAGATACCTCGCCCAGGTCATTGCCCCCTCGTACTCGAGGCGCAAATTGGAGGTTTTGACATGAGTCACGTCTTCATGGATGGCGGAAGCGGCATCAACCTCATATTCGCGAGTACCTTGCGAGCAATGAGGATTCCTCTAACCTGCATGGAGGCATCGGACACAACATTCCACGGCATCGTCCCAGGGAAAGGCGTATACCCCCTGGGCAAAATCAACCTTGACGTCATCTTCGGCACGCCGAAGAACTTCCGGCGCGAGCGCATCGACTTTGAGGTTGTCGACTGGCCCTAACAATACCATTGCATCCTTGGGCGCGTCGCATTCGCTAGGTTCATGGCAGTGCCCCACTACGCCTACTTGCAGATGAAAATGCCAGGTCCCAACGGCGTCATAACGATCAACGGGAGCTTTGAGCGATCTGACAGTTGCGACAGGGAATTCAACAGAATCTCTCAGTCCTTCGGCATGCAGGAGGAACTCGCAAGACTGAAAGAGACGACAGACAACAGTCTGCCTCCCCTGAGTAGGCCAAGCTCACCTGACCTCTCCTTCGACTCATCTATGCACACAAAGAAGGTGCAGGTCCATCCATCGGATCCCGCCAAGACGGCCCTCATCGCCAACAACTTGAGTCCCGCATAGGAACTCGCGCTCGTCGAATTCCTCCGTGAGCACTGGGAAATTTTTGCCTGGTCTCCTGCGGACATGCTAGGAGTTCCCAGGGAATTCGCCGAGCATGCACTCAATGTCAACCCCGACGCAAGGCCAGTCAAGCAAACAATCAGGCGACTGTCTGAGCCACGAGCGCAGGCAGTCGGAATGGAGATCAACATACTCCTCGAGGCTAAGTTCATACGCGAGATCAAGGAAAGCACTTGGCTCGCCAATACGGTACTGGTACCAAAAAAGGACACGGATATCCTACGGATGTGCGTGGACTTCACTTCTTTAAACAAGCACTGCCCAAAAGATCACTTCCCGACCAAATCATCGACTCCACCGCTGGATGCGAGCGCCTCTGCTTCCTCGACGCCTACTTAGGCTATAATCAAATTCGAATGAAGGAGGAAGATCAGGAGAAAACAGCGTTTACATTGCCCTTTGGTGTGTTCTGCTATAACACAATGCCCTTCGGGCTAAAAAACGCGGGAGCCACCTACCAGCGGTGCATGCAGGCTTGCCTCAAGGAATAACTGGGTCGCAACATCCAAGTCTATGTCGATGACATAGTAATCAAGACCAAGGAGGAAGCCTCTCTAACCGATGATTTGCGCGAAACCTTCGCCAACCTCGATCGCTACCGGATCAAGCTCAATCCGGACAAATGCAGCTCAGCACCATCCGGCAGCTACTCGGATATCTCATCTCCGCGAGGGGAATCGAGGCAAACCCGAAGAAGATAAAAGCCATATTGGCCATGGAGAAGCCGAAGAACATAAGAGGCATCCAGCAACTGGCCGGACCAATCGCGGCCCTCAGTCGATTTATTAGTCGGATGGGCGAAAAGGCGCTGCCCTTCTACCAGCTCCTCCGCAAAGCTAAAAAATTCGAGTGGACCAATGAAGCACAAGAAGCATTCGAAGATCTCAAGCGCCTGTTATCCACTTCGATAGTACTGGTGACTCCACGAGAAAGGGAACTATTGATGTACATCTCCGCCACCAACCAGGTGGTCAAAGACAGGCTCGCCGTCGTTTAGCCGAGGAGGAAAACAAGGTCCACGGCATAACGCCCGTATACTACCTCGAGGTCCTCACACCCACAAAACAGCGGTACCAGCACTACCAGAAGTCAAGCGTCTGGCGTCTTTATGACCGCCATGATCGCGCCACTACTTCCGTGAACACCCAATCGTAGTCAACGATGCCCGTTGGGACATATCCTCAATAACCCCGACGCAGGCGAAGTCAGTCGCTTTGGGGAATAGAGCTGTCTCCACGAGACATCACATACGAAAAACGCGACACAATCAAGTCGCAAGTGCTCTCTGACTTTCTCGTGCATTGGATGGAGAACCAGCTCCCGGACAAGCCATATATGTCCTACCTCTGGACAATGCACTTCGATGGGTCCAAGCAGAAAGACGGAGCAGGCGCAGGTGTCATACTGACATCACCTGAAGGGGACAAGCTGAAGTATATCCTGCGAATACAGTTCACAGCCTCAAACAACGAGGCTGAATACGAGGCCCTGTTGCACGGGATGAGGATGGCAAAAGCTTGCAGCGCCAAGAGGCTCATCATATATGGCGACTCCAAGTTGGTTGTCAACCAAACAATGCACGAGTGCGACGCACTGAACGACAACATGATCGCGTACTGCGACCTCTACGATACACTCGAAGGAGACTTTGATGGTTGCGAGTTGTGACACGTAGGTCACGAAAGCAACGAGGAGGCGGACGCACTCGCCAATATAGGCTCTACCTGCGCCCCCATACCACCTGGGGTATTTCTCGAGCGCATATGCGAACGATCCATCAAGCCAAAGGCCGCAGAGAAGAAAACAAGCGCAGCAACGGACTCGGGGGCTAGGCCACCCAATGAGCCAATGGCACTCGATGACTCGGAGCTGGACACAGGACTCGAGGGACCAATGAGCGTCATGATGATCGAGCAATCTTGGACACAGTCGTACATTACGTACCTCCTCAGCAAGAGACTACCGGACGACCCGACAGATGCATGGCACATCGCGTGGCGCTCCAAGGCATTCGCCGTTATCAACGGCGAACTATATAAACGCAGCATCACAGGAGTGCTACAACGATGCGTCTCCATGTCCGATGGAAGAGCAGTTCTCCTCGACATCCATGAAGGGACATACGGTCACCACGCCGGCAGTCGCGCCCTCGTTGCCAAAGCTCTACGAGCTGGATTTTACTGGCCCACGGCCATGCGTGACGCCAAGGACATAGTCCAAAAATGCAATGCTTGCCAGCGATTCGCGGACAAGCCACACGCACCAGGCGCAGAGCTACGGCCTATTCCATTGGCCTGGCCCTTCGCACAGTGGGGGCTCGACATGGTTGGCAAGCTTCCAAGGTCCTCGCGTGGAGGCTACGTCTACCTCTTGGTTGCAGTCGACAAATTCACCAAGTGGATCGAGGCCATGCCGGTGACCAACCAATCAGGGCACATCGCAGTCAAGTTCTTCGAGTCCATCGTCTACCACTTCGGCATGCCGCACAGCATCATCACCGACAACGGGACGAACTTCACATCCAAGGAGTTCCAAGAATTCTGCGAGAACCTGGGGATCAACATCAGCTGTGCCTCAGTAGCGCATCCACAGACCAACGGTCAGGTGGAAAAAGCAAACGGGCTCTTCTGCAGCGGCATCAAGAAGCGACTCCTCCGACCACTCGAACAAGCCGCGGGTTGCTGGCCAGGTGAGTTGCAATCCGTACTCTGGAGCCTACGTACAACTCCAAACAGCGCCACGGGCTACACGCCATTCATTATGGTGCACAGAGCAGAAGCAATACTACCCGCAAAGGCGTCACAAGATGGTCGCGCATGGTACGAACAAGAGTCATCCCTTGCACTCGAAGACTCCGTCGACCTCCTTGACGAAGCAAGAGAAATCGCCGCAGAAAGATCCACGATCTACCAGCAGAACCTGTGCAAGTACCACAGTAGAAGGCTTCACCCCAGATCCTTCGTCAAAGGTGACCTGGTCCTGCGACTTAAGCAGCAGGGGCATCTCAAGCTCGAGTCCCCCTGGGAAGGACCGTACATGATTACAGAAGTAATCCCAGGTGGCGCCTATCGCCTTCAAGATTTAGAGACAGGAGTCGCATACTCCAACTATTGGAACGTCGCACAACTGCGTTGCTTCTACCCCTAGTCGTTTTTTACTTTTACATCGCAAATAAGGCTACTCAGCCAAGGCTACTTAGCCACACATTGTACCTCGCACTCTTCTTCGAATAAATAAAAGCTAAGTGCCCCAAAACTCCGTGTTCTCCTTCACTTTGTCAATTTTCATACTCGGGGGCTGCGCCACCCTATATACATCTGTTCTTCGAACAAAAAACGCGATATCCTGAGTAGCTGGCACATCAATCGAACCCCTTAACACAAACTCAACCCAGCTGCAACGCACCTGACAGGTTGACAAGGGACCGAGATAAAAGATGGCCAGACTAACGAAAAGGACTCGCATAGTGCAACGCACCTCACGCTCACAAAGCTCTTTATACACATTCGTCAATAAATTATCTACAACATCTATACAAACTTTAAAACACAAGTACACTTATGTGCAGGATACAAATTTGGCTACCCTTGCAGCAGGAGAACGTTGGTTTGTTCCTCGAAGAAGTCGACGATCTCCTCTGCTGGACGGTCCACCGCCTAATAGTGCGGTACCATATTCCAGGCAGATCCTGCTGGTGGCGCTGGCGACCCAGAGGCAATGGCGGCAACATCCACGTCAGGCCTGTGCAATCGCACCATTGAGAGGGCAGCCTTGGCACCAGCCACCAACTGCTGCCTCACGCACTCGCGTACCGCGGACAGATCTTGAAATTTGGCAAGAAGAGCCAGCAGGCTTGATGGAGTGTCGTCCAGCGAGAACATCGCCCGATAAATGTTCTTCAAGCACGACTGTGACTTCTTCAGGAAGAGCAGCACTCGTGATGCGCAATCCTACAGGGTCGCCAACGCAGTCGCACGATCATGATCTACCTAGAAGTATCCACTCTCTTAAAGTTGCTCCTAGGTGAGATCATGAAGGCGAATGGCAATTATATCCTTCTCCTCTTGCGGATGGCGTGCGCTAACAACTACACGAAGCAGCATCAATAGCATGAGTACAACGTACCACTGCGAGTAACTACAAAGGAAAAGATGAGAATAAGCAAACTAACACTTAAACTGGTCGCCCAGCTGCGTCACCTCGCCAAGCAGATATTGCTTGCGGGCGGCGGCTTTTTCCGCCTTCGACTTCCACACATCTTCGCTACCGCGGATCACGGACAACTCGTGCTCCAGCTGCTTCACGCGGTCACGAAGTCGCGAAAGCAAGGATAGCTCCTCTACCCTGGAGCACGGTGGTGCCACTGTATCATCAAGAGATGGCGAGTCTTGGGTTCTCCCCGCGGGAGCACTTGATGTACCCTACCACAAGTCAAGACAGAGGCAAATAAGGCGACCAAGTTAACACAAAGGCGAAGGAAATAGATGCATTCAGGATCGGCATAAGTATTCACAGACACACTCGCCAGCAGGCATGTTCTTAAACCAAAAGAACAATCAATCAACTATTACAAAAGATAACTACAGAGCAGTTGGCTTCTTTGACTTCGATAGCTTCGGGGGCTTCATTAAGTCTGTGGCAGTATCAAACGCCACTTACTTTCCGCTGGCCCCTGAGACCGAGGCTTTCGATGCCTTCTTAGCATGTTGGAGCTCCTTCGAGTACTTCGCAACAGTATTTATCAAGTGATGGCCATATTTAGCACAGGCAGTCGCAAAAGGAGCGAAGACTACCTGCTGACCATCCGCGCCAACAGGCATCGCCTTCGACACCACGGAAGGATCGATATCAGCTCCATGGGCCTGCACCATCGCGAGTGTCATGGACGCGCTAGCCGTGCGGAGGGAGTTCTTGTAGGCGGAAGGCACACCACCGGTGAATGACTCCACCAGCTCGTCCATGTTATCAATCAGCTCAGCCTTCGGCATCAACTCTTCCCGGAGGCGACTGAGGGCGACCTTGGCCTTGGAGAGTGTATCTCGGACAACGGCACTATGGTCCTTGACTGCAGACACCACGCCTCCCAGAGCATCGTTGCGACGAAGGGACTGCGGGTCAAAGCTCAGATTGCCAGCATCTGCACATGAACCCATGCATGGATCAAAAACTTCACCGCTACCAGCAAAAAACACTAAGGGTAGAGAAGGACAACAATATCCACAAGTAAAAGATACCTGAGAGAGCCTTGGCGACTGAGAACAGTTGTTCTTCGAAGAACTTCTCCCTGGCCGCAAAGGAGGCACGCAGATCCTCTTCACGCTTCTGTGCCTTGTCACGAGCTGCGAGTGCCTTGTCGCGACCCTTCACAACTGCGGCAAGCGTTTTCTCCAAGGTGGCGATGTTGCGCAGTAAAGCGTTATGTTCAGCTACACGGCAATCAAAAGTTGACTATCAGTCGACTATACCAAAAAAGGAGAAGATGAAAAAGAATAAGTGTAGAACACTAACTTTCGACCACGCGGTGACGCGTCTCCAGCATTGCATGCTGGCGACCCATCGCCATCACCTGCTCTGCCACTTGCGCGGCTTCCTTTACAAGGAGCTGTCGCACAAACAAGGAATCAGTGAAAGCAACAGATAACGTTGACTGCCACAGTAAAAAGAAGGAAAGATATACTTACATGATCCTCCAACGACTCCAGAGAGGTTTGCTGTACCGTCATCCGAGCAACCATTCGATGCTCCCCTACGTGAGGAGAGCTCGAAGAATTGTGCCCGGAGTGGGCTGCCACCGGAGGGGAAGGAGCGCGCTCGACCTCTTCCTTGGCCCTTGAGGTCACGACTCCCGATTCCTTCAAAAACTCGACGTCACCAGAAGATGACGACGCCTCTTGACTACAAGACAAAATCCACATTGAGAAAGGCAAACTCTAGGGCAAAGCCAACAAGAAGAAAATAGAGAAGAACAAATGAACTCGAAAACTTACCAGTCAAACTTGTCAAAATCAAACGTGGCCTCCACCGACTCCGACGAAAACTCCTTAGGCAATCGCATCTTCTTGCGAGAAGATGGTGTCACAGCTCTCACAGGAACGGCGGGAATTGGCGACTCCGCACCAACAGCCGTGCCTTCTGGAGTCGAAGGAGACGATGCGTCGGAATCCTCGTTGCACGAACGCTTGCGAGTATCCGGGCTCTCGGACTCGGGGACTTGCTCTTCCACATCAGAAGGGACAGTCGACTCAGACTCGTCCTCTTCCAAAGCTTCGCGAGGAATAATCCCCTCAGGGAGAGGAGGCATACAAGGCGACACCGCCCAATCCTGCATACAGACAGCGAAGATCAGATAAAGAACAAGTAAGCAACAGAAAAGCAATCGAGAAAATAAGCTACTGCGTAGCACAACTGTACCTCAGGAGGAGGATTCGAAGCATCCAAAGGAGGAACAACTGGCTCACTCAGAAGCACATCCTTGCCAGTGTACTTCGTGACCAGTCGAACCCTCTTATCCACCTCACTCGCGGACATGCCATCAGCAGACAAACGAGTGGCATCATCAGTGCCAGCCCATTGAAACATGGGATGAACTCTGGCTTGAAGGGGTTGGACGTGAAGGCGCAGCCAGGTTCGAATAAGGGCGCAGCCTCCCTCTTCTGCGCCTATGCGACTCTCGAGGTCGCAGACGCGTTGATACAACACGTCTGTCTCCGCGAGTTCGTCAGGCATAACTACGTCCTTCCAGGAACGCATCTTCTTGCAGGGAGTCGCGGGATCGAAGGGCGCGAGTCCAAAGTGCTCATCTTTGGACTTCTGATCGCGGACATAGAACCATTTGTCCCTCCATCCCTGGACGGACTTGGTGAGCTTGATGTCGAAGTAGGTGGCGGATGGGTCGACGTGAATTCTGCAACCACCTACGTCAGAAACTAAAGAGCCAGATGCGGACTGACGCTTCAATTTAAATATGTGCTTGAAAAGACCAAAGTGTGGCTCGATTCCGAGCCAGCACTTGCAAAGAGTGATGAAGCAGGTGATGTGGAGGATCGAATTTGGGGACAGCTGATGGAGCTGGAGCCCGTAGAAACAAAGAAGACCCCTAAGAAAGGGGTGGAGAGGCAAGGAAAGACCGCGAATGACGAATGCAAGAAACATCACTCGAAAACCAGCGAGGGGAGCAGGAATGGTCTCACCGCTGGGGACGTGTGCATCGACGACTGCTGCGGAGATAACTCCGTCTTGGCGAAGAAGACGGAGATCCGACGCCTTGATGATGGAAGGGCGCCATGCACCATTTGTCACGCGGGTGCCCGCGACCTTCTTCTTCCTGTCAGTGGCGGTGCTAGTGCCCGCAGCAGCGGAGCCACCCTTCTTCTTCACCGTGGCAATGGTGGCCGCGGAATCAGCAACAACGCCTCCTTTCTTCTTCCCCATTGAACGGCGGCGATGCAAGCGCAGAAAGTAGCTCGGAAACGAGCGGAGGTGGTCCAGCGTTGTGGAGGAAACGAGCGCAAGAAAAAATCAGCAGAGCAGTACCAATGGCGATGGCAGCACGGAAGAAAGAGCGCAAATGGAAAATTCGACTACTTTAGTCCTTGCTGGAGTCTTCGACTCCACCAAGCACTCGGGGGCTACTCCCATAGGGAGCGCTGGCCGCGCACCCTACGATTTTCTTTTCTTTTTGCAGGAACAAGGACAATCAAAGGCAAACCCAAACCATTCAAAAATACAATTCAACTGTGGACATGGGTTACTCCCATAGGGAGCGCTGGAAAATTTTGACTGAAACAAGCAACCAAAAGACGACGGCAGTCGCAAACGTTATTTAGTCCCTGCCTGAGTCTTCGACTCAACCAAGCACTCAGGGGCTACTCCCATAGGGAGCGCTGGTCGCGCACCCTATGATTATTTGTACAGAAAATTGTGTGTTGATAACGTCCGCACTCGTAGCTCATGGTGACACCGCCTCATGATTTTTTCCCTACAAAAAAACTGCGTCTCCTGGGTCACCCGAATCGTCTCCGCGATGATAAAATTCGGATGTCGCGCTTTCAGCGTGAAGGTAAGACCTGAATAAGGCCTGGCAACGCATTAGCTGCGCACTACCAGAAACATATCCGTGCCTACAAGTGCGATGAACATGCCTTGATGGACGCGTCGAGTGCTCACACCCATATAACTGGAATTCGACTCCTGTAAGACCTCCGTGGCTTGAGTTGAATTACGTCAGCACTTTTTCGGATTCGAGTCCGGGGACTCGAGTTCGAGTAGATTGCGTTATCTCACCCTAAGGTGGTTAACTGATACCGATACTTCGGTTACATCAGGCACGTATATCGACAATCCCTATGACACAAACAAAAGCAGTCGAAATATACTCATTCAGGCACTCGAAGACTTCAAAAAGTCCCCAGTCGAATCTGCGATTCCACTGGACACTCTGGGGCTACTGACATGGGTATACCCTATAGGTACTCGAGCTTGGTATATACGGTCCAAATACGCACAGGCCCACGGTGTCGCCAAGGCCCAGATGAAAGGACTCGAGTAACCTGCGGATTCTCGATTGCTTGAAGAACAAGAAGAAGCTAAAGATAGAAAGTTTGAAGGGGAAAACCCTAACTTGTAACCGACTCGACCTACTACCCGAGACCTAGCCTATCTATATAAACGCTAGGAGGGGCGGCGAGGAGGACACACACAACCCTAGTTTCCACAACCCTTGCCAGATTGCATCTGCGCACCATTGTAACTTTCGACTCCTTCGATAATTCCACGAGCAGACAAGCAGGAGTAGGGACCTTTACGAGGCCTGAACCTAGGTAAATCCTTTGTCCCCTGTGTGCTTGTTTGCTAGCCGATAGATGTCTCCAGCGCTCCCTCCTTGTCCAAAACCCAAGTCCATAGCAATGGGCATTGATGAGTTAAACCCTCGTCACTAGTATATATGCTTTTCATGACAACTCTCACACTCTCAATTTACATGATTATACTTTATTGTTCAAAGGCAAGCCTATGATTTGATTACATGACATGGAATAAAGTTTACTCATTTGAATCATCCATGTTAACAATAATTTTGATGCACTATAAGGAATGCATAAAACCCGTATGATATGCTTGCCATTACTCTATCTATGCTGAAGTTTTTCAGATTTATGAAGTGGAGGAAACATGAGACTACTAATCATGAGTAAGATCACCATCTCGTTATTTCAGTTTAAATGCTGAGTTCCTTTTTGATTTTGGTTTTCTTGTTCAGGGACGATCAAGTTTAAGCTTGGGGAGGTTGATGGCTCTGAAATATAGCCATCTACGTCCATATTTAAACAGGATATTATTCATATTTTTGATGAAATATCTCTCTAAACCTTGCCACTAATGCCTAATATTTAGAGGGGTATGCAATCCTTTCTTTTTATTCTTCCTACACAGATAATGTCGTTTAAATCTGGGAATCACTACAATAAAGTCGAAGATACGAGATTTCCAACAATGAGAAGAAACCAAGAGCCGTGAAGCGGAGGCAGACACTTTAATGACCAACTATATGACCGGAGCAAAATTCTGGCCGTATAGCTCCGGTCGTATAGTTGGCGCCACCACCGTTAGGTCAAATAGAACAACTTTCGTGAAGAGGCCCCTATATAAAGAAGCCTCGGGCGACGAGAAAACTCGCTCCGACCTCGCCAAAAGTCTCTGCCACAGATCACCAGCCGCCTCCAAATCTCCAAACCCTTCTCCATCTCCACAACCATATTCCACCACTTGTAATAGTAGATCTCTTCTTCGATTGGCGACATTGTAAGACTATTGCTATCAATCTTATGATTTCCATTACAATGTTTATGATTGTTGATCTCATCTCTATGTGTGAGTAATTCTCCTTGGGCCAAGGGCTTCAGCCTAGCCATGTAGCATTTGTGCATGTTATTTATCATAGATGGGATCGTGTATTAGTTTATATGGCATGATGATTATTGTATCCTCTCTTGCCTCAATCCAAGGACTTCTCAGGTACCCAAGACCCCGAGGGTTGAGCAGGTATAGGGAGTATGAGTAATGACTGATCTACAGGTTGGGAACCTCAGTGACAGAAGGGGTAGTACTGCTGTATGTGAGGGATTTACTTGGGATTAACGGTGACATCACTATGCATATCATTAGTTCTCTTTCTTCTATGGATGAGACTAGTAGGTTATTGCTATAAGCGGTTGCGGAGGCAATAGAAATTATGGATGCACTGCCCACATATAATTTATCTTGCTCTAACAAGTACATGCATACTTTATTCCTATCTTTTATTCCTATCAGATGTTTTGCACAGCTACAGGTGAAACCGAACGCCCAAGGCCCTCTCTATCCATCATTAACAACAACAAAAAAGATGCAAACAATTGGTCCGGTAAAAACACAAAAGGAATTCTAAAACTCCCGAAGGTCCGTTAAAGTAACTTCACTATGCATTTGCTTCCCGAGGATTCGATAACCTAGGTCTACTAGGGAAAAAGAATCTACACTACATCCGTAATCCAGATCGAAGGTATCACCCACATATGCATATGTGTTCTACCCGTGCAAAGCATCTATGCATAGATCAAGCTATGATACTGATACATTGCAAATGTATCTATAATTTTTGATGCTCCATGCTTGGTTTTATCCACTTTCTTGTGTTTTGTCCACACTTTGGAGTACTTTTCATATGATTTCTTGGACTAACCTATTAACAAGAGCCACAAGCTACTGCCTGTTTTCTGCTGTTTTGGTTCCAAGAAAGTCGAAAATGAATATTCTCGAATTGACGTACAAAGCCAAAGTGCCTATTTTTCCAGAAGACTCGGAGCGAATCTGAGGCGAAGGAGGGCTGGGGTGACCACACCACCCTGTGGCGGGCTAGGCTGGCCGCGCCAGGGCATGGTGTGGTGGCCCCAGGCACCCCCTCGGTCTCCCTCTTCGCCTATAAGAAGCCTTCTGACCTAAAAACTCTGGGGGGGGTCGATGTTTTTCCAGAAGGAGTTCCACTCCGCCGCCACCATCAGATTCCACGAAACAGCACCAGAAACTCCATTCTGGCACCCTGTCGGGACAGGGAATTGGAGGAGATCATCGCCATCATCATCACCATCGCTTCTCCATCGACCATCCATGTTTCCCCCATCTATGAGTGAGTAATCCCCCGCTGTAGGCTATGGGGATGGTAGGGATTGGATGAGATCGTTCATGTAATGGCATCAGATTGTTAGGGCATGGTGCCTAGTATCTTTTATTAGTGCTTTATGACTTTGTTGCGACTTGTTGTGCTTAATGCTTATCACTAGGGCCTGAGTGCCATGATTTCAGATCTAAACTTATTATTGATTCATTATGATAGTATTGTTTTGGGTCTTATCTGCAAGTTGTATACACACTCGTTGTCCGGAACCTATGGCCCAGTGGCGATGTAAATCGGGATAACCGGAAGGGAAAGGCTTTGATGTGAGGATCACATGTGTTCATGGAGTGTTAATGCTTTGCTCCGGTGCTCTATTAAAAGGAGCACCTTAATTGCCAGTAGTTCCCTAGAGGCCCCGCTGCAAACGGGCTGGCAGGACAAAAGATGTTGTGCAAGTTCTCATTGCGAGCACGTATGACTATATATGGAACACATGCCTAGGATTGTCTAGTACGTGGATGCTTTATCTTATTTATCTGCAATTGCCCTATGTTCTGATTGCTATGTGAATTGTCTTATCCATGCAACGCCCGTCCATCCATCCCTATGCCTACCTTTTCGAATCCCACTGTTCTTTGCTTTTGTTACTCTTGTCTTTGCTTTGCTTGTTGTTACTTAGCTATTCCAGCTACAAAACTATTTCTAATGATAAACTGATGTGAGCAAGATTGTTTCCAAAAATTTGAATTGACAACTCAGTTGTTAAGGCTGATAAATATTCTTTGGCTCCCCTTGTGTCGAATCAATAAATTGGGTTTCACTTCCCTCGAAAATACTGCGATACACCCCCTATACTTGTGGGTCATCAAGACTATTTTCTGGCGCCGTTGCCGGGAAGCATAGCTTTATTTATCAAGTTCACTTGGATTCACTATTGTTCAAGCTAAGTTTATTTTCTACTTGTTTGCTTGTTTCTTTATCAAAAATACAAAAAAATGGTTCCTACTCTAGTTGTTATTTTCGTTGGTCTGTTATTGTCTTGCTTTATCATGCTTGTTGTCAATGGTTGGTTTCTTTGAAACTGAAGCTTATTGGCAAGGTGGGTTCATAGAAGATCAAAAATATTATTATAAGGAACACCGCTTGTCACAAAAAGGGAAACACTTATGGGAACAAATTGATAGATTGTATACCATTACTAGAAATGTGTGCTCTACTTATAATGTTACTTATTGCTGTGATGAATCTTGTTGCAGAAAGAGGTATAAACACCTCCCTTTTCAATGTGAGTATAATGATAATGATACCATATCTTCCTATGCTAAAGGAATTTATGACTTTTATGATGTGGAACAAATTGAAAAATTTATTGCTTGGAAATGTGCTTTTGAACTTGCTAGTTTGCTTGAAAATATTGATGATTCACCTTACAAATATGAGGTGTATGGTATACTTAAATTTTGCTTTGATAATTACAAGGATGAAAATGGCTATATTCTTGAATATTTCAATAGATGCTTTCCACAAATGGAAGAGACTAATGCCTTGCAGGATCCTATGGAAGAGGAAATTGATGAACCTGAAATCTCATTAGATGAAAAAGAGGAGGAGAGTGATGAACAAAAGGAGGAAGAATGGATTAGCTACCCATGCCTACCTTCTAATGAGAGTAACTCTTTATCCCTTACATTATTTGATTGTCCCCCATGCTTACTAAAGGAGGATGAATATTATGTTCCTGAGGATTCTTTTGAAAATGTTTATAATAAAGCTCTAGTGCTTGTAGATCATGAAAAGCATGCTTTATGTGATACTTACATTGTTGAGTTTATTCATGAGGCTACTGAAAATTATTATGAGAGAGGAAAATATGGTTGTAGAAGTTTTCATGGCATTGAAACACCTCTCTATGTGCTGAAAGTTTTGAAGCCACTCTTGTTTTATCTTCCTATGCCTGTCACTTTGTTCTTTGTGGATTTATTTGCATACATGATTCCTATGCATAGGAAGTGGGTTAGACTTAAATGTGTTTTGAATTTGCTTCTTGATGCTCTCTTTTACTTCAACTCTTATTTCTTATGTGAGCATCCTCTCAAACTATTATGCCCGAAGATGATAATATGTCTATTATTCTTGGGAGACCTTTTCTTAAATACTACAGGAGCTGTTATTAATTGTAATCAAGGGAAGGTGACCTTCAATGTTAATGACAAGAAACATACTATCTATTTCCCCAAGAATATTGATGGGACTTATGGTTTTGAATTCAATTGAACATGTTGAGGGCATTCAAGTTGGAGAAATATATTGTCCCATACCAAGAGCAAAAATTTGAAACTATTATGATTGGGACCATTGCTATCAAGGTTGAGGTAACATAATCATTAGTGGAATACAAAGTTTTGTCTTATATGAAATTGTTTTGGTAACAAGACCTTATCAACCTTGTTAACAAAAGGATTTCATTGTACAAAACAATGTTTTCACCATGATTATCTCCGCTTACTTCTATACTATCCATTTTAGTTTGTGCTTATGCCTAACTTAAAGGCGTTAAAGAAAAGTACTTATTGGGAGATAACCCAAAAGTTTTAGATGAGTATTGGGAGTTATTACTTCAGTAATAACCGCTCCTTATCCTTTTTATTTGCTTTTTATGCCAAGAGTAACCTCTAATGAGAGAGAAGTAATGATTGGGAAAGTTGCTTTCCCGAAACAGATTTCTGTGCTTCACCGTAAAAATTTGTGTAAAATCTCTGAACGTCTTTTTGAGGCGTGAATTTTTGTGCTTCTGCCCCAGGTTGTTATCTAACTTTCGTTAGTTCAACGCTTTTTTATTTGAGCAACATAAGGTTTTCGAAAAAAATCGTCTTTACCTGCTGGTCTGTTTTGACAGATTTCTGCCATTTTCTACATCTGCTTCTTGTTGGTTCCTTTTTGAGTTCTTTTGGGGAATTGAGATTTTTGGGGAAAGTGCTACAGTAGCTAGTGTTCTAATGGAAGTTTATTTGGTGTTAGAACTGAACCTTAAGACCTATTATCTTGAGTGCACTAATGTTGCTAATAAAGATTGTGTGAAGTTTTGTATGAAGGAAAATTTTCAGGCGTATGGAAGGAATGAGTAATAAGATGAAGGATGGACTAAAGCTCAAGCTTGGGGATGCCACGCGTGTCACCCCAAGAAATATCCAAGAAGTACAAGCGTCAAAGCTTGGGGATGCCCAAGGCATCCCCTTCTTCATTAATAAAAATCCCAGGTTTCTTCCAAACACTTCATTTTTATTGTTTCATGCACAGTTGTGTTGTTCTTGGAGCGTCTCCTTTTTTGTTTTCATTTTGGTTTTTCGTTTGCTTTGTTTTATTAGTTTGCTGAATAAATTGGTTGGGCCTCCTCTTTCATACTTTGGTGTTCAAATAGTTTGGTTTGGTTTGGAAAAGAGTAGGAAAGCTCATGCTTAAGTGGTAAAGAGAGCTTGTTTTTTACTGTGGCCTATGCTCTGTCATGCCATGCTTGATATTGTTTTGGCTTTATGCTTAGTATTCTTTGTTGTAGCATGACTTGTTATAAACAATAGATATTGCTTAATGTGCCTTGGATGAATCATGCGTTATTTTAGCATATTAAAGCATAGTATAGTGGTATTCTCCTTTGATGCTTTATTTGGGTTGACTTGCGCATGCTCACACCATGTTATGACTATCCCAAGTCACCATAAGCCTTTATGATCCTTTAGTTTTCAACTTGTAGTATCACTTTATGCTTTGATCAATGATGTTTTGTCGCTCTGCATGATTATGGCCATTATTGCTCTCTCGTTTGTCGCTCCCTTACTATTGCTAGCCTTCACTTACACTGAGTTTTACTCAATTTTCCAACTCCCTAAACCAAATATTTCCAAAGTCTCCACCATACCTACCTATTAGCATCATTTGCTACTTCCGTGCATATTCAATATGCCTTGTTTTCTTCCGAATAAAATGTTTGCTTGTTATGAGAAAGTTAGTTAGTAAAGCTCTCACGAACTTGATGGCATACTTTATTTCCTGCACTTAATAAACCTGAACCATTGTGAACTCTCCATGAAAGTTATATGCTTGCTAATTATAGGCTGGGGATTAGCAGAACCGTGCTGTCACGAGGAACGCTTTCAACACTTGTAAATATATACCAGTTGATACCTTGCTCTTTTGTTTGCGGATGTCGTCGGTGTGAAATAAAAGGGGAGCTTGTAAGTCCATGGAGTTATGTATGTGTATTAGAGAAACGCCTGGGCCGCTGGTCTAATCCATGCTGACATGGTGGAAACCTGCAGCGTAACCATAATGATATCTATGAAGCATTCTTCTTATAAAAAAAGAGAGATAGCTACCAAGAAAAAAAATAGACTTATGAAAAGAGGAAAGAGAGAAAAAAGCACCATTTTCCCATGGTAAATAAGAAGATTGCTGAGATACTCATTGTCTGCTTTCCTTGTCATTTTGATATGGGGAATCTTCCGTATCATCGGGCAAGGGGTACCCCGTTGGCGGTTCTCTATGATACGCACATACTTACGATGACAATAACTTACCGGTAACTAAAGTTGAGTAGCATGAGGAGCGTCCCTCGTACTCAAGGGACTTGGGATTTTCAGTTTATAGTCTGTCAAACATATAACTCAGATTGGACCTCACTTTCACCTTAACCACATTAAAGATGCTTATGATAGGGGCAATGAGAGCTCAAAGCTAATGAGTACCATACTTTCAGCATTTGGAAGCCTTTCAAACTTTTCAAAACCTGTTCATTTCCTTGTTGAGTCTCCACACATTCTATGAGCACTTTCTTGAGAGCATAGTGGCCATTCTTAGTTCTATGTGCATTGTCCCAAGACTTGTTGATTGATGCATACCTTGATATTGCTTGTTTTAAACTATTTGTATCTAGTCACTCTTGTAAACTTTGAAGGTGTCTTATGCATTTATGTTTGCTACTCTATGAGGGACAAGCTGAATGCCACTATGCTATTTCTTTATGTGAAACAAACAAACGTCTTGCAAAGCATTGTTATTCATGAACCTTTTGTTTGTGCCTTTTCATGTTGCATCATAGTTTCTTTGTCCTATTGCTAGAACTTTGTCTTTCATGTTATGATTGAAGTACTATGATCCCAGCTTTGAATGTTTTACAAATATTTTGATCAAGTCTTTGATGGTGCATGTCACCTCAAAAATTATTCTTTATTTTTATCACTTACCTACTCGAGGAATGACGGAGTTAAGCTTGGGGATGTTGACACATTGCAAATGTATCTATAATTTTTGATGCTCCATGCTTGGTTTTATCCACTTTCTTGTGTTTTGTCCATACTTTGGAGTACTTTTCATATGATTTTTTGGACTAACCTATTAACAAGAGCCACAGTGCCAGCTGCCTGTTTTCTGCTGTTTTTGGTTCCGGAAAGTCAAAATGAATATTCTCGAATTGGACGGGACAAAAGCCAAAGTGCCTATTTTTCCGAAGACTCGAGGAGCTGAATACGAGGAGGAGGGTCAGGCAGCCACACCACCCCTAGGCGAGGCTGGGCACTGGCCGCCAGGCATGGTGTGGTGGCCCAGCACCCCGGGCCTCTTAGCCTATAAGAAGCCTTCTAACCTAAAAACTCCGGGGGGGGGTCGACGTTTTTCCAGAAGGAGTTCCGCTCCGCCGCCACCATCGATTCCATTTGACAAAGCACGAAACTCCGTTCGGCACCTGCCGGACGGGAAATTGGAGGAGATCATCGCCATCATCATCACCATCGCTTCTCCATCGACCATCCATGTTTCCCCCATCTATGAGTGAGTAATCCCCCGCTGTAGGCTATGGGGATGGTAGGGATTGGATGAGATCGTTCATGTAATGGCATCAGATTGTTAGGGCATGGTGCCTAGTATCTTTTATTAGTGCTTTATGACTTTGTTGCGACTTGTTGTGCTTAATGCTTGTCACTAGGGCCCGAGTGCCATGATTTCAGATCTGAACTTATTATTGATTCATTATGATAGTATTGTTTTGGGTCTTATCTGCAAGTTGTATACACACGTCGTTGTCTGGAACCTATGGCCCCGAAGTGACAGAAATCGGGATAACCGGAAGGGAAAGGCTTTGATGTGAGGATCACATGTGTTCACGGAGTGTTAATGCTTCACTCCGGTGCTCTATTAAAAGGAGCACCTTAATTGCCAGTAGTTCCCTAGAGGCCCCGCTGCAAACGGGCTGGCAGGACAAAAGATGTTGTGCAAGTTCTCATTGCGAGCACGTATGACTATATATGGAACACATGCCTAGGATTGTCTAGTACTTGGATGCTTATCTTATTTATCTGCAATTGCCCTATGTTCTGATTGCTATGTGAATTGCTTGTCCATGCAACGCCCATCCATCCATCCATATGCCTACCGCACTTGAATCCCACTGTTTACTGTTTTTGTTACTACTGTCTTTGCTTTGCTACTGTTGTTACTTTGCTATTCCTGCTACAAAACTGTTGCTACTGATAAACTGCTGTGAGCAAGATTGTTTCCAGGTGCAGCTGAATTGACAACTCAGTTGTTAAGGCTGATAAATATTCTTTGGCTCCCCTTGTGTCGAATCAATAAATTGGGTTTCACTTTCCTCGAAAATACTGCGATACACCCTCTATACTTGTGGGTCATCAGATACCACTACTGGGTTCGCAGCATAGAAAACAAAAAATTCCTACGATGTGAACAACTAAGTACCAAGATCTATCTACCTAGATACAACCAACATGTGGATATACATCCATAGAGAACAAGCGACAAATCGTTACGAGGTTGTACTCATGGATGATGTAGTCGTACACTTGCCAATCTCAAGATCGTGATGAAGTCCAGCGAGTCCAGCAGGTCTAGCACCAGCAGGTCCAGCACCAGCAAGTCCAACACCGCAAAGCAGCGGTGCATCCGTGATCGCACACACGTCCGGTACCCGACAACCTCCGAGTCCTCACTCCAGCAAAGCAGCGGAAGCAGCAAATCCTTCCAGGAAAAGCCACCGGGAACATGTATCTCGCTAATTCGAGACCATGGAGAATTGCTAGAGGGGGAAGAGAACCTTCACGATGAGGTGGTTCAAGAGGAGAGGAGCCATGGGGCTCCTTTTATAGGGGATGGGGCGCATCCCCATGGCCATAGCTGGCCGGCCATGGTGGGTGCCCCCACCTCTCCCTCATTCATCTGGGTGGAGCTTCCACTAAGCCCACTCACATAAATTTCAAGTCCACTCACTTGCATTCAATATCCACTAAATTAGATGCATTTTCTATTTAAATAAAACACTTATATTAGTTTATCCAGAATTTTATTAATTGCTTTAATTAACAAAAATTCACATAAAACCCCTTGCAACATTTCGATATCACATGCAAAACCAATTTCAACAATTTCACCCAAAACGATTCTGGTGTCCATCGAAACAATTCCAATGCTTTCATAATCTTTCTCTGGTATCTTATTTGCTCCAGATGGTGTCGGTATACCTTAAGTGTGTCACCCTACAGTTCGTGAATAATGCAGACATGATCGAGACCCTTCATCGATCAATAATCAGCAACGGGACCTGGAAATCCGTACTGACTCCCACACATTCAACGATGACTCTAGTGACCGTGTGAACCTTTTAATGTCATAACTAAATCCCTTTGTCTCACGATGTATTACATGTCCGAGATTCGATCATTGGTATCTCCATACCTAGTTTGATCTCGTTACCAACATGCACTCTTTTCTTGTTCCCGTGATATAACATTCTAGTGATCACATCACTTGCTTGTAAGCTATCTCAATGTGATATCAATGAGAGGGCCTAGAGTATATATATCCGTTATCGGGATGGATAAATATCACTCTTGATCCATGAGCCTCTACATAACACTTTCGGAGTATCTGAACCCACCTTTATTGTCACCCTGTTACGATGTGACATTTGATGTTATCAAGTTACTCTTCTAGTGTTAGTGATTGACATAATCTCAAGGTCTAAGGACTAGAATTACTTTGTATGATGTTATAGCATTTTAAACACAATGACTTTGATCATATTGCTATACTTTAGATGAATATTCATCACATTATTTCACCAATGCTATGACCTCGTTATTAGCAACATCCAATGTCCATGACCAGGAAACCTTGATCATCTTGTTAATCAACGAGCTAGTTTATATGAGAGACATAACTAGGAACTCTTCATTTGTTTATTAAGCACACATGTATTAACGTTTCCAATTAATACAATTATAGCATGCAAAATAAACATGGAATAAGATAATAACCACTTTATTATTGCCTCTCGGGCATATTTCCTTTAGTTGGTGCAAAGGTATGACTCTCTCCCTTTCTTTTATTCCCTTGCACTTATGTTTTTGTAATAGTAAGGGGAGTTCTACCATATGTGTGCGTGTTGCATTCCATGAGCAAATTTTCATCTCTTGCACACATCTAGGAGGAGCTACTCTTACATTACAAAAGGTTGTTCCATTTTGCTCTTTATATATGCAAATCTTATGGGGTTGTCATCAAACACCAAAAATGGGGAGATTGAAAGGATATTGATTTCTCTTTGTATTTTGGTGTTGATGACAACTTCAATTGTGGTTTAACCGTGTGACTAAGTTGCATGTTTTACTTACGGACAATTTGGTGTGTGGACTCACCTCTTGAAGGATCATGAAGACGGTGTCTCTTATTTGCACTTTCTCTCTCTTTTATGTTTTAGGGGACTGTACTATCAAGAGGGGGTACACCTAGGAAGGTTGCGGGAAATCACGTTTTCATGCACATACCATACTTGCACATCCACAACCTTCCTATTCTTCAGCGAGAGAGTGATCTTTTGAGGTGGTTGAGCCTTTTTGTCCTGACCGGAAGTACCAGCCAGGCGCCGGTAGTTCCGCTCATAGATTTTTGCGGGGCTGGCCTAGCAGTAGTTCTGGCTCAAGATCTGGTGGAAGTTTCGCTCAGGTTTAGAGACTCTTTGGTTGAGTGTGTCCTATTTGATGAAAATAACGCCAGATGTTTGCCGGTAGTACCGGTCGGAAGGTTCGATCACCCTCTGACAGGAACTTTAGGCCATCACTACCTAGCCAACTCTCTTAAGCGGTACTACCGCTGGGCACCGGTAGTTCCGGTCAGGAACCCCACGACCCAGTACTTTTGATGCTAGTTCCGATCCAAATTTCGACGGTGCTCGATATCGCTTCAGTACACTTCTGGATCGAAGTGTCATATTTGTTGGAATTTGGTCTGGAACTTCCATCGGTAGTATCGATCAGTTAGTTCCGATGGCCTCAGCCGGAATTTCTGGCCGGGCCAGGAGCATCTCCTTCAGCTTTAGAGACGTTGGAGCATGCCCACTGGAAGTACCGGCCGCTCGCCGGTAGTACCGGTAGTGTCGCGGGGACAGGTAACGACTCAGTTTGAAGGGGACCTATTTAAGGCACCCTTCTTCCACCTCCCATCTTATCTCTTCTTTTCTCTCTCCTCCATTAATATAAGAGCTTCAACTATCTAGATCTTTCTCCCTAGCCACTCAAACCTCTTGATCTATTGAGGCGTGGGATAGGTGACCTAGATCTACACTTCCACCAAAGGAATCGTGATTTCCCCCATCCATCCTTAGTGGATCTTGTTACTCTTGGGTTCTTGGAACCCTAGACGGTGTAGTGCATTCTCGGAGCTCGGGAAATTGTTGTGAAGATTCGTGGTGTCGTTGAGGGCCTCCAATTGAGTTGTGGAGTCTCTCCTCAACCTTGTTGTAAAGATTTTAGTTGGCGCCTTCAAGGTCACCGGTTAGTGGATTGTGAGGTCTCCTTTGTGGTGGTGCTCACCGGAGAAGAAGGTGAGGTCTTTGTGGCATTCGGGTGACCTTGTGTGGCCTCGACACCTCTCCAACGTAGACGTAACTTCCTTGGAAGTGAACTCCGGGAATTACATCTCCGTGTCCCCTCACCAGTTTATCCGCTCCTCTCCTTTACTATTTACAAGTATCGTCTTGTTTACTTGTTGTATCGTTTGCCATATAGGTTGCTCATCTAGTTGCATCTCTAGAGAACTTAATTTTGTGCGTAATTGGTCTTCTTCCTCCTCTCCGACCAAATCAGCCGTCGAACTTTGATTACTGGCGAGCATGTCGGTGTCGACACCTACATAGGAAGCATCAACACATGTACCACCTTCTCCATGTACGTCCTTCTCAGATCCCCTCCATCTCCGTCTTCGTCAACCTCGACTACGAGGCATCGAACAAGGAGGGCGTCGTCCGTGTGTTCGACTTCCTAGCCCAAGAGGAAGGATAAATGTCCCTCGAGTGCTTGCCTCACCGAGCTTGCTCAGGCGGTCCTCTAGCTGCTTCGGTCTGACAACGACCTTCATTGCATGAGTACGACAACTGCGGCGGCATGCGTTGCACACGTACAACGGTTACGACTAATTGGCTATTAATAAAACTGTTAATATATGGTTTTTAGTTGGTTTTGTGTTCTGTGCATCTGCTTACTACAAAAAGTGGTGCTTTTTGTGAGAAAATGGAAGGGTGGTTGTGGTTCCGTGCAAAATAAATACCAACACGTGGTTTGATGTGCAGTTTCGTCGGAAGAGTAGTTTTGGACCAAAATACGTGTAAAATACAGCTCGGCTCAAGAAAAAAATTGAAAACCGTAGTGGGCCGCTACAAAAGACCTCCCGAAGTAGCAGAAACCAAGCACCCCCCCATCTGAAAAACCCTAACCTAACTAGGACCTCCCTCCACTCCTCCCGATCCGCCGCCATGGCCGCCGTCGCCACCGCGCCCTCCCGCAAGACGGAGACTTACACCGACACTAAGCGCCGCGACGACGTCCGCGGCGCCAACATCGCCGCCGCGCGCGCCGTCGCCGATGCGGTGCGCACCTCCCTCGGACCCCGCGGCATGGACAAGATGATCTCCTCCGGGGATCAGGAGGTCATCATCACCAACGACGGCGCCACCATCCTCTCCCGCATGTCGCTTCTCCAGCCCGCCGCCCGCATGCTCGCCGAGCTGTCCCGCTCACAGGACGCCGCCGCCGGCGACGGTACCACCACCGTTGTCGTCCTCGCCGGATCCTTGCTCCGCCGCGCGCAGTCCCTCCTCGCCGCCGGCGCCCACCCCACAGCCGCCGCCGACTCCCTCCACCGCCTCGCTGCCCGCGCTGTCGAGATCCTCGAAGGCATGGCCATCCCCATTGAGCTCTCCGACCGGGACTCCCTCGTCAAATCCGCATCCACAGCACTCAACTCCAAGGTCGTTTCCCAATACTCCACCCTCCTTGCCCCGCTCGCTGTTGACGCTGCCATGTCTGTGGTTGATCCCGCCCACCCAGAACTCCTAGATCTGCGTGACATCCGCCTAATCAAGAAGCTTGGTGGCACCGTCGATGACACTGAGCTTGTCCGTGGCCTCATCTTTGACAAGAAGGCTAGCCATGCTGCCGGGGGCCCATCTAGGATCGAGAATGCCAAGATCGCTGTCATACAGTTTCAGGTCTCTCCTCCCAAGACTGATATTGAGCAGAGCGTCATCGTGTCAGACTATGCCCAGATGGACCGCATCCTCCGTGAGGAGCGCAATTACATCCTAGGGATGGTTAAGAAGATCAAGGCATCTGGGTGCAATGTCCTCCTCATTCAGAAGAGCATTTTGCGTGATGCTGTCACTGATTTGTCGCTGCATTATCTTGCCAAGGCTAAGATTCTGGTGGTGAAGGATGTGGAGAGGGACGAGATTGAGTTTATCACCAAGACTCTCAACTGCCTGCCAATTGCCAACATTGAGCATTTCCGTGAGGAGAAACTTGGGCATGCTGATCTTGTTGAGGAAGTGTCTGTTGGAGATGGCAAGATTGTGAAGGTCACTGGCATCAAGGACATGGGGAGGACTGCCACTGTGCTTGTCCGTGGCTCCAACCAGTTGGTTATTGATGAAGCTGACCGCAGTCTCCATGATGCTCTATGTGTCATCAGATGCTTGGTGAACAAGAGGTTTCTGATTGCTGGTGGTGGTGCACCTGAAATTGAAATGTCAATGCAACTGGCTGCTTGGGCAAAGGAACTCCATGGGATGGAGAGTTACTGCATCAAGGAGTTTGCTGATGCACTTGAGGTAATCCCTTACACATTGGCGGAGAATGCAGGGCTCAATCCAATCTCTATTGTTACCGAGCTGAGGAATCGTCATGCCAAGGGCGAGAAGAACACCGGCATTAATGTGAGGAAAGGCCAGATCACAAACATCCTGGAGGAGAATGTCGTGCAGCCGTTGCTGGTGAGCACAAGCGCCATCTCACTGGCGTGTGAGTGTGTTAGAATGATCTTGAAGATTGATGATATAGTCACTGTAAGGTAGAGGTCGTATGGGATGTCTCTCCCCTTTGGGCTGTATTGTTCTGAACTTCTGTGTGGGGCATGGCCTCTTTCGCCTGTCTGGCTTGATGTTATTTTAGGTCTATTTTGTTTGAATTTTATTTGTGAACGTAGCTCTTAATCTGTTTGTTGTGAGTTTGGTTTTGATGTCTCATGTCTGTTAAAGATATTGGTACCTTGTATCAGTAATTTCTGCTCTACTTGTGTAAAATTGTTAGTAGTGTTCTCTCTTTACACCTCAGCTGAATCTAAAAAAAAGACCTCTGGAGGTAAGAAATTCTACCTAATGGAGAGGCATCAGGGAAAAATGAGGTCGCCGCCATGGATTGAGGCGAGGTTGCAGTGAAGGGAGATGCTGGCGCTGCTGCCTCTCTACCACTGCGATCTCTCCTCGCTCCCAGCTTCACCGCGAGCGAGCAAGTCTCTGCCGCCGCCGCCTTTCTGGCTTCTGGCCGACACACACTGGCTGCTGGCTGTACGTGTATTCTGGCCGGAGCCTGTGTAGCAGACCCTGACAACGCACACATCCTCACCACTGCAAACTCCCCCAGCGGCATCCAGGTTAGTGTGCCTGTTCCTCGTCTGCTTCACCTTCGCAGCTACAGTTCCTGTGTGCTTGGCTTCCCCATTTTAGCTTACTGTTCTTCCAAACAACCCATCACAAGCTGACAAAGAGTTAGCTGTAGCCTCAGATTTCTATGGTGGTCTGTGAAGTACTGTGGTAATGTATTTACAGGAGATTTGAGATTAACCGCTACCTGATCCTCTGTCAATCAATAACATGCTGAGTTGGTTGATCGATCCGTATCTCATGTGACAGTATATAGCAATTTTTTTTCTAAAGGCAGTTCAGGAAATGGTTTATTCCTCTTAAGTACAGAAATGGATTCTATACTGTAGGCCATATAAAGCTTTCTTCACTGACAAGTCAGGAAATATCCTGTCATTTCTTTCGAGGATGCCACTTTTTACTAACAAGGTAAGAATTTGATCCACTCCTTTCTTTACTTTTCTGTTTTTGTGAATTTATAAAAACACCTTTCTAGGATGGTTCTTTCTACCAACAAGCTAAGTATATATAAACCAACAAGCTAAGTATTTTTCCCGCTCACTTTTTTTCCTTTCCAGTGATATATGAGCATGTACCTTCGTCTCCACTCCTATGCTCGGGCAGCTGAGCAAGGATTTCCAAGAAATTTAGAAGCTTCCAGTTTCTCTTGCGCTACGGAGAATCTTCTTAGGAAATAGATTTGGTTGTTGTCTCTTCCCAGCATTTCGAAGAACTGTATCGTGCTTCAGTTATGGGTAAGCATGAATTATTATGGCCTATATCTGCATCATCAGGGTGAATTATTATGGCTTTCATCTACGAACCGGTACAATCATCAGGGTGAATTATTATGGATTTCATCTACGAACCGGTACAGTACTGCCTCTTGCATCCTTTTGGTTGCCAGAGTTGAAGTAGCTAGACTTTGGTGATCGGGCTATCTCATGCATCAATCTTGACATTTCTGGTCCAAGTGAGATTTTCATTTCTGCACTTAGATCCACAAGTTTAGTTTTATCAGGCATCCTAAATATGACTTTTTAGAAATTGGTGCCTAAAGGTCCATTTTGCGGCCTGTGTCGATGTAAATTGGATTCAAATTTTGTATTTTCTTTTCTGCTAAATTAGAAATGTAACTGTACTTTCATACAAAATATCGTAGTTTTTTCATCCAAATGGAACAGTAAGGATATATTCACGTACATAATGTTTGTTTCAGGGTAAAAAATGTTCCTGGTTATATTTATCTAGAGATAATGATGACCTAATTAGCGAACTCTTAAACAGCTATATAAAATGGTAGTATTACTCAAGTTCATAAATACATGCATCTTATAAGGCAAATACTTTTAACGTTCATGAATACTGTATAAAGCATTTCTTGAATTTGTAAGGTGACAACAATGCAATTAGATTTGTGATGAATAATATTTTCATGATATAGATTTTATATATTTCTTGACTAGCATTTACATACGAAAGGTACTGGTCAAATGTGTTTGTTGGAGACTCTATCAATGTCTAAAGGGACATCGATATATGAACAGAGAGTGTACTTATTATCAACATAGGTTCACTCTGAGTCCTGTGACTATGTTAAATTTGTATTTTGGGGTACAATTTGGCATTGCTATGCTATATTGCTCTGCGTTGTGAAGTCTTATAAGATTATTCTGCTATATATTGTCCAAGAAAAGTGTTTTTCAAGTTAACCTGATTTAGCAATATGATAGTTCTATGAAAACTCATGATGTGGACAAATGAAGCAAGAGAAAAACAGAAATTAAAAATCAAGGATTAAGTATGGGGATTTACAATAATACACAACAATTGCACTTTTACACTGGGAGGTTATATATGACTTTTTTGGTATAAGAATTCAAGATGCATTCCCATGTATTTTGCAGAAGAAGTTGTGAAGCAATCATGACTGTTGGATGACCATCCGAGCAAGACTCCTTGATGGAATTTCACTTCCCTGCGAGGTTCCCGAGTCCTCCTCGGCTGCAAGGTTTCTCTCTCTTTATTTAGGAGTGAACTTTTTGGCTTCATTTTCAGATGCAGTACCTAGCTAGGTACTATTGCCTCTCTTTTTTAACTACATTCTCATATATTTTGGGTCCTATTAATTGTGTATACTTCATTAATACATATGCATATTATTTGAACTTTTAATCGTGTTCCATCCTGGCCGGAACGGGCTAAAAGTTCTGCTTTCGAGATTAAAACAGAACACACAAGCTGTCATTCCGTACCCTGTTTGAATTGATTCCAAATTAGTAAAGCTCCCAAACAAGTAAATATTTCCTTCCAATATATGAATACAGACACCAAGTAGCATATATCTCATATTCTCATGTTCATTAGTAATTGATGCCCTTTAATTTCACTTCACACAGCTGACGCTGACAGCGATGTATCTGAAGCCTTTGTGAAGACTCTGGAGGATTTTATGAAGGGCGTTTCTGATTACGGCTCCTCCGAGTTGGAGCAGCACCAACCATTTACAAAGTCCCTGAGGAGATGAAAAACAGATACAAGGAGGCCTACAACCCGATGGTTGTCTGGATCGGCTTGTTCAATGGCCAGACTGAGACTACGCGTGGCAGTGCCATTTGAGGCTACAAATGGTGCTGCATGCGTAAGCTCATCAGCAGGCATCACCTTCTCCAAGAGCCAGAACGAACGCCCGTACTTCTGTGGCGGTGCCTGGAGTCCTTGGAGCGCGTCCTCCCGCGTATCATTTCATCCTATATCCCACGCCACCATCAGGTAAATTATGACCAGGGTTTAAGGCAGTCGATCCTGAGCATCATGCTGCGGGATGGATGCTTCATCCTCCACCGCCTGATCAAGTATGCGCACATCGCCAGGATAGAAGCTGCTAATCTCACAGGAAGTGGTGCCAGTAACAACATAGAGGAGGACGACGACTGGACCCAGGTGTTCGGGAGGTGCTGGGTGTGGGGATTCGTCACATGCGACCTGCTCCTGCTCGAGAACCAGATCCCTTTCTTTGTCATGCAGAAGCTGTTTCAGCAGCTCAGGACAGACCCTGACGAGAGCAGTGATGTCCTTGTGGCTGGCGCCCTCCGGCTCTTCCGCTCCCTGAGGCCGCGTAAGCTGCACTCCTCGGCCATCGCTGCCCGCGACGTGCACCACCTCCTGCACCTCTTCTACCTCTCCGTCGGCCTACCTGAGGCAGCGGTGTCGGCGACCGACAATGACCCCCGCCGGCACGCTGCGCCCCCATCTGAGCTTCCGCAGTGGATACCGTCCGCTCGGGAGCTGGAGGAGGCTGGAGTAAAGTTCTGTGCAAGGAAGGACGCGAAGAGCTTCCTCGACGTGAGGTTCCACGGCGGTGTCCTAGAGATCCCTGAGTTGGAGCTGTATGACTACAGCGAGCCCCTGTCTGCAACCTCATCGCCTTCGAGCAGACCTACCCTTTCACGCCTGGCCATGTCACCGCCTACGCCATCTTCATGGATTGCCTTGTCACCTCGCCGGAGGACATGAGGCTGCTGCACCTCAGTGGCGTGCTGGTGAACCAGATGAACGGCGAGCGGGACGCGGCGGGGTTCTTCGGCCGCCTCTGCGCGGAGGCCCACCTGGCTGCCGACCACAACTACCTCGCTGGGGTGATCCTGGAGATAAACAGGTACCAGCAGTCCAGGTGGCCCAGGTGGCGTGCCGCTCTGGTACGCAACTACTTCAGCAACCCGTGAGTGGTTCTGTCTCTCTTCGCCGCCATCTTCTTGCTCGCACTCACCATGATGCAGAGTTTCTTTGCTGCCTATTCCTACTTCAAGCCGCCCAAGCAGCAGTAACTGTAGGTGAAACTTGATAACCTGTCGCACAGTGCTAAGCTGTGCCACCATGGCGCACTGCTTCTTCGTTTTTGAGTTTTGCCGCTGCTTCTTTCTGATGGATACACTAAAGGAGATTGGTGATCCAGGATGAAGTCACTAATCTGTGGTTGCTTAACAAGGTAGCCTGAGAACGGCAGGGTAGATTTTTTTTGCATGACTTGCTTCAGCCATCATGGATTGTTATTGCAGTCAGTTCTTTCGTGATTCGGTTTATATAGAAGCTTTGATGGCATGTTCCCATCTAATGCTGATGGTTCTTTCTTTTTCAAATGAAAGGAGGTCGACATTTGAGTGAGTCCTGGCAGTACATGGCAATTATCCACTTGATTTTTCACCAAAGATACAGCAGGCATTGCAATTTGCAACGTTTGAGTTACTGGGTGGTCATGAGTTTCGATAATATTATGGTTGTCTATATCCGAGGATGTAGAGGCCGAGAGGCTTTTTCTTGTCTTTCGAAATAATATTACTCACCTGGTCTTTCAGAAAATTATATAGCAGCCTGACAAGCATTGTAATTCGAAATGCTTGAGTCACAAACAATAGTATGGATGTGTGTATCTGAGGATGTAGAGGCTGCAACCAAGTGACACGGAGAGGGTATTTCACTGTTTAACTGTTTCTTCGGCTAAGGATAGGTAGATTCAGATGGAAACCTGAGTCCAACGTATAAGAGCATCTTTAGTAGTGCCCGTAAATAGCAAACCGTAAAGTACGGGGCGCTGAATTTGCGATTCCTTGCTTCGCGGGAGGCGGTGCCGAGCAGTCCTTATAAACCGGAACCGCAAAACAGAAAATTCGCATCGCATATTCTGTTTTGCGGTTCCGGTTTATGGGGACTTGATGCGAATATTCTGTTTTGCGGTTTTGGTTTACGGGGACTGCTCGGTGGGGTGAATTGCAAACAAAATCGTAAACATTGTTTCGACAACAAAAGATAACAATTCTAACAGTTTGTAAGGGCGATGATCGCATAAAATCTAAACTAAAAAGACATGGCAAACAACATACGTAGGTCGAGCTCATGCCCTAGCGTCGTGTTGTCGATGGGCTCTCCGGTAGCAGCAGACCTTGCTGTAGCCGAAGAAGAACTATACATCGAAGCAACAACATCTCCCATGATTTGCTTTCTTCTTGCTAGGATCTCGGCCCTACGAATGTCCCACCACTCTTTTGTGATAGCATCCATCAAGCTCAGATCCATCATCATGATCTTATTCTCCTCGGCTAGGATCTTGGCATTGGCTTTTTTCTCCTCAAGTGCTATCTTTCTCTCCTCTAACTCACGAACCGATTGCCACCTTGCTTGCTTCATCTCATTCTTCTCCTTCATGATCATCTTTGCTTCTAATGCCTTCATCGTCATTGTTTCCTTGGACTTTACCATTTCATCAATCTTCGATGCCATGTCCATAGCTTCTCTCTCAATCTTGATCCACTCTTTTGCCTTCTTGGCTCCTCCCGGCCTCCCTCCATTTCTTCCTCCCTCATCATCACTATCACCCAATTGAAGCAAAGCTCCTTTTTTTTTGGTTTTGTTTCTTGATCCCTCAACTTCCATTTCTCCATATGTTCGAGCAACTTCCAACAATGTTGGAGCAACTTCCAACAATGTTGGAGCACGAATGGCTTTCCTTTGGAGGCCGCCATCATCTTGTACTTTTCTATTGCTAGGCTTTCCTACAAGTTAATAGAATGTATGTTAGATCATGTCTATATAGCCTTAATCACAACTAGAAATGCAAGATAGATGCACTCACATATTGGTCAATGCTCATACCACTTGGAGGATTTGACCGGATTTGCTCGAGCGCTCCACTCCATCGGCTACAAGTAGCTTTGATCACATCCCACATGCCTTGTAGTGAACAATAGGTGCGGGTCACCGGGTTTGTTACACGAGGCATGAGTCTCAAAAATCTATCTTCAATTCTAATCCAATAATGCTTCCCGCTCCATGGCGTCGAATCCGCGTGGCGGAGAGGGAGGGGACCAGCGGGGGAGGTAGATCGACGGTGGCGGCGAAGCGGAAGCGGGAAGAGAGGTGGAGGAAACTTCTGTCCCGCCAACAAAGAAGACGAGTGAGGGTTGGCGCTCGATTCGATTGCGGAAACCAGAAATGCTCGGTTCCAGGGGCGATATTTGGCGCGCCCTGTAAAACTTTTTTTTGGGCCAGGGGTGTTTATGGACACTGATCGGCACGCGATTTTTCAGGGCACCGATAAACGGCGGTTATTTTACGGTTTGGAGCTATTTACGGGCACTGCTAGAGATGCTCTAAGGAGTAGCGTACATTTGCTTAAAACCTTTTCATCTCATAGGATGAATGTTTGTGTCTGCACTTGCATAAGCATGTATCCTTTTATTGCAGGATAATGTTGTATTTGTTTCTGTATCAGTAAAGTTACTTGGAAGATTTTAAGGTGTGCAAACTAATACACCTTTTTTCTAGCTTGATACCATTATTTACCTTGTCGAGTAGATGTTCTTAAACTGTTTTATTTAGCTTAGCTAGTTTCAAAATACAAAAGGTTTCTTAGCTAGTACTTCCTCTGTTCTATAATATAAGCCTTTTTAGCAAACTATTTTAGCTTTCTAAAAGGCTTATATTATAGACCGGAGCTAGTACTAAATATCATTGTAAAAAGCTCCATTCCTCGACCCTCTGGGTATGTGGACCAGTGCTCTTGATTGGTTCGTACGTTACCACTCCTGCAATGAGAACAAGGTGCATTCCTCGACCCAAGGCTAAAATCATGACGCTTGTTCTTGCAAATCATGACGCTGTGGAATACTTAGATTGGGAGGATTACCTCTCAAATTTTACTACAAAATGGATACAGACTATTTCGCGTTCTTTGATAAAATGTCAGAAGAACTCCAATGGCTAAAAAGGTATATTGAGATATTTCGCGTTCTCTGATAAAATGTCAGAAGAACTCCAATGGCTAAAAAGGTATATTGAGATTATAGTATCAGACCAGTGGAGAGAGGTGGAAACTAGAGGAGCTAACCATGCACTCGCGCCCAGCCGCGGCCTTCATTTTAGAATTTTCGCGGGCACGGCCCAATTATTTAGCCAGCGTTCCAGACGAAACCCAATGTACAGGGAGGCAAGCGGGGACGCCGACGCGTTGAGAAAACGTTGCGGGCCAGCCTTGTCGGTGACAAACGGCCAGAAATCCTGTCCTATCCCACCCTTTCGACCCTCCGACCCCCTGGCGGCCGCCGCGATCACCCCTACCTCACCATCGGTAGCACTCCCCACCGCCAAATAAACCCCCCCACAGCTCCAAACACCCACGCCGCCTCTTCCTCCGCCGTCCTTACGTCCAACCGCCGGCCGGCGAACCTCTGCTCCCACCCGACTTCCTTCCCGCACACAAGGTGCTCGACCATTTGCCAAGGCGATGGACTCGGACGAGGAGGAGGTCATGGCCGCTCTGATGGATGAGGAGGTCGCTGCGATCAAGAGGGAAGAAAGCTTGGTTTGCTCAGTGCCAGGAGGCTTGCAGGAAAGATGTGGAGATGACATTTGGTGTGCTGCAAGCTTGATTTGCCATTGTTCGGTATCCTGTGTTTACATGGTCCAAGGATCAGATGTGGGAGGTCATGACTGCTTGTATCATCTTGCACAACATGATCATCGAGAGCGAGTGGGAGAACCAGTGTTTGACACTCAACCATACTATCATCAGGGTCCTCTTGCAGATGTTGATCATCAGGTGCCTACTGCCTTTGTCTCTTTACGGGCCAAGCGTCAAGAACTTCGAGACTCCAACACTCATCACCAACTGCAAAATGATTTGATCAAGCATTTGTGAAACCTGAAAACAGCTCTCTAATTTGTTGGCCATTGTGATTCAAACTTGTTTAATTTGTGTGGTGTGTTAAACATAATTTATTTGTGTACTATGTTGAACTTGTTGAATAATTGTGCTGAATTTGTGTTCCAATTTGATTGATTGCTTATGTTAAAATAATTCAGAAAATAAAAAAAATGGCCGGTTTGGGGTGCACGGTTGGGCGCCGGCCGGCCCCGATTTCTGATTCCGCGCCACCCCCCCTACGGGCCAAAAAATAGCCGTGCCGGAGTCCATATGGGGATCACGAGTTGGTGGAGATGCTCTACTGCCTACAAGGAGCTCATTTGGAGCTTGAATTATGATTACTCGCTGTGCGTGAAGGATGGGATGGTATTTTTTTCTGCGATTTGGAAGCTAGTCACTAAGCAAGAGTTGCAGTTTACAGCAGTTGTGACGGAAGAAGCTGGGGATGAGTTTGTGAAAGTAATTGATTAGAAGGGCGGTTTGGGACCTTCCTAAGAAGAAGATGCTACACCAATATAAGAGCATCTCTAGCAGATACCGTATCCCGTCTGGTACTGCAAAATAACCGCCTGTTTGCGGTACGAGACGAAAAAAGTGACCATTTCAGATATCCTAAAACGTACCGCATCCGATTTTTTTTGCATTTCCCCACATATCGTCGCTTCCGTGCTGTATATATACCGTTCCGTGGGCTACGTATGCGGGAAACCGCATCCTCACTCTTCGGTTGGCGGGAAGGAAATTTCCCCTCCGCATGTTCCCGCTCAGCTGCCACCGTCGCCTCGCTGGCGCCGCCGCTAGTCGCTTCCACCCCCACTCTCCCACTCTCCTCCCTCCTATCACTCTCTCTCCACCCCGCAGCCATGGCGAAACCGAATCTGAATTACTATGAGGCGTCGATGTTCGCCCACCATGACATCCTCACGCCGCCTCACGCGAGGCTTCCGGCCGGCTTTGAGGTCAGCACTACGAGGTGCCGGTGGCGCCGGTACCGCGCGGCGCTGAGTTGGATCGCTAGATCGAGGAGATGCGCCGCCAACTGTCGGAATGGAAGAGGACAATGGCCCGTTACATGCCGGCGAGCTCTTACTGGCGGAAGCGATTCAAAAGGAGCGCACGGCGGCGCTTGCCCTCTGCCTCGATCAGATGCTGGAGGTCCACCCTGACCTCCGCAACCCCGAAGGGAGGGCACGATTCTGGGCAGTTCGTGGCCGCGCGATCTATACCGCAATTGACGACGCGCTCCAGAAAGAGTTCCAGAGGGAGGCAGACCGTGAGGGAATCATCGAGATTTCCGATAGCGGGAGCGACGACGGTGCGGAAGAGGACGGCGATGCGGAAGAGGGCGGCGACGCGGAAGAGGACAACGAAAGCGAGATCGTTGATTAGGGTTACTTAATCGTTTGGTATATTAGTATGATTGAGTAGCTCGTCGTTGAATTATGTCATAATTTTTACAATATGTATGGCCAAATTCTGTTATATTTCTCGTTGAAACACTGAATTATGTGCTTTGCAGTAAAATTTGTTTTGTGGTGCACGCGAAGGGGCAGAACAGATACGGCATACTTGACCCATAAAAAAGAATATTCGATTTTGCGGTATTTTATGACATCTGCTCCCTCCCTGTCTTTTTCGCAACGCAAACGCCGCATGCAGTTCACTGCAAACTTGTTTTGCGGTACCGTGAGATGCGGTATCTGCTAGACATGCCCTAAGAAGAGGAAGATGGAGATTGCAGAAAGCATTTACTTGCATAAGGATGCTAACGGGTACAATTTGAAGGCCAATGTTGTCGTATGGACACTGAGATAGGGTGGCTGGTCAAAAGCGTTGACCCAGCGTCTCTATCGTCTCCACCCAGTTAAAGTATGAATGATCTTCGGCAGATGAGTTAACGTCACAACCGCGACATGGCCCCTCCACCGGCTGACTTCCCTATTAACTATAGTTAATTAATAGACTTAAACCTGGTCGCATGCGGTCCTCTAACCAGCTCTTAAAGCCATCTACCGTTATGTGTGTCTAGTGGGCCCTTCTAACCAGCTCCTGAAGGACGCACGTCTCCCTAGATACTTCGTTGAGCGCTTTTTAATGCTTCTTGTGTGTATTTTCCGCTTTTATTATGATTCTAATTTTAACTTGCTTAACAATGTAGCGCTGGATACGTGAAGATTTCTATTTTTTTTTGAGAAACACAGTATAAACGCAAACGCTTATAATGCGTACATACACTCATCCCTATGAACACACGCACGCACATCCTACCCCTATGAGCACCTCCGAGAGACTGAGCTGGCAGGTCTTAAGATTGACGAAGTCACCACAGACGCCTTGCTATCGACGGGAACGTCGCCTGCCACTGAAAGAATATTCCGCCTTTATAAAACACCAAAGCGTTAAACCTGGTATTTGAACTCTGGTGGGCTGGGGGTATCACTGCCCTCTAACACTCCAACCACCGGGTTGGTTCTCCGTGAGATTCCTATTTGTTGTTCTAAAAAGGCAGAATTAGCCCACACCACTATGATCCATCGCATGTGCATATGAATAAACGGCGAGTTAAATCCGGCTGCAACACGATCAAATCTGCTAAGAGTGTACCTCCATTACCACAACCGTGTAGACGGCACGGCGAAGCGCGTTTATCCATCAAAGTACAGTACAATGTAGTTGGGAACAAGAAGCTTCGGTTACATCGATCGATACGTTTATGGCTTGTTGGCTCTGGCCTCCCATATGTACCTCCGATAGTTAGATTAATTATTGGGCCTCGGTGCCAACAAGGCCAAGGGGCAGCAGTTCCTAAACGACACACAACTTCTGCTGTAACCCAGTGCACCTGCCGGCCATCCCATACATCATTCTTGTTATCTGAGTATACTATATGCCTACTCCCATCTGTTCGCCCGCTTCTAAATTCGGACTTAGTCAAGCGATCTCGACTGGTACTTAACGCCTCTTCTTCCCCTTCTCTTCATTTCCGTGTACGCGTCTCTGTTCTGCTTGGATGTTTATCCACTCAAACTCTTCTGTTCCCAGTATCTTCTGGTCAGTAACCTAGCTGCAACCCTACCCTACAGATCTTCCAGGTTAGTGCCTTGGCTGTTAATCTATGAAATAGATTTGGATATGTGGGGTATACCATTTATGATAAGGAATTATTTTTCTCTTGTTCGTGTCTTACAAGTTTGGCAACACTATATTTAGCTAAAAGAATTCATAATTCATTCTGATCACGAGTCCTTCAAATATTTGAAAGCCTTTCAGTTTTCAGGTTTCACCAGCTCCTTCATACCCTTTATTTTGAATGCGGAGCAGAGCCCCTGCATCAATAAATGCACACAATCTTATTTATTGCATGGTTAAAAAAGGTTCTATAGATTACATCATGGAACCAAAGGGTTGAGACATCTATCAACCATCTAAAAAAGCATAAATTATCTAGCCATGGATTCTACTAGTATGTCGCCAGCCAGCCTGCCAATAAAAATCCCGAGCAACCATCAACAACCGGTTGCATCCAGTAACCATAGTTTTCCGCTGATGCTACTAGAAAAGATAAGCACATAGCTGATTCCAGGTAGCCAAGCGCATAACCTGCAAAACATTTGTAACTCTTACCTACCATTTTATTTATGCATGTCCAAATGGACCAACTCTATTTAACCAAAGTTGTAATATTAGTTCGTGGAGGAATATTATAGGTGCAAACTATGATACGCCAGATAATTCGTGTAAAGGGACAGGAGAGAAATAGGTGTTCAACGGTACGGTATTCATTGAGTCGCAAAAACAACACCTCTCACACCCATTCCAATTTATCTTTGCAAGATTATCCTGTGTTAATAGAACTTTATTATTGAGAAATCACATAAATATCTTGATTTTAAGTGTTTTTTAGCTTCCATATGTATTTAGCGAAGAAATCCCTTATGCCCATCCATTAGATCAAGATACATAGATTTTAACGTAAAACCCCCGTGTGAGTTAGTTTGTAAGCAAACTTGTCTGGTTCTTCCGAAAGATGAACCACCATTATACGCTGACAAAGGTACAACCAATCTCGTTCCATTTATTACCCACTAGATTCCTTCTAACTAATATTTAGAGGTTTTTGTGCAAGAACATTGCCAACTAAGACATTTCTCCACCGAACAATATTATACGAGGATGGATATTGATGCACTAATGGTGTCTCTCCAAGATAGACATCTTCCCAAAAGTGAGTGCCTAAGCCATCCCCAACTTTAAAAGATCCTCTAGCAAAAAAGTCTTCTTTTGCTCGCATAAGTCCCTTCCGAGACGGGGAGTCAGTTGTCATTACCTCTACTTGCCCTAACTTTTATCGTCAACATATTTTGTTAATGTAAGAGCTCTTGACACACACCTTTGTAGCAACTTAAACAACCATTTGCAAATTAAGAATTTGTTCTTAATATCGAGTACCTCAATACCAAGACCTCCCTGTCTTTGGGGTGACAAACAATGTTCCGTCTGGTTAGCCAGTATTTTTTTATTTTCACCACTTTGCCAAAAGAAGCATGATGTAAATAAATTTAGCCTCTTTCTAAGTACTTTTGTATTTAATAAAACTAAAGCATGAACACCGACATACTAGTTAAGGACGAATTAATAAAGGCACGCCAGTACCCTTACGAGAGTAACTTGCCTTGCCAACAACCTAGCTTTCTAGCGAAGCAAGTTTCTATTGGATTCCATTCGAAGTTGCAAAGTTCTCTGTAATGAATAGGTACCCCAAGTTATCTAAAAGATAAGGATCCAGACTCACATTCAAAGATTTGTGTGTACTAGTCCTCCTCATCTTTGGCTTTTTCAAAACAAAAGATTTCACTCATTTAAAATTGACTTTTAAACCCAACAAGATGAGGTATGAGAATCCCAACTTGGCCATCCTACTTTACTATTGTAATAAGGGCATGTACAATGCAGTGACGTCAGCTTTCCCTTATGGTTTTCACGTTGGATTTTCACTTAGTTGGAGGAGAGAGAATAAAGAAAGAGAAGGTTGTCTTCCCTTAGCTAAGAGATGACCCCTTAAATAAGAGAAAACTATTTTTCTTCATTGTACCTTGTGTCTTCTCTTATCAACACAATTACTTACTATAATTAGTAAATGCACATTAATTCATAGAGACGACAATAAGAGATGACCCATTGTATAACTTATTTTTATTGACTTCTCTAGATTATGCGGAGGACTAAGAGAAGACCTGCCTTCTCTAGCATTGTACATGCCCTAAGGATGATTGCCAACATGTCAATGCTAATTAATGTTCAAAAGCATTGGATATAGAAGATCACCTCGTCTAGACCCTTTTTTAGTTTGGAAATAGTGGATAATATCATCATTAACACTTATTCCCAAACTGCCACCTTGCAAAAAGTTCTGAATCCAATCACACCATTTTGGATCAAATCCCTTCATGTACAATACGTGCTGAAAGAATGACAATTTAGCTTTATCATACGCATTCTTAAAATCAATTTTGGAAAGAACCGCATCCAACTTCTTTCTGTGAAGTTCATTAATGATTTCATGCAAAATGACGACACCTTCCAAAATATGATGTATATGCATGGAAGCGGTTTGCGTTGGTTTAATAATTTTATGTGCCAAATCTGTATTTTTTTTTGGAAAATAGTATATATTAATATCATGAGATACCAATTACACCCAATCTCCACAACAACGCATGCCCTAGTGGACTTACGAATGCACACCACCCAGAAAAAAAAGAAGAATTATAAAAACGAGAAGTCCCGCTATAGAGAACGATTTATCGAAGCAACGATACTAGCACCACCAGAACAACACTAGTAGTCCAACCGATCCAATAGCAACACCTTCAAGAAGGAACAGTACACAAGCGCCGTCGTCGCCCGATCAAAGATCATATGTTTTCACCCTAGAGAAAGTCCTCACTCGCAAAACAATGCCTTCAACAAGGCCATTGCCAGGCACAACCAATTAAGGCCATACCTTGAGTTTTCACCTTGCAAGGTAAGATTGGAAACTCCTCCTGTGTTGTCGCCCCATAAACAATCGCTGCTGCGAGTCAGAGATCACATAGCCAGTTCCTTGTCGCCATAAGACTCAAATCACCATCGCTTTCCTGATGTTCTAGCTTTCCCGACATTCTTGTATCTGACTTCACCATGGACCGTCGAAGACATGACACATGATGATAACAGATATCAGAGCTTCGCAACTCTCCCGCTGAAACCAAACGGCCTGAAAAAACATGGGTACGTCCAACTGAATTCAATCCGATCCAGCAATCTCCAGGCATAGTCGCCCATGGGAGTTCGCCGGTGGAGCCTTCCGGAACTCGCCACTCCAGACCAGATCATCGAGGACAGGTAGCCAGCAGATCTTTGTCTTTGCACGGAAGGAACCCTAGGACCGCCACCATTATTCAGGCCGATCCAGCAGTCCCCACACCTCTGGCCAGCTTCCAGCGAAGGTTACGAGCGTGACAGTCATCAGCCCTTTCGAAGCCATGGCTGAACCCACATATCGGTTAGAGAGAGCCCGAGATGCAGCGTCACCGCCTAAGGCAACCACCACGTCGCTTCCAAGTCCGCACCATTGCCCCCATCTTCTCATCTGCGCGTCCCTTCCAAGCCGCTGGCAAACGCCGCTCGGGCGAGTGCCGCCGCCTGCCGCCTGGAATTACCGGCACCACCCCTTGGTGCCCACCCCCTGGCACGAAGAGGGTCGACGGGGCCGCGCAGATCGCCTGCCACCTTAAGCAACCTAGGCGTGGCCGCCACCACGAGCAAGGGCGGCGACAGCAGCCAGCGGGAGAGCAACAACGACGGAGGCTAGGGTTCGGATGGGGGCGCCCCGGGGCCGCCTCGCGCGAGCGACCTGGGAGCGATTTTTTTGGAGCTATGACCAGATCTGTAATATGGTTAGCGGTAATTTTGTAAAAGATCTTGAAACAAACATTAGAAGGCAAATATGTTTAGATTGCTGAATTTGTACCACAATTTCCTTTTTGGGAGAAGAGTGTTAATCCTGAAGTTCAACTTAAACAACGGTAACTCTCCTTCTTGTAATTGTACAAACAACACAATTGAGTCCATTTTAATGACTTTACAAAAATGCTGGTAGAACTCAGCCCAGAAACCAATTTCTCTAGAGCTTTTTTTATCTGACAGATAGCCTCATAGACTTCTTTTTCGAACATTTTCCTCAGGTGTTAGCTATGTAATATCATTAAATTGTTCATCAACCATTTAGAAGCCATTCAGTCCCAGCGCCACAAATAGCTTCTTATGAATTCAGAAATATAAACTTCTAGATTCTTTTCACCCATCTTGTTCTAATTGAAAAATCTTCTTCTTTCTCTGCTTTCCATTAGCAATAAGATGGAAATATCGCGTATATAGTTCCCTTCTTCATGAGCATGTTTCACCTTAGCCCGTTTAGCCAATTGGTATTTTCATTCTGTCTAAGTTTATTAACACGTTCATTCGCATATCTCGTAGCCTCCCTTTCGGAAGCCCTAAGAAGAACACTTTCAGCTTTAAGGTCTAAGCTTTCAGTAATACCTAATAATCTTTCTTTCTCTTTCCTGTAATAGCCACTTAAATTTTTTGCCTACCCCTCGAGGAAAGGATGAATGTTTCTTATCTTATTTTGCCATCTCTGAATATGTGTATCACCATCAAGTACATCATCTCACTCAATTTTAACCATTTTAAAAAACCTTTCCGATGCAACAAAGAAAGTTCAAAAGAAAAGCAAGCTTTATTTCCTAAATGAGCCTGATGTCCTAAATCTGTAAGCAAAGGAGTATGATTAGAACCCGAGCGCGTTCAAGCTCGCACAGAGACTAAAGGGAATTTTTTGTTCCCATTCGACACTTGGTCAAGTTTCTCATCAGTCTATTTCCCAACGGCTTGCCCAAGTAAATTGTCTACTAGAGAGAACAATTTATCTAAGATCCAGACTCTAAATAATCGTATTAAAGTCAAAAGTCCATCGAGGATTAAAGTTGTCATTACTCCTATCCTCATGTGCCCGTAAAATATTAAAGGCTTATATGCTACTTATATGTTATCCCTTAAGGATTTGGAAACTGATGAAATAGGGCTGTTTGTTTTGCGATTGAACCTGATCATGGATGCATGCTATTGCTCACATCGTTGACTGCGGTTGATTGGATTGAGTTGTTTTTTGAGAATATAACTAGGTAGTGCCTGCTCCTCTCGTAAACTACTACTCTTGTTTTTATAACCATCGAAGAGACTTGTGGTAGTTTAAGCTGTTTAGACGTAAATCGCACCATGAAAGATCACTAAAAATGCACTGGATTGTCCTTGCACTGCATTTCTGATGGTAACACTTTGTTGTTGTCCATCTACGTGTACACATAAGTGGCGATGCATTTCAAAAACTCACTCAAAATTTCTTAAGTAACTTTTTTGTTGATTTTATATTCGTGAATCTGGGACTCCTTTTCATAACAAGAAAAAAAAAGGAATACAAGATTTTTTTTGTATATTTTTACTAGGATCATTATAGACTAAATTATTCTTGTACAACATTTCTAAACCAAAGTTAAGATAGCATATACAATGCTGAGCATACCTGGTCTACTTCATTAAGCACTCGAATTACATCCTTCGTTGTAGGTCTTTTTTCCATACAAGGGTCCACACATTTTAGGGCTATGGACATACATTGTTTTATTTGTAGGTTATATTTTTCCAGCGATGTGTACTTCGATGTGGATTCAAATTTGTTCCTCCAACTTCCAAGTACCTATGCATTTGCAATGGTGAGCCAGAGTGATGATATAGATGCAAAGGCTAGATTAAGGCATCTTACTTTCTCCATGAAATGCTGACAAGATGTAGCAATACTCTGGGGACTATCCACCTAGAAATTTGGATAGTCCCTATGACCTGTAATTATCTCTATTATTATGACACCCAAGCTGAAGATATCTTCTTTCATAGAGATTATGCCTTGGTTTATGTATTCCGGTGCCATATATCCACTGCAACACAATACAAAAGTATGGGGCACTGCAGGCGTAAACAAATAGCTGCAAAGTAGTTGCGGAAAAGATGAATGGGGATGCAAGAGTAGTTCACCGTGAACCGACACAATTAACAGTAATAATTCGTGATTGATGGTCGCCGAAGATCCTTGACAAGCCAAAATCCGCAATTTTTGGTATCATTGCTGCATCCATCAATATATTTTCTGGTTTAAGGTCCATATGAACGATACGACATTCCTCATGAAGGAAATTCAGACCGCTGCATATCCCCTTGATTATCTCGTATCTCATGTTCCACTCAAGGACCAAAGATTCATCTGTACAAGCCCACAGACAAAGCAGAAGAAATTATAAGCACATTCAAGAACAGCTGGTTGAGAAGTGAGTGTATGCCCCCTATCGCATCATAAGTACCAGTACTATCCAACTCCAATTTGACTGCCTTACTTTTTCTATAAAATATCTCATGAGTCATAAGCATTCTCTTTTCTATTTCTTTTGCCATAACAACGCCCCTTTTCGGCATGGGTATGAGAAATGATTTGTGGAACTAGTTTCTATTGTCCCAGTAACTTGTAGTTACAACCCGGTTAGACTAGTAGCTGAAAAAATGAATTATGGATCAGGTTCGAAGTAAAATTCAACAAAAAATATATATTGTTTGGTAATCATACCACAAATATGCTTGTGAAGGCTTTCGTTGCATACATACTCGAAGCAGAGCAATCTTTTCGGTGTTTCAGCCCAAATAGATCTCCCACTTGGTTGGTCTATCAATTCCCAACTTGATTCAGCACAGTAACCAATAAATTTTACCACATGATGGTGCTTGATCTCCTTAAGACAACCGATTTTCTTCTGGAATTTTTTATCGTCCAGAAGATGTAAATCAAAAAGCTTCTTCACAGCAATGATTTTCCCACTCTGAAGAACTCCCTGTATTGTAAGTTAAAAACTCTCGTGGAAGTAAGGATGTGTCTCTAAATATTTTAATATTGTTGCGAACATTTGAAAAGTGTAAGCAGAAAATAGCATGCATACCTTGTACACCACTCCATACCCACCTCTGCCGAGTTCCAGCTCGGTGGAAAAATCACATGTGATGGCTTTCAAGAATTCTAGTGGAAGAACCATTGGCGTTCTATTTGAATCATGCAGGCTCTTCTCCAATTCATCATGTAAGCTAGACATATCTGATTACAAAAAAAAAAAACTAAGACTCTCTTAGATAGATATCATGATATTAGTTTGAGATGGTAAAAATAAAAACGCTCGCGTCGGCACTTGTGGATTATTCCATTTTCGATTAAATTTGCTTTAGCAGACTATAGAGTGAATTACTTCGTGCTACAAATTTTAGAAGAGTGAGGGAAAGAAGGATGCACGATCTATAACATGTATTTCATTTGACTGACCGGATGCAGACAGTTCTTTGTAACAGATTTACTCTAACAGACAAGAAAAAGGCTTGATGAGTGTTGCAAGTTTTGCAATGATTCCGAAATCATATCCTACTCACTACAGGAACGGCACGCTACGCCGAGGACAAAAAGCCGTCGGCGTAGGCCAAAATGCCCTCGGCGTATGCTACGCCGACGGCTGCCCTCGGCGCAGCCTACTCGGCAAAGCTCTCCCTCGGCGGAGGCACTTTTGCCCGTCGGCGTAGCTCTAGCCGTCGGCGTATTTGCCCTCGGCATAGCCCCGTCGGCATAATAACGGCAGGTTATAAAAAAACCAAAAAAAATCAAATTTTTTTGATTTTTTTCTCAACTTTTTAAAATCTTTGAATTGTTTGAATCGTTAATCACTCACCTGGAGTATTTTTAACACTAATTATAGTTAATCTTTGATCAAATTGCAGTCTTGAACAAATTTCCCGCTCGGTCACCCATCCTAGCACTACTCCAGCTCCAGCATGCTTAACTTCTCAGTTCCTTTCGAATCAGCTTCCGCGAAGCAATTTGTATCTAGTTGTCAATACTATGATATCAATCTTATTAACTCTTATATCATTATGTCACATGTTTTTATTTTTTGAAACTACAAACACTTATTTAAGTAAACAACAATGAATAAGTAAAAATATTACTGATTCAAATAAAAATACTATTAAATTCAAATAAAAATATAATAATTTTACTTTTTTGTATTTTCTATTTAATATGGAATAATTAATATCTTTAAATCCGTAAATCGGAATTTGATAAATAATATGTATAAATTGATCAGAAAAATAAAAGGAATCTAAATATGATATCCATATCAACTTATTACAAACCCCTCGTTTTTGAATTAGCTATTTGGTGGTTGCTTCACAAAATCCTCCTTTTTTGTGCTCGAAAAATGGAAAATGGCTTTTTGGTGCGACGAAAAGAAAAACTTCCTCCTACAATATTGTTCGCCATCCCATGATGCACATGTATGCAAAATATGGACACATTATCTCAAACTATGTCTTGATTCTAGCCATAACATTGGTCATTTGACCCGAAAGCCAAGAAACCTCGAATGAGATAGGTCATTTTGTGAAGCTTTTTTCAGACATAATCAATATAGCAGGTTTGATATTTTTCCTTGTAACAAAGTCACATAATATGTCATCACGCGAAGGTTTTGCATTGTTTCGATCGTTTTTGAATTTTTTATGCCCGTTTTAAACTATCGTCAAATTTTCTCGAACGACGGGCATGAAGATTCTTAGCTCGGGGCCGAGCCTCACTAAACTTGCTTTGGATCTTTGATAAAATAGCATATTGTGAACCTAAAAATGATTTTTGTAAAAAAACATGAGCATCGGATCATATACCTGTAGTTCATATCTGACCCACTTCCTACCGATTCGGCAGGAATTTGTCTTTTTCACCAGGGGTGGACGGAAAGGTTTCAGATCCCCCTGTTGGGACATTGTCCATATAAGGTGGTCTAGTATTTTTGTAAAATGTGGTGGTAGCATTTTGAATTAGCCATTTGGTGGTTGGTTAACAAAACTCCCCCATTTTTGTGCTCGGAAAATGGAAAATGGCTTTTTGGTGCGACAAAAATAAAAACTTTCTCCTGCAACATTGTTCGACATCCCATGATGCACATGTATGCACAATATGGGCACATTTTTATAAACTATGCCTTGATTCTAGCCATAACATTGGTCATTTGACCCGAAAGCCAAGAAACCTCGAATGAGATAGGTCATTTTGTGAAGGATTTTTTCAGATATAATCAATATAGCAGGTTTGATATTTTTCCTTGTAACTAAGTCACATAATATGACACCACGCGAAGGTTTCGCATTGTTTGGATCGTTTTTGAATTTTTTATGCCCGTTTTAAACTATCGTCAAACTTTCTTGAACGACGGGCATGAATATTCTTAGCTCGGGGCCGAGCCTCACTAAAATTGCTTTGGATCTTTGATAAAATAGCATATTGTGAACCTAAAAATGATTTTTGTAAAAAAAAACATGAGCATCGGATCATGTACCTGTAGTTCATATCTGACCCACTTCCTACCGATTCGGCAGGAATTTGTCTTTTTCACCAGGGGTGGACGGAAAGGTTTCAGATCCCCCTATTGGGACATTGTCCATATAAGGTGGTCTATTATTTTTGTAAAATATGGTGGTATCATTTTGAATTAGCCATTTGGTGGTTGCTTCACAAAACTCCCCCATTTTTGTGCTCGGAAAATGGAAAATGCCTTTTTGGTGCGACGAAAATGAAAACTTCCTCCTGCAACATTGTTCGACATCCTATGATGCACATGTATGTACAATATGGACACATTATCACAAACTATGCCTTGATTCTAGCCATAACATTGGTCATTTGACCCGAAAGCCAAGAAACCTCGAATGAGATAGGTCATTTTGTGAAGGATTTTTTCAGACATAATCAATATAGCAGGTTTGATATTTTTTCTTGTAACTATGTCACATAATATGACACCACGCGAAGGTTTCGCATTGTTTGGATCGTTTTTGAATTTTTTATGCCCGTTTTAAACTATCGTCAAACTTTCTCGAACGACATGCATGAAGATTCTTAGCTCGGGGCCGAGCCTCACTAAACTTGCTTTGGATCTTTGATAAAATAGCATATTGTGAACCTAAAAATAATTTTTCTAAAAAAACATGAGCATCGGATCATGTACCTGTAGTTCATATCTGACCCACTTCCTACCGATTCGGCAGGAATTTGTCTTTTTCACCAGGGATGGACGGAAAGGTTTCAGATCCCCCTGTTGGGACATTGTCCATATAAGGTGGTCTAGTAGTTTTGTAAAATGTGGTGGTAGCATTTTGAATTAGCCATTTGGTGGTTGCTTCACAAAACTCCCCCATTTTTGTGCTCGGAAAATGGAAAATGTCTTTTGGTGTGACGAAAATGAAACTTCCTCCTGCAACATTGTTCGACATCCCATGATGCACATGTATGCACAATATGGACACATTATCACAAACTATGCCTTGATTCTAGCCATAACATTGGTCATTTGACCCGAAAGGCAAGAAAACTCGAATGAGATAGGTCATTTTGTGAAGGATTTTTTCAGACATAATCAATATAGCAGGTTTGATATTTTTCCTTATAACTATGTCACATAATATGACACCACGCGAAGGTTTCACATTGTTTGGATCGTTTTTGAATTTCTTATGTCCGTTTTAAACTATATATAATATTTTATGTTTCACTTAATTTTTTTTACAAATATGTAATATTTGAGTGTAGATAGATAGACCTTATTTTTCTACAAATTTTGATATATTATTTGTATTTTTCCGAATTAGAATGATTTAGTTATGATTTTTCAAAGTTTAATGAGATAAAAGGAAAAATAGCTACGCCGAGGGCAGCCGTCGGCGTAGCATAGGATACGCCGAGGGAATTTCTACGCCGACGGCTGCTTGGCGAGGCTGGCCTGGTCACGGTCTACGCCGACGGCCCCGATGTTTGGCCGTCGGCGTAGCGACCGGCCGTCGGCGTATTCATCCATTCCTGTAGTGACTGTATTTGGTTATTCCAAGGAAACCGATTAAAATGTGGATAGATAAGCAAACAGGAGAACAAGGCACAAGTGAGTGAGTGACACACATACAGTCCTGGAGCTTAATTTGTCGGTTCTTTCATACATTCCTCGTGTATAAATTGGATGCTTGTGTCCCCTTTGTATATTTGTTCTCCCTCAAAATTCAGTAAGAAATGTAGGACGAAAACTAGTAATGGTCACGACTGGCTAGCTACCAAGTGTAGTTTGCTGAAGTGACTTAAAAAAAAGAGTTTATTTTTTCTGTGTTTGAATGGATCCATATGCACTGATTCTAGACACTCCTATAAGAAATGAACTCATACTGCACAATATCACTGAAGACATGTCCAACATTACCATAGATGGTACAGTGGGAGACGTGAAGAAATCACACTTGTGTTTGTTGCCAATGCCCTTGTGCAAGTCAACCACATTCACTCATAATCATAAATAGGCAGAGAAGAAATCCATTGAGCCACAACAAGCAAGTGACAAAAATAGGGAGGTGTGCGGACTAAGTATACTAACTTGCAAAACAATGTATACTTGATCAGTGGCGCAAATGATCTTTGATTGTAGCTGAGTGCCGAACAATTAAGAAATATCCTGATTAAGTTGACCTTTTCAAATTATTCTAGTAAGATTATATTACAACACACCTATTATATGTAGATTACATTGACTTACGCTTCTTTTCCGTTTTTTCTGATGAATTATTAGATCAACATGTTAAGAATATAGATATATAGTCTAAACCTTTTCATCAGTTCGGACTTTTGGTTCAGATGACTAGTGCACCAATCCAATACAACAAGCTTAAACTTAACACTGCTAGTCTTAATTTTTTTGAGCGCTCTTAATTCTGTTTGTTGATAATAAGTCTCAATTTTGTATGTGGATGAAGGCCCATGAAGAATTGTCGCCGGATATGCAGTGCACACAGACAAGTTGCTAGCTCTAAACACTACTGCAAGCAAGTACCTGGCACCCCAGACTGTGATTGGAGAAATGTTTGTCAACACGACAGATGATAAAGTGGCGGACGAGGGGAAATGTGATGAGAGTCTGCCACCTGCGCCAACTTTCTCGGAGTCAAGTGTAGGCTTTCAGAATTATCAAGAGGGAATAGAAGCATTCAGTGAGCCACAATCAGCACATTCAACAACCTATGATACTGAGGTGAGATTGCTAACTAGGAATATTGTGTTGCAATTGCAAAGCTATGTGTACTTGATTATGGGCTAGTGCATATGAAACTTCTGTGTTGGTTTAAGTAGGAGTAATGATGTGGTAGCAAATTAAGTATGTCAAATGTCACATTTTATTCGAAAAGACGGTGTGATTCCCCATCCTCCACACCGAGTGATGTACGCTTCTTGGTATTAAACTATTCTTAGTTCTCACAAATAATTCAGAAAGTCATCACCAAAAAGGCCGCCTAGTACATCTCACATATTAAATCTTATATTCATACTGGCTGAACAAATCAACTACTACCATCTACGAAAGATTGCACCCAATAGCTATAGTATCCCGCACATCCACATTCTGCAATACCAGGTATGGATCCGGTGGGAGGATATATATCTATTATCTATACCTAATAATAAAGGACGATTGTTTCTCCCGGTTCAATATTTATTTGGACGGTTTTGCCCCTCTATTTGCACCAAATTACAGGCATAGCCACCACGTATGTAAAAAAGGGTCTGACCTCCCGTCTCCCCCTGCCTACCCGTACACGTCCTCCTCTGCTAGTTATATATACTAAACGAATATAGGAGGTTGTAATAGAGACGCTACAATCCACATAGCCTTCAAGTATATATAATCTGTTGTTGCAAAAAAAAGTATATAATCTGTTGATCATAATCTTACTTTTTGAGATTAAAAGATAAAAGATGTTACGTAAAACATTAACTTGTACACATAATAACTAGCACGTCATGTAAGTGAGATAGGCAAGTCATTACCATAACACGTACAATGCTTGTATCTTAGTCATATCATAGCAATGCCATGTAGGATGATAGTGATATGGAGGAGAGAGAACCAAAAAAAGAGGTTTGTCTTCTCTTAGCTAAGAGATCATCTCTTAGCAACAATCTCTCTCACCATAAATTTATGATGTCTATTTATTAAAGATAAGACTAAAAAATAACTTATTGTACATCATATTTTATGATTATATCTAGCTTACATGTCAAAACTAAGATAAGATAGTCTTATCAACCATTGTACATGCCCTAATCAGTCACGCATGATTGCCTTTCCGCACCAAACATATAAGCCGTATCCTCCTAGGATTTAGAAAAAAAGGCGACGCTTCAGCCATTTGTTTCAATATTAATGCCTTATTATCTGGACTCTTTTTTTTCTTTTGTAACACGTACCGATCAAAGAAAATAGGAAATCCATCGCCATGATTTGTAACACGTACAGTTTGGAGAAAAAAAAAATCGATGTATAGTTCTGATTTTAACTGAAAACAATGAGCTAACCTTTTCCAAAAAATGAGATAACAACCGTGTGATTCCGGTTGACCAGATTTACGTTAGTGGAATATCTCCGCTGAATAGAGACATGCGGAAGCTAACTCCAAAATGGATCAGGCGATGAAGAGAAACTCAAAAGCGCCATACGATCTGATAGTAAAATAGGTGTATACGTGCAGAAGTTGGACCAGGAAATTATTGTTCGACAACTGGAGTAATACCCGACATGGTGACGGCCTGGTAGAAAAATATACGAGAGGCTATGTAAATTAATTTGTACCAATATATCAATATCATCGAATACCAAATAAAAAATTGTAAAATCTAAATTGACCTCAAACGGGTTTGAAAAAATGTATTTTTCATGTATGCTGCATTTTTTAGACTTAGAAGAGTAGGACCCTAATTGGTTGGACGCACAACGGTGTGCATGGACACAATCCTCACAACGCACATAGTCTAAACACTGCTCTACAGCCGAACTGCCAAAAGCTTCACAAAGGTACAAGCCATGACAACCACAAGTTCCATTGACTATTGCAAACCAAAAATAAATAATTTAATCTATACAAGTTTTAGAGTGATTGACATTTTTAATAACCGTCCATCCACCTCGATCTAATGGTGAAAAATTGACAGTACAAACCCGGCGGTAATAGATAGTAGAAATAGTGTGGGACCGGTACAAAAATAAGATGGGACCGATACTGTAAAATCTATGTTATTTCAATTAATCAGTGGACAATCGTTTGAGTGCACGGTCTAAAATCCACCGATTTACATGTCCGTATTTGTCTTTTCCTTTTCTGATCGTTTTCACTAGCCAAAGGTCTATCCGATCAGACTCACCATGATATATGCCAAGGGATCAATATGATCATGTAGACAAGGTAGGAATGAAATCAATCAAAAAAGAATACGCTAAGATGTTGAATGCATTATCTCGTCATCATGCACCTGGTCGGCAGCCTGATGGCATAGCAGGCACGATCAGGGAGCGGCTATTTCCACAGCATCGCGGTGTGTGGCTTCGGCCGTGCCGCCACACTGCCGGAGATTAGACATTTAGACGTTTGTGCCGAGCCGGGCTGCTGCGCCGGAGACTTGTTAATCTACAGAGAAAACTCCCGATCGAGGAGCCCTACGTATCATATACCTAGTCTAGTAATACGTACATGATTCATAGGTTAGGTATTGATCGGAAATTGAGGACCCGTAATGTAGTTACTAAGGGCTGATGTAAACATTTTTTTTTACTTAATCATGTAATCTGGAATTAGAACTAGACTAGACGTGAGTTCCTCCTATATAAAAGCTTGATAGAGGGCCAACTACTGTTTAATCAACGGTTAACAAAAATTAAAGAAGACGGTACATGACGGTGCTAAAAGTACCGCCCCGATCACCGTAAAAGAGCTCTTTAAACTAACCTTAGAGATTTTGAAAATATAGTATACGAAGTTGAGTAGGATCCTAAGTCATTTGTTGCAAATTGGTGCTAGAGATACACTCCTCACAACATAAACCCACCGCTTTATCGCCGAGTTGTCCGAAAAAAAAAGGACAAGACAATGATTAGGATGATAAGTATACTTCTATTATAATGTTTAATTTGCATAGGTTCTCGCATAAATTATGACATAGATATATGGGTTTCTCCACGGGAAAGTATACATAATTTAACTTAGGTTTAGATTTATTTCTCACTAAGTACTTTAAAGTAAAAGTCATTTTTATAGTGTAGTTTCTAATTATATTACTTGGACAAAATGACAAATACATGTTATGTCTGATTTAATCCTCACCACACACGACACTAAAGATAATTTAATGTAATGGATATATACACAATTGTGCCTGTAACAAAAAGTAATCATAGAGCATTCTGTCTTAGCATCATATGCTCTTTAGACAATTAAAATTATACTATCTGTGTTCTATATTATAGAATTGGAAAACTAAATTAGTTTGCCAAAACGTTCTACTAGTATGAAATTCTTCCCGATGGGTAATGCATTAATAGATGTCGCTGATTAGAGATTAGGAACCAACATGTGCATCGATGGAGTATGTGGAGTAGCGCACAATTATAGGATCCGAGGCTCGAGGACATGTAGTTTCATTGATTAATTTACAATTTCATTAATATTTTATATTAAAGATGGATCTGATCATATATGCACATAAGAATCTTGGCATGCAACTTTCCGCGAGGGGGATTGTAGCACATGCGACTATATAGGCATGCACAATATGACCACATGCATAGAGCCCGAGCATGTGACGATGATTTAACAACTGTAGGTTCGCATGATATTGTCACAACTACAATTCTAACTATATAAATATATTAGTGAAGAGAATTAGTATCATTAGATTTATGTGAAAGGATGTTTATGTGAATTATGCAAGAGTTGGAATAAATATGCTCATGGCATATCCATAGATAATAAAGTAATTATTAGCACTTCCGACACAATGAAGATGCGAGGGTCACCATGCTAGTTCTACAAAAAGTATCATTCTTCTCATTAAATACAATATCATTCTTACAGTTCGTTCCACATAGAGAAAAAAAGGAAAAACACTTGCGTCTAGTAGATTGAATGAATTTGTTTGTCTACCTAACCCCTTTAACCATTTCTCAAGCGCATTAGAAATACTACAGGGAGGAGGAAGATTAAAAGAAGCCAACCTTCTCCAAGCAGGTGAATGGGCATGAAAAATGCTAAATTTTGTTTCACCCTCACTTCCAAAGCAACATTGTAGGGACTTTGTTTTCTAGACTCGAGAATCGCCCCTGGGTGGCCACCAAATTCGTCCAATCTACCTTGCCCGACCAGTAGTAGTCTATATTGTTAGAGTATATGTGGATTGCTCTAGCCCTTTTTATTAGTTCGGATTTTTTGTTGTGTTGGGGATAGTGTATGAAGTTTGACATGGTATCGGAGCCGAGGTATCGAGTTCGAATCTCTGCTTGCACAATTTATTGAAAATTTCTTGTAGCACGGCCTCTTGAGCCATTCCTCTGACACTATTATATTTGTGTGTTGACTTTCTCGCGTGACACCTGAGAGGGGTGTTACAATATATGTGGATCGTACTAGTCATTTTCATTAGTTCGGATTTTTGGTTGTGTTGGCTACTGCATGAAACTTGACATATATAAGCATAATACTGCACATTCAATTATGAACAGCTCGAATTAATCAAGTATGTGTAATCAAGTGGGAGATTAGTAGGAAATATTCTGGGATGTTGATTATATTAGCTTTTCTTTATGGCAGGTAATTCCAGGATCCAGCGTGCTTGACAACAAGGTAATCACTTGTTCACTTGACCTAACAAACAACACAGATGAGGAAGTGGCATTTGGGCTTTTGGAGAAGAGCGATGAGCAAACGTGCTTCTTAAGCAGACTGCCAGTCTTTTGCATCGTGGACCCGAAGACCACTTACACTCTCCTATTGATAATGGATAAACGCAAAAAGCTACTACAAGAAAGAAACATCAATTTAATCCTGGAGACCAGTACATATTATGGAATTCTTGATGTAAAGAGTTACAAGCAACATTTTCAAATTGCGGAAGAGGGTAATATTGTGCATAAGGTGACTCTGAAAGGTGTTCGTTCTCTGCAAGGAGAGATGATATTTGAGGTCAGTTTACTCCACTTAACATTTTTTCGGGACAAGTGAAGTATTGGTTGCTAGGGGTGTCCAGACCTTGTTTGGCCAAAACTGTATATATTTAGCACATCATGTACTAGAAGGTCTATTATATATACTAAAAACAATATAAGAGGTTATTATGGATCACGACGTTAATCCACATCATCAAAAATATTACCACAGTTAGATTTATGATATATGGCTATGATTAAAGCAGAGATGTGAGACAGGGAGCCGCACCAAACCGAGATGACACGTTGAAATGGCCAGCAATAGTAAGACATATAACAACTTAACTCTATTTTACCACTTTTGAAGTCCGTAGACCCTATGCAAAATAGGAATAGAAACTTGTGCAAAGAACCTCCCATATTTGGTACGTGTTTCTTTTCTTGTGTAAATTTTCTATAATATCAGTAAGGGGATACATGGTCGTTGGCAGGTATAAGTCATTGCCAATGTTTCATATTCAGTTCGGCAACAACTATCTTCACTGTATTAAAAAGAATCGACCGATTTTGTATAATTATGTTTCTTAGGAAATATTAATGTCGTGTTTGCTTTATTTGTATGCATAGAAAAAAGTATATTTTTCAAGCCACTCAATTTGAAATGAAAATTCTATTTGAGTTGAGTCGAATAATGAGTCTAAAATATTTAGGTGGTGTGGTGATCTATTGAATACTGTTGATGCCATATAAAATTTAGAGATGTTTTACAGTACCCTCAAATGAATAATGACTCTCTATTTTTGTTGATCTAAAGGCTCACGCCAATTCATACTGGTCTCGAAAAGATGACCAGTACAATTCATACTTGTGCAAAAATCTGCCCCGCACGAAAAAAAAGGCTTTAGACGGGCCAGGCCCAATAGAGTCCAACTCGTTAACGCCTTCTATGTTTGCAAAAAAAAACCTTTGTTTCTTCCACGAGACGACCTCGCTCATACCGTTCCGCCGCCGATCTCCCGCTCTGCAACTCCGGCGCCACCGCCGCTTCGGTCCGGATCCTACGCCAAGATCTCCACCTAAACACTCCGCCGTCCACCTACCCCATCACTAGCCCTGTCCCGGCCACCGCATCCTTGGCCTCGCCCCCGATCAAAGATCCCACGACGCCTCCCTCCTCGCTCGCCAAGCGGCCGAGCTCGTCACACGGTTCCGGGAGCAGGGCTAGGCGCTCATCGCGGCGAGCTGCCCGTGTCGGCGACCGTGGGGTGGAGCTGCTATTGATGGGGGGCGGTGGCACAGGAGATGGGAGGAGGTCGACAAAGTGGTGCCATGACTAATGGGAAATGGAAGGAGTCCGTGGGAGAATCCCCGCGCGTGTTCCAGTGGTCTAAGGCGTCACCGACACGTCGAATTATCTGCATCTCCGGCGTCGGTCCTTCCCAGTGCTCCTCATCGACACCGATCCCGGCTCAGTACCTACCTGCCCCCTTTCTACCTGCTCGGTCCAATCAATGAATGCATACGACTTCCTTGACTAGCTAGTTCACCTTCCATTGCTGCAAAATATTTAGTTGGTAGTAGTATATGTTGCGCACTGGATCTAGGCCTGGACGCTCCACAATATACAACTGCACCTTGCAGTTCTGCTGACCTGATCCCCATTTTCTGCTGGTCTAGTTGATTCTACGGTAGTAATTTTAGAACGTGGAGTTTTTGTTTGTTCTTTTATTTCTGATCCTCAATATGTTCTGCTTAGACTGTGATGTGGTCCTCGATAATTTCGTTCGGATGGTCCTATATATATTACCAGTAGTGATTCATAGGGCTACTGATACTCCATTTTCTTTCGAAAGAAAAAGGCCCTGCTCAAACTAATGTTGCATGTAAGTTTTGTGCTACGACGTTTCCAAATGAATACTGAAATTGCACAATCTAGAAAATTGAGACTCTTTTTACAACAAATTGTGTCATTTTTACGCATAGGAGTTTAGCACCACAAAGTTGCGGACTTCAACTGATTCTAATGGTGTGATGGAGATTGTTATGGAAGTTCTAAATGATATATAACCAGCCCAACTTACATGTCCTTGCATCACTGATTGTGAGGAAATGTTGTCATCAGTAATATGACCTGACATTCAAATGTCATGCACAAGCTGTATTTAAATACAACGCCAATCTCTCACTCTGAAAATCCTATGAACATTTCATGATGCAAATACCAGAGCCAGAAGCACAGAACTCAGAAGCTTGCAAGACCAACAACCAGAACACCACTATGGAAGAACTTTCCTGATAATTGTACACTGTTAGGTTTTCATGCCTCTATTCCGAGAAGTGAATTTTTTAGAATCAAGAGCTTATATTAATTAAACAACAACATCATAGTCATGCTAGATACATGGGAGAATACACTCAGGAATTTGATACATCCAGTTACATTTAGAATATGACGTAGAGGCAAACCTAGCAAGGTTATGATCCGCCATATTTGCCTCTCTCTTTACATGCATTAATCAAAAGACACACATCTCCTGTAAGCTCTTGAACTTCATTTAATACAGGCAAGATTGTAGCTCGGTTATGTTTTCTAGTCCTCCATAAAGATGGCAGCTCCAGGCTATTAGTTTCCGGTACTACTTTAGGCCAGTGCAAATTGTCCACCAAAACAGCACCATCCCGTACAACATAAGCTTTAGCAGTAACAGCGTGTGACCGTATATATCCTTGTCCATCTTGGGTCAGCTCCATTCAACATCTCGAATCGTCATTGATCACTCTCCTTAGATAATTGTGATATGCCGGAACTCCAATGTGCTTGCCTCGATACCACAGTGCAAGATGTCTACTACACAGAAAATTACGAACATCTGCGCTTTCAAGATGTAATAATGTGTTGGAGCTGATCTTTCTTTTGTATTCATATACACTATAACACTCTTTCTCTTAAGTAACACAACAATTTTTTCCTTAGTCTGTTGTTTCTATTGTATACAGGGTTTTAATTTGTCAATCCAGGAGGACATTCTCAACAAGTATGCTGCAGAGAATCGTCTGTTTACAGAGAGAAGCGCATAGCTCACGACATATCACATGACAAGAGACTTGAAGAAGAGAAATGCAAATATACGAAATACTTTACATTTTCTGGTTCATGCTAGTCTTGTATGTAGCTCGATTCCCACTATGTAGACATGAAGCATCGAAGTACCAGTGGAATCAAAGTTTAAATCTTGTATGTGCCCCCCATTGTATCGTGTGTTGATCAGTAATGCACTGACAAAGATTGGCATACCAGATGTTCGTATCATAGTTTAAATTTTTATGACCATGACTAATACAGAGAAATATAACCCTTCAAAGGCATTGCTAGGAAAAAATTACTTATTGGATGCTAACAACAAAATAATATATACAGATTTAAAAAATCACCCAAATGAACTAAAATAAAGTGTCCAAGTAGTTCTCGAATTAAAACTTTCCCAATTCGCATAATTTTTTCTTCCTTACTCACAGAGTTGGCTGTACACTTGCATTGTGCATTTCGGACCAACATACATGTCCACTCCAAAAGTCAACTTTAGATTAGAAATCTGGATTCTTGTCCAGCAGAGGAGCGTGCCTTCCAGCTTTGGCGCGAGCAGAACCATCAACCGTCGACAGGACCTCGACATGCTCAATATCCAGCTGCCTCCTGATCCCTCAATATCCAGCTGCCTCCTGATCAGCTCCAAGTTCTCCTCAAGCACATCTATTTTCCTAATCTAGCTAGGATCAAGCAGTGCACAGAGGTCAGTTGTTGCATTCACCTGTTTTCCAGCAAGCAAAACACAAAACCTTGAGCATTAACAAATTGCCTTCTTCAACTCAACCTCACTCTACAATAACTTGACTGCAAATAAGATTAAACATACATGTAAGAAAATAAGACGCTAACACGGAAAGATCTGAGATTCTAATAGAAGGGCCCTTCTCTTTTACATTTTTAAATTTTAATAATTCCTCTGACCCATATTAGTTGACTTGGATTTGTCTAGATTCGGCTGTATCTAGCACTAAAACATGTCTAAATACAACCGAATCTAGACAAATACAAGTCAATTAATATGGGCCAGAGGGAGTATTCTTTTTGCTTGATCATTGATTCTAGCATTTTCTTATTGTAGGAAAATTTCCCAGCCACATCCTACGTGGCTCTCACGAAAAATCTACATGTTGCTTTTCAGATCCAGAGAATATATTTTAAAATTTATACTTCTACTTTTGTGATGTCCAAACTTAACTTGAGTTTTGTTTGTGCACTACGTAAATATATAAAGAACAAGTACTCGTTTTTTTAGAACTTTTATTGTGAATGCATTGTGTCAGAATCTTGAGAGCATTCAGCTAAAAAAATTACTTGAAGTGAAGAATAAGAAGGCAGTGCAATGACTTCAATTTATTGCCTACTTAACTGCGCCATCAAGATAACTTTTAGTATCAATCACAACTAAGATTTCACATATGGTATTACTTGTTTGTTCCTCCTTTTCAGAACAAATCATACATGCTGTTCGTTTGGTTCAAATGAGAAAGCAAGCACAGAAACTTAGGGCTAGTCATGACATGACTAATCTTTGATAAACTAGTAAAGTTTTCACACCATGTGGTTCCGTTGGGTAAATGGGTTAGTAATCAGGAAAAAAAAAAGCTCAACATACAATGTGTTTCACCATTTAGTTGGGTACATGGACCATGCACTCACGCCTACAAGCGCCAGGTCACATACACTGCGTAATGCCTACAACCTCATTCAGATTGCTGACTATCAGAATTTGCAGCAATCATCTCTGACTATCAGATTCGATAACAAAATATGACATAAAAACGTACTTGATGCTTGCGATCTGGATGTCCTGGGGTAGATCAGAACCGCGCTGATGGATTTGTGTGGGGTGGCGTCGGCTTCGTGCAGGCAGATTTGGAGAGGGGAGATAGGGTTCAGCGGCGTGCTCCAGCGTGTGGTCGGCGGATGCAGCGGCGGCGGCGGCGGCGTGTGGACGTGGTGACGGCGTGCTCTGCCGTTTGGGCGGTGAGGCGTTGGCCGCAGCGCCGTGTGGAGGTGGCGGCGGGCTGCTCGAGCATGTGGTGGGCGGTGGCCGCCTGCGATTTGCAGGGTGCTCCTACGAGTTGGACAGTTATTTTTCCAAGAATCATTGCTTGTTGGGCCTTCTGGGCCTAATTGCATTCGATCAATCGGAACCGTTGATTCAATTCATACTGCTCCCTCTCTAGTGTCCAGTAAAAGGTACAGTAAAAGTCACCAAAATTTAACAACCTACTAATGATTCCCTCGCAAATTGTACAGATGATTCCCTTGCATTTGCGAGGGACGCCATGCTAGTTCTTTAATAAATGTACTAGAAAGCGTCAAGTACGTACTATTTTCTACCTTTACGACCCCAACTGACACTGGACTGTACATATCAGGTAATGAACCAATTTACTAGAATGATACAGGAACTACTGAATTTGATCATATTTAGGAGGCAAAGAATTACAATCTCTTATACTTTATTTTGTTTTACCTGATAAAATGGAATGCTTTAGCTGAAATCAGAATAGAATTGATATAACCATGGATAGCTGAAGAACGTGTTACGATTGGAGTGTCGGGTAATAATCCACGGCAAACATAACTGGTATTGAAGTGTAGAAACAAATAAAGGGTATTGAAGTGTAGAAACAAATAAAGGGTAAGGAATAATGTCTTTAGCTTACTCGACATAGACATTGCTCTTTCTCGTCGATTTAGAATTAAAGAAGGTAGTGAGTGTCTATAGCTCAGATGAATAAGAAATTGTTATTTCTCACTGATGTAGAAATAGTTATTTCCTAGTCGAAATTGATAGCCATCCGATTGAGATCTCCTTATCCCTTATAAGACACAAATCTCATGTTTATATTGGATGGTTCTTACTTCTTAGTAGTAAGCTAGTAGCATAATGTTGGGTATATACTAAAGTACTTTTGGGGAAGACCTTCTTTTCTAAATAGGAAACAACAGAGACAAAACTTGCTGAACAATCAGTCCAAAAAGGACTCAATACTATTTCAAATCTTAGCAAGTCATTCACAAAGGCGTGCGAAATGAGAAAAGTTAATAATATACCATATTAGATACTAGAGGATTTGAGATTATCAAGAAAACCCCAGCTAAACTCATTTATGTGGCTGATTGTATCGTGGCATTGAAATAATTCTGCTTCAACTACGAGTTTATCTGTACTGATGCTTCCTTCTGTCTCTCTTTGTTCCATGCATTGACGATGTAGCAGTCAATCCCACCATCAATACAGGCATGGATTTTCTTCCCTAGATCTTCCATCTTCGAGGTGGTTTTTTCTAATGTTGACAAGAATTTTGTTGGTTCAGATCTTATCGATGGAGGTGAATCAAAGTCACTACATCTCTACCATGGATGCAAATCAGACAGAGTCATTGTGAGTGTGTAGCTTAATATGAGCAATCAAATATTGGCAGCTCTGTTAAGGGCATAGTATGTGATTTTCCTGCGCTAAATACCCTTCTCGTCATACAGACTTGTAAAAGATTCTTCTTCAGTTGGGCACGTTCACATATGGAACTATGACATGCAGGCAAGTTATTATTATCTATTGTATCAGCAGTTAGTACATACTCCCTCCGTTTTAAAATATAAGATGTTTTAGCTTTATGAAAGAAGTGTATGTAGACATTTTTTAGTTATAGGTTCACTCTAAACCTAGATGAATCTACACACTAAAAGGAGTCTAGATACACTTCATTCATAAAGCTAAAACATCTTATATTATGAAACGGAGGGAGTATAAAGTTCCTCCTCATTGCCAATGCCAATTACCAAGAAAAACCTATGTTTGCTGATGATTAACTCAAGCCGTTACATAAACCTATGCCAGCAGCATTGAGGTTTTTTTTCTGAACTTCAGTATTGAAATTCTTGTTTAATTACAGCTAGGAAGCCTCCGCTTCTCATGGTAGTATTAATTTTTTTTTACCTACCTATTCAGGGGAAACCTCAGCAGCCATTTTCATTTAATAGAAGTTGAATTACCGTGGCTAATGCAAATGATCATCACAAAAAGCTCATTTACTTTGGAATATGTACCATTCTTTGGTTTCATTGGGACTAACGACTCATTTGTATTTACTGGCAGAGATCTATGGGTTTTGTTAAAATCCCAAATGGAGCTGCAGGCAAGCTTTCTATCTTTCTACAGCATAAGTTTGTTCCTCCATACACGCATATGCTAATAAAATGATCTTTCTTACTGCAGTTCGGTCTGTTAAATTTATTGCTCATAAGGGATGGGTTTTGGTTGGATCGAGTGATGGTTTCATCCATGTGTACAACTATAAAACGAACATGGAAAAAACCACGAGTATCAAAGCACACGGTAGCTCTTGTGTACATTCACTAGCTATTCATCCAACCCTGTCGTATGTGCTGTCAGCGTGTCCTACGGGAATAAAACTTTGGGACTGGGAGTGAGGCTGGTTCGGCTGGAAGTGCAAGCAAACATTCGAGGAACACAAAAAACATGTCTGTGCAGTCGCGTTTAACCCCGCGGACACGAACAGTTTTGCTAGTGCTTCGGAAGATCACACAGTAAAGGTTTTGCTTTCCCTGCCCTCTCATCTTTTTCTACTATACCTTGATTGCAAGCTCTTACGATTGGTTGTCAGGTTTGGAGTCTAGACTCTCCCAAGTCTAAGTATACGCTGTACGGGCACGTGAACGGCGTGTGTTGCCTGGATTACTTCACACGTAGTGATGGTCAGCACTATTTGATTACTGGCTCTGCTGACGAGACTGCCAAGGTCTGCTGTTTCATTCAAAATACATTTATACACTATGCATATAACATTTCTCACAATGTATGCCTTATTTTTCAAATAAGATATGGGACATACAGAGGCAGGAGTGCGTTGGTACACTACCACATAGGTCTGTAGTGCTTTCTGTCCTTCCCCATCCCAAACTTCCAGTTCTAGTTACCGGCGCAAAAGATGGTCATGTTCACTTGTGGAGCTCCATTAATTTCAGGTAATCACCAAAGTATATATGTCCCTATTAAACATGCGGAATAGCCCCTTTAGAACTTTTCACCCCTATATCTTATGTGCCAAACTGCCAATTAATACTATCATCGATTGTCGCTTGCCACCAATAGATGTCTAATTGAAAGAGGGTTGCTTACATATACTCTATTCTTAACTCGGGATTTTGTTAACCTTTATGGTAAAGTAGTGATGAGTGGTTCATATTCCACAGGCTCAAGAGAATAGTTAACGCTGGCGGCCTTTTGTGGGTAAGAGGTCTCGCATGTTTGAAGGAGCCAAGAAGGTAATCACCACCTGTTCTTATTGATTTTTTAACAGCCTCGGAGCATCTCTAGCAGATCACTTAAAAGAGGCAAAACCGTAAATATCTACCATTTTACGGGTTTTGACAAAAAAAATGTCCATTCTAGGTCCCATAAACCTAGCCGACCGCAAATATTTGTAAGGCGCACCATAAATCGACGCCCAAGTAGGTAATATTCTAAGTTTCGGAGGCAAATTTCCCAGTCTACTGTAAAGATCTAAACCATTGGCGGGAGGGAAGTTTTAGGTCGGATGTTGCCTTTCCGTAATCAGAACGGCACCAAGTTCGCTCAGATTTGGGCAGGCGATGCTTGCGACATCGGGAAACAAGGAGAGGGGGAAGAAAACGAACGCGGATCTCACCATGGTTGTGGTGGAGTAGCCGATGAGGACCGGTGGTGCTAGAATCGCCGGGGAGGATGGCGGACGGAGAGGAAGAAGACAAGGACTGAGGCGATGTTTCCAAGCTTCCCGGCTTAATTACTTCGGGGAGGAGGAAGAGGAAGACACGGTAGTGTCGGGGCGTGAATGGCGGGGCTCATGGTGGCCTGCACTGATGAGGCCATGGCGGGGTGGGAGAGGCGAGCTACGGCTTTTGTGGAGAAGGGTAAAGAGAGGGGGAGAAGCGCGTCATAGTGGACTAGAAGGTGGAGGAGGATCTACTCCCTCCTTCCCAAATTAAGATGCCTATTAGTTTTGGTCAAAGTCAACATTTCTAAAATTTGACCAACTATACATAAAAATATAGTAACTTTTGAATACAAAATGCATATAATACGAAAATATATTTCATCATGGTTCTAATGACATTGAGTTTATGTTGTGGATGTTTATATTATTTTATATATACTTGGTCAAAGTTTACAAACTTTGACTTTGATAAAATCTAATAGGCATCCTAATTTGGGAAGGAGGGAGTAGGACGGAACAGGGAAGCGGGGCCATGAATGCCCCTTACGAGGCAGTGTGATGCACATTGATACGATAGCTCCACGAATGGGTGAGGTAGGAGGCGTCGTCTGACCCTGGGGAGGCGGCTGCTGGGACTAGAGGTTGGAGGCTATCGGGATTGGAGGTGGAAGCAAGGCAGCCATGGCTTGGAGAGGTTGCACGGGAGCACATGGACACACGGGGAAGAAAGGAGCGGGGACAAAAGGAGGAAAAAATAAAAATAAAGTTTTTTTGTCTTTCCGTTTTTCCAGTACCTAGTCTAGGAGGGCACCTCTACCTAGTCTAGGAGGGCACCTCTTCTACAGTAAAATCGTTTTATGATGTACCCTAAACTGCTTTTATGCTATGCATTTTTACAAGATCCGTTAGAGATGTTCTAAGATCATTGGTTTGATGTTATATCCATTTTGTAGTCCTTAACATTATTATGGGTTCATAGGGTGCCAAACATGTAAAGGATTTTGGTTGCACATGAGAAGGGAGTGTCGATGATCAGAATTCACGACGAGGAAGAACAAGGTAGTAGCAGCGCGGGAAACAACGAGATCCTCGAACTGTTGACTTGGAAAACAACCGAAGACTACTGAGTACTCTCATACTCTGGTATGCCCACTTTTTTCTTAAAGTGGTATATGTAGGCATATACGGAATAGATTGGTTCTTACTTGCTTGTGTTGTAGTAATGTTATTTCTCCTGTACTAGGGATGGAGCCAGCCTCTGACCTTGAAGGGACTAAATGGATAGTTTCAATGTTTTAAGGGGCAAATAAGGCTAATTCATTTTTTTTGAAATGGAGATAGCTTCCCAGCCTTTGCATCGAGTGTGCATGGAGTCTTTTATTATTTTATTTAAAAAGCAGTCTTACAAAAAATTACATCATGGGTCGCACATGTGGATACATGCATCAATCCTCTAAATGCAAAAATAACACTTAATGGACTTTGTATCAACGTGTTATCCTATGAGCAAAACACCGCCTTTGGTAATTTTGAATTTCTTAATTATAGATATTTTTCATTGATATGGGTTCGTATGTAGTTGAATTGTTAGCTGTAAAGTTTCATAAAAAAATCGAATGATTACATTTCAATTTAATTGGACAAATTCTGTCAATCAAGGTTTTCTTCAGATCCCAAGCTGGACCGAGTTTGATGGAGCTAGACTTTAACTCAGGCCGAACCCATTTTACCGAACCGAAGCCCAAACGAGCCAGTCCGAGCCGAGCCGTTTTTTCTCACGTTGAAAGCCAGCTCGCACCGAGCCTAGCCCGAGCTTGCTCGTGTCCAGCCTTACTGGTAAACCGGATGAATCGACGAGGTTATTCGGCCGCCTCTGCGCGGAGGCCCACCTGGCTGCCGACCATAACTACCTCGCTGGGGTGATCCTGGAGATAAACAGGTACCAACGGTCCAGATGGCCCAGGTGGCGTGCCGCTCTGGTATGCAACTACTTCAGCAACCCGTGGGTGGTTCTGTCTCTCTTCGCCGCCATCTTCTTGCTCGCACTCACCATGATGCAGAGTTTCTTTGCTGCCTATTCCTACTTCAAGCCGCCCAAGCAGCAGTAACTTTTTTTTTGGAAAGGAGCATATATTAATATCAAAAGATACCAATTACACCCAGCCTCTGCAACAACGCATTGCCCTATCGGCCATACGGATGCACACAGCCAAAAAAGAAAGAAGAATTACAAAAAAACAAATATCCCACTATAATGACCAATTCATTAGAATAACAGTACTACCACCACCAAGATAGCACCAGAAGTCCAGCTTCTCAAAAAACGATGCCTCCAAGAAAGAAACAGTGCACAAACACCATCATCGTCCGATCAAAGATCTTAGGTTTTCACCCTGAAGAAAGTCCACACTCTCAAAGCAATGCCTTCAACAAGGTCATTGCCAGGCACAACCAATTAAGGCCAGACCCTGGGTTTTCACCCTGAAAGATAGAACCGTGAACCTCTCCTGTGCAGCCGCCCCTACTTGCACGCCACTGCTCCAAGTCACAAATCACCAAGCCAATTCCTTATCACCACCAAGACTCGAACCACTATTGTCAGTCCACAGATCTTGGTCTCCATGACATTCTTCGTCAGCACCATGGAACGAGAACATGCTCCATGATCTTAACAACCAACAAAGCTTCAAAGCGCACCCTCTGAAACCAAACGGTCAGAGTAAAACATGGATGCGCACGACCGAATTCCATCCGATCCAGCAATCTCTCGGCATGATCGCACTTATGGAGTACACCGGCGGAGCCTTCCGGAACACGACACAGTAACCAGATCAATGTAGAGAAACATCAGGCGGATCTTCATCTTGGCTTGAGAGGAATCAAGGACCGCCACCTTTATTAGGCAGATCGTCGACCCCCGCGCTGCCGCCCGCCGGCTCCCCAATTCCCCACCGGCTAGGCCGGCAGAGGAGTAGGAAGCCCGGGCCGCCACGACCGCAACCTGGTGCCCAACTTGAATCTGAACTACGATTCAGATCAAGTCTTACCGAAATTGGATTTCCTTTTCATGCCATATGCCAATGTCATACGAATTTACTTTTGCCCCTTTCTGCCCTTTCCTCTATTTGTTCGATATGGTCCTCGTTCTATTAGAATTCAAAACCCATTGTCGTCCACAGTTTTCTTGTCGACGCGAAGGGGCAAGCAACCCCCCCAAGTCTGAGATCAGAAGAGACCTGCGGAGATCCTTCGAAATCCGAAGATCGGATGCGGGGACGGGCGCATCTGGGCCAAGAGCTAGGCGACCACACCCACCAGATCTCCACCGGTCATCCCATCGCCGCCGTCCGCCATGGCGCCGACCACCAGCCTCCACCTACGTCTGCCACACCGGCGGCAGCCCGCACTCCCGGTGACAACGGCCGTGCCGCACCACCAGCCAGGGGAGAGGGATCCCCTCCGCCTTAGGACGCCTAGGCTTTGCCCACTGGCCCCTCCGGCGGCGGCGAGAAAGGGGAAGAGGCGGCGGCTAGGGTCGACGAGCTGCTACCTCATGAACGAACGGCTGTTGAGGTCCCTCCCTCGCACGCTCCTAAAATGAAGGGAGGATTTTCACTTCCCCAGCCTCTGCACCAACTAGGGATGCACACAACCATTAAGCATGAGTACCAGGATTTTTAAACTTGGTTAAGTACCAAGCCTGGTCCTCATGATAAATTGCATGAGTACTAGGAAAGCCTGGTCCTCAAGTATAAATAGAAACCTTAATTCGCTTCCGTGAGGATTTGAACTTAGATGTTGGGTTTGTACATCCACCCCCAACCAGTTGAGCTAGACTCACTTCCCTAATAACCCGTAGGTGAAACTGTTAAGCAGCAGTAACTGTAGGTGAAACTTGATAACCCGTTGCACAGAGTGCTTCTTTCTGATAGATACACTAAGGCCTCGTTCGGTTGTCGTGGAACGAATCCATGCATGGAACTGAGGCCCGCATGGATTTGACTGATCCCAAAACACTATCCAATCCCAAAATTAAATGGCATGCCGTCAAAACTCATTGCTTCCGTCCGTCTTTCGCGTGGAAATAATCCATATGTCAGGTGGGAAGAAATTTTTTCCAAGTCCAGACCAGAGGAATTGTACGAGATGGTTGGTACAGATTCCCACCGGGGCTTAAACGAAGGACAAATATTCATTGGGCTAGAAATATTGCATGGCCGAGCTGGCCAAATGAACGGGGCTGCAATCCAGGCCAACACCGCCGGGTTTAGGTGTAAACGAACGAGGCCTCAGTGTGTGATATTTATGCTTGCACCACAGTATCGAAAAATGATGACGCTTGAACAGTTGATCAAGACGATTCAACACATAAGATGGTCTAGTTTTCACGGTCAACGCTTTTGATTCGTACGAAGTTTACTGCATGGAAAAGAGTTTGGAGTCGGTATTGTTGGTCATTGTTGTCATACTAATGCTTTGTGAAGTTTAGTTCAAAAATTGACCTAGCAATAGATAGCCTTCTGAAATTACTCAAATAGCACGAACAGTGAACCTTTTCTTCCTGTTGCCTTCTTAATTCGTGGCGGCAGTTTTACTGAATCACCTTTTTCTTACAATGCAGAGCCAAACATTTATACGGCAAGGAAAAATAGACCTTAATTTTGCTCTTTAAATCAGGACCGACCCCAATTGGATCCTCTCTGTCTCATTTTTCCCGAAAAATGTAGAATATGACTAACCGCAAGACCAACCCTTTATCCATGATACTAACTCATAAATAAACTTGTTAAAATGATAAAAACATGTCTTCTATGAATCAGTAACTAAAGGGACCTTCCTAGTACTAACTATTGCTTGCTTTTCTATTGACATGTTCAGCTCTACAGCAATACACAGATCTGAAACCATCACCTCTGAAATAGCAAGACATTGATAATAATTCAAAAAAGCGGTTAGCGTGATTGAGTAGCTTTAATAGAACAATCATGTTGGATCCGCTTTGCCCCCTCTTATGTATCTTATCATAACTGTTACAATCGCGACAAGAAGATAACAAAGAACGAAAACGAAAAACACAGCAAGGAGACACAGATTTAACGTGGAAAACCTCTCCAACAAAGAGAGGAAAGAACCACGGGCGCCAGCCAGCGAAACTTCACTATATCGAGGAGTGTTTACAAACGCCGGGGATTTCACGGATGCAACTCTCCCAACCGGCGGCTTACAAGGGGTTTATATATCGGTGGAAACCTAGGTCTTCGACGATCCAGACCAGACCGGGGGCTGTCGCCTCGCACCCCACAGCGTCCCCTGCGGTGTGAGGACTGCTACACTCGGCCCAAGCCTCCCGGCGACGGGCCTCGCTCCACTCGTCAGAAGTTGGCCTATACTTTGTAGAATTTGGATCAACATATAACAATAACCACATTGAAAATGTCACAATATGCTGAAACTTGGAACTCAGCAAAGTACCTTTCCATGAGTGGCCTAATAGTACACCCCTTCGGATGTCCCCGCTCCTCAATCTCTTTCTTACTCCAGTGTGACCTAGAGTAGTGTGGAGGCTGTTCATACATTATGATCATACGTAGCATAATGCATAATTGGATAGCTTTGTCTCATAAACTCGCTTGAGTAAGAACGATGGTGCTATACGGTCACAACACTTAAGTTATGTAGATGAGAATTACAGGAATCAAGATGATGAGGTGGTACATCGATTTAAACTAAACTGACATATGGTTTGCAGAAGCTAAATAGCGAGAGAGATGACTTTGCATACCCAGATATTCATATGTAGAGGATAGCATTATTAAAGTAGAACCGGTAGTTAACTGGCACCATTCTGAGATAAATTAGGATCTCATCATAGTGGACCTCACAGTTTAGAAAGCAGTGGTTAATTTGGCAGAAGATAGTTAATATAGTAATTATAAACACAGAAAATTTGGTTAAAAATGAAAGAGGTAGTCCACAAACCATGAAACAAATTAATCAGAAGAGAGACGGTAAGTAAATACCCATTGGACTACAGAAGGGTTGCTGCCATAAGAGATGATGAGGCGTAACTGTCACGATCCTGTAAAAAACAGCGAAACATATTAGTACCATCTGAACTCAAAATATTGGGGCCCCCTTTATTTGAACATAGTAACCTAAGATATATTACATCATTATACTACTAAAGTGTTATTTTTACATATTCCACATCTCATAAACTAAGCAAAGAAAGCGTTGTTTAATAAGCAATAGCTTGTTAGCTTCACGGGAGGCCAAATCAACAGTCCATCACATGAATATCACTTGATGGTCAAAAGCATGAGATTTTAGCCCCTACTTCCTCTTCTATGTCTCCTCAGATTGGTAAATCATCGGAAAGGAAAACTCTTCCTGCCAGGAGCTGGCTTCAACGCTTCAAAGATCCTAGAAGCAATATTTTCTCTACCATAAGACGATGAACACGGGAGAGGGAGACACGAGGAAGAGGCAGCTTACTGGATCATTGCTGACAGAGAAGATGTCGTGGCTTCACCGGATAGGCCAGATGGCGGAATCAACAATACCCATCGTTGAGAAGCAAATCGCTGAGAATCGCTAACAGGGCTCGAATCGCACTAGCTTTGATATAGGTAGTATAGATCATCTGTGGATCAAATCAATTTATTCCGGACAAGACGATTTGTTTATAACCATCCAATGTTATATAAAGAGACCATGTTTTATTTTTGCTCGACGTTTGTTTGTGGATAGAAAAGACACTCACAGTTCGCCACGACATGTGACTTGGAACTACCATTCCTCAGTTTCTGTTCCCCTCCTACAATTTCTATTCGTTCAGAATGCTCACGTCAGGGATACCTCTAGACTGATGGATTGCTAGAATGTTGGCTGTTCTCAAGGACCCGGTTCTCCTTTTACTTTGGAGACCCAAAAGTCCTATGCATATAATACTATTGGATGCATTTTATTTCTGTCCTCTTTTTTTTGCAAACCATCTAGATTTTGTTGGTGCAGGTCGGAACATCATCTAGAACATGAGAATTTCACAGGTAAAGTTCAACATTTATGCAGTCTCCTCCGTCAGGGGCGAGGAGAGGGAGGCTAGCATGGGCGAGTAGAGGGAGGACACAACTCGGTGGACAAGATGTAATCACCTTCGAGTCACCGTGCATGCGTCCTGAGAGTTTTGTTTTTGGAATCCATTGTGGTGCCACCTTCTTGCTAACCCGCTGATGAGAGGTCGGTCTGGATCGAGAAAATGGTCTTATGAAAAAAAACTCATTTTTTTATTACAACTCACACGATCCAGCCTATGCGGTTGTTTCGTACTACTATTGATTAGATCGAATAAGGTAAGAGGTGTCTACACCAAAAAATGAGTGGATCTAAGTTTTGTTGCCAATGCATCGGTCAACTGTTCAAGTGTAGTTGTTGAGCTGTAACCGACCGTTTGAGTAGTATAATTCAGTACAAGATCTTGTCGGCCAAATGGCTAGAGAAAACAATTGACCGTCACACATTTATGCTAAACATTTTTACATTTTACCGAGTTTGTCACAAATATAAATTAGATTGTCTTTGTAATACAACCTTCGATGTACATGAGCTAAAAAACCTTTCAAAGTACACATACAAAGACTTTTACTGTTTGTTCCAACAATATTAAGCATGTGCAATATTATAACTTAAATTTCAATATTATACAATACAAACATGTGTCATAATGAACAAAACTCTAAAGAAGATCTCTATTTTTCTATTAAAATAAAATTAGTTTGTTTTCTCAAATACATTCGATACAATTTGTTTTTATTGGAATTCCGCCATCCATCTAAGTCGTAAACAAGACAATATCACATTTATCCCTCGGAATAATTGGTGCACTCATTTGTAATATACTGCACGCATATGTGTATGTTCTATTTTAGTACATTTTTAGATCTTGTCTTGATATGGTGTCTTTCAACATATTATCAAGTTTAGCAAATATGTTTACTAAGATTTGATAGAGTAGATTCTAGATTTTTTGAGGCATGAAGATGTTTATCCTCTAGCTATGCTCTTATCTTTGTTGGTTGGTTGCTTGTGAGGTCAAATGGGTATTCATGTCCTTCAAGGCTTGTAGTTGCATTGATAACCGTACAAGCCTTGAACTATAGACATGGCATTCACTAGTTGTCCCTATCGGGCTTCGAGTATGTGGTGGGATCGGGTGACGAGACGCTCGTGCTTCCAGATGGCCTTGCTCGTAGAGAACCTTTTCCACATTCTGGGTGTTTCCGATGGTGGTGGTTGATCCAACTGGTGCGAGGTAATGTTAGCTATGACAACATTTTTCTCTTCTTTTGGTTGTGCATCCTTGATAAATCAACTGGATCTTGGATTGTATTGTTGTAGAGGTCATGTGTAATCGTTGGTATCTACTTAGTACTGATATATTTTCTTTATAAAAAAATGATGATCGTACACACGTGCCCTGTCCGTTGCAATAACAATGTTTGTAGGTCCATGGTCGAGTATGAAATAGTACTCCCTCCGTCCCAAAATAAATAACGTAGGTGTGTCTAGATTCGATGTATCTAGACTCGTTTTAGTATATAGGTATAAACGAATCTATACAAATTTAAGTCACTTATTTTAGGACGGAGGGAGTATAATTTTTGAACTATGATAATGAAGAATGAAGAGAGCAACTACTACAAGACAAAAATTCAGGCGCGTTCAAACCAACTTGGCACGCAACGACTCCGAATCTGAGTGCAGAAGACGTGAAGAATGATGGGTGAAATGTTATCGCGAGCCAGCCCATGTCTGGTCTGAAGTCCATGCACCAGCGAACCAAGACACAAGAACAGAGCACACGTCACGGTCTCACAGGTCTTATTAACAGCAAGCACCATGTGCGAACACTCGAAACAGTTCACGGCGCAAGGCGTGCAGCTAATTCACCTACAGATCATGCGGCGGCGGCCGGAGGCGGCGGGGATCTGGGCGGCAGCATCTCGTCGGCGATGGCGTCCTCGAGCCACCCCTCGGCGTCGGCCATGATGCCGGGGCTGAGCCGCACCATGAGCACGCAGAACTCCCGCTCGCTGAGCGCGCCGTCGCCGTCGTGGTCGCCCTCGCGCACCATCGCCGCCGCCTCCTCAGCCGTCATGCCGGCCACGCCCAGCACGCGCTCCGCGCTCCGCCGCAGGCTCTCCGGCGTGATCGCGCCCCGCGCCGGGTCCGCCAGCACCCGGAACCCGGCCCGCAGCTCCTCCAGCAGCCCCGCCGTCCCCAGCCGGCCCGCCATCACCGGCAGCAGGTCCTCGTACGCCCCGCTGCCGTCGACCTCGCCGCGCTCCGCCATGGATGCCTGCCGCCGGCCGACTCCGGGGTCTGAAATCTGATCGCGCAAGAATTGTTGTGTTGTTTGGACTTTGGTGCTGACGGCAATTCTGCTGCGTGGTGGTTCGGTTCTTGTATAAAGCGAGGAGGGAAGGGAAGAGGAGAAGGTCAGGAATGGATCATGGATAGGACGGCACCATCGATGATGACGACGTTCCGCGACCCCATCTCGGCTCGGGGGAGAAGCTTCCGGGAAGCTGCGCGGGGAAGAGATATTTGGATGGACGGCCAAACGGCACCCGTGGTGGTTGTACTGTGTCTACGCTCATAACGGCATGAGCGGAGCACGGGATGCACGACGGACGGAGACGCGCGCGTCTGCGAGCCAGCGATGATGTGAACGGGCGAGGGGGATCTAATCTAACATGACCTTGTCTTTGTCCGAGGAAGCTTCCTGGGAAGGAGCCGGCCGGCTGGGCGTGTTAATGCAGGGCGGACCATTTTGCTCTTTTTAATTTATAACCCCCAAACTGCTAAGGCCTTGTTTATTTTTCTCCTATTTTTTTCCACTAGAGTTACGGGGATATACGGGGATTTAGTGTTCACCCAATAGTTTTTAATTTCCGTAAATACTCTTCTCCGAAAATAGCCTACCATGTAGGAGAGTTTTTAATCTAGACAAAAATAAGAAGGATTTACGGGAATATCCTAAGATTATCCCGGCCAAACCCGGAATAGTAAACAGACTACAGGACTTTTGCGAGAATTAGAATAATCTCCTTCGTTTCCCGCAAATACACTAGTCAAACGAGAGAAATAAACAAGGCAAATACACAGTCAATACGAGAGAAGTACACAAGGCCTAATAAGTTCAAGTTTCAATCCTACCAGCTGCCTTTCATGGCGTCCTGTTGGGTGATAGCCTACTTGTTCAGGTATATTTTTTTCTCCTTTGACTTCGCCGGTTCAGTGATGACCTGTTCGCCCTGCCTTGCCTTGCATACCTTGGTCCCTGGACTGGCGGAGTTCAGGTTCGGCTCTTCCTTTCGCCCCCTGCTTGATCACGGAGCAAGATGAGGCGAGGTCTCTTAGCCATGTCCCTAATTCACCCGTGTCAACGTGTGACCTCTGTATGTTCTCTTGGGCACAGGCGCAAAACACCGGTGTTCCAATGTTTCTGCTATAGATGTGCCCCTTGACTCGGGTTTCATCACTTCAAACCTCTCGGAGTAACACCTACTAAGCTACTACCTCCGTTTCGAAATATAAGCCTTGGCTTATATTGTGGAACAGAGGTAGTACTTACTAGTCCTGTGATTTGAAACAAGGTCTCTTATCTATATCCTAAGCCAACTTAGACCACGTACAATGCAAGATGTTTAGCAAAGTAAATCAAGCAGTTTTCTTAGCACCAGTGCTTATCTAAACAGGAGAGGTGGCTAGTTAGACATCTATCTAGTATAAATAAGCACCTGTGCTTAGTAAAAACCGATTTATTTCTTTAAACACCTATCTAAGCACCTTACGTTATAGATGCCCTTATGTTCAGAGTTGCTGGCTGCTCCTGTCTGATACAATCGCACGATCTGCCGCCGTCTTAGTCCAGCGAGGTACCCAGTGATAACTAGTGCGATGTGACTTGGGATAATAGACCGAATACTTAACTTTGGTCTAAAATACAACGTCGAATTTGTAAAACCGTCCAAATGCATACAGTACGAACGTATATTCCATGAAGGTTGTAATAATATTAATTTGATGTGGCACATGTTGATTATTTTTTTATAAAAGAGTTTCCCCTAGCTTCATAAACAAAGGAGCATGGATTTGTTCTACATTGTCATAAATACAGCGTAATCACAAAACATGAAGTGGCACATGTTGATATCACTAGTAGAAAAAGGCTTATAACAGTCATTTTCCTAGTGATGGCTAAAATAAAATGAGCGCCACCACTGCAAGGTAAAATAATCGTGGCATTCGGGAAAAGGCGAACGCAGTCACTACAACTTAATTCTAGCGTCCCCGAAATCAATAGCCCGGTACTAAGTGGGGACCACGAGACGAGTCGGGCCAATATACATATGTTCGGTAGTTTGGAACGCCGCAACTACGGTATAGTGGTGGCGTCCCATAAATTTTAGATGACACCACAGTGCCATCCAATTTTTTGCTAAAGGTACCGCCCACCCCGTGCGGTAGTTCCACTTCCACTCCGCACCACACACACACCTCCCGCTCGTTCCTGCCTAAATCGCTGCCGCCTGCTGATGGCTGCAAGTGCACAGATCAATTATACCTAGTTTCAAAATAAGTGTATCGTATCCATATAGAGCTATTTGGTTAAGATCTTTATGCCCCTCGTCACTTTTCACCAAAGGATACTTATAAACTACCTTTGATCTCAAGTAAGGATGTTTAAAAGGTTTTTGGTTGAATGCAGAAAAGTAATTAAAGCAAGTAACAAGGTTGTGTAAAAACATCGTTGAACTCAATATGGCTAAAACATTCTTGGAGATGTAGGATACACCAGTAGCATGATATTATTATTAATTAAGATAATATACTTCTTGTGTCATGATATGTATGGAGAGATCTCTATAATAAGATGTTCACTACAACGCTTGTAGTAAACTATTTTGTTGAGCCAAGAGTGAGGTCACCTCTAAATAATCACTGTGACATCTGAGAGCAATCACCCATACAAACCACCGCAATTAAGGGTTTTCGTGTGGATATCTTAATTATCTTAGTGACTCCCTCTTTATACTCCTTTAACCATGTAGGTTGCAAGCCGGTGCCAATTATCACGAAGCTACTCCGGGCATGCTCCCAAACACGTCCAAAGGATTTTTCCCTCCCTTTAGTCTCGAGGGCAAATGATATGTGACCGACTACACATACCATCTGAAGAGAGAGATCAAACACAAATCATAAATCTATCATAGACCGACCAGTCATACGGACACAACAATTGACCATCTTTATTGCAAGTTCATAATAATGCTAGGGTTTCTCCATCTCCTCAAAAACAAAAGAACTGCTCACACATGGAAGAAATCAACGACATCATCATAATCAAATGGATAGATAAAAGTACGGGGATAAATCTAGTACAAACCAAAATTGAATGTGGAATTACAACAAGATCTAATATATGAGAGATTGGGGTAGTAATGGTGATGGAGATACATCGGTTCATGATGAAGAGGATGATGCGATGTCCTCCAATGATCCATCAAGCAACAAGGATTTTTCCCTTCTCCAAGTTCCTCCTTCAGATCCCTTTCTGGTGTGGTTTTTCGTGGTTCTAGGTTGTTGTGAATGTCGGATCTCTCGGCCATCTTTGCCAGGAGAAAGTATTTGATGAGGCGGACGCGCTGCCGCGTGGTACGGGCGGATGGTCGTTATCACGGAAGATGCTTCCCTCACGTTTGGTATTCTCTCAGGTGCGAAGGTAAATCAATAAAATGACTTTTATCACTTAAAATATCATATTATAACATAATATGATAGTTCCAATTGATATATTCATAAAAGACTTAGTAAGTCAGGATCCTGTTGAAACAAGAACAAAAAGGTGCGCTGAAACACAGTGAAATACCAAAATCCCTATTCTATTTATGCAAAAACAAAAGGTAAATATGCTTAAATTTTGGACTCATCAACTACCCCAAGCTAGACTCTTACTCGTTGTCGAGCAAGATGGTGGCTTATGGACAAGATCATCATGTTCATGAGGCACAGACCGTTACAATAAATGAGGCAGAAATTGAAACATGAATACAATATCAGATGTAAAGTTACTTTGGGGGTATTATCATACCATTACACATCACATGACTTAGAGGCTTCCACACCCTTTTAGTATCAATGAAGTTATAAGAAGTTTTTAGTGATTCAATATATTATATGATCATAAAGTTAAAATAATTGAGCACTTGCTCATGCCTTGGGATTCTTTTGACTGTTGTTTTTTCTCTTCTCTTATTTTTTAGTACAACCACTTGATCATGCTCACTACTTTCATGGCTTTTAAAAATCGTGACTATAATATCCTACCAAAATTCTTCTTATCATAGTTTAATCAATACGTTTATTGGTGTGGAAGTCCCTAAAATCATGACAGTTGTACAAGTATCATAACACTCAACCTAATTCAATCATCTAATATAGTAATCATGAATCAAAAGATAACTTCAAATATCATAAAGTCTCTAAACTCAACGGATATAAATCTTCTCTTAAATAGAAAGGAGATCTAAGTTGATGCAACTAATGCAAAATCTGAAATTAAAACTTAACATGCGTATAGGAAAGTAAACATGCTAAAACTGTAAGATAGATTACAAGGTCCACACAGATCCCCCAAGATTAGAATCAAGCCGGTGAGATCAACTAATCCCTTGTGATTACTTACTCCTTCTTAGGAGTGAAGAAGTCATCATCTTCTTCTCCTTCTTCCGCCTTGAGGCTGCAGGCATGAGCAATACATGTGAATCAAGTGGACATCTCTGTGATGCTAGCATGCAGTTATGTAAGTATTTTGCTAAACTTCTTCCTGTCATCAGCCATCTCCATGGTGATCTTAGTTAGGAGTTGAACTGTACCGTCGACGTCATCGACCTTCTTTTCGAGGTCTTTACCCACTATCCAGTGAGAGTCAAACTCCTTCGCCAATAGTTTCAACACAAGCTTTGGAAATCTTTTCAAGGTTCTCAATCTTTTCCCGAATCTCATCCCGTTTTTCCTATTTTTGAGAAGAGGACCCCGGAGGAGATTTGAGAGAAGATCAACGAAGGTTATTCCTATAGGGGTTAAGTGGAGATTCTCCTTTGTTCCACGTGCCTGAGCATCTCCAACTTGCACGGGAACATATCTTCCCAGTTGGGGAGTGGAACCACTTGATTAGAATCTTGGGTTGAGGAGGACGAAGTATCCCTCTTGGATCCCCTTCTTTTGGCTTGCGCTATAGGAACATCTTTCTTCTTGGTTCAGATCTGCTTGATAAAGTTTGCATCGTTTTTGAGCGATCAAGTGAGACCTGAGATGTCATGGTAAAAAGTGAAGAAAGAAAACTCAAACAGATGATGGCGAAAGACAAAGAAAAAGAAAGAGGGGGGTGTAAATAAAAAACCCTAGATAAAAGGGTTGGTGTCGGCCATGGGTAATGGTACGGGTGGGTCCTGTCCGTACCATGTGCCCGTACTGACATCTTACTGACTTCCATATTTTTTCAGAATAGTTGAACACGACGAACGAGCGAGGAAGAAAACAACGCGGGTAACGACCACGGGTACGAGCATGTCTGCCCATACTGCCTGGTTGTACCGAAATGCAAGAAAAAGAGCGAGGGTTCTGCCTATTTAACAATCACTTGTACGGCCGCGTCTGCCCGTACAGCCCGCCCATACCAGGTCAGAAAATAGCTTAGAAAATCGGAAAATGAAGGGAATGCAAAGAACAAGACGAAACGAACTAAAAGGATTTCAAAACAACAAAAATTAAACAGCTAAAATATTGTTACCTCACTTTACTATACTCTTCGGCTGAGATTAAGGAGATTAACTCCATCGTGTCAACTTCCCCAATTCTATAGTGCTTCAAACGCTACCCATTAACAATCCAGGATGAAGAATAGGGTGTAGTATTTTTCAAATTTACCGCTCCCGAAGGGTATGCCTCCTCAACTTCATAAGGTCCTTCCCACCTGGATTTTAATTTACCTACAAAAATATTAAGCCTAGAGCTGTAGAGCAAAACTTTATCTCCTGATTTAAATTCCTTATTCTCTAACTTTCTATCATGCCATTTCTTTACCTTTTCCTTGAATATCCAAAGCATGAATATCTAAGAGTCGTTTCTCCTAGCAGATTTAAAATCAAAATTCATAGTTTTGATAGCCCAATGAGCCTTATGCTCTAGCTCTAATGGAATATGATAAGTTTTACCATAGACCATCTTGTATGGCTGTCATTCCCATTGGATTTTTGAAGGCAGTGCGGTACGCCCATAATGCATCATTAAGCTTCATAACCTAGTCCTTTCTTGACATGTTCACCGTCTTCTAGAGTATGACTTTAATTCCCTAGTTTGACAATTCCACTTGTCCACTAGTTTTTGATTGATAAGGTGAGGCTACACGATAATCGACTCCATATTTTTGAAGTATCTTGCTAAAAGTACCTTTCATAAAATGAGTTCCACCATTAGTAATCAAAAATCGAGGAACTTCGAACTTGGGAAAGATTATGTTGATGACTGCAAGTGCACATATCGTTTGTAGTTAGTTTTGAAAAAGATATCAATCCCACATGGAGCAGGAGTCTGAAGTCTAATAACTCTTGAATTAAATACTACAATAAAAATGCTAAATAAAGTTCTAAGTAACAAGATAAAATGCGAGTATTGTGTAAAAAAGTGTTTTGGGGTTTTGGTATAAGAGAACAATAAGTAAAGTAAAACAACTGAAAACAGAAAGTAAGTATCGCGTATGTAAAAGAGATTTGAAACTGCAATGGGAAAAAGCATTCTCAGGGAGTAGCGGATACACCTCTAGCATTATAAAGAGCTAAGGTAAAGATTATTATTATGAACATTCTCAACTATGTATGTGTGGGAGGAACTCCGTATTTGAACAAATAGGTAGCAACCACTGCTCATATCATCCTCATAACCACAACAGACAGGAATCGACATCAATCGAATTACTGCGCTATTAAGGGACTTAATCCCGTAGAACGTATCACATGACATGGATAGTGTTCTGTGAGTTTCCTTGGTTCCCAAGTTGATACGTAAGGGGTGCCAACAACTTTGTAGTCACTGTCAGTGCTAACACACATCCATCTACCAACAAGTAGTTCCCTCTATCAAGTCCCTATAAGAGCCAAATATTTAGAGGTTGACTTCTCTCAACATCAAGATGAATACAATCTAACACATGGTCACAACGATGAATATCATAATAAAATTTATCCTATTTAAATATCATACTAGGGTTTCTCCATCTCCCCAAGAACTAATGATCTACTCAGACATGGAGGCAATCAACATCATGGAAATAACAATAGAATCTATCATAGATGAATAGTACTTGTATAAATCCACAATGAGTATGGAAATTACAACAAGATCTAGGCAAGATGTAGATGAGATGGATGGAGATGGTGGTGATGTAGTGGTTGATGATGAAGATCGATCTCTTAGCCTCCCGGACCTGCGCAGGGCGAAGATGCATCCCTGGTGGAAGAGTTCCCCCTTCGGATGCCTTCCGAAGGTGAGGTTTCGGTGATTTCTGGTTGTTTTGTATGTCGTCTCCTTGATCCAGTTGCACGGGGTAAAACTATTTGAGGAGGTGGTGACGGCGCCAACTATACGACAAAAACTATATGGCCGGAATTTTATTCCCGCCGTATAGTTGGTCGTTAAACCGTCTGTATGCCTCGTTCTCTTCGGATTTTCTTCTGATGATCATCTGGTGTTATTGATATTTCCCAAATAAGAGATTTATGTTGTTTTTGACTCCTTTTCTCCCCAATACAACTACTCCTAGAATTGTGTCCATTGTATCCATCATTTGTCCTGATCCTGGTGAAAATATACATAAAACGTGCGCGCGAGAACGCCGTAAAATACCAAGATCCTACCACTATAATGCAAAACAATAATATAAAACATGATGCAAATAGGCACTCATCAACTCCCCCAAGCTTAGACTCTTGCTCGTCCCGAGCAAGTTGGATTAGTTAATGTGATCCTCATATTCATGAAGCTGAGTCGATAAAATAAATGAGGCAGTTGCAGCATGTGTTTATCATACATGATACATAGGAATAAGTTCATGAATAGTACCTTATTCGAACCATCAAAATAATATTAGCAGGCTTCCACACCTTAGCATTTAACAGTTCACAAAAGATCACTCTCAATATGATGTAAAAGTATTTAGTTCGACCGGATGAGTTAGAGAGGTAGTCCCAAGTGTTTTTGGATTAACATATTCACTTGGGATTTAAAATTTCAAAAGCTTCTTTGTCATACTACAATATAGTGGTGTATGCCTATTTGCTCTTTGCACATTCGCTCTTTTTCTTCTTTTCTTCTCTTTTATATATATGCTCACACTTTTGTTTAAGTGCTGTGCAAAGGAGCTAGCCATACATTCCACTTCATGTAGGAATTCAAAGTTTAACAATCTCAATTACCAAATTCCAATTGTATATGAAGTAATTTTTATAGCTTGAATATTCTACCTTGTCTTGTTCTCACTCTAATTTGATAACACTTTTAATTTTTGTTTGTTCAAGGTTTCGTCCTTAACTGATTAGATAATTTTCTTTGTAAATCAAACCGTGAACTTACAACATATTGACCAAATTATCTTTGTATGTTCCATTAATACAAATGGTGTGGAAGACTCCTATTGCTATCATCAAGTGTAAGTAAAATTATACTCAAGCCATTCATATATCCAATAGGAGAAGCACAGACTCAATATTGCTCCATATATGATAATAAACTCGGAATTTCATAAAAGGGATTGACTATTACTGAAGGGAATTCTAATGATGCAAACTTTATTTATAATTTGAACTAATGCAAAACTAAAACAGTAATGTAAAACTTATAAGATAGATTACAAGGTCTTAAAGATCTCCCCAAGTTTGGAATCAAGCCAGGTGGGATCAAATAATCCCTTGCAATTATTTGATACTGTGATTATTGTAGATCACTGTGGCGCCATGGCATGTAACACTGCGGTGTGTAGCTTCTTGTTGGTATCCTCTAGAGAAGTGATGTGGCTATAGCACCTACGCAAATCAGATTGCAAAGTGTCCACTTTATCTGCGAGTTTAGTCACCAATGGGATAAGACCATCCTTCTTCTCTATCTCCTTGAGACGGTGAGGGATTTCAACGCGATGGAGTAGCTCCTGCTTCTGATATATCTCTAGTGCTCGCACGCGGTCCTTGTTCCTGGAAACAACTTCTTCTTCCTCATCCATAATTGATGGATCTGGGAAGTGGAAACCATTCCTTCACTCTTCTTGAGGCTTCACTCTCATATGAGCACCAATGGTAGGCTTCAAGAGTGGCACCTTTGCTCCCTTTCTAGCACTTGCACCAATATTAGGTAATTCCTTACGCTTGTGCAGCCTGGGGTCCATGGCGATGAACTTGACTGTCTCCACACGCCCTTTTCCATGCAGCTTGTGATCTTCTCTCTCTTGTTGAGCTCTCTTCATTGCCGCCCAGTTGATCTTCGGGGATCATAGACATCACGGTAGATGTATGTCACTCCAATCTTCATCGGAATCGTTGTTGTAGAAGCTTGGCTTGACGTACTCCTTCTTCCTCGGGCTAAACCTCTCCACCTCCTCGTTATCGTCCTCCATGGACGGGCTGCGAGAGTGGTCCCTGGAAGGAGCAATGAGACCCAAGGGTTTTCCACGGCCTAGGACAGGATAGAGCATGGCTGGATTGGTTCCTGGTGATTATGATTTAGAGAGAAACACAATGGCAGTATATAAGGGGGGTTAGAGGTCGGTAAAACTCGCGAGAAACACCAAATTCACGCCCAAGAAAAGAATCTTAACGAAATAGGGAAAGAAATCGCGGATTTGGAGGAGTCTTGCCACGTAACGACCAACTATACGAGTGCGGACCGTATAGCTCCGGCTGTATAGTTGGTTCCGGGCAGATATTTCTAAATATCTCGAGTCCAGGTCTTTCAAGTTACCGACTCAGAACCGACAAAACTATTTTTTTAGAAAAACGAAAAAAAGAAATAAAAAATGTCGGAGAGTTTAACGACCAACTATACGGTGGGAGGATTTTCTTCGGTCGTATAGTTGCGCCCATATAGTTCTAGACAACAAAAACAATTTGGGGAAGTAGATACTGAAGGTTTAACGACCAACTATACGGCGGGAGATTTTTCTCTGGTCGTATAGTTGCGATCGTATAGTTGGTAAAAACCTTTAGAAACTTCAGAAAAACACGAGGAATTCAAAGGCAAAAATTGCAGCAGTAAAATTTGTGAAGACAAATCACTTATTTGGGTAAAAACACTTAGCTTGCAGTTACCGTTTACTTATTCGAGGATGACAAACTCTTCCAACAATAAAGACTTCTTCTCTTTTGGAGGAATTGACCTTAGTTCATTTAATAATTCTCGTAAAAGAAAATCACCAGGACTAAAGTTCCTCTCAATAAGATTGGTGTCTTGCTAGGAAAATATGGACACTGCATCCAACATCTTTATTTCTTGCCTCTACATAATCTGCAACTCAAATTCTTGAAGTAAAAGGATCCAATGGATTAGTCTTGGCTTATGATTTTTCCTTTCAAGGAGTTCTTTTAAACCATCACGATCTGTATGAACTCTTACTTTTGCATCAACTATATAAGAACAAAATTTGTCGCAAGAGAAAAATACAGAAAAAAGTTCCCTTTCTTCCTTAGGATAATTCTTTTGAGCACTATTAAGAGTTCTACTAGCATGATATATAATATTAAATCTGCGACCTATATGTTGTCCCAGAGTTACTCCTATAGCATCATCACTAGCTTCACATAATAAGTCAAAATTCATATCCCAGATAGGTGGTTTAATGATAGGACCATGGGATAAATCATATTTAAGTTTATCGAAGGCTAGAAGACATTTATCATCAAAGTTAAATCTTACTTCCTTTTGTAGAAGGTTAGTCAAAGGTTTATAAATTCCATAGAAATTTCTAATGAACCTTCTATAAAAACCCAGATGACTAAGGAAACTTCTTATACCTTTTATATCCCTAGGTTGTGGCATTCTCTCTATGGCCCCAACCTTAGCTCTATCCACTTCAATTCCCTTACCTTATACCTTATGTACAAGGACTATACCTTCTTTGGCCATAAAATGGCACTTCTCCCAGTTTAGAACAAGATTGGTTTCTTCGCAACGCTGCAAAATGATGGCTCTGAAATATAGCCATCTAACGTCCACATTTAAACTTGATATTACATTCTTGATGAAATATCTCTCTAAACCCTGCCACTAATGCTAATATTCAGAGGGGTATGCAATCCTTTCTTTTATATTTTTCTTGCGCAGATAATGTCGTCTAAAGGAGGGAATCACTACATTAAGGTGAAAGATACGAGATTTCCAACTACCAGAAGAAACCAGGAGCCTTACAACGGAGGTAGACGTCTTAACGACCAACTATACGGCCAGAGCAAAAATTCCGACCATATAGCTCCAGTCGTATAGTTGGCGCCGCCAGTGTTAGGTCAAACAGAACAACTTTTGTGAAGGGACCCCTATATAAAGAAGCCTCGGGTGACGAGAAAACAGAGTTCGCACCATCCAGAAGTCTCTGCCACAGATCACCAGCCGCTTCCAGATCTCCAAACCCTTCTCCATCTCCATAGATATATTCCACCACTTGTAATAGTAGATCTCTTCTCCGATTGGAGACATTGTAAGACTATTGCTATCAATCTTATGATTTTTATTACAATGTTTGCGATTGTTGATCTCATCTCTTTGTGTGAGTAATTCTACTTGGGCTAAGGGCTTTGGCCTAGCCATGTAGCAATTGTGCATGTAAATTATCATAGATGGGATCGTGTATTAGTTTGTATGACATGATGATTATTGTATCCTCTCTTGCCTCAATCCAAGGACTTGTCAGGTACCCTAGACCCTGAGGGTTGAGCCAGGTATAGGGAGTATGAGTGATGACTGATCTGCAGGTTGGGAACCCCAGTGACAGAAGGGGTAGTACAACTGTATGTCATTAGCTCTCTTTCTTCTATGGATGATACTAGCAGGTTATTGCTACAAGCGGTTGCGGAGGCAATAGCAATTATGGATGCACTACTCACATATAATTTATTTTGCTCTAACAAGTACACACATACTTTATTTCTATCAAATGTTTTGCACAGCTACAGGTGAAACCGAACACCCTAGGCCCTCTCTCTCCATCATCGACAACAACAAAAAGACGCAAGCTACTAGTCCGATGAAAACACGAAAGGAATTCTAAAACTCCCGAAGGTCCGTTAATGTAACTTCACTATGCATTCGCTTCTCGAGGATTCTATAATCTAGGTCTACTAGGGAAAAAGAAGCTATACTACATCCGTAATCCAGATCGAAGGTATCAACCCTTTTTCTAGCGCCATTGCCGGGGAAGCAATAGCTACCCTGGTGAGGTTATTAGGAACCTTGCTAGTTTTAATTCTTGTTTTTAATGTTGTTAGTTTGCTTTCAGTCTTTATTTGATAAACCAAAAAAATTAGTTAGTCTTTAAATTCTTGCTTTTACCGTTATAACTCTTTATGTAAGAAAACCCCAAAACATAGGATGTATGGCTGAAAAGAAGCTTGGGGAGTTTGCTACTCCCAATAATGATTATTTTTGTACTCCTATAAATCAGCCAACAATCGCTGCTGATGACTATGAAACTAAGCCCCATTACTTAAGTTTGGTTCAACATAATCAATTTGGAGGCTCTACTGTTGAAGACGCAGGTATGCACTTAAATACTTTCACTGAAATATGTGATATGATGCGTATAAAAGACGTTGACCCTAATGCGGTCAAATTGCGTCTATTTCCTTTCTCTCTAAGAGCAAGAGCTAAAGAATGGTTGCTATCTTTGCCTAAAAATACTATTACATCATGGGTGGGATGTACTTCTTTATTTATGACTAAAATTTTCCCACCTGCAAAGACTATGCAACTTCGATCTAATATTACTGGCTTTAGACAGGAAAAGCATGAGCCACTAGCGCTTGCATGGGAGAGGATGAAAGAATGCCTAAGAAACTGTCCTAGTCATAGGATGGAAGATTGGTTAATCCTCCATTTATTTTATAATGCTCTTAATCCTGTATCTAAGTCTATGCTTGATACTGCACCTAGATGAACATTTATGGGTAAACCTATTACCGAAGCAAAGCAGCTGCTAGACAATGGCATGTAGAAAGATCAAATACGAAGAAGGTGAACTCTGTCTCACCACAAGAGAACAAAGATCTCAATGCTAAGCTGGATGAGCTCATACTAGCCGTAAAAGGTAAGGAAACTCAGGTAAGAGCGACTCCCGAAACAAATATTGAAGAAATAGACTTCATAGCTCATAATGATTATAATCCTCCTTGGAAGAAGAGTTACAATCCTAACTTTCAGAAACATTGTGCTAGTCCTGTAGGTAACTGTAATAATAATATGAGAAATAGTAATGGTAGTCTCCAAGAAACACTTAAGTCTTTCATAGACTCACAAAATGAACAAAATAATATTCTAGTTAAAATTATGGAGAACCATGATGCTATGCTTGGTAAATTATCTAACCAAGCTGTTAGTTTGAGAAATGATTTACAGGCCCTTCAAGAAAGAACAAGGATCGTTGAGGCAGAGCTAGGTAAGATAACCAAGAGTCAAACTCTCATTCTAGCTAAATTTGCAGGTAAAACTGAGCCCAATCCTATTGAAGAACTCAAAATGATGAGGATCTAAAGGGAGGAGCCTGAAGAACTTGATTATAGTAATGCTCCTTCACCAAGTTACACCGTTGAAGATCTCGTAAAAAGGATCAACGTCAAGATTCCGGTAAGTGAAGGTAGTGAGGAAGCTATGTACCAACATTTTGTCAATCAAGTAGCAATAAAGGTACGTGAACTTGAAGAAGAATACAAGCAAATTGCTGAAAAATTACCTGTCAAACTAGATGACATATTTGAGCCTACTATTAGGATTAAAATTGGAACCAATGAGATAGCTGCACTTTGTGTTCTAGGTGCAAGCGTCTCGACAATTCTAAAGAGTCTTTTTAACAAGTTAAATCTTGGATCCTTTGAAATTATTGAGTTAAAATTGCATCTAGCAGATTCTATCTACAAACAAGCTGTAGGAATTAAGGAGAACACTTTAGTATACATTAAAGGCTGTCCCGCTCTTATTGATTTCGTTATTGTTGACATGCCTGAAGATGCTACTGCTCCTATTATATTAGGCCGTCCTTTCTTAAGAACTATTAAGGCTTTGATTAATCTGCATGAAGGGAGCGTGAAGCTGCAATTGCCTTCACGAGATCCTTTTGTTATTCATTTCCCTAGGAAGAAGGAAGCCAAGCATGATGAAAAGGAGGCCATCACTTTGAAGGCCAATTACTTTGGAGTGGGTGTTCCACTCATATGGCCCAAGTGAGTATCATCAAGGTCAAGCTATTGACCATAAAAGAGTGCTCCATGGAAGGCAACCCATGTGAAATAAAGGTTTGAGTTAATTTTTTATTTTTAGTTTAATAAAGAGTGATAGAAAACTCTATTTGAGGAGAAGAAGTTCGGTAGTACTTGAGATTATGCTTTATTCATGCTATTGTTGGTCGACAATATTTACTATCATTTTTTTGTCAAAAACAAGGTATATCACTAAGTTACAGGAAAATAAATAGTCTACGAAGAAACATAAATTTTTTGACGCACACGGAGAGTTTAACGACCAACTATACGGCGGGAATAAAAATTCCAGCCGTATAGCTCCGGTCGTATAGATATCTTTACCATCGAAAATTATTCTACAATATATATTGTGAGTTTAACGACCAACTATGCGGCGGGAATAAAAATTCCGGCCGTATAGCTCTGGTCGTACAGATATCAATGCCTTCGTACAATTTATTTTTATATGTTCTAGAGTTTAACGACCAACTATACGGCGGAAATAAAAATTCTGGTCGTATAGTTCCGGTCGTATAGATATCTATGCCTTTGCAAATTTTCTTTCACAGGGACAGACAGTTTAACTACCAACTAGACGGCCGGAACATTTTGTTCCGCCCGTATACTAGCGTCCATATAGCTGCGCCGCCAGGAGAAAAACCTAAATTTTTGACAAAAGGCCAACTATACGGCCGGAACACATTGTTCTGACCGTATAACTACGCCCGTATAGTTGCATCCGACCACAAAATCACGCGGGAAGGTACTCCCAACTGCAAAATTTCAATCCCTTTTCTTTCTTGTACCTCCAAACTCTCTCAAAATCTCAAGGGATCTCCATCTCTATTCAATTTCGTTTGATTTCCTCGCGCACAAGTGATCTACGGTATGTTTCTCCTCCGATCCTCCAATTACTTTTTGCAAATTCAACTTTGATCTATTGTCATTATCAATCTAGGGTGAGACCTACTATGAACCAATTGCCATGATTTTCTTGCCTAGATTATTATTTTGAGGAGAATTCTTTAGTGTGCTATGATGAGGAATATGATACACTTACTGTTGTTGGATCAAAAAGTTTTATTTTTGGCTTTCTTCAATGTTTTAGATGATGAACACAAGGAGCCAAACTCGTGCTCGTGGCACCGTTAGCGCTTCTCGGGCTTCCGCTCAGGAACGCATGGGGATACGGTTCAAGAATGAGGCCCATCGTGATCGCTTCAACAGGATCAAGAACCGCGAAGTCAAAGGCCACCAAGTGGGCTTGCCCCATCATATTGAACCAACTCGGTATTACTAATGACTTTAATTTACTTTGCCATAGAGCTGGTCTGCAAAACTTTGTGTACAATGATGTACCTACTTATCACTGCTCAACCATTGAATTCCTTAGTTCATTGCAAAGCACCGTTAAACAATGGCAAGGAGAGGATACTATTTCTTTTCGTCTAATGAACAACAACTACACTTTAACATTAGATGAATGGTGCACATGTTTTAATTTGCCAAACAATGATATCCATGCTTTACATGCATCTTTTACTGGCTTAAGTCCTTGCCCCGATCAATACTATAATGGAATGAGTTTCACTAGTAGAGTGAACAAGGGGAAGAATATTCAACATCCTGCAATTCGATATTTGTTCTATGTTATTGCTAACACTTTGTAGGCACGTAATGAGTTCACGAGACTCAACGAGGAGGACATCCTAGTCCTTGCAAAGGCTGCTTACATCAACTGCAGCTTGTTGATGGCCCAAAATATATCGAGCTCGTTGGGGAACACCAAGAGGATGGTATGATAAGCACATCAGCAAGTTTTCCCTCAGTATGAAACCAAGGTTTAATTGAACCAGTAGGAGCAAGGAAACACCTCAAAGGTGTTGCTAGCTGAACGTTGGCAGGTCGCACTACCGGTGCCAGCAGCAACGTGGAGACCTGCACAACACAACCATAGAACTCTGTCCCCAACTTGCAATGAGGTTGTCAATCTCACCAGTTTTGTAGAAAACAAAGGATTAAACGTATCGAGTGGAAGAAAGTAATAGTTTGCAGAAAGTAAACACAAAGCAGTAAACAGTTGATTGTAGATTGAAAGTAAAAGAAAAGACCGGGGTCCATAGTTCACTAGAGATGGCTCTCCTTAAGATAGGTAACATGCTGGGTGAACAAATTACAGCAGGGCAATTAAAAAACATCGAGAAAGCATACAAGCATATACTAATCATCTTGACTCCTTTGACATTCGATTGGGCATTACAGCATTATACATAGACCGCCATCCAACTGCATCTATGACTAATAATCCACCTTCAGGTTATCATCCGAACCCCCTCCAGTATTAAGTTGCAAGCAACGGATAATTGCATTACTTAATTATGTAAAGTAAACAATACGATTGTTCTATGAACAAAGGATTGTTGTTTTCCCTAGTAGCAACGGCACATCTAGTACCTTAGAGATTTCACTTCCCTGCATTACCAGAGGCATGGACCCACTATCGAGCATAAATACTAACTCTTGGAGTTGCTAGCATCTACTTGGCCAAGATAGCTACTAACAACGGAAATCATGCAAGATCACAAATAACAAAGACATGATAGAATAAATAATCAATCTGAAATAGCATCTCAATATCCATCGGATCCCCGCAAACACAACATGCAGAATTACAAATAGATGATCTTGATCATGAATGGAGCTCACAAGATCTAAACATGATAGCACAAAGGAGGAGAACCAGCCATCTAGCTACTACATGGACCCGTAGTCCAGAGATGAACTACTCACGCATCACACCGGAGGCTTGCATGATGATGAAGAAGGCCTGTGATGAATTTCTCTCCGGCAGGGTGCCGGGAAGAGCTTCAGATCCCTCCCGATCTAGGGATGGAGATGACGGCAGCTATAGACTCTTTCGTGGAATTTTGATCGAGTACTTAGGGTTTCCGTATTAGAGGCAACTTATAGGCAGAAGGAGAGGCCGAGGGGGTGCCTAGAGTGGCCAAACCACCCCCTGGCGCGGGCTAGGCCTGGCCGTGCGGCCAGGTGGTGTGGCCGGGCCCCAGCCCCTCTCCGTCTCGTATTCTGGCTCTAGGTGTCCCTCGGTGAAAAACTGACTTTGGCATTTGTCCCGTCCAATTCCGGGAATATTCATTTTCTGACTTTCCTAGAACCAAAAACAGCAGAAAACAGGCAGCTGGCACTTTGGCTCTTGTTAATAGGTTAGTCCAAGAAATCATACGAAAAGCACTCCAAAGTATGGACAAAACATAAGAAAGTAGATAAAACCAAGCATGGAACATCAAAAATTATGGATACGTTTGCAACGTATCAACATCCCCAAGCTTAATTCCTGCTCGTCCTCGAGTAGGTAAGTGATAAAAAGAAAGAATAATTTTTGAGGTGACATGCATCATCATAAACTTGATCAAAGTATTTGTAAAACATTCAAAGCTGGGATTATAGTACTTCAATCATAACATGAAAGACAAAGTTCTAGCGATAAGACAAAGAAACTATGTTGCAACATGAAAAGGCACAAACAAAAGATTCATGAATAATAATGCTTTGCAAGACATTTGTTTGTTTCATATAAAGAAAACATAGTATAGTGGCATTTAGCTTGTCCCTCATAGAGTAGCAAACATAAATGCATAAGACACCTTCAAAGTTCATAAGAGTGACTAGATACAAATAGTTTAAAACAAGCAATATCAAAGCTATGCATCAATCAATAAGTCTTGGGACAATGCACATAGAACTAAGAATGGCCACTATACTCTCAAAGTAGGTGTATAAAGGTAGAAGGTGGAGACTCAACATAAAAGTAAAAGAAAGGCCTTCATAGAAGGAAGTAGGGATTCAAGTTTCATAAAGAGCTTCCAAAAATTATAGTACTTAATACCTTTCAGCTCTCATTGCCCCTATCATAAGCATCTTGAAGTGCTTAAGGTTAAAGTGAACAAACTATGGTGTATATGCTTGACGAAGTATAAGTTGGAAATCTCATGTCCCTTGAATACGAGGGCCGCTCCTCATGCTACTCAAGTTTAGTTACCGGTAAGTTCTTGTCATCGTAAGTACATGCCTATCATAGAGAACCGCCAACTAGGTACCCCTTGCCCGATCATACGGAAGAATCCCCATATCAAAATGACAAGGCAAGCAGACAACGAGCATCTCAACAATCTTCTTATTTACCATGGGAATATGGTGCTTTTTTCTCTCTTTCCTCTTTTCTCATATCTCTTTTTTCCTTTTTTCTCTTTTTTCTCAATATCTGACTCTTTTTTATAAGAAGAATGCTTCATAGACAGCTCATTATGGTTACGCTGCAGGTTTCCACCATGACAACATGGATTACACCAGCGACCCAGGTGTTTCTCTAACACACATACATAACTCCATGGACTTACAAGCTCCCCTTTCATTTCACACCAACGACACCCATAGACAAAAGAGCATGATATCAACTAGGTACAAAGTACAAGTGCAATGTTGAAAGCGTTCCCCATGACAGCATGGTTCTGCTAATCCCCAACAAATAAGTGCAAGCATATACAACATAGATGACACAATGGTTCAAGTTTATTAAGGGCAAGAAAAGTAAAGTGTTCCATCAAGTTCGTGAGAGCTTTAATCACTAGTTTTCTCATAACAAGTTTAATACGGAAGGTTGATAAAAACATGAATATACTTGGAATAGCATATGCTAGTAGGTAGGTATGGTGGACTCTTTGGAATAACTTGGTTTAGGGAGTTGGATGCATGAGTGGAACTCATACTTGGTTGCGGAGTCTAGCAAAAGACAGGGAGCGACAAACTAAGAGCAATAATGGCCATAATCATGCAGAGCGACAAAACATCATTGATCAAAGCATAAAGTGATACTACAAGTTGAGGGCGTTGTGGGCCGTGCGATTAGAATAGGAATCTACGGCTGAGGGTCGTCATTGACGACGAACAGGTCGTCGGTGAGCTCGAACCCTAGCGGCTCAGTGGGGGTCTACTGGGGGCGTACCAGGGCTCCAGCGGGGTCGGCAAGGCGGGAAAACGACGTGGAAGACGACGGCGAGGCGAGGCGCGGTTGCGGCAGAGCTTGGGGTGGTCGCAGTCAACGACGCCCTTCTCCTCCTGCTACGGCTGCTCTGGCTCCAATTCCGGCGAGGCAGAGCTTGCCTTGCTCCGGCTAGAGGTGGGTGAGGTTCAGAGAGGTGAGGGGAGTGGAATGGTGTGGAGAGAAGAGGCTGGGGAGGGCTCCTTTTATAGGCCCGACGGTGAGACCGAGCCGGATGGGCGGTCGACGGTGGCGACATGGCTACGACGGGGTAGAGGCATGGCTGGGGGTGGCGATCGATGTGTGGTTCCCTGGCGGTGCTCTAGAACTTGAATGCGAGCGTAGGGGCGGTGGCACGCGGTCTTGGCGAGGTGGCACTCTGAGAGGCAGAGGTGGCGGTGTCCACGGCGAGCGGTGGCTGTGAGGCGTTGGGCGGCCAGCGGGGGTGTCTGGGTGTTCTCCAGGTCGAGGCGGAGCGGGCGCGGCTGTGTGAGGCGTGTCAGGCGGGGACAAGGCGTGCTCTGGGGGCGACGTCGGCATGCTCGACCGGCTCCGGGCGCGGCGGTTCCTGGCCGCTCCGCCCTCTGTCTCTGGCCTGGGGCTGGTTGGGCGGTGGAGGTGGACCACAGGCAACTTGCTAGACATGGTGAGAGAGGCTGGAGAGGGCGGCTGCTGCGAGTGCACGGTCGGCCGGCGAGAGAGGGCTCGGCATGGCAGTGCAGTGCAGCTAGGGGTTAGGGAAGAGGCTGGGGTTGGTCTGGTCAGGCTTGAGGGGGACAAAGATGATAAAAGCACATTGCAATTGCTAGACAAAATCAACCCAAAATAGTATTAGTTAGGCCAATATGATCTTGCCAGCAAGGTGTTTGATGAAATGGCCGCAAGAGAAAAAGTTTTGAATTTTGGTTTCAAATTTTTTGAGTGATCTCCACTAGTGCTAGGTAGTCTCTGGTTGCAAGGGTTTTGAAAGTGGAGCTCAAATAGATGGGTTTTGAAATAGGGGTGATCTATGCATATGCATTAGATTCAATTTTCAAATGCCAATTAAAATAAGTAAAAGAATGTTTTTAGCAGATCAAAAGGTGGGCCTTGGTACCTCATTATGTGTACTAGCAAGGGGTGCAAAGATCAAGAAATATTTCTGTTAAGTTTTGAGTACTAGGAATAGCCAAAGTAGGCATGGGAGTTAAATTTGGCAAAATGACCATTCCTCCCTTTTAATTCTTTTTGATTTGATTTTCTTTAAGAAAAGTTTGGGAATGATGTAGATGATGTTTAAATCACCTAAGAAAATTTTTACAAGCATTGGATCATTCAATCATGACAATTCAAACAACTCCTATTTTAAATGCACACATACATGAATGCTTTGATTTTAAATTTGAAAAAGGTTTTGTTAACCCTATTTTTGGATGATTTGATCTTGATAAGCTTGAATTAAAGTTTTGGGATGTTACAAACCTTCCCCCCTTAAACAAAATCTCGTCCCGAGATTTACAAAGAAAACTAGGAACTAAAGAGATCTGGGAACTCTATTCTAATGTAATCTTCGCGCTCCCAAGTAGCTTCCTCCTCGGTATGGTTGCTCCACTGAATCTTGAGAAACTTGATATTCCTGGTCCTGGTGGTTCTTTAGGCTTCTTCTAAGATAGGGATGGGTACTTCCCGATAGGTCAGGTCATTGTTGATTTCCACAGCTCTGTGATCGGTGTTCTTGAAAACTTCCGTCTTCTTAGGCACTTCCAAGCATTTGCGAAGTAACGAGATATGGAACACATTGTGGATGGCTGACATCTCTTTAGGCAGTTCCAGTTGATACGATACTTCTCCTCGGCAGTTCAGAATCTCGAAAGGTCCGATATATCTGGGAGCTAACTTTCCCTTTAGACTATAGCGTTGAGTTCCCTTCAATGGTGAAACCTTGAGATATACGAAATCTCCGACATTGAAAGTAGGTCTCTCCTTCTCTTTTCAGCATAGCTCTTCTATCTGGATTGGGCGGTCTTGAGGTGTTCACGGACTTTGTGAACTTTCTCTTCTGCTTCGCGGAGAATGTCGGGTCCAAAGATCTGACTCTCTCCTACTTGCGACCAATTCAAAGGGGTACGACACTTTCTTCCGTATAGGAATTCAAATGGTGCCATCTGCAAACTAGCTTGATAACTGTTGTTATATGAGAATTCTGCGAAAGGTAGGCAGTCTTCCCATTTTGATCCGTATTCCAACACACAAGCTCTAAGCATATCCTCTAGGATCTGGTTGACTCTCTCAGTCTGTCCATCTGTTTGTGGGTGATAAGCGGTACTGAAGTTCAACTTGGTTCCTAAACCTTCCTGAACTATCTGCCAAAATCTTGAAGTAAACTGGCTTCCTCGATTTGAGACGATGGTCTTGGGGGTTCCATGCAGACTAACAATCCTAGCAATGTATAGCTCCGCTAACTTTGCACTCTGGTAGGTTGTCTTCACAGGTATAAAGTGGGCTACCTTGGACAGTCTATCAACTATGACCCAGATTGAGTCATTTCCCCTACTAGAAGTAGGTAAACCGGTGATAAAGTCCATTCCAACGGAATCCCATTTCCATTCCGGAATCTGCAATGGTTGCAACAGTCCTGCAGGTCTCTGATGCTCTACTTTGACTCTTTGACGGATGTCACATTTCACGATGTAGGTTCCGATCTCTCTCTTCATCTTGTGCCACCAAAATTGCTCTTTCAAATCCTGATACATCTTTGTTCCTCCGGGGTGGATAGAATAAAGAGTATCATGAGCTTCCTTCATGATAACTTCCTTCAGCTCCGAATCTGCTTGCACAAAGATACGTCCCTTGTACCACAGTACTCCTTCTTCGTCTTTGGTGAATCCAGGTACCTTTCCTGTACCAATACGACGTTTGATTCCGTCGATACTGTCATTTCCCTTCTGGGCTTCCTTGATTTGGCTAATCAAAGTGGGTTGAAGTTCAATGCTAGCTAGGAATCCTTTGCTAACTAACTCAGTCCTGAACTGCTCCAAGTCATCATACAAACTTGGTTGCTTCTCTTTGATCATGGTGTTGAGCCTACACGGCAATCTGCTAAGAGCATCCGCTACCACATTGGCTTTGCCGGGGTGATAGTGAATGTCAAGGTCATAATCCTTGATTAACTCTATCCATCTTCTTTGCCTCATATTCAGCTCCTTCTGAGTGAAGATATACTTCAAGCTCTTATGATCTGAGTAAATCTCACAGCGATTACCCATCAAATAATGACGCCATGTCTTCAATGCTAGAACCACGGCTGCTAGCTCAAGATCATGGGTCGGATAGTTCTGCTCATGTTGCTTCAATTGTCGAGACAGATACGCGATGACTTTGCCTTCTTGCATCAATACACATCCTAGGCCAATCTTGGATGCATCACAATACACATCGAACGGCTTCTTGATGTCTGGCATGATCAAAATTGGGGCTGATATCAATCTCTTCTTCAGCTCCTGGAAACTGGCTTCACATTTGTCTGTCCATTCAAACTTCTTGTCCTTCTTCAATAATTGGGTCATTGGTCGGGCTATGCTCGAGAATCCTTCTACGAACTTGCGGTAATATCCTGCTAATCCGAGAAATGAACGAACTTGGGTTTGATTGGTTGGGGCTTCCCATCCCTCGACATCTTTGATCTTGGTGGGATCAACAGAGACTCCTTCGGCAAACACAATATGTCCTAGGAATCCTACTTCTTTCATCCAAAACTCACACTCGCTGAACTTGGCATATAACTGATGCTCTCTCAGGGTTTCTAGGATGATTCTCAGATGTTGCTCATGCTCTTCTTCTGACTTGGAGTATATAAGGATGTCGTCGATAAACACAACTACAAACTTATCTAGGAAATTCATAAAGATCTTATTCATGAGATTCATGAAATAAGCAGGGGCATTGGTTAATCCAAAAGACATAACCGTATACTCGTATAAACCATAGCGAGTAGTAAAGGCGGTCTTTGGAATATCCGTTGCATGAATCTTAAGTTGGTGATAACCAGTCCTAAGATCAATCTTTGAGAATACCTGAGCTTCAGTCAACTGGTCAAATAGATCCTCTATCTTTGGCAAGGGGTACTTGTTCTTGATGGTGACATCATTCAACTTTCTATAATTTGTACACAGACGATTGCCTCCATCTTTCTTGTCGATGAATAACACTGGTGATCTCCATGGCGATGCGCTTGGCTGAATCAAGCCTGTTGCTAACATGGAATCCAACTGCTTCTTCAGTTCCACTAACTCTGAGGGGTTCATGGTATAAGGTCTCTAGGCTATAGGTCCGGTTCTGGGGATTAGTTCGATAATGAACTCAATATCCCTATCCGAGGGCATACCTGGCAATTCATCTGGGAATACGTCGGGGTATTCACAGACTACTCTGACTTGGTCAATGGTGGGCAGGGCTACACTCTTGTTGCACTTGAATTGACGGGGTAAGGTTTCAGAGATATGCTTTACTGTTACTCCAGAACTACTGGTCATGCTGATGGCTTTCTTAGCACAGTCTATCAATCCTTTATGCCTTGAAATCCAGTCCATACCTAGTACTACTTCCAATCCTTTGGTTCCAAGTACAATTAGGTTGGCATAAAAATCTATCCCATGTATTCTGATAGGTACAACTTTGCAAATTTTTCTAGCCTTTGTAGTTGAACCGGGGATTTGAACTATCATGACATGCTTCAGGTTGGTTGGGTGAATCTTACTGGTGCATGCAAATTCTTCGGTGACAAATGAATGCGATGCTCCAGAATCAAACAATACTCTTGCTAAAACTGAGTTGACAGAAAACATACCCAACACTACATCTGGCGCTTCCTAGGCTTCCTCTGCGTTCATGTGGAAGAGACGGCCGTTGCGGTTGTGAGGGTTCCCTGGGGCAAATCTCCTTCCTGGTTGAACACGACGCTGCTGCTGAGCTGGGGCATTCACATTGGCATTGGCTGCTGTCTTCTTGGGACACTCATTGGAGTAGTGACCCTTCACTCCACACTCAAAACAAGTGATCTAGGACTTGTCCTTGACTGCGACAGGCACATCATTGCTGCCAGTTCTAGGTGCAGTGTTGTTGTTGTTGTTGTTGTTGTTGTTGTTGCTCTTGGGAGGGGCACAGTTGAAATTGTTGGCATTACCGGAGTTGTGATTGTTTCCTACGGACTTCACATTGCCTCCGCTATGGTTGGGGTAGCTTGGGCGAGAATTTGGGGGTCGGTTGTTCCTTGGTGCATATCCTGGTGAGGGGTTAGGACGGTACTTCTGGTGACTCGGATCCGTGCTGCATCATATGACGCTTGTGGTTGTCGCTTGCCGGTTAATCTTCCTTCCATCTGAATGGCGTAGTCGACTAGCTCTTCGAGATCATCGAAAGCGGATGTTGACGAGGACGATCGCATCTCATCATGCAGTCCGTTTAAGAATCTCTCCTTCTTCTTGGCCTCCGTGTTGATCTCATCCGGTGCATATCTGGCAAGTGACAAGAATCTGTCACGGTACTCCACCACAGTCATTCTTCCTTGCTTCAATTCGTGGAATTCATCTCTCATCCTGTTGACAAGACCTTGCGGCACGTGATTGCGGCTGAACTTGACCTTGAATGCTTCCCAGGTCATCACTTGACCATGGTTCATATTGCGGATACTATTCCACCAAGCTTTCGCATCTCCCGCCAGATAGTGGGTGGCGAAGAGAACTTTCTCATTCTCATCAACTCTGGCAACCTCTAAGTTGTTTTCCATGGTCTGTAACCAGTCATCAGCATCTAATGGGTTTTCAGATTGGTTAAAGATTGGGGGATTGGTGTTCTGAAAGTTTTTGAGTTTGGATCCTTGGTGATCCTGATGTCCATGTCCTTGGTTGTTGAGAGCCATTTGGGCGATCTGCTGCAATGTTGCTAAGTTGGCTTGATGCTCGGCCCTGCTTGCTTCACGATCCGCGATGAGATTCTGCAAGATCTGCAGCATTGGGTCCTGCGACGAGCTGATCCCTCCTTGGTTTCCACGAGTCATCTGAAGATTGAGATAGATATAGGGGTAAGAGGGAAATTCTAAGGTTCATGGTTTTGGGTTTTTCAAATCTAAAACTTTGAGTTAAACTCAGGTTTTTCAACTAACTTCATTTTCATTCATGCAATAAAGCATCCGATACAACACACACCACAACAATTAAAGGGGAAAACATGTGAGGGGTTAGGACGATACTTCTGGTGACTATTGGATCCAGACTGCTGCATCATATGACGCTTGCAGTTATCGTTTGTCTGGTTAATATTCCCTTCCATCTAAATGGCAGAGTCGACTATCTCTTCGAGATCATCGAAACGGATGTTGACGAGGACAGTCTGCATCTCATCATGCAGTCCGTTTAAGAATCTCTCCTTCTTCTTGGCCTCCGTGTTGATCTCATACGGTGCATATCTGGCAAGTGACAAGAATCTGTCACGATACTCCACCACAGTCATTCTTCCTTGCTTCAATTCACGGAATTCATCTCTCATCCTGTTGACAAGACCTTGTGGCACGTGGTTGCGGCTGAACTTGACCTTGAATGCTTCCCAGGTCATCACTTGACCATGGTTCATATTGTGGATGCTATTCCACCAAGCTCTCGCATATCCCGCCAGATAGTGGGTGGCGAAGAAAACTTTCTCATTCTCATCAACTCTGGCAACCTCTAAGTTGTTTTCCATGGTCTGTAACCAATCATCAACATCTAATGGGTTTTCAGATTGGTTAAAGATTGGGGGATTGGTGTTCTGAAAGTTTTTGAGTTTGGATCCTTGGTGATCCTGATGTCCATGTCCTTGGTTGTTGAGAGCCATTTGGGCGATCTGCTACAATGTTGCTAAGTTGGCTTGACGCTCGGCCCTGCTTGCTTCACGATCCGCGATGAGATTCTGCAAGATCTGCAGCATTGGGTCCTGCGACGAGCTGCTCCCTCCTTGGTTTCCACGAGTCATCTGAAGATTGGGATAGATATAGGGGTAAGAGGGAAATTCTAAGGTTCATGGTTTTGGGTTTTTCAAATATAAAACTTTGAGTTAAACTCAGGTTTTTCAACTAACTTCATTTTCATTCATGCAAGCAAGCACCCGATACAACACACACCACAACAATCAAAGGGGGAAAACAGATGGTTTGAAGAACCATTCTGCAAGCTACGATACAATGAGATGATACATCTCATGCTATGACAGTGCTCTAGTGCATCTACTCATCGTCGATGAAGTCGGAGTCTTCATCATCAGTGTAGAAGTCCACAAAGATCCTCCTCCGTAAAGTCATCATCGTTCTTTGAGGTAAGAATCCATATCTCCTGGATGTCTTCACCCTCATCTTCTTCTTCCTTGGCGGCAAGCTGAGCTTCCTGCTCCTCGACGGTCTTCGAGGTCGGCCACCTTCTTGCGAAGACAGGCGATGGTGCGATCCTTCTTTGCATCTTTGGCGTGAAAGAGATGGCGATCTTGGACGAAAGCGGTCGAAAGTCTGGGCCTTCGTCAGCAATGGCACGGTTCTGGTTGGCTAACTCCCCGGCATTGTCCGATTCCTGCATCGTCATGAAGCAAGAAGTCAAGGTTCTCCACTTGACGCCTCAACTCTAGGTGACTTGGCATCTCCATCGGCATTCCCATGAAGTCACGTCTTGCATAGTGGGCAAAACGGGTTCCTTGGATCTTGTTGACGCTAAGGGCACATAGACGTGCGAGAGCTTCATGCATTGCCCTGGCTAATTCATCTAGCCAGTTGTTCTCTCTCACGGAGAACTGAATTCTCCCGGAAGTTGGTGCTTCGATGCTTGCTCGAAGATCCACGGTGACTAGCCACTGTAGGTCTCCTCCTGGGGGTCCTGGAAGTTGAGATCCAAGAAACTCCGGATGAGGGCGTCCCAGTAACTCCGACAGTGAATCCAGATCCCTCTCGAAGATCAGCTGACCTCCGTTTCCCAACTGGTAAAACTCGCTGAACTGAGTCTCCATCTACAAGGATTAAGGATGAGGAAGTTAATGAAGTGATAAAGTGTGTCCAATTTTTAAGTAGTAATGTAAAATTTTTGGAGGAACATGAATTTTTGAGAAAGAATGAGTTCACAAGGGTAAGAGGGGAAATAGTTTTTCATAAATACTCACTTTGGTTTTGAAGCTAAGTTTTTGGTTTGGACGTCCATTCTAACTAGGGTCTCCTATGGTCAGGATGGCTCTGATACCAACTTGTCAACACCCGGATTTTTAATCCCAGATGCCCGTTATGCCATACCTCGCAATCCTGTGATTACCAGCCATGAGACATAACGGATTGGATATCACAGTACATCATCCATTACATACCATACATAAGGTTTTACACAAATAAGGATCTCATGATCCAGTCTTTAATACAACAAGCAGCGGAAATAAAAGATAAGCGTAGCGGTGGGGTCCATCTTCAGGGGCACAGGCAATGCTGACGAAGGCAGATAGTCCTAGTTATCATAGCCATCCTGCTAATCATCATCTTGATAATCTCCTTCATAGTCTGGCCATGATAATAGCCAGGGACAAAAGCCATGAGTACTCTTTAAGTACTCGCAAACTACTATTAACAGGTACTATAGTTCTAAGTCAAAGTGCTAAATCTAAGTTTAACTATCAAGTTAAGTTTGAAACCTAAGCTGAGTTCAGAAGCAAAGAAAGATAAAGTAAAGTTCTAGAATCACTTAAGTTGGGAAGCTATTATCATCAACACAACCCTGTTGTGGTTAAGTCAAAGATTTATCATTACTTCAAAGTATTTAGAAAACATCTGACAACGAAACAGTATGGCCATTCCAATTGTCCATAACCGCGGACGCGGCTATTCGAATAGTTTGACACTCTGTAGAGGTGGTAAACTTTCACCACAAGATTCGATACATCTGTCAGGGGTAACCCTGAATCATCATACTTAGTATGCAGATAATCAAACATAACCTTCCCTTTACACACCCTAGTATAAGCACCTCTCCTATGAGCATGGCCTCCCAACCATGACCATCAGTCATCTTGGGCACTGCATAGGTGGACAACATTGAGAGCTAGCCTTAGCTCAAACCTCTCCCGTGAGGGAAGTAATACTAATGCATATAAATTTCCAGCTAAGCCTTACCCAATTCAGGTAGTGTGGTTGTACGGTAAATTTGGAATGGTATCGCATCCGAATCCAACCATCAGTTTTATAAAAGGGTTAAGGCTCATGCCTCAATATTTTCATCATCCTCAAATCATTTGTGTTTCTCAACACATGTCAAAACATCTCAATAGAATGACTCATCATTCCAAGGTTTTTATAATTCATTTTCACCAAGTGTTCCCATCTAAAGTGACTCAAGTTTTTGATCTACTCTAAAATACTAAGTTAAGAGTGTTCAATAAAGTAGAAGGATGGGATCAATCTCATGCCATAGAATGACATCTAAAGGTTTCTAAGTAGGTCAAATTTTATACTTTTTATGCTACCTTCAACACAAGTAAAGATCTTTGTGTACTAAGGGGATTAAAACTTGTGAGTAAGACTTGGGGTACTAATAGTCAAAAGGGTGTGATCAAAGCATGCTTAAGGCATCTTTGCTAAACCATCTAGTTTGATTCTAGTTTGCTAAGTACTACATTTGCAAGTACTAACTTGCAAGGGTTAATCTTGGATAGTGCTAGCTTGCTAAGGGTAGCTTGTACTGTTAATGGTGGCTTGCCTTGGTTGGTGTAGTGGTTGAAGTTTTCTTCTTCTTCTTCTTCTTCTTCTTCTTCTTCTTGGTAGAACTCCTCCTCCTCGAAAGCTTGGTCGGTACTAGCGTCTATAAATACATAGGGAGTGCACAATCACCAAAACAATACTTAACTAGGCTAAGTAGCATTCTAAAACACACATTTGAGGATCTATTATCATCACAAGTTTTAATTCAATAGTTTCATCCTTTTTATTTTAGAAAAGTAATTTCTACTCATTGAAATATTAACTAAAATTTAATATTCACCACCAAAATATGGGATCATGTGGACACATGTCCTCACCACATATTCCAACATGTGGGAATGAGATTTAAAGGTTGGATCAATATTACTTTAGTTTAAGTTTATTATTTAATGATTTAAAGTGACTAGAAATGCCTATATAGCATTATTTTGGTACTAGTCCAAAGTCACTGCATGTAAACCTTAATTTTATTACATATTTAGATAGATATGATGAAATGTGATTTTTGAGAGTTGGAATCAACTCAAAAGCTAACTTGGTTGATTTTATAAAAATGTTGCAAGTTGCAAAAGCTTCTGTCTTCTTATTTTTATTAGGAGAGATCTATAACTCTAATTGAATTAAATCCAATGGGCTTGGATAGATCATCTTAATACCTTTCAGACAAAATTGGTTTCATGAAATTTGGATTTCTAAAACTCTCTGAATTGATTTTCAAACTAGGGGACAGAAACTAGATTTAGCTAAAAAGAAAAATCCAGATTTGAATAGGTGGGCTAGCGCGGGAAAAGAAATGGGCCGGCCTAGTGGCGCTCCGCGGCACGGGGCTCAGCTGAAAGGAGGGTCCCGCATGTCAGCGGCACTTAAAACGCGAAACGGTACGCGCGCTGTGGGCCGTTCGATTAGAATAGGAATCTACAGCTGAGGGTCGTCGTCAACGACGAACAGGTCACCGGCGAGCTCGAACCCTAGCGGCTCATTGGGGTCTCTTGAGGCGTGCAGGGCTCCAGCAGTCGGTGAGGCGGCAAGCAGCGTGGAAGGCGATGGCGGCGAGGCGCGATTCTGTGAGCTTGGGGTGGTCGCAATCAACGACGCCCTTCTCCTCCTGTTGCGGCTGCTCTGGCTCCAATTCCGGCGAGGCAGAGCTCGCCTTGGTCTGGCTAGAGGTGGGTGAGGTTCAGAGAGGTGAGGGGAGTGGAATGGTATGGAGAGAAGAGGCAGGGGAGGGCTCCTTTTATAGGCCCGACGGTGAGACCGAGCGGGATGGGCGGTCGATGGTGGCGACATGGCTACGGCGTGGTAGAGGCATGGCTGGGGGTGGCGATTGATGTGTGGTTCCCTGGCGGTGCTCTAGAACTTGAATGCGAGCGTAGGGGCGGTGGCACGCGGTCTGGGCGAGGTGGCGCTCTAAGAGGCAGAGGTGGCGGTGTCCACGGCGAGCGGTGGCTGTGAGGCGTTGGGCGGCCAGCGGGGGTGTCTGGGGTGTTCTCCAGGTCAAGGCGGAGCGGCGGGCGCGGGCTGTGGCCAAGGGGCGGTGCAGGCGAGGGGCAGGCGTGCTCTGGGGGCGGCGTCGGCATGCTCGACCGGCTCCGGGTGCAGCGGTTCCTGGCCGCTCTGCCCTCTGTCTCTGGCCTGGGGCTGGTTGGGCGGTGGAGGTGGACCGTAGGAAACTTACTAGACATGGTGAGAGAGGCTGGAGAGGGCGGCTGCTGCGAGTGCACGGTCGGCCGGCGAGACAGGGCTCAGCATGGCAGTGCAGTGCAGCTAGGGGTTAGGGAAGAGGCTGGGGTTGGTCTGGTCAGGCTTGAGGGGGACAAAGATGATCAAAGCACATTGCAATTGCTAGACAAAATCAACCCAAAACAGTATTAGTTAGGCCAATATGATCTTGTCAGCAAGGTGTTTGATGAAATGGCCGCAAGAGAAAAAGTTTTGAATTTTGGTTTCAAAATTTTTTGAGTGATCTCCACTAGTGCTAGGTAGTCTCTGGTTGCAAGGGTTTTGAAAGTGGAGCTCAAATAGATGGGTTTTGAAACAGGGGTGATCTATGCATATGCATTAGATTCAATTTTCAAATGCCAATTAAAATAAGTAAAAGAATGTTTTTAGCAGATCAAAAGGTGGGCCTTGGTACCTCATTATGTGTACTAGCAAGGGGTGCCAAGATCAAGAAATATTTCTATTAAGTTTTGAGTACTAGGAATAGCCAAGGTAGGCATTAGAGTTAAATTTGCCAAAATGACCATTCCTCCTTTTTAATTCTTTTTGATTTAATTTTCTAAAAGAAAAGTTTGGGAATGATGTAGATGATGATTAAATCACCTAAGAAACATTTTACAAGCATTGGATCATTCAATCATGACAATTCAAACAACTCCTATTTTAAATGCACACATACATGAATGCTTTCATTTAAAATTTGAAAAAAGTTTTTGTTAACCCTATTTTTGGATGATTTGATCTTGATAAGCTTGAATTAAAGTTTTGGGATGTTACAGGTGTCATGTGAACATCAACTACATGACACTTCACCTATATGGGCCTAGGGGGATGCATTGTGTATTTGGCTACTAATCGTAGGGGTTGCCGGAGTGACAGAAACCTAACCCCCCGTTAGGAAACCATTACACAAGGGATGTCAGGGTCTTAGAGTTTAAAGCTGTGGTTAGGTTTCTACCTTAATTACTTTCTTGTACTTGCGGATGCTTGCAAGGAGTATAACCACAAGTATGTATTAGTCCTAGGAAGGTCGGTACATTAGCACAGGTTCACCCACACAACACTTAGCAAACTAAAGAAGATTAATCAACTATATGAAGCGAAAGCACTTGACGGTATTCCCATGTGTCCTCGAGAACGTTTGGTCATCTTAAGTAATACAACCGACTTGTCCTTTGCTAAAGAAAGGATTGGGCCACTCGCTGCATTTATTCTTATTGTCTTTTATTTACTCGTACTTTATTTACTTGCATTATCAAAAAACCCTAAAAATCCGTTTGCTAAGTATTTACAGAGAATTCCTGCTCCAAGCCACTAGCCAGCACCTTTTGCTCCTCGTTGGGTTCGACACTCTTACTTATCAAAAATACTGTGATACACCCCCTATACTTGTGGGTCATCAATGTGCTCCTCCTCCTTGAAACCGTCCTCAAGTTATGCGAACCTGTGCTCTGGAATCTACTTGTACTGGTCGTCCTCGTATTGTTATTGATCTGACCGTTGTTGACCCAATCCCTACCGCTGTTGAGAAAACTAAGGCTTCCAGAGGCTGCCCCACTGTTGTTGCAAAGACTGCTGCCTTGTGTCCTCCTCGAACCCGTGCTTAGGTTCAGCGAGCTGCTGGTCTGGAGCTAGCTCATGGTCTTGACTCTACTAGCACTGGAAACACTGTTGTTGTGGGAACTGCTCCTGATCATTGATGTGGCATGGCAACAATTGATCCTATTGTGGCTGTCTTTAGAAGGGGCCCTGCCTCTCCACCATGTAATGTAGCTCCCGCTGCTAAGGGCCCTCGCCTTGCTCCTGGTCCTGGTACTTCCACCGAGGTTGATCCAGCTAACGATCATGTTGGTGATGGCGATGGTGGCATTGTGGTTGGGTATAATGGTGCCGCTCCACCTCTCGAACCTCTCGGAGGTTTCTATCTTGCAGAACCTGATGATGGCAAAGTAATCGTTCGTATCGGTGTCATAGATTATACTGCAAAATTAGATGATGGCACAGAAAAATTCTATGATGAGTTTGATGTAATCCTTGGCAGATACGATCCTGAAGTGGTAGAGCTATCTGACCTGATGGCATCATTATGTGTGAAGGTGTTGTTGTTGGGTCCGCAGCATAGAAAACAAAAATTTCCTACGGTGTGAACTACACGCCAAGATCTATCTACTAGGTACAAAGCAACGGGTGGACATACATCCAACGAGAACTTACCCTCGTAGACAACGACCTTTGTTAACGAGTAGGAACTCTTGGTTGATGTAGTCGTACACTTGCCGATCTCAAGATCGTGAGGAAGTCCAGCAGATCTGGCTCCAGCACGTCCATCAGATCCAGCTCCAGCAGCACCAAGTCCAGCACCGCAAAGCAGTGGTGCATCCGTGATCGCACACACGTCCGGTACCCCGACAACCTCCATCCCTCACTCCAACAAAGCAGCGGAAGCAGCAACTCCTTTCCAGATAAAGCCACTGGGAACATGTATCTCGCTAACCCGAGACCATGGGGGAATAATACTAGACGGGGAGAGAGATCCTTCACAAGGAGGTGTGTGTGAGAAGTGAGGAGGGGTGGCCTTTTATAGGAGGAGGGGGGTGCCTCTCCTTCATGGCCGGCGCATGGAGGAGGTGACTCTTCACCTCCTCCATTCATGTGGTGGTAACTCCCTCCTCATAAATTTGCCCCTTCACATTCTCTTTTAAAGTCTCCACTTTAAATGCATTAAATTTCTCCAAATTTAATGCTCTCTCATTTAATAAAACTCTTTTATTATTTTTTATTCAGATTTTTGTTAATTACTTTAATTAACAAACATTCACATAAAACCCCCTGCAACATTTCAATATTACATGCAGAACCAATTTCAGCAATTTCACCCGAAACAGTTTTGGTGTCTATTAAAATAATTCCAGCGCTTTCTTAAATCTTTATCTAAAAACATATTTGCTCCAAATGGTGTCGGTATCCCTTAAGTGTGTCACCCTACGGTTCGCGAATAATGCAGACATGATCGAGACCCCTCTCCGATCAATAATCAGCAGCGGGACCTGGAGATCCATACTGACTCCTACACATTCAATGATGACTTCTGTGATCGTGAGAACCTTTAACGCTAGTAACTAAATCCCTTTGTCCCACGATATATTATATGTCCGAGATTCGATCATCGGTATCTCCATACGTAGTTTTATCTTGTTACCGACATGCACTCTTTTCTCGTTCCCGTGATATAACATTCTAGTGATCACATCACTTGTTTGCAAGCTATTTCAATGTGATATCACCGAGAGGGCCCAGAGTATATCTATCCATCATCGGGATTGATAAATTCCAGTCTTGATCCATGAGCCTCAACATAACACCTTCGTAGCACTGAACCCATCTTTATAGTCACCCTGTTACGGTGTGACGTTTGATGTTATCAAGATACTCTTCCGGTGTTAGCAATTAACATGATCTCATGGTCTAAGGATAAAGGTTACTTCGTATGATGTTATAGCAATATAAACATAATGACTTTATCGTAGTGCTATACTTCGGATGAATGTTCATCACATCATTCCACCAATGGTGTGACCTTGTTATTAACAACATCCAATGTCCATGATCAGGAAACCTTGATCATCTTGTTAATCAACAAGCTAGTCTATAAGAGAGGCATAACTAGGAACCCTTTTTGTTTATTAAACACACATGTATTGATGTTTCCGATCAATACAATTCTAGCATGTAAAATAAACATTTATCATACACATGGAATAAGATAATAACCACTTTATTATTGCCTCTCGGGCATATTCCCTTCAGTCTCCCACTTGTACTAGAGTCAATAATCTAGTTTGAAAAACTTTGCGTATTAAACACCTATGGCTTTCTGGTGTTGCATATACGCAATTTCTAGTGGTTAACATAATCTCTGGATGTGACAGTTTCAGATCCGTGTGTATTTGCATGTCTTTGCGTCTCTACGCATCACTCATTCTCAAATGAGATGGCATTGTATAAATTTGGTCCTTTGGTGAGACCTTTAGTTCGTTCGGCTCAAAATATGTTGATATTATTGTCACACAATATATCTTCATAGTATTAGCCCACTTTGAACCACACCTAGTTTGATAACAAACTACTTAACACAAATGCCCTCCTTTGCTGCTACTATAGCAGTCATATACTTAGCCTTTTGTTGTAGTATCCGTCACAATGTCTCAACTTTGGAACTCATCCAAATCCATCATGGAAACATCCTTTCCATTACATTGTGCCACCCATAGTCTAAATTGAGATAAATTTAATTTGTATCTTGTGACAAAACTAGTATCAATGTAACACTTTACAATGAACTACCTTTATCTATTTGTCACTTATACATGATATATTCTTAGTTCTTCCAAAGCTCATAAGAATATCTTTACTATTGTCCAATGATCATCTTATGAATCATGCTGGTATATGCTTATAACATTTAGAGCATAGGACATTCTAGATATATACATATCATGGTATAATCAATCAAAATCTTCATGTGATTTTACTCATCAAGTGTTGAAACACTTGAATCTTGATACAGTCCTTTCCATGCAGCAAGAACCTTTCTTGTTGTTTCCATATTGAACCCTTTCAATATCTCATATTGAACCCTTTCAATATCTTATATATGTATGTCTGGCACAGCCATATTAGCGCCTTAATCTATCCATATAGATATTGATGCCTAATATTCTGGGTTTGCCCAAGTCTTTCATCGAAATCTTATTTTAATGAAATTCTTAACTTGTGTCAATACAAGATACATCATTTCCAATCAACAATATGTCCTCTACATAATGTATTAGAAATATGTCTCAGCGCTCCCACTTAATTTCTTACAAATGCAAGCATCTTCATCATCTCCGATGAATTTAAACTCTTTTAATAGTTTCATCATGGTGAAGATTCCAACTCCGCTATGCTTACTTCAACTATTGAAGTTTACATGCCCTTTTAGCACCCTTTGAATTAACAAAACCCTTCGGACCATGTCATGTACATGTCCTAGGTTACCGTTCTATTAGAAGAACCTTGTTTTGTTTATTCAACTACCATATACCAAATTATATGTAGTGGTTGCTACATTAATCCGTCAAGACTATATATCGCTATGAAAGATCATATCTTGTCATAGTCAACTCCTTGAACATTGCCGTAAACTTCTTTCCAACATGTCGACTATTTCATAGATGTCAAACATCCATGTCTATTTCTATATAGATCCAAACACGACCGATAGGCTTCACGCCTTTCCGGAGGGTCTTCCAAGTTCAGAAACTTGATTTCTCGTGTATGGATACTATCACGGATTCTATGACTTCTAGTCATTTTATGGAGTCAGGGCCCATCATCGCTTCTTTGCATGTAGTCGGTTCATCATTGTCAAAACAATAACGACTTGCTTATCAAATCTTACTATTTGATTCTTACCGACCCACATGGTTCTATAGGAACTTTAATCTCCGAGTCACACCTTTTGTAATCACGAGAGCCATGAGCATTGTGGCTACCACCGGGACACTTTCCGGCGTTGCGCTACTTAGCACATATAGCTAAGGTTCAACAACCTTATCAAAGTTCTATTGTCCTCCCACTTAACTTTTCACGAAAAATTCCTTCTCAAAAAATTTGACATTCCAAGTAACAAACTCTTTTGTCCTTGGTGTTATGGAGAAATTCCCAACAAATTCTTTGGGATGACCTACAAAGACGTGCTTATCCGACTTTAGTTGTAAACATTTTACTTATGCATAACATACCAAAAATTAAGAAAAGACAATTCGGGTTTTATCCCAAACCATAACTCATATGGTGTCATTTCAATGGATCACGATGGTCCTATTTTTAGTGTAAAAGCGGTAGTCTCTAAAGCTTTAATCCTTAAAACATAATGGCAGTTTTATAAATAACACCTTTGATCTTACCATGTCAAACATGGTTTGATTTCATCTCTCAAACATACCATACTCCGGTGGTTTATCGAGAAATCCAAATTCATGGAACAATTCCTCAAATCTTAGGTGTTTTGCTAAACCTGTAACTCAAATATCTTCCTTTATGATCAAATCATAAACTCTTTTATTTCCTTGTTACAATGATTTTCCACTTCATCTTGAAAGTCTTTGAACAACTTTCAAATGTTTCATACTTCTTCCTTATTAAGTAAATATACAAATATATTCACTCAAATTTTCGGAGAAAGCATATGAAGCAAAAAGATCCATCGCATATGGCTACACATAATGGACTTATGCACATCAGCATGCACAATTTCCAATAAGCTAGTCATCCGTTCCTCTTTGGCCTATGAACGGAGTTTCAATTATCTCGAGGAAAGTCTCACATGCGTCAATCGATCAAAATCAAAGACTCCAAAATTCCATCAACATGGAGTTTCTTCATGTTTTCTTTCAAATATAATTTAAACAGCGATGTCACTTCATAAGTGATCTTTCAATCATTTGTCTTGCGACATTTTAGCAATAGTGTTTATGGATGTGATTTCTCCCACTAGACTTGTAAAAGTTCATCCATCCTTTATGGAATACGGTAATTATTTGAACAACCATTGTTCTCGTAATACCAGAACAAAATAACAATTATTTAAACAAATCTTGAAGGCTTGGTTTGATGACAACGAAAAACACAATAACACTTTATTTGTTTTCGATGAACATCATCACTCATTCTCTTGCTAGTTACTTAGGCCATTGTAGTTCATGAATTGCGTTGTCCTATATGACACTTCATACCAACCAATTCAGTATCCAATACCGGTATCCAATACCTAAGAACCACATTGTTTAATAAGCAAGGAATACAACCATAACATGTATATCTCTACATACCCAAGTTGGACATCTCCAACCTTATATTTTCTGCCAAATATTTTATAGATTCTCTTTCAGCAATTCCTTTTTCTTTTAAAAGAATCTATCAACATCAATAGTGGTGTCATTCACATGACACATAGTACAAAGCGTATATAGTCAAATACTAATACCTTTGGACTTGCACTTTGAAGTGGATCACCATCATCAAATGTTTGGTGTTCTTTCAAAAATCCATTCTTTAGTAATCTATTAGTGTAGTAAACATTTTACTTACAGCTTCTATTCATCCTTATCATGACAACTTTCATGATCAAGCTACTATAGCTTATAAGGAAGAATCACGAGTATAATATCAGTTCCCAAAACCTTTTTGGTAGATTCGGATGCCTAGCATCTCCATCCTTCACAAATTCTCATAAAATATGAGAACATGTATTTTGCTAAATTATACTCTATCATAATGCAACCAAAAACATTGTTTCAGATATCACAATATCTTTCACACATGATGGTTTCTGAAACAATTTTCAGCTCCAATATAATCTTGATATTAAAACAACCTTTTGAATATCAATAATCATGGAGGCAAACATGATGTTTTAGATACTAACATTGGAATTCTTACTCTTGATTTAATACTACTTATTAAACTTCATGGAGTAAATAGAGTTTGCTGAAAGTTTGCAATAGGACTTATAAACTCTAAATTGACATTCAAAACAATACGATACCAGTTCCTAAAGTAAATATCCAGAATTCTATAGTTCTATTATCTCAAATAAAAACTAAGCATAAGGTAGAAAACGAATGCCAATGACTACAACAAACTATGCAAATTCGCTTTGATTTATTTTATGACAAATTGATTTCGACTAATCCAAATTAGAAATGAACTCCCACTCAAAAAGACATCCCTCGTGCCTTTTCGGTGATTACATGAACCAAATCCACTACACCAAGTCCGATCATCACGTGAGTTGATGTAGCTTCAAAGGCGAGCATCTATATGGGCATCATATCAACTATATGACTCATGCTTAACCTTTCGGTCCGTGTTCCGAGGCCATGTCTGTACATGCTAGGCTCGCCAAGTAAGAACCTTAGTACTCACGTGTGTAAAACTGTCTTACACCCGTTCCTATGAAAGCGTAGATTCGAGTACACCCGATCATCACGTGATGTCTCAAAACACAATCCACAAAACGGTGCATACTTAAGGAAGAACACATTTTTATCTTGATATCTAAATGAGGGATCATCTTACAATGCTATAGAAAGCGCCAAACTAGCAGTATAAGATGCTAACATCTAATGTGTAAAGTGAGATGATATGGTCCATGCATTTGATCTCTATCAATTGCATCGCGGTATGATCTCTATCATTCCTTTGTGTGTAAGGCCAAGGTCTATGGAACTTACACGTTGACTGTGTTGTAAGAGTATCTACCATACATCTCCTTACAACAATACCATATCAATACACTAGCCCAGCAACGATCTAAATTAGACGCCTCTAATTTATCAATTGCAAGTTTTACGTGGCTTAGGGCTTTCGGAGATAGAACCGTTCTTACCTACGAACATGAACCACAACGAGGATAACCAAGTTATTAGCAACTCGTTGTAAATCAGATATTGACTATAGTAGGAGAGACAGACACCCGCCAGCCACTTATGCAAAATTAGTTGCATGTCAGTCGTGGAACCGGTCTCATGTACGATGACATGTAAGGTTGGTCCGGGCCGCTTCATCCCACTATGCCACCAATATCCAAAATGCATAGAAGATGCAATAACATGATCATCATCGCCCACATATCAACATATGTGTACTACCCGTGCTAAGCACCTACGCATAGATCAGGCTCTGATACCACTGTTGGGTCCGCAGCATAGAAAAAAAAATTCCTACGGTGTGAACTACACGCCAAGATCTATCTACTAGGTACAAAGCAACGGGTGGACATACATCCAACGAGAACTTACCCTCGTAGACAACGAGCTTTGTTAACGAGTAGGAACTCGTGGTTGATGTAGTCGTACACTTGCCGATCTCAAGATCGTGAGGAAGTCCAGCAGATCCGGCTCCAGCACATCCATCAGACCTAGCTCCAGCAGCACCAAGTCTAGCACCGCAAAGCAGTGGTGCATCCGTGATCGCACACACGTCCGGTACCCCAACAACCTCCGTCCCTCGCTCCAGCAAAGCAGCGGAAGCAGCAACTCCTTTCCAGATAAAGCCACTGGGAACATGTATCTCGCTAATCTGAGACCATGGGCGAATAATACTAGAGGGGGAGAGAGATCCTTCACAAGGAGGTGTGTGTGAGAAGTGAGGAGGGGGTGGACTTTTATAGGAGGAGGGGGTGCCCCTCCTTCATGGCCGGCGCATGGAGGAGGTGACTCTTCACCTCCTCCATTCATGTGGTGGTAACTCCCTCCACATAAATTTGCCCCTTCACATTCTCTTTTAAAGTCTCCACTTTAAATGTATTAAATTTCTCCAAATTTAATGCTCTCTCATTTAATAAAACTCTTTTATTATTTTTATTCAGAATTTTGTTAATTACTTTAATTAACAAACATTCACATAAAACCCCCTGCAACATTTCAATATTACATGCAGAACCAATTTCAGCAATTTCACCCGAAACAGTTTCAGTGTCTATTGAAATAATTCCAGCGCTTTCTTAAATCTTTATCTGAAAACATATTTTGCTCCAAATGGTGTCGGTATCCCTTAAGTGTGTCACCCTACGGTTCGCGAATAATGCAGACATGATCGAGACCCCTCTCCGATCAATAATCAGCAGCGGGACCTGGAGATCCATACTGACTCCTACACATTCAACGATGACTTCTGTGATCGTGAGAACCTTTAACGCTAGTAACTAAATCCCTTTGTCCCGCGATATATTACATGTACGAGATTCGATCATCGGTATCTCCATACCTAGTTTGATCTCGTTACCGACATGCACTCTTTTCTTGTTCCCGTGATATAACATTCTAGTGATCACATCACTTGTTTGCAAACTATTTCAATATGATATCACCGAGAGGGCCCATAGTATATCTATCCGTCATCGGGATTGACAAATTCCACTCTTGATCCATGAGCCTCAACATAACACCTTCGTAGCACTGAACCCATCTTTATAGTCACCCTGTTACGGTGTGACATTTGATGTTATCAAGATACTCTTCCGGTGTTAGCAATTAACATGATCTCTGGTCTAAGGATAAAGGTTACTTCGTATGATGTTATAGCAATATAAACATAATGACTTGATCGTAATGCTATACTTTGGATGAATGTTCATCACATCATTCCACCAATGGTGTGACCTTGTTATTAACAACATCCAATGTCCATGATCAGGAAACCTTGATCATCTTGTTAATCAACAAGCTAGTCTATAAGAGAGGCATAACTAGGAACCCTTTTTGTTTATTAAACACACATGTATTGATGTTTCCGATCAATACAATTCTAGCATGTAAAATAAACATTTATCATACACATGGAATAAGATAATAACCACTCTATTATTGCCTCTCGGGCATATTCCCTTCAGTTGTGGGGGTCCTCCCAGGAAGCACGTTTGTTATATTTCGGTTACAGGAGCAAAAAGGCTATCGAAGTGAATGATACCAGGGATTTAGTCATACCATTTACAAGGAAACATTATAGAGGTGAAGTGTACTTCCACTTGATAGTGAAAATGGTTGGAGAGGAATTGGAACTCGACAATAGAGATGATGGACTTTTAGAAGGCATGCGTGACCTGATCCATGGCATCACTGGGGATGGTGCGACTAAGGGTAGCTTCAAACAGAGGAGAGTATTATAGAGGAGCATCATAAAGAGGAGTAGGAAGAGCATCCCCAGAAAGGGCACCCCGAAGAAGAACGTCACCAAGGAGACCATGCCAGAGAAGAGGACGCCCAAGAGTCGCACGAAAAAAGGCACCACGCCGCAGAGTACACCACTGAGATCCAATCAAAATGCCACACCAAACGGTAGAAGCAAAAATGCTAAGAGGGATAGCACGGTGGTGAACACTCCCAGGAGTGGTAGCAAAGAGGGGAAGATGGCCAGCACGGAGGCTCCCACACCTAGTGGGAGCAGAAAAAAATACTAATTTGGAGCGGAACACGCCGCTGAGGTCAGGCAATAATGCCAGGACGAAGGAGAACATGCCCAATAGTAGCAGCAAAAGGGCTAATTTGGAGCGGAACACGCCGCTGAGGTCAGGCAATAATGCCAGCACGAAGGATATCACACCCAATAGTAGAAGCAAAAGGGCTAATTTGAAGAAGAATACACCGCAGAGGTCAGGCAATAATGCCAGCACCCTGGAGCCAACACCCGTGAGGGGAGGCAGTAAGGAGATTACACCCAAGAGTGGCACTAAAAAGCCTAGTTCGATGGGGAATGGAACGCAAATGTCAAGCCCTACTGATACCATCAAGAAAGATTACATCAGGAAGGAGGATGTACACAAGAAGAGCAAGAGGGTTTTGTACAGTCAAGATGAAATTGATTCGATCGATTGCTTCTCATCAAGTACCTAGGATGCGTGCAAACGTAAGACCACCCCATGTGGTTGCAACAGAACCAACCGAGTGTCTTGGAGAAAATAGAGTTGTTGGTGAGGTGGATTGGGGCAATGTTCCGATCCATCCGGGTGGAGACGATGGTGCAGCCCCACCCATGGGAGTCAATATGATGTGTGCAGTACTAAGCATAAGAGACGATGGCTAGGATTCTGAATCAGATGAAGAAGAAGGCACTATAGAGGATCAAGAATCTGGTGATGATGAAATAGACGAGGAACTTAATGATGAGGCTGCTATTCTAGTCGATGATTTGGGTGTTGAAGTAGAAGAAATGAAACATGACCACGAGTATCCCATAATTTCGGTCGGCACCGAGTTCAGGAGCATGCATGAGTCTAGGATGTCGTTCTGGCATTTTTGTATCAAGGGGAGTTCGACGTTTATCGACTGAAGAACACTGCCCAAAGGTATGAGGCCGTTTGCAAGTTAACGTGGATGAATGGACGGGCCGAGGTACATTGTCCATGGAGGATCATAGCAAGAGCCTTACCTGCGTCGAAGGCAATTAGGGTACTGGGGCAATGAATGCAGCAAACCATTAGAACTTTCTCTCTTCTCACTCTATAACTACAATTGATATGCGATATCTTTCTGGCAACTAGTCGACTCCGCTTATCTTTTAAATGAATCTGTGTTGCAGGTGTACAAAATGGGCCCTCCACACATGTGTCTGATAGGCAGCAAGCTGAAATCCTCAATGGCTGATACAGAGTGGGTGGCTATACAATCTATGTCCATACTAAAGGATAACCCTAAGGAGACCGCGAAGAATATTCAGACTAGCCTCGGTTCTAAATACAACATTGTCCTGCCGTATTACACGGTTTGGAAAGGTAAAGAGAAAGCTCTGGGGGTCTTGCACAGGGATTAGACCAATAGCTTTCGGATGTTGTACAACTTCAAGGCGGAGGTACAAGATAGGTGTCTAGGGAGTGTTGTGGAGATTGACACCGAATCAGTACGTGGTAAAATATATTTCAAAAGATTTTTCATGGCGCTTAAACCTTGCATCCAGGAAAGGCTGCCTTCCATCTGCCACAACACCTGATGGTCAAAACTGGATGTTCCTAGTGGCATTCGGGCTGTCTAAAACAGAAACGGAGGAAAACTAGGTCTGGTTTATGAGGCAGCTTAGGAGATCAATAGGCCACATGGATCCATTGGCTATATCCACGGATGCATGCAAAGGGCTGACGAATGCAGTGAAGGAGGTGTTACCACGAGCTGAAGGTAGAGAATTCCATGCCCATATGATGCTCAACTTGTACTCACACTATGATGGCAGCGTATTTCGTTACATGTTTCCTGCTGCTAGAGTTTATAAACCTAGTAGCAGCGAATATTTCATGAGCAAGATTTTTGCGGAAGCCCCTAAACTTCCAGAGTACTTACCCATCCATCATTCGCAGCTATGGAAGAGGAGTCAATTCAACCCTAACATCAAAGTTGATTACATAAACAACAACCTTGCAGAATGCCTGAATAACTAGGTGAAGGACATAAAAGTGCATCCTTTTCATATCTTGATGGACAGCATACGTGGTATGATCATGAAGCTGTTAAATATAAGGAGAGAGATCGGTAGGAGACTTAGAGGACATATGCTACCGCTAGTTGTACAGCAACTTCACAAGAGAAGCTGAGGACTTGCTCATCTTAAGGTTCTCCCGTCAACCAACAGCAGCTGTGAGGTGGTCGATATGTCCAAGAGTGGCAAAATGGATGTTGTGAACATCCAGCTGCGAGAATGCACCTGCTTAGAGTGGCAGCATACCGGGAAACCTTGCGACCACGCCTTGGCCTTCTTGGTGAAGAAAAGAACTCTACCACATTTGGATTAGTATTTGTTAGACTACTACTCTATGGAAAAGTTCAGAGATGCGTACGCTGGATCCCTCGAGTCATGTACAGACCCATCCCAGTGGCCTCAAGTCCAACTGTCTTTCGAGCTTTGCCAGCCAGTTACAAAAAGGGGCAGAGGAAGACCTCAAGTGAATAGGTTTAAGAATTTTCTCGAGAAGAAGGGTTCGGCTTTCTGTGCTACCAAGAAGGGCAAAAACAGATGCAAGACCTGCCATCTTATAGGCCATAGAGCAGCGGGTTGTCCCCTTAATGCTCCCAAACCTAGGTATGAGATGGTACATTCACAAAAAAATTGTTTATAGTCTGGAGATATAAGGTAGTAATCCATGTACTGTTTTTTTACAGGAAGCGCAAGGTAAGAAACAAGACAGCCGACTCAGTGATTTTGCTACGGGAAAAAAACCAAAACGAGTGGAGTGATGATGCTGGACAAGATTCTGGTGCTGATTGGCCTGACTTCCCTCCACCCGGAGATGCAGGGTACGTGAAGGTAAGAAAATTGGCACCCAGGAAGAGGAAGAAGGTAGGAGATGAAGAAGTCAGTGGACGTGAAGGCAAGAGGAAGAAATTTGGCATCCAAGCAGAGAAATAAGGCTAGCAGTGTAGAAGCCTAATGATGTATTGAACTTGAACCTATATATGTAGTTCGGTTAAACTCTAGAGCTATGTGCGTGGAACTTGTCGGGCGAAACAATCTGCCTCCCGTACTTAGAGTAAAATGTATCGCGACTTTAGGATTGGATACGGCCAAGGCCACTAGTTGAATCCGAAATTGTGACTATGCCACTACTATCTGAACAATCGTGATAGCTGAGCGTTTAAGGGGTCTCCAAAATCGATGGGTGTTAGTGCACATACATGAATTATTTATAGGCACTTAATAAATCCCTGTTATTGGCATTACACTTATGATAAGTTTTTGGGCTGAAAAATAATTTCTAAGCTGGCTGCTACACTCCACGAAGCAGCAACTTATTTCAGCTACTAAACAATGACATGGCAACATAAACTGCAAATGCAACAGATAATGTCCAGATAATGAGGAAATTGTTTCCACTATCTGGCCTAATCTTGAGCCCGTCTGTCTCACCACCTCCCTACCCCTGCCTCCCCTACACCTGGCGAAGCTCCCGGATCTCTCGCTCCATCGCACGAATCTCCTCTTTCTTGTCCCACACAGCATCACGCAGGTCATGAACAAGCTCTTTGTGAAAACCTGTCAGTGGCTTTTCGATCCACACAAACTTGTCACAACCAGTCCCCCTTCCTTCCTGCGAAGTAGATCGAAGGAAACAAAAAAAGAATTACATTACGCTTTCCGGATCCGGGTTACCATTGTACCTATAGTAGGAACTTACCGCTTTGATGTTGTAGTTGCTGAATTTTCCTGCAGTATTTTCCTCGGTCCATGAAATCCATCTCGGCATCTTCTCACCGCACAAACACAGCATATCGGGGTAGTAATCGCAGGGCACCCTCCGGTACCTGATGGGGGCACCCTCCTAATGGCGTTTAGCCGACCCTGATTCCGCCCGAGACGAACTACATGAGCTGCGAGCCATGAGCGAGGGGAGCGAGGGCAGAGGAAAGAGGAGCCTTTGAATGTCAGGGTAGTGGTGAAGCGTGATTTATCCCCACTTAATAACTTGGGCTGAATCCTACCGTCCACATTCGGCTGACAAGTGGGGGACCTAGCGTGCGGACTTGTCAACCAAACCTCGCGCCTTCATGGTTCAAAGACCCTCTTGCACGCATTGGACGAAATTTTTTGGCACCTTGCCAACGTACATATCACTGGGAGGCCTTGCTCAGGAACCAGACACGCCTGGACCACAATCTTACTCCCTCCTAGGAACTTGTCATGGCTCGCGCCAGCAGATCCATCTGCTCCACCGCTTCCGGTAGGGCTCGCCGCGGTGGATCCACCCCAAGATCCTACCGTCGCAGTATCAAATGACCGTGGTTTCTTGAGAGGAGCGACGACGCTACGTCTCCGAGCTCGGCCCCTCCTACCTATAGAAGGGATGATGCAGCGTCGAGCTCGAGCTGGAGCCACCAGGCGCGACGGTGCTCGGTCCATGCCAACCCTGTCACCTTCGTCATTGTCAATTCCAATGTGGAGGACGACGGGGACGAAGCTATGTAGAACGTCATTGTTGCCTCCTTGGCGAAGGGCAAGCCACGGGCGGGAGTGGATGTCGCCGGGAAGGGCACGGCGGTGTCACCAATCAAGGTGGACTCTGACGACATCGCTGTGATGTGGGTTTAGATGTTGTTTAGGATGGTTGCAATTTCGGTTGTGTTTAGTGCGAGTACAATTATTCTAATGGGTTTGTCGAGCTATATTGAGAAATATGTGCAATAGCAGCGTGTAAGTGCTTCCACTTTAGAAATTGTGTCTGTGCCATTTGCATGTTGCATTATCAACGTAGACTACATGTAAACAATCCAACGAAAATCAGATTACAACCATCAGACAGAAGTGGCAGGATGGAAGAGAAGTTGGGACAGTGGCTTCGAGGGGAAGGAAGAGAAGTAAGGGGGCATGACACTGGCAGGTGGGCCCACGGAACACGTGACACTGACATGCGGGAGCGGGACCACGCGGTATTGCCAGTCTGTCCAAAGCAAGCTGATTGGACCAATAACTCATCGAATTATTAAGGAGTACTAAAAATACAACTGGGGTACATTCGCACAACACGTATGCTCTACGCACCTGAGAAGCACCGCTTAAGTCTAACAGTAACGAGAACATAAGTACTACATTTCCCTGTCGGTCTTCTCGATACAAATGTAGAAATGCATCTGCCTGTTCGGTCCAGCACTGACAAGGTACTGAGATGGCACACATAGGATCGACCTTAGGTCCGCATACTCCACCTCCCATGGCGTCGGGCAGCTCGGCGCCTCGGCTAGCACAAGAATACTATCGGACAATGGCGGTTGGGCATTCGCCCACGTGCGCACTATGTATAGGGGCCACGCGCACAAGACCGACCTAATGCATACCGCACACATGAAGGTGGGTCCAGCTCTAGTTCCTGGAACACCAGCGGTGATGGTCAGGACGAAAACAGAGTCGTCCCCCTAGAAAATTAGCCGGCGGCGTGCCGAGTCAGTGAATGGCACCTGCTCTTGGAGAAGTTGGGCTTGCCCGTATGAGATCCTAATCACTTCGATCAAGTGCTCCTCTGCAAGGTGGACGACGAGCTCTGCTGGCAGGCCAGTGTAGTTGCAGCCTCGCTCCATGCAGGAGCACACGCCGTGCGGGCACGCGAGCTCGTGGAGCTGGAGCTCGTGGTAGGAGTAACAGTGAAAGCATCCTGGGTGGGAGCACACGAGCGGGAACCTCGCTGCGAAGTTGCACGCGAGGATCTCCAGATTCTTGGGCTCCAGCATCTGCCACATCTGAAGTTCGTCGAGAAATCAAAAAAAGATCAGCAGTTAGATCGGTGAATAGCAGGAATATGTAGGATAAATTCAAAAGCTTGTAAAATGATTTCTTAGCATGAAGGTAGCGACCCGAGAATTAGTGGATGTCGTCCGAGCACGGCGCACAAAAGCCGATGGCGTCTGCATGATGACGTGTCTTTGGATGAGGGAGAGGGGTTGGAGTAGACGTGCTCACTCACGAGCTCTATGATATTACTAGTAGGCTATAGGGGAGTGGAAATAATAGTAATATAAGTGAAAATGTAAGCGCAGCCAATCATATCATGGAACAACCTACTCGCGAATCGCTCTTACGAAGAACCATCTTATTCGTCCACGTGCCCCAGTTGAACGGTCTGCAACAATTGGATCGGATAACTAGTTCTTCAGGGGGTGCTTCTAGAAGACGCGATCTTACGTGGTTTAGTGGAAATAACACACATGCAATGAATCTGGTGGATCCATGTGTGGTTTGTGGAAAGAACACACATGCAATGACTCTGGTGGATCCATGTGTGGTTAGTGGAAAGAAAACACATGCAATGACATTGGTGGATCCATATGTGATTTGTGGAAAAGAACACACATGCAATTACTCTAGTGGGTACATATGTGGTTTGTGGAAAGAACACATATGCAATGACATTGGTGGATCCATGTGTGGTTCATGATAGGAACAAACATGCAATGACATTGGTTGATCCATATGTGGTTTGTGACAATAACACACATGCAATGCCATTGGTTGATCAATATATGGTTTGTGGAAAGAACACACATGCAATGACTCTAGTGGGTCCATATGTGGTTTGTGAAAAGAACACACATGCAATGACTCTAGTGGATCCATATGTGGTTTTTGGAAAGAACACACATGCAATGACATTGGTTGATCCATATGTGGTTTGTGGAAAGAACACAGATGCAATGACATTAGTTGATCCATATGTGGTTTGTGACAATAACACACATGCAATTACTCTAGTGGATACATATGTGGTTTGTGGAAAAGAACACACATGCAATGACTCTGGTGGATCCATGTGTGGTTTGTGGAAAGAACACACATGCAATGACTCTGGTGGATCCATGTGTGGTTAGTGGAAAGAACACACATGCAATGACATTGATGGATCCATATGTGTTTTGTGGAAAATAACACACATGCAATGACTCTGGTGGGTCCATATGTGGTTTGTGAAAAGAATACACATGCAATGACTCGAGTGGGTACATATGTGGTTTGTGGAAAGAACACACATGCAATGACTCTAGTGGATCCATATGTGGTTAGTGAGAAGAACACACATGCAATGACTCTGGTGGATACATATGTGGTTTATGGAAAGAACACACATGCAATGGCATTGGTGGATCCATGTGTGGTTCATGACAAGAACATACATGCAATGACATTGGTTGATCCATATGTGGTTTGTGACAATAACACACATGCAATTCCATTGGTGGGTCCATATGTGGTTTGTGGAAAGAACACACATGCAATTACTCTAGTGGATCCATATGTGGTTTGTGGAAAAGAACACACATGCAATAACATTGGTTGATCCATATGTGGTTTGTGAAAAGAACACACATGCAATGACATTGGTTGATCCATATGTGGGTTGTGAAAAGAACACACATGCAATGCCTTTGGTTGATCCATGTGTGGTTTGTGAAAAGAACACACTTTCAATGCCATTGGTTGATCGATGTGGTTTGTGGAAAAGAACACACATGCAATGACTCTGGTGGATCCATATGTGGTTTGTGTAGGGGTTCCGCGTATGAAAACAATAAAATTTTACCCTACGCCCCTGAACCCCTGATGTTGCCAGGACCTATCTATTAGTAATACAGTAACAAGAGGGGCTTTTCGTGAACTTACCCTTGAAGACCGAAAAGCGTTGTCAACACTCAGGAGAGCGTGGTTGATGTACACGAGCCAAAGCCGACCTGAAGGTCGTGATGAAGTCCTCGCGCTCCCTTGGCTCCAACGACTTGAGTGCCTCAAGTGCGACACCTCGCGGGGAGTTACACACGTCCGGTGCCTAACGATGACTCTCGCTTCCCCGATCCAGCAGCACTTGCGGAAGTAGAGCTCCTGGATCCGAATCCCGCAGCATGCGACGGCGCTCCGCGGTGAAGATGTCTCTCATCCGCGTAGTCCGAACTTGGGACCACGGTCACGAGAGAGAGAGAGAGAGAGAGAGAGAGAGAGAGAGAGAGAGTATCAACTGGAGGTCCTCCCAAAAGTGAGAAGACCTTTTATTGAATTGTGTGTGTTTATGTAGCCAAATACCCCCACTATATATAGGGTAAGGGGAGGTACTACCTCCCTCAAAGTCCCGGGGTGGGACTAAAGGAGAGGAGGGGGAGGGGAGGCCACTGGTTATGGAACCTCTATGGTTATGGAACACTTCCACCTCCACTCCGGACATCCTCCGGACTTACCGAAACCCTTCCGGTTTTCTCTCTACTATTCTTCGGTGATTCTACCGATCCTATAAACACTCTCTAAGCATCATCAAGCCCTTAAGCGTGATACCCCACGGTTCAGGAACACTCCAGACATGGTCGGGACACTCCCGCACCAATCATCGACAGAGGGACCTGGATGACCATGTGACCCCTGTGCGTTCCACGAAGATATTTTGTCATTTGAACCAGGACAGTCGTGTCTTTATTCCCTTTGTCTCTCGATACTTGCATTTCCCAAGATATGATCAATGACATCACCATGTCGTGTTCAATCTCGTTACCGAACAATGCTACTTGACTCGTTCTGACAAGTGATATCCATGTGATCAAATCACATGTTGTGCAGCTATTGGATATAACCTCTCCAAGTGGGCCCTTGAGTATCTTCCCATCACATGGACGGACAAATCCTGCTCTTGACATATATTGCCTCTACGGTTTCCCCCGAGTACCTGAACACACCTTTATAACCACTGTCTTACCAAGTGGCGCTTGATGCTATCTAAGCACTCTCGGGAGATAGTGATTGATAGAGCCTCACAGTCTAAGGAATAGTCTACGAGGATCCACTTCTAATCATCATAACTTGAACTTCATGACATGATCAGGTCATGATGTTTAGGTTGGGTATAGGTTCATCATCTCATTCTCGGAATGAGTTGACTCCATTTCCAACTGGCATAAATGCCACATGATCAGGAAACTTGATCATCTGTTGACCAATGAACCAGTGACTAGAGTTTCATTGGGAACCCCTGGTTGTTTATATATCACACGTCTATTGATTTTTCCACTCAATACAGTTATAGCATGATATAAAACTTAATCATAAACTATATGAAATATGATAATAGTCCTTACTACTATTTGTCTCTAGGGCATATTTCCAACAGTTTGTGGAAAGAACACACATGCAATGACTCTAGTGGATCCATATGTGGTTTGTGGAAACGAACACACATGCAATTACTCAAGTGGGTACATATGTGGTTTGTGGAAAGAACACACATGCAATGGCATTGGTTGATCCATATGTGGTTTGTGAAAAGAACACACATGCAATGACATTGGTTGATACATATGTGGTTTGTGGAAAGAACACACATGTAATGCCATTAGTTGATCCATGTGATTTGTGGAAAAGAACACACATTCAATTACTCTAGTGGATCCATATGTGGTTTGTGGAAAGAACACACATGCAATGACATTGGTTGATCCATGTGTGGTTCATGACAGGAACACACATGCAATGGCATTGGTTGATGCATAGTGGTTTGTGAAAAGAACACACATGCAATGACATTGGTTGATTCATATGTGGTCTGTGGAAAGATCACACATGCAATGACTCTGGTGGATCCATGTGTGGTTTGTGGAAAGAACAAACATGCAATGGAATTGGTGGATCCATGTGGTTTGTGGAAAGAACACACATGCAGTGACTCTGGTGGATCCATGTGTGGTTAGTGGAAAGAACACACATGCAATAACATTGGTGGATCCATATGAGGTTTGTGGAAAAGAACACACATGCAATTACTCTAGTGGGTACATATGTGGTTTGTGGAAAGAACACACATGCAATGACATTGGTTGATCCATATGTGGTTTGTGACAATAACACACATGCAATGCCATTGGTTGATCCATATGTGGTTTGTCAAAAGAACACACATGCAATTACTCTAGTGGGTACATATGTGGTTTGTGGAAAGAACACAAATGCAATGGCATTGCTTGATCCATATGTGGTTTGTGAAAGGAAAACACATGCAATGAAATTTGTTGATCCATATGTGGTTTGTGAAAAGAACACACATGCAATTACGCTAGTGGTTCCATGTGGTTTGTGGAAAAAACACACATGCAATGACTCTAGTGGATCCATATGTGGTTTGTGGAAAGAACATACATGCAATGACTCTAGTGGATCCATATGTGATTTGTGAAAAGAACACACATGCAATGACATTGGTGGATCCATATTTGGTTTGTGGAAAGAACACACATGCAATGACACTTGTTGATCCATATGTGGTTTGTGGAAAGAACACACATGCAATGACTCTAGTGGATCCATATGTGGTTTGTGGAAAAGAACACATGCAATTACTCTAGTGGGTACATATGTGGTTTTTGGAAAGAACACAAATACAATGACATTGGTTGATCCATGTGTGGTTTGTGAAAAGAACACACATGCAATAACTTTGGTGGATCCATGTGTGGTTTGTGGAAGGAACACACATGCATTCACTCTGGTGGATACATATGTGGTTTGTGGAAAGAACTCACATGCAATGACTCTAGTGGATCCATAAGTTGTTTGTGGAAAAGAACACACATGCAATTACTCTAGTGGGTACATATGTGGTTTGTGGAAAGAACACACATGCAATGACATTGGTTGATCCATATGTGGGTTGTGAAAAGATCACACATGCAATGCAATTGGTTGATCCATGTGTGGTTTGTGAAAAGAACACACATGGAATGCCATTGGTTGATCCATGTGGTTTGTGGAAAAGAACACACATGCACTGACTCTGGTGGATCCATATGTGGTTTGTGGAAAGAACACACATACAATGACTCCAGTGGATCCATATGTGGTTTGTGGAAAAGAACACACGTGCAATTACTCTAGTGGGTACATATGTGGTTTGTGGAAAGAACACACATGCAATGGCATTGGTTGATCCATATGTGGTTTGTGAAAAGAACACACATGCAATGACATTAGTTGATCCATATGTGGTTTGTGGAAAGAACACACATGCAATGCCATTGGTTGATCCATGTGGTTTGTGGAAAAAACACACATGCAGTGACTCTAGTGGATCCATATGTGGTTTGTGAAAAGAACACACATGCAATGACTCTAGTGGATACATACATGGTTTGTGAAAAGAACACACATGCAATGACATTGGTGGATCCATATTTGGTTTGTGGAAAGAACACACATGCAATGACATTCGTTGATCCATATGTGGTTTGTGAAAAGAACACACATGCAATTACTCTAGTGGATACATAGGTGGTTTGTGGAAAGAACACACACGCAATAGCATTGGTGGATCCATGTGTGGTTCATGACAAGAACATACATGCAATGTCATTGGTTGATCCATATGTGGTGTGTGACAATAATACACAGGCAATGCCATTGGTTGATCCATGTGGTTTGTGGAAAAGAACAAACATGCAATGAACTCTAGTGGATCTATCTTGGCATAATTTGATCTATGCCATGATCTATTTCATTGTAAAATACACTCACTTTCCATTTTTATACTACTCAGCTTTGCCCTTGGTTTTTTGATACTACTCAGTTTTGCTCCTCTCTCTCTTTCGTAGAAGCCCAAACCTGTGCCCACTCTGTCTGCAACACCCTGATTGGTTATCACAGTTGTCACGCGGATCATGCACACCAAATGTTGATCCTGTGTGATCCAACGAGGCTCGTTGCACATGTCATGCCCTTCACAGGACAGCGCGAGACAGCACCAGGTCACTCCCTTCTCGAACAACTGCCCCGATCCATGATTTCATCTGCCTCCTTATCACAACACCTCCATTAATCTACCGGATTCCAGACTCCATTTGCCACTATGGGTAGAGCTTGGGGTAGCAGCAGGCTGAAGCAAAAGGCATTCGACGACGACGCGGATGGCCAGGGCGACCACCACCACGAGGATTGGGGATGGCCAAACCTCACCGCCGTGAACGTGCACAGGATCGCCACAGGGTTGGACATCATCTCTACCAGCTGCCACGCTCGCTGCATCCCTGGCTACCGCTTCACGATACGGCACATGGACGAACAACCGTTCGGCACGCCAAGCCTTCTTTACCCCGATACCAGCAAATGGCTAAACTACTGTGATGGCCACGTAAGTTCCAGTATCTTGCTTATTGGTTCAGTCATATCGTTGATTCATATGTGCTGAACTCTCATCGGAATCCTATGTTCCTTTCGTCGAACGTGTTGTGTGCACGCGCGGTTTAAACAAATTGAACCATTTAAGACTATTCTGTACAGCAGAAGCTCTGCTCGTACCTGATATTATGGTATTTTCATAGTGACACAGTCTTACTTTAGGTGATAGACGAGTTGTCAATTTCGATTTGCAATGGAATGCCTACTAAGTGATATTCTGTTTCCTAGAATAAAAACAAACAGATTAGACAATTTAAGGCTATTATGCCCCGAGCTGTTTATGATCATCGTCAGGAGTTTGTTCTGGGGGCGCTCTATTCCTACTCCATATATTGGGTATCTTCGTAGTGACACAGGCACAATTTAGGCGATATCTGAGGAGACACTCGTATTTAGGCGATATTTTGTGTACTTTAATCTGAAGGTCCAGTTGTCAAATTGTATTTGCAATGGAATCCCTGCTCGGTGATTGTACCAACTAACAACAAACTCTGCAGAATATTCATGCAAAACTGATGATGCTGGATAAGTGGTTGGAATCAGTAGTGGTGAATATCAAGGAAGAAGAAGAGACGGAAATGGGAGATGACTAGAACTAGGTGGGTGGCAACGGCGAGTGGCTGGTCCTTTTATCCCAGGATGGGAGTACTTGGACTCTAAAAAATGGCTAGAGATCATTGAGATTTGCATTGCCATCTTTGGAGGGTGTTGGCATTACTGCATTCAACAACGAGTGGCCACTGCCCATTTCCGAATTCGCTTACAGGTTCAACATGGCAGAACTTGAGCTCCTAAAGGTACATCTCCCACATAGACCGCGGGAGGTGTGGAAGATCTAAGAGTACGACCTCTTAGAAGTGTTCGACAAGGCAATCACATTCATTAGATGCCCAGAAGACAAGGAATGGACAGTCTTGCGCGACGACTTCCTGCGGCCGGAGAAGTATGTCGACGCCGTCTTCACCTCCAGCTACCATTCGAACAAACCGCAATGCATTTATGCGGTCACTGAACCTAGCGGCGACGTGCGTGTTTGGGAGTCATCCATTTGGGGTGAGTCATGGTGTCATATACCATGTAAAATCCCATTCAAAATTCTGCTTACTGACTGTGAGTAACACGCAGGTACCCACACAGCCCCGCGCATCATTCCAGCTCTAGTGATCGAAGATGCAGTAGCAGATGCTGAACTTGGGACATGGCGCTGGTTCCTGGCACCTCTCGGAGGCGACACGAAACAAGATGTTGAACTCATGTGGATTCATATCAGGGGAGCACTAAACAGTGTTGGTGATACAATAGAACATATGGGGACACAACTTTCTTCATACCCATCGCTGCAGTGTCACGTTTTCTCGAGGTTCGCATGCCCATCCAAAGACCCGATAGAGCAATTCTAGAGTAGAGTCGGCAATCTGAAGGGACAATCTATGTTTCTTGGGATCAACTACCCTTTCTTTGTCAGAGCCCCTGGAGTTGTTGAACCTATAATTGCTTAGGCAGCCCTGGCTCCTGATGTTGCTGGTGGTGGTGGTGGTGGTGGAGCTGACGAAGAACTAGTTGCTGCTTCTCCTGGTGAAGCTAAAGAAATACTTGGTGATGCTGCTGCTAGTGAAGCTGACGAAATACTTGCTAATGTTGCTTCTGGTGAAGCTGACAAATACCTACTGAGGCTGCTGCTGGTGAAGCTGACGAAATACCTGCTGAGGCTGCCGCCAGAGTCCAGGAAGAACATGTTGGTGTTGTTGCTGAGGTGCCAGCACTTCCAGTGTTTATAGCAGACTGTGTGTTTGCTGCACACTCACGCGCCTATCATGTTGACACTCCAGATCCGACCTGGAGCCGAATCCACGTCGGGGGGAGGGGGCCTACAATTGGCTCATCAGTGGGGTCGTACGATTTGATGGAGAATGACAGATGACCAAACGCAGCATTCTGGTTCGTTCCGACGATACCACTAGCTCCAGGGACCTAGTGCTCATACTGGTAGATCCGATGAACCATTTGTCTTTATATTTATCTTTAATACGCTTATTTGTGTAAAGACTAAGCTGTGCTTATTTGTGTAAGACTAAGTTAGGCCTAACTGCGTAATATTCCGTGAAGCCCAGCTTTTCTTTCCACGCCCATAACAGCAGAATTGCAGCATAGAACAGACAAAGGTAATGTGCATACTAGGCATTTTTTCTCAGGATAACAACCACTTCAAGTAAATGATACATGGTGTACGCATTTGAACGCATCACTAGAATGTGCCACCTATTCATGATTGATGACATGGATCTAGCTTTTCTACGCGTATTTTCATTGAATCGCTCATTGATTTGTTCACATATTTTTTGGCAATGGCTCATGAACTCCACTCTCTTGGTAACATGCTTCGTCAGCCAGCACTTATTGATGCAATGCAAAGTACAGAACATGGTTGTCATCGTCATTCCATTTAGGTTCTCTATGTTTCATCATCATGGAGCTACTAATTTCAAATGAAAATCTAGTAAACAACATATGTGTACATTGTTAGAGTATGCTACGAACATGGTACATACATGTTTTTCTACAATCACAAGAAGAAAACTTGATGCATTTTCACCTTGTTGGCCTTGTGCCGAACTGGGTGGATGTGGCTTTGGGGTTCGGAGAGGAAGGCGCCATGGCTAGTGCGTGTGCGACCACGCTGACGGCGAGCTCGTATTCTGGAGGAGGCCAACAGGACCGAGCATGGTCGGCATGGTGACAGATCTCACCCGGGAATGAATTCTCGTCCCCGCGTCGTGCCATGGGTGCGGCCATGGTAACGGCAAGCTCCGATTCAGGATGGGGAGGAGAGCAGGGCCGAGCAGGTTCGTCCAAGTCCTAGCTCCACGCCATGGCCGCGACCACAGATTGCCGCCCTGGAGGAAGAAGAAGACATGTAAAGGATGCATGTGCCAACGCTGCAAGCCTACATGGCAGCCATGACAGCAGCGACATAACGACGAAAGCTGACAGGGGGGCCCAACTTGACGGGTGTTAGCCTGATATTTTGAATTGAAACATAAAGTTGAATTCATGCCGAAAAAGACCCTCTGAGTATTTGGCATGCCAACTTTGGGCAACGCAGCTGATTGTAAGAAACTTGGGTACCGTGTTGCCTAGGCGCCCCAACTTTTGGGCCGCAAAATAATATCCTCCCTAAGAAGGGCGGTTTTACTATTGTTCCTAACAAAAACGATGAATTGATACCTACTAGAACTATTGTTGGACATAGGATGTGTATAGGTTTCAGGAAATTGAATAAAGAGACTAGGAAAGATCACTATCCTTTACCATTCATAGATCAAACTTTAGAGAGGTTAGCAAACCACACTCATTTTTGCTACTTGGACGGATTCTCTAGTTTTTCTCAAATAGTTGTTCATCCTGATAACCAACTTAAAACAACTTTCATTAGCCCTTATGGTTTACATGCTTACCCTCGTATGCGTTTTGGTTTATGTAACGCTCCAGCTACTTTTCAAAGATGCATGACTGCTATTTTTGCGGATTTTATAGAACTGATAATGGAAGTATTTATGGATGACTTTTATGTCTACGGAACTTCGTTTACTAGCTAGTTGCTTGGATAATATCAAAAGAGTTTTGCAGCATTGCAAAGAAACCAATCTTGTTCTAAACTGGGACAAGTGCCATTTTATGGTCAAAGATTGCATAGTCCTTGGACATAAGGTATCAGATGAAGGAATTGAAGTCGATAGAGCTAAGGTTGGGGCCATAGAGAGAATGCCACAACCTAGGGATATAAAAGGTATAAGAAGTTTCCTTGGTCATGTGGGTTTTTATAGAAGGTTCATTATGAATTTCTCTAGAATATCTAAACCTTTGACTAACCTTTTGCAAAAGAGAGTAAGATTTAACTTTGATGATAAATGTCTTATAGCCTTTGATAAACTTAAATATGCTTTATCCCATGCTCCTATCATTAATACAACTATCTGGGATATGACTTTTGACCTAATATGTGAAGCTAGTGATGATGCTGTAGGAGTAACTTAGGGACAACACGTAGGTCGCAGATTTAATATTATACATCATGCTAGTAGAACTCTCAATAGTGCTCAAAAGAATTATCCTAAGTAAGAGAGGGAACTTTCTGATGTATTTTTCTCTTGTGATAAATTTTGTTCTTATATAGTTGATGCAAAAGTAAGAGTTCATACAGATCATGATGGTTCAAAAGAACTCCTTGAGAGGAAAAATCATAAGCCAAGACTGATCCGTTGGATTCTTTTACTTCAAGAATTTGAGTTGCAGATTATGTAGAGGCAAGAAATAAAGATGTTGGATGCAGTGTCCATATTTGCCCAGTAAGACACTAATCTTGTTGAGAGGAACTTTAGTCCTGGTGATTTCCGTTTACGAGAATTATTAAATGAACTAAGGTCAATTCCTCCAAAAGAGAAGAAGTCTTTGTTGTTGGAGGAGCTAGTCATCCCCGAATAAGTAAAACGGTAAGTGCAAGGTAAGTGTTCTTACTGAAATAAGTGATTTGTTTTCACAGATTTTACTTCTTAATTTTTTTTCTTTGGATTCCTCGTGTTTTCTAAAGTTTCTGAAGGTTCTTACCAACTATATGGGCGCAACTATATGACTGGAGAAAATATTCCAGCTGTATAGTTGGTCGTTAAACGTTCTGTATCTTCTTTGTGAAATTGATTTCGATGTCGATATCTTTACGGTCGCAACTATACGGCGGGAATATATTTTCCAGCCGTATAGTTGGTCGTTAAACTCTCAGACATTTTCGAGTTTTGATGTTTGTATCCATACGATCGCAATTATACGGCAGGAATAAATATTTTGGCCATATAGTTGGTCGTTAATTAATCAGACATCTTTGATTATTTTTTTGTTTTTGATTGAAAAAAGGTTTTGTCGGTTCCGAGTCGGTAACTTAATCTACCTGGACTTGAGATATTTGGAAATATCTGCTCAGAACCAACTATACGGCCAGAGCTATATGGGTCGCGCCCATATAGTTGGTCGTTACGCGGCAGGACACCTCTAAATCCGTGATTTCTTTCCCTATTTCGTTAAGATTCTTTTCTTGGGCGAGAATTTGGTGTTTCTCGCGAGTTTTACTGACCTTTGACGCCCCTTATATACTACCATTGTCTCTCTCTCTAATCATAATCACCATGAACCAATCTAGCCATGCGATATCCCATCCCAGGCCGTGGAAAACCCTGGGTCTCATTGCTCCCTGCAGGGACCGCTCTCGTAGCCCATCCATGGAGGACGACAACGAGGAGGTGGAGAGGTTTAGCCCGTGGTACAAGGAGTACGTCGATCCAAGCTTCTACAACAATGATTCCGACGAAGATTGGAGTGACATCTACATCTGCCATGATGTCTATGATCCCACGGAGATCAACTGGGCTGCAATGAAGAGAGCTCAAGAAGAGACAGAAGGTCACAAACCGCATGGAAAAGGGCGTGTGGTGACGGTCAAGCTCATCGCCACGGATCCCAGGCCCCACAAGCATAAGGAATTACCTAATATTGGTGCAGCTGCTAGCAAGGGAGTGGCGGTGCCACTCTTGAAGCCTACCATTAGTGCTCGTATGAGGGTGAAGCCTTAAGAAGAGTGGAGGAACAGTTTCCACTTCCCTGATCCATCAATTATGGATGAGAAAGAAGAAGCTGTTCCCAGGACCAAGGACCGCATGCAAGCACTGGAGATATATCAGAAGCAAGAGCTACACCATCGCGTCGAAGTCCGTCACCGTCACAAGGAGATAGAGAAAAAGGATGATCTTCTCCCATTGGTGACTAAACTCACAGATAAAGTGGACACTTTGCAGTCTGATTTGCATAGGTGCTATATCCGCATCACCGCTCTTGAGGATATAAACAAGAAGCTACGCACCGCGGTGTTACATGTCATGGCACCACAGTGATCTACAATAATCATGGTATCAAATAATCGCAAGGGATTATTTGATCCCACCTGGCTTGATTCCAAGCTTGGGGAGATCTTTAAGACCTTGTAATCTATCTTATGAGCTGTACATTACTATTTTACTTTTGCATTAGTTCAAACTAGAAATAAAGTTTGCATCATTAGAATTCCCTTCAAGAATAGTCGATCCCTTTTATGAAATTCCGAGTTTATTATCATATATCGAGCAATATTGAGTTAGTGTTTGTCCTATTGAATATATGAATGGCCTGAGTATAATTTTACTTGCACTTGATGATAGCAATATGAGTCTTCCACACCATTGGTATTAATGGAACATACAAAGATAATTTGGACAATATGTTGTAATTACATGGTTTGATTTACAAAGGAAGAAAAATTATATAATCAGTTAAAGTTGAAAAAGAAACCTTGAACAAAAGAAAATTAAAAGTGCTATCAAATTAGAGTGAGAACAAGACGAGGTAGAATATTCAAGCTATAAAGATTGCTTCATATACAATTGGAATTTGGTAATTGAGATTGTTAAACTTTGAATTCCTACATTAAGTGGAATCTATGGCTAGCTCCTTTGCACAACACTTAAACAAAAGTGTGAGCATATATATAAAAAAAGAAGAAGAAAAAGAGCGAATGTGCAAAGAGCAAATAGGCATACACCACTATATTGTAGTAAGACAAAGAGACGTTTTGAGATTTTGAATCCCGAGTGAATATGTTAATCCTAAAACACTTGGGACTACCTCGCTAACTCATTTGGTCAAACCGAATACTTTTTACATCATGTTGAGATTCATCTTTTGTGAACTGTTGATCACTAAGGTGTGGAAGCCTTCTAATATTATTCGGATGGTTCGAGTAAAGTACTATTCATGAACTTATTCCTATGTATCATATATGATAAATGCATGCTGCAACCGCCTCATTTATTTTATCGACTCGGCTTCACAAATATGAGGATCACATCTATTAAGCTAAACTTGCTCGGGACGAGCAAGAGTCTAATCTTGGGGAAGTTGATGAGTGCATAATTGCATCATGTTTTATATTATTATTTTTGCATTGTAGTTGTAGGATCTTGGTATTTTACAGTGTTCACGTGCACATTTTATGTCTATTTTCACTAGGATCAGGACAGATGATGGATACAATGGATACAATTCTCGGAGCAGTTGAATTCGAGAGAAAAGGAGTCAAAAACAACGTAAATCGCTTATTTGGGAAATATTAATAATACCAGAAGAAAACCTGAAACGATCAAGGCATACAGACAGTTTAACGACCAACTATACGGCGGGAATAAAATTCCGGCCGTATAGTTCCCACCGTATAGGTGGTGCCGCCACCGCCTCCTCAAATAGTTTCACCCCGTGCAACTAGATCTGAGAGACGACATACAGAACAACCAGAAATCGCTAAAACCTCACCTCCGGAAGGCATATGGAGGGGGAACTCATCCACCAAGGATCCATGTTTGCCCTACGCAGATCTGGGAGGCTAAGGCATCGATCTTTGTCATCAACCGCTGCATCACCACCATCTCCACCCATCCCATTTACATCTTGTCTAGATCTTGTTTTAATTTCCATACTCGTTGTGGATTTATACAAGTACTATTCATCTATGATAGATTCCATTGTTATTGCCATGATGTTGATTGCCTCCATGTCTGAGTAGATCGTTAGTTCTTGGGGATATGGAGAAACCCTAGTATGAGATTGAAATAAGATAAAGTTTATTATGATATTCATCGTTGTGACCATGTGTTAGATTGTCTTCATCTTGATGTTGGGAGAAGTTGACCTCTCAATATTTGCCTCTTATGGGGACTTGATGGAGGGAACTAACTGTTGGTAGACGGAAGTGTGTTAGCACTTATAGTGACTATAAAGCTGTTGGCACCCCTTACGTATCAACTTGGGAACGGAGGAAACTAACGGAACACTATCCATGCCATGGATACGTCCTACGGGATTACGTCCCTTAATAGCGCAGTAATTCGATTGATGTCGATTGCTGACTGATGTGGTTATGAGGATGATGTGAGCAGTGGTTGCTGCCTATTTGTCCAAATACGGAGTTCCTCCCACACATACACAGTTGACAATGTTCATGATAATAATCTTTACCTTATTTCTTTATAATGCTAGAGGTGTATCCGTTACTCCCGGAGAATGCATTTTACCCTATTGCTGTTCCAATCTCTTTTACATACACGATACTTACTTTCTGTGTTCAGTTGTTTTACTTTACTTATTGCTTCTCTTATACCAAAAACCCCAAAACACCTTTTTACACAATATTCGCATTTTATCTTGTTACTTAGAACTTTATTTAGCATTTCTATTGTAGTATTTATTTCAAGAGTTATTAGACTTCAGATTCATGCTCCCTGTGGGATCGATATCTTTATTTCGAAACTAGCTACAAACAATATGTGCACTCGCAGTCATCATTTCACAACTCACACCTGCCGGAACACCACAACGTAATGGTGTGTCGGAACATCATAATCATACTTTATTGGATCTGGTTCAATCTATGATGTCTCTAACTTACTTGCCCTTGTCATTTTGGGGTTATGCACTAGAAACCGCTACATTTACTTTAAATAGGGCACCATCTATATCCATTGAAATGACACCATATGAATTGTGGTTTGGAAACAAACTTAAGCTATCATTTCTTAAAGTTTGGGGATGCGATGTTTATGTGAAGAAAGTTCACCCTGATAAACTCGAATCCAAAGTGGAAAATTCGTCTTCATAGGATACCCTAAAGAAACAATTGGGTATACCTTTTATCATAGATCCGAGGGCAAGGTTTTTGTTGCCAAGAATGGATCCTTTCTTGAGAAGGAGTTTCTCACGAAGGGTGTGAGTAGTCGGAAGCTAGAACTCGAAGAGGTTATTGAACCTTCTCTTCATGAAACGGCAAGTGGCGTAGCACCAGAAATTGTTCCAGAGTTGACTTCACTAAATGAAGAGGGAAGTAATGATAATGATCATGAAACTCCGAAAGAGGACACTACCGAACCTCGCAGGTCAAGCAGGACACGTGCAGGTCCTGAACTATACGTGAATCATGCCATGAATTTCATGGTTGATGAAATAGATGACCCTGCGATGTATGAAGAAGCGATGATGAGCCTAGATTCCAACAAATGGCTAGAAGCCATGAAATCCGAGATGGAATCCATGTATGAAAACCAGGTTTGGACCTTGGTGGACTTACCTCACGACCAAAAGGGCGTTGAGAATAAATGGATTTTCAAAAGAAAAACTGATGTTGATGGTAATGTGACCATCTATAAAGCTCAACTTGTTGCAAAGTTTTTTTTTGACAAATTCAAGGATTTGACTACGATGAGACATTCTCTCCTGTAGCGATGCTAAAGTTGGTTAGGATTATGTTAGCAATTGTTGCATTCGATTATGAAATATGGAAAATGGATGTCAAAAGTGCATTCCTCAATGGTAATATTGAAGAAGAGTTATATATGATACAACCAAAGGGTTTTGTCGATCCTAAGGATACTGACAAGGTATGCAAGCTTCGATGATCCATCTATGGATTGAAGCAAGCATCCCGGAGTTGGAATCTCCGCTTTGATGAGGTGATCAAAGAGTTTGGATTTTTCCAAACTTATGGAGAGGCTTGTATTTACAAGAAAGTGAGTGGGAGGAATGTGGAATTTCTGATATTATATGTGGATGGCATATTACTGATTGGAAATGATATATATCTTTTAAATAGTGTTAAAAGTTATCTAAATAGTAAATTTTCGATGAAGGACCTTGGTGAAGCATCATATATATTAGGCATAAAGATCTATAGAGATAGATCAAGACGCCTAATAGGGCTATCACGGAGTACATACCTTGATAAGGTTTTAAAGAAGTTTAAAATGGACGAAAGTAAAAAGGGGTTCTTACCTATGTTGCAAGGCAAGACATTGAGTAAGACTCAAAGTCCGGCTACAGCGGAAGAAAGAGAGATACTGGATAAGATCCCCTATGCTTGAGCCATAGGATCTATAATGTATGCCATGCTATGTACAAGACCGGATGTGGCACATGCTATTAGTTTGATTAGTAGGTACCAATCTGATCTAGGTTCGGAACACTAGATAGCGGTCAAGAATATCCTTAAGTACTTAAGAAGAACTAAGGAAATGTTTCTTGTATACGGAGGTGAAGAAGAGTTGGTCGCTAATTCTTATGTCGACGCTAGATTTGACACTAATCCAGATGACTCTAAGTCTCAATACGGATACGTATTTCTCATGAACAGAGCAATAGTTAGTTGGAGGAGCTCCAAACAACCTGTGGTGACAAGATCAACAACGGAGGCAGAATATATTGCTGCTTCAGAAGCAGCGCAGGAAGCGGTTTGGATGGAGGAGTTCATAACCGAACTAGGTGTGGTTCCTAGTGTGCTGGACCCAATGGTCATATATTGTGACAACAATGGAGCCATAGACAACACCAAGGAACCAAGGTCTCACAAGAATTCCAAGCATATTAAGCACCGGTTTCACTCCATCCGTGAGCATGTCAAGGATGGAGATATAAAGATTTCTAAAGTACACACAGATATCAATGTAGCAGATCCGTTGACTAAAGTTCTCCCTAGGGAAAAACATGATCAACACCATAACTCCATGGGTGTTATATTTACCACTATGTAACTAGATTATTGCAAGTGGGAGACTGAAGGGAATATGCCCTGAGAGGCAATAATAAAGTTGTTATTATATGTATTCCAAGTATATGATATATGTTTATTTTGCATGATATAATTGTATTAATGTGCAAACGTTAATACATGTGTGTTTAATAAACAAATAGAAGGTTCCTAGTTAAGCCTCTCTTATAAACTAGCTCATTGATTAATAAGATGATCAAGGTTTCATGATCATGGACATTGGATGTTGTTAATAACGAGGTCACAACATTGGCGGAATGATGTGATGAACATTCATTCGGAGTATAGCATTACAATCAAAGTCATTGTGTTTATATTGCTATAACATCATACGAAGTAATCCTAGTCCTTAGACCATGAGATCATGTCAATCACTAACACTGGAAGAGTATCTTGGTAACAACAAACGTCACACCGTGATAGGGTGACTATAAAGGTGGGTTCAGTGCTACGAAGGTGTTATGTAGAGGCTTGATACATTGCAAATGTATCTATAATTTGTGTTGTTCCATGCTTGGTTTTATCCACTTTCTTGTGTTTTGTCTACACTTTGGAGTACTTTTCATATGATTTCTTGGACTAACCTATTAACAAGAGCCACAGTGCCAGCTGCCTGTTTTCTGCTGTTTTTGGTTCTAGGAAAGTCAGAAAATGAATATTCTCGGAATTGGATGGGACAAAAGCCAAAGTGCCTATTTTTCCGGAAGTCATCAGATGACAGAATACGGGACGGAGAGGGGCCAGGGGGCCACCACACCACCTGGCCGTGCGGCCAGGCCTGGCCCGCGCTAGGGGGTGGTCTAGCTGACCCCAACACCCCCTCGGCCTCTCCTTCCGCCTATAAGATGCCCTCGGGACGAAAACCCTAAGTACCCGATCAAAAATCCACGAAAGAGTCTGCAGCCGCCGTCATATCCATCCCTAGATCGAGAGGGATATGAAGCTCTTCCCGGCACCCTGCCGGAGAGGGGAATTCACCCTGGAGGCCTTCTTCATCATCATGCAAGCCTCCGGTGTGATGCGTGAGTATTTCATCCTTGGACTACGGATCCAAGTAGTAGCTATATGGCTGGTTCTCCTTCTTTGTGCTTTCATGTCTAGATCTCGTGAGCTCCGGTCATGATCAAGATCATCTATTTATAATTCTGCATGTTGTGTTTGCGGGGATCCGATGGATATTGAGATGCTATTTCAGATTGATTATTGGTTCTATCATGTCTTTGCTATTTGTGATCTTGCATGCTTTCCATTGTTAGTAGCTATCTTGGCCAAGTAGATGCTAGCAACTCCAAGAGTTAGTATTTATGCTCGATAGTGGGTTCATCCCTCGAGTAATCTAGGGAAGTGACAGAAATATCTAAGGTACTAGATGTGCTGTTGCTACTAGGGAGAAAACAACAATCCTTTGTTCATAGAACAATTGTATTGTTTACTTTACACGCAATTCGTAAAGCAATAATCTATTGCTTGCAACTTAATACTGGAGGGGGTTCGGATGATAACCTGAAGGTGGATTATTAGTCATAGATGCAGTTGGATGGCGGTCTATGTATAATGTTGTAATGCCCAATCAAGTTCCAAAGGAGTCAAGATGATTAGTATATGTGTGCATGCTTTCTCGATGTTTGTCAATTGCCCCGTTGTAGTTTGTTCACCCAACATGTTATCTATCTTAAGGAGAGCCACCTCTAGTGAACTATGGATCCCGGTCCTTTTCTTTACTTACAATCTACAAACTATTTACTTCTTTGTGTTTACTTTCTGCAAACTTTTACTTCTTTCCATTCGATACGTTTAATCCTTTGTTTTCAGCAAAACACAGTGAGATTGACAACCTCATCGCAAGTTGGGGACAGAGTTATGTGGTTGTGTTGTGCAGGTCTCCACGTTGCTACTAGCACCGGTAGTGCACCCTTCCAAGGCTCAGCTAGCAACACCTTTGGGGTGTTTCCTTGCTCCTACCGGTTCGATTAAACCTTGGTTTCATAACTGAGGAAAACTTGCTGATGTGCTCATCATACCTTCCTCTTGGGGTTCCCAACGAGCTCTACATCAACACCGAGCCATCAAGCATTTTTCTGGCGCCATTGTCGGGGAGTCAAGGACAACTTCACAAGGGGAGTCCCTCATAACCAATCTCTTTACTTTGTTATTTTTGTTTTGCTTAGTTTCTTTTTGCTTTGTTTGCTTGTTTTGTTATCAAAAACACAAAAAAATTAGTTTTACTAGTTTGCTTTCTTATTTGAAAACACAAAAAAATGACTACTCTTGAAAACACTAAGTTGTGTGACTTCACTAGCACCAACAACAATGATTTTATGAGCACACCTATTGCTCCACCTGTGCCTAAAGATACTTTCTTTGAGATAAAACCTGCTTTACGCAATCTTGTTATGAGAGAACAATTTTCTGGTATTGGTAATGAAGATGTTGTTGCCCATCTAAATAAGTTTGTTGAACTTTGTGAGATGCAAAAGCATAGGGATATTGATGGTGATATTATTAAGCTGAAATTGTTTCCTTTCTCTTTGAGAGGAAAAGCTAAAGAATGGTTGAATTCCTTAACTAGGAATAGTATTGATTCTTGGACTAAGTGCAAAGATGCTTTCATTGGAAAGTAATATCCTCCTGCTAAGGTTATATCTATGAGAAGTGAAATAATGAAGTTTAAACAATCTGATAATGAACATGTTGCTCAAGCTTGGGAAAGAATGAAATCTTTGGTAAAGAATTGTCCCACTCATGGACTGACTGCTTGGATGATCATCCAAACTTTTTATGCAGGATTGAACTACTCTTCAAGGAACCTATTGGATTCTGCTGCTGGAGGTACCTTTATGACCATCACTTTGGGTGCTGCAACAAAACTTCTGGACAATATGATGGTTAATTATTCTGAATGGCATACTGAGAGAGCTCCACAAGGTAGGAAGGTAAATTCTGTTGAGGAAACTTCCTCCTTGAGTGATAAGATTGATATTATTATGTCTATGCTTGTTAATGGGAAAGCCCATATTGATCCAAATAATGTTCCTTTAGCCTCTTTGGTTGCTCGAGAAGAGAAAGTTGATGTGAACTTCATAAGAAATAATAATTTTGGCAATAATGCTTATAGGAGTAATTTTGGTAATAACAATTATAAGCCATATACTTCCAACAATGGTAATGCTTATGGAAATTCTTACAATAATAATAGGAGTGCTCCCTCTAAACTTAAAGTTATGCTTAAAGAGTTCATTAGTAAACAAACTGCTTTCAATAAAACTATTGAGGCAAAACTCTCTAATGCTAAAAGAAATATAGCATCTTTGGTTGAAGCTCAATCTTCTTTGAATAAAATGGCTGCTAAACCTGAAACTAATGATAATCCCTTTGCAGCTACTAATGCTATACAAGTAAGAATTGATGAAAATGTTAGACTATTAGCTGATTACATGCTAAGTGGGAAAGAGAATATGAAATTGCTAGAAACATTAGTGTTTCTACTATTACCACCACTAGTGTTGAGGCTAGTAATAGTTCTACTACTTTAGATGATAATTTTGATTTTGATCTTGATGGTTGCAATATCTCTGAAGTTATTAAGTTCCTACAAAAGCTTGCTAAAAGTCCTAATGCTAGTGCTATGAACATGGCCTTTACAAAACACATTACTGATGCTCTCATAAAGATTAAAGAAGAAAAGATGAAACATAAAGATTCTATTCCTATAAAACAAGAAGATGGTTGGGAACCCATCATTAATATGAAAGTGAATGACTTTGATTTCAAATCTTTATGTGATCTTGATAGTAGTGTTTCTATTATGCCTAGAAGGATTTATGATATGCTTGATTTGCCTCCTCTTGAAGATTGTTATTTGAATGTCCCACTTGATGATAATGCTAAAAATAAACTCATGGGGAGTCTTAATGATGTTCTTATTATGGTTAACAATGCCTATGTCCCTGTTGATTTCTATGTTTTGAATGTTGAATAAATGCTTCTTGTCCTATTACTTTGGGAAGACCTTTTCTTAGAACTGTTGGTGCCATTATTGATATGAAAGAAGGCACCATTAAATATCAACTCCCACTCAAGAAAGGTATAGAACACTTCCCTAATAAAAGAGATAAGATTTATTTTGTTTCTCCTATGAAAACAAAATTTGGTCTTGATGCTTCTTCATTTGAGAACACTTGATTCTTTTTCTTGCTTCTTATGCCTAACTTAAAAGCGTTAAAGAAAAGTACTTATTGGGAGATAACCCAAAAGTTTTAGTTGAGTCTTGGAAGTTATTACTTCAGTAATAACCGCTCCTTATCCTTTTTATTTGCCTTTTGTGCCAAGAGTAACCTCTAATGAGAGAGAAGTTATGATTGAGAAAGTTGCTGTCCCAAAACAGATTTTGGTGCTTCACCGTAAAAATTCGTGTAAACTTTATGAACGTATTATTGAGGCGTGAATTTTTGTGATTCTGCCCCAGGTTGTTATCTAACTTTCGTTAGTTCAACACTTTTTGATTTGAGCAACAGAAGGTCTTCGAAAAAATTCATCTTTACCTGCTGGTCTGTTTTGACAGATTTCTGCCATTTTCTGCATTTGTTTCTTGTTGGTTCCTTTTTGAGTTCTTTTGGGGAATTGAGCTTTCTGAGGGAAGTGCTACATTAGCTAGTGTTCTAATGGAAGTTTATTTGGTGTTATAACTGAACCTTAAGACTTATTATCTTGAGTGCACTAATGTTGCTAATAAAGATTGTGTGAAGTTTTGTATGAAGGAAAATTTCAGGTGTATGGAAGGAATGAGTAATGAGATGAAGGATGGACTAAATCTCAAGATTGGGGATGCCACGCATGTCACCCCAAGAAATATCAAATAAGTACAAGCGTCAAAGCTTGGGGATGCCCAAGGCATCCCCTTCTTCATTAATAAAAATCCCAGGTTTCTTCCAAACGCTTCATTTTTATTGTTTCATGCACAGTTGTGTTGTTCTTGGAGCGTCTTCTTTTTTGTTTTGGTTTTTCGTTTGCTTTGTTTGCTTAGTTTGCTGAATAAATTGGTTGGACCCCCTCTTTCATACATTGGTTTGCAAATAGTTTGGTTTGGATTGGAAAAGAGTAGGAAAGTTCATGCTTATGTGGTAAAAAGAGCTCGTTTTTTACTGTGGTCTATGCTTTGTCATGCCATGCTTGATATTGTTTTAGCTTTATGCTTAGTATTCTTTTCTGTAGCATGACTTGTTATAAACAATTGAGATTGCTTAATGTGCCTTGGATGAATCATGCGTTGTTTTAGCATATTAAAGCATAGTATAGTGGTATTCTCCTTTGATGCTTTATTTGGGTTGACTTGGCACATGCTCACACCATGTTATGACTATCTCAAGTCACCACAGCCTTTATGATCCTTTAGTTTTCAACTTGTAGTATCACTTTATGCTTTGATCAATGATGTTTTATCGCTCTGCATGATTATGGCCATTATTGCTCTCTTAGTTTGTCGCTCCCTTTTTGCTAGCCTCCACAACCAAGTATGAGTTCCACTCATGCATCCAACTCCCTAAACCAAGTTATTCCAAAGAGTCCACCATACCTACCTACTAGCTTATGCTATTCCAAGTATATTCATGCTTTTGTTTACCTTCCAAATTAAACTTGTTATGAGAAAACTGGTGATTAAAGCTCTCACGAACTTGATGGCACACTTTACTTTTTGCATCTAATAAACTTGAACCATTGGGTCCTTCTTTGTTGCGTATATGCTTGCGCTTTATAAGTTGAAATTAGCAGAACCATGTATCATGGGGAACGCTTTCAACATTGCACTTGTACTTTGTACCCCGTTGATATCATGTTCTTTTGCTTACGGATCCCATGTGTGAAATAAAAGTGGAACTTGTAAGATCATGGAGTTTGTATGTGTGTTAGAGAAACGCCTGGGCCGCTAGCCTAAGCCATGCCTAATCATGGTGGAAACTTGCAGCATCACCATAATGAGCACTCTATGAAGCATACTCAATAAAAACCTATGCAAATAGCAAATAAAAAGATCGCTGAGATGTTCATTGTCTGCTTGCCTTGTCATTTTGATTATGGGAAAGCTCCTGTATCATGTGCAAGGGGTACCCCGTTGGCGGTTCTTTATGATACATATGTACTTACAATGACAAGAGCTTACTTGTGACTAAAGTTGAGTAGCATGAGGATCGGTCTTCATAAGTAAGGGGCATGAGATTTTGGGTTATAACTTGTCAAGCATATCCTCTTAGTTGTGCCACTTTAACCTTAATCACCTTAAAGATGCTTATGATAGGGGCAATGAGAGCTGAAAGCTATAAGTACCATAATTTTTGGAAGCTCTTTATGAGACTTGAATCCCTACTTCCTTCTATGAAGGCCTTTCTTCCACCATTATATTGAGTCTCCATTTTCTACCTTTATGCACCTACTTTGAGAGCATAGTGGCCATTCTTAGTTCTATGTGCATTGTCCCAAGACTAGTTGATTGATGCATATCTTGATATTGCTTGTTTTAAACTATTTGCATCTAGTCACTCTTATGAACTTTGAAGGTGTCCTATGCATTTATCTTTGCTATTCTATGAGGGACAAGCTGAATACTATTATGCTATGTTTACTTTGTGTGAAACAAATAAACGTCTTGCAAAGCATTGTTATTCATGAATCTTTTGTTTGTGCTTTTTTATGTTGCATCATAGTTTCTTTGACTTATTACTAGAACTTTGTCTTTCATGTTATGATTGAAGTACTATGATCCTAGCTTTGAATGTTTTACAAATACTTTGATCAAGTCTTTGATGGTGCAACTCACCTCAAAAATTATTCTTTCTTTTTATCACTTACCTACTCGAGGACGAGCAGGAGTTAAGCTTGGGGATGTTGATACATTGCAAATGTATCTATAATTTTTGATGTTCCATGCTTGGTTTTATCCACTTTCTTGTGTTTTTTCCACACTTTGGAGTACTTTTCATATGATTTCTTGGACTAACCTATTAACAAGAGCCATAGTGCCAGCTGCCTGTTTTCTGCTGTTTTTGGTTCCAGGAAAGTCAGAAAATGAATATTCTTGGAATTGGACGGGACAAAAGCCAAAGTGCCTATTTTTTCGGAAGTCATCAGATGCCAGAATAAGAGACGAAGAGGGACTAGGGGGCCACCACACCACCTGGCCGCGCGGCCAGGCCTGGCCTGCACCAGGGGGTGGTCTGGCCGACCCCAGCACCCCCTCGGCCTCTCCTTCCGCCTATAAGATGCCCTCGGGACGAAAACCCTAAGTACCCGATCAAAAATCCACGAAAGAGTCTGTAGCCGCCGTCATCTCCATCCCTAGATTGGAAGGGATCTGAAGCTCTTCCCGGCACCCTGTCGGAGAGGGGAATTCACCCTGGAGGCCTTCATCATCATCATGCAAGCCTTCGGTGTGATGCGTGAGTAGTTCATCCTTGGACTACGGATCCATGTAGTAGCTAGATGGCTGGTTCTCCTCCTTTGTGCTTTCATGTCTAGATCTTGTGAGCTCCAGTCATGATCAAGATCATCTATTTGTAATTCTGCATGTTGTGTTTGTGGGGATCCAATGGATATTGAGATGCTATTTCAGATTGATTATTGGTTCTATCATGTCTTTGCTATTTGTGATATTGCATGCTTTTTGTTGTTAGTAGCTATCTTGGCCAAGTAGATGCTAGCAACTCCAAGAGTTAGTATTTATTCTCGATAGTGGGTTCATGCCTCTGGTAATCTGGGGAAGTGACAGAAATCTCTAAGGTACTAGATGTGCTGTTGCTACTAGGGAGAAAACAACAATCCTTTGTTCATAGAACAATCGTATTGTTTACTTTACACGCAATTCGTAAAGCAATAATCTGTTGCTTGCAACTTAATACTGGAGGGGGTTCGGATGATAACCTGAAGGTGGATTATTAGTCATAGATGCAGTTGGATGGCGGTCTATGTATAATGTTGTAATGCCCAATCAAGGTCCAAAGGAGTCAAGATGATTAGTATATGCTTGTATGCTTTCTCGATGTTTGTCAATTGCCCCGCTGTAATTTGTTCACCCAGTATGTTATCTATCTTAAGGAGAGCCACCTCTAGTGAACTATGGATCTAGGTCCTTTTCTTTACTTACAATCTACAAACTGTTTACTGCTTTGTGTTTACTTTCTACAAACTTTTACTTCTTTCCATTCGATACGTTTAATCATTTGTTTTCAGCAAAACACGGTGAGATTGACAACCTCATCGCAAGTTGGGGACAGAGTTCTGTGGTTGTGTTGTGCAGGTCTCCACGTCGCTACTAGCATCGGTAGTGCGCCCTGCCAAGGCTCAGCTAGCAACACCTTTGGGGTGTTTCCTTGCTCCTACTGGTTCGATTAAACCTTGGTTTCATAACTGAGGGAAACTTGTTGCTGTGCTCATCATACCTTCCTCTTGGGGTTCCCAACGAGCTCTACATCAACACCGAGCCATCAAGGCTCATGGATCAAAAGTGGGATTTGTCCATCCCGATGACGGATAGATATACTATGGGCCCTCTCGGTGATATCACATTGAGATAGCTTGCAAGCAAGTGATGTGATCACTAGAATGTTATATCACGGGAACAAGAAAAGAGTGCATGTCGGCAACAAGATCAAACTGGGTATGGAGATACCGATGATCGAATCTCGGATATGTATTATATCACGAGACAAAGGGATTTAGTTACTAGCGTTAAAGGTTCTCACGATCACAAGAAGTCATCGTTAAATGTGTGGGAGTCAATATGGATTTCCAGGTCCCGCTACTAATTATTAATCGGAGAGGGGTCTCGGTCATGTCTGCATTATTCGCGAACTGTAGGGTGACACACTTAAGGGATACCAACACCATTTGGAGCAAATATGTTTGAGACAAAAGAATTGCAAAGCGCTCGAATTATTTCAATGGACACCGGAATTGTTCTGGGTGAAATTGCTGAAATTGGTTCTGCATGTGATATTGAAATATTGCTGGGGGTTTTATGTGAATGTTTTTTTATTAAAGTAATTAACAAAATTCTGAATAAAATAAATAAAATAGTTTTATTAAATTAGAGTTGGATTAAATTTGGTGGAAATTTAATTCATGTGAGTGGATGTGTGAGTGGAGGCATGTTTATGTGAGTGGAGCTTCCACCCACATGAATGAAGGAAGAGGTGGGGGCACCTCCATGGCCACCGGCCACTCCCTATAAAAGGCCCCCTCTCCTCCTCACAAAGTACACCTCCTTGTGAAGGATCTCTCTCCCCCCCTATAGAATTATTTCCCCATGGTCTTGGATTAGCGAGATACATGTTCCCGGTGGCATTTCGTCTAGAAGGAGTTGTTGCTTCCGCTGCATCGCTGGAGAGAAGAGGTGGAGGTTGTTTGGTGGCCTGAACATGTGTGCGATCACGGATGCGCTGCAGAGTTGCAGCGCTGGACTTCTTCTCGGTCCTGAGATGGGCAAGCGTTTGACTACATCATCCACGAGTTCAACCTCGTTACACTTTGTCAGTCTACAAGGGTATGTTCTCTATGGATGTATATCCACCCGTAGCTTGTGTCTAGTAGATAGATCTTGCTGCTTAGTAGTTCCCATCGTAGGAATTTTTTGTTTTCTATGCTGCGAACCCAACAATGCTTGTTCTAGTAGGCATAGGCCCCCAATGCCGTCTGTTGCCTGTGAGGTGAAGCAACTCAATTGGTTCTAGCGGAACATTCTGTGCATGGGTATAGACACTCATAAGGGGCAGTATGACGCCTACAGGCAGCACCATGATATTCCTCACATCCAGCATGTCATACTCCACCATGTCTCAGGGGCATCAGGCCCTCCTCCTACTCCTACAGCGCCCACACTATATGCTCAGTGGAACACTTCCGGCACCAACTATGGGGAGCTTGAGCGTCACTTGTTCCCTACCTTTGAGAGGGAGCCTACTCCTCCGACTGCTGATGATGAGGAAGATGAATAGGAGTATGATGATGATGGCAAGGACGAGGAGTGATTCCTTGGGGGTGTTAACATCGCTATTCTTCCTTTTTGACGTTTCGATGCCAAAAGGGGAGAAGTAGTTCTACAAGGCTATCATGGATTTGCATGGGTCAGGCGCAAGCATTCGCACTTTTTATCGTTTCATTTTATCCTCGCTTGTGCCCATTTTAGTGTTGAACTTTAAATTGCTATTTGGTTTGTGATGGCTCTGAAATATAGCCATCTACATCCACATTTAAACGAGATATTATTCATATTTTTGATTAAATATCTCTACAAACCCTGCCAATAATGCCTAATGATCAAAGGGGTATGAAATCCTTTCTTTCTATTTTTTTCCTGTGCGGATAATGACGTTTGATGATGAGAATAACTACATTAAAGTCAAAGATACGACATTTCCATCAACCAGAAGAAACCAGGAGTCGTGAAGCAGAGGCAGACGCTTTAACGACCAACTATATGACCGGAACAAAATTCCAGCCGTATAGTTTCGGTCGTATAGTTGCCGTCGACACCGCTAGGTCAAATAGAACAACTTTCGTGAAGGGACCCCTATATAAAGAAGCCTTAGGCGACGAGAAAAGCTCTCTCTCGCCCGCCCCAGATCAACAGCCGCCTCCAGATCTCCATCCACCACACCGAAGAGCCGCCAGAGGAATAGACATAGATCAAACCTCCAAACCCTTCTCCACCACCATAGCCATATTCCACCACTTGTAATAGTAGATCTCATCTTCGGTTGGCGACATTGTAATACTAGTTTCTATCAATCTCATGATTTCCACTACAATGTTTATGATCTTTGATCTCATCTCTATGTGTGAGTAATTCTCCTTGGGCTAAGGGTTTTGGCCTAGCCATGTAGATTTTTGTGCATATTATTTATCATAGATGGGATCATGTATTAGTTTGTATGACATGATGATTATTGTATCCTCTCTTGCCTCAATCTAAGGACTTGCCAGGTACCCAAGACCCCGAGGATTGACCCAGGTATAGGGAGTATGAGTAATGACTAATCTGCAGGTTGGGAACCCCAGTGATAGAAGGCGTAGTACAGCTATATGTGAGGGATTTACTTGGGATTAACGGTGACGTCACTATGCATATCATTAGTTCTCTTTCTTCTATGGATGAGACTAGTAGGTTATTGCTATAAGCGGTTGCAGAGGCAATAGCAAGTATGGATGCACTGCCCACATATAATTTATCTTGGTCTAACAATTACATGCATACTTTATTTCTATGTTTTTATTCCCATCAGATGTTTTACACAGCTATAGGTGAAACCGAATGCCCAAGGCCCTCTCTCTCCATCATCGACAACAACAAAAGACGCAAACTCTTGGTCCGTAAAAACACAAAAGGAATTCTAAAACTCCCGAAGGTTCGTTAAAGTAACTTCAGTACGCTTTTGCTTCCCGAGGATTCGATAAAACTAGGTATACTAGGGAAAAAGGGCTATACTACATCCGTAATCTGGATAGAAGGTATCAACCCTTTTTCTGGCGTCGTTGCCGCGGAAGCAATAGCTACCCTGGTGAGGTTAGTAGGAACCTTTCTAGTTTTAATTCTTGTTTTAAATTTTTTAGTTTCCTTTCAGTCTTTATTTGAAAAACCAAAAAAATAGTTAGCCTTTAAATTCTTGATTTTACTATTATAAGTCTCTGTTTAAGAAAACCCAAAAACATAGGAAATATGGTTGAAAAGAAGCTTGGGGAGTTTGCTACTCCCAACAATGATTATTTGCATACTCCTATTACTCAACCAGTAATTACTACTGATGACTATGAAATTAAGCCCCATTATTTAAGTTTGGTTCAATAGAATCAGTTTTGAGGCTCTACTGTTGAGGACGCAAGTATGCACTTTAATACTTTCACTGAAATATGTGATATGATGCGCATAAAAGATGTTGACCCTGATGCGGTCAAATTGCATTTATTTCCTTTCTCTCTTAGAGGAAGAGCAAAATAATGGTTGCCATCTTTGCCTAGAAATACTATTACATCGTGGGTGGAATGCGCTTCTTTATTTATGACTAAATTTTTTCCACCTACAAAGACTATACAACTAAGATCTAATATTACTGGTTTTAGACAGGAAGAGTGTGAGCCACTAGCACTTGCATGGGAGAGGATGAAAGAATGCATGAGAAACTGTCCTAGTCATGGGCTGGAAGACTGGGTAATTCTCCATTTATTTTATAATGCTCTTAATCCTGTGTCTAAGTCTATGCTTGATACTACAGATGGAGGAACATTTATGGGTAAACATATCACCAAAGCAAAGCAGCTGCTAGACAATATGCAAGACAACCATGCCCAATGGCATGTGGATAGATCAAACACGAAGAAGGTGAACTCCGTCTCACCACAAGAAAATGAAGAACTCAATGCTAAGTTGGATGAGCTCATATTAGCCGTAAAAGGTAAGGAAACCTAGGTAAGAGCTATCCCAGAAACAAATATTGAGGAAATAGACTTCATAGCTCGTAATGATTATGACCCTGCTTGGAAGAAGGATTATAATCCTAACTTTCAGAAATATTATTCTAGTCTTGCAGGTAACTCAAATAGTAATATGGAAACTAGTAATGGTAGTCTCCAAGAAACACTTAAGTCCTTTAGAGACTCACAAAATGAGAAAAATAATATCCTTGTTAAAGTAACGGAGAACCATGATGCTATGCATGGTAAATTATCTAACCAAGTTGTAAGTTTGAGGAATGATTTGCATGCCCTCCAAGAAAGAACGAGGATTGTTGAGGCACAGCTAGGTAAGATAACCGAGAGTCAAACTCTCATTCTAGCTAAATTTGCAGGAAAATCTAGCACAATCCTATTGAAGACCTCAAGATGATGAGAATCCAAAGGGAGAAGCCTGAAGAACTTGATTATAGTAATGCTCCTTCACCAAGTTACACCGTTGAAGATCTTGTAAAAAGGATCAATATTAAGATTCTGGTAAGTGAAGGAAATGAGGAAGCTATGTACCAACACTTCGTTAATCAAGTAGCAATAAAGGTATGTGAGCTTGAGGAAGAATATAAGCAAATTGCTAAAAAATTACCTATGAAGCTTGATGATATATTTGAGCCTACTATTAAGATTAATATTGGGACCAATGAGATGGCTGCACTTCGTGATCTAGGTGCAAGAGTTTCAACAATTCCAAAGAGTCTATTTAACAAGTTAAACCTTGGCTCTTTTGTAATCACCGAGTTAAAATTACATCTTGCAGATTCTACCTACAAACAAGTTGTAGTAATTAAGGAGAATACTTTAGTATATATTAAAGGTTGTCCTGCTCTTATTGATTTTGTTATTGTTGACATGCCTGAAGATGCTACTGTTCCTATTATATTAGGCCATCCATTTTTTTAAGAACTATTAAGGCTTTGATTAATCTACATGAAGGGAACATGAAGCTTCAATTGCCTTCGCGGGATCCTTTTGTTATTCATTTCCCCATGAAGAAGAAAGCCAAGCATGATGAAAAGGAGGCCATCATTTTGAAGGCCAACTATTTTAGAGTGGGTGTTCCACTCATCTGGCCTAAGTGAGAAACATTGAGGTCAAGCTATTGACCATAAAAAGAGCACTTCATGGGAGGCAACCCATGTGAAATAAAGGTTTGAGTAAAGTTTTTAAGTTTTAGTTTATGTTTATATTTAATAAAGAGTGCTAGAAAGCTCCAATTGAGGAGAAGAAGTTTGGTAGTACTAAAAATCCTGCTTAATACATGCTGATGTTGGTCGACAATATTTACTGTCTTTTTTGTCAAAAACAAGGTATTTCCCTAAGTTACAGGATACGAAAGAATTCTCGAAGAAACAGAATTTTTTATGTATACAGAAGGTTTAACGACTAACTATATGACGAGAATAAAAATTCCGGCCGTATAGTTCTGGTCGTATAGATATTTTTGCCATCAAAAAATTTTCTTTCATATGTACAGACGGTTTAACGACCAACTATATGGCGGGAATAAAAATATGGCCGTATAATTTCGGTCATATAGATATCGATGCTTTCGTACAATTTCTTTTCTAGGTACAGAGAGTTTGACGACCAACTATACGGCGGGAATAAAAATTCCGACCGTATAGTTCTGGTCGTATAGCTGCACCGCCAGGTGGAAACCCTAAAATTTTGACAACAGGCTAACTATACAGCGGGAACACATTGTTCCGGCCATATAGTTACGTATGACCACAAAAATGCCTCGGGAGGTACCTCCAACCCCAAAACTTCAATCATTTTTCTCTCTTCTACCTCCAAACCCTCTCAAAACCTCAAGGGATCTTTATCTCTACTCAATTCCATTCGATTTCCTCGCACACAAGTGATATATGATATGTTTCTCCTCTGATCCTCCAATTAATTTTTGCAAATTCATCTTTGATCTATCTTCATTATCAATCTAGGGTGAGATCTACTATGAACTAATTTCCATGATTCTCTTGCCTAGATTATTATTTTAAGGGGATTCTTTAGTGTGCTATGATGAGGAACATGTTATACTTACTATTGTTGGTTCAAAAAGTTTTAATTTTGTCTTTCTTCATTATTATAGATGATGAACACAAGGATCCAAACTCGTGCTCGTGCCACCGCTAGCACTTCTCGGGCTGTCACTCAAGAACGCATGGGGATACGGTTCAGGAATGAGCTCCAACGTGATCTCTTTGAAAGGATCAAGAACCGAGAAGTGAAGGAAACCAAGTGGGCTTGCCCCATTATATTGAACCAGCTTGGTATTTCTAATGACTTCAATTTACTTTGCAATAGAGTTGGCCTGCAAAACTTTGTGTACAATGATGTGCCTAGTTATCGCCGGTTAACTATTAAATTTCTAAGTTCTTTGCAAAGCACCGCTAAACTATGGCAAGGAGAGAACACAATTTCTTTCTGACTTATGAACAACAATTACACTTTAACAATATATGAATGGTGAGCATGTTTTAATTTCCCAAACAATGATGTTAATGCCTTACGCGCATCCTTTACTGGCTTAGACCCTTCCCCTGCACATTATTATAATGGAATGAGTTTCACTACTATAGTAAGCAAGGGGAAGAATATTCAACATCCTGCAATTCACTATTTGTTCTATGTTATTGCTAATACCTTGCAGGCAAGAAATGAGTTCACAAGACTCAACGAGGAGGACATCTTAGTCCTCACAAAAGCTACTTACACCAACTGCGACTTGTCACTCAACTTGGGTGCAATCCTTGTACGCTACCTGGAGCACCAATCCTCCCAAAGTCAATGACCAATCATAGGTGGAGGCGTCATCACTGTGCTTGCCATTTCCCTAGGCATCGACCTAGGTGAGTTGCAACTTGTGCTAGGTGAGCGACATGTTGGTTTCTCTACTTTAAAGGATTGTGGAATGCTCACTAGGCGAGGTGGTGTTTATTATCTTCATATTGCTGGAGCAGGTGTCTCTACCCCGCTCCTATGTCTAATGGTCTTTTCTCTATCGAGGAAGGATGTTTTCTATATGACTTGTAGGTTGAGCAACACCAACCCGAGGAGGAGATTTTGGATGAGGACGGGGACCAGGAAGAGGAGCAAGAAGTTCCTTATCAAGAGGAGCAGCCACAAACCGGTTCGCTACATACCAAGACTTCCAAGAACTTGGAGGGACTGTGGAGAGGATGCATAGCCTCTCCTTGAAACTCCGAGGAAAAACTAGTAATTTATAAACTCAATTTGCGAACTGGAGTAATGACTTTTCCCGCTACCACAATGATTTGAATGGCTTGCAAAAGCCTAAGCTTGGGGAATTTTCCTCATGTATCTTTATTTGGAGTTCATTTGCTTTTATCTATTTCGAGGTTATTTTTTTAATTCAAGTTTATAAGCACTCTTGTTGGTTTCCCCAACACTTTATCTTTAGTTATTTCTATTTGTTTTCGATATTTTGTAGCCGAGCGTTGATGCCAATTTTCTATTCTTTAATTCCTCCTCTCAAAATGACAAAAATATTTATCCATTTATCTTTATTTTTCCCTCTTTCTTTTTCTTTTCGCCTCGAGGTTCTCATATATTTGCAGGAGAGTGATCGACTTTGAGTTTCTAAGAAGCAAATATAAAAAGGAAGAGAGAAGTGGAACCAAACATGAGAGGTATGCCTTATGACTCCCCACTTTTGAAGTTTGAGAAACCCATGCTAGTTAATAGTAAATGTTGACACATTATATTGCTAAAGTGAGTCTTTATATTGTAGCACAATTTTGTTTACATGGGTACTTAGTTGGGCACATTTTGTTCCAGCTCTTGTAGTTAACCAAGTCTTGCCTAAAATTTGCTAAACAATTATAATAAGAAAAAGTCTCACAATTGAAGGCTTGGGTGTTGAAGTGTGTAGTCTTGAAGGCTTATTTCTAGAGACACTCAACACCACGGAATATAATGATTGACTTAATAGTTCTATTTAAAATGATTTGTTTGATTGAGTTGATGTTTAGTGGTTTTTGTGAGCATGCCAAAGTTTGACTTGTTAATCATACGAATGATATAGCTTTATGCGTGTCAAACTTCATGGGATGCCAACAACTCCGCTGGCCTACGAACGATCTTCATGGAGGAAACTCCTAGATTTCGGCTATGAGTTGATTAAACACATGTAGCAGTAATGTTATAGTGGGTAAGATTCTTGGCACTCCCGGGTAGTTGTGGTTATGATGGAATTACTCCTCTGGCTGTTATGAGTAATCATTGTACAAAAGGAACAAAAACCTTAGTGATGCCACGAGTGTCCATCACAACCGGATAAACTAATATTTTCTTTGCCATGCTCTCAATTACTTAAGAACTGAAATTCTTGAAGGACAATGAATAGAAAAGAAGTGCTTGAAGAGTCTTGATTTATTGATGTGGGAGAATTGAGATACTCTAGTGTATATGCTTTTCATGACAACTCTCACACTCTCAATTTTACATGATTATACTTTATTATTCAAAGGCAAGCCTATGAGTTGATTACATGACATGGAATAAAGTTTACTCATATGAATCATCCATGTTAACAATAATTTTGTTGCGCTATAAGGATGCATAAAAACCCGTATGATATGCTTGCCATTACTTTATCTATGCTGGAGTTTTTCAGATTTATGAAGTGGAGGAAACATGAGACTACCAATCATGAGTAAGATCATCATCTCATTATTTCAGTTTAAATGCTGAGTTCCTTTTTGATTTTGGTTTTCTTGCTCGAGGACGATCAAGTTTAAGCTTGGGGAGGTTGATGGCTCTGAAATATAGCCATCTACGTCCATATTTAAACTGGATATTATTCTTTTTTTTTGAAATATCTGTCTTAACCCTGCCATTAATGCCTAATGACCAAAGGGGTATGCAATCCTTTCTTTTTATTTTTTTGTGCACAGATAATGACGTTTGATGATGGGAATCACTACATTAAAATCAAAGATACGAGATTTCCAACAACCAGAAGAAACCAGGAGTCGTGAAGCGGAGGCGGACACTTTAACGACCAATTATACGACCGGCACAAAATTCCGGCCGTATAGTTCCGGTCGTGTAGTTGTCATCGACACCGCTAGGTCAAACAGAATAACTTTTGTGAAGGGACCCCTATATAAAGAAGCCTCGGGCGATGAGAAAAGCTCTCTCTCGCCAGCCCCGCCCTGCCCCAGATCAATAGTCGCCTCCAAATCTCCATCCACCACACCAAAGAGCCGCCGGAGGAATAGACTTATATCTGATCTCCAAACCATTCTCCACCACCATAGCCCTATTCCACCACTTGTAATATGAGATCCCATCTTTGATTGGCGACATTGTAAGACTATTTGCTATTAATCTCATGATTTCCACTACAATGTTTATGATCTTTGATCTCATCTCTATGTGTGAGTAATTCTCCTTGGGCTAAGGGCTTCGGCCTAGCCATGTAGCTTTTTGTGCATATTATTTATCATAGATGGGATCATGTATTAGTCTGTATGACATGATGATTATTGTATCCTCTCTTTCCTCAATCTAAGGACTTATTGGGTACCCAAGACCCCGAGGATTAAGCCAGGTATAGGGAGTATGAGTAATTACTAATCTGCAGGTTGGGAACCCCAATGATAGAAGGGGTAGTACGGCTGTATGTGAGGGATTTATTTGGGACTAACGGTGACATCACTATGCATATAATTAGTTCTCTTTCTTCTATGGATGAGACTAGTAGGTTATTGCAATAAGCGATTGTGGAGGCAATAGAAATTATGGATGCACTGCCATATATAATTTATCTTGCTCTAACAATTACATGCATACTTTATTTCTATCTTTTATTCCCATCTGATGTTTTGCATAGCTATAGGTGAAACTGAACGCCCTAGGCCCTCTCTCCATCATCGACAACAACAAAAGACACAAACTCTTGGTCTGATAAAAACACAAAAGGAATTCTAAAACTCCCGAAGGTCCGTTAAAATAACTTCACTACGCTTTTGCTTCCCGAGGATTCGATAAACCTAGGTCTACTAGGGAAAAAGAGCTATACTACATCCGTAATCCGGATCGAAGGTATCAGTTTGTATGAGACTATGTGGTTTGTGTTGTACTTTGGATCTATCCCGGTCATCACTAGAATTATTATTATGGATTTATCTCTTGGGAAGTATGGATTCATCTAGAGGCTATGTAATTATGGTATTATCTCTATGGATGCATCCAAATGGTATTATGCTTCAAAGTCTCAATGAGTGATGATTATATTGGCTTATTGAGGACTTCATCCCCTCGGTGTTATGATGATTTTGTCTAACTCATTGTTTGTTTGTAGTTTCCAAGTCAATGAAAAGCCTTGTACCTTCTTGTGTGCATTTATATTCAAATGCAAATTCCTTATATGCACACATTCAGGGGGAGTCTTTTTTAATTCTTGAAATGATGTTATTAGTAGGACCTTTATGCAAATCCTACTATTGTCATCTAACACCAAAAAGGGGGAGATTGAAAGAAAATTGCATAATCCCTAGAGTTTTGTGTGTTAGATAACAATACCAAGGAATATTTAATGTATGTTGAGTGTTGTAGATAATTGTCCATATAAAGAGCAGACAAAACAAACTTTTGGGGGGTGAATTATCCGCCCCTGCCAAGGGCCGTATTATCCTCCCTGGCTCATCGACAAAGAGAACAAGGCGCGTCACGCTGTATGGGGGCGGACTTTCCCTCGGATTGTCCAACCAGAGCCAGAGTTTTTGCCCGGGCCGGATAATCCGTCCCTCGTGGAATTTTGCAAAGGGAGCCAAGGCGCGTTACGCTGTGAGGGGGCGGATTCCCCCCCCCTCCCCGGAAAATCCGATGTCGGGGCATAGTTTTTGCCTCAGCCAGATAATCCGGGCCCCACTTGGGGCAGATAATCCGGCCCCAAAATCTCCAACGGCTGAGTTTTGACAGGGGTATAAATACCCTGATTGCTCCTCCTGACAGATCTCTTGATTCATTCAAAAATTTGATGTACTGTTCTTCAAGCTCTAAACCTATATCTCCCTCTTCATCCACCCGAAGGGTCCGATCTTTGGGGAATCGAAGGAGGAGGTTTCGATCTTCACCAACACCAATCAAGCACATCACTTCCCCTCTATTCACTTGGAGGATTCTTGATCTAGTATTTCTTGCAAATATCTAGATCTTATTTTCGGTTATTGATAATACTTGTTCCTGTGGCAGCTTGTTGTCATCACGGGAGTCTCCAATTCAGTTGTGGATGTGTGCCCCGCTAGTTGTGTAAAGGCACTGGTTCCCGCCTCGAAGGATACCAATAGTGGAAAGGTGGATCATGCCTTTGGTGGCGAGATCCATCGGAGAACAGGGTGAGGCTTATTGTGGCATGGTGGTCTTAGTACCACTCAACCCTCCAACGCAAATGTACTTCCCTTAACAAGGATCAAACAAATCATGTGTCTCCACGTGCTCCACTATGGTTTCTTCGTTCCTCACTTTTACTCGCTTAATAGTTAGGTATGCATATAGGGAAATTTTCCGTAGTTGCATATCTAGAGAATTTACCTTTATGTCAAGCCTATATTGAAAAAGAATCAAAATTTGAAGTAGCACCTATTCACCCCCTCTAGGTGCCCATATGATCCATTTAAAACATGATTAATACTTATCCACATTCATGTTTGAGCCATGATTGATCTAGTTTAATGCTTAAGCAAACTACTCCTATAGCCAATAAAAACTTTGGCCTCTCGTACCAACAGAACTCTGAATTCTAAATTCATGGTGACTAGTGATAATATTTTTTTTGCAAAATTCCACCGATCTATTAATAAACATCAACAACAGTACAAAGAGGCCAAAAAGTAATAAAAGTTACAAATAGGTCCTTGGACCACCTAGCTACGACTACAAACACTAACGCGTGATGAAGGCGCGTCGCCGTCCTCGCCCCTCCATCACTGGAGTCGGGAAAAGCTTGTCGTACTAGAGCTTGTTGTAGTAGATAGATGGAAAGTCGTCGTGCTAAGCCCACAAAGGACCAACGTACTAGAGAAACAACTATGGCCAATGATGACAACCATAGATCGAAGAGACTGACCTAAAAATAATCCGACGAACACGAAAACAGACGGAATCCTAGGAGATCCGCCGGACAAACGACTCCACATGTCCTCCGTCGATGCTAGATGTGCCACCGAGACGTAGTCATCGCCTCAACATCCCGAAAAAGACACTAAAAAAAGATAAATAAAGTACAGAAAACCTCCCTCTGGCGAGAGGTCGTGGTCGGCCACACCTCCAAGGGACAAGGGTCACCAGAGGTGAAGCGGACCAGCGACATCACCGGCGAGGGGTGTTGAACCCTAGATGGGTTTTCTCTCCTTCATGTCTCCTCTCCCTTGTAGTTATTGTTGTGTTAACTCCAGCTGTGTTCAATTCGAGAGTCCTCTGTACTTGGTGCAGATCTGACTAGTGATAATACTAATAAGCATTTATTTGGATCTCCACTGGCTGCTGCTAATCGAGCCTTGTAAGAAGACAATGTATTCCTACTTTTGCCACTTGTACCTAATCGACGACCACAATATAATACTATAACAATTAGTTTTATAAGACATCCTCTCATGCCTATCATTGTGATGATAATATCCACGGGAAGCACAAGAGAATGTTTGACATTTATTTTTCTTCCCCAAATGGCATCATCCATGATTCCATAATCAAGAAAGCGGGGTATAGCATATAACAAGATGTGAAATTTTCAGTGCAGAAATGTGAATGATATCCACACAAGCGCGATCCTCATGCACACATGCTATCCGTCTGCAACATCCCCTATCTCGTAGACACAAGAATATGAACACGAACAAGCCCTAGCTTTACAATAAGAGGGGAAGGAGAGGAGACAGAGGAGGAGTGGAGCTTACCTACTAGCGGTCGCGGTCGGTGGTGGGGAAGGGGGAGATGCTGGAGATCTGGAGCTCCCGAGTCGAGCATAGCTGTCCTCACCTCCTAGTCCCCACTGCTGCCGCGAGAGGGACAAAACTCTCGGCTCTCGATTTTCTTCGTTCTCTTCGGGATTCTTTCCACGCGTGTGACCTAGATTTTTTTAACCCGGTGGTAACGGGGGTTCAGGGGACACGAGGGATGAAAATCTCACGGGGCTTAACCGAAGAGGCTACAAGAGCCAGCCTGGATTAAACCTTGGCGGGCCAGATCTCGGCCGACCCATGGGGGTTGTGGCCCAATACCGACATGGGTCACTACAAGAAATCTTCTCACTAGTGACCTTTTCTTAACGACCATGCATTTTTTGGTCATAAATTTGTGCCCATTCTGAGCCAGTTGGTCGTAGGGAATTTGGAAGGGTCCAAACCTTGAAAAATAACGACCAATTTGCTCAAGAAGGTCACAGTTTCGTAACATGAAATGGTTATAGACGAATAACCCTGGTTTAGAGCCTTTTATTTGACAGACTACGACCAATTTAAATAGTCGTTATGATTAAATTCCAAGACAAAAAATGCCAGGATCGCCAACTAAGCAGCATCATTTCGTGTCACATCCACGTGTCAATTTTTGCTTACTTGTCATGTCTACGTGTCATCTAGCAAATATTTGAACAAAAATATGCTGGTGGGGGATCGAACTCCGGACCTCACAAAGTCCCCGCGCGCACAGAACCACTACAGCAAACAACGAGTTGTTACAGAATTAGGAGCTCGACATCCTTTAACCCCTACATGTCGGTAGAACAGGTTCAGACTAATAAACGAAAAAAGGGAGAGACAGCGCCCAGCAGGATTCGAACCCAGGACCCCATTGTTCTTCTAAAGGAACTGAACCACTAAACCAACATAGCTTGAATGTTAGATAAACCTGCATGTGTATATTTGTATGTCCGGGGAAAGATAAGGACTAAACAAATTACAGAAAAAAAGAGGGTGCCAGGGGAATCAAACTCACGACCTCCGGCGGTCGGTAATCCTCCGAGTCGATCTACTACCGATCCACCAACTTCATCTTGTATCGATAGTAGTACCACATTCTCTTAATCATCAGGCAACCCAGTTAACCTACGCAGGCCTCCAACATGCGACTACTTGGGTTGCTTGCTGGGCTGGCCTTCGACCAACAGCAGCGTGCGAGCGCCCATGCCTTGCTGGGCTGGCCCATTTGCATCATGGGTTCGCCCACCCAGCCACCTCCACCTTTTTTTCTTTATTCTTTTTAAATTCTTTTGTATCTTTTTATTTATAATTCTAAATTGATTCAAACAAAATTTAAAGAACTTGTAATATTTCAGAGAATATTTTTATGACATTATTGAACACTTTTACTTTCAAGAAAAATACAAGGACATATTTTCATATAAAACCTTAGTAGGTATAAAAAGAGATTTTGAATCATGATTTTGACAATAGGGGTTTGGAATTGAAAATTTTCATCTAGGGTTTGAAATTGAAATTTTACAATTGAAATATCATATTGTGAGTCTAAAAATGATTTTTTTCAAAAAATCATGAGCATTATATAATGTACTTATAGTTTAAATCGGACCCACTTTCTACCGATTCAGCAGGAATTTATCTTTTTCGCCAGGGGTGGACAGAAAGGTTTTATATATATCCTAGATGGGATATTGTCCATGTAACATTGTCTAGTATTTTTTAAAAATAGGGTGGTACCATTTTGAAACTATCATTTTATGGTTGCTCCACAAAATGCCCTATTTTTGGTACTCGGGAAATGGAAAATGCTTTTTCCGTGCGGTGAAATGGAAAACTTCCTCATGCAACATTGTTCGCCATCCCAATATACACGTGTGTGCACAATATGGGAACATTATCACAAACTATGTCGCGATTCAGGCCATAACATTGGTTGTTTAACCTGAAAGCCATGAAACCTCGAACATGATAGGTCATTTCTTAGAAGGGTTTTCAAGATGTTCGCAATATACCAAGTTTGGTATTTTTTCTAGCAAATATATCACATAATATGACACCACGCGAAGGTTTTATATTGTTTGGACCGTTTTTGAATTTTTCATGCCCGTTTCAAACTATGGTCAAAACAGCGGGCATGAGGGTTCATAGATAGGGGATGAGCCTCACTAAACTTGCATTGGATCTCTGAAGAAACATCATATTGTAAGTATAAAAATGATTTTTGCAAAAAATCATGAGCATTAGATCATGTACATGTAGTTTAAATCGGACCCACTTCCTACTAATTCAATAGTAATTTGTCTTTTTCAATAGGGGTGGACGGAAAGGTTTTAGATACCTTGGTTGCAAAATTGTCCATGTAATATGGTCTAGTATTTTTTTTAAAATTGGGTTGTACCATTTTGAATTAGAACATTGATGGTTGCTTCACAAAACGCCTCGTTTTTGGCATTCAGAAAATGTATTTTATGTGCGGCGAAAAGGGAAACTTCCTTCTGCAACATTGTTGGCCATCGTAGGATGCACATGCGTGCATAATATGGGCATATTATCACAAACTATGTCGTGATTGTAGCCATAACATTGGTCGTTTGACCTAAAAGCCATGAAACCTCGGACAAGATAGGTCATTTCTATGAAGGTTTTTTCAAGATGTTCGTAATATACCAAGTTTGGTTTTTTTCCTTGCAAATATGTCACATAATATGACACCACGCGAAGAATTTACCTTGTTTGGACCATTTTTGAATTTTTATGTCTGTTTTAAACTATGGTCAAAACGGTGGGCATGAGGGTTCATAGATAGGGGATGAGCCTCACTAAACTTGCATTGGATCTCTGAAGAAACAGCATATTGTGAGTCTAAAAATGATTTTTGCAAAAAATTATGAGCATTAGATCATGTACATGTAGTTCAAATCGGACTCACTTCCTACTAATTCAATAGTAATTTGTCTTTTTCGCCAGGGGTGGACGGAAAGGTTTTAGATACCTTGGTTGCAAAATTGTTCATGTAATATGGTCTAGTATTTTTGAAAAATAGGGTTGTACCATTTTGAATTAGAACATTGATGATTGCTTCACAAAACGCCTCGTTTTTGGCATTCAGAAAATGGAAAATGTATTTTCTGTGCGGCGAAAAGGGAAACTTCCTCCTGTAACATTGTTGGCCATCATAGGATGCACATGCATGCTCAATATGGGTATATTATCACAAAATATGCCGCGATTGTAGCTATAACATTGGTCGTTTGACCTGAAAGCCATGAAACCTCGGATAAGATAGGTCATTTCTATGAAGGTTTTTTAAGATGTTCATAATATACCAAGTTTGGTATTTTTCCTTGCAAATATGTCACATAATATGACACCACGCGAAAGATTTACCTTGTTTGGACCGTTTTTGAATTTCTTATGCACGTTTCAAACCGTGGGCAAAATGGCAGGCATGAAGGTTCTTATTTAGGGATGGAATCTTACTGAACTCTTAGTGGATCTATGCTAAAATGGCATATTAGGAACCTAAAAATGATATTTTTCAAAAAATCATGAACATTAGATCATGTACCTGTAGTTTAAATCCGGCCCACTTTCTACCGATTCAGCAGATATTTGTCTTTTTCGCGAGGGGTGGACAGAAATGTTTGAGATATGCCGGTTGAGATATTGTCTATGTAAGGTAGTCTAATATTTTAAAAAAATAGGATAGTAGTATTTTGAATTATGCCTTTGGTGATTGATTCACAAAACACCCCGTTTTTAGCACTCAGAAAATAAGAAATTACTCCCTCTGTTTGGGATTATTAGACCGGAGAGTATTTTCATATTGTTTGAAATTATTAGGCCGGAGTCTTTATGTCACACGCATGCAACCACTCATTTCTCTAGAGGTCCACCCTTTCTCTTTCCTGCATGCAGCCCAGGGATCCGGTGCATGCACATTTAGATGGCCTAGGATTGGTAATGAATAACTATGAAGAGAAAAACAAGTGTATTAAAGCGCAGTTATTAAGGCTAATTGCTAGCTGTCTTGGTTTTGGTGCTTTGGCCCTACGGTCTAAAAATCCCGAACAGAGGGAGTACCAACCAATTTGAATAAAGAACCAGACTACCCACGGATCAGCCCACTAAATAAGATCACAACCGTCCACGTAGGCTCCATCCAACGCTGGAAATTTCGTCTCCCCTTAGTAATAGGGCCAGTTTGTCCTGCCTCCGGTCCCCTCCACACTTTGGACGTGAAATGACTGAAACATCATGCAGTTCCCACCTACTTAGCACAAGCGGTCAAGGGTAATTCTGTAAAGCGCCACTCCACCCATCCAGATCGAACAGACCCCAAACCCTAATCCTCTTCTCATACCCGCCGCCACTTTTCCACTCTCGCCCGCAGCATCGCACCAAATCCCCTTGTACCCAAAAACCCTAGCTCCTCGCTCGACACAGGCAGCGACGCTCCACGAGATCTCCGCCGTGATGTAGGGGCTGGAGCTCGGCACGAGCGGCAAGGACCGCGTCGCCACCACTGCCGTCTTCAGTGCCTTCAAGAATAACTACTTCATCGTCTACTCCGTCATGATGTGTACGCGTCCTACCTCAACCCGATCTCCCCCCTCATCTTCCCTGAATTCCCGTGCGCGCGCCTGCCCGCCACCGAGTTCAGATCTGGAACTGGCGAGGACGCGGCAATGCCGCCCTCGAGGTTTAGGTCCGACGGTGCCATCCAGATTTATCTGAATGATTTTTCTTTTCTAAATTGATGTATGTTTGCAGCCGGGGACTGGCTGCAGGGCCTCTCCTTGTACTACCTCTACCAGCAGCACGGATTCGACAAGGGCGACATCGGCTGCCTCTTCATCGCCGGCTTTGGATCCTCCATGTTCTTCGGCACCATAGTCGCCTCTCTCGCTGACAAGCAGTACGTCTTCCTTCCCACCCTTGCTATTCGTTCTTAGAATGCAGATCCCCAATTGCAGAGACTCAGTTCAAACACTCATAACTCGTTCCTATGTGCGTGACCAAACAATCAACCAAGGGTCGGCAGCGGGCGTGCATCACCTACTGCATCACCTACAACCTTGGCTGGTAGAGCTGCTGATCCCTCGGCTGGAGTTCATCAATGAGCAAGGAGCACGGTCGAGGTCTAGGCACCATCTAAAATTCTCCTGGACACACTTGCACAAGAGACGGACCAGGTTTGGATACAAGGTCATTTAGCAATTAATATAACTTGTCATGTCTACGTGTCATCTAGCAAATATTTGAACAAAAATATGTTGGTGGGGGATCGAACTCCGGACCTCACGTAGTCCCCGTGGGCACAGAACCACTGCAGCAAAGAACAAGTTGTTACAGAATTAGGAGCTCGACATCCTTTAACCCCTACATGTCGGTAGAACAGGTTCGGACTAATAAACGAAAAAAGGTCGAGACAGCGCCCAGCGGGATTCGAACCTAGGACCCCATTGTTCTTCTAAAGGAACTGAACCACTAAACCAACATAGCTTGAATGTTAGATAAACCTACGTGTGTATATTTGTATGTCCGGAGAACGATAAGGACTGAACAAATTACAGAAAAAAGAGGGTGCCAGGGGAATCGAACTCATGACCTCCGGCGGTCGGTAATCCTCCCAGTCAATCTACCACCGGTCCACCAACATCATCTTGTATTGATAGTAGTACCACATCCTCTTAATCATCAGGCAACCCAGTTAACCTACGCAGGCCTCCAACATGCGACTACTTGGGCTGCTTGATGGGCTGGCCTTTGACCAACAGCAGCGTGCGAGCGCCCATGCCTTGCTGGGCTGGCCCATTTGCATCGCGGGTTCGCCCGCCCAGCCACCTCCACCTTTTTTTCTTTATTCTTTTTAAATTCTTTTGTATCTTTTTATTTATAATTCCAAATTGATTCAAACAAAATTTTAAGAACTTGTAATATTTCAAAGAATATTTTTATGACATTATTGAACACTTTTACTTTCAAGAAAAATACAAGGACATATTTTCACATAAAACCTTAGTAGGTATAAATAGAGATTTTGAATCATGATTTTGACAATAGGGGTTTGAAATTTAAAATTTTCATCTAGGGTTTGAAATTGAAATTTTACAATTGAAATATCATATTGTGAGTCTAAAAATTATTTTTTCAAAAAATCATGAGCATTAGATAATGTACTTGTAGTTTAAATCGGACCCACTTCCTACCGATTTGGCAGGAATTTGTCTTTTTCGCCAGGGGTGGATGGAAAGGTTTTATATATCCTAGATGGGACATTGTCCATGTAACATTGTCTAGTATTTTTGAAAAATAGGGTGGTACCATTTTGAAACTATCATTTTGTGGTTGCTTCACAAAATGCCCTATTTTTGGTACTCGGAAAATAGAAAATGATTTTTCCGTGCGGTGAAATGGAAAACTTCCTCCTGCAACATTGTTCGTCATCCCAAGATACACGTGTGTGCACAATATGGGAACATTATCACAAACTATGTCGCGATTCAGGCCATAACATTGGTCGTTTGACCTGAAAGCCATGAAATCTCGAACATGATAGTTCATTTCTTAGAAGGGTTTTCGAGATGTTCGCAATATACCAAGTTTGGTATTTTTCCTTACAAATATATCACATAATATAACACCATGCGAAGGTTTTACATTGTTTGGACCGTTTTTGAATTTTTCATGCCCGTTTCAAACTATGGTCAAAACGGCGGGCATGAGGGTTCATAGATAGGGGATGAGCCTCACTAAACTTGCATTGGATCTCTGAAGAAACAGCATATTATGAGTCTAAAAATGATTTGTTGGGGGGATACCCCCGGGTAGGGTCACGCCGGGGTATAAAGGCCGAGTTAGCCGAGGTACGGCAAGGTCAAAGCGAATGCTGGCCGAGTCACCTCAAGGCAGGCCAAATCTCGGGGTAACCCGGACCAGGGGATGTCCACCTAACTGGGTCTCAACTGACTTAAGACATAAGTCGGATAGATGAATCTAACTTGTATACAGGAACAGGTGTGGCCGGATCAACTATGATCCGGGTCATATCAAGCTTGTAGGAGAAGGAAGGTATCTCGCTGGTCAAAGGTGACCCCGGTACGCATAGCATGAGCGAAGCGGACAGAGGCAGGACCACCGAGGCATGGCCGACAAAGGTGACGACGCCAATGTCGGCTGACGCGGGTGCCGTAGAGGCTCACGTAGCCTCTGCATGGATGACGCGGGGGAAAGCGACCCGGTCGGCTTACTATTTTGGGAGGAGGCATATTCCCTGGAATATGCCTCCACGTACGCCCTAATTGGAGACCTAGACACCCCTATATAAGGGGGGCTAGGGCCTCTGTAGAAAGGGTTGATCTCTATTGGCTAGATTTTACTTGGTTCCTGAGGGCTAGCTAGCGGTGAGAGTAAGAGAGCTCCTTCTTCCTCCTCTCTCCAATACAGCTCGAGGAGCACTTGTAAACCTTGAAAGTGAATTGAATACAAAGCTACTGTGTGTGGAATCACCACACTATCCCTCCCTAGATTCCCCTAGTGCATTTAGTCCCCACCTTTAGCCTATCCATGGCATCTGCTATGACACCACCACGACAGTTGGCGCCCACCGTGGGGCTAGCGGCGCTAGCAGGGGTCAAGATCTGGACTGGAAACCTCATAGGCACCAGCGAACACATCGTCTCCGGGCTCGTTCAGTGCTTTGGAGCGCTGGACTTTGTCAGCGACAACGCCTGGCTGCTTCGGCAAGCGCCCTCTTCCTCGCAACGGCCTCTTCGTCAAGCTCGGCGCGCACAAGGTCTACGTTGCTGTCGATGTGTCATGCGTTCATTCGCGGCACGTCGTCGAGGCGGGCGAGCCACCCCTCAGCATGGTCCACGGGGCGTGTATCACTCGCTCCCCGGACCGTGCTAAGGTGATGATGACTGCGCCTGGCGCTGGCGCAAGCAAGGATCCGGCACCAGATCCGGAGGTAACGCCTAAGGCACCGAGGAAAGGTAGAGGTCCTCCACTAGAGAGGCCAGAGAATGTGCTGCGGGAAGCGACGGATAGCTTGGCAAACCCGGTAGCAGCAGTGGTAGATCCGGCACAGGCACAGGCCGAGCTAGAGGAAACTAGGCAAAAAATTCTAGAGGAAGCGAAAAAGATAGTCGCGACTCAGCAGTCATTGAACATGACGCTGCGTGAGTACGCAAAGGCAAATAAAGTAGATGCTGTAAAAGTGAAAGGGAGAAATCTCATGAGTGAAATGAACAAAGAGGGTGATACTAGGATTGAGGAGTCACAAAACTGTTTGTTCGTGGGGCTGTCGAAGTATAGTACCCCGGCGAAAAACCTCAGAGCAGCGGATGCAGCTGAAGGGAATATGCCCGAGAGGCAATAATAAAGTGGTTATTATCTTATTCCATGTTTATGATAAATGTTTATTTTACATGATAGAATTGTATTGATCGGAAACATCAATACATGTGTGTTTAATAAACAAAAAGGGTTCCTAGTTATGCCTCTCTTATAGACTAGCTTGTTGATTAACAAGATGATCAAGGTTTCCTGATCATGGACATTGGATGTTGTTAATAACAAGGTTCACACCATTGGTGGAATGATGTGATGAATATTCATCCGAAGTATAGCATTACGATCGAAGTCATTATCTTTATATTGCTATAACATCATACGAAGTAATCTTTATCCTTAAACCATGAGATCATGTTAATTGCTAACACCGGAAGAGTATCTTGATAACATCAAACGTCACACCGTAACAGGGTGACTATAAAGGTGGGTTCAGTGCTACGAAGGTGTTATGTTGAGGCTCATGGATCAAGAGTGGGATTTGTCCATCCCGATGACGGATAGATATACTCTGGGCCCTCTTGGTGATATCACATTGAAATAGCTTGCAAGCAAGTGATGTGATCACTAGAATGTTATATCACGGGAACGAGAAAAGAGTGCATGTCGCTAACGAGATCAAACTAGGTATGGAGATACCGATGATCGAATCTCGGACATGTAATATATCGCGGGACAAAGGGATTTAGTTACTAGCGTTAAAGGTTCTCACGATCACAGAAGTCATCGTTGAATGTGTAGGAGTCAGTATGGATCTCCAGGTCCCGCTGCTGATTATTGATCGGAGAGGGGTCTCGATCATGTCTGCATTATTCGCGAACCGTAGGGTGACACACTTAAGGGATACCGACACCATTTGGAGCAAATATGTTTCATATAAAGATTTAAGAAAGCGCTGGAATTATTTCAATAGACACCGAAACTGTTTCGGGTGAAATTGCTGAAATTGGTTCTGCATGTAATATTGAAATGTTGCAGGGGGTTTTATGTGAATGTTTGTTAATTAAAGTAATTAAAAAATTTCTGAATAAAACTAATAAAAGAGTTTTATTAAATGAGAGAGCATTAAATTTGGAGAAATTTAACGCATTTAAAGTGGAGACTTTAATGGAGAATGTGAAGAGGCAAATTTATGTGGAGGGGGTTACCACCACATGAATGGGGGAGGTGAAGGGTCACCTCCATGGGGCGCCGGCAATGGGAGGGGTACCCTCCCCTCCTCCTATAAAAGGCCCCCCTCTCCTCACTTCTCACTCACACCTCCTCGTGAAGGATCTCTCTCCCCCTCTAGTATTATTCCCCCATGGTCTCGGATTAGCGAGATACATGTTCCCGGTGGCTTTATCTGGAAAGGAGTTGCTGCTTCCGCTGCTTTGCTGGCGAGGGACGGAGGTTGTCAGGGTACCGGACGTGTGTGCGATCACGGATGCACCGCTGCTTTGCGATCTTTGGACTTGGCGTCTTGAGCTGGATCGATGGGCGTCTTTGGAGCCGACTGCTGGACTTCATCACGATCTTGAGATCGGCAAGTGTACGACTACATCAACCACGAGTTCCTACTCGTTAACAAAGCTCGTTGTCTACGAGGGTAAGTTCTCGTTTCCACCCGTTGCTTTGTACCTAGTAGATAGATCTTGGCATGTAGTTCACACCGTAGGAATTTTTTTGTTTTCTATGCTGCGGACCCAACAGTGGTATCAGAGCCTGATCTATGCATAGGTGCTTTGCATGGGTAGTACACATATGCTGATATGTGGGCGATGATGATCATGTTATTGCATCTTCTATGTATTTTGGATATTGGTGGCATAGTGGGATGAAGCGGCCCGGACCAACCTTACATGTCATCGTACATGAGACCGGTTCCACGACTGACATGCAACTTGTTTTGCATAAGTGGCTGGCGGGTGTTTGTCTCTCCTACTATAGTCAATATCTGATTTACAACGAGTTGCTAATAACTTGGTTATCCTCGTTGTGGTTCATGTTCGTAGGTTAGACAGGTTCTATCTCTGAAAGCCCTAAGCCACGTAAAACTTGCAATTGATAAATTAGAGGCGTCTAGTTTGGATCGTTGTTGGGCTAGTGTATTGATATGGTATTGTTGTAAGTAGATGTATGATAGATACTCTTACAACACACTCAACGTGTAAGTTCCATAGACATTGGCCTTATACACAAAGGAATGATAGAGATCATACCACGATACAAGTGATAGAGATCAAATGCATGGACCATATCATCTCACTTTACACATTAGATGTTAGCATCTTATACTGCTAGTTTGGCGCTTTCTGTAGCATTGTAAGATGATCCCTCTTTTATATATCAAGATAAAAATGTGTTCTTCCTTAAGTATGCACCGTTCTATGGATTGTGTTTCGAGACATCACGTGATGATCGGGTGTTCTCAACTCTACGCTTTCATGCAACGGGTGTAAGACAGGTTTACACACGCGAATACTAAGGTTCTTACTTGGCGATCCTAGCATGTACAGACATGGCCTCGGAACACAGACCGAAAGGTTAAGCATGAGTCACATAGTTGATGTGATGACCATATTGATGCTCGCCTTTGAAGCTACACCGACTCACGTGATGATCGGACTTGGTGTAGTGGATTTGGTTCATGTAATCACCAAAAAGGCACGAGGGATGTCGTTTTTGAGTGGGAGTTCATTTCTAATTTGGATTAGTCGAACCAAATTTGTCATAAATTAAATCAAAGTGAATTTGCATAGTTTGTTGTAGTCATTGGCATTCGTTTTCTACCTTATGCTTAGTTTTTATTTGAGATAATAGAACTATAGAATTCTGGATATTTACTTTACGAACTGGTATCGTATTGTTTCGAATGTCAATTTAAAGTTTATAAGTCCTATTACAAACTTTCAGCAAACTCTATTTACTCCATGAAGTTTAATAAGTACCATTAAATCAAGAGTAAGAATTCCAATGTTAGTATCTAAAGTATCATGTTTGCCTCCATGATTATTGATATCCAAAAGTTGTTTTAATATCAAGATTATATTGGAGCTGAAAATTGTTTCAGAAACCATCATGTGTGAAAAATATTGTGATATCTGAAACAATGTTTTTAGTTGCATTATGATAGAGTATAATTTAGCAAAATACATGTTCTCATATTGTATGAGAATTTGTGAAGGATGGAGATGCTAGGCATCTGAATCTACCAAAAAGGTTTTGGGAACTGATATTATACTCGTGATTCTTCCTTATAAGCTATAGTAGCTTGATCATGAAAGTTGTCATGATAAGGATGAATAGAAGATGTAAGTAAAATGTTTACTACACTAATAGATTACTAAAGAATGGATTTTTGAAAGAACACCAAACATTTGATGATGGTGATCCACTTCAAAGTGCAAGTCCAAAGGTATTAGTATTTGACTATATACGCTTTGTACCATGTGTCATGTTGATGACACCACTATTGATGTTGATAGATTCTTTTAAAATAAAAGGAATTGCTGAAAGAGAATCTATAAAATATTTGGCAGAAAATAAAAGGTTGGAGATGTCCAACTTAGGTATATAGAAGTTATACATGTTATGGCTATATTCCTTGCTTGTTAAACAATGTGGTTCTTAGGTATTGGATACCGGTATTGGATACCGAATTGGTTGGTATGAAGTGTCATACAAGACAACGCAATTCATGAACTACAATGGCCTAAGTAACCAGCAAGAGAATGAGTGATGATGTTCATCGAAAACAAATAAAGTGTTATTGTGTTTTTCATTGTCATCAAACCAAGCCTTCAAGATTTGTTTAAATAATTGTTATTTTGTTCCGGTATCATGAGAACAATGGCTGTTCAAATAATTACCGTATTCCATAAAGGATGGATGAACTTTTACAAGTCTAGTTGGAGAAATCACATCCATAAACACTATTGCTAAAATGTCGCAAGACAAATGATTGAAAGATCACTTATGAAGTGACATCACTATTTAAATTATATTTGAAAGAAAACATGAAGAAACTCCATGTTGATGGATTTTTGGAGTCTTTGATTTTGATCAATTGACGCATGTGAGACTTTCCTCGAGATAATTGAAACTCCGTCCATAGGCCAGAGAGGAACGGATGACTAGCTTATTGGAAATTGTGCATGCTGATGTGCATAGTCCATTATGTGTAGCCATATGCGATGGATCTTTTTGCTTCATGTGCTTTCTCCAAAAACTTGAGTGAATATATCTGTATATTTACTTAACAAGGAAGAAGTATGAAACATTTGAAAATTGTTCAAAGACTTTCAAGATGAAGTGGAAAATCATTGTAACAAGAAAATAAAGAGTTTATGATTCAATCATAAAGGAAGATATTTGAGTTACATGTTTAGCAAAAACACCTAAGACTTGAGGAACTGTTCCATGATTTGTATTTTCCCGATAAACCATAGGAGTATGGCATATTCGAGAGATGAAATCAAACCATGTTTGACATGGTAAGATCAAAGGTGTCATTTATAAAACTGCCATTATGTTTTAAAGATTGAAGCTTTAGAGACTACCGCTTTTACACTGAAAAGAGCACCATCGTGATCCATTGAAATGACACCATATGAGTTATGGTTTGGGATAAAACCCGAATTGTCTTCTCTTAAATTTTGGTATGCTATGCATAAGTAAAATGTTTACAACCAAAGTCGGATAAGCACGTCTTTGTAGGTTATCCCAAAGAATTTGTTGGGAATTTCTCCATAACACCGAGGACAAAAGAGTTTGTTACTTGGAACGTCAAGTTTCTTGAGAAGGAATTTTTCGTGAAAAGTTAAGTGGGAGGACAATAGAACTTTGATAAGGTTGTTGAACCTTAGCTATATGTTCTAAGTAGCGCAGCACCGGAAAGTGTCCCGGTGGTGGCCACAATGCTCATGGCTCTCGTGATTACAAAAGGTGTGATCTCGGAGATTAGAGTTCCTATTGAACCGTGTGGGTCGGTAAGAATCAAATAGTGTGATTTGATAAGCAAGTCATTATTGTTTTGACAATGATGAACCGACTACATGCAAAGAAGTGATGATGGGCCCTGACTCCATAAAATGACTAGAAGTCATAGAATCCATGATAGTATCCATACACGAGAAAACAAGTTTCTGAACTTGGAAGACCCTCCGGAAAGGCATGAAGCCTATCGGTCGTGTTTGGATCTATAAAGAAATAAGACATGGATGTTTAACATCTATGAAATAGTCGACATGTCGGAAAGAAGTTTACGACAATGTTCAAGGAGTTGACTATGACAAGATTTGATCTTTCATAGCGATATATAGTCTCGACGGATTAATATAGCAACCACTACATATAATTTGGTATATGGTAGTTGAATAAACAAAACACGGTTCTTCTAATAGAACGGTAACCTAGGACATGTACATGACATGGTCCGAAGGGTTTTGTTAATTCAAAGGGTGCTAAAAGGGCATGTAAACTTCAATAGTTGAAGTAAGCATAGCGGAGTTGGAATCTTCATCATGATGAAACTGTTAAAAGAGTTTAAATTCATCGGAGATGATGAAGATGCTTGCATTTGCAAGAAATTAAGTGGGAGCGCTGAGACATATTTCTAATACATTATGTAGAGGACATATTGTTGATTGGAAATGATGTATCTTGTATTGACACAAGTTAAGAATTTCATTAAAATGAGATTTCAATGAAAAACTTGGGCAAACCCGGAATATTTGGCATCAATATCTATATGGATAGATTGAGGCGCAAATATGGTTGTGCCGTTACATATATATGAGATATTGAAAGGGTTCAATATGGAAACAACAAGAAAGGTTCTTGCTGCATGGAAAGGATTGTATCAAAATTCAAGTGTTTCAACACTTGGTGAGTAAAATCACATAAAGATTTTGATCGATTATACCATGATATGTATATATCCAGAATGTCCTATGCTCTAAATGTTATGAGCATATACCAGAATGATTCATAAGATGATCATTGGACAATAGTAAAGATATTCTTATGAGCTTTGGAAGAACTAAGAATATATCATGTATAAGTGACAAATAGTTAAAGGTAGTTCATTGTAAAGTGTTACATTGATACTAGTTTTGTTACAAGATACAAATTAAATTTATCTCAATCTAAACTATGGGTGGCACAATATAATGGAAAGTATGTTCCATGATGGATTTGGATGAGTTCCAAAGTTGAGATATTGTGACGGATACTACAACAAAAGGCTAAGTATATGACTGCTATAGTAGCAGCATAGGAGGGCATTTGTGTTAAGTAGTTTGTTATCAAACTAGGTGTGGTTCAAAGTGGGCTAATACTATGAAGATATATTGTGTGACAATAATATAAACATATTTTGAGCCGAACGAACTAAAGGTCTCACCAAAGGACCAAATCTATACAATGCCATCTCATTTGAGAATGAGTGATGCATAGAGACGCAGAGACATGCAAATACACACGGACCTGAAACTGTCAGATCCAGAGATTATGTTAACCACTAGCAATAGCGTATATGCAACACCAGAAAGCCATAGGTGTTCAATACGCAAAGTTTTTCAAACTAGATTATTGACTCTAGTGCAAGTGGGAGACTGAAGGGAATATGCCCGAGAGGCAATAATAAAGTGGTTATTATCTTATTCCATGTTTATGATAAATGTTTATTTTACATTATAGAATTGTATTGATCGGAAACATCAATACATGTGTGTTTAATAAACAAAAAGGGTTCCTAGTTATGCCTCTCTTATAGACTAGCTTGTTGATTAACAAGATGATCAAGGTTTCCTGATCATGGACATTGGATGTTGTTAATAACAAGGTTCACACCATTGGTGGAATGATGTGATGAATATTCATCCGAAGTATAGCATTACGATCGAAGTCATTATCTTTATATTGCTATAACATCATACGAAGTAATCTTTATCCTTAAACCATGAGATCATGTTAATTGCTAACACCGGAAGAGTATCTTGATAACATCAAACGTCACACCGTAACAGGGTGACTATAAAGGTGGGTTCAGTGCTACGAAGGTGTTATGTTGAGGCTCATGGATCAAGAGTGGGATTTGTCCATCCCGATGACGGATAGATATACTCTGGGCCCTCTTGGTGATATCACATTGAAATAGCTTGCAAGCAAGTGATGTGATCACTAGAATGTTATATCACGGGAACGAGAAAAGAGTGCATGTCGCTAACGAGATCAAACTAGGTATGGAGATACCGATGATCGAATCTCGGACATGTAATATATCGCGGGACAAAGGGATTTAGTTACTAGCGTTAAAGGTTCTCACGATCACAAAAGTCATCGTTGAATGTATAGGAGTCAGTATGGATCTCCAGGTCCCGCTGCTGATTATTGATTGGAGAGGGGTCTCGATCATGTCTGCATTATTCGCGAACTATAGGGTGACACACTTAAGGGATACCGACACCATTTGGAGAAAATATGTTTCAGATAAAGATTTAAGAAAGCGCTAGAATTATTTCAATAGACACCGAAACTGTTTCGGGTGAAATTGCTGAAATTGGTTCTGCATGTAATATTGAAATGTTGCAGGGGGTTTTATGTGAATGTTTGTTAATTAAAGTAATTAACAAAATTCTTAATAAAACTAATAAAAGAGTTTTATTAAATGAGAGAGCATTAAATTTGGAGAAATTTAATGCATTTAAAGTGGAGACTTTAATGGAGAATGTGAAGAGGCAAATTTATGTGGAGGGGGTTACCACCACATGAATGGGGAGGTGAAGGTCACCTCCATGGGGAGCCGACCATGGGAGGTGCGCTCCCTCCTCCTATAAAAGGCCCCCCTCTCCTCACTTCTCACTCACACCTCCTCGTGAAGGATCTCTCTCCCCCTCTAGTATTATTCCCCCATGGTCTCGGATTAGCGAGATACATGTTCCCGGTGGCTTTATCTGGAAAGGAGTTGCTGCTTCCGCTGCTTTGCTGGCGAGGGACGGAGGTTGTCGAGTCTGGGACATGTGTGCGATCACGGATGCACCGCTGCTGCAGTCTTTGGACTTAGTGGTCTGGAGCTGGATCGATGGGCGTCTTTGGAGCCGGACCTGCTAGACTTCATCACGATCTTGAGATCGGCAAGTGTACGACTACATCAACCACGAGTTCCTACTCGTTAACAAATCTCGTTGTCTACGAGGGTAAGTTCTCGTTTCCACCCGTTGCTTTGTACCTAGTAGATAGATCTTGGCGTGTAGTTCACACCATAGGAATCTTTTTGTTTTCTATGCTGCGGACCCAACAGTGGTATCAGAGCCTGATCTATGCATACGTGCTTTGCACGGGTAGTACACATATGCTAATATGTGGGCGATGATGATCATGTTATTGCATCTTCTATGTATTTTGGATATTGGTGGCATAGTGGGATGAAGCAGCCCGGACTAACCTTACATGTCATCGTACATGAGACCGGTTCCACGACTGACATGCAACTTGTTTTGCATAAGTGGTGGCGTGTACATCTCTCCTACTATAGTCAATATCTGATTTACAACGAGTTGCTAATAACTTGGTTATCCTCGTTGTGGTTCATGTTAAATGGGTTAGACAGGTTCTATCTCCGAAAGCCCTAAGCCACGTAAAACTTGCAATTGATAAATTAGAGGCGTCTAGTTTAGATCGTTGTTGGGCTAGTGTATTGATATGGTATTGTTGTAAGTAGATGTATGATAGATACTCTTACAACACACTCAACGTGTAAGTTCCATAGACCTTGGCCTTATACACAAAGGAATGATAGAGATCATACCACGATGCAAGTGATAGAGATCAAATGCATGGACCATATCATCTCACTTTACACATTAGATGTTAGCATCTTATACTGCTAGTTTGGCGCTTTCTGTAGCATTGTAAGATGATCCCTCTTTTAGATATCAAGATAAAAATGTGTTCTTCCTTAAGTATGCACCGTTCTATGGATCGTGTTTCGAGACATCACGTGATGATCGGGTGTTCTCAACTCTACGCTTTCATGCAACGGGTTGTCGGGGTTGTCGGGACGGAGGTTGTCGGGGTACCGGACGTGTGTGCGACCACGGATGCACCGCTGCTTTGCGGTGCTGGACTTGGTGATGCTGGAGCTGGATCTGATGGACGTGCTGGAGCCGGACCTGCTGGACTTCATCACGATCTTGAGATCGGCAAGTGTACGACTACATCAACCACGAGTTCCTACTCGTTAACAAAGCTCGTTGTCTACGAGGGTAAGTTCTCGTTTCCACCCGTTGCTTTGTACCTAGTAGATAGATCTTGGCGTGTAGTTCACACCGTAGGAAATTTTTTGTTTTCTATGCTGCGGACCCAACAGCAGCTGCATCCGAATTAGAGGGTCTAACGGGTGAAGCCCGTCAGAGACAGCAAGATAGGGTCAATGAGTTGGTTCGGATCGCGAATAGGCAAAATGAGGAATTACTCAGAGCTAACCCGGAGAGAGCTGGGGCCTCCAAGATCGTTCATTTGGCGGTAGGTAACCCGGAGAAATCTGCTGGAGCCGCATCGTCTCCTCATGGTGGTCCTAGGAGAGAAGAGGTAGTAACCTCGGCCAGGAGGAACAAACAGATCGCCCGTATAACCCAACAAGGGCAGGGAAAGCAAAAGAAGTACAGAGAAATGATGATCGACGAAGCGTGAGCCGAGGTGAAGCTGGCCGAGGTAACCGTGACCAAGGCAATGTCGGTCAAGGAAACGCTGTAAATGGCAATGCCGGACAGCACAACTCGGCCGGACAACCGCAGCAGCGGAATATACCAAGGCAAGAGCAAAGTGCCAGCCGAGGTATGCAACAGAGAGGTGCTCCATGAGAGCAAGACCGGTATAACGATGGAGATTCGGAAATGGTGAACGTAGGATACCCAAGGCCGGACTATCATGTGATAGGGTCAAGATTGGGAAGCAGGGATTTGATGCCTGATGATGCCAGATTGAAACTGGATCGGCTGTATAGGTCGGAAAAGATTGAATGTCAAGGTCCCCCGGGTCCTGCGTGTTTTGGGCCCCGGATCATGAAGGAGCCTCCGGTACCTAACTTCCAGTTACCTAGAGGCACAAAGACGTATGACAACAGTACTAAGCCGGAAGATTGGTTGATAAACTATGCTACGGCTGTGAAAATTGCTACAGGCAACTTGAGATGGGCTGTGAGATACGTACCCCAGATGTTGGAGGGGCCAGCAAGGGTATGGCTAAACAATATGCCACCCGGAAGTATTAACTGCTGGATCGATTTTGAGGAAATGTTTATCAGCAATTTCTCAAGTACGTATCAGAGGCCGAATAGGCCACAGACCCTAGCTATGTGTAAGCAGAGACCGAACGAGACGGACCGAGAGTTTTTAACCGGTGGTGTACCGTGAGAAACTCGTGTGAGGGTGTGATAGAGTCACAGGCCATAGCATGGTTTACGCAAGGATGCAGATACGCGAGCATGTTGTGGCAAAGATTGCAAAGGGATATGCCAACTACATTGGCAGAGACGATCCGGATTGCAGATTCGTATGCTTTGGGTGATCCGACTCAACCTAGGCTCGTGTCAAACGAGTCAAATGAGGAGTGTTACCAGAGAGATGGAGCTGGGTCATCCCGGAGGAATGACTACGGGGTAAAAGAAGAGATGACCGACCGGATTACCGGTATAGTTCGCAACAAGTTGCTGCTGTGAATCAAGATCAGCCCAGAGCAGGGGGAAATCAACGATAGAAAACTGGAGGCCAACAATGGACACCGAGAAATGATGGCAAGAAAACTTGGACGCCAGAGCAAAAGAAACAGTGGCAGGAAAATAAGGACCATCTGAGGTATACTTATGAGTCAATGTTGGATCAGCCGTGTAAATTTCACACGCCAAATCCGAGTAACCCAGCGGGTCATACAACGAGGCAATGTGAGTGGATGTGTAAGATAGAGCAAGGTGGTTCGGGGAATGCTCAGGCACCTCGGAACGATCAACCTCGGCAGGAGTTACCCCGGCAGCAATTGCTCTCCGGAGCGAACACGCAACAGCTAATGTTGCCTCCCCCTCCGCCGAGGTATGATAACCATGAGAGAAGGTCACGATTGCATCAAGTGGAAGACCAGCATCAGCCAGATCAGAGGTACCCCGGAAATGAGGGGAGGAATGAGTACAGAGAGCATCATCAGAGTTACTGTGTGTTTACCACTGAGGAAACAGATAGAAAGAGCTTGCAGCACCGACATATGGAGGTCAATGCGGTAATGCCAGCAATGACGAGGTATATGCCTTGGTCGGACCAGGAAATTACCTGGAGCATCAAAGATCATCCCAAGCTTATGCCAAGTCCTAGTTCATATGCGCTAGTGCTGGACCCGACATTCATTGGGCCTAACATCAATGTAAGGTTCTCCAAGGTACTGATTGACAATGGCATTAGCATTAACATCATGTATGCGGATACAATGCGCAAGTTGGTTATCTCGGAGAACATGCTCCAAGCTACAAGGACAACTTTCCATGGCATTGTGCCAGGCATTTCTTGTGAGCCCATAGGCAAAGTCCGGGTTGACGCATTGTTCGGCACGAGAGATAACTGCCGAACTGAGAATTTGGAGTTTTAAGTGGTGGACTTGGAGAGTGCGTATCACGCGTTACTCGGAAGACCAGCAGTGAACAAGTTCATGGCAAGCTGCCACATGAGTTATCTGAAGATGAAGTTGCCCGGGCCAAATGGAGTGATTACCATTGCTGGAGATTTCCGGCGTTCCATTGAGTGTGCCTCGGCCGGGTCTAACCTAGCCGAGTCACTCGTGATTGTGCAAGAGAAAAGAAAAATCCAGGAGGTGGCAGTGTTGGCTCAGTCCGCGCAGCAATATATGCCGGCGTTGGGTAATCCGCATGGTAGTGTTTCGTTCCAAGCCACAAAGGATACCAAGAAAGTGCCTGTTGATGATATGTTCCCAGAGCGCACTGTAACAATTGGTGCCGGGTTAAATGATAAATAGGAAAGCGAGCTCGTCAACTTCCTTCGTGAGAATCGGGATATTTTTGCTTGGTCCACACAGGACTTGCAAGGTGTTCCGAGGGAGTTGGCCGAGCACTCTTTGAACGTGAGACCCGGAACAAGGCCGGTGAAGCAACCTCCCCGCCGCTTCGCCGAGGATAGGAGAAAAATCATTGGAGACGAGATAGCTCGGTTACCGGCAGCAGGATTTATCATGGAAGTTCTTTACCCGGATTGGCTATCTAATCCGGTGCTGGTGGAGAAGAAGAAGGATGATCTGAATGTGGCCGTGGTTTGGCGTATGTGTACCGATTACACGAACCTGAATAAGGCGTGTCCAAAAGATCCATTTCCACTGCCAAGGATAGATCAGGTCATAGACTCAACTGCTGGATGTGAACTGTTGTCATTCATTGATGCATATTCTGGTTTCCACGGATACCTCAATCCGGATGATCAAATAAAAACTGCATTTATCACCCTTATGGGGCTTATTGCTATCGCACCATGCCATTTGGTTTACATAATGCAGGCAGCGTACCAAAGATGTATGCGAAATGTTTGCACGACCAAATAGGTCAAAATGTACGGTGTATGTGGATGATGTGGTTATCAAGACCAAGGAAAGCAAACGCTCCTTGATGATATCGAGACATTCGCGAACCTAAGGAGGTTCGGATGAAGCTTAACCGGAAAATGTACCTTCGGTGTCGGCTGAAAAATTACCGGATTCCTTGTCTCCGGTAGGTATCGAAGTTAATCAACTAAAATCCGGGCCATTGAGCAGATGGAACTGCGAAGTGTCTTAATGATGTCCGAAGTTCCTTTGGTTGCACAGCATCGTTAAGTCGGTTTGTATGTCGGTTGGGAGAAAAGGCATTGCCTCTATCAACTCATGAAAATGTCGGACAAGTTCATTTGAGCGCGCGAGCCAATGAAGCCTTTATACAATTAAAGAAAATGTTAGCCTTTGCACGGTGGTAGCCTCTCCACTATCAAAGGAGCCAATGTTGCTCTATATAGCCGCAACCAACCGAGTTGTAAGTGCAGTAATTGTGGTAGAGCATGACGAAGAGGGTAAGTCAGTGCAAAGGCTAGTGTATTATCTGAGCGAGGTATTATCAGCATCAAAGCAAAATTATCCGCACTATCAGAAAGTGGCGTATGGTGTGTATATGTCGGCAAAGAAGCTAAAACATTATTTTGAGGAGCACCCCATCAAAGTAATATGTGAAGCTCCCATATCCGAGATAATGAGTAACAAGGATGCAAGTGGCAGGATTGCAAAATGGGCAATTGAACTAGCTCCCTATGCGCCACAATATGGCAGAAGAGAAGCAATCAAGTCTCAGGCTGTGGCCGACTTTTTTGTGGACTGGGCCGAGGTACAATATGAACCACCGCTACTAGATCCGAACTACTAGAGAATGCACTTTGACGGGTCAAAAACAAAACGGGTTAGCGCCGGAGTTGTGCTTACCTCGCCAAAGAATGACCAGTTGAAGTATGTGCTGAGATCCATTTACAGCATCAAACAATGTCGTTGAATATGAAGCACTTGTGCATGGGCTCAAAGTGGCAAAAGAAATTGGGATACGTTGGATCCAATGCTTTGGCGACTCAGATTTGGTAGTTCAGCAAGTGTCGGGGCTGTGGGACGCTCTTGATCCAAACATGGCATTATACAGATTCCATGTGCAGAAAATATCTGGTTATTTTGAGGGATGCGAATTTCACCATGTACCCCGGGTGGAAAATGAGGCTGCCGACGTATTGTCGAAGCTCGGATCAACCCGATAAGCAATTCCACCGGGTGTAGCATTAGAACACCTCAGAAAACCATCCATCAGACCGTCCCCAGAAACCGACTCAATCTACGTCTCAGAGGATCCGGAGTCCGGAGCTGTGCCCATGGACATTGACATGGGAGGTGGTGCGCGAAACCCGGGGACTGCCTCGGCAAACCCGGGGACTGCTTCGTAAGACCCGGGGACTCCGCAACGTGATCCGGTTGAAGTTATGTCGGTGGATCAGATGGAAATTGATGAGGATGTGTTCCCTGTGCGAGAAATACCAGCTTGGGCACTTCCTATATTTCAATTCCTGAATGATGGAATTTTACCCACTGAGGAGGTGCTATCCAGGCAAACTTAGAGGAGAGCAAAGGCATACACAATCATCAATTCCGAGCTATACAAAAGGAGTGTGACCAATGTCCTCCAGTGATGCGTTGACCCGGAAGAAGGGCTTGACATCCTCCGAGATATACATCAAGGGGAGTGCGGGCATCCTGCCTCGTCCCGAGCCTTGGTAGCAAAAGCTTTCCGTCATGGATTCTACTGGCCAAGTGCCTTAGAACAAGCAGAGGATTTGGTAAGAAAATGCAATGGTTGTCAGAGGTACGCTACCAAGACACATATGCCAATGTCGGAACTCAAGACCATACCAATCACATGGCCATTCGCCGTATGGTGTTTGGACATGGTTGGCCCGTTCAAACCAGCAAGGGGTAATATGACTCACATTTTGGTCATGGTGGATAAGTTTACAAAATGGATTGAAGTAAAGCCAATAATAAAATGTGATGGAGCTACGGCCGTGACATTTCTCAAAGACATCATCTTGAGATACGGTTATCCTCACAGTATCATAACTGATAATCGCACAAATTCCGCTGAAGGAGCATTTGCGCGATTCTGCCAGGATAAGAAGATCCGGCTAGATGTTGCCTCGGTAGCTCATCCTGCATCGAACGGACAAGTGGAAAGATCCAACGGATTAGTACTGTCCGGGATAAAACCCTGGCTCATTGAGCCGCAGCAAAGATCAGCGGGGTGCTGGATAGAAGAACTACCAGCGGTATTGTGGAGTTTAAGAACAACTCCGAATCAATCAACAGGCTATACGCCATTTTTTCTGGTATATGGGGCAGAAGCTGTATTACCAGCCGACATAGAGCATGATTCGCCTAGGGTCACCCAATACACAGAAGCCGAAGTGCAAGAAGCCCGGCAAAATGATGTTGATCTGCTGGAAGAAGCGAGAGAATTGGCATTGTCCAGATCCGCCATATATCAACAAAATCTCCGACGCTATCATAGCCGGAAAGTAAACCCCCGAGTCTTCCGAGAAGGTGATCTGGTACTCCGGTTGGTACAACGTACTACTGGCATGCATAAGTTATCCCCCCATGGGAAGGGCCATTCATTGTGAGCAAAGCATTGCACAATGATTCTTATTATCTTATCGATGCAAAGCCACAGGAAAAGAACAAGGCGGACAGGTCCGGCGAGGAATCTAAGCGTCCATGAAATGTAGCTCTACTTCGTCCTTTCTACACTTAGCAGAGAAGTGTATGTATCCGAGTCTCTCATATGTCGGTATGTATGCCGACAATGAGCCTATCAATGAAATGTTGGCACCTCGAGCAGTAACTCGGGGACTGCCTTAATAATATTTGTTGTCTTCTATTATTTATACGTCGGTTGGAGTAAGTTGTTCTACTTAACTCGGATTAGTAGTGTGTGAGCACCAAAAACCCAACTCTTCGACTTGCTGCTGTCCAACAAGAATTGGCTTCATGGCAAGCAAGAGAACAAGTTTGGAATTGTGTAGCACATGAAAAATGACTAAGGAAAAGAACTTAATCGAGCGGATGTTTGTTTTTTGGACTAACCTTGTGTTTACTTTCGAATTATTATGCTGAATTATTTTGAGCTAAGCCTAAAGTTTCCAAGTATTGTTAAGACAATTTTTGAAGCTCAGATTCGTAAGTCGTAAAACCGAATCAAGGTAGACACGAGCCGAGCTAAAAGATTGGATGAACAAGAAAATGAAACTCGGGGACTACACCCAAATTAATCCGGCATAAAAACTTAGTAGCAAAATATCACTTGTTTACTAGATACAATTCCACCCGGCATGCCAGGGATCTGATAAACTTTAAAGTTTTTTCACTCAAGGAGCAGCAGCAGGAGGAAGTTCGGCGTCATCTTCGCTGTCTTCGATATCCGAGGTATCATCCTCTTCGTCCTCATCCGAGCCATCTTCAACGTTCTCAGCGTTTTCGTCACCGGCGGCTTCCAGGAAGCTCGGTCCCTCATTCCATTCATGAATGGGAGCATATTCGATGAGGCTATGGGTGCAAGCCTTGCGCCGAGCTACCCACTCCGGGTCACTGGTCCATTTGAATCCGGTGCGCATGCGCGCTAGGAGGTTGAGGTCGATCTTCTCGTACCACGTAAGTACGTAGTGGAGAACAGTCTCAGCTCCGGCGCGTCCAGCGGATTCCCTCCAAAGGTCGAGCTGGGTCTCGCATTCCATCAACTTTTCAACAAGAACTGCGGTTCCCTCTGGAGTGTCTTCTGCAGGCCAAAACGTGTTGAAGATTCGGATTGCAACGTCAAGGATATCCTTGCCATAGTTCTTCACGATTTCCACGCGAGAAGACAAGCTGACCAACAGGTCCTCCATGTCATAGGGAATCTCTACACCGGCAGGAGCAATGGGAGTACCCCTCTCTCGGCGGAAATTAGTAACAACGGTGCTCGCAATGGCATTGCCCTCTAGAAATTTGCCTGAAAACAAGACAAGAGAAGCAAGTAAAGAAAAGACATATGAAGTAACCCGAAGAAATATGTCGGATGAGCGAAAGGAACTTACGTGAAATATGGCTGTGGATCCGGGTCAACTCCTTGGTACAGTCATCACGCCTTTTGCGAAGCTGCACAAGTTCAGTATTCGCCGACTCAAGTTTGACGTCGGCCTCCTGGAGAAGTTCTCGGCCCTTGGCAATCTGGAGATTGAGGCGCTCGCGCTCTTCAGTATAGTCCTGGCCAGCCTTTTCAAGTTCGGTTTGATGTTGTGCTTTCAGCTTCTTCATATCTGCCTTGATCTTGGCAATTTCATCATCTTTGGCTCGGAGGAGGGCAAGCTCATCGTCTTTCTTTTTGAGCTCGGTCTGATGTTGCCCTGCTTGTTCGAGAAAATGCATCATCATATCAGGCACGACCACACTATCTTCAAGAGATGCTGAAATAGTTTGTTGACCCGGCAAAGCCGAGGTATGAATGTTTGCTGAGCCAAGGAGAAAAGGAGATAGAAAGCATAGCAAGGTCGCACAAAAGTAACTTACCCTTGATCTGGTCAAGATTCTTCCGCATGAGGATATTCTCAGCTTCAACCCCATCTGCGAAAACCAAATGATGGGTTAGTTCGGTAGAAAAAAAAGGAAGAGAACACAAAAAAATATCAAGAAGAGAACTTACCCCTTTTCTCGTGTTCAGCGAGCAGTGCATTATGCTTTACGCGCAGCATCTTGTGAGTGTCCAGGAGACGTTAAAATTCAGCGCTCCGGCGGTTGGTGGTCACCTGAAAAGAGTACAAAAATATAGCTTAGTCTTGTGCATATTCGAAGTGTACAAAATCCGGGCCAAGTGGAACTTAACCCGGCTCTAGGTGTGTGCATATTCGAAGTGTACAAGATCCGGGCCAAGTGGAACTTAACCCGGCTCTAGGTGTGTGCATATTCGAAGTGTACAAGATCCGGGCCAAGTGGAACTTAACCCGGCTCTAGGTGTCTGCATATTCGAAGTGTACAAGATCCGGGCCAAGTGGAACTTAACCCGGCTCTAGGTGTGTGCATATTCGAAGTGTACAAGGAGCTACGTTAGTTTTCTAAGGAGCATCCGACCGAGTAACAAGTTACTCCCCCGGAGGCTCCGGGACTAATGGTTATATCACTAATATCTACAGCATCCTAAGGAAAAGGTGAAGTAACGTACCTCCATCATCCTACCCGCAAGGTTAATTGCCTTAGCGGATGTGTTCATTCGAGCAGAAAACTCGGCGGGGCCGAACTTCTCCGGGAGATCGTCGTTGTGGACGAACTCCGCCTTGTTCCAATTGTTCATGAACTTGATCAAGGTCGGAGGGTATTGTTCGCCGCTGAGAATGTGGGGCGCCACCAAGCCCTTGGCATGTGCTTCCCTCCTCTCAACCTAGGCAAGGGCCGGGCTGGTGTGCAAAACAAGTTGCGCGTCAGCTGGGTCGGCAGGGACGTCCTTCGGTGGTGGAGTTTTCTTCGAGAGCATGGACGCGAGTGTGCGTTGTCCAGCCTCGATGGACGTTGCCCTAGTGGCGTCAGGGGCCTTCTTGCCCTTAGGCTGCTGCTGAGAAGTGGAAGTTGTTGCAGTAGATTTATCCTTGGAAGCTGCCTTGGTGCTTTCTCGCCGAGACTGAGAAGACTCGGACGAGGCGGAGGGGCTTGGTGATGCTGCTGTTGCTTTGGCTGCTGGTGCTTGAGTTGGTGCTGGTGATGGTGCTGGTTTCTTCTTTGATGGGGGTGCTGAGGTAACCTCGGTAGTAGTTGGTTGTGGCAGAACCAAAGTAGTGGTGGCCGCTGCCTCGGCAGAGCCAGTCTCCCCCGCTCCAAGGTTGCCCTCCTCTTGACGAGGTGGGCTGGAACCCGGAGTAGCCGCTGAACCCTCCGGGATTGGGCTCAGCGGTCGTGAATCATCGCCACGAGGGGGAGAAGGGCTGTGTCGGAGCAGGGAGGCAATGCCGGATCCACTCTGTGGGACCTCCACCGCGGCCCTGCCGAATCAAACAGTGTCGGATGAGAAACTATAACAATAGAAGAACAAGTAAATGGCAGAGGGAAAAGAGGCTTACTCATCCGAGGTCAGGGGCTCCTTGGGCTTCCGAGCTCTTCGTGTTGGGGCCTTGGTTGCGGGATTGGAGGCAGTTTTGTCCCCGGACTTCTTTCGCCTTTTGGTTGGCTGAGAAGGTCTGGAGGAAGAAGTTGATGCGGCTCCCCTTTTCTTCTTCGGCGCAACCGGAACAGGATCACCCACTGCAAGGGGAGGGTCCTCATGGATCTGTCCACCGGGGTTAGCAGATGCCGGAAAAGCATAAGAAAGGGGGACAACATCAAATGCTTCCATCACCTCAACATCCGAGTCATCTTCATTATTGGGCCAATCTCTAATGGAAGAGAGTTTACCGGTGGGTCGCTTGGTCGCGTCGGCCATTGGAAGGAACATCTCCTGATCCGGTTCCTCCTTGTCAGAGGTATCCCGGTCAGGCGCCCATTTGAGGGAGGGCTCGGTGCCATCCTCGATAGTTTGCTGAAGAAATTGCTAAGGGAAAGAAAAGACAACAGAGTTAAGTATACAACAACGACCGACATATAATTTAATTCGGAGAAAGTTTGCGGCATGAAGCTTACCACGGGAGGAAGCCTATCTCGGCAATAATGTTCCATTCCCCATGTCTACTCAGAGGAGAAGTCCTTGTGGGTGGTGAAGAGGTCCTTGACCCGGCGGTAGATCTCTGTGTTGCTCAACTCGAAAGACGAGGTCCGGTTGGGGTCGTGGCCCCAGCTCATGTGACAGACTTTGTGTGTGCGCTTCTGGAGGGGGGAGATTCGTTTGCGCATGAACGTAATCATGGCATCCTCATTGCGCAATCCGAGGTCCTTCAACTCCTGGAACCTCTTGTTGACCTGGTTCGCCAGGACGGTGGGCTTCTTGGGGACCACATCCCATAGCTCTGGATTGGGAGGACCCAAAGCGTAGGGGCGCAGCCGGATTAGATCCTCGGTAGAATCATTCCGGACATAGAAGAAAGTCCGGCCCATCCTTTGCAAGAGTCTAGCCCAGTGACTCAGGGGAAGACGGATAGCCTCCGAGGAGAAATTGACGTAGCACCGAACTGCGTGAGCTACTTGTCCTCCGGGTCAAGATGGATGTTCGGGATCACATTCCGGCGAAGGCCAAAGAACCGGATCCAGAGCACCTTCGTGGGCCACAGTCCGGCATAACCTTCGATGGTGGAGGTGAAGGCAGAGAGAGATGTGATGGCATTGGCTGGAAGGTGGTGCGGCTGGAGTTCGTATGCGTTTAACCAGTCGTGGAAAAAGTCGCTCACTGGCAGACCAAATTCGCGCTGAAAATGAGATAAGAACACCACATACTCACCCGGATTGGGTGAGGGGGCTAACTCGGAGGAAGCAAGGTGTGCGGTGACGCCCTCCGGGATACGCCTGGTGCGGTAGAGCCAATCCAGGTCATCCTGGCAGACCCAGGACCCTTCCACGGCCTTGATGCGGCCATGACATCTTCCTCCATCTCACCTTCGGCGGCGAGCTCCTCCTTAGTCATCTCGAGTTCGCTGCCCTCAATGACGCTAGCAGCGGTGGGAGACAGCGGCCTAGAGTGGCAGCGACCCGTGGCGGAAGAGATGCGCGGAGGGGGCGGCGACGCTGTTGAACGTGGAGGCGATCTGGCGGCAACTGGTGGCGTGGAGGCGGTCTTGGCGCTGCTACTCGAGCGATGGCGCTGTCGAGGGAGAAGAAGAAGAAGAACTAGACGCAGAGGGGCGCGGAAGTGGGGAAAAGACCCAAGGGGCGCGCCCCTCCCCTATTTAACCACTCCCTCGAGGGGGAAGTGGGATCGTGTTATGCGAGTGTGCCACACGGTGTGGCCGTGTATAGCCCGAATCGACCAATCAGCGATGAGCCACACGGAGGACCACAGGGCGTAGCGGATCCCATGGCGCGACGTCATGATGCAGTTAACGAGGAGGCAAGCACGATGTGACGTGCGCACAGTAACTCCTGACAATAACTGCGGCGGTTACTGTTGCTGGCCCTTAAAATGAGGCAAACTAATGATTAGCCTCCACGTGGAGAAGCATATGAGAGAAGGAAAAACGACCCGGACAAGAATGTGGTAACCCGGTCGGCAAGTGAAAACTTGGAATGTGCCAAGGGAAAGTAAACCCATGAGATCCGAGGTAAGAGGTAACTCGGAAAAGGAACACAAAGCTCGGTGAAATTGAACCTGTTGTGGCCTTAGCGGCTAAGGCAACTAAGACCGCACCAACTTCGGGGACTAATGTTGGGGGGATACCCCCGAGAAGGGTCACGCCGGGGTATAAAGGCTGAGTTAGCCGAGGTACGGCAAGGTCAAAGCGAATGCTGGCCGAGTCACCTCAAGGCAGGCCGAATCTCGGGGTAACCCGGACCAGGGGATGTCCACCTAACTGGGTCTCAACCGACTTAAGCCGTAAGTCGGATAGATGAATCTAACTTGTATACAGGAACATGTGTGGCCGGATCAACTATGATCTGGGTCATATCAAGCTTGTAGGAGAAGGAAGGTATCTCGCTGGTCAAAGGTGACCCCGGTACGCATAGCATGAGCGGACAGAAGCGAGACCATCGGCGTACGACAAAGGTGGCGACGCCAATGTCGGCCGACGCCTTGAAGAGGCTCACGTAGCCTCTGCATGGATGACGCGGGGGAAAAGCGACCCGGTCGGCTTACTATTTTGGGAGGAGGCATATTCCCTGAAATATGCCTCCACGTATGCCCTAATTGGAGACCTAGCCACCCCTATATAAGGGGGGCTAGGGCCTCTATAGAAAGGGTTGATATCTATTGGCTAGATTTTACTTGGTTCCTGAGGGCAAGCTAGCGGTGAGAGTAAGAGAGCTCCTTCTTCCTCCTCTCTCCAATACAGCTCGAGGAGCACTTGTAAACCTTGGAAGTGAATTGAATACAAAGCTACTGTGTGTGCAATCACCACACTATCCCTCCCTGGATTCCCCTAGTGCATTTAGTCCCCACCTTTAGCCTATCCATGGCATCTGCCGTGACACCACCACGACATGATTTTTGCAAAAAATCATGAGCATCAGATCATGTACATGTAGTTCAAATCGGATCCACTTCCTATTGATTCAATAGTAATTTGTGTTTTTACCAGGGGTGGACGGAAAGGTTTTAGATACCTTGGTTGCAAAATTGTCCATGTAATATGGTCTATTACTTTTTAAAAATAGGGTTGTACCATTTTGAATTAGAACATTGATGGTTGCTTCACAAAACGCCTCATTTTTGGCATTCAGAAAATGTATTTTATGTGCGACGAAAAGGGAAACTTCCTCCTACAACATTGTTGGCCATCATAGGATGCACATGCGTGCACAATATGGGCATATTCTCACAAACTATGCCGCGATTGTAGCCATAACATTGGTCGTTTGACCTGAAAGCCATGAAACCTCGGACAAGATAGGTCATTTCTGTGAAGGTTTTTTCAAGATGTTCGTAATATACCAAGTTTGGTATTTTTCCTTGCAAATATGTCACATAATATGACACCACGCGAAGAATTCACCTTGTTTAGACCATTTTTGAATTTTTCATGTCCGTTTCAAACTATGGTCAAAACGGCGGGCATGAGGGTTCATAGATAGGGGATGAGCCTCACTAAACTTGCATTGGATCTCTGAAGAAACAACATATTGTTAGTCTAAAAATGATTTTTGCAAAAAATCATGAGCATTAGATCATGTAGATGTAGTTTAAATCGGACCCACTTCCTACTAATTCAATAGTAATTTGTCTTTTTTGCCAGGGGTGGACAGAAAGGTTTTAGATACCTTGGTTGCAAAATTATCCATGTAATATGGTCTAATATTTTTTTAAAATAGGGTTGTACCATTTTGAATTATAACATTGATGGTTGCTTCACAAAACGCCTCGTTTTTGGCATTCAGAAAATGGAAAATGTATTTTCTGTGCGACGAAAAGAGAAACTTCCTCCTGCAACATTGTTGGCCATCGTAGGATGCACTTGCGTGCACAATATGGGCGTATTATCACAAACTATGCCGCGATTGTAGCCATAACATTGGTCGTTTGACCTGAAAGCCATGAAACCTCGGACAAGATAGGTCATTTCTATGAAGGTTTTTTCAAGATGTTCGTAATATACCAAGTTTGGTATTTTTCCTTGCAAATATGTCACATAATATGACACCACGCGAATGATTTACCTTGTTTGGACCGTTTTTGAATTCTTGTGCCCGTTTCAAACTGTGGGCAAAACGACGGGCATGAAGGTTCTTATTTAGGGATGGAATCGTGCTGAACTCTTAGTGGATCTATGCTAAAATGGCATATTAGGAACCTAAAAATGATTTTTTTTTCAAAAAATCATGAACATTAGATCATGTACCTGTAGTTTAAATCTGGCCCACTTTCTACCGATTCGGCAGATATTTGTCTTTTTCGCGAGGGGTGGACAGAAATGTTTGAGATATCCCAGTTGAGATATTGTCTATGTAAGGTGGTCTAATATTTTTTAAAAATAGGATAGTAGTATTTTGAATTATGCCTTTGGTGATTGATTCACAAAACACCCCGTTTTTAGCACTCGAAAATAAGAAATTACTCCCTCTGTTTGGGATTATTAGACCGGAGAGTATTTTCATATTGTTTGAAATTATTAGGTCGGAGTCTTTATGTCACGCGCATGCAACCACTCATTTCTCTGGAGGTCCACCCTTTCTCTTTCCTGCATGCAGCCCAGGGATCCGGTGCATGCACATTAGATGGACTAGGATTGGTAATGAATTACTGTGAAGAGAAAAACAAGTGTATTAAAGCGCAGTTATTAAGGCTAATTGCTAGCTGTCTTGGTTTTGGTGCTTTGGCCCTACGGTCTAAAAATCCCGAACAAAGGGAGTACCAACCAATCTGAATAAAGAACCAGACTACCCACGGATCAGCCCACTAAATAAGATCACAACCATCCACGTAGGCTCCATCCAACACTGGAAATTTCGTCTCCCCTTAGTAATAGGGCCAGTTTGTCCCACCTCCGGTCCCCTCCACACTTTGGACGTGAAATGACTGAAACATCCTGCAGTTCCCACCTACTTAGCACAAGCGGTCAAGGGTAATTCTGTAAAGCGCCACTCCACCCATCCAGATCGAACAGACCCCAAACCCTAATCCCCTTCTCATACCCGCCGCCACTTTTCCACTCTCGCCTGCAGCGTCGCACCAAATCCCCTCATACCTGAAAACCCTAGCTCCTCGCTCGACACAGGCGGCGACGCTCTGCGAGATCTCCGCCGTGATGTAGGGGCTGGAGCTTGGCACGAGCGGCAAGGACCGCATCGCCACCACTGCCGTCTTCAACACCTTCAAGAATAACTACGTCATCGTCTACTCCCTCATGATGTGTACGCGTCCTACCTCAACCCGATCTCCCCCCTCATCTTCCCTGAATTCCCGTGCGCGCGCCTGCCCGCCACCGAGTTCAGATCTGGAACTGGCGAGGACGCGGCAATGCCGCCCTCGAGGTTTAGGTCCGACGGTGCCATCCAGATTTATCTGAATGATTTTTCTTTTCTGAATTGATGTTTGTTTGCAGCCGAGGACTGGCTGCAGGGCCTCTCCTTGTACTACCTCTACCAGCAGCACGGATTCGACAAGGGCGACATCGGCCGCCTCTTCATCGCCGGCTTTGGATCCTCCTTGTTCTTCGGCACCATAGTCGCCTCTCTCGCTGACAAGCAGTACGTCTTCCTTCCCACCGTTGCGATTCCTTCTCAGAATGCAGATCCCCAATTGCAGAGACTCAGTTCAAACACTCATCACTCGTTCCTGTGTGCGTGACCAAACAATCAACCAGGGGCCGGCAGCGGGCATGCATCACCTACTACATCACCTACAACCTCAGCTGGTAGAGCTGCTGATCCCTCGACTGGAGTTCATCAATGAGCAAGGAGCACGGTCGAGGTCTAGGAACCATCTAAAATTCTCCTGGACACACTTACACAAGAGACGGACCAGGTTTGGATACAAGGTCATTTATCAATTAATACAACTTATGCTATGTAGTGTTCATTTTCATTTAGAAATCCGCATATTCGGTAGTGGTTGAGAATGGTTCTGATGAAGGTTATTGGGAGTATCCAGTAGCAGCAGTTCACAGTATAACAGTGTATAGCAGTAGCACTTTACTCCAATAGCTGTAGAATTTAGCTGTAAAAGATGATTCGGTAGAGTAAATGAGACTGTAGAATTTTACAGTAAAAAGGAACTTAGTACTCTGATGACCCACAAGTATAGGGGGTGTATCGCAGTATTTTCGATAAGTGAGAGTGTCGAACCCAATGAGGAGCAGAAGGTGCTGGCTAGTGGTATGGATCAGGAATTCTCTGCAAATACTTAGCAAACGGATTTTTAGGGGTTTTCGATAAAACAAGTAAACAAAGTACGAGTAAATAAAAGATAGTAGGAATAAATGCAGCAAGTGGCCCAATCCTTTATGCAACAAAGGACAAGCCGGTTGTATTTCTATAGATGACCAAACGTTCTCGAGGACACATGGAAAGACTGTCAAGTGCTTTCGCTTCATATAGTCGATTAATCTTCTCTAGCTTGCTAAGTGTTGTGTGGGTGAACCTGTGCTAATGTACCGCCCCATTCAAGACTAATACATACTTGTGATTATACCCCTTGCAAACATCCGTAAGTACAAGAAAGTAATTAAGATAGAAACCTAACCACAGCTTTAAACTCTAAGACCCTTACGTCCCTTGTGCAATGGTTTCCTAACGGGGGTTCAGGTTTCTGTCACTCTGGCAACCCCTACGATTAGTAGCCAAATACACAATGCATTCCCCTAGGCCCATATAGGTGAAGTGTCATGTAGTCGATGTTCACATGACACCACTAGAAGAAGTACACCACAACTTAAATAACAATCTATTGAATCTTTCTCAACGCAACTCCACTACTAACAACAAGACTTCTCCCATGTCCTCAAGAACAAAACGAACTACTCACAAGACATCATATGGATCATGATCAGAGATGGAATAATGATGTATAACAATCCGAACATAAACAATAATTTAATGGTTCACTCAATAGCATCAACTACAAAGAGTAATCAACACCGGAAAAGTTTCCCCTATGAACTAATGCAAGATTCAACGCAATTGTTACAACAATATGGAGATGGTGATGAGGGTGCTGATGGTGATGATGGTGGTGATGATGATGATGATGATCCCGATGAAGTCTAGCTTGATGGTGGTGTTGATGGCGACGATCTCCCCTCTCCGGGAAGGAATTCCCGACGCAATCTATCATCGAGAGATCTTTCTCTCTCGGTGTTTTCGCCCTTGAGGCGGAATCTTTCGTGGTCGCTCCCGAGTCTTAGGGTTTGGAGGGATGATATCGCCAGGGGGAGTGGGCGGAGGGGTGGTGGCCACACCACTCCCCACGGCCTAGGCTGCGCGCCATGGGGTGGTGTGGCCCAGCTCCACTCCATCTTCTGGCATCCTGAGTCTTCTGGAAAAATAGGATTTTTCGTATATTTTCCCGGATTTTCCGATCTTCACGAATTTTGCCTCCAAACAACACCTTTTCCATCAGAATCCTGACTGCAGCGGTCCATGCTCCGAAAGTCATCAACCATGCAAAAATAGATGAAATAACATAAGTATCACCTCTCAATATGAAATATATCAATGAATAATAGTGAATTAAGACATAGAATAGTGATGCAAAATGGACGTATCATACTCCAAGTACCATCTGTGACTTACGAAATTTGTGACTTAAGAAATTGGAGTCTAACAGAACATAGATTTGCCATGTTAATAACATATGGACAAAAGATGTGAGGTTTATTTTTGTTGGCTGCATAGTTAAGATGTAGTAATTCAAGGCACATTAGATATTTCCATGTTATTGCTGCTTGTTAATTGATCATATTTATATGCTCAATACATACTTGTTATGCAATCCGAGTTGTGATTTCTTCCCTTTGTAAACATCAGTTTTATATGACACACTGTTGATTACCTTGCTTGCTTTTAGACTTCACTACCTCGTTCATTTTCCTCTATGCATGCTAACTAGTTTTCTCTTGCATGAAGCAATATATTTAGGAAAATAGTTGTTCCATTAGCAATGCTAGTTAATATAATAATAAAATAAATATGAAAACACCTATACAAACCCAAGTAAACAATTATTTTGTAAAATTCTTCGGCTTATTGTAAGCTTTTTGTTTATTCACAGGCCTGCGGGGGGGGGGGGGGGCATGATGCTTTCCTGTGTGCTACAACGCATCAACCCCAACCACGACACCTCGTTTGCCGCATTGAGTTCACTGCATCTGTGTATAGCAAGAAGACATCAAGAATTCTGGGCGTGTGCTCAAGATCTTGTTGCTATGTTTTTTCTGCGGTTTTCTTGGGGGATATTGTGATATGTTATCTAAGCTAGTTCCTGCAATTAGAATTGTATCTACTTTCTTGCTTTGTTTCTTGCTCCTTTGTGTGGTGTGTTTTTATCTATCATATTGTTAAGGTTCATAGTAATACACTATGCAACTTTAGATTAACTATTGTTTACAGTAGAAGCTTTTTCTATTTTAGTTGAAATATATAAATCTGTAGTTTGCTTGAATCTGTGCAATTCTTTGCAGAAGTATATGCAAAGTGTCATAGTAATTTGGGTGGATCGAATGGTATCTTTGCATATTGTAGTCTGAGCAGTTGGTTTTCCTACTGCCAATTACTCCTTGAACTCGAATGGTATCTTTGCATATTGTAGTCTGAGCAGTTGGTTTTCCTACTGCAAATTACTCCTTGAACTCATGACTGTCATTTACTCCTACTGTCAATGTAGTAATATTATCAGTAGTAATATTGCAAGCATGTTCTTATTATACTACATACATGTTAGAGACAACGATTGCACCGCTGCCAAAGCTTGGGAGGTGGCCGCTACGTGTAAGTTATTGTAAGTGATTTTGTGGCTAGAATTTATATTTATCTGAAGTTAGGTTTTCAGTGGTACAAGTTTCTTTAATGGTCTATGATCTAGTGTTCAATTGCACTGCATCTATTTTATGTTGCATTGATACTGTCAAACTACTCATGCTGTCATGAAAGAACACTTTGCTTTGTTCTGTACATAGAGCCATCTTCCAACTGTGTATACTGTTCAAATAGACGAACCGAATGTATATCAAAATATTGGCTGTCCACTTGTGGTTTTGTGTTTAGTTGTGAAGGAGCTCTTGGACTAAGAGGAAGTCGGCGAGAAGATGATCACATAGCGGCTGCGCTACCAAGGCCAGGGAAATAAATTCAAAGAAGCTCGTAGAACCAATCAGCGAAGAGCAGTGTTGCTCTAACATTTAGATCATTTTGGTACTTCTGGAGTTGTTTGGAGGCTTGCTCCATTTTGGTACTTTGTTGAACTGTGTTGGCCTAGTTATGTGTAATAGTTCTATAAACTAGTCATAAACATGTGAGATGGATGTATGTATTTTTGTGGAACTATGAACCTGTGATGATGTGGAAATATAAATTACTGCTGTTGATATGCGCTATGATTATTTACTACTGATTTCATATGTGCTGTGCTGAGAAATGTGTTGGAAAAGTCCCAAATATTACTAGATCTAGTAAATGGGCTGTTAAAAGGCCTTGACCCAATCGAATATCCAAAAAATAACATTAGAATTTTGAAATTTAAAATGATTTATAATATAACAGGGCCAATGGTTAAAAGGAAATGGAATGGTAAAAGGACAATACCTAAAACGAAAATGGACCATAAAAAGGCCGTGTGCTAGAAAATAGAAAGGCCAAATCGGAACAAAGTTCACTAAATAAATGGGCTGGTATTTTGGGCCTGGCCTCTCTATAGAACTGAATAGGACTGGACTGAATTTCCTGCCACGTTGGATGCCACGTGGGATTGGCTTACGTGGACAGGCCAGATTGCTCATGACCAAATTTTTGGTCATAGACTCTATGACCATCTGTTTTGGTCATAGCTGTCTATGACCAATTTTTAAAAAAGGTCTTCAGCTGTCTATAGTGACTCTTGGTATGTGACCTACTGATTTTGATCATAGAAAGGTCATAGATGAATTACTATGACCTTTCAGTGACCAATATTTAGGATCACTAGTTAGCATATTCCTTGTAGTGGGTGGGATGAAAAGAACAAAGCCTAATAGGATTTTTTGCACCCGAAGCCAAAAAAAACCTTTTTTTTACAATCAATAACATGATATATTCATAGTAGCATATAATACACGGTAGAGATACATAAGCTAGCTCCAACGATTACAATAAAGTCTAAAAGAAACTAGTAAATCGCTAAAGTCTTTAAACTCTTTCTTCTTTCAAAACACTATCTTGAACTTTCCTGACAGCAGCCAAGAACTGATAGATACCAAACCATAACCTGTAAATACAACGAGGGTTCTCCTATAATTTTAATTTAAGCCGCGGTGCTAAGGTTGCGTACACGTGCACATCCATTAGAGTAAATAATCAACATTGGCAAGAATATCAACACCAGTATTCCAGTCAAAAGTAACCGAACAACCTGGTCGATGTAGCTGGCGAACCGATAGTACAAATCACCATTGTCGAGAACGCAGCAACCGGAGCAAATATTGCGAGGATAATCCTCGCGGCAACCATGGAAAAAAGTCCAAAATCGATTTGACGAAGTAAGATGTGAAAGACCGTACCTGTATAACTGCAATCTTACAACTCTATCATTGACGTCGGAAGAAGATCTTGTCGTCGAACGAAAGGCTAAAAATCACTTATTGTAAACGATGTCATCTTCATTGATCCAGAGGATTTTTTTATATTAAAACTCTAATCTAATCTCTCGAAACACTACGGTAACTTCCCAATACTAAGAAAAAACACCATGTGCCAAACGGAGCCTAATTTTATCTTTAAAAAAAGGAAAATTTGTTATAGGATATCGTTATTTTCTGTCATTTGCTAAAACACATTGTTCGATTGTGTTTTTGTCAGGTACCATTATAATTTTGCGGCACATTTGTTAGAACACACCACACGGTCAAAACAGGAAAGTTTGGCACATTTTTTTTAAACCTGGCCATAACATGGTCACCCAAGCAAAAGTGGCAAAACTTTTCAATTTTTTTCCACGTGGTGTGTTCTGGTACACGTGACACTAAATTGTAATGGTACAACCTGACAAAGACACACTCGAATAGTGTGTTTTAGCAAATGACAGTGTCCTGGGCCATCTCGCCGCCGGGCGATCGCCGGCCGGGACGGGCCTCAGCCCGCAATCCGCGCCTCCGCCTGCCTCTACTGCTGCTCCTCCCGGTAACCCTCACCGTCGTCCTCCTCCTCGTGCCCTCCTCTTCACTCCCGCCCCCTCCACACAGACCACACTCCCCCATCCCCTGCGGCGCCGCCCCCTCCGACACCACCACCGGCCGCTGGGTCCCCACCCAGTCCCCTAATCCACCTCCCTCTACACCCCGGCCTTCCCCTTCCACCGCAACGCCTCGAGCTGCCTTCGCAACGGCCGGCCCCCGGTCGCCGCGCTCTCCTGGCCCCCGCCCGCTGCGGCGGCGTCGTCCCGAGGGTCGACCCCTCCGCGTTCCTGGCCGCGGCCAGGGAGCGCCGGATCGGGCTCGTGGGCGAATCTCTGTCCGGGAACCTGGTCGTGGCGCTGCTCTGCACGCTCAGGGCGGGCGACGCCGGCGCGCGCAAGTGGAAGCACGGCGGCGCGTGGCGGGCCGGCTAATTCCCCCAGTAGGACGTCATCGTCGCGTACCACCGCGCCGTGCTCCTCACCAAGTACACGTGAGTTACACGATATCTGGTGCTTATTTTCCATTTTTTTCGTGTAGATTGCAAGACGAGGTCAATCTGTAAGATCAGGATGAACTTCAGATGAACCATACTCTGGTGCTTTGAAACATTTGTGCTTGGCTTCATGATCACTGATGTGGAAGTAACTGAAACTGAAATGTCACAGTAGCTCTGCTATCCTGGAGAAATTAGCTATGACTTTGTAGCAAATGGTGCGAACCTGTGCAGTTTGTTGCTGCTCTTGTGCATGATTGTGAGTGTTGTCTGCCGAATACTGAACAATGAGTTCCTGTGCTGTTGCTTCCTTGTTTATTTGTAGGTATGTTATGTCCATCGTGCGACCCAACGGTGCGGGTCTGATTCCTGAAATGGCCGGCGAGATGGCAACTTTCAGGTTTCACTTTGTTTTTGGCTGTCACGTGTTAAAATCCCATTGGGTCGCATGGTTTCTGAGTACATGTTAGCATGTAGTGTTGTCCTACTGTTATTACATGTTTTATTTCCTATACCCATATGCTAGAGATGCATGGATTGTTCCGTCACTTTCCTGATGTATAAACTTCAATAATGCGGCATGTTTTTAACAATAATTGAAAAGTTCACACTTGTTAAACTTAAACGGGGTAGCATCTGACATTTCAACTTCAATACTGCATGCATTTGTGCTTTTAGACACAAGAAGGACTCTGCCTTTATTTTTATATACTTCATAGTTCCATAAAACTCACATGGTGATAACTAATGATACAAAGGTGGCAGCCTGTAGAGAATTCCAAACTTCAGAAGGATGGAGTAAAGGGAACTTACAAAGTGGATGTTGACATTCCTGCTGATGTGACTGGGTAAACATCACCAAGTTCTGTGAGGTGCTTATTTTCAACACTGGACATTGGTGAGTAAATTGTTCTCTAGCTTGAAGTAATTTACTCTATGCTTTGCTATTGTGTTCCCCTTCTTATGTACTGGCAACGTAATATGAAACTTTCATTTCTCTAATTTCGTTCATGGGGTATTGAGATAGTTCATAAGTGTATTTTGTTACTCAATCTTAACATTATATGCTCTATGTTAGAAGTCACTTTGAAAACTAAGCCATTCGTACCTACAGAAAGCCTTTTCTTTGCAGTCTTCAGATGTTACTTTTGTTAAGTTTTCCATGTCATTACCATTTCAACATTATTTAAAAATCCTGAGTTAAATAACATGGTGATATATCTTGGTTTATACATTTTTATTTTATTCCTTCAAAACAGCATTTGTAGATTGATCACGACTCATGACTGCATGTCGGAGCATGCCGATGCACGAAGAGACAAAATGGACATTCCACATATATGGTAAATATAAAAAGAAAATGTCTGTTGCTACTAAATCTCATTTATCATAGGCTTTCAACCCAACTGCTTTCAATATACGCACACACACACACACACACTAGATTGCTTCATAGCAACAACAAAGAAGGCACTGCCTAACGTTTTTGGAAGTTCAAGAACTTGATGGAATAGCCAAAGACAAAGAAGAAAACAATGATGTAGGCGAAGTGGGCTAGCACAACGTAGCCAAGGAAATCATGACGCATTCCAAGAGTATCATCCAAATAATTCTTCACAACCACTGGGCTCCCACCAGGGATGGAAAGAGTACTACTATTCTTGCCAAACTGTGATGCAATGACGCCATAGACGGTCCAGGACAATGGGTTAGCCCAGTAGTACCACCTCCACCAAGCTGGTAGTGCCTGCAACAATTTCATCACAACTATCATGACTCCATGAATTTTATTAATAACATGCAACATGCTTAATCTAAGCTTTCTTACCGTTCTAATGACGAAAAATCCAGCAAACAAGTTCCAAAAAGGGATTATAAAAGTCATTAGTACGGTTGCAAGCATCACCGATGGGGTCAACGCCACCAACATCATGCCAAACAATGTGAAGTAGTTGAAACTTGCAATAATGAAGAACAAGAAATAGAAGAACTTGTCAGCTTTCCATTCATATCCAATCATCGAATAGATGAGGATTGCGTATAGACAACCCTGTAAGATATTGTAGATGATCTCCACGCTTGTCTGCACATATCAAAAAAATGTACACGATGTTGACAAAATGTTCAACAAACCACTCCATCAAATCTGAAAAACTGAAATCCAAGTTTTCACCACCTTTAGTTCAATAAAAAAAGGTTTATTCTTTTTTTTTTAGAAAGTATGGTAATGCCAATTCGTCCTTTTCTCTTGGTTTGGATATCTACTAATCATGATTTTATGCTCCTTGTACTTTGAATAAGATGGGTCATACCATTTATCGCAAGGAATGGCAATGGATCTAATCAATTAACTTCCAATCAAAATGAGCATCTCATGAAGAAGATCAAGAAGTTACCTGAGCTAATGCATAGGATAATGGAGAGTACATCCCTGCCGCCTTCTCACGATAGAAAACAGTTCGTTCGATTGCCACAACCGGTTGAACTGTTATGCAATTAGAAGCCCCAAGGAAGAAGACAGCAGCATAAGTGGCAGCGAGTAGATTGGATAGATCTTGCTGGGTTTCTCTGCCCACAAATCAAACAATTGAATAGTTCGTCCATAATATGGTATCACACATAAACAACAACATTATCAAATCAAAGAAATAACGACAAAAGGGGATCATACAATTTAGTTCCTTTCTGCCAAAAAAACCGTGCCGAATACAAGTCCGTTGATGAACGTCATAAGATAGCGCATTGCATTATGCGGTGGATTCTTCCAATAAGATTTGTATTGCTTCCAGAAGTTTGCAAAACATTGGTTGTAGAATTTTTGAGAATATTTGGTAGGATACGAGAGATCCTCATATGCTGCCGGGGGAATACTCAACTCCTTAATAATTTCTTGGTTTTTCCTGGTAATATTAAAAAAATGAGAATTCAGTTTGGAAAGTATATGGAAAAACATTACATTGTGTGATCCTTTTTTGAAGAAAATATTTACTTGTAGTTTTAATTGAAATGACAATTTCTAGTTAAAAATAGCGAAAAGACACATTCATTGGCCGAGGTGCATACCTATAAAGAGGAGAGGTAGCGTAAATTTCCGTAAAATTTACGCCCAAGTGAGTCTCCGTGAGAGGGGAGCTAACTTCTAGCATCCATGTTGCAGGATTAGAACCTTCCGTGATTTTTGCAACACCCGGAATTGCCTACAATGTGCACGTTATTATTTAGTTTTACTACATCTACATTTAGTTCAAGAAATATGTGATATTATAATAACTCTTTTTCATTGATCATATTTGTATGAAGGTTATTTGTTCAACTGAAAATAAGTGAACTCTTGGCTACCCCTAAACTGAAACATGTGAGAAAAATAACTCACCTCAAAATATTCAACTAGTTTATGAGAATGGCGACCAAGTTTACCAGAATAAATAACATGCCCTCCTCTTTTCAAAAGTAGAAGCTACAAAATAAACCCGTTATGAGTTATTTATATTTTTGTAGCTAATTTAGCTACATCGCTATAATGTTTAGAGAAAAGATAGAGATATATAGGAAAAGCGAGAGAGAATACCTCATCAAAAGACTCAAATATATCAATGCTAGGTTGATGGATTGTGCAAACCACAGTTCGTCCAGTATTGACTGTATTTCTCACTGCCCGCATGACAATGGCTGCTGATCTAGCATCGAGACCAGAAGTTGGCTCATCCATGAATATGATTGAAGGATTTGCTACCAGCTCCACGGCAATTGTCAGTCTCTTTCTTTGCTCGGTCGATAACCCACCAACTCCAGGGAGACCAACCATAGCATTACTTAACACATCAAGCTCTACAAGGTTCATGACTTTCTCCACAAACATCTATGTGAGTGAAATTTATTTTCATTAATCATAAAACATTTTAATTTTTATGATTCTAATATATACAACACAACACCTGGAAATGAGTCTGAAACAATGCTTAAATATATACCTTTCTCGTACTATCATCGATATCCGATGAAAGACGCAGCCAAGCAGAGTAAAGAATGGATTCATATACAGTAACATTTGGTGAGTGGATATCAATCTGCTCACAATAGCCACTAATGCGGGCAAAGGTTTCTTGTTTTTTAGGGTAACCAGAGAGGCATATACTTCCTTCAATAGACCCACTTGTTTTCCTTCCAGCCAATACATCCATTAGAGTAGTTTTCCCAGCTCCACTCACACCAACTAACGCTGTCAGAACTCCTGGCCTGAATGCACCACAGATATTAGAGAGCAACTGGAGACGACTTTCTGCAAATCCTTGGGCCTTCATTTCCTGAAATACAAGATGAGTACAGATATGTTGGACCTAATTTTTTTCCACATCCGTAGATAAATTTACCATACAAGTGAAAAGTTATGTCTTAAAACAAGATATGTGAGGAGGAACGTAGGTAGGCTTACTGCAGGCATGTCCACGTAATAGTTTATATGGTTGAAAGAGAGTGAAAGAGGTTGGAAAGGCAAGACATTTTGTCTCTGAGTTGGCCTATTTGTGGCTTCATTAGTACCTATAGAAACTGCACATGCAAATTGTAATAAGTTAGTACTATTTTGAGGCCCCAATTGGCTTGATAAACATTACAGGGTCCCGAATTTTATAAAGTTGCCATAGTCTAACAGGATACATAAAGATGAACTCACCCATAGGTATTGAAGATGTACTAGTAGATGCATTGGTTCCTTCCATTTGCTCTTTGTTTGTCTCATTCTCACTCTCTTTGTCTGATACAAGTGTGTTTGAGCTACTGCTAGCTGGAAAAGAACATATCATATGTAGTGTAAGTACCTTGCTATTCAAGGAATCAAACAACAATCTCGGCCAAATGAAAAATAGGATACTCACGGCTCAAGTACGTAAGGGACAAAAGGTACAGGATGTTGAACAAAAAGGTGAATCCCACGAGAGCTGCTATGGAAATCCAAAAGCCAGTATCTCTAATAAATAAGCCTTTCGATTTAAGAATAGCCTTGCCTACTGTTGATGCATCAATAGAAGTGTCGTTGTTTGGCTATCGCAAATAATGAAAAATCGCATTAGGTTTAAAATCTTGTCATTTTTATGGTACTAAAACATATATGGTTAAGAACTTACATTGCCCCACCTACTTGCAAGGAATTCATTGACAGATAACGCATTCTGACCGTACATCATAGGAGATGACCAATAAGCCCAGATCCACCATGGTCTGATGTCACCTGTCCACATAAAAATCATGGACAAATAAGGTTACTTTCATGCATAGATAATTCACCCTATCTAGTTATCGGAATTTATATGATTTTCTGATGGCAAGAGTCTTACCTCTAGGGATGATAAATCCTCCAAATATGAAAACAATAAGGAGAACATACATCCCAAAAGTGTTAGCCACAACCACTGATTTCAAAACAGCACCAAGAAGTCGGAACAAAGCCATTGCCATTTGATGAGTAGCAAACAAAGCTAAAAACTGACGAAAGAACCTATAATGAGCAGATAGATGAATAATGGGATTATCAGTAGGATATCAAATTCCAAATGGCTAAGTGGGCATAAGTATTATGTATAGGTATTGTTACCTTCCTGCAGCGGGTGCAAAGCCAATCACATAGTATGTGAGGCAGACCCATACACCAGCCTCCATAAAGGAAACTGGAATTTTTAATATGATGTTTGCCAGTCCAATGGTCCATGGGGGGAAGAACAATAAATCCCTTTGTTTGTAGAATGTAGGAAGCATATTTATGGTCATTTGTAGCTCAGCAAAACCGTTGAACATGATGGTGAATAAACAGAAAGTCAGAGCGCCAAAGTATTTGGCACCGTCAGAAATATGCCCGTGGGGCATCTTTGTTCTAGGGAACACACTCATAGCAATGAACGCAAGCATGGCTAACTTGCAGAGCTTGAAGATATGGATAAAGGAATTGCGCTTCATCAACAACACCTCTCTCGACATCACTGCCTTGAGTGACTCCTTGGTGGATTGCCCATACTTGTTGGTGGTCAACGCAGCAGGATGGGTTTTAGATTTTTCAAATGGATTTTTCAGCTCATTGAGCATCTGGTGGCCTATATGGAATGACTTGAAACGTTCAGCAAACTCTGGGACTGACACATAACGATATGTTTCCTGGTCATTGTACCAGTATTGTTGTTGGTCTTTTTTCGAAGTGACCTCTTGAAGGAAGTCAGCAACTCCTTTCCTCTCAGGGCACCGGAAATAAGAATGTTCAAAGAATTCCAAGATATTCTCGCGTGGCCCATGGTATACTATATATCCCTCTGATAGCATAATTATGTCATCAAACAGGTTGTATGTTTCAGGTGGTGGTTGTAGGAGGGAGATCATCACAGTCGCATTCATCACATGGACCAATTGCTTCATGTATTTTACAATCTGAAACGTGCTAGAGCTATCCAAACCAGTGGAAATTTCATCCATGAACAAAGCCCGTGCGGGTCCTGTTAACATCTCACCTGACATGATGAGAAGAACAAATCAAATGAGTTGTCGAGTTTATAATATCTAAGTGTGTGTGTGTGTGTGTGCTCTTGCGCGCATACCTGTTGAGACACGCTTCTTTTGCCCACCAGAAATTCCTCTGATCATCTCATCACCAATGATGGTATCAGCACAAATGTCAAGCCCAAGAACCTGAAAGTAAATTTTTATTTGACTCAGTGAGCAGAATTCTCTGTTAGAGATTTTGTGCAATGAAAGTATTAGTAAAAAATCCGACCTTGAGAGTAAGATCTGTTATAATATTTGTCTGTCGTCCTTGCACTGCTGTAGCTTTCATGTACGCGTCGATCTCTGGATCTGGCTTTATGCCAGCATTACGCTCCCTCCTAGCAAGCTCTGCAAGCATGTCATATGTGGCACCGATGCCTAAGCAGCGCCTAGAGAAATCCAATGTCTCTCTTACAGTCATCTCTGCGTTGTGGAGATCGTGCTGACTAACATATGCACTGGTCCTCTCAGGGTAGAACTCCGAAAACGTATGACCGCAATATGTGATACTGCCAGAAACCTGTGATATCCATGAGATGGTGATTACTTGTATGCATAAGGCCACAAAGCATCTTACGAAAACACGACTTCATACCTTGAGGTTTTTGTCACGATTGCCCGCAAGAGCTCGCATAAGTGTGCTCTTTCCTGAAGAAGGAGGTCCAAGGAGAAGAGTCATCCTGAATACAACATATACACATACATGTCAGATAGTAGTAGTACTTGCTTCGGTTAAAAAGGTACAGCTAATCAGTCTTTGTGCATCTTACGGCTGGTGCTATATATTGGTAGCACAATGATTGTAATAATAAAGAAACATTAGTACATATTTGAGGATGCCGTTGACGTGTCGGAGGGAAAGGGGACAGTGATGGTCACTTTCTTTTACCTTGATGGTTTGAGGATGCCGTTGACGTGTCGGAGTATGTTGATGGTCCTCTTGTTGGAGGAGCCAAATCGTCCAATGAGACCCTGTGGTCGTTCGGCAGTGTGCAAGCAGATCATGATATTGAAATATTCACCCATGGTGATCCAAGCATACACACCGAATTTGAGTAGTGATGAATGTTAGAGAAATCAAGGCACTACAATACTAGTTGATGATCGAAGCACCCATGCACTTTGTGCCTGCCAGCAAGGTGGCCCGCATAGTTGCAAGGCTAGATTTTGATTTTCAGCCTTGCAACCATGCGGGCCAAATCTAGCCTTGCAAGGGCGACCGTGCTAGTGTGTCTCATATTTTGATTTTCAGACACACTAGCACGGTCGCCCTCCCAAATGCGAGGCAACATCTTTACTCTTTTCTATTTGCTCTCTAATTATTTGTACTCATATTTTCTTAATTATGTCAATACAATATGAAATGATTTTGTAACCAGCAAAGATATATAATGCGAATAAAATATTACAGCTGCAGGGAACATTTTTCAAAACGATCGTCCTATTTCTACGCTAATGACCATATGTCTTGTTTGTATATTATACTTTATTTCCACATAGAAAACTTAGCTCGCTAGCTATCCCATGGTGTTAAAATGAGCCATTTATGATGCAAAGTAGTCTATTGATCAAAGTGTTACCCTTATAGGAGATTTTTTCCTACCATTTAAAAACATAATTATAGTAAATATCATCATTCTCTAGTGTGCAAGAATATGCCTAACTATCTACCAGTGAGACTCCTTGCACGGCTGAACCTATCTCTTTTATTAACGTGGGCTTAGGTCCAAACAATCAACGACTAAATCTTGTGGAAGAGGAGTCTATTTCTTTGGACTACACAAGGTAATTTTAGCCACAAATTACACGTCCAACAGCTTAAATAATATTGATGTTTAGTGTCTCTTTATATTGCTTTTAGTAATAGATAGATAGAAAACTTTGGCCTTCATTTTCCAAACTAATATACTTGTATAACCCGTACTAGTATGCCAACCAAGAGCCCTTACAAAAAAAAATGATACTAGTCAAAAAGAAAAGAATCTAGGAGAGGAGAGGAGAGGAGAGGAAGATAATAACCTGTAGGAAGTTAGTGGAGGCGTTCCAGAGCGTGGGCAAGGCTCTGGTGGCGACAACGGCGTCAACCTTGATGGAGAGATCCTCATACCTCACTTCAATGGCCGGGAGCTCGATCCCGACCCTGTCCACCCGGTCTCTCAATCTCCTCAAGAACCGCTCGCTGTCGTCCTGGAAGACACGGTCCAGGAGGGCGCGCCCGCCGTCCCCGCTCGCAAGGTTCTCGATCTCCACCAGGCCTCCAGCGTACTCCAGGTTGGCGGCGAGGATGGCGTGGCGCATGCGGTCGTAGGTCGGTAGCTTCTCCAGCGCCGCCCACCGGAGGTTCTCCTCATCGTCGTCGTAGCGAGACCGGGAAGAGGAGGTGGCGCGGCGGAAGGGGTCGTCCATGTCGGGTTGCTGACGGAACGAGTGGGAGATGATGGAGCTGCCCCAGCTAAGGTTGTGCTGCCTGCTAGACAAGGCCCCGGACCCGGTGGCGGCACCACCTGCAGCTACCTCCATGGCTTCTTATTAGCTCCTGTCACAACTTCTGCCAGTACTTGTTACTGTGGCAGGATATTATATACGAGTCAGATATTATATACCAAGTACGTACTAGTTGCTTAGCTAGAGCACAGATTGAAGAAGCCACAAGATATGCCGCCTGACTAAACCACAAGAAGGTATGCCTCGCTTCTAGATGGCCATGTACCTTCCCAATTGGGCAACATTGCTGTCCAGTTGTTCGATCTGCAGGTCACACCCTATCTGCACCGTCTAAACTTGCATTCTACTCCCGTTGTTTCAAAATATAAGATGTTTTAGCTCTAGATACATTTTCTTCACAAACCTAAAATATTTTATATTTTAAAATGGGATCCCACTTGACAGCCTAAATTCCATGGTCAATAGTTCCATAAAGAGGTGTCATGAACAGTAGCAACTACACGAAACAACTATTCAAATAAACAAAGACCGAAACAAGTAGTGTTGCTTTCATGGAAAGACTTGAAGTAGTAGGTAATTTTCTATGGTATGTGAAGCACGACTTTTCAATCTGCAGCGATATCGCTTGACCACCAACACGTGGAAAAGTATGCAATGTATTCTAGATACTTTGAACTAGGGATCTGCCCATTTGTTCCTCCAACTTGCAACGTCTAAACTTGCATATATATATACAAATGATGTGGCCAAGACATGCTCTCGTCTCGTTCACGCACGCTAGATAGCTTCATCTATCTGCTCACCTCCAGCACTTGTTCCCTCGCTCATCTATTCTGTAGTTCTTCTGCTAGCAAGCACCGCCACACGTGTGCAAATGGGTGTGGTTCTTATTTTTTTTGTTCATGGACATGCAACAACTGGGTGTGATTTTCTATTTTATCTTTTCACCGTGGACACCAACACGTACACGCAGCTAGCTTCTTGTATGTACTGTCTCACATAAAATTCAATGTTTCTGCTTTACATAATAAGTTGCACATGAGGAAAGTCCCTAGAAGATTAAGATGATGTTTAAGTTCAATAATTTTTACCTACACCCACATAGACAAGTCTGGTGACTGGAGCTAACGGGGACTCCTGTTGTAAGAATGAGTATTGCCCTCCTACGAGGAAACCACTCCCGTGTCACCCCTGCTTGGGTGGCACCGAAGGCCCCCAAAAAGACCCTAGCAAGAAGCTCCTCCCTCTGATCCCCCTGGCCGCTGCCATTGCTGGCAGTGGAGGCGCCTGACTCGCCTAAGGCGGAGGGCTGAGGAGGCACACGGTGGCTGTGCGTCTGGGCGGAGATTCATGGCGGAGAGCGTGTGTGGTTGGTGGGTGGTGGAGGAGAAGGTGTGATGCTTGTGGCGCTGGAGGAAGGCATATCGGGCGAGGCAAATCCTCTGCGGCGCCATCCAAGGTGTTGTTGCCATGGAGTGTGAAGGTGGCAGCGGGCTCGGCCTGGGCCCAATCTGGGGCGGCGGGTCACGGCGGCCACTATGTGCATCGGTCAGACATTGCCGATTCTAGCAAGGTCAGCGGCGGTCCGGTTCGTCGTCTCCTCTATAGTTGGCTGGTGGCATGGGGCCTTCTGGCCTAGCTTGAACAAAGCATGTGATCCTAGTGTTCTTCTCGTGTCAAGGTGATGTTCTGCTTGATGCCTCACCTCAATGATCTGGTCCGTCACGAGTTCTAGAAGGTTCGACCGGAGATGTCCATTGGACGAGTGATGCCTATAGATTGTTGGATCAGATGGGATTCAGTTGTGTGCACCACTATTTCTATCTGTGTGTCTTCAAGAGGGTGTGATGCGAAACTTCGTTATCTATTGTCTTCATGGGACATATCGGTGTTTTAATTTCCATGGCCAAGATAGTGGCAGAGAATGTTTTGTCAACTGAGATCTAAGGTCTAGTAATGGCAAACCGAGTCTACAAGGCGATAAGAACTTTTCTTGTGTTTCATGACTTCTAGCCGCGGCATCGGCAAGTAGGGGCGACAACACATGAGGAGTACAAAGTCTTGTCTTTTAGGGTACAAATTTAAGGTCAAACCTTAGTTGGTTGTGCTTAGCAATGGCCATGTTGAAGGCATTTGTTTTGAGAGAACAAACTTTCTTTATGGTGAAAACCTAAGATATATGGTTGAGAGATGATGGCGCTTGTGCATTGGTTCCTTCTTGGACGCGCTGCTTTTGGAGAAATTGGACTCCGGGTGCTGTCTTGGTGGTGGTTTTTATTGCAGGTATAATGTTTTGATCACTGTACCGCGAGATTTGTTTTAAATAATAATTATTTTGTTCTGATATTATAAGAATAATGGTTGTTCAAATGATTACCGTATTCCATAAAAGATGGATGAACTTTTACAAGTCTAGTTAGAGAAATCATGTCCATAAACACTAATGCTAAAATGTCGCAAGACAAATGATTGAAAGATCACTTATAAAGTGACATCACCGTTTAAATTATATTGGAAAGAAAAATAATTGAAAGATCACTTACGAAGTCTAGTTGGAAAAATCACTAATTCATATGGCGACACATTGGATAGAGCTATGGGCATAACTTCTCCCGGTGGATCAGCGGAAACCCATGGCTTCTGGAAGCAACCGACTGCTAATGGTTGCCCAAGACTTCTATTTCCAAGGCGGCTGGCTGGCGGCACACTAGTAGATTACATAATGGATAGTTATTTGTTGTTTTTACTTGTCTCAACCCTCATTATCCATGATTGTAATAAATTGAATCTTTTGAATGCTGCAATAAAACTGCTGTGTGCATCTACTGATGCAGAGGCCAGGGCTTCGTTTGCCATTTCTATAAAAAATAGAAAGACTTGAAGATGGAAAAGTTCACCATCTTACTTTTCAGTCCTGTGGAAAAATATGCGATGTATTAATAATAATAGTGATATGCCAGCTATTGTTGCTTTCATGAAAAGACTGGAAGAACGAAAAAGACACTGACTTTTCAGTCCATAGGTCACACTCGATATCGATTTACAGGACTACGGACTCTGGAAAAGGACACAACATATTCTAAATACTTTGAACTAGTACAGGTGATCTGTCTATTTCGTTGTGCAACTTGCAGTGTCTAAACTTGCATTGTACTCTAGATGTATACAAATGATGGATTTTTCAGTCAACGGTCATCAGGTCACACTCAATATCGCGTGGAAAAATATGCGATGTAGTGTAGATATACTTTGAAATAGTACATGTGATCTGTTGCAACAACTATTCAAATAAACAAAGACATGCTAGTGGCATTGCCGGGAGGAGTGGGCAACTGAGGTCGTCAAGTAAGTCTCGCCCCTCCGTCCATTTGGTTGAGACACACATACCCAATTATAGTAATAATGTAGGTATTAATGCTAAGAAAGTGGTGAGTTATCATGATTGAATTAGTTGTGTTCTTTCTAAGCCATGGTCGATTTAGTAGAAAGTGGTTGAAAATTTAACTACAGGTGCTGCCTAATTTACTCCTGATTTTTTCGCAGAAATCTTTTTTATATTCACATTGTTTCGTTTAATCACAGATACGCAAACAATTTCATAAGATGCAACCCCTAAGAGACAACACTGGATGCTTGCCTCCGCCCCACCGACCACGTAAGATCCCATGGGTCGATGATGACACGTCGACGCTGCCGCCTTCCATCTCTCCGTCCTCGATGATACCGAGCCGGAGATGATCTCGTCGCCCCACAGATTGAGGACTCCGTTGTCGCCGTCCATCTCTTCGTCCTGGACACCCTCGAGCCGGAGACGCACCATCAGTCGACGCACACAGTTGCAGCTATGTAGGCCGGCCAGTGAAGCCCCACCCGAGAAGCCACACACATTGTCGACAGCGGCCATCCACATCCCCCCTTTTTTCTGGACACTAGCCTTTGCAGAGTGTTGGCACTAGGCAAAGCCGAACGAACTGGTCGTCGAACGTCTTTCAAAATTTCAGAAAACACAAGGTAAGAAATTTAAAACTTTTGCCTTGTACAGCGTGCTACACACGGCAAAGATAGAACACACATGGCATCTACGTTAGATTGGCCGGACGTCAAACTACTTTTTTTTTGCCATGTGCCCCAAATAAACGGCAAAGGTTTTTGCCGAGTTTAGGGTAAAATGCACACGGCAAAGATTATTTGCCAGGTCAATTTTTGCAGTGTGCAATACCCCGCAAAGAGGGTTGCCATGTATTTTGCTTCCTCTGCCACACAGCAAAAAATGTTATTCTGGTAGTGCCCCTAATTAATCCTTGGTTGTCCGATTTAGACAACACTGGTATCCAATTTTTCTCATTATGAAAGGTACCGTGGAGGTGATCGAACGGACTGCATGCACAAGATTTTAGTGTACGAGCCCAAGTGGAATGTTTTGAAAGCTATTGTTGCTTTCATGAAAAGACTTTAAAGAAGGAAAAGTTTTGACTGGTCTGAAGGTCACACTGGATATCGCTTTACAAGACCAGGAACAGCGGAAAAATATGAAATGTATTATAACTATACTTTGAACTACAAGATATATACTCCATAGGATGGACTTTCAGTCAGCAGGTCACACACGATATCGCTTTACGATCGTGTGGAAAAATATGCCACTATTCTAGGGGCTTATCGCTCCTATGCGATGTTTTTCCACGGAATTGTCTGAAACGCAACGTCGTTCGTAAAAATAGCTGCAACACGACACTTTTCGCGGCAAAAATAGCTCATGTGCGACACGGGCCATAAATCGGTGTCAACGCTCTCTTGCGACATGTTTTAATGAACGGTGGGGTTAAGGATTAGGGTTAGATTCAGACAACCATTTTATTCCAGCTCTAAAAAAAAGACAACCGTTTCGAATCGGTCGTACTCACTTGCCCGCCAGCGAAACTTCTTACCGTCCCCGACCGCCGTCCTCCTCCATCTTCTCCGGCGGCAGCGCCGTCAACTTCGTGTGCTCGGCAGCGGCGGCCCGTGTGAGCTCAGCGGCAGCCCATCGGTGGTGAGTAATCTCGAAACCCCAGCTCCATTCCCTATGCCGGGATTTGGATCTGACCCGGTCGCCTCCTCTGATTTCTGAGCTAGATTGCCATGGCCGGGTTGGCTGAATCGGGGGCATCGATATGGAGAGGCAAGAGAGCACTTCCAATAGGTAAAACAAGCTTTTTATTTGATTTGATCGCATTTGGGTAATCAACCAATTCCACTAGCTCACTCTGCCCGCCACCACTCAAAACCAGGGTGATTATGAGCGGAGAAAATTCCAATTCAATGTCAAGTTCTTCCCATCTAAAGCGAATCTAGGTTATGATAGTGTAGGTAACATCGAGAGAGGTACATCTGTGGGTTGGGAGGTTGAGTTTGCAGTTATTGTTCCACATCAACTGCAGCAAATGGAAGAACCGGCCATGAAGAATTTGGTGGAGAGAATTGGGCAAAGTGTTCCTTGGGGTCCACAACAGGAAGTTGCATTGTTACTATTTGAAAATTGGAAGGGAGAATATTTAAGAATTGAGGATGGAGAAGAGTTAGTTGATGAAATTGATCGACAATATGGCTGGACAAACAAAGAATTTACTTTTCATGCTGAGCTCGTCGATCTACAAGCAGATTCCAAGGTTGGATATGTGGCTTCAAATTTGTCTTCGCAAATGTCAGATGATGATTGGGCTTCAAAGAGGCTGATGGTGTCCATACGAACTGAAGTGACAGTATTATCAGATAGAAATGATGTTGATGCAGGGTCTGATGTTGATGCACGGGCTAGCGTGTGTGTTGATTGGAATTCAGTGGAGTTAGATGAACCTACTGATTTCGTCATAGCACCAATGGCTGACATAGAAATAGCCAAAATATTTTGCATTCCAGTAGATGACATAGATAAGGAAAAGGCTAATGAAACTAATTTGATTAATGATGATGATGGTAACAAAATATTTTTTGAAGATGTAGATAGAGAGTTGATGGAAAATGCCGCAGATGATGTAAATGATGCACATGATGATGAGCTGGTTACTGTCTATGACAAGGAAAACCCTATTACTGCAGTAGGGAAACTATTTCCCAGCATGGGTGAGTTTAGGATGTGTTTCAAAACATATGCAATCAAGAAGGAGTTTGATGCCAAGACTTAGTGGACTGATAAAAAGAAGTTCTATGCTAGATGCAGAGGTTTTGATGTGGGTGCCAATCCTCGCAAATGGTACATTTCTACTAGACGCCAACCAGATGGAAGTACCATTAGAGTTAATCAAATCCCTTTTGAACACACTTGCATTACTAGTTGACAGAGAGTATCAACAATGACATCACAAATTTGGGTTGCTGAAAAGATCACTCCTATTTTAACAAAGACACCAAACACTACTGCAAAGAGGCTAAAAGCAGACTTGGAAAAGGACTACCCAATTAAGGTGAATTATAGCACTGTGTGGAAGGAAAAACAAAGGGCAATGAAAGAACTGTACGGTGATTGGGAAAATACTTAAAGGATGTTGTATAACTTCAAAGTAGAGGTGGAGAAAAGGTCACCTGGTAGTGTTGTGGAGATAGATACTGAGGTTGCACCTGATGGCAAGGTATTTTTCTACAAATTTTTTATGGCTTTAAAGTCTTGCATTGATGGCTTCAAAGCAGGATGTCATCCATATTTAAACATAGACTCTTCATTTTTAACTTGAAAGTGGAATGGTTAGCTGGCAGCATGCAATGCTCTGGATGGACATAATTGGATGTTCCTTGTTGCCAATGGGTTGTTTCAATCAGAAACCAAGGCTTCATGGACATGGTTTATGATGTAGTTGAAAAGATGCTTAGAGCCAGGCTCACATTTGGCAATCAATACAGATACATGCAAAGAGATAGAAAATGCAGTAAAGTTTGTGTTTCCCCATGCTGAGAAAAGAGAGTGCTTTGGTCATATGTGAATGAATTTGATCAACAAGTTTGGAGGAGAAGAATTTGGGCGCATGTGGCCTGCAACAAGATCTTATGGTACCCAAACACATTCATATCATCTTGGTAAGATAATGGCAGCATGTAGTGAGAATGATAGGTATAGTTTTGCTACATGTCGGCAAACCTATCACTCTCTCTTATGGTATAGGTCAGGATTTAATACTACCATCAAATGTGATCGTATCAACAACAACTCGACAGAAAGTTTTAACAATAAGGTGAATGATTTAAAGGACTTGCCTATAAATGACATGGTTGACCAAGTCAGGATCATGATCATGCGCTTGTGGGAATTGAGAAGAAGAATTGGTGATGTCCTGCAAGGGGACAAGCTTCCTGTTGTGGTACATCAGGTTGTCAACAGGAGTAGAGATCTTGCACATTTGAAAGTTGAGAAATCTTCTGTGTGGGGTGCTGAAGTTAGAGACACCAAAACTGGAAGGAGACATGTTGTTGACACTAAAGTGCATGAATGCACTTGCCTAGAGTGGCAACACACTGGAAAGCCATGTGACCATGCCATACTTTTCTTGGCCTCCAAACCAAAGTTAAATATGCACCCATATTTGCATGTATATTATTTAGTAGCAAAATTCAAAGCTGCATATGCAACTCCAATTCCAGCACTTATAGACCAGTCTCGGTGGCCTGAAGTAGAATTTTAATTTTCTATGTGTCCTCCACTAACCAAAAGAAAAGCTGTCCGGCCTAGACAAAGTAGATACAAGGCATGGTTTGAGAAAGGTGGGAGTAGTACGAAGGGAAAAAGGATGATAAGCCAAAAAGACCTAAAAAAAGGTAACAAAAACAGATGCAAGCTTTGCCAGGAACTTGGACATCGAGTTGGATCTTCCAAATGTCGCTACACTCCTGAAAAGCCAAAGTATGCAATATCTTTTGTTGTTATTGTTATTGTTGTTTCTTCACTTTGTTTTGTTGCAAAATGACATGTTATGTTTTTCAGGAGAAACATCATCCCCTTGTTGTTGAAAACTGTTGGCCAACCAAAAAGGCAAGACTTGGTGGATTTAGAAAAAAGAGAAATTTACAGATCATGTTTAGTGCTCATCAAACAATGTAAAATAAGTCGGTTCTAAATGATGCAATGGAATCTGAAGCTGTTGTGGATGTTGCAATGGAAGTAGATCATGTTCTTGATGATATTGTGCTCCAAAATAAAATTGTTTTGGATGGTGTGCAAACTGAAGCTATTCCAACAACAAAAGAGGTAGTTGAGTTACCACCTGAACCAGTTCTAGATGATGTGGAAACTGAAGGGCAACAAAAGAGGCTATTGAGTTGACACCTGAACCGGTTTTGGATGATGTGAAAACTGGAGAGGCAACAAAAGAGGCTATTGAGTTGACACATGAACCAGTTCTGGAGGTTGTGTTGAACGACGTCACTGATTTGGCCATTGAATTGCTACCAAAACCAGTTCAGGAGGTTGTGCTGCGAAAGTTGTGGGGGGCAACTGTTGCTGGTAAGAAAATCAAGAGCATCAACCAATTATGTCATGTGGAACCAAGCAGTAAAAAGAAGAAGAAGAGATTGAGCGGCAAGAAGCAAAATAAATAGAGTTAGACCATTGAAACATTATGTTTGTTGTAATGGTTTGTGTAATTTCTTGTGAAATCTTATATTCATTGATGTAATCTTGTTTGTTGTAATGGTTTGTGTACTTTGATGTGAAAACTTATGTGCTATGAATTTGAATTTGAAATCAAATTTGAATTTGAATTGACATTCAAATTTGAACCAACATTCAGTACTTTTGGACTTTATTGGTTTGTTTTATGATGTTTCAATGCTTTATGTACTATTATGCACGTTAGTTCATCAATATTGGCCCTTTTGTGAAGTACAACGCATCGTCACCGAAAATGTGGTAGAAATGGCCACCAAAGCTAGGGGAAACGACCCCATTTCTAAGCAACATATTTTTTGACCTTATCCAAATCATCCAAATAAATGTTCTTAGCATCTATTCTACCTATATAGTATCCATACGAAGTCTTACTATTTTTTGAATTAATCTTCATATTATTAAATTTTTGAAAGTATATGCTATAATACAAAATGATAAAGAAAACAACTTTAAAACATGATATTGCAAAACTAACTTCAGATCCTGCTTAGTTACTCCAAAATGAAGCTAGGGTGAGGTTTTTGATATTTTGCATTTTCAAAACCCCAAACCCTCTACTCTCTCCTTTGAACTCTCTGCAACCTCAGTCGAGGTTGTTCGATTTGTGAAGGATTTTTCGTGCAAATTTCTTTATATCATGTTTATGATTTTTCCTCGTAACTAGGTGACATAACATGACTATGTGCGAAGGTGACATAACATGACTCAGTCAAAGTTGTCAAAACCCCATTGACTCAACCCAAAACCCCTCAAAACCCCGTTCATTGACCAGGCTAACCCTAACGACCAACATGGAGCGTCGATCTAACCCTAGCGTGCTACCCGATCCGTTCGATATGTCCTTATAGAAGGATTTCATGTGAGGCTCAGCAAACCAAGCTCCACCATTCATCTGACGCTGTCGTGCTAAACTGCAACCGTGCAATATGGTCTTCTAGAAGGAATCACGAGCGATCCACGAGAGCCCCGGTTCTTCGACGTGATTGGCTGGCGTTTTTTTCAACGAGTTGCGTCTGGTTCGGTGGGATATGATGACATGTCCGTTGGGCCATCCAGTGCGTCCACGCCTCGCCCAACTGACCCATCTACTCCTCTTCTTGTGGCAGCCACGCCTCTGGCCTGCCACCCGTCGCAACCCCCTTTTCCAGGGCCTTTTCCATGCATTCCCCATGCAGCGTCATAGCCTGGCTATTGCACATCGTAGCAGTGTCGCAGCGTCGCGGCGTGACAGCGGTTTAGGTATCGCGGGCACCCTCGCATCGCATGCACGCGTACTAGCCTAGCTATTTGCACACCTTTGATCGCTTTGGATGCTCTGCCGGTTTTGGCATCTCATTTAATTTTAAGTTAAACTCAATTTTCTTTTACACACGTCTACCGGTGAAACTCATCATGTACACATGTACACACACGCAAAGGACAACCCGTCGTGCAGCCTTACCGTTACGCACCGATGGATGCTCTACCCGCCGCTTGGATACCCCTGCCACATTGAATGCTCTGCGACGCTGCTTTGACTACTCGACGGAGAGAAAACACCACTGCATCTTCTTCACACTAGGGTTGGGCCTATATAATGGCACCATCTCATCCCAGTTTCCGCACACCTCTCACACTTTTCTCTTCAGCCGCCACCGCATCTTCTTCTCGACCAAAAGATAGCCGCCACCATGCAGTTCAACGGCCCCACCTTCTGTCGCCCAACCACCACGCCCGAGCGGCAGTTCGGTAGTGTCATCGTGGAGAATGATCTGCATGTGTGGGCGACCTCAAGGTGGAGGGGGGCCAACGGCCCTAGTTCCTTTCTTCCTCTCATCCGGCTACCGCCACCTCCCCAGGGGATCTCCGTGCATGTTCACACTCGAGCGGTACTATGATGGCAACAACAATATGGAGACCGGCCTATACGTCCTCTTCACGAACCCCTGTGACGCGTTCGCGCTCCTCGGCCAGGTTTTTTGGTGTGGATGCGAGTTCATCACATTCACAACCTACAACGTCTTCTCGAACTTCCATGCCATATTCCCCTCCCCGCGCAACATGCACACCATCCCCTATCGCATGCTGGAGGACGACGACGAGTGAGCCCCTACCCCGCAAGGAGGAGCTAAGGAGGGAAGATGGGGCACACAGGTAGATGCCTCGTTGCTTTAATTTTTTTCTAGTTGTATGATTGTTTTTCTTATCTAAGTTGTGTGCACTTGTATCGTGTGCCCGTCAGTGGGATAGGTTTATGTAAGGCTACTATCGTGTTATATTTGTCTATGTGGTGATACTTCGTGAAAAAACCTATTTTGTGCAAGGTGAATAGCTTAGTGCAAACTAAGTCTCAATATCAACGTCTAATTTCATCACTAATAAATTATATAAATGCATAAAAAAATAGAAATACAAATTGGTACCTAAAGAGAAAAAAGAAACTACTTTGCTACTTCAAAGACGTTTATAAGCACTAAAAATGAGTTCTCAAACGAGATAACCTCACAAGGTGCAAACTAACTTTGCTACTTGATGCGATGATTGAGACAACTCATTTTCTTTAACACAAGAATAACCATTTAAAAAAAAGAGTGTTTGATGCTACAATTGTGAATAACTAAGCTCAAAGTTATATGACAATGTATTTTTGTCTATACTATCACTCAAACTTGACAATGTCCATTGACTTAAATATGCTTATTTCTTCGAATGGAGGTAATGTTGTACACAAAACAAAAATTAGTTGTCATATTTTTTAACCATAAAGATGCAAGTCCCTTTCATATAAAACATCAAAAAATATAAACTTTAGCCAAATTTGAGAGGGATTCGTTTCCTTTTTTGACCTCAAACGACCGAAGCTTTATTGATCAGACATATTTTTTAACCATAAAGATGCAAGTTCTTCGGTATGAGGCGCCCTACGGTGAGTAGGGGTCAGACATATCTATGTTCGCAGTGGGTGTAAGGCATGTTGCACTGCGAATACACACAAGTTTGAACTGGCGAGCCTAGCACGTTACAGAGACGTGGCCTCGGAATACAGGAGACCGAAAGGTCGAGCATGAATCACATAGTTGATGTGATTGACATTAGGGAATGTCCACCTTTGATACTGCACTGATAGCTGTGTTAATCAGGGGATAGGGATAATGTGATCACTAAACGAGTAGAGGGATGTTCGTTTGAGTGGGAGTTCTTTTGTTTTAAGTTAAAATACATGATTAAAACTTGAACTCATTATTATGAACATGGTCTAAATACTTTGCAAATCCATTGTAGATGTCTCGCCCACCCACGTTCAACCTTAGCACTTTCCTCGAGAAGGACAAGCTGAAAACTGATGGAACCAACTTCACCGCGTGGTTCCACAATCTTAGGATCCTCCTAGTCCCCTACAAGTTGACTTATGTCATCGAGGCTGAGCTTCCGGCTAAGCCTGTAGATTCCGCCTCCCAGGATGAAAAGAATGTCTGGTAGTCCAAGGCGGACAATTTCTCCCTCATCCAGAGTGGAATGCTCTATGCCTTGGAGCCGGAGCTTCAAAAACGTTTTGATAAGATGAATGCTTTTGAGATCATTGAGGATCTCAAGGCCGTCTTTGCTCCACAGGCTCGTGCAGAGAGGTATGATGCTTCCGAGCTCTTCTTCTCTTCTAAAATGGAAGAGCACAACAGTATTAGTGAGCACGTGGTCAAATGTCTAGCTACGTTAAGCGTTTGAACACCATGGATTGCAAAATCCCAGAGGAGCTCGCTATTGATAGGGTGCTGCACTCGCTGCCCCCTAGCTATAAGAGTTTTGTGATGAACTAGAACATGCAAGGGATGACTAAGACCCTTGCTTAGGTGTTCGCCATGCTCAAAACTGCTGAGGTTGAAATCAAGCAGGAGCACACGGTGTTGATGGTCAACAAGACCACCAACTTTAAAAGGCCGGGGCAGAAGGGAAAAGGCAAGGGCAAGAAGTCCAAGAAGGATGGCAAGATAGTTGCCAGCACCTCAAAGACTGCCAAGCCTAGCCCTAAGCCCAGCACAACGTGCTACTACTGCAAAGGGGATGGGCACTAGAAACGCAACTGCCCTAAGTACCTTGAAGACAAGCGAGCCGACAAGATAGCCGCTAAGGACAAAGGTATATATGATATACATGTCAATGATGTATTCCTTACAAGCCCCAGGAGTAACACCTGGGTATTTGATACCGGATCTGTTGCTCACATTTGTAACTCTCAGCAGGATCTGCAGAGTAAAAGGCGCCTGAGGAAGGACGAGGTGACAATGCGCGTCGGCAATGGTTCGAGAGTCGAAGTGATGGCTGTCAGCACCCTGCATCTCTGTCTACCGTCAGGATTATTATTGGTTTTGAATAAATGCTACTATGTACCCGCATTGAGTATGAATATTGTGAGTGGGTCTTGCTTGTTGCAAGACTGTTATTCGTTTAAATTAGGAACAAATGGTTGTTTAATTTATATGAATGATGTTTTCTATGTTCATGCTCCTATGTGTGATGGTTTATTCTTACTTAACCTTGATTGTAATACACACATCCATAGTGTTGATGCTAAACATTGTAAGCACAGTGATGCTAATTCCATGTTTATGTGGCATTGCCGTCTTGGTCACATTGGCGTAAAGCGCATAAATAAGATTCATTCAGAAGGGCTTCTTGGATCATTGGATTTTGAATCCCTTGATACATGTGAGCCGTGCCTCATGGGCAATATGACTAGGACACCATTCTCCGGGATAGTGGAAAGAGCTGTAGACCTATTGGGAATCATACATACGGATGTATGTGGACCAATGAGTGTCTCAACGCGCATTGGTTATCGTTACTTTGTTACCTTTACTGACGAATTAAGCAGATATGGATATATCTACTTAATGAAGCACAAGTCTGAAACCTTTGAAAAGTTCAAGGAATTTCAGAAAGAAGTAGAGAATCAACTTAACAAGAAAATCAAGCACCTTCGATCGGATCGAGGAGGCGATTATTTGAGTTATGAATTTAACATGCACTTGAAGGACTGTGGGATTATCCCACAGCTTACGCTAGCCGGAACACCACAGCGTAATGGTGTGTCGGAACATCGTAACCGAACCCTATTAGATAGTTTGCAGTCCATGATGTCTTTAACTGATTTGTCTGTGTCTTTTTGGGGGTACGTGTTAGAAACCGCCGCTTTTATTTTAAACCGAGCACCATCCAAATCCGTGGAGACAACCCCATATGAGATATGGTATGGGCAGAAGCCAAAGTTGTCATTTCTAAAAGTTTGGGGTTGTGAGGTTTACGTTAAGAAACAGCAGCCTGACAAACTTGAACTGAAATCAGAAAAATGTATCTTAGTGGGATATCCAAGGGAAACCACTGGGTATACTTTCTACAACCAAGCCGAAGGCAAAACATTTGTCACAAGAACCGTCACCTTTCTCGAGAAAGAGTTTCTTGCAAAAGGAGTGAGTGGAAGGAAAATTGAGTTAGATGAAATTGTTGACCCTTCTATCCAAATTCCGGGTAGCAACGGAAGCTATTCCGAAACCGCTCTCCAACATGGAGGAAGAGCCCATTGATGATGATCAAAACAACGACGTCGAGACTCCTGAGGTTCGCAGGTCTACAAGGGTTCGTGCCACTCTTGATTGGTACAATAGCCATGTAATGTCTGTCATCCTAGATGAACAGGAAGAACCTGCAAACTACAAAGAAGATATGGATAGTGCTGACTCCGATAAATGTCTAGAAGCCATGAAATCCAAAATAGGATCCATGCATGAAAACCAAGTTTGGACCTTGGTGGATCTTCCAGAAGGTCGCAAGGCCGTGGAAATAAATGGATCTTTAAGAAAAAGACAGATGCGAATGGTAATGTGACCGTTCACAAAGCTCGACTTGTCGCAAAGGGTTTTCGACAAATTCAAGGAGTTTACTACGACGAGACTTACTCTCCCGTAGTGATGCTTAAGGCTGTTCGGATTTTAATAGCAATTGCTGCACATTTTGACTATGAAATTTGGCAGATGGATGTCAAGACCGCATTCCTCAATGGTCACATTGATGAAGAGTTGTATATGATGCAACTGGAAGGTTTTTTTTGATCCTAAGGATGCTGGAAAGGTATGCAAGCTTCAACGGTCCATTTATGGATTGAAGCAAGCATCTCGGAGCTGGAACCAACGTTTCGATCAAGTGATCAAGAGTTTTGGATTTGTCCAAAATCAACAAGAGTCCTGTGTTTACAAGAAAGCGAGTGGGAGCTCAGTTGTTTTCTTAGTAGTATATGTGGATGACATATTACTCATGGAAAACAATGTGGATCTTATGAAAAGCGTGAAAGCATATTTGAGCAACCAATTTTCCATGAAGGATCTAGGTGAAGCTGCATACATATTGGGAATCAAGATCTATAGAGATAGATCAAGGGACCTAATTGCATTAAGTCAGAGTACTTACATCGAAAAGATTTTGAAAAGGTTCAAAATGGAAAACACCAAAAGGGGTTTTACACCCATGATGAAGAATTGCAAAATGAGTATGACTCAATGTCCTGTAACGGATGATGATAGAGAAAAGATGTCTTACATCCCCTATGCCTCAACCATAGGATCTATCATGTATGCAATGTTAAGTACACGACCTGATGTGGCATTGGCTCTTAGTTTGACGAGCCGATACCAAAGTAATCCAGGACCGGATCACTGGATAACTGTAAAGAATATCCTAAAGTATCTGAGAAGAACAAAGGATATGTTCCTAATCTATGGAGGAAGTGATGAAGCTCTAAATGTAACAGGTTACATGGATGCGACCTGGAACTCAGATCATGATGACTCGAAGTCTCAGACAGGATTTGTGTTCCTAGTGAATGGTGGGGCGTTAAGCTGGAAGAGTAAGAAGCAGCCGATGGTGGTGCAATCTTCAATGGAGTCTGAATACATTGTTGCGGCCGATGCAGGGAATGAAGTTGTTTGGCTAAGGAATTTCGTCATCAAACTGGGAGTTTTTCCAAATGCACAAGACCCCGTAACGATCTATTGTGATAACATGGGTGCTATTGCAAACGCAAGGGAACCAAGAACTCATTCCACAGCCAAACACATCAAGATTAGATTTCACGTCATCCGACAGAACGTTGACGAAGGTGAAGTCAAGATTTGCAAAGTAGATACTGAACTGAATATGGCAGATCCTTTGACTAAATCTCTCCATCAAGAAAAGCACGAACAACACTGAGATTCCATTGGTGTTAAGTTCCTGCCTATTGTAAACTAGTTTTGTTTATACTCTAGTGCAAGTGGGAGACTAAAGGAGTTATGCCCTAGAGGCAAATAATAAAGTGTATTATTTGATGTGACTTATATATGTTCATAATACGTTTCATATACTGTGCTATAACTGTGTTAATACGAAACGTTAATACACGTGTGGTATGTAAACAACCCGTGTCTCTAGTTACCTCTAGCGAACTAGTTCATTGGTCATGAGGATGGTCTAAGTTTCAAGATCATGGGCATTTATGCCAATTGACAATGGAGTCATGTTATTAGTTGAATAAAATGATAGACAAACATCCGACCATTATATCTTGAATGAGATCTAATTACAAAGTTCACCATTGATGATAAAACACAGAGAACCTCGCAACCTGATCCTTTGACTGTGAGGTAATGCAAATCACCATTCTGGAAGAAGCTTAGATGGTTATCAAGAATCATCTCGTAACAGGATGATCAAAAAGGTGCCACTCAGGTTTTCCGAAGGGATGCGTAGAGGAGTACATATCAAGACCAGGATTTGACTAGTCCATGTAACGGACAGATACATGTGGCCATCTCGGTGACGTTGCATTAATGAAGCTTGCAAGAATGTGACTTGGTCATGGAATGCAACGACACAAGAACGAGTAAACAAGTTCATTGGTAACGATACCGAACTAAGGTATGGGGATACCGAAGATCAAGTCTCAAATGAATTAGGTATCATATGACAAAGGGAACGGAAAACGACTATCTCACGGTTCGAGCGATTGTATTCATGAAACGCACGGGGGTCACATGGCCATCCAGGTCCCTCTGTTGATCATTGATGTGAGAGTAGTCTCGATCATGTCCGGAGTGTTTTCGAACCGAAGGATGTCACGCTTAAGAGTAGGGACGCTTAGGGTAGATGAGGTATCGTAGGAGAAATAGAGAAAGAGAAACCGGAATAGTTCCGGGTAATATCCGATGGAGATCGCAAGGGGTCCAGAAGATGTTCCGGACTGAAGGAATAATACAATATGTGTATTTGAATATTAATTGGAGAATTAATATTAAATATATTTTTTATTTTATTATTAAAGGAATCATAATGCTAATGGGCCTCACCCGAAGTGAGGCCCAATAGGGCATGGCGCCTAGGGAGAGGGGGCCAGCCGGCCTAGGCTTAGTGGGCCACCCCAATGGGGCCCACCTAGGGCCGGCGACTGCCCCTAGGTGGCCGGTGGGTGTGGGGTTTAGTTCCACACCGGCTGGCCCTAGGGTGGTGCGCCCCCTCCCACTATATATAGGGGTCTCCCCTCCCCCTTTGGAATCACCCCATTCCCTCTCATTCTCTCTCTCTCATCCATTGAGGACTTCTCCGTAATATTGGGGAGGACCTCATGGGTGAGTTCTCCACCTTCACACCACCGTCATGTGATCTGCGATCCGGCATCTACTTCTTCCGCTGCTCGGCTGGATCGGAGTCCGGTTGACATCACCTACACCGGACGTGTGACGAACTTCGGAGGCACCACACTTGGGGTGTTGCTCGTCTTCATCAATATACGCCTTCCTGCGTAAGGCGTGCCTCGGTCTTCAAAGGTATGAATACCGTATCCCTTCTCCGTTACTTATGTCTACATAGTATAGATCCTGGTATTAGTGTTTGAGTAGATAGAAATTTTTTGTTTTCTGCTACGGAAACCTACACACACAACCTAATCCTTCCTTAGATGCATCACAATAAACTATGTAATCTTTTCCTGGTTCTGGAATTGCTAGGATTGGTGCTGTAGTTAATCGGGTTTTCAACTCCTGAAAACTCGCTTCGCACTTCTCATCCCATATGAATGGTGTGTTCTTTCTTAACAATTTGGTCATGGGTCCAGCTATATTGGAGAAACCTTCTGTGAATCTTCTATAATAACCGGCCATGCCTAAGAAACCTCGGACTTGCTTCACATTGGTTGGTGCCTTCCATTCCAGCACTGACTGAACTTTGGATGGATTTACAGCAATTCTATCTTTACTGATTACATGACCAAGAAACTCTACTTCGTCCAACCAGAATTCACACTTACTGAACTTAGCATAAATCTTATGTTCTCTTAAGATTTGCAATGCTATTCTCAAATGTTCTGCATGCTCTTCTTTATCCTTAGAGTATATCAGAATATCATCAATGAATACTATGACAAACTTGTCCAACTAAGGCATAAAGATTTTGTTCATCAAATTCATGAATATTGCTTGTGCATTGGTAAGACCAAAAGGTACGACTAAATACTCATGATGTCCATACCTTGATACAAATGTTGTTTTAGGAACAACTTGAGGTTTAATTTTTATCTGTTGGTATCCTGATCTTAGATCAATCTTGGAGAATACTCCAGCTCCCTTGACTTGATCAAATAGATCTTGAATTCTTGGTAATGGGTACTTGTTCTTGATAGTGACATTGTTGAGATTTCTGTAATCCCCACACATTCTTCGTCCTCCATCTCATTTATCTACAAAAATTACCGGAGTTCCCCACCGGGATATACTCTCCTGAATAAATCCTTTTCTAGCTAACTCATCAATTTGCTCCTTAAGCTCTTTTAATTCTTTTGTCCCCATCTTATATGGTGCTTGAGCTATTGGTGATGTACCAGGTATCAGGTCAATAGTGAACTCAATTTCCTGATCAGGTGGCATTCCTGGTAACTCTGCTAGAAAAACATCTTGAAATTACTTTACTACAGGAATATTTTCCAATTTGACTTCCTTCATTGAGTTTAACTGCAGATCCACCATAATATGACTATGTTTATCCGCCCGATAGACCATCCTTCCTCCACTTGGAGACCTGATTGAAACAGTTTTCTCCTCACAATTGATCTGAGCTCCATAGTCTGTCATCCAATCCATTCCCAACACTACTGCTATTCCTTTTAATGGGATCACATAAAGATCCGCATAATAGGTTTGACCACATATGGAAATTACTTGGTTTACTTTAATGTTTCTAACTACCATGATCCCTCTGACGGTAACTATGGTCATAGGTTTTTCTAATGGTTCCCTTCTAATCCCGAATTTATCACAAAATTCTTCAGATATGAAAGAAGTAGTTGCACCCATATCAAATAAAACTTTTCTGGGATTTGTGAGAATATTGAGAGTACCTATCACCGCTTGATCCGAGTTGTCCACCTCCTCCAAGGTTGCGCAATTCAGCTTTCCAGTAGGTCCACCTCTTTTGCCATTCTTATTTTTGCCATAGCTTCCACCTCTGTTAGGCTGTCCACCTCCGCCTCCACTGGCTTGTCCTCCACCCTTTGTGGGACAACCACCGGGTGGTTTGTTTGGGCAATCAAGCTTAATATGACCCTTTTGTCCACAACCGAAACAAATAATCACTGGCATCTTGCAATCCTTGCTAATATGTCCCGGAAGTTTGCAATTGTGACATATGAAATTCCTTCTAGGATTGAATTGCCCTCTAGTGTTGTTGCTACTCCTGTTGTTGTTGTTGTTGTAGGGTCTATTTCTGGGTTGGAATTCCAGATTGGTTTTGGGTTTACTTGCATGAATCCTCTTTGTTTCCTTCTTTGCTCTCTTCATGCGGTCCTCTTGGACATTCTTATAGTCATCTTCAAAGGTTATAGCTGCATCAAGCAACTGTTGAAACGTTTGAGTGTTGGCAAGCCTCAACTGCATCTTCACAAATGGATTTAGTCCACACATGAACCTCTTCTTCCTTTTCGCCTCCGTGCTAACTTCTTCAATAGCGTAACAAGACAAATCACTGAACTCCCGGATATACTTCATGACATTGGTGTAACCCTGTTGCAGTTCTACAAACTCCCTATGCTTCAACTCAATTATACTTTCCGGAACATGGTATTCACCGAATCTCTGCTTGAACTCCTCCTAGTTGTACTCTCTTCCTAGAGGTTGCATAGCTAACTGACCCTCCTACCATGCTGCTGCAGGTGCGGTCAATAGATGTGTTGCATACCTCAACTTCTCCTCCTCATTGCATCCTATAGTTTTCAACTTTCTTTCGGTATCTACTAACCAATCATCTGCATCCATTGGTTCTAGAGCGGATGCAAAAGGTAAAGGCCTGGTATCCTGGAAATCCGAAAGACTAACACCACGTCCTTGAGGTGCCCTCTGCTGTCCCACTCGATCTACCAACCCCTCCATGAATTTGTTCTGGGACTCTTGCATCATTTGCATGTACTGCATAAAGTTCTGCTCCATCAATGGCCTCATTGGTGGTGGTGGTGGTAAATTTGCTTGCATTCTAGTATCTTCATCCGCCTTTTCTTTGGCTTCGTGCTCCATGCGCTTCTACTCAATCTCATTATCTACACCTGTTTCCATTCCCCCTAGTCCTGTAACATAAAGCGAACACTCATAATTACATCATGCATATGTGTTCTGAGCTCAACTTCATGCACAGAACTAGTCACATAGTGGAAAACAAGATCCAAATAAAAACCAAATATGCATTACACACATATTATACATTACAAACAACATAATTGGTACAACGTGGCTACAACTCCTTACTATATAAACCTTACAAGCTCATGGGGATACTATCCCACTTATTTATTTACATCAAGTTCTTGGACTCTAACTTACATATCACCACTGGAATACTCCACCTCAAAGTTGCACTCCCCAGAAGTTGCGACGTTCATCGTACATACCCGGAGTACAACCGTGCTGACGTGAAGTACGACACACCATTTGTGGAACAACTTGCCTCTTCGACGGACGACATTCAGTGTCAGAAGTGTCTGGACTTGACACATCATTCAGCTGAAGTGCATCCATACCTTCCAACTCAACTGAAATTTCTTCAGAATCATCCTCATCACTGTCTTCTTCATCCATCTCCTGCATCCCGACTCTAGAGGAATCAACGGAATATTCCCCTTCCGGTGCTCCCCAAGTACTCTGCTGGGTACGATAGTCCTCAGCTATGATTGGATAGTGCATGTTATCTGGAGTAGGATAATGTTCTAGTGACTCAAACACCCTTTCTTCAGGATCTTCCTCCTTGGACTCTACATCCTCCACATGGACATCTCTTCCATCAACGGAACAAGATCTCAGGCCCATGCAACTAGTCTGCCCGGTATCCCCAACTGAATCTTCCACAGGAATAGGATTACCGGTAGATCCATCCATCGATCCGTACCTCCATCCTTCGGAATTTCCAATAGGTATTTCCGAGTCCTCAGTTCCCCAAGAACTCTGTGGTACTGGATGACTAGTACCCTCATCAGGATATCTAGTGGTTTCTAGTATAGGTGAGTAAGGATATGGTGTAAAAGATGTTGGATCTATAGGTATATCCTTAAAAACTGGGTTAACCCTATCCACTGCTTCATTCTCCAGTTTAGACGCTAACTTCTCCCTTCTTTCAGGATTCGTTAAATTCTCTAGCATATCAACCTGATCTTCTATGATAACCTGATGTGTCTTATACAAAGACCCCACCATCAGTCGATATAGATCCATAAACTTAGAAGCTAGTTTTGGATGCTTCCTTACTAAAGTAAGATGATCCGGTTCAGGTTCCTCGTCTATAGAGTCATGAGGATCACAGAATATGTGCTTCCAGCTAACTCTTTTGCTTTGTGCTCATGAACATTGGCTATCGCCTCCACAATAGCAACATGATATGTTGCTAGGTGACTTCTACCTTCACCCATAGGTAAATCGTGATATAACCCAAGCTTCTTTGGTAGTTGGATACTAACACGATATTTGGCTAACATTCGCCCATCATGGTATGTCATGGTATTGACTGAAATATTAGTTGTGAAACAAAAAACCCTCAGAAGTTCTTGAAGCTGTTCAGTTAAAGCCCCCTGATAGTCATCGAGAGTCTCTTCTTTCCTTGCCAAAGTCTGTTTTGGAAACTTTGGTGCCATTTCCACTGTATATAAATAACATGAATAAATATAATCAGTATACATTAATTATAATGATGCATCGTAATAAAGAATTATCGCTCTAAAGAATTATAAAAAATATTCCCAATTGAATACTAATCATATAATCTAGAGAACTCTTTATCATTGCTCCTAGACTCCTACAGTTATTTCCCTTTACTAGGTTTCCAACCTAAGGTCAAAGCAATTGCTCTGATACCAGCTGCGGTGACCCAATATACCACTGCATGTGTAGTACGCTATAGTCGTTGACATGATGTCTACAGAACACCGTTCCATAAATATCACATCCCTTAGAGTGGTACAACAGAAACATTGCTGGTCCATATTACAAACATACACACTTCATTATTATTACAAACCATAAGTTCCAACTTCAAGTGTTACAAACCAAACTTAAATAGTTTCGGCGGAAGATATAAAGTTCAAACTCATATTCTGAATTGAGCTCAACAACTTATTTTATAAGGTTCCCGCTGCTCGGCTCAATTGATTTCCTAATAACTAAGGCAATTACTCGGACTCGTTGCCCTCCACTCCATAGCGTATTTCGTAGTCCACCCCTTCAACTCCTCTCGACAGGTCTGGCTCCTCGTAGTAGACATCTTCTTGCCCTTCAGCTGCGTACATTGAGGGGTCTTTCGGATTCTCAGAGTCTAAGCAAGGGTTCAAAGGAAAGAGTGAGTAACAACGTTACCCAGCAAGTTCATTATATGCAAGGTGGGAAATTTGATGCTTTATCTACCACCTCGGACTATAAGTCCTTGGCACTGTGCCGTTTTCATAAACATTTCTTCAAAGATTGATTTTATTATAAAAAACTATGCCCATCAGCCTTCACAGGTTGACCAGAACTTCATGGAGTTCCTTTCCTGCCGCGTTCGTAACTCCTTCCCGAAACAGGGAGTAACAAGTTACAGTTCTTACACTCTGAAGAGGTGCATTGCTTTACCCATGAGAGATCAACTCCTTGTTGCACAACCGGGCGTACTTTCCCGTCCACAATTCCGTGATGTGGGGCCCAATAAATGATCCAAGCCAATCGTTGCCCTCTTCGCGGCCCCATATGTCTGCGCGATCCTCCGGGGATGACTACACCTCCGTTAAGCCCCCTTTTTGGGCAAGTTAAAACCCTGGTGAGTTCCCGAAGACTCTATGAGCTGGTGATGCCCCTGCCAAGCTCCATAAAGGTCCGACTATACCTCCGGCAGCCACTCATAGATAATCTAGATACCAAAATCATGGGGCCTAAGGGTGCCCACCCATATGCTGGATCCACACAAGGAATCACAGCGTCACGATAAGGTTATCTTGCCTCCATATGAAAGGAAGAAGATACAACTGACTTCTCTGTCCCATTCCAAATCTCATGGTTAACGTGTAATATACGACGCTAGAATCACTGATCTCATGGGTTGTTAAGCCTATGGTGACTTATGCAATTGGAACCCTGATACATTGCAAATGTATCTATAATTTTTGATGTTCCATGCTTGGTTTTATCTACTTTCTTATGTTTTGTCCACACTTTGGAGTACTTTTCATATGATTTCTTGGACTAACCTATTAACAAGAGCCACAGTGCTAGCTGCCTGTTTTCTGCTGTTTTTGGTTCCAGGAAGTCAGAAAATGAATATTCTCGAAATTGGACGTGACAAAAGCCAAAGTTATTATTTTACCGGGGGACACTTGGAGCCAGAATACGAGACGGAGAAGGGCCAGAGGGTGCCCACCACTGGTGGCGCTGCCAGGCCGTGCCAGGGGGTGGTGTGGGCCCCTCCGGCACCCCCTCGGTCTCCCCTCTCGCCTATAAGAGCCTCCCGATACATAAACCGTAAATCATCAAGCCTCCAGCCACGAAAAGTTCCGCAGCGCCGCCGCCACCGAAGGGTAGATTCGGGGGACAGAAAGTCTCTGTTCCGGCACCCTGCCGGGAAGGGGAAGTGCCCCGGAGCCATCTCCATCAATCTCCACCACCATCTCCATCACCATTGCTGATTCCCATGATGAGGAGGGAGTAGTTCTCTCTCGAGGCTAAGGGTTCTACCGGTAGCTATGTGTTCATCTCTCTCTCTCTATGCATGATCATATAGTGATCATGAGCTTGTAATCTATAGATCTACCTTGCTACTCAAGTGCTTTAATAGATCTCTGCTCTCCCCATGTGTGTGAAGTTGACATTGTGCACACCATGGTGGCACTTAGGCTAGAGATTACAAATACTTATTATGAGTTATATTTGGAGTTGGATGTCTTTATGAAATTGTGGTGTTTGTTGGAACCATCTAGTGCTCAAGGTGACAATGTGGGGTTTTCTAGATGGGAAAGGCTTACTTTGAGGTGTGCTGTTATAGCCCTACCATGGATTAGAGTGTCCAACCGGAGAGTAGTTCAGCGTAGTATCATAAAGAAGAATATATCTATATGAGAGTGTTCACTAGTGAAAGTATGATCCCTAGGCCTTGTTTCTAAGCATTGAAACACCGTTTGCAACTAGATCTGTTACATGTTTGCTTGCTTCCTTCTTTATTTCAGTTTGCCTTTAGTCTTTTCCCACGTCAACCACACGCCAGCAAGCTATTTTCTGGCACCGTTACCACTTATAATTATCCATACCACTTATATTTCACTATCTCTTCGTCGAACTAGTGCACCTATACACCTGACAAGTGTATTGGGTGTGTTGGGGACACAAGAGACTTCTTGTATCTTGATTGCAGGGTTGCTTGAGAGGGGATACTTTTGACCACTTCCTCCCTGAGTTCGATAAACCTTGGGTGATCCACTTAAGGGAAACCTTGCTGCTGTTCTACAAACCTCTGCACTTGGAGGCCCAACAACTGTCTACAAGAATAGAAGTGCGTAGACATCAAGCTATTTTCTGGCGCTGTTGCCGGGGAGTTAAGGTAAAAGGTATTCACACCGGAGGATTAAAGAAGAAGAACCTCCTATGGCAAACGCCTATTTTCTGGCGTCTTTGTCAGGGAGGTAAGGTAAAAGGTACTCACATCCTCCGGTGTGAGTGCTCGAAGTTATTTCCTTTAGATTCTGCAATTTTGTCTATTTTTTTCTTGTTTTCACTTGTTAGGCTTAATGGAAAACAACAAAAAAATTAGATAGCTTTATAGTATTTATCTTGAGTTAGGACATGAAGCGTTTGAAGAGAAAATTAAAAAGTCTATGGAACTTTATTTGCATGCTAATAGCAATGTTATTACTATGAATTCTTTGGACACCATTATTGCTAATGCTAGGGAAAAGTCTAAGCTTGGGGAAGCTAGTTTTTATGAAAATGATCTTTTTAGTTCCCCGACTTTGGAAGATAGCTATTCTATTGCTTATGATGATACCAAACCTCCAATATATGATGATTACAATGATGAATATGATATTTTCAGTCCACCTACTATTGAGGAGAAAATTTATTGTGATTACAATATGCCTCCTATATTTGATGATTATGGTGATGAGAATAATAATGGTAGCTATTTTGTTGAATTTGCTCCCACCACAATTAATAAGAATGACTATGTTTATGTGGGGAGTATTAATTCTTTTATGCATGTGGCTCATGATAAGAATGTTTCTTGTGATAGTTATATTGTTACTTTTATTCATGATGCTGAAAGTTATTATGAGAGAGGGAAACATGGTTTTATGTATCTCAACAATATTAAGTTCCCCCTCTTTATGTTGAAAGTCTTGAAGTTGCACTTGTTTTGCTTTCCTATGCTTGTTGCTTTGTGTTTTCATGACTTGTTCCTTTACAAGATTCCTATGCATAGGAAGTGGGTTAGACTTAAATGTGTTTTGAATTTGCTTCTTGATGCTCTCTTTTACTTCAATTCATATTTCTTATGTGAGCATCTTCTCAAACTATCATGCCTAATTTAAAGGCGGTAAAGAAAATTACTTATTGGGAGATAACCCAAAAGTTTTAGATGAGTCTTGGAAGCTATTACTTCAGTAATAACCGCTCCTTATCCTTTTTATTTGCTTTTTATGCCAAAAGTAATCTCTAATGAGAGAGAAGTAATGATTGGGAAAGTTGCTGTCCCGAAACAGATTTCTATGCTTCACCATAAAAATTCGTGTAAAATCTCTGTACGTCCTTTTGAGGCATGAATTTTTGTGCTTCTTACCCAGGTTATTATCTAACTTTCATTAGTTCAACACTTTTCGATTTGAGCAACAGAAGGTCTTCGAAAAAATTCGTCTTTACCTGCTGGTCTGTTTTGACAGATTTCTGCCATTATTTGCATTTGCTTCTTGTTGGTTCCTTTTTGAGTTCTTTTGGGGAATTGAGCTTTTTGAGGGAAGTGTTACAGTAGCTTGTGTTTCAATGGAAGTTTTATTGGTGTTGGAACTGAACCTAAAGACTTATTATCTTGAGTGCACTAATGTTGCTAATAAAGATTGTGTGAAGTTTTGTATGGAAGAAAAATTTCAGGTGTATGGAAGGAATGAGTAATGAGATGAAGGATGGACTAAATCTCAAGCTTGGGGATGCCACGCGTGTCACCCCAAGAAATATCCAAGAAGTACAAGCGTCAAATCTTGGGGATGCCCAAGGCATCCCCTTCTTCATCAATAAAAATCCCAGGTTTCTTCCAAACGCTTCATTTTATTGTTTCATGCACATTTGTGTTGTTCTTGGATCGTCTTCTTTTTTGTTTTTTGTTTTGGTTTTCGTTTGCTTAGTTTTCTTAGTTTGCTGAATAAATTGGTTGGACCCCCTCTTTCATACATTGGTTTTCAAATAGTTTGGTTTGGATTGGAAAAGAGTAGGAAAGTTCATGCTTAAGTGGTAAAAGGAGCTTGTTTTTGACTGTGGCCCATGCTTTGTCATGCCATGCTTGATATTGTTTTGGCTTTATGCTTAGTGGTCTTTGCTGTAGCATGGCATGTTATAACAATTGAGATTGCTTAATGTGCCTTGGATGAATCATGCGTTGTTTTAGCATATTAAAGCATAGTATTGTGGTATTCTCCTTTGATGCTTTATTTGGGTTGACTTGGCACGTGCTCACACCATTTTATGACTATCCCAAGTCACCATAGCGTTTATGATCCTTTAGTTTTAAACTTGTAGTATCATTTATCTTTGATCAATGATGTTTTGTCGCTCTACATGATTATGGCCATTATTGCTCTCTTAGTTGGTCGCTCCCAGTCTTTTGCTAGCCTCCACAACCAAGTATGAGTTCCACTCATGCATCCAACTCCTAAAACCAAGTTATTCCAAAGAGTCCACCATACCTACCTACTAGCATATGCTATTCCAAGTTTATTCATGTTTTTATCTACCTTTCGAATTAAACTTGTTATGAGAAAACTAGTGATTAAAGCTCTCACGAACTTGATGGCACACTTTATTTTTCTTGCCCTTAATAAACTTGAACCATTGTGTCGTCTATGTTGTATATGCTTGCACTTATTTGTTGGGGGTTAGCAGAACCATGCTGTCATGGGGAATGCTTTCAAGATTGCACTTGTACTTTGTACGTAGTTGATATCATGCTCTTTTGTCTATGGATGTCGTCGGTGTGAAATGAAAGGGGAGCTTGTAAGTCCATGGAGTTATGTATATGTGTTAGAGAAAGCACGGGCGCTGGTCTAATCCATGCTGTCATGGTGGAAACCTGCAGCGTAACCATAATGAGCTGTCTATGAAGCATTCTTCTTATATAAAAAAGAGTCCTATATTGAGAAAAAAGAGAAAAGAAAAAAAGATTATGAAAAGAGGAAAGAGAGAAAAAGCACCATATTCCCATGGTAAATAAGAAGATTGCTGAGATGCTTGTTGTCTGCTTGCCTTGACATTTTGATATGGGGATTCTTCCGTATCATCGGGCAAGGGGTACCCCGTTGGTGGTTCTCTATGATACACATGTACTTATGTTGACAAGAACTTACCGGTGACTAAACTTGAGTAGCATGAGGAGCGACCCTCGTATTCAAGGGACATGAGATTCCTAACTTATACTTCGTCAAGCATGTACACCATAGTTTGTTCACTTTAACCTTAATCACTTCAAGATGCTTATGATAGGGGCAATGAGAGCTGAAAGCTATAAGTACCATAATTTTTGGAAGCTCTTTATGAAACTTGATCTATGCTTCCTTCTATGAAGGCCTTTATTTTACTTTTATATTGAGTCTCCACCTTCTATCTTTATGCACCTACTTTGAGAGCATAGTGGCCATTCTTAGTTCTATGTGCATTGTCCCAAGACTTGTTGATTGATGCATAACTTTGATATTGCTTGTTTTAAACTATTTGTATGTAGTCACTCTTATGAACTTTGAAGGTGTCCTATGCATTTACTCTATGAGGGACAAGCTGAATGCTACTATGCTATGTTTTCTTTATGTGAAACAAACAAACGTCTTGCAAAGCATTGTTATTCATGAATCTTTTGTTTGTGCCTTTTCATGTTGCAACATAGTTTCTTTGCCTTATTGTTAGAACTTTGTCTTTCGTGTTATGATTGAAGTACTATGATCCCAGCTTTGAATGTTCTACAAATACTTTGATCAAGTTTATGATGGTGCATGTCACCTCAAAAATTATTCTTTCTTTTTATCACTTACCCACTCGAGAACAAGCAGGAGTTAAGCTTGGGGATGTTGATACATTGCAAATGTATCTATAATTTTTGATGTTCCATGCTTGGTTTTATCTACTTTCTTATGTTTTGTCCACACTTTGGAGTACTTTTCATATGATTTCTTGGACTAACCTATTAACAAGAGCCACAGTGCCAGCTGCCTGTTTTCTGCTGTTTTTGGTTCCAGGAAGTCAGAAAATGAATATTCTCGGAATTGGACAGGACAAAAGCCAAAGTTATTATTTTACCGGGGGACACTTGGAGCCAAAATACGAGATGGAGAAGGGCTAGCGGGTGGCCACTCCACCTGGTGGCGCGGGCTAGGCCAGGCCACACCAGGGGGTGGTGTGGGCCTCTCCGGCACCCCTCGGTCTCCCCTCTAGCCTATAAGAGCCTCCCGATGCATAAACCCTAAATCATCAAGCCTCCAGCCACGAAAAGTTCCGCAGTCCCACCGCCACCGAAGGGGAGATTCAGGGGACAGAAAGTCTCTGTTCCGGCACCCTGCCGGGATGGGGAAGTGCCCCCGGAGCCATCTCCATCGATCTCCACCGCCATCTCCATCACCATTGCTGATTCCCATGATGAGGAGGGAGTAGTTCTCTCTCGAGGCTAAGGGTTCTACCGGTAGCTATGTGTTCATCTCTCTCTCTATGCATGATCATATAGTGATCACGAGCTTGTAATCTATAGATCTACCTTGCTACTCAAGTGCTTTAATAGATCTCTGCTCTCCCCATGTGTGTGAAATTGACAGTGTGCACACCATGGTGGCACTTAGGCTAGAGATTACAAATACTTATTATGAGTTATATTTGGAGTTGGATGTCTTTATGAAATTGTGGTGTTTGTTGGAACCATCTAGTGCTCAAGGTGACAGTGTGGGGTTTTCTAGATGGGAAAGGCTTACTTTGAGGTGTGCTGTTATAGCCCTACCATGGGTTAGAGTGTCCAACCGGAGAGTAGTTCAGCGTAGTATCATAAAGAAGAATATATCTATATGAGAGTGTTCACTAGTGAAAGTATGATCCCTAGGCCTTGTTTCTAAGCATTGAAACAATGTTTGCAACTAGATCTGTTACATGTTTGCTTGCTTCCTTCTTTATTTCAGTTGCCTTTAGTCTTTTCCCACGTCAACCACACGCCAGCAAGCTATTTTCTGGCACCGTTACCACTTATAATTATCCATACCACTTGTATTTCACTATCTCTTCACCGAACTAGTGCACCTATACACCTGACAAGTGTATTGGGTGTGTTGGGGACACAAGAGACCTCTTGTATCTTGATTGCAGGGTTGCTTGAGAGGGGATACCTTTGACCACTTACTCCCTGAGTTCGATAAACCTTAGGTGATCTACTTAAGGGAAAACTTGCTGCTGTTCTACAAACCTCTGCACTTGGAGGCCCAACAACTGTCTACAAGAATAGAAGTCCGTAGACATCAAACCCTAGGTTCCATTGCCAATTTTTATCATCACTTATGATGATAACTACATCTTATTTATTTAGAAAAGATAATATTTTCTTTCTCCAGCTTATAGATGGTAACACACAATTTGCAACATCTTTGATAAAGACTCTTCAAAGGTCATGAGCAAGTTATGAACTTGCATTGTGATTTCAAGGTAGTGAAGTCGGATGCTTCCACTTGACCTTGAGCTTCGGTTCCTACGAAGAACCAGTATTGCCCGGTAAGGACAATATTTAAAGAAGCAATATGAAATGCATAGTAATGTCATGCAATGGTTTATTATTTGTTTATTTGCATGTTTTACCCTTATAGTAACAATTTACTATTTCTTTAATTAAAAGAAAAGTAGTACATAAAGTCTTTGAAATTTTGTTATAAACATTATATTTGGTATTTTTATAAAAACTAAAATTATTTAAAAAGTTTAAAATTAAATTTATTTAATTTTTAACTCCTTTAAATATTTAACTAAAATTCCTTTAAGGAAATAAGACTTTATTTTTATTTCATTTAATTTACCTTTCAAAAATACAAACTAGTATTTTTCTATAATAACACTTCCTTTTAGAACTGAAAAAATGAATTTTATTCAATTTTTATTTGTTTGTATAGTTTTATAAAATTCCAAAAGGAATATATATCCTAGTAATAATAATCTTAATTTTAATTACCTAAAATTTCATTTGTTATTTTTCTTAAGTAGAGGACATTGTTTTGGGTCTATTAATATTTTATTTATATTTTTAGGACTTTTATTTCTTAGAGTCATTTTGGTCCTAGGGGTATTTTGGTCATTTGACAATTTAATTATATTTCTTTCTGTTTAAAACTGGACCTAGCCCATTGGGCTGGCCCAGCCCTGTCCTGGCCCATTTGGGCTGGTCAAACCCTTTGCCGTGAGGGGTACTGGACCACACCGGCCCAGTACACACTTCACCTATCTCTCGCCCCCTCGTGCTCTTCCTCGACATGTTGCGGCGCAGTGCCGCCGACGCCATTGCCGCTCGATTACCGCCGCCCTAGGCCTCCTCGGCCGCCGCCGTGGTGTATTACGAGGTTGTGGACCCTGCTCCTTCGTCTGGTCCATTTCGATTTGGCTTTGGAGCTCTCCTTCGGTGAGACTGGCTCCGTTTCGAACCCTAGGGTTTGTGGTGCCGCCAGTGATGTCTTCGCCGCCGCTCCAGTGGTGCTATGAGGTGTTGTTCGTCCTGAAGCGATGTTGTGGCCGCCGCCTCGGCTCGGTTCTCGTTGTAGCGCCCTTCGGGTGCTCCCCGTTCCGTCGTGCGCTCGTCGGCCCCTCTGCTTCCTTTTCTAATCTATAGCGAGGACCTTGAGTAAGTTCTTCTGGTTCCTCTTCATGCTCTCTCTATACTTCCCTTGCTGGCTACTGAGTGCCCTAGAGAGAAATTCCCTTTTAGGGTTATCTGTTCTATGAGGGTTTCACTCCCCTTTGTTGGTAATTGAGGATGCTGAGCTATTTAGGAATGGCTCTGGTATTGATTCTATGCTGAACCGTAGCCTATTGATGACCAGGGAATTGGGACTGCCAGTACACAATTGGGACTATTGTGACTTTAAACTAGCCTATTATCTGATTAGTGATGATGGTTAACTAGTTTCAGTACTAGAACTTGTATTTGACCACCTGGAATTATCATTGAGGTCTCTGGTGATAGTTTTTATATGCAAAACAATGATTCCTAATTAATATGTTGGGAAGATGATTAACTATTCCTTTTTAAATGACCTGGACTATATGATCTCTGGTAGGATTGACTTAGTTAGAACAAATCCTAGTGACAACTTCCTAAGAATGGTACACAGGGTTTGCTCTAGTACTGGCTTTGGTCTACACATGCTCCAGAATGGCTTGATGCTTAATTGATTTGAAAACTCCTGCTATATATGTTGGCTTATGATATCCAATAACTGTTTTATGCCTGTGATGTTAGTCTGAGGCATATGACTAGTTTCCTAACTTGTTGTCTCTCATAGATGGGTTCTGGTATTGATACCAGCTACTCATCTTGGACTCTTTTTGATAATATGATGGGTGAGTTTATATGGATCCATTAGATCTATGGATTCTGGGGTGCTACTCTTTTAAGAGATGTGCCCAGAATTCATAACCTTGGCTATATTAATCTGAAATCTGGAATATAGCTTTTATCCAGGATCAATGATGTTGGACTGAGATCCTGGTTCAGTTGGTATAGTTTACTGATGGCTTTGGTATTCACAATATCTCTATGATGGCTTCACCCCACTTGGGTGATTTCTGAGAGTTTAAGTATAGAACAACACATGACTGCTTTTCCAGATAAGATAGTTAGATCATGTGAGGTTTTTATACTACTCACCACAACAGTTGAGGGATTGTGTTGTTGCTGGTTGATCTGGTTGCTTGATCTTGCTAGCCTGCTATTTCTGGATCCTGGAAGCTTGTCCTTGATCTTTCTGTCCACCTGCTCCACCCCTCCTTATGTCACCATCTGGTGAGCGTTTGGATGATCAAGTGTATGTTTTGGCTGGTGGTTTGCTTGCCTTTGGCTGGATTGAGAGGTTCCTGGCTTGGTGTTTGAAAAGGAGAGCTGTGTAGTCTGTGGATGAGCTTCGGCTGAGTGCTTTGTTTGAGTGCTAGTCGTGCTGCTGCTATATTGACAACACACTGCATGCATTCTATGACTAAGCTGTGTGCCTGTGTGGCCTGGTCGTGTGGATCAGCTCAAGTGATAATATCTCCACCTGTTACTTTTTACCGTTTACTGCCTGGTGAAACTTGCCCCTGTTAATGACTCGATGATGTAATTTGAACAATGCACCTCATTGTTCACCACTGACAGTAATACTAACAGATTAACCCTTGTTTTCTTTTTTAGTTGTTTTCATCTTATTTGCAGGAACAAGATCTGGAGATACAATATTTAGTCTAGGAATATCTAAGTAGAATAGGTCTTAAATGTAATCTTCTATTCTTCATTCTTTTTGTAAAGAATGCTGTAAAGATTTATTATAAAGGAATAAAGTTGTATTTCCATTCTCTATAATCATCTACCTATGATGTATTTATTACAATTTGTAATATTGTTATGTGATTAGGAAATAAGAATTCATTTCTTATCTCATTTTCATTTCTCAAGTCCTTATTGTTGTTTACTACATCTATGATTTAACCACATAGTGTTAATAAAGTATTTTGAAAAACTATTTAATATTCCTATCTTCCAAATCTTCAATATTTTCAAATTGATCTAAATTTCAAATTTGAATTCATAATAACTTCCCCAAAACTTAATAATTCCTAAAGGTCATGTCAAAATTCCTAGCAATCACTAACAAGAGCTATTCCTACCTCTAGTTAGTGAAAGAAACTCTGGTCCCTTTAGGGTTTTGTTTGGCAAAAGATTTACCCTGATTTTACAGATGCGTGCATGCATAAACTTAGATTCCTATTTCTACCCTTTGTTGGATCCTAATGCTGGGATGTTACAAACACTTTTGGTTATGGTTGGTGATGTTCTCATTTGGTGAGTCGAAGAGAGATACCCGTGGGGTAGAAGAAGTAGCAATAGAGGCAACTCCCACGATCTCTCCACCTTGACCTTCACTCTGATCATCATCACCCGCACACGAGAAGTACTCTTCATGGACCACCATTGACCTCTCCTTGTTTGGAGGGTTCTTGTTGTGGAAGTTCTTATTCAAGGGGTGAGGAGGTCTTGGCTTGCTCCTGCGAATAAGATGGCCTCCATTGTCTTCTCTATTCTCGAAAGGGCATTGGGCTACAAAGTGACTCTTGTCGTTGCAATTGTAGCAAGATCTTGCCTTTGGAGCCTTCATGGTTGAGTTGAATTTTGGGTTGTCCCTTGACCTTGACTTCATGCCCGGTTTGTTCCAAAAGTCCCTTTATGCGAGAGACAAGTGCTCATTGAAGTCATATTTGATGCCCTCTTGAGACCACTCGCTAGTGTCTTCATGTTCATCAACTTCTACCACTTGAGCCTTCAAGGCTAAGTTCAACTTTTGAGACCCATAAGCACGAGCACGAGTGGACTCCGCATTCTTCTTGGAAATAGTCATGGCAATAACTTCAGTGAACACATCTTGAGAGGACATGATGTGGTAGTTGCTTCTCCCCTTAATGGAGTTGAGTTTTTGCTCCTCAAAGGGAAGAAGGGCTTGAACAAACTTCCTCTTCATGAACTTGTCATCAACATAGGTAGCACCAAGGTCCCTCATAGTACAAAAAAGAACCCTGAGGCGACGATACATGTCTTCGGGTGTCTCATCAGCTTGCATTGCAAAGCCATCAGACTCATTGTTGACTTCATCAAACTTGGAGCTTTGAATGCTATCATTCTCGACATACAACTCGATGAGATGATCCCAAGCTTCTTTGGCGATGGATAATTGGCGAATGTGAGCAAAGTACTTGGGAGTCAACGCCTTTTGGATCATGCCCAAAGCGGTGGCATTGAGATGCTTGTCCACGACCTCAGCCTGGGTCAACTTCTTTGCATCATATGGGGAAAAACCTTCTTCCACAATCCTCATCAATTCAATAGAAGAGCTAGAAATGTGAGATTGCATTAGATATTGCCAATTAGCAAGGTTAGAAGTATCTAGCATGGGGGGTGCTCCTTGAGGTATGATATGCGGCATATGAATAGGTGGGTCCGGAGTGTACTTCAACGGTGGTGGTACCGCCAAGTAGTCCTTTCCCTCGTCTCCCTCTTTGGAGGAGGAGTCACCTAGCCCCTCGGTGCTCTCACTTGGGAGCTTGGTGGTTTGAGCCACAAAGCCTAAGCCCAAGTGTTTTGGGGCAGCCACGGGATTCGCCTCGGGGGCGACCACATGCACGGTAGAGGGAGGGGCTTCGGCGGCTTGAGATGCATCATGAGGGGTTTCTTGCATGGGGCTAGGCTTAAGGAATTGCAAGAGGGTCATCATTTCCTCAAACTTGGTCATCATGGATGTCTCCAATCGATTGAGGTCATCCATGGAGGCCAAGTTCTTGGTGGTTGCACCCACACTCCCATATTCGTCGACCATTTTCTCTTAGGCGGTTAAGACCGAAGTAAGAGACGAGGCTCTGATACTAATCGAAAGGCCCAACTTTGGTCGACTAGAGGGGGGTGAATAGGAGACTACCAATTTTTATTCTTTTCTTGTAATTTTAGGCTTTGCACAAAGTAAAGTTCACTAGAGATGCAACTAGATGAATAACCTATATGGAAAACGATACAACAAATGAACAAGACGGTAATTGCAAGTAGTAACGGAGAGGAACAAATAAACCGGCAAGGGGACACATAGATGTAATTCCCGTAGTTCACTTACAAGGAAGCTACGTCTATGTTGGAGAGGTGTTGGGGTCACACAAGGTCACCCGAGCGCCACAAAGGCCTCACCTTCTTCTCCGGTGAGCACCACCACAAAGGTGGCCTCACAATCCATTAACCAGTGACCTTGAAGGCGCCAACCGGAACCTTTACAACAGGGTTAAGGGGAGACTCCACAACTCAATTAGAAGCCCTCAATGACACCATGAAGCTTCACAACAATTGCCCTAGCTCCGAGGATGCCCTACACCATCTAGGGTTCCAAGAACCCAAGAGTAACAAGATCCACTAAGGATGGATTGGGGAAATCACGATTCCTTTGGTGGAAGTGTAGATCTAGGTCACCTCTCCCAATCCTCAAAGATCAAGAGGTTGAGTGGGTAGGGAGAGAGATCTAGGCAAGTCAAGCTCTTGTATTAATGGAGGAGAGATAAAACGAAGAGATCAGAGAAGAGGAGGAAGAAGGGGGCCTTAAATAGGCCTCTTTCAAATAGGCATATTCTGCCCCTCCCCGACACCACCGATACTACCGGTGGTGGGCCGGTAGTTCCGGCGAGCGGCTCCCAGTTGTCAGAAGGCGCTCCATGGAACGGTCGGATTTGACAGTCCAGCGGACCCCACGAATTGACTGGTACTACCGGTCCTAGTTCTGATCCAACTATCGATAAAAGGACACTTTGATACAAAGAAGTATCTGAACCGAAATGTTAGTTGCCGGAACTTGGAGAGGAATTAGGATCAGAATTACCGAGCCGCAAGGGGATAACCCATACTACCGGGCAGGGAGTGGTACTACCGCTTAGAGGATCTGGGGATGGCCAGCGCTGGCCGGAAGTTCTAGTCCAACCGAACCAAAACTTCTGGCCGGTACTACCGGTGCTAATTCCTACACTAATTCCATCAAATAGGTAGATCGATACAGAAACATTACTGAACCGATCTCGACTTTACCGGAATTAGGACCGGAACTGCGGCCGGAAGTACCGTTTGATCAGCTCCTGAAACACCTCTGGCGGTACTACCGGTCAGGGTAGAAACCACACCACCTCCTCAAGGATCTCTCTCTCACGGGAAAACTGGGAAGGCTGTTGATGTGCTGATATGGTCTGTGCATGAAACAGTGATTTCCCACAACCTTCCAAGGTGGACCCCCGGTAGCCTATAACAAAGATAAGAGAAAGTGCAAATAATAGCCACCATCTTCAAGCTCCTTCTAGAGAGAAGTCCACCAACTAAACCGTCCGTAGATAAAACCTGCAACCTAGGCACACTGTTAAACCACAAATGAAGTTGTCATCAACACCAAAAATACATGGAGAAAACAATATCCTTTCAGATACAAATTACGAATCCAAACAAAACACAATTCTTCCATGATCTAGATGCACATAATTGCTGCGAGGTTTCTCTCCAACCCGCAGCCCGTGAGGACTACTCACTCATAACAAATAGATCAGAGATAGAAAACATCATGCAAATACTTAGATTGAAATCAAATATTCTTACAATGGTCACCAAATCACAAGGAGATCTAAAAGTACAAAGCAATGGCTATGGCTAGTGGAGGGATGGATGGTGGAAGTGATGAACAATGGATGAACAATGGTGTGGATCTCCATTGGTGGTGTTGTGATGCAATCTGAGAATGGCAGCTCTCTGGCCAGCGGCTGGAGCCTCAAATTATATAGGCGTATTCACGAAAATTGTAGGGTTTGACGAGATGGAGCCATCGCCACTTGGTACGGGCGGACCGCACTCATACCAGTGATCGTTAAGCGCACTGACGCCTTGGTAGGCTTCTCCAATTACTTGGTCGTGTGTACTTTCTCAAAATCCTTCATTATGACTCCTTATTTTGCCTTAAAAGCAATAATTTCCTGCACAACATAAATCGACAAAGGGATTTGCACATCTTTGCAATTATTAGTCATTAGTGGCAAGGTTGAGAGTTTATTTTGCAATTGCTTGACCAAAAACAACGTTTAAACGTGGTGGAAGATGACAAAATTCGGAGCCATCATATGTGTACAAGTGTGGTGGAAGGTTCATAGAGGCAATATCTAGCTCCTGCGTGTGACCATGTTCACATACACGCGATAACACTTAGTAAAGTTCTGGACTGATAGGTGGAAACTCCTGCTACGGGGCAACCAAAATGAATCTTGTGGTAAAATGGTCTCAACCTTTCTTATCCATGTAGGTATGGTCTAAACAAACAAAAATGAAGATAAAATTCCATTAATCAACCGTCGTTGGGCCAGTCAAAGAGGTAGATCTACATGGCCCCCGATCTAGGGTTTTGGTGGAAATTGACCAACGAGCGCCGAAATACCTCCAAAACATGCACGTGGCCATTTAATGTATGTACATGTGTGGTGGAAGGTTTATAGAGGCAATATCTAACTTCCAGTGTGACCAAAGTCACATAGACGCGGTAGCACATAGTAATGTTCTAGAGCGATAGCTGGAAGCTCCCGCTACGGGGCAATCAGAGTGAATCTTGTGATAAAATGGTCGAAACCTTGTTTTTCCATGTAGGTATGGCCTAAACACACACAAATGAAGATTAATTTCATTTGTCAACCGTCGTTGCAAGCCGTTCAAAGGGGTAGTTCTACGGGACCCCCGGTTTAGGGTTTCGGTGGAAATCCCGCTTCGGGGCAAACATAGGTAATATTGTGGTAAAAATGGGTCTAAACGAACAAAAATGAAGAGGAAAGTGTGGTGTAAAGTTAAAATATCCAAAACCCACAACCTGGGTAAAAACTATGCCGCATGTAGTTCATTTGTCCGCCGCTTCGAGTTGAATCGAGAGTTGAAAATGGAAAATCAACTTTTGGTGCAGCCAAACTAAAAACTTTCTTCGGCAGCATTGCTAACCATCCAAAGACGCACACATGTGCAAAGGTTCCCCATTTATCTAATTTTATATGAATTTTCTACGGCTGGGTCAAACTATTGTCAAAGTCCCACCGAAGAAACACAAATCGAGCCAATCAGAGGACAAGAAACAGCTACCCATAGATTACCCACCTAAGCTGATCGTAGCCATCCATTCCTACAGATCAAACGACCCAGCTCTCTCTTATCATTTCCCCTCTCTCCTCCAACCCTCTTCCTCTCTCCTTGTTGACCCCCTCTCTCTCCCAACCACCCACTGACGCACTCCTCTGCCCCCGTCCTGCTCAGCACAAGCCCCCATCTTGCTCACGTCCCGTGTGATGTCCCCGCGTGACCCCGAGCTCCAGGGTATGGCCATCTCCCCGTGCTCCCCGACATCCCCCTCTCCGGATTCAATCCGTCGGCATGTTCCCTCCCCCCGCGTGGCGTCTCCGTAGGTCTGGCACTCCCCCGACAACGCGACGGTCTTGTTCTTCGAATGGCGCGACCCAGGCGTGCGGGTGGTCGACATTGACGGTGAGGTGGACGGCCTCGAAGCGGAGCTCGCTCAGATGCGCGGCGGTGCCGATGAATTGACCTTGGGCGGCGGTCGATGTGCAGGGTGGCGTAGGGAGCATGATGTGGAGACGGTGGCATGGCGGACGGGGCAACATCGGTGGTCTTGGGAAGGAGGTGGATCGACTACTGCTGCTCTCGGCCCATCGGTGATGCTACTGATGTGACGTGGCGGATTGTTTTTTTGTAAATTTTCCTGGAGAGGTACGCTGATGGCAATGTCGTCGGAATAGCACGGCTGCGCCGTCAACAACCGTCTGTCACACGCCTCATACATCGCCTGAGATACACCGACGGCTAGCTCGCACCGTCGGCCAACCTATGCTAAGCCGAAGACAACTCAGCTGCACCGACACGAGCTAGCCCGAGGACCTACGCCGAAGGCCACCGTCGGTGTTTTACCTGATTCCTATAGTGCAGGTGTACTAGGTATTGCTAACTATCTAGTATCTGCCAGAGTTTCGAACGAAATAGACATGTAGTTATACTTGGACACAAGCCAGACCGAGCCAGCTTGCCGGCAAGCCGCAAAAAAAAAAGCTCGAGCTTTTTCCGGCGAGCCCGAGCTAGCTCGTAGCTACCGGCGAGCCTCACAATGGAGCTCGGCCCAAAAGCTCGGGGCAGCTCGCGAGTCCGTCTGCGAGGAGTCACTGACGGGTGGGTCTATCATTCACGACCGCCTCTGGAGGCAGCAACGACGTTGTAGGGCGGCGCAGTGGTGCCTGCTAGGCGGCGGGGGTGTGGGGTGGCGCAACCGTGTGGAGCTAGGGAGGCCAAGAGGGGGCATCGGAGTGGGGAATCAGAGAGGTGGTGGCGGAGAGGGGATGGCGATGAGGCTGCAGGCCAGCGACATCGCTGGGCGGCGGCGGCGGCTTGCCCTAGCTTGGGGTCGTGGAAGACATAAATGAACGAGATGAACCATCCTCGTACGTGACCTCCCTCTATCCAACTGGAAGTAACATGCCGGTCTGATCGAATAGATCCCAATTCATCCATATGTTAATTAAAAAAAAGTACAAGCGGGCCAAACGAGCTGGACCCAGCCGAGCCGGCGAGCCCAATAAAATTTGCACTTATCTTGTAAAAGTTATGAACAATTTTGTTTGCATAGTATGTATGGGAAATGGAATCTAATTTTTTTCAAAAAAGGTAGACAGCTGGCGGGTTCCTCTTCAGCTGAAACGTGTGGCGGCGCCGAATCAGCTCAGCAGAGCTCTTTATGGAGTAGTTGCCAGAGTCCCGAAAGAAATAGACATGTAGTGCCGGTAGTCTTATTATAAAGTAGAACTGTAGTAGCAAGCACGCCGCCTACCTTGTAGTAAGCACTAGTTAAGTTGCTGCTTGCAAGTAAAAATAATCGTAGGAATAAGCAAGCTAGGCTACGACGACAATGCTGAGTCTGAGTCTGAGTCTGAGTCTGAGTGGCCGGCGGCGAGCCTTGCTAGCAACAGCTATGCGGGCATGGCCAGGCAGCTGCCTAAATAATGTAAAGGTGCACACGTTGTCCTACGCGGTGCGGCGGCGTGCTCCGGAGCTCGTCGCCCCGGCGTCCCCGACGCCCCGGGACACCAGACGCCTGTCGGACCTAGACGACAGAGACATGGCGCGCCTGCACATGTCGCTCGCCCTCTTTTACCCACGCCGACGCAGAGAGGACGGCGTGGACCCGGCTGGTGTGATCCGCCGCGCCCTGGGCGAGGCGCTGGTGCACTACTACCCGCTGGCCGGCCGGCTGAGGGAGATGGTGGGTCGGAAGCTCGTCGTGGACTGCACCGGCGAGGGGGTGCTGTTCGTGGAGGCCGACGCCGACGTGAAGCTGGTAGACCTGGAGCTGGAGGCGGGCCACGGGCTCAGGCCACCGTTTCCTTGCTGGGACCAGCTGCTGTTCAATCCCAGCAGCGCCATGACTGGCACTCCCTTGCTGCACATCCAGGTCACGCGCCTGCTGTGTGGCGGCTTCGTCTTTGCGCTCCGCTTCAACCACACCATGTGCGACGGGGTGGGCATCACCCAATTCATCAACTCCGTCAGCGACCTTGCTCGCGGCCTCCCCTCCATCACCGTCACGCCCTGCTGGTCCCGCCACCTCATCCAGGCACGCACGCCCACCACGCCGACGCCGACCTTTCCACACCCACAACCTGATGAGTCGGCGGTGGTGCCGGTGGTCCTGCCTCCTGCTCCCGACATGGTCACCCGATGTTTCACTTTCGGCAGGTCCCATGTTGCCGCCATGAAGAAGGGCCTCCCTTCACCCCTCCGCGACACAGCCACCGCCTTCGAGACCCTGACGGCATTCCTCTGGCGAGCTCGCACAATGGCGCTCGATGTCCCGCCGGGGGACCAAGCTCCGCTGACTATCGTGGTCAACTTCAGGGGCAACGCCGACATGAGCCTCCCGGCAGGCTACTACGGCAACGCGGTTGTGTCCTCGGAGGTGGCTGCCGACGCCGCGGTGCTACGCCGCCATGGCTCGCTAGGTGACGCTGTGGAGCTCGTGCGGCAGGCCAAAGCCACGGTCACCACGGAATACGTTCGTTCCACTGTGGACGAGGTGGTGCTGCAGGGCCGGCGGTGGGTCGTGCCGGCCAACTTCTTCGCTGTCTCTGACGCCAGGCGTATCGGGCTTCACCGCTTGGACTTTGGGTGGGGCGAGCCGGTGTTTGCCGGCCCCGTCGACGCTTCTTTCGGCATCTGCCTCTTGGTCGCCGTTAAGGATCGTGGTGGGGAGGACGCCGTTGCTGTGCCGGTGGTGCTGCCGCCGCCGGCAATGGATCGCTTCACGGCCGAGGTGGACAAGTTACAACACATTCAGTAACTCGAGTCTCGCTCTTGACCATACGTCAAAGCCATTTACCTGAATAAAATATTATCCATCGTTTGCAAACTTGTGCATAATCTCGGACGGCTTCTATTTGCAAAATGTTTCTTAATAATCGCCGTTCCGACAGTCCAATAAAACTTCGAAATCATCATTTCATTCGCTCAGTCGCAACTTTTGGTAGCAGGGCCATTTTGAGGTGCACTTGCACTAAACGAATGACAGGCCAGCTACAATGTCAAACTAAAACGAGCAACTGGGTATTTTGAATTTGTATGAGCGCCTGAAAAAAAATCGAGAAATGGCAGGCACAATGCAAGATTAATAAACAACTTACAATCTCTGTGGCATATTAAGGGGTTGGGATGGCATTTAGGAAGTTGTGCAGGTTCAGGAAGTTGATAAAAGAACAAGATGTGCATCAACTTGATGAGGTGCACGAAGCAAAGTAATTTGATGAAGAACGTGAGGTGCCGATAGACACTGAAGGGCAGGATTTTCAGGAAGCAAATGGAAATAAGCAGAAACATAAGAGGAAGGGGAAGGAGAATATGAGAAGAAAAAGAAATGAGATGAGGATGTTGCTGGGGTGATTGATAAGAAGATGTTGCAGGGAAGGGGAAAAACTAGAATATCAACAATTTGATAGGGTGATTATTGTGGAATATCTTGTTGCTAACAACGAGGAAAAAGAATAAATTCCTACCTATTTCTTCTTTATATGGTTCTTCAGATGAAATGTGACTTTCAAAACTCTTTTTGTTTGCAGTTTTTACCATTTTTATTTAAACAAATTTCACTTATTGTTTTATACAGTACGAATCTGAAGACTACAAAGAGGTGCACGAAGAAGCATGTAGAATAACTCAGTTTTTTGAATGTTTATTGAAAATGGAGCATTGATGTGAACTATATTTGTATATGATGTACACAACATGTAACTGATGTATGTGAGGTACATTTTTGGTTTTTTAAGATTTTTATAGATATTTTGAAATTTTGACCAAAACGTAAAAATGCACCAAAAATCCGGCTGAAATGGCCATTTCTAAAAAATATGGGGTTTTCAACTTCCGTGTAATCATTTTACATGTTTATATGGCAAGCATACATACCCCTTGAACACGTACGTATTGGGGCGAGAATTTCATCTGAGCCACATGGATGGCACGAACCGTGCTCTAGGCATAATCTGGCATGCCACATGCGCGCTCTGGACATGTTCATGGGCAAATCATTGGCAAACATTATGATAATTCCCCATATTTCGCGTCGAGGTTCATCTTGGCATGATGAAATAAAGTTCATAAAGAAATTTCTGGCAATTCGACAAAAAATAGAACTTCTATTTTACATGTTGGGAGGCAGAAAATTCTATTTGTTTTGTCACTACTGACGGGGCAAAGGGGAGATCACATAGGTAAGGAAATTAGTCAAATAGTCGACAAATTAGACCGAGCAAATGGCAGCTGACGTTATGTCCATCTAGGAGTATAGACGTAACAAATTTGCGATAAATAGTGATGTTTTTTTAATTGACCTATTCATAGTGAAACAGTCATAATTTCCGTAGGAACTATTGATAGAGTCGAACAAACCCTTTAAATTATTGTTAGACATAAACACTTGCATTATTTTTGCTAATAGCACCTGACATTAAAATAAGCATTGAACAGTATAAAGCACCTCATGAAAAAAGAAAATTACAATGATTATTGTAGATTCTCATAATTGAGCCACGTGTTGTTCAAGTCTTTGAAGTCTTTCTATATTATGCAGGACCATTTGTAGAATACTCCCTCCATCCCAAGGCTTAAGGCATATAATTATTTTGAAAAGTCAAGCCATGAAAAGTTTGAATAAATTTTTAGAAAAATCTATTAAGAACTATTATATTATATAGATACCATGTGAAAATATGTTTCATGATGTATGTAAGGGTATGGATTACGTAGTGTAAATATTAATATTTTTCTCTAAAAACTTGATCAAACTTTAGTTGATTTGACTTTTGAAAAAATTTATATGCCTTGGACCTTGGGACGGAGGTAGTATAAGAGTAGGAATAACTTGTGTGTCGCTTGCCAAAAAACAAATCGTGACAAGTCGCTGACAACTACATCGTATGTATATAATATATTTGTTTATTTGAATAGTAGTTGCTGATCACGTATGCTATTTCAAAGTATCTATACATCGCATATTTTTCCACACGATCTGTGGTCCTGTAGTGAGCTGCTGACTGCAAAGTCGGACTTCACGTACCAGTCAACTTTTCCTTCTTTGAAGTCTTTTCATGAAAGCAACAATGGCTTTCAAAACATTCCACTTGGGTACATATAGTAGCCTGCAGTCCGTTCACATCCACGGCATCTTTCAGTACGAGAACAAATGGATAGTAGTGTTGTCGAAATCGGATAATAGATGATTTCGGGCTGTCTCAAGTGATGTGAATAAGTAGAGTTAGTGTTGTCTAAATCAAGCTAGCTAGTAGGTACAAGTTGCATCAGCTTAGCTGGTCGATCATGACATATCACCACTTGCTTAGCAACAATACCTATGTTATTACTAGAATATGTAGCTAAGAAATAGTGGGATATGTCGTGGTATTGAAGATAAGTACGCCATGAGGGGGTCCTCGAGGCATTGAAAGAAAGGGGTGTGAGACATGAGGATGTTCGGGACGGGAGGACACAAATTTACCCATGTTCTGATCCGACTGCAGTGATCGGATCCTACTCCAGCAATCAGTCCATTATAATCGGTAAAGTTGGAGGTTACAAAGGGTTTGAGTATGGTTCACCTCTGCGAGTTGAGATTGATCGTACACTAAAGGCTGTCCGTATACTGGCTTATATAGTCATCCAACATAGAGCTTACAGCGAGAAATTCCATCCAGCCATGGCACATATTACAATATAGTCGGTACTGCTCGGTGGTGCTGCCACTGCTGGCAATGGACCGCTTCACGGCAGAGGTGGACAAGTTACAACAAATTCAGTACCTCTAGTCTCTTGGCCATTCCTGTTGCGCCACGTTTTCCCAGCTTTACCTTCTTTTGTATTTTTGGTATTTCTTCTCTATCGTAATCAGTATTTTGTATTTTGAACACGATAAGAGTATTAACCGATCGTTTGCAAAGTAATGCATAATATAAAACAGGTCCTTTTTACTAATTGTTTGTCATTCTTCACTCGCTACTAATTGCGGTTACGACCATCCACTAGAACTTCAAAATCATCATTTCGCCATCGCAACTTCTAGTTGCAGCGGTGCGCTCGCACTAAGCGAATCATGTGCCAGACGCAATGCCTGACTAAAACGAGCTAAGTGGGTGAATTGAATTTGTATGAACCCATGTAGAACATGAAGAGATGGCATACAAAACGAAAGATTAATAAACAGCTTAAAATATCTTAGGCATATTAAGCGGTTGGCTTTTAAATTAGTATTCAAACCTGAAAGCCGCCTGCATCTAGAGATATAGTGCAATTGACCATGAAAATCCCGCCGCCCTAATATAGTATCCAATAGACCACAAAAACAACAACAAAAACGCGAAAACAATGATTTTTTACTACCCTTATACCACTTCCATCCCACGGTGGCCGCCTGTAACAAGAAGACATGCATTAAGAAGCTCTAACTGACCTAAACCTGTTGTGTTACACCAAGACATCCTGATGGATCCCAAGACCATATGCACATTGAAGGAGATCAGGAGATCGACTTAACGTGCAAGATAAGATTGAAGACCCACTGCATGGCATGGAGACACCTACCACTAACGACTATATATAATAAAGATCATTCACCTCAAGAGAATACACCATTCATGCCTACTCTGATGCCCTAGTGTTCATATCATAAAGCCCTAGTTTCATATTCTCTTGTTGGGTGCATCTATAAACCGGATGAGATCCATCTTGCAATCTTCTATTATTTTGTGGTTACACCATGAATAAAGTCCGAGGGAACTTTATCATCGCCATCTTTGATTCAAACTTTTGGGATGTTACACCAACCAACATATCTAGTAGGATATGTTACTATACGTTGGTGTCGTGTACACAACAATGATCAATAAGAAGGTGGTACCATATGGTCCAGAAGCAATGTGATGGCGTTCTCCCTTCCTGTGAATTCTCTATTAGTCAGCTAGTTCAAGGTGAGCGAGTCGGTATAGAGCTAGATGTCGACATGGGCTTTTGACATTCGCGATATATTCAGACAAGTTGATCTACATGATTAAGGTGTCTCTCAATACCTCCCAATATTGGGCATCAACATCATCCACACATTGTTCCCTTGTTGAATAATTGGTATGAAGTTATGCTTCAGAGAGGTAATTTCAAGGTACCCTAGTGTCATAAAGTGACACTTACATCAAACAAGTTGAAAGATTCAATGCCTATGTATTAATGCGAATGGTGACAATTTTGACCCCATTTTGCAACCGACAAAAGAAATTTAGTAAACATCAGAAAATAAAATACCTGCGCATGGAGTCCTTTTATGTTACCTAGTTCCCAGGAAAGTACGCAAATTTCAATCCAGTTACTTTTATAAAAAGTCTTCAAAAAAGCACTATAATCTCAGGCTTGAATGGAACTCAAATACCATGTTGATGGTCAAATCCTTCGCATACTTTGTGATAATTATCCCAAATTTCGCATAGAGCTATATCTTGGCATGACATCAAAAGTGCCAAAAGGAGTTTCCGTAAATTCAACATAAAATGGATTTCAATTTTATTAATGCAAAAAGTTACAAAAACTATAATTTTTTGTTAAGAAACTACAAAAAATAGGATGCAGGATATCACTGTATAAATTTTCAAAAAAAATATTGTATCATGGCCAATTCTAAGGTTTTACATTTTTCTTGACTTGTATCTATATTTTTGTTAATCCAGCTGACGAGGGTTTATCTCGTCAATGCCCATTGTTATGGACTTGGGTTTTGGAGAAGGAGAGAGCGCTGGAGGCATCAATCGGCTAGCAAACAAGCACACAGGGACGCAAGTTTTATCCAGGTCCAGGCCTCATAGAGGTCCCTACTCCTGCTTGTCTGCTCTTAGAATTAACGAAGGAATCGAAGATTACAGGGGCGCACAGATGCAATCTGGCGAGAGTTGTGGAAACTAGGGTGGTGATTGTCCTCCTCGCCGCCCCCTCCTAGTCCTTTATATAGATAGGTTAGGTCTCAGATAGCAGGTCGAGTCGGTTACAGATTAGGGTTTTCCCTTTAAAATTTCTATCTTAAGCTTCTTCTTGTCTCGCAAGCAATCGAGAGTCCGTGAGCCACTCGAATTCTCCATTGGGCCTTGGCAATGCCGTGGGCTTCTGCCATATCTGGACCGTATATACCAAACTCGAGTACCTGTAGGGTATACCCATGTCAGTAGCCCCCGAGTGTCCAGTGGAGTCACAGATTCGACTGGAGACTTTATGAAGTCTTTCGAGTGCACGACTGAGCATTTTCGAGTGTTTTGTTTGTGTCATAGGGATTGTTGATATACGTGCCTGATTTAACCGATGTATCGGTATCACTTAACTGCCTTAGGGAAAAACAACGCAATCTACTCAAACTCGAGTCTCCGGACTCGAATTCGGAAAAGTGCTAGCGTAATTCGACTCAGGCCGCGGAGGTCTTACAGGAGTCGAATTCCAGTATATAAGTGCGAGCACTCGATGCGTCCGTCAAGGCAAGTTCATCGCACCTGTAGGTACGGATATATTTATGGCAGTGCGCAACAAATGCGTTGCCAGGCCTTATTCAGGTCTTATCTTCACGCTACGAATTTTTTGTCATCGTGGAGATGATTCGGATGGACTAGGAGACGTAATCTCTTTGTAGGGAAAATATGAGGTGGAGTCGCCATAGCATTCGAGTGTGGATGTTATCAACACACAATACGATGTATCAGAAAAATAATCATAGGGTGCGTGACCAGCGCTCCCTATGGAAGTAGCCCCCGAGTGCCTATTCGAGTCGTAGACTCGAGTGGGGACTAAAAACATTTGCAACTGCTGTCGTCTTTTGTTGCTTGTTTCAGTCGAATATGCTTTCAGCGCTCCCTATGGGAGTAACCCGCAGTTATGAGTCGAATCGATGATTCGAGTGAAGGGTTTATCTTGAATGTTCGTATACCTGCATAAAAAATCTTTCGGGTGTGCGGCCAGCCTTCCTATTAGGAGTAGCCTCCGAGTGCTTGGTTGAGTCAAAGATTCAAGCAAGGACTAAAGTAGTCGAAATCTTCTACTGCTGGAATCAATGACGTCAATGCTGACGATGTGATGACCTCGGTTGCCCGCGTGAGCGGCTTTGACGGGACGTGACGAGTGGTGGGTCCCACTTTCTGACTTCGATTTGACCAGGCGTGCGTAATCTTCTATTTTAACTGCGTCTCCTTGATTTTCGCGCGTAATGGGAATAGTGGGGGGACGGTTCGTGCTTCAGCTTCGCCACGTGTTGATGGCGATGTGCGCCACGCGTGTAGTAGGGTTTCTGCTGGCCGTTGGATGGTGTCTTCTAGGAGGTTAAGTAGCAGCGCAGCTGCGGTAATTTTCCCATTTGTCTTCTTTGCTCGTGCCTCCATTGCCATTGCTGCTGCTCTCTGCTTCCTTGTGCACTTCCTCTTCGCGGCACTGGACCAGCTTCGTGTCCTCCCTAGTTACTTCCTCCGTTCTCACCGCCATCGGAAGATGGGCAAGAAGAAAGGAGGCACCGCCGCTGGATCCGCGACCACCATTGTCGCCGCCAAGAAGAAGGGCAGTACCACCACAGTGGGCACCAACGCCGCCGGTGCTGGGAAGAAGAAAGGTGCTGGCACCCGCATCACCAATGGCGCCTGGTATGCGTCCATCATCAAGCCCGCCGAACTGCATCTTCATCGTCGAGATGGGGTTCTTCCTTCCGCGGAAGACGACTCGCGAGTGCCCGGTGAGGAGGTAATCCCTTGTCCTCATCCGGGTTTCCGGGTGATGTTCCTTGCGTTCGTCATCCGAGGTCTTTCTCTCCCTCTACATCCTTTTTTTCGTGGTCTCCTTTGTTTTTATGGGCTCGAGCTTCACTAGCTGTTCCCAAATTCCATTCTCCACATCTCCTGCTTCATTACTCTTTGCGAGTGTTGGCTCGGAATCGAGCCACACGTTGGCCTCTTCAAGAGGCTTTTTAAGCTGAAACGCCAGTCGGCGTCCGGTTCGGTAGTCTACGACGTAGGAGGCTGTGGGATCCACGTCGACTCCTCTATCACCTAATCTGCCATCAAGCTCACCGCGTCCGTCCAAGGTTGGAGGGACAAGTGGTTCTACATCTGCGACCAGAGGGCCGACGGAGAGCACTACAGACTCGCGCCCTTTGATCCCGCGGCACCTTGCAAGAGGAGACGCTCCTAGAAGAATGTCATTATGCCCGACGAGTCCGAGGAAACAGAAGTGCTGTATAAGCGCGTCTACAACCTCGAAAAACAGATAGGAAAGGAAGAAGGTGGCGCTGCCCTTATTCGCACCTGGTTGCGCCGCCCCGTCCAGCCTCTCCAGGCCAGAGTGCACCCTATGTTCCGCTGGACCGGTGCTGACGATGTCACTCGCGTGTCTGCCGAGGGTATTTCTGCGGGTGAGGTGGATAAGAGGGTGCGACTGGTGACCAAATACACCTCCAAGGAGGTTCTCCCAGGCGAACCAGTCGTGCCTCCTTTCGATGCCTCTAACCCTCCTCCTGAGGTAGAACTGTACTGTGAAGTAGTTTCTTTTTTCGATTGCCTTTTATGATGCTTTGATATGTAATGTTGTATCTTCTGAATGCAGGACTCGAAGGTGTCTCCCAATTTGCCCCCTCTTCCTGAAGGGGTTATCCCTCGTGAAGTGGATGAAGAGGACGAGTCAGAATCGACTGTCCCAATTGAAGAGGAGGAGGGAGCCCCCGAGTCCAGCGACCAGGACACTCGCAAGCGTTTCCACAGCGAGGACTCGGATGCCTCATCGCCGACAATGCCAGAAGGCCCTTCTGTTATTGCAGAGGAGCCAATCCCTACCGTTCATGTGCGTTCCATGGCTCCTCCTGCCCGGAAGAAGCTGCACTGCCAAAGGAGTCGTCGGAGTCAGAGGAGCAATCCTTCGACCTTGATAAATTTAGCTGGCGAGTTCTGCATTCGCGACCTCGTTTTGGTTTCCTGTTGGAGTTGCTTTTTTCCCTGAAGTTTTTGCTTGATGTATTTTGTAGCCGAGCGGCATCGTCGTCTTCTGACGACGTCCAATTTCTAAAGGAGTCCGGAGCCGCAGGCTCCAAGGCCAAGGAAGTGGCCAAACGATCTTCTTCCCCTCCATTGGTGGCCCACTCCGGGCACAATTCGTCGAGTTCCCCGCATGATGGGGAACACAAGATGGTTGCCCGGATGACTGTGCGACAGTCATCTTCAGAGTCTTTGGAGGATCATGTAAGCGTCCTTTTGCTATTTTAGCAGTCAAATTTATACTTGGTGCTATTGCTGAACTTTTGTTTTCTTCTCTGGTGTAGCTTATCGTGAAGGAGGCTGCTCGTCTATCGGAGCAAGTCCTCGTCATGGGTTGGCAGCACGCTCTGCTGGACAATCGCCACCGCGGTGTCGAAGGTGAGTTTTGACTTCTTCTTTGTCTTCGTGAATTTTATGAATTCGATTGATGATACACCCTATGCGTTGTAGTTGAGCACAATGAACTACTTCGCCGTGCTGCTGCACTCGAGAAGACGCTTGCCGCAGCGACAAAGAATCGCGACGAGGCAATCGCAGCTTTGGAGGAGTCGCGAAAGCGAGAAGAGGATCTACGCACTTCCACTGCTGAGAGGGAGAAGTTGTTCGAAGAGCAACTTTTCTCTATTGCCAAGTCTCTTTCAGGTATTCTTTCGGCTGGATTTTGCATTGCTCTTTTGCTTTGACATGTGGTTGTTGTACTAACACTTTTGTGTATGCAGATGCCAGTAGCCTGAGCATTGAAGCCCAATCTCTGCGTCGCGCAGATGCATTAGCCGGCGCTGCAGTCGAAGACCATAGTGTTTCCCTCCAGGAGACGCCGGGGAAGGCCAAGGATGTGCCCAATCGCATCCGTGAGGATTTAACTCCCAAGGCCGGGCTGATCGACAACCTTGGAGACCTAGTGGAATCCCTCGCTGGAGGTATTCCCGCGGACTTCAAGAACTCGCAGCGTTTCGTCGGCACCACCATGGCACTCGCGATGGTGCAAGACCATGGCATGGAGATGGAGCGGCGAGCGAAGGCGGCGAAGGCCGCAGCATCTAGAGCTACCACCGGAAAATCCGCGGCATCGGAGACTGCCACGGATGCGATGAAACCCCCGAAGCAAAAGTCCAAGTCGAAGAAGCAAAACGCTCCTTAGTCTGCATATGTAATAGCTGTAGTTGCCTTCTGTTGAGACCATGCTTTTGTGGGAGTGTCCCTGTCGAGACTTTGCCGTGCTTTGAATGCATTCGTGCCTTTTATCAATGTATTCTTGGTCCCTTATTTGCTCTTGCTTGGTTTGTGATAGGGTACGTTGAGTGGTCCTCATGATCCTCCGCCCACCGATGAAACCTTGGCACAACCACACTCAAAGGTGGAGGAGTTGTCTTTGCTTTCACGACTGCGCGATCGCATTAAGCAATTGGAGCGTGAGTTGCCCATCCTCCACGGTAGCGCATATGTATGGAAGTCAAAGGCGGAGAAGGCCACCGCCCGTGAGAAGTATCTCTTGGAGGAGGTGGCGCAGCTGAGTGAGCAGTTCAAGTGTTAGCTTTCTGCCCTCTCATCTTTTCTTTTAGTCAGTCACGGAGATGCCTTGTACTCACACTTTGCCATTTTGCTTGGTGTAGTTGTCAGTGTCCGTCATCCGCAGGATGAGAAGGACCGGATTGCTATTCGAATGAATGACCTAACCCAGGAGCAAATATAGGCGAGTGGGGATTTTTGGGTGGACCACGATCATGCGATCGTGCTTGCATGCGACCCTGGAGGATCGTGCTTCTCGAGTACTTCATTTTTTGAAGAAAGCACAGTCGTGCCTTAGGCATATTTACCAAACGATGTTTCCGCTAGACGCCGTTCCGTCAAGCATGTTGGCTCTTCTAGTGAAGTTCCAGGATTTGAGTGCGGTTCGCGAGTGCGTACGGCAGCAGTTAGTAGCTGGTGCTAAGGCTACGTTGTCGCTGGTGCGACTGCACAGTCCGGATGTAGATGTCACAGATGTTGCCGCTGGGCCGCCGCCTCTTCTAGAAGGTATGACCTGGGACATGGTTCCGCACTACCAAGCGGTTGACCGTCCAGCAGAAGAAATTGTCGACTTCTTTGAGAAACAAACGAACGTTCTTCTGTTGCAGCAGTAGCATGACTTGTATCATGCATATAATTGTACAAGTGTTGTAAATTTCGTATGAATATGTTGGATGTAAATAATATCCATTGATATGTAAAGAGCTTGCTAGCTTTTATATTTTGCGAGTGTATTTGTACTCTGCAGTTCCTTTTCGTTAGCCTGACTTGTGTTATCTCAGCACCTTGCCAACCTGTCAGGTGTGTTGCAACTGGGTTGGTGTTTATCAAGTGTTCGATTAATGTTGTGTCAGCTACTCAGGATACTGCGATTTGTTCGTAGAAAAAAAGTGTAAAGGGTGGTGTAGCTCCCGAGTGATAAAATTGCAAGAAAAATAAGAAAAACATAGAGTTTTGGGACACTTAGCTTCATTTATTCGTAGAATAGTACGAGGTACAATGTGTAGCTAAGTAGCCTGGTTGGGGTTGGAGTATGCGACTCCTGTCTCGAAATCTTTAAGGCGATAGGCGCTACCTGGGATTACTTCTGTAATCACGTAAGGTCCCTCCCAAGGAGACTCGAGCTTCAGATGACCTTGTTGCTTGAGTCGCAGGACCAGATCTCCTTCGACGAAGGATCTTGAGCGTAGCCTTCTGCTATGGTAGTTGCAGAGGCTTTGCTGGTAGATCGTTGATCTCTCCGCTGCGATTTCCCGTGCCTCGTCAAGGAGGTCGAGTGCAAGAGTTGACTCTTACTCGCTGTAAGCAACCACCCACGGGGCTTTGTAGTGTACTTCTGCTGGTAGCACTGCTTCAGCACCGTGCACCATGAAGAACGTGGTGTATCCCGTGGCGCTATTTGGAGTTGTGCGCAAGCTCCAGAGTACGGATTGTAGATCGTCTGGCCAGCATCCGGAGGCTTGTTTGAGTGGCCGGAGGAGTCGTTTCTTTATTCCGCCGCAGATGAGGCCGTTGGCCTTTTCGACTTGACCGTTGGTCTGTGGGTGAGCCACCGAGGCGTAGCTTATATTGATTCCCAGATTTTCGCAGAATTCCTGGAACTCTTTGGAGGTGAAGTTCGTCCCATTGTCCGTGATAATGCTGTGTGGCACTCCAAAGCGGTAGACAATGGACTCGAAAAACTTGACAGCGCTAGCCCCTGATTGATTTGTCACCGGCATGACCTCGATCCACTTGGTGAATTTGTCGTCTGCGACCAAGAGGTAGACGTAACCTCCTCACAAGGATTTCGGGAGCTTGCCGAACATGTCGAGTCCCCATTGCGCGAAGGGCCATGCCAATGGTATTGGCCGGAGTTTCGTGCCGGGTGCGTGAGGTTTGTCCGCGAATCGCTAGCAAGCATTGCAGTGCTGGACGATGTCCTTGGCGTCGCGCATGGCCGTAGGCCAGTAGAATCCAGCTCGTAGAGCTTTGGCGACGAGGGCGCGATTGCCAGCATGGTGCCCGCAAGTGCCTTCGTGGATGTCGAGGAGGACGGCCCTTTCGTCCCCGTTGGAGATGCACTGTTGGAGCACTCCTGTGATGCTGCGCTTGTACAGTTCGCCGTTGATGACGGCGAATGCCTTGGATCGTCGCGCAATGTGTTGCGCGTCAGTCGGATCATCTGGCAGCCTCTTGCTGAGTAGATATGTGATGTAGGGTTGTGTCCAAGATGGCTCGATCATCATGACGCCCATTGGTCCTTCAAGTCCTGTATCAAGCTCCAGGTCGTCGAGTGCCATTGGCTCATTGGATGGCGTAGCCCCCAAGTCCGTTGACATGCTTCCTTTCTTCTCTGGAGCCTTTGGCTTGATGGAGCGTTCGCAGATGCGCTCGAGAAATACCCCAGGTGGTATGGGGGCATAGGTGGAGCCAATATTGGCGAGGAGATCCGCCTCTTCATTGCTTTCGTGACCCACATGTCGCAACTCATAGCCGTCGAAGTCCCCTTCGAGTGTGTCGTAGAGGTCGTAATAAGCGATCATGTTGTCGTTCAGTGTGTCGCACCGGTGCATCGTTTGGTTGACCAGCAGTTTGGAGTCGCCGTAGATGATGAGCCTTTTGGCGCCGTAGGCTTTTTCCATCCGCATCCCATGGATCAGAGCTTCGTACTCAACTTCATTATTGGAGGCGGTGAACTACATTCACAGAATGTATTTCAGCTTGTCTCCCTGGGGCGATGTCAGTATGACACCTGCGCCAGCTCCGTCCTTTCGTTTGGACCCATCGAAGTGCATTGTCCAGAGGTAGGACATATTTGGCATGTCGGGGAGCTAGTTCTCCATCCAGTGCACGAGGGGAGGACTTGCGACTTGATCGCGTCGCGCTTTTCGTATGTGATGTCTCGTGGAGACAGTTCGATTCCCCAAAGCGCGACTCGCCCAGTGGCATCAGGGTTATTGAACATATGCCCGAGCGGGGCATCGTTGACCACCACGATTGAATGCTCCTGGAAGTAGTGGCACAGTCGCTTGGCTATCATGAAGATGCCATACGCCAGCTTCTGCTAGTGTGGGTACCGCTGTTTTGTTGGTGTGAGCACCTCGCTGAGGTAGTAAACTAGGCGCTGGACGCCGCGCACCTTGTTTTCTTCGGCTCGTTCCACCACAAGCACCGTGCTGACCACCTGGTTGGTGGCAGAGATGTAGAGCAACATTGTCTCTTTTTCGCGTGGAGTCACCAGTACTACCGAGGTGGATAGTAAACGTTTGAGGTCCTCGAATGCTTCTTGCGCCTCGTCTGTCCACTCGAATTTGTCAATTTTGTGGAGAAGTTGGTAGAAGGGCAATGCCTTTTCGCCCATGCGACTGATGAATACACTGAGCACCGCGATTCACCCAGCCAGCTGCTAGACGCCTCTTACGTTCTTCGGCTTCTCCATGGCCAGTATGGCCTTTATTTTCTCTGGGTTTGCTTCGATCCCTCTTGTGGAGATGAGATACCCGAATAACTACCCAGATGGCACGCCGAAGGCGCATTTGTCCGAATTGAGCTTGATCCGGTAGTGATCGAGGTTGGCGAAGGTCTCGCGTAGATCATCGATTAGTGAGGCTTCCTCTTTGGTTTTGATGACGATGTCGTCAACATAGACTTGGATGTTGCGACCAAGTTGATTCTTGAGGCAAGCCTGCATGCACCGCTGATAGGTGGCTCCTGCGTTTTTTAGCCCGAAGGGCATCGTGTTGTAGCAGAACACACCAAAGGGCGTCAGAAACGCCATTTTCTCCTGATCCTCCTCCTTCATTCGAATCCGATTATAGCCTGAGTAGGCGTCAAGGAAGCAGAGACGCTCACATCCCGCGGTGGAGTCGATGATTTGGTCGATTCGCGGCAACGGGAAGTGATCCTTTGAGAAGTGCTTATTGAAGCAGGTGAAGTCCACGCACATCCACAGGATATCCGTGTCTTTTTTAGACACAAGCATTGTGTTAGCGAGCCGAGTGCTTTCCTTGATCTCTCGTATGAATTTTGCGTCGAGGATCCTGTTGATCTCCATTCCGACTACCTTTGCCCTTGGTTTGGAAAGTCGCCGAATTGTCTGCTTGACTGGCCTTGCGTCTGGATTCACGTTGAGTGAGTGCTCAGTGAATTCCCTAGGAACTCCTGGCATGTTCACTGGACAACAGGCGAAGATCTCCTAGTGCTCACGGAGGAATTCGACGAGCGCGAGTTCCTATGCGGAACTCAAGTTGTTGGCGATGAGGGCCGTCTTGGTCGGGTCCGTTGGGTGGACCTGGACTTTCTTCGTGTGCACCGACGAGTCGAAGGATAGGTCGGGTGAACTTGGCCTGCTCAGGGGAGGCAGACTATTGTCTGTCGACTCCTTTAATCTTGCGAGTTCCTCCTGCATGCTGAAGGATTGGAAGATTCTATTGAATTCCCTATCACAGCTATCAGACCTCTCAAAGTTGCCGTTGATTGTGATTACGCCGTTTGGGCCTGGCATTTTCATCTACAGGTAGGCGTAGTGCGACACTGTCACGAACCTTGCGAATGCGACACGTCCAAGGATGCAGTGGTATTGTGAAGGCCAGTCGATGACTTCAAAGTCGATGCGCTCTCGCCGAAAATTTTGCGGCGTGCTGAAGATGATGTTGAGGTTGATTTTGCCCAGGGATATATGCCTTTCCCTGGGACGATGCCGTGGAACATCGTGTCTGAAACTTCCAGACACGTCAGAGGGATCCTCATCGCACGCAAGGTACTCACGAACATGAGGTTAATGCCGCTGCCGCCATCCATGAAGACGCGACTCATGTCGAAGCCTCCGATCTGTGCCTCGAGTACGAGGGGACAGTGGCCTTGATGAGGAACTTAGCACGGGTGGTCACGCTTGTCGAAGGTGATGTAGGAGTCGCTTCCACTAAGGTACTCAGTGGTGGAAGGTGGAGAGTTTATGGCCAAGTTGACTTGGCGAGCGATGGCCTTCTGCACTCGATTTGAGGGACGTCCTTTTTGGATCATCCCCATGTTGCCCACGGCTCGTGGGTATGGCTTGCCTCTGTGATGCTGGACCGGCGCAGCCGCGGGTGGTGGTGGTCCGGGCGGTGGTGGAGGAGCTCCATGTGCCACAGTGTCTGGGGCGGCTTCGTAGCCCCTGTTGACCGCGTCGCGATTCATCCGGGCTAGGCCCTTGTGGAGTTTGAGGAACTCGCGGCAGTCCTTGAGAAGGTGGCTGGATTTCTTCTTGCCATCGTGCTTGTCGATGTAGAAGTGCACGTTACATGGCCCGGACAGTTTGTCCTCGATAGATGTTGCGGGTGCCTCTTCGCGAGTGTGGCATTGCCACACCTGTGTGGTTTTTCTGCTGTCGCGGTATCCGCTGTTGCGGTTGTCGTTGCGTTTGTCGGCGTAGCCGGCTGCGACCATATTGACCTCGTCACGGTCGTCGTAGACGCGCATCCGACATTTGCCTCGGCGGTCGCGTCTGCGCCCGAGGTCGTCGTCATCATCGGAGTAGGTACGGTTTTTCACCAAGTCTTCTCCGTCAGCCCAACGATTCACGATTTCCATCAGGTGGTCGATCGTTTTGGGCTTCGAGCGGCCTAGCTCGTCCCTGAGCTCTATACGGCGAACGCCGCCACATCGATTGCGCGGTCCTCTAAGATGTTTTCTACGGAGTTCTTGATGATAAACCACCTTTGGATGTACGAGCGTAGCGATTCGCCCGATCTTTGCTGGCAGCTTCTCAGTTCTTCGATTGGAGCTATTGATCTAATGGCGCCAGGTATGATCATAGGGTCTGCCTCACAAGGAACCATCTTATACCTTTTGTAAGTGCCCTTGAAATTGCGCACGAAGCTGTAGACCAGCTCTTCCCAACTGCGAATGGATCCGCGCGGGAGGTTGTTGAGCCATCCACGAGCGGCGCCCTATAGTTGTAGCTGCAGGCATTGCATGGCCATGCTTCGACTCCCTCCGTGTAGTCTGACGGAGGAGATGTGGTCCTCCAACCAGATTTTCGGGTCCTGTAGACCGTCAAATTTTGGGTTCTCCGATGGGAGTTTGAACCCCTTAGGCATTCGCTTCTGCCTGATGGCCCTGCTGAAGCATCTGGCACCGTAGAGCTCAGTCTCGTCTTCTTCTGAGTCTGTCGAACGATTGCGTCTTGCCCGCATCTTGTCGACTTTGCGCTGCGTGAGGTCATCGAGTGCATCGTAGTCGCGGTCATGTCGCCGTGAGTGACGCCACCGTGATAGATCGTGACTGTCGTCACTGGAGGAGTACGAGTATTATTTTTCCAGAGCCTTACTTTTCTTCGGCTCTGGCGTTGGCTCTTTGTCGAGGGAAGCCTCGATTAGCCCCAAGCCTGCGATCATAGATCGGTGCATGGAAGCTCGCGGATCTCCAGCCGGAGGCTGGTTGTTGAGGAGGTACATGGTGGTCGCCGTTACCGCGGCTTGCAGCGTTTTTGGGAGCACGTTGTCCCGCGTGTTGACTGTCATAGAGCTGAAGTCGAGGACTTTCGCAGCCTCTACGCGTTCTTGCTCGGTGAGGTGGGCCAGTCGAGATCGCCTCTTGTTGGCAACGTACTCGTTGCCTTTGGAGGAGGATCCTCCGTGGGAGGAGAGCCCAGCTCATCGAAGACTCGACTCATCCACCGCCTTTCTGCGCGCTTCGAGTTGCGCGATCACCTGTTGCTGGCGCTTGAATTCCTCCTTTAGCATCCAATGGTAGCCCATTAGCATGTCCTGCGGTGTGTTGGGGGGTAGAGGATTTCCCCGTAGAGCTTCGCGACAACGGGCCCACTCGTTGTCATTGAGGTGGATCTGCATGCGCTCGCTGGTGTTCTCATTCGCCGTGAGCGTCGGTCCCCCACAGGTTCCGTTGTTGACGGGCGCGTCGTTGCCACCGTTGGTGGGGCCGCCATTGGGCATACTGTCACTGGGTGGTCTGGTGCCGTTGGGCGGTCCGGTGCCAGATCCGGTGCCAGCGTTTTCGCGATTGGCGGTAGTATCACCCGCGTTGATGACATCGCATATGAAGTGGTTGGGGAAGTTGTTGCTCCCGCAACTTTCAGATCCTGAGCCGTAGGCTCCGTCTTCAGTGGCTAGGTCACCTAGATCGGATCCGCGACTGCTGTCGCTGTCCATGCTCCCAGCTGTTGCCGAGGCGTTGAGCTCGCTGAGGGTGCCGATTGGTGGCGGGAACCACGATGCTGGAGCAATCGCGGGTGCCGTCGGCTGATAAGGCATGCGAAGCGTGCCCAGTTGACTAACTTGGAAGCGAAAGCTCCCAATCGCCAGGCTGATTGCATAACCCACGAACTCGAAAGTCGGGCGAGTGGCCGGCGTGTGGACCGTGAAGTCGAACGCGCCGAAGAGCTGGTGAATCCCCGCTGTTGCGGAGTTGTAGATCACGGTTGACGGGGCCGAAGAAGCCGCGACATCAGCACTCCCAGTTCTCACAGACGACGCCAATTGACGACGGTTTATCCCGTCAATGCCTATTGTTATGGACTTGGGTTTTGGAGAAGGAGAGAGCGTTAGAGGCATCAATCGGCTAGCAAACAAGCACACACGGACGCAAGTTTTACCCAGGTTCAGGCCTCGTAGAGGTCTCTACTCCTGCTTGTCTGCTCTTGGAATTAACGAAGGAATCGAAGATTACAAGGGCGCGCAGATGCAATCTGGCAAGAGTTGTGGAAACTAGGGTGTTGATTGTCCTCCTCGCCGCCCCCTTCTAGTCCTTTATATAGATAGGCTAGGTCTCGGGTAGCAGGTCGAGTCGGTTACAGATTAGGGTTTTCCCTTTGAACTTTCTATCTTAAACTTCTTCTTGTCTCGCAAGCAATCGAGAGTCCGTGGGCCACTCGAATTCTCCATTGGGACTTGACAACGCCGTGGACTTCTGCCGTATCTAGACCGTATATACCAAACTCGAGTACTTATAGGGTATACCTATGTCACCAGCCAATTTTATTCAAATCGAACTATATGTACCATATAGTTTGGTTAATATTTGTTTGAAATATAATTTCAAGGTACCCTAATATCATAAAGTGACACTGACATCAAAAAAGTTCAATGATTCAAGTCTTTGTATTAATGCGCGTGCCGATAATTTTGACCTCATTTTGATACTCGATAAAGAAATTCAGAAAAATCTAAAAAGTTAAAAACCTGCATATGGAGTCGTTTTATGTTACCTAGTTCTTAAGCAAAATACAAAAATTCAATACCATGTTTGACATTTTACTTTCTAAAAATTCTTCCCAAAAAGCACTATCGTGTCTGACTTCTATGTGCTTTCTAGTCAAATACCATGTTAATTAATGATCAACTCCTTCGTATATTTTTTGATAATTACTCAAACTTTTTCATAGGGATGTTTCTTGGCATGACCAACAAAAGCCCCCAAAGTAGTTTCCAGAAATTTGACCTAAACATGGATTTTCCATTATATTAATGCAAAAAGAAGCTAAAGTGTTGTTTTTTTTAAGAAGCTGCAAAAAATAAGATGCAAAATATCACCGTAGCAATTTTGGCACAAAATACATGTTATATGTTGGCCAATTTTGAGAGATTACGTTGTTTATCGACTTGTATCTATATATTTTTTCTCAACCAATTTTATTCAAATTTGAACTATATGTACCATATAGTTTGGTCAATTTTTTTGAAACATCATTTCAATTTACCCTAGTATCATAAAATGACAATTACAAAATACGTCTAGGCCGTCGTTCGGGTGTTCGACGGTAGGTACTTCTAGGACAGCATGTCGCTGAAGCTAAGCCGCAAGGTGGTAGAAGAAAAGCAAGAAGAATGCGAGGAGCGAGGAAGAGTGAACATGTTTTATAGGCGTTTTCTGAGCTGCAGGAACTACGTGAAAAATGTAGAGGAATTCTAGGCAGTGCGGGGAGGATTTCTGGAAGAGCCAGATTATCGTGTACGTTCATCACATCCCCCGGAAATGGAGCATACACAAGGCATGGTACGTCGTCATTGTATGTGAGCGATATTTTCCTCTCACCGAGACCGCGGTCGCCCACAGAAGCTGACGCTTGGGCCAGGCGATGGCGTGTCGTCCGGGAACTTGGGACAGAAAAGGACACGTAAGCTCTTCGCGTCAGGGAATCCCGGTTGGCAGGGACCACCTTCCCATGATGGCGGCGGGTCCACCCTGTCATCCATCACACAACCAAAAAGAATCTAGACAATGTGGATAGTAGAATCGGCCGAAACTTTCATACGCTATTAATTACTACGAGGATGCATGTATATTGAAATCTTCTAACTTGATAGATGGCGAAACGGTACCTGATATACATAGGAAAGACTGTCTATAACTCATGGGAGGACAAAAGCTTTAACGGATTTAAGTCTAGACATGAGGCAGAAAATGATTACTTGAGATTGATCCCGCGAGATGGGAAGGAGATCGAACTCCACTAGTAGGGTGAAGGATTACATAATTCTCATCATGTTTATAGTGTTTCTTTATTTGATGTGTGTGATACAATTTTCTTGCTAGACGATACACTAGTGGAAAAAGGATCTCCAATCCCGGCCCGTTAGGGGCTTTAGTCCCGGTCCTGGTAACCGGGACTGGAGGGACGGGACTAAAGCCCCCCCCCCCCCACACACACTAGTCCTGGACCGCTTACCATCCGGGACCAATAGGTATCCACATGGCCGTCTCTGTGGACGCTGGGTGCCCCCCATTAGTCCCGGTTCGTATTATGAACCGGGACAAATGGTTCTCTGCCGCGGCAGAAGTTTAGGCACTTTCTCTGTCGCGGCAGAGAATTCAATTTGTATCTTTTTTCTCTTTTTCATTTCAAAAATAGTTTTCTACGCTACCACATACCGTACACGTTCGTGCATACATAAGATAACTTCTCTTAAGATCGAGCATACAAATATATACATGATCATGATAGTTACATGGAGATCACAATTCGACGATTTAATTACACGGTCGGGGATCATCGGTAGCGCCTATTCACGCTAAATTCCCTGGCGTCATCTATCATCTCGTTCATCAAGAATCCTGCCAGTTCTTCAGCAATTCCTAGTACGCGTTGCTCTGGTAGGAGCTGATCCCGCATTCTCTCGAACTATATAAGAAAAGAAGATCAATATGAATATCAATCATGATAACAAAAAATGACAGTAATAAAATAATGTTGTGAATGTATTGCTTACATCGACTCTATAATCTTTGTGCTCAGTGGAAAACGTGCGAATGAACTCGCAAACGTAGAATCCACATAGATTCGTCCCTTGTGGCTGCCTCGCGCACTTTACGAGAATAGAATTCAATCAAAATTATAATCTAGCATCATAATTGTCTTGAAACTAGAAGTAAAGAGATGCACGAACATATCACGTAGTACTTACCGAGACCGGAGTAAACGTCTGCTCCTTACTAAAGGAACCTTAACCCTACTCTTGAACATGCTCCAAACCCTGCCCGGCAAAGAAAATAAATGAATGAGTTATTTATTACGTGATATCTCAGAAAATCAAATAAAGAGACCGATGTAGCACAGAAATTACCTCTGGAGCATGTCCTGCATGTCCCTAAACTGTTCCAGGGGTCTCTTCGATGGGTCCATGACTTCAACTCTTCCCTTATTAAGTTGAATGTCCATGAGAATCCAGTGAAAACTGCACACGTTTATATATACATCAGTAACTCATCAATTACATTTAACATCGAGTAAGAAAAAGTGAACGTGTACAACATAGTAAGACCCTCACCGGAAATTGTAAGGAAACAATATATGGTCACAGAAATGTTGTTCTGGTAGAAACCTTAGAAGGTTTTCCTGCGTCTCCTCGGGTTTATCCTTTAGCGTCTTACGATGTATTTTATCTGGGTCAATGAACCCAACACTAAAGAGTGACCTTCTTTTACATTCCATGATCTTCATTCTGCATAATAACAGAGTACAAAAGGATATAATGAGGATAATTATATGCAATGAACTGAACAACTGAAAAAATAAACAACTTATATATAGACAATGAATTCAACAACTTACAGACAATAGCAACTCATGAGACTTTTGTCGAGGGCGTCAGCCCTATAACTGGAAGAGTTCTGGAAACTCAACATGGACCTCTTCTTCTCGGAAGTAGTAGTCATGTGGGACTTGCGCCACGATCATTATTCTCTCCTGCTTTACGGCTTTCAAGTACCAGTTATGTAAACTCCGCATTTGTGTTGGCAGTTGTTGGAACTGCTCAAAGCTGACCAAAGGCTTCCCTGGGACATATGTAGGGACTACCTGAGCCTTGGGTAACTTGTCGTCCTGGGCACCTAGCAATTCCTCAACAGTCACATTCATAGCAGCTGCAAGCTTCTTAGCTTCTTCCATATCCTGCTGGGGAGTGTCATAGGATAACACCTGGAGGGATGGGATCGATTTTTTGGCCTGTTTCCCGAGCTGGGGACATCCATTCTTTTCCCGGTTGCACTTTGACCTGATGATTTGCTCCCGCTTGCACTTCTACTTGATTTGCTCTTCTTCACTTCCTTCTGAAGTGTGCGTCGATAGTTATCTGGCTTATGGTGCAATTCATATTGCGATTTTGTGTTCAGAAAAGAAAGTGCATACGCTTTTTGCTTCTCAGTGTATACCGGGGCGGGCTCGGGTTTCTTCTTTTGAAGCTGCGCAACACATTCGGCCTTTACGATCATGTCGTTTTCCTCGTCAGTACGATCGTAAGGTCTGATGGGAAGATTCTTATGAGGTACTCTTGGGAGGGGCGACATTTGTCGTTTTGGGCTGCTGCGTCGTTTAGTACTAATCGGAGGCTGCAGCGGAGATCGAGATGGACCCGGGCTGTGGTGGTCGTAGTCATGGGGTGGGCTTCTTGGAGGTGATGGAGGTGAAGGTGACATGCGACGACTCAGAGGCGGTGTTGGCTTTGGCGTCCAGCCTGGAAGCTTGATGTTGTTCTTGTCCCATAGAATGATACCACCCAGTACTTCTCCGAGTGTCCTCTCACCTTCAGGTCCAGGGATGTCAAGCTCCATTGAGTCCCACCCCATTGCGATTTCATCCATAACAACTTTAGCATAGCCAGCTGGAATCTCACGACCATGCCAGCGTGCGCTAGGTGGACAAGGTAAAGCACATCCGACCGCCACCTTGATGGATAGGTTCTTCACCTTCTGATGGAGCTCACAAGATGCCTGCTCCTTGATTCCATCCACGGGTAGCCGGGACCGCCATCTACCATACGTGCATCGTCAGAAGGGACCTCCGATTCAGCCACACTACTTCTTCGCTGAGATGGGACGACGGTAATATCGAGTACATGATCTTGCAGGCGCGCTTCTCCACCACCGGAGCCGTCGGCTTCTCCTTGATCATTTCGATCGACCTCCTCTCCCTCACCGGAGGGGTTCAGATAAATCGACGGAGATTCGGGTGGATCAACATGGGGGGTGTCGTTGATCATATCCTCGAGAATTTCTTCCTGTGCTAGGACTCTCTGGATTGGATCCATAGTTTTCTACAAAATGCACACAATAACATTTTTCATTCAATATTGCTGCATAAAATAATCAACAGGCTCATCTGGTTCCCGTTCTTCACCCCCTTCTTCTTCATTATCTTCAACTGCGGTATCATTGTATTCAGGGAACATAGATCGGTAGTTGTCATCATCGTTCTCTTCTTCATCGCCGTCTTCCATCATAACCCCTCTTTCCCCATGCTTGGTCCAAACATTATAGACGGACATGAAACCAGACCGAAGCAGGTGGCTCTGAATGACTCTTGAGGAAGTGTGAGCCTGCTCATTCCGACATTCAACACATGGACAACACATAAAACCATCCCGCCGCTTGTTCGCCTCGGCCACAAGGCGAAAAGAACGCACGCCTTCTCTGTAAGCGTCAGAGCGTCGGTCACCGTACATCCATGGGTGGCTCATCTGCATCATACAACCATGCATATATATCAAACGCAATCACGGTGCTTAAATTAGTACCGCGCGGCCAAAACGAGAAAATAGTTGCTAACCTTTTAGGACACTTCAAAACAAAGAGGAGAAACCTTAAGTGTCGCTCTGGCACCTCATATCATGTTTTGTCTTGTGTGAACTCAAGTGGCATCGCTCTAACAGGCATTTCACTGAACACCTCTAGTGCATATGAAGAAAAAAAGTTAGCACAAAGTTATACCCACCTCACATAGGAAAAAAACAGGAGAGAGTGGAGGGCTGGGTGCATATATATAGGGCCAGACCATTAGTCCCGGTTTGAGACACAAACCGGGACTAATGGTTCTGCCAGGACCACGCGGGCGTGCCCAGACCCACTAGTCCCGGTTTGACATAAACCAGGACGCCTCTTACGGACCGGGACACAGAATTCAACGACCTCGGGCCGTCCGGTTCGGACTATTAGTCCCGGCCCCAGCCACGGCCAGGACTAGTGGCCCGAACCAAAGGCCCGTTTTCTACTAGTGGATAATCTATATGTGAACGAACTTCATGAGGGAGATTGATTTGATTTACACAAATTTGTAATAACTTGATTATGCATATTGAAAAACATGTTGAGAACATGATATTGTGCCTCTTAATACAGTCATATATGCGTTCCGCTATGCTGTGTGATACTGGTGTTTTAATTCATTAACGGCATGCACTTGTACAAGCCGTGGTGTTCTGGCATATACGTCACTGGTACAATTAGTTGCGGCGTACGATGGCTAACGACAGTGTTGTCACGACATGCCAATGACGTGGACACACGGATGCCGCTAGTAGATGTTACTGACAGCGTGCCAACCCGGATGCTGCAGGTATGGTGATACCGTCAGCGTGGTGGGCGATGCTGCCGGTACACACCCATGACCGCTCGAGGCGCTCCCTCCCGAGCGTCTCTGGCAGCGCCCACCCCCACCAAACCCTAGGCAACGCTCCCACCCCCCGCCCCCCGGCCGCCCCCGCTGTCCACCCGGGCGGCGGTAGCGGCCCCTTCGCGTCGAAGACGACGGCAGGGATGGAGAGGTACCTCTGCTGTTTTTCCTCGGGAGTTGGAGGATCACCGGCGGAGGCGCAGGGCGGCGCGGCTGTTCGGGCCGGGGCCCGAGGCCCTCCGGTAGGGCGGCATGGAGGAGGCGGCGGTGTGCCCTCAACTTGTCTCCAGCGAGCTTGGTGGCGCGCTGGCTCGTTGGGCCAAGATCTGGGAGAGGCCGATCTAGCCAGATGGGTCCAGCCATGGCCGAGGCGGAGGGATCTGGCGGTTCCTTGGATCGCCGGTACCGGCAGCCTTGCGCTTGGACTGCTTCTTTCCTTTCTTGTCTCCGGCGTGGAGGTGGCTGGCGGCGTGGGGGACCTGCTAGGATTGCAAATAATGGCGGCGGTCCTAGGATTCCTTATGTCGCCAAGATGATGATCTGCCAGCGCTTGTCCCCATCGATCTGGCGGAAGTGGCGTGTTTCGGAAGGCTCCACGGGCGAACTCTCATGGGCGAATAATGCCTGGAGATTGCTGGATTCGAGGGATTCGGTCGTGCGCACCCATGTTTTATTCTGACCGTTTGGGCTCATAGGGAGCGCTTCGAAGCTCTCTTGGCTGTTAATATCATGGGGCATGCTCTCGTTCCATGGTGCTGAGGAAGAATGTCATGGAGACCGAGATCCGAGGATTGACAATGGTGGTTCGAGTCTGGGTGGTGATGAGAAATTGGCTTGGTGACTCGTGACTTGGTGCAGTGGCATGCAAGTGGGGGCGACTGCACAGGAGAGGTTCTCAGTCCTACCTTTCAGGGTGAAAACCTAGGGTCTGGCCTTAATTGGTTGTGCCTGGCAATGGCCTTGTTGAAGGTATTTTTTGAGAGCGTGGACTTTCTTCAGGGTGAAAATCTAAGATCTATGATCGGACGATGACGGTGTTGGTGCACTGTTCCCTTCTTAGAGGCGTCGCTTTTGGAGAAGCTGGACTTCTGGTGTTGTCTTGGTGGTGGTAGTACCGCTGTTTCAACAAATGGGTCGCTGTAGCGGGATTTTTATTTTTTGTAATTCTTCTTTCTTTTTTGGCTGTGTGCATCCGTACGGCTATTAGGGCAATGCGTTATTGCACAGGCTGGGTATAATTGGTATCTTCTGATATTAATATATGCTCCTTTCCAAAAAAAAAATACCTTATCAGTGACGCCGCATTGGTAGCATGTCAGTTGGCCACCACCAATGCCGTTTTTGCAACACTACCAATGACATTTTTTTATACTAGTGTTAGGAGAGGGGTCCTTCCACGTGAAGGTGTGGCTTGAGGACCCGTGCAACCTATCAACGCAGTGTGAGCTCGACATCATCCGCAACAAACCCGGATCGTCGATCGTCTACAAGCATTGGATCACCATGCTTCTCATTGGTGACACCAGTAGGCAACCACGCATGGATGGAGCCCGTGGCCCTAGGAAGTTCCCACCACAATACCATGGGAGCATGAGCGAGTGGGTAGACTCCAAAGATGGAGAAGCACAAAAGGACCGGAGATCTTTCAGATTGTGATCTCGTTATATTTCATCTCTTTTCATTAATAAACGGAGAAATTTACGGTTTTGTTCGACTAGTTGCCATCTAGTTCTTTCAGCAAACACCTAATAAACAATACTCACATTAGATTCAAACTTGGACCAAACACTTCTATTTTCATGGATCTTACCTTCCTTTACCTATAGACATGTAGTTTCTCGTATGGTGGTGCAGAGATCAGCAGAAAGCGACCGGCATGCATGGGTGGCCGTTTGGCATGCCTAGAGCGGCCGCATCGTGGCTTAGGAGGTACCGGAGAAGATTTTGTTGACAGTTTTCTAATGCTGCTGACTGGAATATGTGATGTGTCCAGCGTGACAGAAGGTAGACAAATTCTTTTTGTTTTCATCACTGCTGAAGGGTTTGTGCGATGTGTACCACATGTTAGAAGGCAGAATAATCTATTTGTTTTCGCCACTGCTGACGAGGCAAAGGGTCCCTCATTTTGAAAAACAAGTCAAACAGACTACATGTTGGCCAGAGCAAACGGCAGCCGACATCTTATCCATCCAGTGGTATGGAACGTGTTCACGATAACTAGTGGCATTTTTCCAATAGTCCGATTCATTCCTAGTGGCGCAATCATAATTTCCTCTAGAACTAGTGATATAGTCGTAAAAACCCTTTAAATTATTATCAGTCATAATGAATAAGATGCTTGTACAGTGTATTCTAATGGATGTAAAGTCTGATAATTGAGCTACGTGTTGTTTGGGTCTTTGAAGTCTTTGTATATTATGCAGGACCATTATTAAAATATAACAACAGGAATAACTTGTGTGTTGCTTGCCACAATAACAGATCACGACAAGTCGCTCTCTGTATAGTTGTGCCAACAAATTAATGGATATACGTATTCGTACCAAGAGAGCAACTTGTCACAAAATACGAAAGACTGGTCAGCATTTAGCAACAAGTTGCATTAGCTGATCGATCGATCGTCATCATATATATCTCACCACTTACTTCTTTGCTGTCTGGCTAAGAAAATAGTTGGATATGTCTGTCAACCAAATGGATGGAGGGGCGAGACTTCAGTTGCCCGCTCCTCCCGGCAATGCCACTATCAGGTCTTTGTTTATTTGAATTAGACGAGTACTATTTCAAAGTAATCTAGAATTACATCCCATATTTTTCCACACCATCTATGGTCCTCTAAAGCGGTATCGAGTGTGGCCTGCTGAGTAACAAGTCAATCCTTTGAATTTTTCTAGAATATAAAATGAAAGTTTAGACTCTGCAAGTTGCCGAACAAAATGTCCAGATCAGTATTATATTAGTTCAAAGTATCTAGACATATTTTCCTAGTGTCCGTGATCATGTAAAGCCATATCGAGTATGACCTGCAGACTGAAAAGTTGGACCATCAACTTTTCCTTCTTCAAGTCTTTTCATGAAAGCAACAATAGCTTTCAAAAGATACAACTTAGCTTCATACAGTAGCATGCAGTCCGTTCACCTCCGCGGTACCTTTTAGAATGGACGACTAGGGGCTCTCTTAGATCATGATGACTCAAAAACAAAATTTGTTTGTTGCACAACTTTTAGGTTGATCACTTTTTCATTTCACGTCATCTTGAAAATGTCTAATTTTAAGCGAAAAATGGTTGCCAACACATGTCCCCTTATTTTTCGGCAAAACATGTGCTAAAAGTAATTTTGCGCAACTCTTAGTCTAAAAGGATGATGTCAACAATCCATCGATCATTCATTGGTTCTTAGGGCAATAACTGATCTATATCGGCCATGTATACTACTATGTGCAATAAATATTTATTGTCATTTGTGTGTTTTAACTTCTTGCCACACGCTCGGATAGAACTTCTTAAGATATCTTCCCTTAAGAGCTCGAGGTACTAACTTCACCTCCATAGATTCCACCAAATATTAATTCCCCTTGAACTACTCTCACAACCTTGAAAGGACTGTCTCAGCTCAAAGACCACTTGCCAAACTTTCTACCTTTTGAACCAACTCCAACTAACAGAATTACTAGTACTAGTTCAAAGTATCTAGAATACACTGCATATTTTTCCAGTGTCCGCGGTCATATAAAGCGATATGACATGCCGACTGAAAAGTCGGGTAGAACTTCTTTAGATATCTTCCATTGAGAGCTCAAGGTACTAAATTTCCCTCCCGAGATTCTACCAATTATGAATTTTCCTTGATCTACTCTCACAATCTTGAAAGGGGCGTCCCAGATCGAAGACCACTTGACAAACTTTCTACGTTATAAACCAACTACTCCCTCAGGCTCATATTATTATTCTCAACTTTATCTAGATTCGGATGTACCTAGTTAAGGATTTAGACTAGATGCATTTGTATCTAGACAAAGTTGAGAATATTAATATGAACCGGAGAGAGTACCAGAATCACCTTCCACACTAGGACGCCACCTGGAAAGCTCCAACTTCACATTTTTATTCTAAGCTCTTTTGACCCGTAATTTTTCATTGTGTATCTCTTACAAAGCAAATAAATATTTATTGAAGACTTTATAAATGTTATCCATCATCAAGTTATGAAAATCCAATGCTGACAAATCAAGTGCTTTGTTTATTACAATAAGTGCTGCAGATCAGGTGTACTATTCCAAACAAAGGATCTATAATACATCGTTTATTTTTTCACACGATCGAGTGTGACCTGCTGACTGAAAAGTCCATCCTTTGTATAAATCTAATAATACAATGCAAGTTTAGACTCTGCAAGTTGCCGAACCAAATGGGCAGAGATCACCTGTATTAGTGCAAAGTATCTACTCCAGTAGAATACGTTGCATAGTTTTCCACACGATCTAGGGTAGATATCGAGTGTGACCCGCGGACTGAAAAGTTGGACCGTCAACTTTTCCTTCTTCAAGTCTTTCCGTGAAAGCAACAACAGCTTTCAGAAGATACCACTTGGCTTCGTATAGTAAAATGCAGTCCGTTCAATTTTAGCCCCACAAGGAATTAATTAGCAATTCTAACAATTCTAGCAATTCTTATTCTAACATAATCTCGCAATTCTAACTCCAACATATCTAAAACCAACTACACTTTTCTTGCTTTGTGAGTGGTTGGGTCATTTTTGGGAACCCCTCTTGATGTGGATCTACTATGTATGAGGCGGAGGGGTGTTATTCGTATTCTGGTCAGCATGTTTGATATTACAGTATTCAAGAGCCAGGATGCTCCGGGTTCCTTCCTTACTTCTGATGCTGTGGTTAAATTGAAAGCGTATGAGCTTCGGTTTAGGCTGGAGCCTGAGGGGTACGCCCCGGAACCAGATTTCTCACTGTACTTGTGGAAGAAGCATAATAATGATTCTAAGGGAGATGGTACAGGGAATAATGAAGATGATGTGATGGACACTTCGGAGCCGGCTTTTTCTCCCCCCGCGGATGGGGCGTCTTCTGGACAGGCGTCTGGAAATGGGAATTCTACTATGTCCTCGACCCGATAGGCTTTCTTGCAAGTTTATGCGGTTACTCCTTTTAATGCTTCTCCTTCTACTCCTCGCGGAAAGGAACTTCTGGATGCCTTGCCCCTGGACTCCCCTCTGCGCGGGAGTAAGATGTCTAGTGGCTCACCTCGTATCACGTCTACCTAGCTGCATGATGTTGTACTGATGGTCAAGGGATCTTCTGTTGGAGATATGCCCTAGAGGCAATAATAAATATAGTTTATTATTATATCTTTGTGTTTATGATAAATGTTTACATTCATGCTATAATAGTATTAACAAGGAAACATTAATACTTGTGTGATTTGTAAACTTAATTTGAAGTCCCTAGTATAGCCTCTATACTTCACTAGCTTGTTGGTTGATTGATGATTGTGGTTTCCCTATCATGAACATTGAGATGTTATCAACAACAAGATCATATCGTTAGGAGAATGATATGGTGGACATACTCCTATAGACAAGCGTAGCATAAAGATCAAGTCATTTCAATAGTTCAATTGCTATATGCTTTCTGATACATAGTAACCTAATTCCTTCGACCATGAGATCATGCATATCACCTTTACTGGATGGATGCTTTGATGTCATCAAACACCACACGTAACAGGGTGGCTATAAAGGTGGTATTGGGTGTTCGGAAAGTATTGGTTGAAACACATGGATCAAGAGTGGGATTTGTCCATCCACATGACGGATAGATATTCTCTGGGCCCTCTCGGTGAAATGTCATCCAATTAGCTTGCAAGCATGTGACTTGGTCACAAGGGATCACATATCACGGGAACGAGAAAAGAGTACTTATCAGTAACGAGGTTGAACTAGGTATGCAGAGATACCGACGATCATAACCTCGGATAAGTAACATATCGTGAGACAAAGGGAAATTGGTATCGTATGTAAGTGGTTCATTCGATCGCAAAGTAATCGTAGAAATATGTGGGAGCCATATGAATTTCCAGATTCCTCTATTGGTTATTGTTCGGAGAAGTGTCTCGATCATGTCCGCATAATTCACGAACCGTAGGGAGACACACTTAAGGATTCGACGTTGTTTGAGTAGTTATGGTATTATGAGAAAGAGACCGAATGTTGTTCGGAGTCTCGGATGGGATCCGGGATATCACGAGGAGATCCGGAATGGTCCGGAGAATAAGATTCATATAAGGAAAGTCCCGTTTCGGAGTTGGGGAATGGTTCCGGTGTTTTCATCGGGAACATTCTAGAAGGTCCCGGAATGTCCGGCACTCCGGAGGGGGAAGGGTACATGAATGTGTCATTGCATATTGGAATGATTGCATCATGTACTAAGTGTTCTCGCTGTCCAAAATAAAGGGTTTATTTAAATCCTAAATTGAAAAGTCAAACGGCTAGTTTGAAAGTCAAACGGCAGTTTTGAGAAGTGGGAAAAGAGGAGGAGAGGTGGAGGCCGAGTTGGGAGAATTCCTCCCCTTGGCGGCGCACCTCCAAGGCCGAGTTGGGGAGGAACTCCTCCCTTGGCCAGCCCTCCAACCTATATAAGGAGGGGCAGGGCTCCCCTCCTACACACACAAGTTCCTATCCTCTAAACTAAACCCTAGATCTAGACCCCGGTTTAGAGCTATTCGGTTTAGAGCCTTCTAATTGGTTTAGAGCCTTCTAATTGGTGTGTCTAATTACTAGACCACTAATAGCCTCTCTCATAAGCTCCACCATACCTTTGGCTTAAGGCGAAGCCTCGGGATCTCCCTCTACCTCGGTACATCCAATCGTCTTTGGAATCGCGAGGAGAGAGTGCTACAACCTCCGCCTTTTGGAACAAGGAGAGGAAGGTCTTCGTCAGTACCGAGCGTGTGACCGATCAGGAGGCGCTCTGGAACGCGGCGCCGGAAGGATCGTCTCTGCGATCTTGAGATCGGAAAGAGTACGACTACATCACCCACGAGAATCTGCTCTCGTTAAACACTTTGGAATCTTCGAGGTGAGTTATTCCATCGACTCGTTGCTGCAATCTAGTAGATAGATCTTGGCTTGTTTGTTTGTATGGTAGAAATTTTTGTTTTCCATGCTCTGAACCCCTACAAGGGTATCGAGCCGTGTCTATATGTAGATCTGTTGCACAGTAGAACACAATGGTCATTGTGGGCATTGATGCTTTATTGTAGATTGCTTTTGTGTACTTTGCATCTTGCGGTATGTTGGGATGAAGCGGCCCGGCTAACCTTACATGACATCGTTCATGAGACTTGCTCCACGCAACATGCAACTTGTATTGCATAAGTGGCTTTATGGGTGCCTGTTTCTCCTAGCATAGTAAAGATCCAATTTACAACGGGTGATCAACAATGCTAGTATCAATGTTGTGGTTCTTGTTCGTAAGTTAGAACGACACTTATTGAAAGCCCCAAACCACGTAAAATATGCAAAGAAAGTAGAGGCCTAACTTTGTTTTGCGGTGTGCGATGATGTGATATGGCCATGATTGTGATTATATTTGATGTATGCAATGTTCCTTATTGTAAGTTGGCAACCGGGGGAGCCATATGGTTGTCTTTAATTTCATTAAGACCTGCATGTCTATTCAAAATAGTTGTAATAGTTGAAGCTGGTGGACGACAACCATGAAGAAGCGTCATTGACCTTGATGCTATGCCGGTGATGATGGAGATCATGTTCGTGCTTGAAGATGGAGATCGGAAGCACAAAGAAGAAAGGCCATATCATATCACATATTATGAATTGCATGTGATGTTAATCCTTTATGCATCTTGTATTGCTTAGTGAGCGGTAGCATTATAAGATGATCCTCATGCACATAAATTTCAAGTTCTAAAGTGTTCACCCTTAGTATGCACCGTTGCCAAAGCTTGCTGCTCAAGCACCACGTGATGATCGGGTGTCTTTGATTCCGCGGGTGAATACAACGTAAGCAAGCCAGATTTGCTTATGCGGTAGCTAAGGTTTGTCTTGACGAGCCTAGCATGTACAGACATGGCCTCAGGAACACGGATCGCCGAAAGGCAAAGCATGAATCGTATAGTAGATATGATGAACATGATGATTGTTCGCCATTAAAACTATATCAGCTCTCGTGATGATCGGTGTTGATGTAGTGGATTTGGTTCGTGTGATCACTAAAACAATGTGAGGGATGTTGTTTTGAGTGGGAGTTCACCTAGTTTAATTTCATTAATTAATTTGAACTCAATTTGTCATAAACTTAGTCTAAACTATTGCAAATATGTTGTAGATCAATGGCAGCCCCTACCATCAATTTTAATGCGTTCCTAGAGAAAGAAAAGTTGAAAAACAATGGAAGCAACTTCGCGGATTGGTTCCGCAATTTGAGGATTGTCCTCACAGCTGGTAATTTGACCTATGTGCTGGATGCACCTTTAGGTGACCCACCTGCAGCTGATGCTACCGATGAAGTAAAGAATGTTTACCTCGCTCGGAAGAATCAGTACTCCATAGTTCAGTGTGCTATCTTGTATGGTTTAGAATCGGAGCTTCAGAAAAGGTTTGAAGAGTCAGATCCATATGATATTGTCGAGGATCTCAAATTAATATTTGAGACTAATTCGGCAATTGAAAGTTATGAAGCTTCTGAAAAGTTATTTAACCGCAAGATGGAAGAGGGTAGCTCAAATCGGTGAGCATGTGCTTAAGATGTCCGCACGCAAATAAACTTCAAAGTTTGGGTATAGTGATTCCTAATACTTTGGGGTTTACCGCATACTCAATCACTACCACCAAGTTACAAGAACTTTGTGATGAACTACAACATGCGAGAACATGAACAAAGAGTTGCCGAACTATTTGCTATGTTAAAATCTGCAGAAGTGGAGATCAAGAAAGAGCACCAAGTGTTGATGGTCAATAAGACCACCAAATTCAAGAAAGGCAAGTCTAAGCAAAAGGGACACTTCAAGAAGGGTGGTAAGAAAGTTACAATACCGACGAAGAAGACCAAGGCTAGACCCAAGCCTGATACTGAGTGCTTTTACTGCAAGGGAGAAGGTCACTGGAAGCGGAATTGCCCAAAGTACTTGGCGGATTTGAAGAACGGCAACATCAAGAAGAAAGGTATATCTGATATACATGTTATTGATGTGTATCTCACTAGTATTCGTAGTAGTGCACAGGTATTTGATACTGGTTCGGTTGCTCATATTTGTAACTCAAACAGAGCTGCGAATAAACGGAAGCTAGTGAAGAGCGAGGTGACGATGCGCGAGAAGCGGATCAAAGGTTGATGTGATCGCGGTCGGCACGCTACCTCTTCATCTACCATCGGGATTAGTTTTACACTTAAATAATTGTTATTTGGTGCCTGCGTTAAGCATGAACATTATATCAGGATCTTGTTTATTGCGAGACGGTTACTTGTTTAAATCCGAGAATAATGGTTGTTCGATTTATATGAGTAATATGTTTTATGCACATGCACCTTTGATAGATGGTCTATTCTTGTTGAATCTCGATAGTAGAAATACACATATTAATAACATTGAAGCTAAACGATTGAAATCAAGCGATAACTCGACCTATATGTGGTAATCGCTGCCTTGGTCACATTGGAGTGAAGCGTATGAAGAAACTCCATTCGATGGACTTCTTGAATCACTTGATTTTGAATCACTTGAAAGATGCGAAGCATGTCCGATGGGTAAAATGACTAAGACTCCATTTTCGGTTTGATGGAGCGAGCTACGACTTATTGGAAATCATACATACCGATGTATGTGGTCCAATGAGTGTAGCATCGCAGTGGTTATCGTTATGTTCTTACCTTCACGGATGATTTGAGTAGATATGGGTATATCTATTTCATGAAACATAAGTCCGAAACTTTCGAGAAGTGTAAGTAGTTTCAAAGTGAGGTAGAGAATCAACGTAACAAGAAGATTAAATATCTAAGTTCAGATCGTGGAGTTGAATATCTAAGTTACGAGTTTGGCGAGCATTTGAAGAAATGTGGAATACTTTGCGATTGACACCGCCGAACACCACAGTGTAATGGTGTGTCCGAACGTCGAATCGAACTCTCTTAGATATGGTTCGTTCTATGATGTCACTATTTACCGCTATCATTTTGGGGTTATGCATTAGAAACAGCCGCATTCACTTTAAATAGGGCACCGTCTAAATCCGTTGAAACGACACCGTATGAATTATGGTTTGGGAAGAAACCTAAATTGTCGTTCCTTAAAGTTTGGGGATACGAAGCCTATGTAAAAAAAGTTACAGCCGGACAAGCTTGAACCCAAAGCGGAAAAATGCGTCTTCATAGGATACCCGAAGGAAACTATTGGGTATACCTTCTATCATAGATCCGAAGGCAAAATCTTCGTTGCTAAGAATGGATCCTTTCTAGAGAAGGAATTTCTCTCGAAAGAAGTGACTGGAAGGAAAGTAGAACTCGACGAGGTTGTCGAACCTTCTCTCGAAATTGCGAGTAGCGCAGCACCGGAAGAAGTTCCTGTGGTGCCTGCACCAATAAGAGAGGAAGCTAGTGATGGTGATCATGAAACTTCGGTTGAAGTTGCTACAGAGCCTCGGAGGTCAACGAGAAATCGTACCACTCCAGATTGGTATGATTCCGTTATGAATGTCATGTTGGTGGACAACACCGATGACCCCGAGACATATGAGGAAGCAATGATGAGCCCAGATTCCAATAAATGGCAAGAAGCCATGAAATCCGAGATTGGATCCATGTACGAAAACCAAGTATGGACTTTGGTGGACTTACCGGATGGCGGAAGGTCGTCGAGAACAAATGGATTTTCAAGAAGAAAACAGATCTTGATGGTAATGTTATCTATAAAGCTCGACTTGTCGCAAAAGGGTTTCGACAAATTCAAGGAGTTGACTACGATGAGACTTTCTCACCGTAGCGAAGCTAAAGTCTGTGAGGATTATGTTAGCAATCGCTGCATATTATGATTATGAGATATGGCAGATGGATGTCAAAACAGCATTCCTCAATGGAGACATTGATGAAGAGTTGTATATGATGCAACCCAAAGGTTTTGTCGATCCTAAAGATGCTAACAAGGTATGCAAGCTTCAACGGTCCATCTATGGATTGAAGCAAGCATCCCGAAGTTGGAATCAACGTTTGATAAGGTAATCAAAGTTTTGGTTTTATACAAACTTATGGAGAAGCTTGTATTTACAAGAAAGTGAGTGGGAGCTCTGTAGCATTCTTAATACTGTATGTGGATGACATATTGTTGATTGGGAATGATGTAGACCTTCTTAATAGTGTCAAGGAATATTTGAATAATAGTTTTTCAATGAAGGATCTTGGCGAAGCAGCTTACATATTAGGCATAAAGATTTATAGAGATAGATCGAAACGCCAAATATCATTGTCACAAAGTACATATTTGGACAAAGTTCTAAAGAGGTTTGGAATGGAAGATAGCAAGAAAGGGTTCTTACCCATGTTGCTAATCGACCTTGAGTAAAACTCAAAGTCCGACATCGCAGAAGATAGAGAAAGGATGAGTAAGACTCCTATGCCTCAGCCATAGGATCTTTAATGTATTCCATGGTATGTACTAGACCCGTCATCGCATATGGGGTTAGTCTAACTAGCAGATATCAAAGTGATCCAGAGTGGATCATTGGACAATGATCAAAACATCCTTAAGTACTTGAGAAGAACTAAGGATATGGTTCTTTCTTATGGAGGTGATGAACATTTCGTTGTTAATGGTTACACCGATGCTAGTTGGAACACCGATCCGGATGATTCTAAATCACAACTGGATCGTATTTATTTTGAATGGTGCAGCAGTTAGCTGGAGGAGTGCAAAGCAAAGCGTTGTGGCGAGATCTTCAACTGAATCGGAATACATGGCTGCTTCGGAGGCTTCACAAGAAGCGATATGGATGAAAGAGTTCATTACAGAGCTGGGTGTGGTTCCTAGTGCGCTGGACCCAATGTCTATCTACTGTGATAACATGGGCGCCATAGCCAATGCGCAAGAACCAAGGTCACACAAGAAGTGAAGCATATCAAGCTGCGTTTTCACGCTATTCGAGAACATATCCGGGATGGGGATATAAAGATTTGCAAAGTACACAGATCTGAATGTGGCGGATCCGTTGACTAAACCTCTCCGAGGGCAAAACATGACCAACACCAAACTGCCATGGGTGTTCGGTATATTACCATGTAATCTAGATTAGATGACTCTAGTGCAAGTGGGAGACTGTTGGAGATATGCCCTAGAGGCAATAATAAATATAGTTTATTATTATATCTTTGTGTTTATGATAAATGTTTACATTCATGCTATAATAGTATTGACAAGGAAACATTAATACTTGTGTGATTTGTAAACTTAATTTGAAGTCCCTAGTATAGCCTCTATACTTCACTAGCTTGTTGGTTGATTGATGATTGTGGTTTCCCTATCATGAACATTGAGATGTTATCAACAACAAGATCATATCGTTAGGAGAATGATATGGTGGACATACTCCTGTAGACAAGCGTAGCATAAAGATCAAGTCATTTCAATAGTTCAATTGCTATATGCTTTACGATACATAGTAACCTAATTCCTTCGACCATGAGATCATGCATATCACCTTTACTGGATGGATGCTTTGATGTCATCAAACACCACACCGTAACAGGGTGGCTATAAAGGTGGTATTGGGTGTTCGGAAAGTATTGTTTGAAACACATGGATCAAGAGTGGGATTTGTCCATCCACATGACGGATAGATATTCTCTGGGCCCTCTCGGTGAAATGTCATCCAATTAGCTTGCAAGCATGTGACTGGGTCCCAAGTGATCACATATCAGGGAACGAGAAAAGAGTACTTATCGAACGAGGTTGAACTAGGTATGCGAGATACCGCGATCATAACCTCGGATAAGTAACATATCGTGAGACAAAGGGAAATTGGTATCGTATGTAAGTGGTTCATTCGATCGCAAAGTAATCGTAGAAATATGTGGGAGCCATATGAATTTCCAGATTCCTCTATTGGTTATTGTTCGGAGAAGTGTCTCGATCATGTCCGCATAATTCACGAACCGTAGGGAGACACACTTAAGGATTCGACGTTGTTTGAGTAGTTATGGTATTATGAGAAAGAGACCGAATGTTGTTGGTCTCGGATGGGATCCGGGATATCACGAGGAGATCCGGAATGGTCCGGAGAATAAGATTCATATAAGGAAAGTCCCGTTGAGTTGGGGAATGGTTCGTGTTTTCATCGGGAACATTCTAGAAGGTCCGGAATGTCCCAAGACTCCGGAGGGGAAGGGGTACATGAATGTGTCATTGCATATTGGAATGATTGCATCATGTACTAAGTGTTCTCGCTGTCCAAAATAAAGGGTTTATTTAAATCCTAAATTGAAAAGTCAAACGGCTAGTTTGAAAGTCAAACGGCAGTTTTGAGAAGTGGGAAAAGAGGAGGAGAGGTGGAGGCCGAGTTGGAGGGGAATTCCTCCCCTTGGCCGGCGCACCTCCCAAGGCCGAGTTGGGGAGGAACTCCTCCCCTTGGCCGTCCAGCCCTCCAACCTATATAAGGAGGGGCAGGGCTCCCCTCCTACACACACAAGTTCCTATCCTCTAAACTAAACCCTAGATCTAGACCCCGGTTTAGAGCTATTCGGTTTAGAGCCTTCTAATTGGTTTAGAGCCTTCTAATTGGTGTGTCTAATTACTAGACCACTAATAGCCTCTCTCATAAGCTCCACCATACTCGCACCGGCTTAAGGCGAAGCCCTGCGGGATCTCCCCTCTACCTCCGGTACCACGCCGTCGTGCTGCCGGAATCGCGAGGAGAGTGCTACAACCTCCGCTGCCTGCTGGAACAAGGGAGAGGAAGGTCTTACGAAAATTTAACGTGTGACCGATCATGGAGCGCCATGGAACGCTGGCGGAAGGATCGTCTACGCGATCTTGAGATCGGAAAGAGTACGACTACATCACCCACGAGAATCTGCTCTCGTTAAACACTTTGGAATCTTCGAGGGTGAGTTATTCCATCGACTCGTTGCTGCAATCTAGTAGATAGATCTTGGCTTGTTTGTTTGTATGCGGTAGAAAATTTTTGTTTTCCATGCTACGAACCCCTACATCTTCTACTCCTGTGTTGGCTTCATCTGCTCGGTGTAGGCCGAATGTGTTGGGTCGATCTATCCCTAGGCCTATGGTGTGAGGTTTGGAGCCAGTGCTGCTGGAGGTTCCTGTTGATGAGGTGACCGGTGGGCTGGCTCGGGAGGGGCTGGCTGATCGGCCATGTTGTGGCACTGCGAAGGTCGAGGCCCAGGTGGGGCAAGCAGGAACGGACTCTGGTGAGCCTGTGTTGGTCGAGGCCCAGGAGGGGTAGACTAACTAGGGCTCCACTGCGGAGGTGCTTGCTGTGGCACGGCCTACTAAGCTGGACGCGGGACGGGCTTCGGCGGCGGTCCAGGTGGATGCCTCGGTGGCCTAGACGGCTGACTCGAGGGCCCAGGAGGGGCACCCGGGAGGTGGCTTCGTCGAGGCCAGGAGGGGTTGCATTCTGATGGCAACAGTACCTAGGCGGGGCTGCACGTTGGGGGTCCTGGCCTAGGAGGGGTCGGGTTACTCCCCTACCTCGTCATCTCGTGGCCCAGGTGGGGCCACAGGTGGCCTGTCGAGCAAGCTTCCGGTGGTTGAGACGCCTTCATGTAGGAGCTCTCATCATGGAACCGATGCCTGATAGCCCAAAATATATCGAGCTCGTTGGGGAACCCCAAGAGGAAGGTATGATGAGCACATCAGCAAGTTTTCCCTCAGTTTTGAAACCAAGGTTTAATCGAACCAGTAGGAGCAAGGAAACACCCCAAATGTGTTGCTAGCTGGACTTTGCCAGGGCGCACTACTGGCGTCAGCAGCAACGTGGAGACCTGCACAACACAACCACAGAACTCTGTCCCCAACTTACAGTGAGGTTGTCAATCTCACCGGTTTTGCTGAAAACAAAGGATTAAACGTATTGTATGGAAGAAAGTAATAGTTTGCAGAAAGTAAATAGAAAGCAGTAAACAGTTGATTGTAGATTGATGATAAAAGAAAGGACCGGGGTCCATAGTTCACTAGTGGTGGCTCTCCTTAAGATAGATGACATGTTGGGTGAACAAATTACAGCGGGGGAATTGACAAACATCGAGAAAGCAATCATGCATATACTAATCATCTTGACTCCTTTGAGATTTGATTGGGGATTACAACATTATACATAGACCGTAATCCAACTGCATCTATGACTAATAATCCACCTTTAGGTTATCATCCGAACCCCCTCCAGTATTAAGTTGCAAGCAACAGATAATTGCATTACGCATTACGTGTAAAGTAAACAATACGATTGTTCTATGAATAAATGATTGTTGTTTTCTCTCTAGTAGCAACAACACATCTAGTACCTTAGATATTTCTGTCACTTCCCCAGATTACTAGAGGCATGAACCCACTATCGAGCATAAATACTAACTCTTGGAGTTGTTAGCATCTACTTGGCCAAGATAGCTACTTGGCCAAGATAGCTACTAACAACGGAAAGCATACAAGATCACAAATAACAAAGACATGATAGAATCAATATGAAATATGAAATATCATCTCAATATCCATCTGATCCCCGCAAACACAACATGTAGGAATATAAATAGATGATCTTGATCATGAACGGAGCTCACAAGATCTAAACATGATAGCACAAAGGAGGAGAACCAACCATCTAGCTACTATATGGACCCGTAGTCCATGGATGAACTACTCACGCATCACACCGGAGTCTTGCATGATGATGAAGAAGGCCTGTGGTGAATTCCCTCTCCGTGGTGCCGGGAAGAGCTTCAGATCCCTCCCGATCTAGGGATGGAGATGACGGCGGCTACAGACTTTTTCATGGAATTTTGATCGGGTACTTAGGGTTTCTGTATCGGAGGCATCTTATAGGCGAAAGGGGAGGCTGATGGGGTGCCGGAGGCGGCCAGACCACCCCCTGGCGCGGGCCAGGCTGGGTCGCGCGGCCAGGTGGTGTGGCGGCCCCTGGCCCCCTCTCCGTCTTGTATTCTGGCTCCTTGTGTCCCTCGTTGAAAAACTGACTTTGGCTTTTGTCCTGTCCAATTCCGAGAATATTCATTTTCTGACTTTCTTGGAACCAAAAACAGCAGAAAACAGGCAGCTGGTACTGTGCTTCTTGTTAATAGGTTAGTCCAAGGAAGTGTATAGAAAGTACTCCAAAGTTGGAACAAAACATAAGAAAGTAGATAAAAACCAAGCATGGAACATCAAAAATTATGGATACGTTAGCAACGTATCAACATCCCCAAGCTTAACTCCTGTTCGCCCTCGAGTAGGTAAGTGATAAAAAGGAAAAATAATTTTTAAGGTGACATGCACCATCATAAACTTGATCAAAGTATTTATAAAACATTGATAGCTGGGATCATAGTACTTCAACATAGCATGAAAGATAAAGTTCTAACAATAATACAAAGCAACTATGTTGTAACATTAAAAGGAACAAACAAAAGATTCATGAATCACAATGCTTTGCAAGGCGTTTGTTTGTTTCACATAAAGAAAACATATCATAGTGGCATTCAGCTTGTCCCTCATAGAGTAGCAAATATAAATGCATAGGACACCTTCAAAGTTCATAAGAGTATCTAGATACAAATAGTTTAAAACAAGGAATATCAAAGCTATGCATCAATCAATAAGTCTTGGGACAATGCACATAGAACTAAGAATGACCACTATGCTCTCAAAGTACGTGCATAAAGATAGAAGGTGGAGACTCAACATAAAAGTAAAAGAAAGGCCTTGATAGAAGGAAGTAGGGATTCAAATTTCATAAAGAGCTTCCAAAAAATTATGGTACTTATTAGCTTTCAGCTCTCATTGCCCCTATCATAAGCATCTTGAAGTGATTAAGGTTAAAGTGAACAAACTATGGAGTATATGCTTGACAAAGTATAAGTTGAAAATCTCATGTCCCTTGAATACGAGGGCAACTCCTCATGCTACTCAAGTTTAGTTATCGGTAAGTTCTTGTCATAGTAAGTACATGTGTATCTTAGAGAACCGCTAACGGGATACCCCTTGCCTGATGATACGGAAGAATCCCCATATCAAAATGACAAGGCCAGCAGACAACGAGCATCTCAGCAATCTTCTTATTTACCATTGGAAAATGGTGCTTTTTTCTCTCTTTCCTCTTTTCTCATATCTCTTTTTTCTTTTTCTCTTTTTTTTCTCAATATCTGACTCTTTTTTTATAAGAAGAATGCTTCATAGACAACTCATTATGGTTACGCTGCAGGTTTCTACCATGACAACATGGATTAGACCAGCGGCCCAGGCGTTTCTCTAACACACATACATAACTCCATGGACTTATAAGATCCCCTTTCATTTCACACCGACGACATCCATAGACAAAAGAACATGATATCAACTAGGTACAAAGTACAAGTGCAATGTTGAAAGTTGTTCCCCATGACAGCATGGTTCTGCTAATCCCCAATATATAAGTGCCAGCATATACAACATAGATGACACAATGGTTCAAGTTTATTAAGGACAAGAAAAGTAAGTGTGCCATCAAGTTTCGTGAGATCTTTAATCACTAGTTTTCTCATAACAAGTTTAATTAGGAAGGTAGATAAAAACATGAATATACTTGGAGTAGCATATGCTAATAGGTAGGTATGGTGGACTCTTTGGAATAACTTGGTTTTAGGAGTTGGATGCATGAGTAGAACTCATACTTGGTTATGGAGGCTAGCAAAAGACTGGGAGCGACCAACTAAGAGAGAAATAATGGCCATAATCATGTAGAGCAACAAAACATCATTAATTAAAGCATAAAGTGATATTACAAGTCGAAAACTAAAGGATCATGAAGGCTATGGTGAATTGGGATAGTCATAACATGGTGTGAGCATGCACCAAGTCAACCCAAATAAAGCATCAAAGGAGAATACCACAATACTATGCTTTAATATGCTAAAACAACGCATAATTCTTCAAAGGCACATTAAGCAATCTCAATTGTTTATAACATGCCATGCTACAACAAATAATACTAAGCATAAAGCCAAAACAATATCAAGCATGGCATGACAAAGCATAGGCCACAGTCAAAAACAAGCTCTCTTTTACCACTTAAGCATGAACTTTTCCTACTCTTTTCCAATCCAAACCAAACTATTTGAAAACCAATGTATGAAAGAGGGGGTCCAACCAATTTATTCAAGCAAAGTAATAAAACCAAGAAAACTAAAACCAAAACAAAAACAAAAAAGAAGACGCTCCAAGAACAACACAACTGTGCATGAAACAATAAAAATGAAGTGTTTGGAAGAAACCTGGGATTTTTATTGATGAAGATGTAGGGGTTCGTAGCATGGAAAACAAAAAATTTCTATCGCATACAAACAAACAAGCCAAGATCTATCTACTAGATTGTAGCAACGAGTCGATAGAGGAACTCACCCTCGAAGATTCCAAAGCGGTTAACGAGAGCAGATTCTCGTGGGTGATGTAGTCAGATTTCTTCCGATCTCAAGATCGCGTAGACGATCCTTCCAGCGCCAGCGTTCCCGCAGCGCCCATGATCGGTCACACGTTCGGTACTGACGAAGACCTTCCTCTCCTTGTTCCAGCAGGCAGCGGAGGTTGTAGCACTCCTCGCGATTCCGGCAAGACAACGGCGTGGTACCGAGGTAGAGGAGATCCCGAGGCTTCGCCTTAAGCGGTCTGAGTATGGTGGAGCTTATGAGAGAGGCTATTAGTGGTCTAGTAATTAGACACACCAATTAGAAGGCTCTAAACCAATTAGAAGGCTCTAAACCGCTGGCTAAAGCAATTAGAAGCTCTAAACCAAAACGGCTCTAAACCGGAGGTAGAAGATAGGAACTTGTGTGTGTAAGGAGGGGAGCCCTGCCCCTCCTTATATAGGTGGGAGGGCTGCGGCCAAGGGGAGGGATTGGAGTCCCTCCCCAACTCGGCCTTGAGGTGGGGCGCCGGCTTGGGGAGGAATCCTCCCCAACTCGGTTCCACTTCTCCTCCTCTTTCCACTTTCCAAAACTTGCTTGACTTTCAAACTAGCCGTTTGACTTTTCAATTTAGGATTTAAATAAACCCTTTATTTTGGACAGCGAGAACACTTAGTACATGATGCAATCATTCCAACATGTAATGACACATTCATGTACCCTTCCCCCTCCCGGAGTGCCGGACATTCCGGGACCTTCTAGAATGTTCCCGATGAAACACCGGAACCATTCCCCAACTCCGAAATGGGACTTTCCTTATATGAATCTTATTCTCCGGACCATTCCGGATCTCCTCGTGATATCCCGGATCCCATCCGAGACTCCGAACAACATTCGGTCTCTTTCTCATAATACCATAACTACTCAAACAACGTCGAATCCTTAAGTGTGTCTCCCTACGGTTCGTGAATTATGCGGACATGATCGAGACACTTCTCCGAACAATAACCAATAGAGGAATCTGGAAATTCATATGGCTCCCACATATTTCTACGATTACTTTGCGATCGAATGAACCACTTACATACGATACCAATTTCCCTTTGTCTCACGATATGTTACTTATCCGAGGTTATGATCGTCGGTATCTCTGCATACCTAGTTCAACCTCACATCGATAAGTACTCTTTTCTCGTTCCGTGATATGTGATCCCTTGTGACCAAGTCACATGCTTGCAAGCTAATTGGATGACATTTCACCGAGAGGGCAGAGAATATCTATCCGTCATGTGGATGGACAAATCCCACTCTTGATCCATGTGTTTCAACCAATACTTTCCGAACACTCAATGCCACCTTTATAGCCACCTGTTACGGTGTGGTGTTTGATGACATCAAAGCATCCATCCAGAAAGGTGATATGCATGATCTCATGGTCGAAGGAATTAGGTTACTATGTATCGAAAGCATATAGCAATTGAACTATTGAAATGACTTGATCTTTATGCTACGCTTATCTATAGGAGTATGTCCATCACATCATTCTCCTAATGATATGACCCTGTTGTTAATAACATCTCTATGTTCATGATCAGGAAACAATGATCATATATTAACCAACAAGCTAGTTTAACAAGAGGCTTTACTAGGGACTCTTATTTTAGTTTACAAATCACACAAGTATTAATGTTTCCGTTAATACAATTATAGCATGGTATGTAAACATTTATCATAAGTGTGAAGATATGATAATAACCACTTTATTATTGCCTCTTGGGCATATCTCCAACAGTCTCCCACTTGCACTAGAGTCAATAATCTAGTTTCAAACCTTTGTGTATTCAACACCTATGGCTTTCCGGTGTTGTATGTACACGATTGCTAGTGGTCAACTGATCTCCGGATCTGACACTTCCAGGTCCGTGTGTAATTGCATATCTTTGCGTCTCTACGCATCACTCATTCTCTAATGAGATGGCTTTGTATAATTTGGTCTTTCGGTGTGACCTTTAGTTCTTTGGGGTTAAAACATGTTGATAATATTGTCGCACAATATATCTTCATAGTATTATCCCGCTGTGAACTACACCTAGTTTGATAACAAACTACTTGACACAAATGCCCTCTTTTGCTGCTATAATAGCAGTCATATACTTAGCCTTTTGTTGTAGTATCTGTCACAATGTCTTAACTTTGGAACTCATCCAAATCCATTATGAAACTTACTTTCCATTATATTGTGCCACCCTTAGTTTAGATTGAGATAAACTTAATTTGTACTTTGTGACAAAACTAGTATCAATGTAGTACTTTTACAATGAACTAACCATCTATTTGTCACTTCTACAAATAATATACTCTTAGTTCTTCCAAAAGATCATAAGAATATCCTTACTATCGTCCAATGATCATCTTATGAATCATTCTGGTATATGCTCATAATATTTATAGCATAGGACATATCTGGATTTGTACATATCACAGTATGATCGATATAAATACTCTTTGTGATCAAGTATCAAACTATACTTGAATCTTTGTTTCACTTACCAAGTGCCAATACACTTGAATATATCATCAACATTGAACTCTTTCAATCCTTTCTGTGCGACAAGAACCTTTTCTTGTAGTTTCTATATTGAACTCATTCAATATCTCGTCTATGTACTTCTGGCACAATCATATTAGCGTCTATTGATGCCAAATATTTGGGTTTTGCCTAAGTCTTTCATCGGGATGAAATTCTTAATATGTGTTAATAAAAGATACATTATTTCCAATCAACAATATGTCTTCCACATAATGTATTAGAAACATGTCTTAGCGCTCCCACTTAATTTCTTGCAAATGCAAGCATCTTCATTGTCTCCTGATGAAATTAAACTCTTTTAACAGTTTCATCATAGTGAAGATTCCAACTCCTCTATGCTTACTTCAACCATTGAAGTTTGCATATGCTTTTAGCATCCTTTGAATTAACAAAACCCTTTGGACCGTGTTATGCACATGTCCTAGGCAACAATTCTATTAGAAGAACTTGTTTTGTTTATTCAACTACCATATAACAACTTATATGTAGTGGTTGCTATATTAATCCGTCTAGACTAAATATCACTATGAAAGATCAAATCTTGTCATAGTCAATCTTTGAACATTGTTGTGAACTCTTTCCCAACATGTCGATAATTTCATAGATGTGAAACATCCATGTCTACTTCTTTATAGATCCAAACACAACTGCAAGGTCTTACACCTTTTCCGAGGGTCCTTCAAGTTCAATACTTGATTTCGTGTATGGAACTATCACGGATTATATGGCTTCAAGCCATTTGAGTCGGGGCCCATCATCGCTTCTTTGCATGTAGTAGGTTCATTATTCTCAAATAATGATTCAACCCTCAAATCTTGGTATTTGATTGTTCATCCGACCTACTTGTTTCAATAGAAACTTAGACCTCTGTGACCACAACCTTTGAGGCACGTGAGCCATGAGCATTATTCTTTGCCTCCGAACACTTTTCGGTTGCGCAACTTTACATATAGCTAAGGTTCTTTAACCTTATCAAAGTTCTATTGTCCTCCCACTTAACTTTTCACGAAAAATTCCTTCTCAAAGAAACTTGACGTTCTAAGCGACAAACACTTTTGTCTCCGGTGTTTATGGAGGAATACTTAACAGTAATACAAAGACAGGTTTATCCGACTTTGGTTGCAAACATCTTTCTTATGCATAGCATACCAATGTTTAAGAAAGGACTACTTGGGTTTTATCCCAAACCATAACCTTATATGGTGTCATTTCAGCGGATTATGATGAAGCTCTTTTCAGTGGAAAACGGTAGTCTCTAAAGCTTTTAATCTTTTAAAATATAATAGCAGTTTTATGAATTATACCTTCGATCTTTACCATGTCAAACAAGGTTCAATTACATATCTCGAACGCTCCATACTCTTATGGTGTTTCGGGAAATGCAAATCCACGGACCGATTCCTTAAATCTTAGGTATTATGCTAAACTTGTAACTTAAATATCTTCCTTTATGATCTTATCATAAACTATTTATATTCTTGTTACAATGATTTTGCACTTCATCTTGAAAATCTTTCGAACTTTTCAAATATTTCATACTTCATCCTTATTAAGTAAATATTCATATATTCACTCAAATTTTCGGAGAAAGCATATGAAGTTGAAATCCATCGCTCTTGACTACACATAATGGAGTTCGTACAACAATATGCACAATTTCCAATAAGCTAGTCTTTCGTTCCCTTTTGGCCTATGAACGAAGTTTCAATTATCTCTAGGAAAGTTTCACAAACGTCATTTGATCAAAAATCAAAAGACTCCAAAATTCCATCCACATGGAGTTTCTTCATGTTTTCTTTCCAATATAATTTAAACGGCGATGTCACTTCCTAAGTGATCTTTCAATCAATTTGTCTTTCGACAATTTTAGCACTAGTTTTATGGATGTGATTTATCCAACGAGATTTGTGAATCATCCATCTTTTATGGATTACGGCAATTATTTGAACAACCCTTTTGTTCTCATAATACCTGATAAAACAAATCTTGAAGGCAAGCGTTGATGTTTAACGAGCAACAAAATAACCCTTTATTTGTTCTCGATGAACATCATCACCTATTCTTTTGCTAGTTACTTAGGCCATTGTAGTTCATGAATTGTGTTGTTTCGTATGACGATTCACACCAACAAATTCAGTATCAAATACTTAAGAACCACATTGTTTAATAAGCAAAGAATATAGCCATAACACATATATCATCTATATACTTAAACTGAACAATTCTAGTCTTTTCTTTTACGCCATATACTTATGAGATTCTCTTTCAGATTTCCTTTTACATTTGAAAGAATCTATCAACATCAATAGTGGAGTCATACTTATGACACATAGTCCAAAGCGTGTATAGTTAAATACCAATGTCTTTGAACTTGCACTTTGAAGTAGATCACCATTATCAAATATTTGGTGTTCTTTCAAATTCCTTTCTTTAGTAATCTCTTGGTGTAGTAAACATTTTACCTACATCAAATATTCACCCTCATCATGGACTTATCCATGATCTAGCTACTTTTAGCTTGTAACGGTGAATTGCGAGTATAATGTTGCTATCCAAAACCTTTTGGAAGATTAGGACAACCAGTGTCTCCAACCTTTAAATTCTCATCAAAATATGAGAACATGAACTTTGCCATATTATACTCTATCATGTTGCAACCAAAACTTTGTTTCAGATATCACAATATCTTCCACACATCATGGTTTCTGAAACAACTCTTTCAGATCCTAGATAACCTTGATATTAAGATAATCTTTTGAATATCAAGAATCATGGAGACAAACATGATACTCATATACTAACACTTTGGAATTGTCACTCTTGTTTTAATACCTATTATTAAACTTCATGGAGTAACCGGAACTTACTGAAAGTTTGCAATAGGACTTTAAACTTTAGATTAACACTTCAAAACAATACGATACCAGTTCGTAAAGTAACTAACCAGAATTCTATAGTTCTATCATCTCAATTATAACTAAGCGCAAGGTGGTAAACGGATGCCAATGACTACAACAACTATGCAAATTCACTTTGATTTAGTTTATGATAAATTGAGTTCTAATTAATAATTAAATTAATCTAGGTGAACTCTCACTCAAAACAATATCCCTCACATTGTTTTAGTGATCACACGAACCAAATCCACCACATCAAAACCGATCATCACGAGAGTTGATGCAGCTTCAATGGCGAACAATCAACATGTTCATCATATCTACTATATGACTCATGCTTTACCTTTCGGTGATCCGTGTTCCTGAGGCCATGTCTGTACATGCTAGGCTCGTCAAGATCAAACCTTAGCTACCGCATAAGCAAATCTGGCTTGCTTACGTTGTATTCACCCACGGAATCAAAGACACCCGATCATCACGTGGTGCTTCGAAGCAGCAAGCTTTGTAGCAGTGCATACTAAGGGTGAACACTTTAGAACTTGAAATTTATGTGCATGAGGGATCATCTTATAATGCTACCGTCGTCTACTAAGCAATACAAGATGCATAAAGGATTAACATCACATGCAATTCATAATATGTGATATGATATGGCCTTTCTTCTTTGTGCTTCCGATCTCCATCTTCAAGCACGAACATGATCTCCATCATCACCGGCATAGCATCAAGGTCAATGATGCTTCTTCATGGTTGTCGTCCACCAGCTTCAACTATTACAACTATTTTGAATAGACACGCAGGTCTTAACAGAAATTAAAGACAACCATATGGCTCCTGCCGGTTGCCAACTTACAATAAGGAACATTGCATACATCAAATATAATCACAATCATGGCCATATCACATCACTGCACACCCCTGCAAAACAAAGTTAGACGCCTCTACTTTCTTTGCATATTTTACGTGGTTTGGGGCTTTCGATAAGTGTCGTTCTAACTTACGAACATGAACCACAACATTGATACTAGCATTGTTGATCACCCGTTGTAAATTGGATCTTTACTATGCTAGGAAAGCAGCACCCATAAAGCCACTTTTGAAATACATGTTGAATGTCAAGGGTGGAGCAATTCTCATGAACGTTTTCATGTATGGTTTGCCGGGGCGGCTTAATCCCAACATACCGCAAGATGCAAAGTACACAAAAAGCAATCTACAATAAAAGCATCAATGCCCACAATGACCATTGTGTTCTACTCGTGCAACAGATCTACATATAGACACGGCTCTGATACCACTGTAGGGGTTCGTAGCATGGAAAACAAAAATTTTCTATCGCATACAAACAAACAAGCCAAGATCTATCTACTAGATTGTAGCAACGAGTCGATAGAGGAACTCACCCTCGAAGATTCCAAAGCGGTTAACGAGAGCAGATTCTCGTGGGTGATGTAGTCGTACTCTTTCCGATCTCAAGATCGCGTAGACGATCCTTCAGCGCCCGCGTTCCTCAAGGCGCTCCAATCGGTCACACGTTCGGTACTCGACGAAGACCTTCCTCTCCCTTGTTCCAGCAGGCAGCGGAGGTTGTAGCACTCTCCTCGTGATTCCGGCAGCACAACGGCGTGGTACCGGAGGTAGAGGGGAGATCCCGCAGGGCTTCGCCTTAAGCCGGTGCGAGTATGGTGGAGCTTATGAGAGGCTATTAGTGGTCTAGTAATTAGACACACCAATTAGAAGGCTCTAAACCAATTAGAAGGCTCTAAACCGCTGGCTAAAGCAATTAGAAGCTCTAAACCAAAACGGCTCTAAACCGGAGGTAGAAGATAGGAACTTGTGTGTGTAAGGAGGGGAGCCCTGCCCCTCCTTATATAGGTGGGAGGGCTGCAGCCAAGGGGAGGGATTGGAGTCCCTCCCCAACTCGGCCTTGAGGTGGGGCGCCGGCTTGGGGAGGAGGAATCCTCCCAACTCGGTTTCCACTTCTCCTCCTCTTTCCACTTTCCAAAACTTGCCGTTTGACTTTCAAACTAGCCGTTTGACTTTTCAATTTAGGATTTAAATAAACCCTTTATTTTGGACAGCGAGAACACTTAGTACATGATGCAATCATTCCAACATGTAATGACACATTCATGTACCCTTCCCCCTCCCGGAGTGCCGGACATTCCGGGACCTTCTAGAATGTTCCCGATGAAAACACCGGAACCATTCCCCAACTCCGAAACGGGACTTTCCTTATATGAATCTTATTCTCCGGACCATTCCGGATCACCTCGTGATATCACGGATCCCATCCGAGACTCCGAACAACATTCGGTCTCTTTCTCATAATACCATAACTACTCAAACAACGTCGAATCCTTAAGTGTGTCTCCCTACGGTTCGTGAATTATGCGGACATGATCGATACACTCCTCCGAACAATAACCAATAGAGGAATCTGGAAATTCATATGGCTCCCACATATTTCTACGATTACTTTGCGATCGAATGAACCACTTACATACGATACCAATTTCCCTTTGTCTCACGATATGTTACTTATCCGAGGTTATGATCGTCGGTATCTCTGCATACCTAGTTCAACCTCGTTACTGATAAGTACTCTTTTCTCGTTCCCGTGATATGTGATCCCTTGTGACAAAGTCACATGCTTGCAAGCTAATTGGATGACATTTCACCGAGAGGGCCCAGAGAATATCTATCCGTCATGTGGATGGACAAATCCCACTCTTGATCCATGTGTTTCAACCAATACTTTCTGAACACTCAATGCCACCTTTATAGCCACCCTGTTACGGTGTGGTGTTTGATGACATCAAAGCATCCATCCAGTAAAGGTGATATGCATGATCTCATGGTCGAAGGAATTAGGTTACTATGTATCAGAAAGCATATAGCAATTGAACTATTGAAATGACTTGATCTTTATGCTACGCTTATCTATAGGAGTATGTCCATCACATCATTCTCCTAATGATATGACCCTGTTGTTAATAACATCTCTATGTTCATGATCAGGAAACAATGATCATCTATTAACCAACAAGCTAGTTTAACAAGAGGCTTTACTAGGGACTCTTATTTTAGTTTACAAATCACACAAGTATTAATGTTTCCGGTTAATACAATTATAGCATGGTATGTAAACATTTATCATAAGTGTGAAGATATGATAATAACCACTTTATTATTGCCTCTTGGGCATATCTCCAACAGAAGAAGGGGATGCCTTGAGCATCCCCAAGCTTTGACGCTTGTACCTCTTGAATATTTCTTGGGGTGACACGGGGTGGCATCTCCAAGCTTGATCTTTAGTCCATTCTTCATCTCATTACTCATTCCTTCCATACACCTGAAAATTTTCCTTCATACAAAATTTCACACAATCTTTATTAGCAACATTAGTGCACTCAGGATAATAAGTCTTTAGGTTCAGTTCCAACAACAATAAAACTTGCATTAAAACACAAGCTACTGTAGCACTTCCCTCAAAAAGCTCAATTCCCCAAAAGAACTCAAAAAGGAACCAACAAGAAGCAAATGCAAATAATGGCAGAAATCTGTCAAACAGACCAGCAGGTAAAGACGAATTTTTTCGAAGATCTTCTGTTGCTCAAATCGAAAAGTGTTGAACTAACGAAAGTTAGATAACAACCTGGGGCAGAAGAAGAAATATTAACGCCTCAAAAGGACGTACAGAGATTTTACACGAATTTTTACGGTGAAGCACAAAAATCTGTTTCGGGACAGCAACTTTCCCAATCATTACTTCTCTCTCATTAGAGGTTACTCTTGACACAAAAAGCAAATATAAAGGATAAGGAGAAGTTATTACTGAAGTAATAACTTCCAAGACTCATCTAAAACTTTTAGGTTATCTCCCAATAAGTACTTTTCTTTAACGCCTTTAAGTTAGGCATAAGAAGCAAGAAAAAGAATCAAGTGTTCTCAAATGAAGAAGCATTAAAACTAAATTTTGTTTTCATAGGAGAGGCAAAAGAAATCTTCTCTCTCTTCTTAGGGAAGTGTTCTATACCTTTCTTGAGTGGGAGTTGATATTTAATGGTGCCTTCTTTCGAATCAATAATGGCACCAACAGTTCTAAGAAAAGGTCTTCCCAAAGTAATAAGACAAGAAACATTTCATTCAACATTCAAAACATAGTAATCAACAGGGACATAGGCATTGTTAACCATAATAAGAACATCATTAATACTCTCCATGAGTTTAGCATTATCATCAAGTGGGACATTCAAATAACAATCTTCCAATGGTGGCAAATCAAGCATATCATAAATCCTTCTAGGCATAATAGAAACACTACTACCAAGATTACATAAAGCCTTGAAATAAAAATCATTCACTTTCATATTAATGATGGGTTCCCAACCATCTTCTTGTTTTATAGGAATAGAGGCTTTATGTTTCATCTTTTCTTCTTTAATTTTTATGAGAGCACCAATAATGTGTTTTGTAAAGGCTATATTCATAGCACTAGCATTAGGACTTTTAGCAAGCTTTTGTAAGAACTTAATAACTTCAGAGATGTTGCAACCATCAAGATCAAAATCATAATTATCATCTAAAGTAGTATAGCTATTACTAGCCTCAACACTAGTGGTAGTGATAGTAGAAACACTAATATTCTTGCAATTTCATCTTCTCTTTCCCACTTAGCATGCAATTCAGCTAATAGTCTGACATTTTCATCAATTCTAACTTTTATGGCATTAGTAGCAGCAAAGGGATTATCAATAGTTTCAGGTTTAGCAGCCATTTTATTCAAAGAAGATTGAGCTTCAGCCAAAGATGCTATATTTGTTTCAGCATTAGAGAGTTTTTTCTCAATAGTTTTATTGAAAGCAGTTTGTTTACTAATAAAATATTTAAGCATAACTTCAAGTTCAGAGGGTGCACTCCTATTATTGTTGTAGAAATTTCCATAAGCATCACCATTATTGGGAGGATATGGCCTATATTTATTATTACCAAAATTATTCCTGTAGGCATTGTTGCTAAAATTATTATTTCTTATAAAGTTCATATCAACTTGCTCTTCTTGAGCAACCAAAGAGGCTAAGGGAACATGATTTGGATCAATATGAGCCTTCCCATTAACAAGCATAGACATAATAACATCAATTTTATCACTCAAGGAGGAGGTTTCTTCAAAAGAATTTACCTTCTTACTTTATGGAGCTCTTTCAGTATGCCATTCAGAATAGTTAACCATCATATTATCCAGAAGCTTTGTTGTAGCACCCAAAGTAATGGTCATAAAGATACTTCTAGCAGCAGAATCCAATAGATTTCTTAAAGAATAGTTCAATCCTACATAAAAGGTTTGGATAATTATCCAAGCAGTCAGTCCATGAGTGGGACAATTCTTTACCAAAGATTTTATTTTTTCCCAAGCTTGAGCAACATGTTCATTATCAGATTGTTTAAACTTCATTATTTCACTTCTCATAGATATAATCTTGGCAGGAGGATAGTATTTTCCAATGAAAGCATCTTTGCATTTAGTCCAAGAATCCATACTATTTCTAGTTAAGGAATTCAACCATTCTTTAGCTTTTCCTCTCAAAGAGAAAGGAAACAATTTAAGTTTAATGATATCTCCATCTATATCCCTATGCTTTTGCATCTCACAAAGTTCAACAAAGTTATTTAGATGAGCAGCAGCATCTTCATTACCAATACCAGAAAATTATTCTCTCATAACAAGATTGAGTAAAGCAGGTTTTATTTCAAAGAAAGTAGCTTCAGGAACAGGTGGAGCAGTAGGTGTGCTCATAAAATCGTTGTTGTTGGTGCTAGTGAAGTCACACAACTTAGTATTTTCCAAAGTAGTCATTTTTTGTGTTTTTAATACAGAAAGCAAACTAGTAAAACTAATTTTTTTGTGTGTTTTTGATAAAGAAACAAGAAAACAAAGCAAAAGTAAACTAAGCAAAACAAAAATAACAAACTAAAGAGATTGGTTATGAGGGACTCTTCTTGTGAAGATGTCGTTGACTCCCCGGCAACGCCGTTAGAAAAACAGCTTGATGGCCCAAAATATATCGAGCTTGTTGGGGAACCCCAAGAGAAAGGTATGACGAGCACAGCAGCAAGGTTTAATCGAACCAGTAGAAGCAAGGAAACACCCTAAAGGTGTTGCTGGCTGGACTTTGGCAGGGCGCACTACCGGCGTCAGCAGCAACATGAAGACCTGCACAACACAACCACAAAACTCTATCCCCATTTTACAATGAGGTTGTCAATATCACGGGTTTTGCTGAAAACAAAGGATTAACCGTATTGTATGGAAGAAAGTAATAGTTTGCAGAAAGTAAACAGAAAGCAGTAAACAGTTGATTGTAGATTGATGATAAAAGAAAAGACCGGGGTCCATAGTTCACTAGCCGTACCTGTACTAGTACGAGCTCTATGCAAAGGAAAAAAATATGGTTGTAGGCCGGATCATCGCTGGTGATGGCCGTGTCCGCGCGCTAGCAATGGTGGCGGTCGGGTCCGACGATCCGGTGACTCAGTCTGGCTGGTGCACACCTCAGCTTGGCCTCGTAGGTGTGTGTCGGCATGCTGACGCGGTAGCAACAACGGCGCGCGGAGGCAGCGGCGAGGCAGAGCTTGGTGTGGCAGCGGCTGGATAGTCCGGCAGCTCGCCGGACTGTCTGGCGACCTGGTCATCAACTGCTCTGGAGATTCGTCCGGTGGCTCGCCGGACTGTCCGCCGACTTGTCCAGCGGGGGAGGCGTGGGTGAGCTTGGCGTCGGCAGTTATGATGATGCCGGCGGCGGCGGCGGTCAGGGTGCGGGACGGTGATGGTCAAACCAGATCATGTGCGTACGGAAATGCCGTATATCTACAGATTCCGATCCGTATGCATCTACAAGGGTAATACTCGGTTTAGATACAGGTTTTAATGTATACATGGACGTATTTATATGAGTTTAAGGGAGGAGGGGGTAGTACTGGATCTTAATGGTATCGGTTTGATAAGCTATAATGCACATGCTATACAACAAATAATGTCTTAACTTAGTGCAAACATAGGCATAATTTCTCAGTAAATATATACTTGTCTTTGCTTCCAATAACGCCTGCTCGAATAGGTGATGACATGCTCATTTTGTTCGGTCTCTCGGCTTCCAACAATAAGCCGGCGGTAGAAAGTGGAATATACAGGGCTCATTTTGTCACTAACTATTTCATAATCAACCAGTTGCTTTGCGAGGGCGCTTAGCTAGTAATTGGATTTTCTTAAAAGATTGGGAGATATGAAACGAGTCAATATATAGGCGTCCGGCGAGATGACAGACTAGGACAAGAAAAGTTTGGGCATGGACAGCATCAAGGTATACGTTGTTGCCGTCGTCCTCTCCTTGGGTTTCGCCTTGTTGCTGCACTACCTTATTCTAGGCAAGGTGAGCAGCAGCAATAATAATGGTGGCAAGAAGCAGAAGGGGAAAGTGTTGGCGCCGACCCCAGCGTCCATCCCGTTCCTTGGCCACCTCCACCTGTTGAAGAAGCCGCTGCACACCTCGCTGTGTGGGCTTGCCGCTCGGCTGGGCCCGGTCTTCTCCCTACGGCTTGGCTCCCGGCGCGCTCTGGTGGTGTCCTCGGCGGAGTGCGCCCGGGAGTGCTTCACGGAGCACGACGTGACCTTCGCCAACCGGCCCAGCTTCCCGTCGTTCCAGCTGGTGTTCCCGGGCAACATGCTGGCAACGTCAAACCATGGGCCGCACTGGCGCCGCCTCCGCAGCGTGTCTTCCGTGCAGCTTCTGTCGGCGCACCGCGTGGACGGCATGTCCGGCGTCATCGCTGCCGAGGTGCGGTCCATGGCCCGGCGGCTGTACCGCAATGCAGCGGCCGCGGATGGGGGCGCTCTGCGGGTGCGGCTGAATGGGAGGCTGTTCGACGTGTCGCTGAGCGTGCTCCTCGAGACCATGGCGCACACGAAGAGGAGCGGGCCGGTGGAGGAGGACGACATGATGATGTCGGCGGAGGCGCGGGAGTTGAAGGAGGCGGTGGACGAGATAATGGCGGTCCTCGACACGGCCAACATGTGGGACTTCCTGCCGGCGGTGCTGCGGTGGGTGGACGTGTTTGGGGTGAGGAAGAAGATCCTCAAGTCGGTAAAACGGCTGGACGCGTTCATGAGACGGCTCATTGACGCCGAGCGCAGCCGGGGGAGGCTCGGCGGCGAAGGCGATGAGAAGAAGAAGAGCATGATTGGCGTGCTGCTCGCTCTGCAGAAGGCGGAACCAGATGTGTACACCGATACCATGATCACGGGTCTATGTGCGGTACGCCTCTCACTTTCTTTCTTTCTTTCATAACCACGCATGATTGGCGTGCTCTTCTCTCTGCAGCCTCCCCTTCTCTCTCAAACTTTAAGAAATTGAAAACACAAGGAGGGTCTCTTGGGCTCGGAGGAGATGAAGGGGAGGATTTGTTGTTTCGGAACCGGATGTGTACACCGGCCGGAGCAAAACTGAAGTATTTGTTGTTTGTTTGCAGAATCTATTCGCTGCTGGGACGGACACGACGTCCATCACGACGGAGTGGGCAATGTCTCTCCTACTCAACCACCCGGCGGCGCTGCACAAGGCGCGTGCCGAGGTAGACGCCCACGTCGGGACCTCCCGCCGCCTGGTGTCCGCCGACGACGTGCGCACCAACCTGCCCTATCTGCAGTGCGTCGTCAGCGAGACGCTCCGGCTGTACCCGACGTCGCCGCTGCTGCTGCCGCACCAGTCATCGGCCGACTGCGTGGTGAGCGGGTACCACGTGCCGGGGGACACGATGCTGGTCGTGAACGCCTACGCCATCCACAGGGACCCGGCCGTCTGGGAGGAGCCACACGAGTTTAGGCCGGAGAGATTCCTCGACCTTCACCACCACCACCATGTCCATGTCGTCGGGAAGCATCAGTTCATGATCCCCTTCGGTATGGGACGCAGGAAGTGCCCCGGGGAGGTTCTGGCGCTGCACACCATCCGGATGGTCCTGGCAACCATGCTGCAGTGCTTCGACTGGGAACGGGTGGGTGATGGCCATGCCCATGCGCAGGTGGACATGACCGAGGGAGGAGGCATCACCATGGCGAAGGTTGTGCCCTTGGAGGCTGTGTGCAGGCCACGAACCAACATGCGCCACCTGCTGCTTCACAAATCACAACAGCTAGATCCAGCATGAATTATACATCAACCAGTACTGCTATAATATCTGCTTCGTGTTACTCTATTAATTAAATAAACTTGAATAATAATTGTGCGATTTTGAAATTGCCAAGAATTATTTATGGCATTTCATTTTATGAGTGTACGTAATAATTAATGGACTTCCTCGAACAAGTGCTAAAAAAATGAAGACTTATTTGTCCCAAGCACGCTTCTGTGATGTTCAGAAATTTGGTCCACTCTAATTTTTCAAAAACACAACAACTTTTACATGCTAACCTACTTGACTTTACGTGGTGACCAAGTGACTATAACTGACAACCAGGGTCGAATACAAGTTGTCAAAATATATAAACATGGAATCTAGTTTAAAAGATCTCGTCGCGACAAAGACAACCATGAAGATGGATCTGAATTTCGACTTACCATTTAAGAGTTAAAACTTTCTCATGTTTGAAAAGAAAAGAAAATCCGGCGTTGGTTGCATAAATGCATCACTCAATTATCATATTTTAGTTCAGAAAAACTAGGTACTAATTAACCAACTTGAATTTACGCAGTGACCATGTAAATGTAATCTGGCAGCTAGGATTGAAAAAAGGTTCTCTCAAAACATGGACCTAGATTTAAAGATCCCATCCTTACAAAGACAACCAGGAAACCTCGTAGATGAATTTCGATTTACCATTAAGGAGATAAAACATTTTAAAATTAAAAAATAAAAAATAATCCACATGGGTTGCATGCATGCATGCTCAGAGTTGCTGGACTGCACACATGTTTCTTCTCTGCAGACGCAGGTCTCTACCTTGCAGGTTTCAGTAGGACCTCTACAGGACTAAGATGGTGAGCCAAGGACAACTACGAACCACTTGACAAGTCGAGCTCAAGAAGGACTTGATGATCTCAGTAACCAAAATATAATCTCATCCAACCTGGAAGACGAAGAAGGCTCGAGGAAGGGCACGAGCAATAACTACAGGCATTGGGGTTTATTGCCAGATTGAAGAAAGCAATTTTCGCCCCTCAGTTTTCTTCTCCTGCCTAAGATTGAAGCTCTCCTGCTTGGTGCAACGATTGCAAACATCCTCAAACTCCATCATCCTACTTTTCACACCGATTCATCTACCCCTTGCCAAGGCTGCAGTGGCACCTTTCAGTTTCAAATCAACATGTACCATGGGAGATAGGACTCTCCTTGCCGAGTATTTCAGTTTGACCCATCCTTTTGTAGAAGTTTACAATATTAAGGGTGATACCAATGGTGATGCTCAAAACTGTGGATATTAGGACATCAGGCAAAATGTGTTTGAGCTTATTTTTCAATTGCTCTAGTTCAGCTCATATGACTATCTCATGTTCCCTCTCTAGTTCGATAGTTACAGTCGCAGGATCTTGTGATTCATGTTGTAGAGCCTCCGAAAAAGGCTCATCTATCTCTCCCAAGTCGGTCTCCCCAAGCTTTAAGGTTTTCCAGTTGAAATCAAGCTTCCTGGGCTCTCCCCTTCCCATAACCTTGGAAAAGTGGTCATGGATAATTTGCTCTGTGTGAACATGCTCGGTTACCCAACCATTATTGCATTTTAGGCGTTGTACGTGATTCTTTCTTCTTCTTGCATTGACTCTTAAGTGAAAGAAATTGGTGTTTGCATACCCTTCCTTGATGTTCGATATTGTGGAACTTTGTTTTTTTCTTGTTCAAAAAAAAAAAGTTGTACAATAGCATGTAGTTTACATTATTTGGCTAGGTCCTGAAACAAAAGACTAAATTGTGTAGAAGAGGGACTCTGTTTTCTTGGAGTACACTCATAGTACAAAACTAGGGATATGAAAATAAATCATACGTGAGAGTGATTGACCTCCACATGTAATATAAATCATCCATTGGGTGTTCTATTATGTGCCTTAGACCGTTAAGAGGTAGTCCAAATCAAGTAGGACTAGACTTTTCAAGTTGTGGTTGACATGGACTACCTTTGGTCTCACATACCGCAAACATGACAACGCATAATGCCACGTTTCTAATAACCTCATGTGAAATCTCAGCCACAAATTATACATCCAACAACTCAAATAATATGGATGATGTGGATTACGTGGTGCCTCAAAACAGTTCCAACGACCCGAGGTTTCATATAGAATACAAACTTGGTTTTATAGAATCTATGTTTTATAGAAGGTACGTTTTCATAATTATTTGTTTGCAGAATTTGTTCACTATTGGGACGTACACCACGTACATCATGACGGTGTGGGCAATCCCCCCCCCCCCCCCCCCCCGACGAGGTAGACGCACACGTCGGGACCTCTCGCCGCTAGGTGTCCACTGACGACCTGTGCAGCCTGATCTATCTGCAGCGCGTCATCAACGAGACGTTTCGGCTATACCTGATCTCAGTACGATGACGACGATAGGTAGCAGTGTATGATTGCCTTCTGTAAGGGATGGAGGAGGTTCCCAGAGGAGAACCTGGCAATGCACACCATCTAGATGGTCTTGGCAACCATGTTGCAGTGCTTCGACTGGGAACGAGTGGATGGACATGTACCATGATGGAGGGTTGAGGCATCACTATGGCAAAGATTGTGCCCTTGGGGGTTGTGTGCAGGCCGCGAACAGACATGCGCCACCTGCTGCTTCACAACCTCTAGATCCATGAATACTAGTTCAGAAAAACTACTAGTAATTTTAACCTTCTAACCAACTTGACTTTAGCAGGTGACCAAGTAATATAATTTTCCGCAACTAGGATAAAAAAAAGGTGTAAAAACATATTAACATAGAATAGACCCCTTTGCTTCAAAACAAAAATTACCAGCCTTTTCTCCGTTGGTTCCTATGCGTTTTTATATTTCTGCAGACTTGAAATGGCACCGGTTGAACAGTAGTCTGCCAAGAAAGTGATTATAATAGTAAACAAGTTTGACCGGGCATCCAAGTTATGGATCCCAAGGAAATTCTATGTCCAAGATATAGCACAACATTCAACTATCTTCGCCCTTTGTTATGGACGACGAGAAGAACTCGGGTGACTTTTATTGATGTCGTGCTACACCTTCCCTACTTGTAGCTGGTGGGATATATATCATGTAGCTGGTGGGATATATATCATGTCGACATATCTAAGAAGATTCGTCTTTAATACTCCCTCCGTCCCAAAATAAGTGACGTGGGTTTGTCTAGATTCGGATGTATCTAGACACATTTTAGTATATAGATACATATGAATCTAGACAAACCCAAGTCACTTATTTTGGGACGGAGGGAGTACTAAACTTTCATCCATTCGATAGAGTGAGGTGTTCTCATTCAGGTCTAAAATTCTATGGCCATAAAGACGTATCTAGTTTGAAAGACCTCGTCACGACAAAGCCAACCGTGAAGGTGAATATGAGTTTCGCCTTACCATTTAAAAGATAAAACATTTTGAAGTATGAATAGTGAAAAAACGGCGTCTGCATGCATGGATCCATCATCAGATTGTAGTACACAAAAACTAGTAGTTTTAACCCGGTAACCAAATTTACTATACCTAGTGACCAAGTGAGTGTAATCTAGAAACTAGGATTGGAAAAAGTTGTCAAACCATATCAAGATGGATCTAGGTTTGAAGATATCGTCGCGACAAAGCCAACAATAAAAACAATCTGAATTTAGATTTACAGTTGAAGAGATAAAACGTTTTAAGGTTTTAAAAGCAAAAAATATCCACAAGGGCTACATGCATGTATGGCTCAATAACCATATTTGATGCTCTTGTTAGCACAGTCCAATTAAAACGGGTAGTTTTCATTATTTTACTAGGTGCTTAAACAAAAGACTAAATTGTTTGGAAGAGGCACTATATTTTCTTGGACTGCACTCGTAGTACAAAACTTGGAATCTGAAAATAAATTGTACATAAGAGTGATTGAACTCCACATGTAATACAAATCATGCATTGGGTGTTCTATTATGTGCCTTAGATTTTTCCGTGTTATACAAGAACAAAGCATGGTATACTGTGCAAGTTTGCTTGCATATTAAGAGGTAGTCCAAATCAAATAGGACTCTATTGTAGACTTTTAAAGTTGTGGTTGACATGGATTCCCTTTGGTCTCAAAACCGCAAACATAACTTCAATTATGTCGTGTTTCTAATAACTTCATGTGAAATCTTAGCCACAACTTATACATCCAACAACTCAAATAATATGGATGATGTGGATTATGTGGTTCCTCAAAACAGTTACGAGGTTTCATATAGAATACAGAAACTTAGTTTATAAAATCTATGTTTTCATATTAAAAACAAGGTAGGTTCATAGAATAAAGTCCTTCCCTTGAAAATAAAAATAACTTCAAAACATAGAATTAGTTTCAAATCACAACTTCTCTTACATAGAAGTTGGCTCATATAAACACACAAGTTTTCATATAAAATTTTCCAGTGCATGAAAGTAGGTATAGTGGCAGAGATAACAAACTTCTCTTCAAAACAAAATCACACGCCTTTTCTCCATTGGTTCTAGAGTGTTTTTGTCTTTGTGAAGACTTGGAATGGCACGGGTTGAGCAGTAGTCTGTCGTGAAAGTGATTAGAATAGTAACCAAGTTTGACTGGGCATCCAAGTTATGGATCCCAAATTCTATGGACAAGATATAGCGCAATATTCAAATATCTCCCCTTTATGATCGAGACATGAAGAACTAGGGGGGCATTATTTGATGTAGTGCGAAACCTTCCCTTTTGTATATGGTGGGAAATATATCTTGTAGTATGTGGAGGAGGACATGATCCATTGATGGAGCATGATCTTGAAATATCTAACAAAATTTGGGTCTAAAACTCAACTTCCATCCACGAGATAGAGTGAGGTGTTCTTATTCCAGTCTAAAATTCTATGGCCATGGACGCGTATCTAGTTTAAACGATATCCTTGTGACAAAGCCAACCATGAAGATGAATCTGAATTCCGTCTTACCATTTAAGAAATAAAACATTTTGAAGTTTGAAAGAAAAAATCCACGCCGCTCGCATGCATGCATAGCTCAAGTACAATACTGTAGTACAGAAAAACTAGTAAACTTAACCTACTAACCAACCTGACTATACCTGGTGACTAAGTGAGTGTAATTTGGAAACGGGGATTGAAAAAAGATGTCATGAAGATAGGATCTAGGTTTGAAGATCTCGTCTCGACAGAGACAATCATGAAAGCAGGTCTGAATTTCAATTTACAGTTGAAGAGATAAAAATGAATAAAATTTAAAAGGCAAAAAAATCCATGTCGGCAACATGCATGGATGGCTCGGTAACCATATTTTTCCGGTGTCCACGGAAAGATAGTCTGAAACACGTGTCCTTAGTCCAATTGAAGCTGGTAGTTTACATTATTTTTGCAAGGCGCTGAAACAAAAGACTAAATTGTGTGGAAGCATGTCTCTGTTTCTTAGAGTATATATAAAACTAGGGATGTGAAAATAAATTGTACGTGAGACTGATTGAACTCGACGTGTAATACATACAAACCATGTATTGGGTGTTCTATTATGTGCTTTAGACTTTTCGGTGTTATACCAAAAAAGGATGATATACTGTGCAAGTTGGCCAGCAGATTAAGAGGTAGTCCAAATTAAATAGGAGTAGGTCTCTACTGTAGACTTTTCAAGTTGTTCTTGACATGGACTCCCTTTGGTGTCAGTTAGTGTGCCCACTAGATATTCCCAAGTCTTATCGACGTAGACCATACAGCTAGCGCCAAGAATATCTAGGCATCTTGACGATCGAAGCGAGCAATCAGGTTCATTTCACAAACCGATCGATCTCATTCTAATCTGCTTCGTGAGGCACACATCATGATGTGTACCGCTGGGAGAAGAACGGGACAGCCAGCGACCGACTGCGTACGACACCGTGCGGTGACCACTAAGTTTTCAATCTTGGCGGCAGGGCCATGGTCATGGAGACCGGCGACGACGACGCTGACACCGGCCGCAGGCTTTGAAAAATCTCGTGGTCGCATCTTGTAGTCATTTTATGCTCTGGAAATCCGATTCAGCTTGTGGGAGAACGAGCAGATGAACCCTTTGTTTGAAAACATATTTGGAAATATCAAGAAAAATAGAAAAATATATTTGCATGTATATCACAAAAAAGAATATTTTTTAGCCCTGTGTAAAAAGACAAATTTGGATAATTGACAGGCATACTAAAAATGTTTTTTGTCGCCCGTTTTGCTGTTTTAGCACGCGCGGTAGGCGACACCAATTCCAGACGCTGTAACTTGCCATGCTCGGCAAGCAGCGCATTACCCGACGCAACACGCGCGGCGTACAAGCACCAAACACACAAATGTAGAATAAAGAAGATCAAACACACTCAAAATAAATCAACAATAAATAGTTTCAATATTATTACAACACAAACAAATAATTCCTCAATACAACAAATAGTTTATCAACAATACAATAAATAGTTCATCAATAATACAACAAGTATGCAAGTAAGATGACCATCAAGTCAAAATTTTAGTTTATCAACTAATAGTTTTGGCGGCCATTCGATGACCATCACTCCTCGGTGAGATATTTTTATAGATCATCATGCACATCGGTTTGTTGAATTGAATGATACGAGCAAGTTAAGTGAGCCACCCTTTCTTCTCTCCTAGGCACTCACACGTGTTGTCCCATCAAGTCATAAGTAGGAGTAGTCTAAATATTTTCCACGCTCATCCTTGATGATCATGTTATGTATGATCACACAACCGTTCACGATATATCAAAGGATGTTTTGATCCTAAAATCTAGTCGGTTCTCTCACAATAGTAAATTGTGCCTGCAAAATAACAAATGCACTCTCCACATGTTTCCTAACCATCGGTTGTGCATTGTGAACACCAAGTTTTTCTTACCATGTGATTTTTACACCGGCTTCACAAATGTTTTCCACCTTGTGTAAATGTCGTCAGCAAGTTAGTAGTCGTAGTTATATGTGTGTCCAGTTTCTACAAACTCCACCAGTAGACCTTCACCCATTGGAATCCGTGTAATGAGTGGTAACCGTGAAGAACACCGATATCATTACAAGAACCGGGCATTCTAAAGAAAGCATGTCAAATACAAGTCTCATTATCAGCCATGACTTCAACAATGATAGTGAAATGATTTTTGTGGCCTTTGAATTTTCCATGCCATACCGGTAGGACAATTCTTCCAACTGCAATGCAAGGAATCAATTGATCCAAGCATACCTCTAAACACCCGAGCTTTGTTAAACTTCAAAAGCCTAGTCGTGTCTTAAGCATTGGGGGCTCTTAAGTATTTCTCACCGAACACTTGCACAATTGCCACTACAAAGGGATTGACACAGTTGATGGCTCGAATCTCATCCATTGCCAAGTGGTCATCAACTAGATCAGTTGAAGTACATTATGCCATCATATGCAAGACGATATCACCTTTTGGTGAATGCTATACCCAAGTTCTCTGGCGGTATTCCTTCTTTGCTCAATAAATCAATCATGCTTCATTAGACACTCCACGATTTCCTTGAACAACTTGATACTCATCCTAAAACGACGACAAAAATAGCGCTTGCGGGTATGTGGGATCCTCCAAAAAGTAGCTCCATATCAACTTGTTGTGACCTTAAATCCTTTCCCTCGATAACTTTGGTCGACCGAAAACAGAACCACCATGTTTCGCCCTTTTATTCGCATGCATATCCAATAGCATGGATATGTTCTCTTATTTTCAAGGTTTGATTCATCATCGAATCAATCGTAGAACGAACTCATATAAAAAAATAAAATCAGACTTACTCAAACTAGCGACAACTCACGGCGGCTTCTGGTCCTAACCGGGGTCGCGCGCTAGTCTCTAATCACCGAATGGCCTCCACCGGCTGGGCACGCATGCGGGGAACCCTGCCGCACCGAATAGACGCTCACTGGAGCTCAAATCAACGCATCCAAGCTGCAATGATGGCGGGTAATTGGGGGAGCGGTGGAGGCGTGGGGTTTGATTTACTTTGGCGGCGGCTCCCGGCCTGCCATGTGAACGAGTGATGGCGACATGACAACGGCTAGGAAGTGGCGGCGGCAGGACAATGACTAGGAGCGATGTCGATAGGGATTCGGCGCTGCTAGGTCACAAGAGGAAGTTGGGGGAAATGGTGCCAGTGAAGGTTGAGCACGCGGAGGTTTCACAACGGTTGTTGGTGTTTTGTGCCTACCGTTGAGTTTTCCGGCGCGAGGTGGCTTTTTAGTGCGCCTGTTGGAGATGCTCTTATTATTCTTCGAATTTCTTTGTTTTTACACAAGTCACATGAAATGTTCATTTTCAAAAATAACTTTAATTTTCTTTTAGGATTTTGTGACATTTAAAGATTCATTTTCTATTATTTGTCATAATAGGTTTGTTTGCACCGGTGGATCAAAAACAGCACTTGCATGAAACTCTCCCTTTCTATCTTAAGAGATGCGAGGCTCCAGAAAATAGTTTCCATAAATAGACATCTACTAGATGGACTCGGCGCGCGCTTTGCCGTGCCGACCTCTGGTCTTGGCATTTAAATTCTTTGTCAAGGTTGCTTGTTTACTTTTTATTTTTTTTGGTCGTGGCCTGGGCTTGGTCACAATACACATGTGTAATGGATCATCGGGGCATGTGTAGTCGCATACACCACATCAACTACCACAACAGCGAACGCAGCCCGCAAATCAAAGCACCGGCTGGAGCCAACAGCTAATGCATCCGGCGAATCAAAGCACCGGCCGGAGCCAACCGCTACAACATAATAAAAGAAAAATTCAGAGCAGAGAAAAGAGGAAATGAACCAGAGCGAGGAACATACAACCCGGAAAACACAAGCGGTCGTGTCCAGAACATAGTAAAGACGGTCTCGATGATCAAAGCAGCAGCGTACCGACCCCGCAGCCTGCATCTCCCTTCCATGTAGAACACATATGGTTGCAACCGACCCGCCGCAATGCCACTGATGCAGAAGCTACTCAGACAGGCTCCCCCGCAAGGAGAACAATAAGACGTTATCAGGTAAGCCAAACCTAACTCTGACGCGCGAAGGAACCACGTGATGTCATTTTCGTGAGCAGTGAAACAACAACACTCAAGCAGATGGGCTCCTTGTAGCAGTACACAGCCTAAGCAACATAGAGCCCCAATTTCACCAGTAGCGTACCAGGTGGTCCCTATCCAGCGATACACGAAGCGAACCAGTAACACACCCACATATGGCCCCATACAGTTGGAAACTCGTGTATGTGGTAGGAAAAAACAATATGTTTTCCTTTAGAATTGTAATTCAAACAAAGAATTAATTGATCCAGTATTTAACAAGTAAAATAATATCATGAAAGCAGAAGTTTAGCAAAAAAATATCAGACCAATACAAATCTTAATCCAGTATAGAGTCGATCTGCCCATCTTTAACAATTAAAATATTTTTATGATAGGAACTTTTACCGGAAAAAAATTACCGGTGTCTAATTATTCACTTGTTGTGAGGCTACGAAAATCGGATGTGGGCAGATTTTAGACCATTTAAGCCTACAAAATCATATATTGTAAAGTCAATTGATCAATTGGGCACGAGTTCAATTGGTGCATGTCCGAAAGCGAGAGAAACAATCTAATTCAATTTTAAGTCTGAGAACACCCCACTTGTATAAAAGCTAAACACACGAGAGGTAGGTCCCATAAAAACGACATCCCACTCAACCATGGGTATTCAAATCTAGGGAGCTTAGATCTATTTAGAGATCTCTTGGTCCGCCGTTTCGTTACTTGGCCACCTCTATAAATAGAGATCTCAGTGCTGCAATCCTAGCAACTTGCACAAATAACACGAAATAACACCATTCGTTGATTCATTGAGATGGATGCGACTCATCATCTCAACGCTGCTGGAGTGGCTGTTCACGGCACCTTTGGGCCCTCCGTGTGGGGCGACTTCTTTATCACCTACGTCCCTCCTCTCCCACAGGCACGCATAGCATATACTCTGTTTTTCATAGCTTTGTACTACTACAATTCGTCAGTGTTAGTTAATTATTTTACTGAAACCTTAGTTAGTACTACACATATTCTTTGTACCATTGTTAAAAGAAAAGAAAAAAGACACACATGCCACAGAACCACAATGTTATCATTTTTTAATTAGTTGAGGCTCGTGTAACCTTTTTGCAGAGGTCAGAGGAGTGGATAAGAGATAGGGCGGAGGAGCTCAAGAGACGAGTATGCAAGATGTTGGAGGATTGCGAGCTTATGGGAGTGCCGGAAGCGGTCCAACTCGTGGACACTCTGGAGCGTCTTGGCTTAGGAAGTCACTTCCGTAAGGAGATCGCTGCGATCATCATCCGTATCCATCAGGCCGACGTCGGCTCTAGTAACCTTCACATTGCTGCTACTCGTTTCGTTTGCTTAGGCAGCACGGGTTATGGGTGCCTACAGGTATATATACATGTAGTTAGACAGACAGACATACATACATACATACATACACACACACACATATATATATATATATATATGACATATTCATACTACACCAGGTGTAGTTATATCCATGTGTGTTTCACGTAATTTAGGCAGTATCTATCTTACATGAGACTATATATGGGTAGTATGAAGTATATAAGAATATTTGAGTAGCATATATACTATTTTTTTGGTAGTATGTAATTTTTATTCACATGCTCCTTTTGTACGTACAAATATGACGGTATTTTACATATATACTGAAAACTATGGTGCATTTGCAATTTTTTCACCAAACTTGGTTGGAAGTATCTTAGATATAGTATATGAACATACTCAAACAGATAAAGTATTACAAATACTTCTGTAAGGCAGTATATGAGACATGGATGTAGTTACATCCGGGTGTAAGAAGTATTTTTCCTATATATATATATATATATATATATATATATATATATATATATATATATATATATATATATAGGAAAAATACTGCTTACTCCTGGGTGTACCCACGTCTCATGTACTACCATATGAAAGTATAGGTGATACTTTATCAGTTTGAGTATGTTCATATACTACATCTAAGATACTTCAAATCAGATTACATGAAAAAAATGCAAGTGGAGCCATAGTTTGCACTATATTTCTAAAATACCCTTTATATTTATACGTAAAATAAGAGTATGTAAAAAACTTATACATACTACCTCAAAAGTAGTATATATACTACCAAATAGTCTTATAATACTTTATACTATACGTACATATTCTTCGGTATGACATATACTACCTAGATGGTGAGAAACACACGTGGGTGTAGTTACACCTGGGAGTAGTATAAATATGTCCTATATATATATAACCTAATAACGGCTTGGCAGAACTAATAAGAAGCAATGCATTATTATCGATACATATAACCTACTATATATCATCCTATGTGCAGATGCGTTGGACAAGTTCAATGATGGTGCGGGCAATTTGCGCCAAAACCTTAGCACTGATCCCAGGGCTCTGCTGAGCTTGTACCACGCGGCTCACATGGCTGTACCGGGCGAGGCCACTCTAGATGACGCCATCGCCTTCACACGGTACCACCTTGAGGCAATGAAAGGCAGCCTCCAGTCACCGACAGCGGAACAGGTCGCCCGCGCTCTCGACCACCCTCTACCGCGTTTCACCAAGCAGCTCGAGACCATGCACTACATCGGCGAGTATGCTCTCGAGGACACACACGACGACACGCTGCTAGAGCTTGCTAAGATCAACTCTAACCTCATGAGGTCCCTTCACCTCAAGGAGCTAAAAGAACTTTCCTTGTAAGTCCATTGATTTTTTGGTCGAGTAAAAATTGGCCAAGGTCTTCAATTTTTTGATAGCTTTGATTAAGATGCGGTGATTGAAATCCGTTAGCACCTTTCTTCATTATATATATATAGGTGGTGGAGAGATCTTTATGACGCCGTAAATCTGAAATACAGCCGGGACAGAGTGGTGGAGATCTACTTCTGGTGCAGCGGAATGATCCCCGACGAGGACCAGTCTCGTGCGCGTTTGTTGTTTGTTAAGGCGTTCGCGCTCGTGTCTATTCTCGACGACACTTTTGATGTCGCTGCCACCATTGAAGAATGTCATAGTTTCAATCAAGCCATGCAGAGGTACATGCCTGTGGTATAACTATTTATCTTGGGTCGTTGAGCTAGCGCGGTCTACGCTAATTGCAGTTTACAATGTTAGAAACGTCTTTGAATTTCCTTCTGCAGATGGGATGATAGCGCGGTTTCGATTGTGCCGGAATATCTACGCATGCTGTACGTCGAAACACTGAGTAACTTTCAAAAGTTTGAGGATGTTTTGGAGCCACACGAGAAGTATGGCATATATTACGCAAAAAAAGCGGTATGTTGCACATATATATGCCGTCACTAATTTGGTGTTGAAGAAAAGTCAAGCCCCTTGAACTTAATTAGCTACCACATAGACCCGTAGAAAAATAACTTAATGAATTAACATTGCTTTTGTTGTTCCTATAAGCGACTATGTGACCAGGATCAAGTAGTTAATATTTTTCCTTACTACTTGTACTTAGGTATATTAGATAAATTAATGAGGTATGTTGGGAACCATAAAGATGTATAATGTGTTGATTAATTTAAGAGCTATTTTCAATCTGGGAGTGCATAAACCTAGGAGTCTATAAAATGAGTTCAACATTGTCATTTACGGAAGTATCTAAATTGTTGTCTGCACGCAGTACCAACTACAGTCGGAGTATCATATGCTGGAGGCCCAATGGACCAACGACAAGTACCAGCCCAGCTTCAAGGAACACGAGGAGTTGTCTTCATTGAGCACTGCTTTGCCCATGCTTATCTTGGTCGGCCTCATGGCCTACGGTTCCGCTATTACGACTAAAGAGCTGTTGGAGTGGACAAGCGCCCTACCCGACGTGGTCCGCGCTGCCTCAAAGATAGGGCGTTTCCTCAACGATGTCTCATCCTACAAGGTATGCCCTCAAAAGGGGGTATGCATTCTCTTCCGTAGAAATAGTATTCGTATCGACCGACATATGTAACCTGCGCGTGCCTTGATCTATTGCAGCTAGGAAAGAACAAGAAGGATGTCATTAGCGCTGTGGAGTGCTACATGTTGGAGAAGGGTGTGTCAGGGGATGAGGCTATGGCAGGGATTGCTGCCATGATAGAAGAAAGCTGGAGGGTGGTGAACAAGGCATGCATTGAGCTCAAACCCACGCTACTGCCGGCAGCACAGCTGGCTGCCAGCGCAGCGAGGACATGTGAGGTCATGTACCTCCACGGCAGGGACGGCTACACCTTCGGTGACCATGTCAAAGGCCTCCTCACCACGTTCTACCTTGCCCCCATCCCACTTTAAGCTGAACGAATGAAATCCATATAGCCTATAAAGACGTCTATTTGGTGTGTGTATGTGCTAGTTACATTGTGGTGGAGTCTGTGCCATAAAAATATGTAACTCTATGTGTGTCTTTCGGACTAGCCAAGGGAAACATATTGAGAACAATGTAGCTTTCTATGTATGCTAAGAAGTTTGCTGAGAATAGTGTTCTTATTGTGATCCTACGGCTTTCGTATTGTTGTAAAAGCTTGTTTTCCATGGAATAAATATGGTTGTGGAATTATCCATTCGTTTTTACAAGTTCATACCTAAATTACTTATAACATTTTATTGATAAAGGACACATTTTAATAGACTTATAATTTTACATCAAGATTTTTTTTTCTGAAATGGACATCAAGATGATATAGTACATAGAGTCCATGTCCGGCCTTGGATGCAAGCCACCTCTAAGGAAGAAAAAAGAGACAGATGGAATGAAAGAATCTCATAGTCAAACACAGCCAACCACCTACCCCAGCACTAATACGTTAGGTATCGATTCTACCATGCCTCATAGGCACTGCAATATTTTTCCCTTGAAACACCTCTCCTTTTTTCAAGTGGAAAGATGGGGGAATCCAGGAAGTGCGTGCGTCCAAGTGTCGTGGCTCGTGCTCTACGATGTAAATAGACCAAGAATTCGCCTCGCCTCCACTGGTCCCATGCTCGGGGGCTAATGTTGGCCCCTTGGAGACCAGGATCCCCCACGCGCCCGGCAAGCGCAGCCCATAGCACATGCGTAATCTTCTTCAAGACTAGTGTGCTTGCACACCCACCTTGGAGGTGTTAGATCTTGTGGAACCCCTAAAGTGGAACGGATGAGCTCTACATCCCCAAGGTGACTGAGTGGATGTACTCCAAACTTCAAAATTATGGGCATCCCCAACAAGCGCACACTAAGGCCTTGCGTCTTCATCACGAAGGGTACGAGCGGCCTTAGCACCGCCCATGACTCGGGGCGCTACACCTGGAAGTGAGTTGTTGCCACGATATCGCTAGCTGCTGACCAGTCCCTGAGCTGTCGACATTAGACCCACCGATAGGGCATATATTTTTTCTATTACATTACATGAGCCTCTCCCTGTTCATTTCTCCAAATAGAGAAAAAACAACGAAATCCTATTATGCTACCAAAAAGGGGAAATAACTAACTACAAATATTACTACAAATCCATAAAAATTAAAAATTGACTCCTTATTCTGCATGAATTAAAACACAGTTAAAGAGATTGAATCATGCATCGACATGATCTAGAAATTAAAAGTACAATAAGCCAATCCTAGCAATAAGGCATCGACAAGCCTTAAGAAACTTCTCCAAATCATCTTACTATCCAATTAGATAGAAATCATTAAATTAAGTAAATTACGGGATCCGCATAGCTGCTAGAGTGCTTGCGAATATTAGGTTGATGCCGCTGCCGCCGTCCATGAACACACGACTCATCTCGAAGCCTCCGATCTGCGCCTCCAGCACCAGGGCAGCATGACCTGGGCGAGGGATCTGGCAAGGGTGATCCGCGCGGGTGAATGTGATGCAGGACTCCGATCCGCTGAGGTACTCAGGGATTGCAGGCGGAGTTGTCACGGCCATGTTGATTTGTCGGGTGATTTTCTTCTGCACCCTGTTTGTGGGACGTCCCTTCTGTATCATATTGAGTGCTCCTTTTGGTGGGGGGTATGTGACCCCGGCGTTGTTTTGCGCTGGTGCGACTGGTTGATGTGGGCCTCCAATAGGCGGCGGTGGAGGAGCTCCATGTGCTATTTCGCCTGGCGCAAGTGCGTTTCCGAACGCAGGAATTGGAGCTTGTTGCCTCATCTGTACCATGCTTTCGCTGAGTTTCTGGAACTCGCGGCAGTCCTTGAGCATGTGGCTAGCTTTCTTTTTGCCATCTTGTTTGTCGATGTAGAAGTGGATGGTGCATGGACCCGAAAGTTTGTCGAGTGCTGAAGGTCCGTTGTCGCGGTCGCGGCGTTGCCACGACTGCGTTGGTCGTCGGTCGTCGCGGAAGTTTCCGCTGCGGTATCCTCCGCTGCTGCGGCTGATGTCGTTACGGCGGTCGGCGTAGCCGGCTGCGACCATGTCGGGTCCGTCGCGGTCCTCGTAGACGCGCGGTCTCCTCTTGCTGCGGCGTTCGCGTCTTCGGCCGTATTCGTCCTCTTCATCTGATTGCGCCCGCTGGATGCAATCTTCGCCGTCTGCCCAACTGTTGGCGATTTCCATGAGTTGGTCGAGTGTCTTGGGCTTTACGCGTCCAAGTTTCTCCTTGAAGTCTGGGCGTTTGACGCCGTCCCTGAAGGCGTCGATGGCCCGCTCTTCGGAGATGTGTGCTGCGGAGTTCTTGGTCGTAGACCAGCGTAGTATGTACGAGCGAATAGATTCACCCGTTCTCTGAGTGCAGGCTCGCAACTCTTCGATTGAGGCGGGCCTTTTGCTGGTGCCTTTGAAATTTCGGATGAAGCTATAAGCGAGCTCCTCCCAGCTTCGGATGGATCCTGATGATAGGCTGCTGAGCCAGACCCGTGCCGCGCCTGTCAGCTGCAGCTGAAGGCATTGCATGGCGGTTTCTTTGTTGCCTCCGTGAAGTTTAACGGATGATAGATGGTCACTGAGCCAGGACTTTGGATCTTGCGTGCCGTTGAACTTCGGAGTATCCGAAGGAAGCTTGAAGTTGCGTGGCATCTGTGTTCGCCGGACGGATCTGCTGAAGCATCGAGCCCCGCAGAGTTCTCCTTCGTCTTCATCCATCTCAGATTCGGATGAGCATGCGCGTTTGGCACGTGCTTTGTCGATCTTGCGCTGTGTAAGCTTGTCCCTGGCGTCGTAGTCGTGCTTATGGCGGTGCGAGCTCTTCTTTCTTCGAGGAAGATCGTGTTCTTCTTCATCTTCGGATGAGGGGGTGGGGCTCCGGTCGCGCCTGGCCGGAGCTTTCTTCTTTGGCTCCGTAGGAGCGTCTTCGTGGAGCGCAGCTCCGATTAGTCCTAGTCCGGTGAGTGCGGACCTATGCATGGCCCTTTTCGGGTCCCCCTCCGGAGGTGGGTGAGCCGCAAGATACGCAGTGGCTGCCATGATCGCGGCTTGTGGCGTCTTCGGGGTGATGTTGCCGTCGGCGTCCATATCCATGAACGATGTGTGGAGGGTTCGGGTCACGCCGCTCCTTCGGGTCCATGTTTTCCACCCGAGAGTGGTGCTTGTTTCCCTGATTTCCGTTTGTGCTGGAGCCGGGTCCCATGGCGGAGAGCGCAGCTCGTCGCGCACTGGATTCAGAGGCTGCTTTCTTGCGTTTATCGAGCGTCTCCTGCATCTTGACTTGCTTCTTGTGCTCCTCGATGAGGAGGTAGTGGTATGCCATCAGCAGATCACGTGGGGAGTCCAGAGGTAGGACTATTTCGCCTGCGACGGCGCGGCGTGCTTCGGCCCATCCTTCTTTGCTAAGTTGGATGAGGTGGCCCCCTTTGTCCCCGTTGTCACCGTTTCTGTCCTGCGGGTTGGGGTTGGGTGGCGGGTTGGGCGTTTCCTCGTCGGTTTGGATGATTGCGGCGCACAGATAGCGCCTGCAGATTGGTTGACTGCTGCCGCAGCTTTCGGATCCGGAACCGTAGGTCCCTTCATCCGAAGGTGGATCGCACAGATCGGAGTTGCAGCTGCTGCTGTCGAAAAACTCATCTGTTGATGGTGACGTGCGTAGCACAGGGTGTGGAGCCCATGAAGCGGGCCTGATTGACGGCACGGGCACCCGCTCAGGGAGGCGGAGGGTACCAGCTTGTCCCACCTGGAAGCAGAAGCTCCCGAACAGAATTTCGAGTCCGTCGCCTACGGGCTCGAAATCCTTCATGGTGGCCGGCGAGTGGGCGGTGAAGTCGAAAGCGCCGAAGAGGAGGTGATTCTCCGTCGCCGAGGAGTTGTAGATCGATCGGGTCGGAACGTCACGACCGACAATCAGCACCCCGATTCCACAGACGGCTCCAATTGGCGAGGTTTAATCTCGTCAATGCCCATTGTTATGGACTTGGGTTTTGGAGAAGATGGGGATGCTTGGAGATCGTGGAGCAGTTAACGGACAAGCAACCGGGGACACGAGATTTACCCAGTTCAGGCCCGGAGGGAAAACCCTACTCCTGCTTGTCTGCTCTTTAATTACGGCGGAACCGAAAGTTACAGGGTGCGCAGATTCGATCTGGCGTGGAGGCGTGTACGAAAATATGGATCTGTCCTGCTCGTTGGCCCCTCCTAGCCTTTATATATGAGGAGGCTAGGTCTCAGGTACCGATACGAGTAGGTTACAAGTTGTATTCGAACTCTAGTCTTGCTCTCCAAGGATCCGAAGGCGTCATGGGCCTTGGCCACCCGAAAATCTTCATGGGCCAGCGTATGTCTGCTGTGGGCCTTCCTTGGGCTGGACCAGGTATGCTGAAGTTATGTACCCGTCGGGTATAACCATGTCAACTGACCAATAAATTCACTTAATCAAAGTTTTTGAACCAAAAGGTTCAGATAAACACTCTTCAAACACTAACACAAATCTGATCAAGATATAGTGTGGTATGTATCTTCTCTTATCAAGTACATGTACCATAGTACTTCACCGACATTTAAATTACATGGTAAAGTATTTAAGCGATCATAAGATCACCACAGATAAGCCAAATACCATTTAGTTCCAAGCAAACACCACCAGGGCACCGAATGATTAAGATAGGGACTATGCATCGCCACAAGCTAATCCTAAAATTATTCATCAGATCGAGGGCTGGTCACAAAAGTGGTTACCCAAACCGGCATCGGCGTCATTGCAGTCGATGTTAGGGTTGCGTAGCCACAACAACACCATCCTGCCGACATCGAGGTGGAAGTCGGCGACACCACATTGACATTACAACAATACACCATCACTTGCACCACCAGAACAATGATTCGTGTCGAACCAAAAGGGTGGTGCCACAGTTGCAACTACAACTACCATTTTCCCGTGTCAAGTAGAGTAGTGATGGCCCAAGATATCTCGAGCTCGTTGAGGAACCCCAAGAGGAAGGTATGATAAGCACAGCAGCATGTTTCCCTCAATTATGAAACCAAGGTTATCGAACCAGTAGGAGCAAGGAAACACTTCCAAGGTGTTGTTACCAACTTGTAATCCTGCACAACATAACCACACAACTTTGCCCCCAACTTACAGTGAGGTTGTCAATCTCACCGGTTTTGCTGAAAACAAAGGATTAAACGTATTGTGTGGAAGAAAGTAAAATCTTACAGAAAGTAAACAGAAAGCAGTAAATAGTTGTAGATTGATGGTAAAAGAAAGGACCGGGGTCCATAGTTCACTAGTGGTGGTTCTCCTTAAGATAGATGATATGTTGGGTGAACAAATTACAGCGGGGCAATTGACAAACATCGAGAAAGCATGCATGCATATACTAATCATCTTGAATCCTATGAGATTTAATTGGGCATTACAAAATTATACATAGACCGTAATCCAACTGCATCTATGACTAATAATCCACCTTCAGGTTATCAATCCGAACCCCCTCCAGTATTAAGTTGCAAGCAATAGATAATTGCATTACACATTGCGTGTAAAGTAAACAATATGATTGTTTTATGAACAAAGGATTGTTGTTTTCTCCCTAGTAGTAATAGCACATCTAGTACCTTAGAGATTTCTGTCACTTTCCCAGATTACTAGAGGCATGAACCCACTATCGAGCATAAATACTCCCTCTTGGAGTTGCTAGGATCTACTCGGCCAAGATATCTACTAACAACGGAGAGCATACAAGATCACAAATAACAAAGACATGATAGAATCAATAATCGAACTGAAATAGCATCTCAATATCCATCGGATCTCCACAAACACAACATGTAGGATTACAAATAGATGATCTTGATCATGAACGGAGCTCACAAGGTCTAGACATGGTAGCACAAAGGAGAAGAACCAACCATCTAGCTACTACATGGACCCGTATTCCAAGGATTAACTACTCACGCATCACATCGGGGGCTTGCATAGTGATGAAGAAGGCCTCCAGGATGAATTCTCTCCTTCGGCAGGGTGCCGGGAAGAGCTTCAGATCCATCCCGATCTAGAGATGGAGATGACGGCGTCTACAGACTCTTTTGTGGAATTTTGATCGGATACTTAGGGTTTCTGTATTGAAGGCATCTTATAGGAGAAAGGGGAGGCCGAGAGGGTGCCCTAGGTGGTCGCACCACCCCCTGGCATGGGCTAGGCCTGGCCGCGCGGCCAGGTGTGTGGGCGGGCCCTAGCCCCTCTCCGTCTCGTATTCTGGCCCCGTGTCCCCCTCGGTGAAATACTGACTTTGGCTTTTGTCCCGTCCAATTCCGAGAATATCCATTTTATGACTTTCCTGGAACCAAAAACAGTAGAAAATAGGTAGCTAGCACTGTGGTATCTTGTTAATAGGTTAGTCCAAGAAAGTGTATAAAAATTACTCCAAAGTGTGGACAAAACATAACAAAGTAGATATAAACCAAGCATGAAACATCAAAAATTATAGATACATTTGCAACGTATCAACATCCCCAAGCTTAACTCCTGCTCGTCCTCGAGTAGGTAAGTGATAAAAAGAAAGAATAATTTTTTAGGTGACATGCACCATCATAAACTTGATCAAAGTATTTGTAAAACATTGATAGCTGGGATCATAGTACTTCAACATAGCATAAAAGATAAAGTTCTAACAATAAGACATAGCAACTATGTTGCAACATGAAAATGCACAAACAAAAGATTCATGAATAACAATGCTTTGTAAGACGTTTATTTGTTTCACATAAAGAAAACATAGCATAATGGCATTCATCTTGTCGCTCACAGAGTAGCAAACATAAATGCATATGGCACCTTCAAAGTTGATAAGGATGACTAGATACAAATAGTTTAAGAACAAACAATATCAAAGTTATGCATCAATCAACAAGTCTTGGAATAATGCACATAGAACTAAGAATGGCCATTATGCTCTCTCAATAGGTGCATAAAGATAGAAGATGGAGACTCAACATAAAAGTAATAGAAAGGCCTTCATAGAAGGAAGCAGGGAGTCAAGTTTCATAAAGAGCTTCCAAAAATTATAGTACTTATTAGCTTTCAGCTCTCATTGCCCCTATAATAAGCATCTTGAAGTGATGAAGGTTAAAGTGAACAAACTATGGAGTATATGCTTTACAAAGTATAAGTTGAAAATCTCATGTCTCTATATGCTTTACAAACTGAGCTCAAACTAGAGTCGGGCGAAACTTGTCGTAGTAGAGCTTGTTGTAACAGACATGCATGAAATCGTCAAGGTAATACCACGACGGACCAATGCACAAGAGCAGCAACCATCGCCATTGATAACAACTGTAGATCAGAAGAAAATGAGCTGAAAACATACCAACGAGCACGAAAACCATCCGGATCAAAGGAGGTCCGTTGGACATATGACACCACGCTCCCTCCTCCTATGCTAGATGCACCACCGCAGTGAGGATAGAGCGGGAATGACCATATTTTTACTTCTAGACGTAGGCACCGTCTCAACATTCCGAAGAAGACGCCGAAAAATAGGGTAAATAATGAAGAAAAACCTCCTGCCAACGAGAGGCCGTTGTCCGCCACACTCCAAGGCCTTAAGGCCTTCAGAGACGGAGCGGACCGGTGACGTCACCAGCGAAGGAGACGGAACCCTAGATGAGTTTTGGTTATCGTCTCCCGAGCGCTTCACCATGTCTTGTTTAATTAACGTGTGTTGTTGTCAAAGTCAGGCACGTTAGATGCTGGCCTCAACATGAAGACCATAATACACCTGATGACAGTAGCTAAGAAGTTGTACCGGCACTTTCGAGTTTTCTTCCCGGAGGAATACAACCACACTGCTCTTTAAAATTAAAAGAAGTGACCAACCTTATAGTAAAAAATCGCAAAATGTATTAGTATCACTAGGTCCTTTAACAAATATAAATTCATATAATATACTAAAACTTATCTCTTGTTTTATAAAGTTAGTCAATTTTTGAAGTGTTTGACTCTGTACAAAAGCAAAATGTACACTTATTCATGACTGATGCACAGTCCAATAATTGAGCCACTTCTAAAGACGGTCAAGTAATTAAGAGAAGATGTTGTCGATCGAGCCAAAGCGTGATTTGCGGTAGCCCTTCACTCAATAATTTTCTTACTCACCAATTGGGTACAATTCTTACAGACTGAAAGCGACATGATGTCTCCCTCTTCCTGAGAATATTGAGTCAAACATCATCTAAGATATATGTCAGATATATTCTACCAAAAGACCGACTTGCATCCGTTGGAGACAAAATAATAGAGACTGGTCAGTATTGATCTACTAGTTGGAAATACTTGGCTACAAAGTTGTATTCGCTGGTCCAGACATGACAATCCACGACCAGTAACTATGAACAGTAGTGATGCAATTCAGCCACTTTTAAAGACGGTCAACAATGTGAAGATATTGTCGATCGATCGCGTGATATGCACTCACTCGCTACAATTCTTACAGAGTGAAAGCCATATCTTGTGTAGGTCGAGTCAGCCATCAGCTAATTCTACCAATAGAGGCTGGTCAGCATTGCGCGGAATTAATATGATCACTCAATAATTTTCTTACTTGGCTACAATTCTTACAGACTGAAAGTTATATGACTCGTCTCCCTCTTGTGGAGGTCATGTCACGTCTCCCTCTTGTGTAGCCTGACAAAAGGACAAGTCGTTAGTCGCCGAGACGGACGATCGACCATGCTGCCTGGTGCGTGTCATTCAGAAACAGAAATGATTTGGTTCCTATTTTTTCATAAAGATATTATGATCAAAGCAGTTAAAAGGCAGGATTTCTTCTCACGACGGCGTCCAACAGATTTGTAGCTGCGCATATCGTTTTCTGCTCGATTTTGTTTTGTTTTGTTTTTTGTTTTTAAAAAAACAGGGGCAAAAAAGCTTTGCCTTATATTAATATAGGAGGGGCAAAACAAGGATTGGCCAGCGCCAACAAAATAAAAAAGAAAGGGGATAGAAATCCCCAGAAAAGAGAGAAAAGTCAACCCACAAGCTCCGCCAGGTTCTTCGCACCGGCTAAAATCCAATCCTTTTCTTCCTCCCTGATCTTGTGCATGATGACCGAAGGCATAGAAGATTTATTGCTGAAAACTCTCTCATTCCTTTCTTTCCAAATCTCCCAAGCGATAAGCATGATGGCGGTTCGTAAACCTTTGGGAGAAGAGGTGGGAGTCTTGGCAACGGCGTGCCAGTAGTCAAGCACCTTAGGTCTTCCCGATCCCATGCAACAGATAAGATCTGGGCAAGAGAGCCATGAAGCCGCGGCAGTCCAGATCCTCTTGGAAAAGCGGCACTCGAAGAGGTATGTCGCGCTGTTTCGGGGGTACATTTGCATAGCTGATAAGTAGGTCGGTGAGGCCACTCGCTTTTGGCAAGACGGTCGGCGATCCATAAGCGGTTCTGGAAGGCGAGCCAGGCGAAGAAGCGGCATTTGGGGGGCCCCCAAGTTTTCCAAACAACTTTCCCAAAGGAGCAAGGCAGAGAGCCCAGGAACCGGGCTTTGTAGGCCGAGCTGGCTGAGTAACATCCATTGGACGTCATGGTCCAAATTATGGAGTCCGTTGTTCCTGGGGAAAGTTGGACCGTAGAAAGAAGATCCCATAGGCGGACATATTGCTCTAGGTGTTCGACCGTGAAAGCGTCCACGTTAATATCAGCCACCCACTTTTGGTCCTTGAGAGCGTCCCGAACCGTCCGGTTCTTTCTTCTAGAGGCTTTGAAGATCAAGGGAGCAAGGTCCTTTAGAGGAGTACCATCAAGCCAGGAGGATGACCAGAAGGAAGCCTTAGCACCATTGCCAATGGTGACCTGAGTAGCGGCATTGAAGAGGTCTCTATCGGAGGCATCGTTGGGGGTTTCAAAACCAACCCAAGGCTTTTCCGGTGCCGTCCATTCGTACCACAACCAACAAAGCCTGAATGCACGAGAGAACTTTTCCAAGTCCAGAATCCCCAGGCCGCCAAGCTCCTTGGGGCGACAGACCTTCTGCCAGTTGACCTTGCATTTCCCCCCACTAACAACTTCCTTGCAAGCCCATAGCATTCCGCGACTAATCTTGGTGAAAGCCTTAACGATTCCCTTGTCAGCTTTCAGAGCTATTAACAAGATCGGCATGGAGGAGAGAACAGACTAAGGATCAACCCTCACCATGATGTTTGTTCCTCATCAGCTGCAGTCCAAATAACAGAGACTGGTCGACATTGACCTACTAGTTGGAAATACTTCACTGTAGGTTGTATTGCCTGATCTAGACATGATAATCCACGACTAATTGCGGGGAAGGCTCTTATATGTGCCAACGACACTAGTAGGGAAAGGCTCACTGCCGGCGCACCAAAATCATCTACCACCGGCGAGTTCCTGTTTGTCGGTGACCATCTCGCTGGCGGTAATGCATTACAGCTGGTGAACTACAAAATTCGCCGGCAATAACTGAGCATACCCCCTGCGAGTAGCCCCATTCACCGGATAATGTCCCATAACACTGGCGGACATCTCTTCGCCAGGGGTAATACAATGAGGTTTGCTTCGGTGCCCCCTCCCCCTAAAACTTAAGTTTGCATGTGCCAGTTTTATTTTGACCGGTCAAAACTTATATCTAGGCTATTTATATCTCCGTATAGGTGTACTTGGTCGATCTGGGTATACTCCACATTATCCCACCTCCCGTTATCGCGATCTACGTCTTTGCATGGCATGTTTTGAAATTTTGTTGCTACTGCTATATACCTCCCGATTTTCGCCTCCTGCAAGCACGTGAGTATATGTGTATGGTTAGTATACATCTAAGAGGCCATATGGGCTTTGGGTGGGTTCATACGGTGTTCTAAACGAATCGGTATCAAGTTTTTATTGTCCAAGTTTGAAAAGGAGGGGCGACACCGAAGCAAAAGTGTAATACAATTTGTTCGCCGGCAGTATTATGTATCAGAGCAAAAAAAATAGACATAATACGCATATGAACAAAGGAATACACAGTTGACATGGTTATACCCTACGGGTACGTAACTTCAGCATACCTAGTCCAGCCCAAGGAAGACCCACGGCAGACATACGCTGGCCCATGAAGATTTTCGGGTGGCCAAGGCCCATGACGTCTTCGGATCCTTGGAGAGCAAGACTAGAGGAGATAAGGAATTCAAAGGGGTAAAACCCTAGAACTTGTAACCGACTAGGACTACGCCCGGGACCTGCCTAAGTCTATATAAAGGCCAGGAGGGCACGTCCTAGGACAACTCGACTCATACTTTCGCACACGCATCCACGCCAGATCGAATCTGCGCACCCTGTAACCTTCGGTTCCGCCGTAATCAAAGAGCAGACAAGCAGGAGTAGGGTTTTCCCTCCGGGGGCCTGAACCTGGGTAAATCTCGTGTCCCCTGGTTGCTTGTCTGTTAACCGTGCCACGATCTCCAGCATCCCCATCTTCTCCAAAACCCAAGTCCATAACAATGGGCATTGACGAGATTAAACCTCGTCAATTGGTGCCGTCTGTGGGAATTGGGGCTGCTGATTGTGCGGTCGTGACGGTTCCGACCCGATCGATCTACAACTCCGCGGCGACGGAGAATCACCTCCTCTTCGGCGCTTTCGACTTCACCGCCCACTCGCCGGATACCATGAAGGATTTCGAGCCCGTAGGCGACGGACTCGAAATCTTGTTCGGGAGCTTCTGCTTCCAGGTGGGACAAACTGGCACCCTCCGCCTCCCTGAGCGGGTGCCCGTGCCGTCGATCAGGCCCGCTTCATGGGCTCCACACCCCGTGCTACGCACGTCACCATCAACAGATGAGTTCTACAGCAGCAGCAGCTGCAACTCCGATCTGTGCGATCCACCTTCGGATGAAGGGACCTACGGTTCCAGATCCGAAAGCTGCGGCAGCAATAACCAATCTGCAGCGCTATCCATGCGCCATCATTCAAACCGACGAGGAAATGCCTAACCCGCCGCAACCCCAACCCGCAGGAAAACGGCGAAAACGGTGGAAACGGGCGAACGGAAAACAGGGGCCACCTCATCCAACTTAGCAAAGAAGGATGGGTCGAAGCACGCCGCGCCGTCGCAGGCGAAATAGTCCTACCTCTGGACTCCCCACGTGATCTGCTGAGGGCATACCACTACCTCCTCATCGAGGAGCACAAGAAGCAAGTCAAGATGCAGGAGACGCTCGACAAACGCAAGCAAGCAGCCTCTGAGTCCAGTGCGCGACGAGCTGCGCTCTTCGCCATGGGACCCGGCTCTAGCACAAACGGAAACCAGGGAAACAAGCACTGCTCTCGGGTGGAAAACATGGACCCGAAGGAGCGGCGTGACGTGACCCGAACTCTCCATACATCGTTCATGGATATGGACGCCGACGACAACATCACCCCGAAGACGCCACACGCTGCGATCATGGCAGCCACTGCGTATCTCGCGGCTCACCCACCTCCGGAGGGGGACCCGAAAAGGGCCATGCATAGGTCCGCACTCACCGGACTAGGACTAATCGGAGCTGCGCTCCACGAAGACGCTCCTACGGAGCCGAAGAAGAAAGCTCCGGCCAGGCGCGACCGGAGCCCCACTCCCTCATCCGAAGATGAAGACGAACACGATCTTCCTCGAAGGAAGAAGAGCTCGCACCGCCATAAACGCGATTACGACGCCAGAGACAATCTTACACAGCGCAAGATCGACAAAGCACGCGCCAAACGTGCATGCTCGTCTGAATCGGAGATGGATGAAGACGAAGGAGAACTCTGCGGGGCTCGATGCTTCAGCAGATCCGTCCGGCGAACACAGATGCCACGCAACTTCAAGCTTCCTTCGGATACTCCGAAGTTCAACGGCACGCAAGATCCAAAGTCCTGGCTCAGTGACCATCTCTCATCCGTCAAGCTTCACGGAGGCAACAAAGAAACCGCCATGCAATGCAGCTAACAAAGCGCAGCTGGTCCGCTCAGCAGCCTATCATCAGGATCCATCCGAAGCTGGGAGGAGCTCGCTTATAGCTTCATCCGAAATTTCAAAGGCACCAGCAAAAGGCCCGCCTCAATCGAAGAGTTGCGAGCCTGCAGAGAACGGGTGAATCTATTCGCTCGTACATACTACGCTGGTCTACAACCAAGAACTCCGCAGCACACATCTCCGAAGAAAGGGCCATCCCTTCAGGGACGGCGTCAAGCGCCCAGACTTCAAGGAGGAACTTGGGCGTGTAAAGCCCAAGACACTCGACCACCTCATGGAAATCGCCAACAGTTGGGCAGACGGTGAAGATTGCATCCAGCGGGCACAATCAGATGAAGAGGACGACTACGGCCGAAGACCCGAACGCCGCAGCAAGAGGAGATCGCGCGTTTACGAGGACCGCGATGGACCCGACATGGTCGCATCCGGCTACGCCGACCGCCATAACGACAACAGCCGCAACAGCGGAGGATACCGCAGCGGAAACTTCCGCGAGAACGGACGACCAACGCAGTCGTGGCAACGCCACGACCGCGAGAACGGACCCTCAGCATTCGACAAACTTTTGGGTCCATGCACCATCCACTTCTACATCGACAAACAAGATGGCAAAAAGAAAGCTAGCCACATGCTCAAGGACTGCCGCGAGTTCCAGAAACTCAGCGAAGGCATGATGCAGATGAGGCAACAAGCTCCAATCCCTGCGTTCGGAAACACACCTGCGCCAGGTGAAATAGCACACGGAGCTCCTCCGCCGCCGCCTATTGGATGCCCAAATCAAACAGTCGCACCAAGAAACAACGCCGGTCGCATACCCCACCAAAAGGAGCACTCAATATGATGAAGGGACGCCCACAAATAGGGTGCGAAGAAAATCACCCGACAAATCAACTTGGCCGGCAACTCCGCTGCAATCTCGAGTACCTCGGGATCGAGTCCTGCATCACATTCACTCGCGCGGATCACCCTTGCCAGATCCCTCGCCCAGGTCATGCTGCCCTGGTGCTAGAGGCGCAGATCGGAGGCTTCGAGATGAGTCGCGTCTTCATGGACGGCGGCAGCGGCATCAACCTAATATTCGCAAGCACTCTAGCAGCTATGCGGATCCCGCAATGCAGCCTGGAACAATCAGACACAACGTTCCGCGGCATTGTCCCAGGGAAGGGCATCTTCCCCCTGGGCAAAATAGGGCTCGACGTCATCTTCGGGAAGCCGGACAACTTTCGGCAGGAGCGCCTAGAATTCGAAGTGGTGGACTGGCCGTCGCAATACCATGCCATCCTGGGATGTGTAGCATTCGCAAGGTTCCTGGCCGTCCCACACTACGCATACGTACTACTCAAGATGCCAGGACCAAGGGGCGTCATCACAGTCCACGGGAGCTTCACCCGATCGGACCAATGCGAGAGGGATTTCAACAAAATCTCCCAGTCTTTCGGCATGCAAGACGAGCTTGTAAGGCTCCGCGAGGTGACGGACAATGGGCTACCCCCAGTCACAAAGCAGAACGCACCTGACATGTCTTTCGACTCCACCATCAACACCAAGAAACTGCAGATCCATCCAACGGATGCCTCCAAGACGGCGCTGATTGCCAACAACCTCGGCACCGCATAGGAAGGCACGCTCATCGAATTTCTCCATGAGCGTTGGGAAATCTTCGCCTGGTGTCCTGCGGACATGCCAGGAGTTCCCAGGGAATTCGCCGAGCACGCACTCAATGTCTTCCCAGACACCAAGCCAGTCAAGCAGTCCATCCGAAGACTGTCGGAGCCACGAGCCGAAGCTATCGGCAAGGAGATCAACAGATTACTCGCAATAGACTTCATCCGGGAAATCAAGGAAAGCGAGTGGCTGGCAAAGACGGTGATGGTCCCGAAGAAGGACACGGACATCCTCCGGATGTGCGTGGACTTCACGTCACTAAATAAACACTGCCCTAAGGACCACTTCCCTCTTCCTCAGATCGACCAGATCATCGATTCGACTGCAAGTTGTGAGAAACTCTCCTTCCTCGACGCCTACTCAGGCTATAACCAGATTCGACTCAAGGTCGAAGATCAAGAGAAAACGGCGTTCATCACACCGTTCGGAGTATACTGCTACAACACAATGCCTTTCGGGCTAAAGAACGCGGGTGCCACGTACCAGCGATGCATGCAGGACTGCCTCAAGGACCAGATCGGTCGCAACGTCCAAGTCTATGTCGACGACATAGTCATAAAAACCAAGGAGGCAAGAACACTTATCGACGATCTCCGCGAGACGTTCGACAACCTCGATCGCTACAGGATCAAGCTCAATCCAGAAAAGTGCGCCTTCGGCATCCCCTCGGGCCAGCTGCTCGGGTACTTCATCTCTCAACGAGGGATCGAAGCGAACCCGAAGAAAATCAAAGCTATCATGACAATGAAGAAGCCGAAAAACCTCAAGGGCGTTCAGCAGCTCGCAGGGCGAGTAGCGGCACTAAGCAGGTTCATCAGCCGCATGGGCGAGAAGGCCCTACCATTTTACCAGCTGCTGCGCAAGGCAGAAAGTTCGAGTGGACACCAGAAGCCAACAACGCATTCGAAAGCCTCAAGTGGCTCATCTCCACCTCGCCCGTTTTGGTCACGCCAAAAGAGCGCGAGCCCCTGTTGCTGTACATAGCAGCCACACACCAGGTGGTCAGCACGGTACTCGTGGTCGAACGACCCGAAGAAGGCAAGACCCACGGGGTACAACGCCCAATTTACTACCTCAGCGAGGTTCTCACTCCAACAAAACAGCGGTACCCGCACTACCAGAAGCTGGCCTATGGCGTGTTCATGACGGCTCGACGACTGAGCCACTACTTCCAGGAGCATCAGGTGATGGTCGTCAACGAGGCACCCCTAAACAGCATCCTGAATAACCCAGAGGCCACAGGACGCGTGGCCCTGTGGGGCATTGAACTATCACCCCTGGACATCATCTACGAGAAGCGACACGCAATCAAATCTCAAGTCCTTCCGGACTTCCTGGTGCACTGGATGGAGCTGCAGCTGCCTGACACCCTAGACATGTCGCAGTCCTGGACAATGCATTTTGACGGCTCCAAACGCGAAGCCGGAGCAGGGGCATGAGTCATACTGACCTCCCCGCAAGGTGACAAGATGAAGTACGTCCTTCGGATGAAATTCAGAGCCTCCAACAACGAGGCCGAATACGAAGCCCTCTTCCATGGCATGAAGATGGCAAAAATATGCGGCGCAACGCGCCTGGTCATCTACGGTGACTCCAACCTTGTCATACAGCAGACGATGAATGAGTGCGACGCACACGCCGAAAACATGATCGCGTACCGCGCGCTATACAACGCACTCGAAGGAGAATTCGACGGCTGCGAACTTCGGCACGTGGGAAGAGAGAGCAACGAGGAGGCCGATAAACTCGCCAACATCGGCTCCACTTGCGCAAAGGTGCCACCAGGTGTGTTCCTCGAACAGATCTGCGTGCCATCCATCAAGCAGAAATTCCCCAAGGGATCACCCGAAGAAGCAGAACACTCGGGGGCTACGCTACCCGAAGGTCATGAAGGACCCGAAAAATTGGATATCGAAGTTGCCATGGTCAACCTGATGCAGGTCATGGCAGTCGAAGAAACTTGGACACGCCCATACCTCCAGTTCCTGATTAACGGAGAATTGCCAGACAGCCGGACAGATGCCCGGCGCATATCTCGTCGGTCAAAAGCCTTCACCATCATCAACGGCGAGTTGTACAAACGCAGCATTACGGGCGTACTACAACAGTGCGTCACCATCAATGACGGCAAAGCCATACTCCAAGATATCCACGAGGGCATCTGCGGTCACCATGCAGGCAGCCGCTCCCTCGTCGCCAAAGCTCTGCGAGCAGGATTCTATTGGCCAACGGCCATGAGCGACGCGAAAGACATCGTCCGAAGATGCAACGGATGCCAACGGTTCGTCGACAAACCGCACGCACCTGGGTCCGAACTTCGACCCATACCCATAGCCTGGCCTTTTGCCCAATGGGGCCTTGACATGATCGGCAAACTGCCAAAATCCTCGAAGGGAGGACACGTCTTCCTCCTGGTCGCAGTCGACAAATTCACCAAGTGGATCGAAGCCAGGCTACCACCAACCAGAAGGGCAAAACCGTCAAGTTCTTGAATCCATTGTCTACAGGTTTGGCGTACGACAAAGATCATCACCGACAACGGATCGAACTTCATCTCCGAAGAATTCCAGGACTTCTGCGAAGGCCTCGGGATCAATATCACGTATGCCTCAGTGGCACACCCGCAAACAAACGGGCAAGTGGAAAAGGCCAACGGCCTAATCGGCGCCGGCATCAAGAAGCGCCTCATGAGCTCACTCGAGGACAAAGATGGAAACTGGACGAAAGAGCTACCGTCTGTCCTGTGGAGCTTACGGACTACGCCAAACAGCTCCACCGGCTACACACCGTTCTTCATGGTACATGGAGCCGAGGCAGTGCTACCAGCCGAAGTACGCCATCAGGCTCCACGAGTCGTCGCGTACAGCGAAGCCGAATCCACGGCTGCACTCGAAGACGCCGTCGACACACTCGATGAAGCGCGGGATATAGCAGCCGCTCGATCAGCGGTGTACCAGCAGAGTCTCCGCAACTATCATAGCCGCCGGCTGCGCCCAAGGTCCTTCGTCGAAGGAGACCTCGTCTTGCGACTCAAGCAAAAGCGACCGAACAAACTCGATTCACCATGGGAAGGACCCTATGTCATCACCGAAGTCATCCCAGGTGGCGCCTATCGCCTTAAGCACGTGGAGTCTGGAGTCGCATACTCCAACCCGTGGAACGTCTCGCACCTGCGATGATTCTACCCGTAGCGACCTACCCCCCTTTACGATATAAATAAAGCTAAGTACCCCGCCCCCAACCCTCGGTTGACTATTTTCTGCAACTTTACTACATGCTACATACGCACTCGGGGGCTCCCCCCACCTCATGATTTCATCGACTGAGGACAAAACGTGTACACCTGAGTAGCTGACCACGTCAGGCAAACGAAAAGGGCACGTACTAAATCAAAGCACTGCGTGCTCGCAAACAAGCAAACCTTTACAACAAAGGGCACATACACGCCCAGCCGCAATATACAAATTTTATATCTATCTGTTTATTTTCAGGTCCTACCTATTCTGAAGAATAACCTGAGCACGCTGCTCAAACAAATCTACAATCTTCTCGGCATACTGCCTTACAGCCGCGTAATGCGGACGCATATTCCACTCGCCACCATCTGGTCGAGGAGGTGGCCCAGTCGCCACAGCAGCCAAATCTACATCAGGGCGGTGCACCCTCACAAGAGTCAAGGCAGCCTTCACCCCTGCGACGAGCTACTGCCGCACCAGCTCCTTAACATTGCTGGCACTCCGAAACTTCGTCAGAAGACCTGCAAGGGTCGTTGGCACGGCATCCAACGGAAACATGACGTGCAGCACCAAGGAAAGCGATGTCTGCACCTGGCGGAGCACCGGCGAAACCTGATAGACACGATCCTGCACCGTCGCCAGAACTATGGCGCGATCACGATCCATCCAGAAAAAGCTGCCGGCCTCCATATCCTGTTGAGTCAAACAATTGACTCGAACAGCAATACGCTCCTTTTCTTCCCTCGGAGCAAGATTGGCACCTGCGACAACCGCACAAAACAAGAGTAAGGACAGTAGGCTCACCCGAAGAACTGAGCTACAGCCCGAAAGAAGGATCAACTTACATTGCAGCTGCTCGGACAGCCGACCCAGCTCCGCCATCAAATACTCCTCTCTGGCTGCACCACGGTCTGCTTTGGATTTCCAAACGTCAGCACGACCGCGTAACCCAAGCAAATCTCTTTCCAAGCTGCGCACGCGATCTCGAAGAAAAGCGAGCTGCGAGGAATCATCCAATGATGCTCGCAAGGGCCTTTCGGATGAAGTGTCAACCGGGTCAGCACCCGAAGGAACCTATAGCAGCAGAAAAAAGAAGGCACACAGACATTCAGCCAAGGACAGAGCACAAATCGGAGGAATTCATTAAAGTATATAAGGCCACTACGTGGCACAAGGATGGTACTACAAAAGATATTTACAACAAAAATAGACTACAAACTACCCTACGTCTACTATGCCTAAGGCGGAGGACACTGAGTCGCCTCAGAACCAGACTGCCTAGCTTTGGCCTCGCCCTGCTGCCGCAATGCATACTCAGACAGCAAGTCAATGAGCTTGGGCCCATATCGTCTGCAGCGAGCGGAGTAGGCGGCGAAGGCTACCTCGGATCCATCCGCAGCTGTAGGCATCCGAGAAGTAATCTGGGGCAGGTCCAGCTCCACCCCAGCCGCCATGGCCATCGCCAGCCCGACGGACGCGCCGATGCCCTTCTGCTTGCGCTTATACGCTGCAGGCGCGTCGGCTGACAGAGCCTCTGCCAGGGCATCCACATCTTCAAGGGATGCGCCCTTCGGGAAGAGCTCCTGGTAGAAGCGACCAAGGACCTCTTTCGCCTTGGCGAGGGAGTTGACGACGGTGCTGCAGCGGTCTTTGACCGCTACAGTGGCATCATCTAGAGCACTCCCGTGCTCCAGAGCACCGCGGTCGAACTTGATGCCTGCGGCATCTGAGACAAAAAAGAAGAAAACATGAAGAAAGGCAACATAGAAGAAGATCCGCAGAAAAAGGAGCAAGTACAAAAGCTAGCGCTCACCCGAAATAGCCTTGGCAGCAGCCATGAGCTTCTCCGCCACCCCTTTTTCACGAGCAGCCGCAACTGTGGCCAGCTGCTCCTCACGATCTGTGGCCTCCTGCTGCAGACGCTCTTTAAACGCTGCCTTCGGCTTCCAGCTCAAGGCGCTCTCGCATCGGCAGCTTCGCCTTCTCCGATTGGCCAAGGCTCTTCTTCAGAGCATCGACCTCACAGAGAGAGTCGTTATGCTCCTCTGCATTTACAACAAGCAAGTGTCAAAGTACAGGACCAGGATAAGCAAGAGAAGTACTACAAGGCAGACGAATACCTTGAAGCTGCCGCAGTTTCGCCTCCAGCGTCAGGCGTTCCTCCACCAGCCGCTTGGCCTCTTGCACAAAAGGCTGCAGCAACAGACAATAGTAGTAAGAGCAGGACTTGGGGCTACGCCCAACACAAAGAAGCATTAAACAACATCAGCATATTTAAGACACTCGGGGCTCCCCGTAACATCAAGCGAGAAAACTTACGTGCTCGGCGCGAACCCGGCCGCTGCGAAATTCTGAGGCGCAACCACCAGCCTCTCCTGCACAGGAGGAACCGGCGCAGCGTCACCAGAAGTCGCCACCGTCTGAGGAGGAGGCGACGCAATGTTCGACTCCCCATCATCTCAAGCGCCATCCCTAGAGCCGTCGGAGGATTGCCTGCACACGAACCAATCAAAACAGGTGCAAAAATAACAAGGGAACAAAGGACAACAGTGGCAACAAGAAAACTTACGAGCCCAACGCGCTCAAGTCGAAGATAGGAGAAGCCCTTCGGGCCCTCTTCTCCTCCTTGTTTTCTTCCTTCTTCTCCTCCTTCTTTTCTTCCTTCTTCCGCTTTGCTGGCGGGTGCGGAGCAACAACCCGCACAGGAATGGCAGGAAGGGGAGAGGAAGAACCCCCATGAACATCATCACGACGCTCAAGGCCCAGAGGATTTCTGGGAGTCGGAGGAGTCGAGGCATCTGACGACTCGCTAGAGCTCCGTGATCGTTCGCGCGAATGGTCCTCACTCGATTCATCGGCATCCTCCGCTGGGGATCGCGCTGACGGTAGCTCGGACATGGAATCCACCACTTCATTATCCGGGGCATTCGGATACCTCTCGGGCAACGGTGGTGCCATGCCCGGCACTTTGAAGCTCTGCAAAAGGAAAAGGAACTTTGTTAGCAAACAAAGGAAAAAGTACACAGCTGACAAAAACAAAAGGGAAGTACTACGTGCGCAAATCTACACCTTCGGTACGACCAACGTCGAAGAAAAGGGAGGAGTCAGCGACTTCCCCGGGATTTCTTCGTCGGCCTTGAACTTCAACAGCGCGCGAAGAGCCTTGTCAAGTTCCACCTCGGAGATTTTCTCACTCAAAACCCTTGTCGGATCACGGCGCCCAGAGTAAAGGAACATCGGGTGCGCCCTAGCTTGGAGAGGCTGCACCCGATGCTCAAGAAACGTCCGGATGATGTCGACGCCGTTCACCTCCTTCTCAGGAATCAGCTGGAGATCCTCCACCCGACGGTACAGGGCCTCTATCTCCGCCACTTCACCGTCTAAGATTTGGTTTTTCCAGGATCTTTTCTTCTCAATCAATTGGGAGGGATCAAAAGGAACGAGACCAAAATCTTGCCCAGGCAGTACGAAATCACGGATGTAAAACCATTTCCTCCGCCAGTACTGGACAGATTCGGACATGGAAAAGGAAAAGAATTGCACATTGGGACTGAGGGAGATGATGAAACCCCCAATGGGATACACACCATCCGAACCAGACTGCCTCTTCACGGAATAAAGCTTCCGGAAGAGGCCAAAATGCGGCTCAATGCCAAGCCAACACTCGCAAAGCGTGATAAAACATGCAATGTGGAGAAGTGAGTTGGGACACAGATGATGGAGTTGAACACCATAGAAAAAGATCAGTCCACGAAGGAAGTCATGGACCGGAAAAGAAAACCCGCGAATCATGAAGGCAACAAACATAACCCGATACCCAGATGGGGGACGGGGGATTACCTCATTGCCGGGGAGTCGCACGGCCGTCGTGTCTTGCGGGATCAGGCTCCGCTCGCGCAGTTTGCGGAGATCGCTCTCCCGCGTTTCTGATCGTCGCCAGCCACCATCGGTGACGCGAGCAGTGGCGGTGCCCTTCTTGCCTCCGACGGCGCTGGCCCCAACTGCAGATGAGGACTTCTTTGTTTTCACCATGGCGCTACGGCGGTGGTGGCGTTGCCAACGAAGAAAGACAAAGGAAATGTGGAGGAAACTCTCAGCGCGCAGCAAGAATAGCTCAAGAACGAGGGGGCAGTGAATAGATGAACTGCTGCGGTGAAAAACAAACCACGATTTCACCAGGGATTATAACAGCGAAGACGACGCACGCTGGCCGTCCATCGAGAAGACCTAACGCCAACGGTAGATCTGGCCGTACACGTGTCAGCACCAAAATGAACCGTCGATACCACGCCGTCCACTACGTGCGGAAATCGAGGAGACGCCGTAATCATCTCCACGCCGCGCATGACCGGTCAATTCAAAGTCAGCAAGTGGGACCCACGCTTCGTCCAGTCAAGTCATCTCTGGCGTAGCAGACGCTTGAGATCATCAATCGTAAGCACTGACGTCATCAAAAGCTATACTAGCACCACTTCGGCTCCACAGCTGAAAGTACTCACTCGAATCTACGATTCGACTAAATACTTGGGGGCTACTCCTATCAGGAGCGCTGGTCGCGCACCCGATGTACTTCTGGGTCAGCGGTACGCCCACGAGATTTCCTACTACAGTTGCATGATACAAGAATCGAGTCTGTGCCCGAGTCTACGACTCCACCAGACACTCGGGGGCTACTCCAAACTGGAGCGATGGTCGTTCACACACAAGATCTTCGAGTCCTACGCCGAGTCTACGACTCCACTACGGACTCGGGGGCTACTCCCATAGGGAGGATGGATTTAAGCATCCGAAAATTTTCGAGTCCTGCGGACCTAATGATTGAAACAATGCTTGAACTAAAAGTCTCCGTTTGAGTCTACGACTCGAACAAACACTTGGGGGCTACTCCCATAGGGAGCGCTGGTTGCGCACCCTATGAAATCTTCGACTGCGATCTTTCGGATCAGCACGCAAAAACTTTTGGCAACTCTGCCCCAACAAAACGCTAAGTGAGCGACAATCTCCTTGGCCACCCGAAGCACCTCCGAGGTGATAAATGTTCGGATGCTGCGTCTGCGACGCAAATATAAGACCTACAGATATCATCTGATGGCACAACGCGCAGTATGCTCGCTAGTCAAAATCCGTGCCAGCAGGTGCGATGAAAAATCCCGACGGACGCGTTGGGTACAACAATTAAATTCACTGGAATTCCACTCCTGTAAGTCCTCCGCGGCCTGAGTTGAATTACGCCAGCATATGTTCCAGTTTCGAGTTGAGGGACTCGAACCTGAAGAAGATCGTGTTGTTTTGTCCTAAGACAGTTAACTGACCCTGATCCGTCGGGTGAGTCAGGCACACGCATCAACAATCCCTACACACTTTTCTCTTGAAAAACAGAGTTGCACCCGAAGGATTGAAGAGTCCTCAGCCGAATCTACGATTCGACTGAACACTCGGGGGCTACTGACATGGTTATACCCTACGGGTACGTAACTTCAGCATACCTAGTCCAGCCCAAGGAAGGCCCACGGCAGACATACGCTGGCCCATGAAGATTTTCGGGTGGCCAAGGCCCATGACGTTGACGAGGTTTGATCTCGTCAATGCCCATTGTTATGGACTTGGGTTTTGGAGAAGATGGGGATGCTGGAGATCGTGGCACGGTTAACAGACAAGCAACCAGGGGACACGAGATTTACCCAGGTTCAGGCCCCCGGAGGGAAAACCCTACTCCTGCTTGTCTGCTCTTTGATTACGGTGGAACCGAAGGTTCTGAGGTCTTGTGATTAGATCTGGCGTGGAGGTGTGTATGTCGTAATCTAGTAGCTGCCCTCTCGTTGGACCCTCCTAGCCTTTATATATGGGGAGGCTAGGTCTCGGGTGCCGATACGAGTAGGTTACAAGTTGTATTCAAACTCTAGTCTTGTTGTCCAAGGACTCGAAGGCGTCATGGGCCTGGGCCACCCGAAAATCTTCATGGGCCAGCGTATATTTGCCGTGGGCCTTCCTTGGGCTGGACCGGGTATGCTGAAGTTACGTACCCGTAGGGTATAACCATGTCAGTAGCCCCCGAGTGATCAGTTGAATCGTAGATTCGGCTGAGGACTCTTCGATCTTCGGTGCAGCTCATCTTTCAAGAGAATGTGTAGGGAATGTTGATGCGTGTGCCTGACTCACCCGACAGACCAGGATCAGTTAATCGTCTTAGGACAAAACAACACGATCTTCTTTAGGTGCGAGTCCCTCGACTCGAACCCGGAACATATGCTAGCGTAATTCGACTCAGGCCGTGGAGGACTTATAGGAGTGGAATTCCAGTGTTTTTAAATGATGTACCCAACGCGTCCGTCGGGATTTTTCATCGTACCTGCTGGTACGGATTCATACTAGCAGCGCGTCAGTGCGTTGTGCCATCGATGATATCTCAGAGGTCTTATCTTTGCGTCGCAGACGCAGCATCCGAATGTTTATCACCGCGGAGGTGTTTAGGGTGGCCAAGGAGGATGTTACTCACTTAGCATTAATTGGGGCAGAGTTGCCAAAAAGTTTTTGCATGCGGATCCGGAAGATCGCAATCGAAGTTTTCATAGGGTGCGCGACCAGCGCTCCCTATGGGAGTAGCCCCCGAGTATCTGTTCGAGTCGTAGACTCGAGCAGAGACTTTAGTGCAAGCATTGCTCAGCTGTTTAGTCCGTAGGACTCGAAAATTTTCGGATGCTTGAATCCTTCCTCCCTATGGGAGTAGTCCCCGAGTCCGTAGGGGAGTCGTAGGCTCGACGTAGGACTCAGAGAAGTGCGTTGTCTTCATTTGTCTTTCGGGTGCACGGCCAGCGCTCCTGATAGGAGTAGCCCCCGAGTATTTAGTCGAATCGTAGATTCGAGTGAGTACTCTTAGCTGTGTAGCCGAAGTTGGTGCTAGTATAGCTTTTGATGACGTCAGTGCTGACGATCGATGACCTCAAGCGTCTGCTGCGCCAGAGATGACTTGACTTGACGAAGTGTGGGTCCCACTTCCTGACTTTGAATTGACCGGTCACGCGCGGCGTGGAGATGATTACGGCGTTTCCTCGATTTCCACGCGTAGTGGACGTCATGGGAACGACGGTTCGTTTTGGTGCTGACACGTGTACGACCAGATCTGCCGTTGGCGTTAGGTCTTCTCGATGGACGGCCAGCGTGCGTCGTCTTCTCTGTTATAATCCGTGGTGAAATCGTGGTTTGTTTTCACCGCACCAGTTCTTGCGTTTTACTGCCTCCTTGCGCTCGAGCGATTCTTGCTGCGTGCTGAGAGTTCCTTTCGCATTTCCTTTGTCTTCGTCATTGGCAACGCCACCACTGCCGTAGCGCCATGGGGAAGCCAAAGAAGTCTTCGTCTGTAGTGGGGACCAGCGCCGCCGGAGGCAAGAAGGGCGCCGCCGCTGCTCGTGTCACCGATGGTGGCTGGCGGCGATCAGAGACGCGGGAGAGTGATCTCCGCAAGCTGCGCGAGCGGAGCCTGATCCCGCAGGATACGACGGCCGTGAGGTTCCCCGGCAACGAGGTAATCCCCCGTCCCCCATCTAGGTATCAGGTTATGTTTGTCGCCTTCGTTTTGCGTGGGTTTGCGTATCTAGTCCATGACTTCCTTCGTGGACTGCTCTTTTCTATGGGGTTCAACTCCATCATCTGTCTCCCAACTCCCTTCTCAACATTGCGTGTTTTATCACGCTTTGCGAGTGTTGGCTTGGCATTGAGCCGCACTTTGGCCTCTTCCGGAAGCTGTATTCCGTGAGGAGGCAGTCTGGTTCGGATGGTGTGTATCCCATTGGGGGTTTCATCATCTCTCTTAGTCCCGATATCCAATTCTTTTCCTTCTCCATGTCCGAATCTGTCCAGTACTGGCGGAGGAAATGGTTTTACATCCGTGACTCCGTGCTGCCTGGGCAAGAGTTTGGTCTTGTTCCTTTTGACCCCTCCCAGTTGATTGTGAAGAAAAGATCTTGGAAAAATCAGATCTTAGACGGTGAGGTGGCAGAGATAGAGGCCCTTTATCGTCGGGTGGAGGAGCTCCAATTGATTCCTGAGAAGGAGGTCAACGGTGTCGACATCATCCGTACGTTTCTTGAGCGTCGGGTGCAGCCTCTCCAGGCGAGAGCGCACCCGATATTTCTTTACTCTGGGCACCGTGATCCAACGAGGGTTTCGAATGAGAAGATCTCCGAGGTGGACCTTGACAAGGATCTTCGCGTGCTGTTGAAGTTCAAGGCCGACGAAAAATCCGGAAGTCGACTCCTCCCTTTTCTTCGACGTTGGCGTCTGGAAGGTGTAGATTTGCGCACGTAGTGCTTCCCTTTTATTTTTGTCAGCTGTGTACTTTTTCCTTTGTTTGCTAACAAAGTTTCTCTTCCTTGTGCAGAGCTTCAAGGTGCCGGGCATGGCACCACCATTGCTCGAAAGGTATCCGAATGCCCCGGATAATGAAGTGGTGGATTCCATGTCCGAGCCTCCTTCGGCGCGATCTCCGGCGGAGGATGCCGACGAATCGAGTGAGGACCATTCGAGCAAGCGATCACGGAGCTCGAGCGAGTCTTCGGATGCCTCGACTCCTCCGACTCCCAGGAATCCTCGGGGTCTTGAGCGTCATGATGATGCTCAGGGGGGTTCTTCCTCTCCCATTCCTGCCATTCCTGTGCGGGCTGTTGCCCCGCACCCGCCAGCAAAGCGGAAGAAGGAAGAGAAGAAGGAGGAGAAGAAGGAGGAGAAGAGGGCCCGGAGGGCTTCTCCTATCTTCGACCTGAGCGCGTTGGGCTCGTAAGTGTTCTTGTTGGACTGTTGTCCTTTATTCCCTTGCTATTTTTGCGCCTGTGTTGATTGATGCGTATGCAGGCAATCATCCGACGGCTCTAGTGATGGAGCGCGCGAGATGATGGGGGAGTCGAATATTGCGTCGTCTCCTCCTCCGACGGTGGCGACTTCGGGTGGCGCTGCTCCAGATCCTCCTGTGCAGGAGAGGCTGGTGGTTGCGCCTCAAAATTTCGCAGGCGGGCCTGCGGGTTCACCTTTGGAGCACGTAAGTTTTTCTGCTTCATGTCACGGGGGGAGCCCCCGGGCGTTTTCGTGTGCTGATGTTGTGTTTGCTTCTTTGTTTTGGGCGTAGCCCCCAAGTCCTGCTCTTACTGCTATTGCCTTTTCCTGCAGCCTTGTATCCGAGAGGCCAAGCGGCTGGTGGAGGAGCACCTGACGCTGGAGGTGAAACTGCGGCAGCTGCAAGGTATTCGTCTGCCTTGTAGTACTTGGCTTATTTATCCTGGTCTTGTTTGTTGACACTTGCTTGTTGTAAATGTAGAGGAGCATAACGACTCTCTCCGTGAGGTTGATGCTCTGAAGAAGAGCCTTGTGTCGGAGCGTAAGGCGAAGCTGCCATCGAAAGAGCGCCTTGAGGTCAGGCGAAAGCAGCCGAAAAGCGTCTGCAGCAGGAAGCTGCAGGTCGTGAGAGGGGGGCGGCGGAGAAGCTCATGGCTGCTGCCAAGGCTATTTCGGGTGAGTGTTTGCTTTTGCACTTGCTCCTTTTTCTGCGGGTCTTCTTCTATGTTAACTTTCTTCATATATTCGTCTTTTTGTCTCAGATGCCGCAGGCATCGAGTTCGACCGCGGTGCTCTGGAGCACGGGAGTGCTCTGGATGATGCCACTGTAGCGGTCGAAGACCGCTGCAGCACCGTCGTCAACTCCCTTGCCAAGGCGAAGGAGGTCCTTGGTCGCTTCTACCAGGAGCTCTTCCCGAAGGGCGCATCCCTTGAAGACGTGGGTGCCCTGGCGGACTCTGTCGGAAGCTCTGCAGCGTACAAGCGCAAGCAGAAGGGCATCGGCGCGTCCGTCGGGCTGGCGATGGCCATGGCGGCTGGGGCGGAGCTGGACTTGCCCCAGATCACTTCTCGGATGCCGACGGCTGCGGATGGATCAGAGGTAGCCTTCGCCGCCTACTCCGCTCGTTGCAGACGATATGGGCCCAAGCTCATTGACTTGCTGTCTGAGTACGCGCTGCGGCAGCAGGGCGAGGCCAAAGCTAGGCAGTCTGGCTCTGAGGCGACTCGGTGTCCTACGCCTTAGGCATAGGAGATGTAGGGTAGTATGTAGTTTACTTTTGCTGTAAATATCTTTTTTGTAGCACCATCCTTGTGCCACGCAGTGGCCTTATTTGAATGAATTCCTCCAAGTTGAGCTTTTCCCTTGGCTGAATGTCTGTGTGCTTTCTTTTTTCTGCTGCTATAGGTTCCTTGGTGCGACCGGTTGACACGTCATCCGAAAGGCCCTTGCGAGCATCATTGGATGATTCCTCGCAGCTCGCGTTTCTTCGAGATCGCGTGCGTAGCTTGGAGAGAGATTTGCTTGGGTTGCGCGGTCGCGCTGATGTTTGGAAGTCCAAAGCAGATCGTAGTGCAGCCAGAGAGGAGTACTTGATGGCGGAGCTGGGTCGGCTGTCCGAGCAGCTGCAATGTAAGTTGATCCTTCTTTCGAGCTGTGGCTCGGCTCTTCGGGTGAGCCTGCTGGCCTTATCCTTGTTCTGTGCTGTTTTCGCGGGTGCGAATCTTGCTCCGAGGGAAGAAAAGGAGCGCATTGCTGTTCGAGTCAATTGCTTGACTCAACAGGACATGGAAGCCGGCGGCTTCTTCTGGATGGATCGCGATCGCGCCATAGTTCTGGCGACGGTGCAGGATCGTGTCTACCAGGTTTCGCGGGTGCTCCGCCAGGTGCAGACGTCGCTGTCCTCGGTGCTGCACGTCATGTTTCCGTTGGATGGCGTGCCAACGACCCTTGCAGGTCTTCTGGCGAAGTTTCGGAGTGCCAGCAATGTCAAGGAGCTGGTGCGGCAGCAGCTTGTCGCAGGGGTGAAGGCTGCCTTGTCTCTTGTGAGGGTGCACCGTCCTGATGTAGATTTGGCTGCTGTGGCGACTGGGCCACCTCCTCGACCAGATGGTGGTGAGTGGAATATGCGTCCGCATTACGCGGTTGTAAGGCAGTATGCCAGACAGATTGTAGATTTGTTTGAGCAGCGTGCTCAGGCTATTCTTCAGAATAGGTAGGACCTGAAAATAAACAGATAGATGTAAAATTTGTATATTGCGGCTGGGCGTGTATGTGCCCTTTGTTGTAAAGGTTCGCTTGTTAGCGAGCACGCAGTGCTTTGATTTAGTACGTGTCCTTTTCGTTTGCCTGACGTGGTCAGCTACTCAGGTGTACACGTTTTGTCCTCAGTCGATGAAATCGTGAGGTGGGGGGAGCCCCCAAATGCATATGTAGTATGTAGTAAAATTGCAGAGAAATGGTCAACCGAAGGTTGGGGACGAGACACTTAGCTTTTATTTGCATCGTAATGAAGGAGGTACATGGTTCGGCTGAGTAGCCTTGGCTGTGAGCCTTATTGAGAGTAAAGGGGGGTACACTGCCCACTGTTATGGGTAGAATCGTCGCAGGTGCGAGACGTTCCACGGGTTGGAGTATGCGACTCCAGACTCCACGTGCTTGAGGCGATAGGCTCCACCTGGGATGACTTCGGTGATGACATAAGGTCCTTCCCATGGCGAATCGAGTTTGTTCGGTCGCTTTTGCTTGAGTCGTAAGACGAGGTTTCCTTCGACGAAGGACCTGGGGCGCAGCCGACGGCTGTGATAGTTGCGGAGACTTTGCTGGTACACCGCGGATCTAGCTGTTGCTATATCCCGTGCTTCGTCGAGTGTGTCGACGGCATCTTCGAGTGCAGCCGTGGATTCGGCTTCGCTATAAGCGACGACTCGTGGAGCCTGATGGCGTACTTCGGCTGGTAGCACTGCCTCGGCTCCGTGTACCATGAAGAATGGTGTGTAGCCGGTGGAGCTGTTTGGCGTAGTTCGTAAGCTCCATAGGACAGACGGTAGCTCTTTCGTCCAGTTTCCATCTTTATGCTCGAGTGAGCTCATGAGGCGCTTCTTGATGCCGGCGCCGATTAGGCCGTTGGCCTTTTCCACTTGCCCGTTTGTTTGCGGGTGCGCCACTGAGGCATACGTGATATTGATCCCGAGGCCTTCGCAGAAGTCCTGGAATTCTTCTAAGATGAAGTTCGATCCGTTGTCGGTGATGATGCTGTGTGGTACGCCAAATCGGTAGACAATGGATTCGAAGAACTTGAAGGCGGTTTTGCCCTTCTGGTTGGTGACTGGCATGGCTTCGATCCACTTGGTGAATTTGTCGACTGCGACCAGGAGGAAGACGTGTCCTCCCTTCGAGGATTTTGGCAGTTTGCCGATCATGTCAAGGCCCCATTGGGCAAAAGGCCAGGCTATGGGTATGGGTCGAAGTTCGGACCCAGGTGCGTGCGGTTTGTCGGCGAACCGTTGGCATCCGTTGCATCTTCGGACGATGTCTTTCGCGTCGCTCATGGCCGTTGGCCAATAGAATCCTGCTCGCAGAGCTTTGGCGACGAGGGAGCGGCTGCCTGCATGGTGACCGCAGATGCCCTCGTGGATATCTTGGAGTATGGCTTTGCCGTCATTGATGGTGACGCACTGTTGTAGTACGCCCGTAATGCTGCGTTTGTACAACTCGCCGTTGATGATGGTGAAGGCTTTTGACCGACGAGATATGCCGCATCTGTCGGGCCGTGCAATTCTCCGCTAATCGAACCGGAGGTATGGGCGTGTCCAGTTTCTTCGACCGCCATGACCTGCATCAGTTGACCATGGCAACTTCGATATCCAATTTTCGGGTCCTTCATGACCTTGGTAGCGTAGCCCCGAGTGTTACCTTCTTCGGTGATCCCTTGGGAATTTCCGCTGATGGATGGCACGCAGATCTGTTAGGAACACACCTGGTGGTACTTTTGCACAAGTGGAGCCGATGTTGGCGAGTCTATCGGCCTCCTCGTTGCTCTCTCTTCCACGCGCGAAGTTCGCAGCCGAATTCTCCTTCGAAAAGGCGTTGTATAGCGCGCATGCGCTATCATGTTTTCGGCGTGTGCGTCGCACTCATTCATCGTCTGCTGGACGACAAGGTTGGAGTCACCGTAGATGACCAGGCGCGTTGCGCCGCATATTTTTGCCATCTTCATGCCATGGATGAGGGCTTTGTATTCGGCCTCGTTGTTGGAGGCTCTAAATTTCATCCGAAGGACGTACTTCATCTTGTCACCTTGCGGAGAGGTCAGTATGACTCCTGCCCCTGCTCCGGCTTCGCGTTTGGAGCCGTCGAAATGCATTGTCCAGGATTGCAACATGTCTGGGGTGTCAGGCAGCTGCAGCTCCATCCAGTGCACTAGAAAGTCCGGAAGGACTTGAGATTTGATTGCGTGTCGCTTCTCATAGATGATGTCCAGGGGTGATAGTTCGATGCCCCATAGGGCCACGCGTCCTGTGGCCTCTGGGTTGTTCAGGATGCTGTTGAGGGGTGCCTCGTTGACGACCATCACCTGATGTTCCTGGAAGTAGTGGCTCAGTCGTCGAGCTGTCATGAACACGCTGTAGGCCAGCTTCTGGTAGTGCGGGTACCGCTGTTTTGTTGGAGTGAGAACCTCGCTGAGGTAGTAAATTGGGCGTTGTACCCCGTGGGTCTTGCCTTCTTCGGGTCGTTCGACCACGAGTACTGTGCTGACCACCTGGTGTGTGGCTGATATGTACAGCAACAGGGGCTCGCGCTCTTTTGGCGTGACCAAAACTGGCGAGGTGGAGAGGAGCCGCTTGAGGTTTTCGAATGCGTCGTTGGCTTCTGGTGTCCACTCGAACTTGTCTGCCTTGCGTAGCAGCTGGTAAAATGGTAGGGCCTTCTCGCCCATGCGGCTGATGAACCTGCTTAGTGCTGCTACTCGCCCTGCGAGCTACTGAACGCCCTTGAGGTTTTTCGGCTTCTCCATTGTCATGATAGCTTTGATTTTCTTCGGGTTCGCTTTGATCCCTCGTTGAGAGATGAAGTACCCGAGCAGCTGACCCGAGGGGACGCCGAAGGCGCACTTTTCTGGATTGAGCTTGATCCTTAGCGATCGAGGTTGTCGAACGTCTCGCGGAGATCGTCGATAAGTGTTCTTGCCTCCTTGGTTTCGATGACTATGTCGTCGACATAGACTTGGACGTTGCGACCGATCTGGTCCTTGAGGCAGGCCTGCATGCATCGCTGGTACGTGGCACCCACGTTCTTTAGCCCGAAGGGCATTGTGTTGTAGCAGTATACTCCGAACGGTGTGATGAACACCGTTTTCTCTTGATCTTCGATCTTGAGTCGAATCTGGTTATAGCCTGAGTAGGCGTCGAGGAAGGAGAGTTTCTCACAACCTGCAGTCGAATCGATGATCTGGTTCATCCGAGGGAGAGGGAAGTGGTCCTTAGGGCAGTGTTTGTTTAGTGACGTGAAGTCCACGCACATCCGCAGGATGTCCGTGTCCTTCTTCGGGACTATCACTGTGTTTGCCAGCCACTCGCTTTCCTTGATTTCCCGGATGAAGTCTGCTGCGAGTAATCTGTTGATCTCCTTGCCGATAGCTTCGGCTCGTGGCTCCGACAGTCTTCGGATGGACTGCTTGACTGGTTTGGTGTCTGGGAAGACATTGAGTGCGTGCTCGGCGAATTCCCTGGGAACTCCTGGCATGTTCGTAGGACACCAGGCGAAGATTTCCCAGCGCTCACGGAGGAATTCGACGAGCGCGCCTTCCTATGCGGTGCTGAGGTCGTTGGCGATAAGCGCCGTTTTGGAGGCATCCGTTGGATGGACCTGCACTTTCTTGGTGTTGACGGTGGAGTCGAAGGACATGTCAGGTGCGTTCTGCTTGGTGACTGGGGGTAGCCCATTGTCTGTTACTTCGCGGAGCTTGACAAGATCGCTTGCATGCCGAAAGACTGAGAGATTTTGTTGAAATCCCTGTCGCATTGGTCCGATCGGGTGAAGCTCCCGTGTACTGTGATGACGCCCCTTGGTCCTAGCATCTTGAGTAGTAGGTATGCATAGTGTGGGACGGCCAGGAACCTTGCGAATGCTACGCGTCCCAGGATGGCGTGGTATTGCGACGGCCAGTCCACCACTTCGAATTCTAGGCGCTCCTGCCGAAAGTTATCCGGTGTCCCGAAGATGATGTCGAGCCCTATTTTGCCCAGGGGGAAGATGCCCTTCCATGGGACAATGCCGTGGAACGTTGTGTCTGATTGTTCTAGGCTGCATTGCGGGATCCGCATAGCTGCTAGAGTGCTTGCGAACATTAGGTTGATGCCGCTGCCGCCGTCCATGAACACGCGACTCATCTCGAAGCCTCCGATCTGCGCCTCCAGCACCAGGGCAGCATGACCTGGGCGAGGGATCTGGCAAGGGTGATCCGCGCGAGTGAATGTGATGCAGGACTCCGATCCGCTGAGGTACTCAGGGATTGCAGGCGGAGTTGTTACGGCCATGTTGATTTGTCGGGTGATCTTCTTCTGCACCCTGTTGGTGGGACGTCCCTTCTGTATCATATTGAGTGCTCCTTTTGGTGGGGGGTATGCGACCCCGGCGTTGTTTTGCGCTGGTGCGGCTGGTTGATGTGGGCCTCCGATAGGCGGCGGTGGAGGAGCTCCGTGTGCTATTTCGCCTGGCGCAAGTGCGTTTCCGAACGCAGGAATTGGAGCTTGTTGCCTCATCTGTACCATGCTTTCGCTGAGTTTCTGGAACTCGCGGCAGTCCTTGAGCATGTGGCTAGCTTTCTTTTTGCCATCTTGTTTGTCGATGTAGAAGTGGATGGTGCATGGACCCGAAAGTTTGTCGAATGCTGAAGGTCCGTTGTCGCGGTCGCGGCGTTGCCACGACTGCGTTGGTCGTCCGTTGTCGCGGAAGGTTCCGCTGCGGTATCCTCCGCTGTTGCGGCTGATGTCGTTACGGCGGTCGGCGTAGCCGGCTGCGACCATATCGGGTCCGGTCCTCGTGAGCCTTGCGGTCTCCTCTTCTTGTGGCGTTCGCGTCTTGGCTGTAGTCGTCCTCTTCATCTCGATTGCGCTACCGGATGCAATCTTCGCCCGCCTAACTGTTGGCGATTTCCATGAGTTGGTCGAGTGTCTTGGGCTTTACGCGTCCAAGTTTCTCCTTGAAGTCTAGGCGTTTGACGCCATCCCTGAAGGCGTCGATGGCCCGCTCTTCGGAGATGTGTGTTGCGGAGTTCTTGGTCGTAGACCAGCGTAGTATGTACGAGCGAATAGATTCACCCGTTCTCTGAGTGCAGGCTCGCAACTCTTCGATTGAGGCGGGCCTTTTGCTGGTGCCTTTGAAATTTCGGATGAAGCTATAAGCGAGCTCCTCCAGCCGGATGGATCGATGATAGGCTGCTGAGGCAGGCTACCACCGCAACAGCGGATTGTCATGGCGGTTTCTTTGTTGCCTCCGTGAAGCTTGACGGATGATGGATGGTCGCTGAGCAGGACTTTGGATCTTGCGTGCGCTGAACTTCAGTATCCGAAGGAAGCTTGAAGTTGCATGGCATCTGTGTTCGCCGGACGGATCTCGCTGAAGCATCGAGCCCCGCAGAGCTCTCCTTCGCCTTCATCCATCTCGATTCGGATGAGCATGCAGCGTTTTGGCGTGCTTTGTCGATCTTCTTGTGTAAGCCTGTCTCTAGCGTCGTAGTCGTGTTTATGGCGGTGCGAGCTCTTCTTCCTTCGAGGAAGATCGTGTTCTTCTTCATTTTCGGATGAGGGAGTGGGGCTCCGGTCGCGCCTGGCCGGAGCTTTCTTCTTCGGCTCCGTAGGAGCGTCTTCATGGAGCACAGCTCCAATTAGTCCTAATCCGGTGAGTGCGGACCTATGCATGGCCCTTTTCGGGTCCCCCTCCGGAGGTGGGTGAGCCGCGAGATACGCAGTGGCTGCCATGATCGCAGCTTGTGGCGTCTTCGGAGTGATGTTGCCGTCGGCGTCCATATCCATGAACGATGTGTAGAGAGGTCACGTCATGCCGTTCCTTCGGTCCATGTTTTCCACCGAGGCGGTGCTTGTTTCTGGTTTCCGCTTGTGCTAGAGCGGGTCCCATGGCGGAGAGCGCAGCTTCGCGCTTGGACTCGAGGTCAGCTGCCTTGCGTTTGTCGGCGCCTCCTGCATCTTGACTTGTTTCTTGTGCTCCTCGATGAGGAGGTAGTGGTACGCCATCAGCAGATCACGGGGAGTCCGAGGTAGGACTATTTCACTTTCTGACGGCGGCGGCGTGCCGCCCATCCTTCTTTGCTAAGTTGGATGAGGTGTCCCCTGTTTTCGCCGTTTCCGCTGTTTTCGCCATTTCTGTCCTGCAGGTTGGGGTTGGGCGGCGGGTTAGGCGTTTCCTCGTCGGTTTGGATGATCGCGGCGCACAGATAGCGCCTGCAGATTGGTTGGCTGCTGCCGCAGCTTTCGGATCCGGAACCGTAGGTCCCTTCATCCGAAGGTGGATCGCACAGATCGGAGTTGCAGCTGCTGCGGTAGAACTCATCTGTTGATGGTGACGTGCGTAGCACGGGGTGTGGAGCCCACGAAGCGGGCCTGATGGACGGCACGGGCACCCGCTCAGGGAGGCGGAAGGTGCCAGTTTGTCCCACAGGCGAAGCAGAGCCCGAACAGAATTTCGAGTCCGCCGCCACGGGCTCGAAATCCTTCATGGTGGCCGGCGAGTGGGCGGTGAAGTCGAAACGCCAAGAGGAGGTGATTCTCCGTCGAGGAGTTGTAGATCGATCGGGTCGGAACCGCCACGACCGCAATCAGCAGCCCCAGTTCCCAGACGGCGCCAATTGGAGGTTTGATCTCGTCAATGCCCATTGTTATGGACTTGGGTTTTGGAGAAGATGGGGATCTTTGGAGATCGTGGACAAGCAACCAGGGGACACGAGATTTACCCAGGTTCAGGCCCCCGGAGGGAAGACCCTACTCCTGCTTGTCTGCTCTTTGATTACGGCGGAACCGAAGGTTACAGGGGTGCGCAGATTAGATCTGGCGTGGAGGTGTGTATGTCGTAATCTAGTAGCTGCCCTCTCGTTGGACCCTCCTAGCCTTTATATATGGGGAGGCTAGGTCTCGGTCGCGTCGAGTAGGTTACAAGTTGTATTCAAACTCTAGTCTTGTTCTCCAAGGACTCGAAGGCGTCATGGGCCTGGGCCACCCGAAAATCTTCATGGGCCAGCGTATATTTGCCGTGGGCCTTCCTTGGGCTGGACCGGGTATGCTGAAGTTACGTACCCGTAGGGTATAACCATGTCAGACATCTTCGGATCCTTGGAGAGCAAGACTAGAGGAGATAAGGAATTCAAAGGGGTAAAACCCTAGAACTTGTAACCGACTAGGACTACGCCTGAGACCTGCCTAAGTCTATATAAAGGCAAGGAGGGCACGTCCTAGGACAACTCGACTCATACTTTCGCACACGCATCCACGCCAGATCGAATCTCGCACCTCAGAACCTTCGGTTCCGCCAGAATCAAAGAGCGGAATAAGCGAGTAGGGTTTTCCCTCGGGCCCGAACTCAGGTAAATCTCGTGTCCCCTGGTTGCTTGTCTGTTAACCGTGCCACGATCTCCAGCATCCCCATCTTCTCCAAAACCCAAGTCCATAACAATGGGCATTGACAAGATTAAACCTCGTCAACAGTATTCAAGATAATGCCAACAAAATACATATTAACACTGGAAACAGTAGCAGTATCCACCAAATGTTCAATATAGCTAGGACATTGGTTCATATAGAATTATCTAGAGTTCACTCATCTTCACCCTCGTCTGAAGAGTCGGGAGGAAAGAAAGTGAAATAGATGATGCCATAAGTATGACTGAGCAAAAACTTGAACCCTCATCCCTCTTGCATGTCGTCGTACAAGGTGAGGAGTATGTTCTATCCAGGACCACTAAAATATGTTCGGGCCTCCTCGTTACTGACCCTAACCTGGTACGTCTTATCGGGATGATTATGATGCGTCAAAGTGACACTAAACATGGCAACCTTATCCATGCTTATATAGAGATGGTCGATGAATCCATGTCGTGCATCGCAAGGGATTGACTGAGTAAAATCATAGGATAGAACAATTAGTCGCGATTTTCACTGAACATATATATATTTATATTCTCCACATGAATTTTAGAGAACATACCGTCCTAATACCAAAGTTCGCAGGGAGCGGTATGGTGATCTTCCTGTCCATGCAATGCCAACTATGTTAACCACAATTGTCGCACACTTCTTTGCTATAATCCAATCTACATATATTGAGAAGAAAGTCACATAAAAAAGAATGCATGTATTGAGTAAATGACATATAATACGATGGTCTCAACTACATAACTAGCTTACTATTGGATATCATTGTCAGGGGGTGTGTACATGTTGTAGATTACGGCTGCTTGATGCATGAGAAAGATATTTATCTTGTCTCTGTATTGCATGTCATGATCATTCAAGAAGTTTATCCAGCCAGGTCCACTGAAAGTTGTCCTGATCGCTATGTTGGTCACTGTAACCACATAACTCCTGTTGAGATCAGTATCTGACATCAAAGTGATCTCAAACACGACATCGCCCATGGTGTTTCTATGGAAATGGTCCATGAAGTCCCGTTGCCAAGCGCAAGGGATTGACTGAGTAAAACAATAAAAATACAACAAAGTCCATGGTTTATTTTTGATTCTATATATATAGATATATCCATGATACTGTGTATCTCACAGAGAACATACCGTCCTAGCCTCAAACCCGACAGGAAGCACTATGGGGAACTTCTTATCCAGGCACCTCCCCAATGGTTGTGCATAGTTGTTGTACACTTGATCCATTCTATATATTTATCTAGAAAGAAGACGCGTAGTAAATATAGTTATAAAGTAATTAAGTAGCAGCATAAGTAACATATGACAAGTAGTTGATCCACGTCTAGCAGGATAAGTAAAATATATGATAAAGTCTAGCAGGATAAGTCTAAAGTAATATATGACAAAGTATAGCTAGATCAGGCGTCATCGTCGTCAGACAACAAACCTAAGGAACCTACGTCAGCAGACGACGTGGGTGTGACGGTGAAGTCGCCGGGGCTGAACCCGTAGTACGGTCCTTGAGGGCGCGCAGTGGAGGAACCCACGCCGTCGGACATAGAGGGACCTGCCTCGTGGACGGGCTGCTGGCGCGTAGTGGTTTCCAAGACCTTGTACTGTTATGCCATCACCGTACGATCCGCGTGGAGTGTCTGGACCAAGGGGTCAACAAGCTGTCTCTAGACCGGTCGGTGCTCCTGCTCCTCCGCCCTTGTGGCGACTCTCATACCCACGGGCCTATTCTGAATGGCCCTAGCTCGATCCTCGGGGACATTTAGGGTCGCCCTAGCCCCTCTGTGCTGGACTGCCATGCAGTCATAGGCACGTGCCGCCTCCTCGGGGGACTGCCATGTCCCAAGGTGGCGCCTTATCCCATTGATGGTGATCTTAGCCTCCCAAGTGGGGATCCTCGTCGGCTTCTTATACACACTATGGTACTTCGGCTGTGACTGCGACATACTACTTAAGTAGACAAGCAAACATATTAGCAAAAACAGTGTATAAGTAAAAACAATACAATGATTCTTAGATAGCATGGTTCTTAGATTTAAACAAAGCCACTAGCTAATTTAAATATGATGGAGAAGTGAATTCGTGATAGCATGATCTGATTACTCAAGAGTGTGCACATCAGTGAGTTCTTGACAACATGATCTGATTACTAAGACATCTACTAGCAGATACAATGATTCTTAGACAGAATGTAAAAACAACTAGCACCTAATCTGATAACTCCTTGATCTGATTTTTAGAAAAATGTAAAATCAACTAGCATCTAATCTAATTACTCCTTGGTCTGATTCTTAGACAGAATGTAAAAACAACTAGCACCTAATCTGATTACTCATTGATCTGATTCTTAGACAGAATGTAAAAACAAACTAGCACCTAATCTGATTACTCCTTGATCTAATTCTTCGACATAATGTAAAAACAAACTAGCACCTAATCTGATTATTCCTTGATCTGATTCTTAGACAGAATGTAAAAAAAGTAGAACCTAATCTGATTACTCCTTGATCTGATTCTTAGACAGAATGTAAAAATAAACTAGCACCTAATGTGATTACTCCTTGATCCGATTCTTAGACAGAATGTAAAAACAACTAGCACCTAATCTGATTACTCCTTGATCCGATTCTTAGACAGAATGCAAAACTAACTACTGCCCAAAACAAATATAGTGATGATCTGATGAACTAACTATTGCTCAATCCGATGAACTAACTACTCGGCCGATGAACTAACTAATCTAATCTAATCCGATGAACTAACTACTGCCCAATCGATGAACTAACTACTCAGCCATGAACTAACTAATCTAATCCGATCCGATGAACTAACTACTGCCCAATCCGATGAACTAACTACTCGGTCGATGAACTAACTAATCTAATCTGATCCAATGAACTAACTACTTCCTCAGGTTAGGGACGACAAGGGAGAAAGGGAGAGAGGGGGAGAGGGGAGAGGGCGATGTACCACCAAGGCGAGGACGACGATGAGCGCGCGGACAACGACAGCGGACAACGACGGGCGGACCTCCACGGCCTTCTCCTCCACGTGATGTCTCCCTCTTCGTTAGAATATTGAGTCAAACATCATCTAAGATATCTGTCAGATATATTCTACCAAAACACCGACTTTTTTTTTGGAAATGAGCATATATTAGTATCACACGGATACCAATTACACACAGCCTCTGCAACAACGCATACCCTATTGGCAATACGGATGCACACAGCCAAAAAAAAGAAGAAGAATCACAAAAAAGAAAAGTCCCGCTACAGTGATTAGATCCTTAGTAGCAACGACACTAACCCCACCAGAACAACACCAGAAGTCCAACATCTCCAATAGCGATGCCTTTAAGAAGGAAACAGAACACAAGCACCGTCATCGCCCGATCAAAGATCATAGGTTTTCACCCTGGAGAAAGTGCTCGCTCACAAAACAATGCCTTCAACAAGGTCATTGTCAGGCACAACCAATTAAGGCCAGACCTTGGATTTTCACCCTGCAAGATAAGACTGTGAACTCCTCCTGTGCTGTCGCCCCAACTTTCCGATGCCGCTGCTACAAATCATGAATCACCAAGCCAATTCCTCATCGCCACCAGGACTCGAGCCACCATAGCTAATCCACCAATCTTGGCTTCCATGACATTCTCCGCACACTGACTTCACCATAGAACTAAAGACATGTTCCATGATGGCAACAGACTGCAGAGCTTCGCCTTGCTTCCTCTGAAACCAAACGGTCAGAAAAACGACAGTTGCGCGCGACCGAATCTCATCTGTTCCAGCAATCTCCAGGCATGAATCGTCCATGGGAGTTCGTCGGCGAAGCCTTCCGGAACACGACACTTCCACCAGATCTATGAAAACAAGCTGAAGGCAGATCTTCGTCTTGGCGTGAGAGAAATCCTAGGACCGAGCCTCTGCCAGCAGATGCGACCCGCGCCACCATCCGTCGAGGGAGAACCGCCATCAAATCCCGAGGCCGCCGCCCCGGCTTCCAGACCCTGCCGCCATCAGATTGCCGTCGGGGCGACAACCATCGAGCGCCAAGGGGCTTCCTGCGGGGGAGAGGCCACCACGCGAGGAAGCAGCCCCGCCGCCACCGTCGGCCAGCCGGGTTTAGCCCGCCGGCGTCCTCCGATGGCAGCAGAGGAGGAGCGGAAGGAGAAGTCGAGGTCGGCGGCGGCTTAGGGTTCCGCCCCTCCCGAGAGCAGCGCGTGCGGGCGTTTTTTCCGTTAATAATAGAGACTTGCATCGGTTGGAGACCAAATAATAGAGACTGGTCAGTATTGATCTACTAGTTGGAAATACTTGGCTACAAGTTGTATTCGCTGGTCCAGACATGAGAATCCACGACCAGTAACTATGAACAGTAGTGATGCAATCCAGCCACTTTTAAAGACGGTCAACAATGTGAAGATCTTGTCGATCGATCGCGTGATATGCACTCACTCGCTACAATTCTTACAGACTAAAAGCCATATCTTTTGTAGGTCGAGTCAGCCATCAGCTAATTCTACCAATAGAGCGAGGATGGTCAGCATTGCCCGGAATCATGATATATATGTGGTAGCCCTTCACTCAATTCTTACAGACTGAAAGCTATATGACGTCTCCTTCTTGTGTAGGTCGTGTCACGTCTCCCTCTTATGTTGGAAACTTGGAATTCATAATATTGGATTAAAATTCATAGATATATACATACGTGCCACGGTTCATACGTCTAGAGCCTGACAAGGACAAGTCATTAGTCGCTGAGACGAACGATCGAGCATGCTGCCTGCTACGTTTCTTTCATAAACAGAAATGATTTGGTTCCCTATTTTTCCTAAAGATATTATGATCAAAGATTTTAAAAGGCAGGACTTCTTCTCACGATGGCGTCCACCAGATTTGTAGCCAAGACCAGCTCCATGCACATATCGTTCTCTCGTTCTCTGCGTGATTTTGTGACGAATGTCTTCATAAATCTGCGTTTGGTACTTGCTGTGATGGAGGAGAGTGCCGTGAAAGATCGAACCAACTACCGGTCAACCCTCGCCATGAGGTATGTTCCTCATCAGCCGCAGTCCAAATAACAGAGACTGGTCAACATTGATCTACTAGTTGGAAATACTTCGCTGTAAGTTGTCTTGTCTGATCTAGACAAGATAATCCATGACTAATTGCGGGGAGCGCTCTTATATGTGCCAACGAGTACCCATGAACAGTGGCTCTAAGTGGTGCAATTTAGTCACTTCTAAAGACTGGCAACTAAGAGAAGATCTAGTACATCGCACGGAATCCTGATATGATGTAGCCCTTCACTCAGTGATCATCTAGTTAGGGGGGGGACTGTCAATTCTTCAGTATGCCAATGTCACATTCCTATTTATTGAACATGATATTGAAAAGTTACTAATCTGATACATCCGTGACAAGTTGTCGGGTTCAAAATTTAACTTCCACAAGAGTGAAGTTTTTTTTTTGTTTTGGGCGTCCAAAAAAAGAGGAGGACCAATATTAGAAGTGGTTTAGGCGTGAGACTGTATTGTTCCCTTTTGGATATCTGCGAATTCCTATTCACTACCACAATTTTAAACTTGGAGAGTAGAAATGGGTGGACGATCGTTTTGAGAGAAAACTTGCTAGTTGGATGGGCAAACTTCTATCCTATGGCAATCGACTCACTCTCAATAATTCAGTGTCAACTAGCCCTCTCACGTTTATGTTTATTCTTCTTTGAAATACCCAAAGGGGTAAGGAAGATATTGGACTTCTTTAGATCAAGGTTTTTTGTTGGAAAAATGATGATCACAAGAACAAGTATAGACTTACTAAATGGAATATAATTTGTTCACCAAAAGATCAAGGGGGTCTTGCTGTCGATGTGCTAGACCTTAAAAATAAATGCTTATTGAGCTAGTGGATTTTTAAGCTTTTATTAGAGCATAGATGTGGCATGAACTAAACTAATTAATATCTCCATTCCAAATCACTATCATAGGTTAAATAAAGAATGACTGACCCCCCTTCTGGAAAGGGGCCCCGTGAAGTCAAACATGACGTATTTGAGAGAGGTTCTTTCAATGTAGGTGATGGACTGGATACTAATTTTATGGAGGACACATGGCTGGGGAGTAACCCATTGTCTCTTCAATACCCATATGTACAACGTTTCCCAGCAAAAAGAAGTGTCTGGCTGCCAGTGTTTAGTCACAGACTCCTTGAAACATAGCTTTTAGACAAACTCTACCAAGAAACAAATGGTCACAATGGCTTTATTTGGTTTGTCGTTTGATTGATATTCAGCTCTCTAATCAACCTAATGTATCTAGACTACATGCATTATATCACTAGGTTTCTTCGTAAATATGAAAATTAAAGCTCCATTGAAAATCAAGATTTCATGTGGTTTCTATATCATCAGGTCCTCCTCACTGAAATCAACTTGGCCAAAAGAAATTGCACTGGGTAGTAAAAAGTGTTGCTTTTGTGATTAGATTAAACAATTCAACATTTGTTTATTGAGTGTCATCTTGCTAAACTGTTGTGGTGATATATGCACATGGCCTTTAATATTCTATATACCCCAACAAACATAACTAGTTTTTTCAAGAATTGGTGAGGGGTTTTGGAAAAAAAGATAATGTTAAATCCCAGTTGGAGTTTGTTTTTTTTACTTTGGTCCATCTAGAATGTGTGTAACAATTATATTTTTAAGAATACAAAATCTACTTCATTTATGCAGGTTATCCAGTTGGCCACTTATTGGAGCCGTGTGTGGTCCTACATAAAACCAATAGAGCAGCGACATGCATTGGATATTTGGTGCAACCAACTGAAAATGGTTGCACAGGGTATGTACAACCAATGCATCCGACGTTTTGATCTTAGGATAACATGTTGATTCAGTGTCATTCTAGTGTTGTCTTATATCTTTAGATTGCGTGTACACCTTTAGACATTGAGTGATCCATTATGCAATACTTTATAAGAACTTGATTCTGATAAAGCAGTAGAATTATTGCATGCATCAATACTTGCAAGAGATCGAATTCCATCCCCATTCAAAGACAAATGCATATTGATCAAAACACCTCTTATCAAAAACCTTGATAGTTGATATCGAAATCCTCATTTTTCATCTACTCGAGCCAAACTATCAATGCCAAGATTTCGACAATCTTATTGTAATCTAACGACCATTTCTCATCTGAGTTCACACCACGAATATTCTAGTTCAAAACACACCAAGTATGATTAACAGACGAGGTTCTGAAAAGACCCATAGGTTCTAACAATGGAACAAATTATTTATTTGAAGAATCGAGCAAGACATAGCGCTTAGACTTGATATTCCTGGAGGAGACACTCTTCAAAGAGCTACTCTAGGTAGATGAGGCGATGCTCCACACCCGTGTGTTGCATCTCAACAATCTACAACACGTAGTGGAGGCGATGCCCTTGGAACAGTCAATACTCTCTCGAGTAATAATAAATTAAAATTGGTAAATAACTATGAAAATGACAGTTAACTTGAAAAAAGGAATATGCACTTAGCTTAGATACATAATTTTCAATAATTTACTGGATGCTACCTTTATTTTCGAGAATTTACTGGATGCCAACAACGGTGGATTAGTTTGTGATTATTGACCAAGAAGGTTTTTGTTTTGCATGGATTTAGACATTTTGATAACAAAATAATAAATTTGGTCTGGTACCAATTATCGCAGGCAAGAATAAGGCAATAAACCCAATAAGAATCACCAATGGCATTAAATTACACAGCATTTATTATTTATTTCATAGAGCTGGCTACAAAAGCCCATTGAATATCAATACACTTTTGTTTTTGCCAATAATATTAGACTCTCCTATAATGTTCTGGTATTTGTGCAAAACATAGAGATAAAGATATATGGTTACGACGGGAAGCGTGGGATTGCTATGAGCTCTAGGTCATATTTTCTTCCTACGGTCATCCCGAATTTCTCGGACATGTCAAGTGACTCGGCCGGGCTGGCCCCTCCAGGAGCAGGAAGCACCCAGTCGAAGTGGTAGATGAGGTTTGCCAGAGCAATCTCGAGAGTCGATGTGGCAAATAGCATCCCTGGGCATTGCCTTCGCCCAGCCCCAAAGGGGGTGAACTCAAAGTTTGTCCCGTTGTAGTCCACGCTGTCGTCGGCAAACCTCTCGGGTAGAAACTCCTCTGGATTTTTCCAGTATTTTGGATCTCTGGAAACAGAAAAGATATTAACTAAGACGACGGTGCCTTTGGGCATGTCGTAACCCAGGATCTTACAGTCTTGTCTTGTCATTCGAGGGATTAGAGGAGCCGGGAGATGCAGCCTGAGGACCTCCTTAATAACCATTCTGAGGTATTGTAGTTGGGCAAGGTGAGTGTGAGTAATGACGGCGAGTTGTTGATGTTGACGAGTAGCTAGCATCAGGTGTTGGATCTCTGCTTGTGCCTTGGCCATGACGTGTGGATGGCGGACAAGCTCCGACATAGCCCACTCTAAAGCAGTTCCTGTGGTATCTGTTGCAGCTGAAAATATATCCTGTGATGTGCATGTGTATAGTTAGTTAGACGTACGGTGTAGTGAGTTGCTAATTAATTAATTAAGGAGAGAAGGCATGGTTAGAGTTAGACTCACAAACAATACGGCGCATATAGTCTCTGTGGTCAGGGACGAGTCCTCCTTCTGCAGCCTCAGTAAAACGTCCAGCAGGTCCTCCTCCTCCTCTTCGTTCTCGCCGGCGGCAGCTCTCTCGTCGATGACGTCTTGGATGATCCGTTGCATTCGAGCATAGCTTGTCTTCATTTGCCGTGCGCCGGTGCTCAGCAGCCGTGCCAACCGCGACGACGGGAAGAGGTCGACGAGGCAGAAGCCGCCCAAGAGAGTGAGCACCACGTCCAGCTCCCGGATGTAGTCCTCCTGCTGGATGAACTTGCCGCCGAAAACAGCACGCGACACCACGTTGTTGGTGAGCGACATGGCCATCTCACTGAGGTTAACAGCAGCCGTGCCGGCGGCGGAGATGGAGATGCGGCCGAGCATGCTGCCCACCTCTTCCGGCCTGACGCCGTGGTCCATGCGCCTAACCTGCGTGGAGCTGAGGAGCTCCACGGTGCACACCTTGCGCATCTGCGCCAGTGGTCGCCGTAGGGAGCGAACACGATTCCCCTGCCCCCGCAGCTGATGATCTGCTGCGTGGGGTTGTTGGGCCGAGATGCGAACTTGATGTCGTTCGTCTTCATCACCAGCTCCGCCGCCTCCGCGCTCGACACCACCACCGTATTGAGCTCGCCTAGCTTCAGGGACATCAGCGGGCCATGCCGGCGACACAGCTCCGTAATCTTCCGGTGTGGTGGGGCCACACTCACAAGGTGGTGGAGGCTGCCGATTATGGGTAGAGTCCATGGCCCGGGCGGTCGCCGCTGCTTTTCCTGCTTCTGGGTGTGGCAGGAACTGGACAACCAAACTATGACTACCGTGGATAACGATACCAACCAAAAGCTTAGTATTACTAACGCATCCATTGATAACACCTTGCTACGTACTACTTGCTAGCTAAGGGAGCGCATTCCCTGCTTGTTATATAGGATGCCATGGTTCCCCATGTAAAGCTCATTCAACTATTCAACGCAAACAAGTATTCAACCATTTAATTCATAAGTTAGTTTTACTAGGAAATGTGCCCGTGCCGTTGCAACGGGAGATGGAAAAATTATTATTTTCTGAAAACGTCGACACGATCTAAAAGTTGCTCCAGTCGATCACCTCATCACGTAGAATAAATTTATTTTTTCAACCCAAATGAACATATGGTTTATTCCCTTGTTTTTCCAAACACACTCTCTCGATTCCGACAAATCAATAAATAACATGAAAAGTCACTCTGGATCTCGGGCACCGAAGTTCCTAGTGCCAAATCCTTTTTAAATCACTAAAAAAAGTTCACACACACTGTAATCTACATATGTGTGTAGCCAACAAATCTTCACAACAGAATTCAAAAAATGTGACATATGGAAAAATAAATTTTATGCTACTAAACTTATGAACCACGGGAAAATTCAGAATATGTTCTTGCAACCCTTGCCTGTATGAAAAATAAATAAAGTGCATTACTTTATCATAAAATTGTCCAGATCACAATTCGATATGAATTTTGACTGCATCCAAGTAGTCCAAACTTCAGTTGTTCGCCGCAAGTCACTCTGCACTTAGGCTGACGTGAAGCTACTCAGCATCACGGTCGATCAAAAAAAAAGTTCACACTCGCTGCATTGGAATTTTATGTTGCTAAACTCTGATTTGTGGTCACACATTTCTGTCAACCTTACTGGGACCCACTATCTCTAATTCCCATATGGCGTGTCTCCTTCCCGAAATTCTCTCTCTCTCTCTCTCCTGGTCTCTCAATCTCTCTCCAAAAATCAGTTAGTCACAAATTTGTGTATTAAATCAAGAGAAACTTCAATTTAGATGCCCAAATCGCGCATCCCATTCCATCACTTTGATTTTGAGCTCAAGCTCACCAATTGGGGATCGGACCAGTGGTGGAGCGTGAACAAAAACACAAGAGGGGGCAAAATCCATAGAAAACAACAAATATGCATAAAAACTGGGGCAAGTCAACAGAGAACAATATAAGGTATATATTAGATGACACTATAATAAACTCATGATGATATATAGTGATTCTTACATACCTGGGCACTTTTGGAGAGAAGAACACATAATGACCAAAAGGCAATTCAATATGACCAATAACTAGCTAGAGAAATCCTCTTCGGTTCTTCTTAGCTTTGAAGTCAGAAATTATGTCTTCATATGGAATTTTTGAAGCAATTTCCCTTTCTATTTGTAGTAGCATGATATCCGCAAGAAAATTATCTTTCATTCTATTACGTAGCCTTGACTTGATAATCTTTAGGCTAGAAAAAACACACTCAACACTTGGCAGTGGAAACCGAAAGAGTAACGAGCAAGCGAAGCAACCTGTCAAGCAAATTATAGATTCTATCTCGTCCTGTCTCAACAAGACAGTGACATAAAGATGTAATAGTTGCAGGCTTCCTCAATTCTTCACTATTTTTAGCATCCACAACAAATAAGTTCAGCTGAATCTCTAACCCATGCCTCTCTTGTTGAGTAAAATCAGCTGGATAGTATTTCTCCACCATTGAACATATGGATTTGGCAGTGAAAGATGCAAATCCATGTCTTGGTATGAGAATCAATTTTGTGAGTTGGCTGTCAATTGTTGCTCGATATATCTCCACTCGTAAATACCTTTCTGTAGTAAAATGATTGGGCTGACGACGGACACGCCCACCATGCAAAATGTATGTCACCTCCATGTCTAGAATATCGATGCCATGCTCCACACAGAACTCAATAACTATCAGAATGAACTGATCCCATCCTTCATCTGATCTCATATTTTCTAGAAGCACTTGTGTGGAATGCACTAGACGAACTGCATTGCCTATATCTTATGTTTTCTTCTGTAGTGCCTTTCCAAGAGCTTCACTGGTTTCCAATATCTCTTTCATCATGCATAGGATAAATATAAACTCAAAAGAGGTCAAGTAGGTGAAACCGGTATCTTCATCAGCTCAATTTTCTCCTGCCATGGAATCACCTCCTAATTTTTCCAAAACAGTTCTTACCGGATTAAACAAGTGTATAAGACTAGAGATAGATCCTAAATGGAACCCCATCTAGTCTCTCCAGGTTGCTTCAATGAACGAATCGGATTGGCTCCTTGACCTGTCTCAATCTGATTAATAGCTAGCAAACTAGTAATCTCATCCACTTGGGCATCATGGAGCTCATCATTGCGCTTTGAACAGGAGTCAACTGTGTTTATAATAAAGAGAAGCTTCTGGAAAAATTGGAAGACAGGAACCACATCTTTCGCTGCACCAACAAGAGAAAGTTGTAAACGATGTGCATAGCAATGAACATAATATGCATAGGGGCAATCTTTACTAAAAAGAGCTTGCAATCCATTCAACTCCCCCTTCATGTTGCTAGTCCCATCGTACCCTTGGCCTCACATATTTTGTACATCAAATTCAATTCTTGGATAAAACCCAAGTCAACTCCTTTTTTAGTGAATAATGATTTTTTGTTGGCTACATGTATGAGATGAAAGAACCTTTCTTGTGAATAACCATCTTTATCAACAAATCTGAACACTAGTGCCATTTGCTCTCTTTTGGAGACATCACATGTTTCATCAACAAGAATAGAGTACTTTGAGTCCCCAATTTCTGCTGTAATATGCTCCCTAACTTTCATAGCATAAATGCCCAAGATCTCATTTTTATACCATGTGAATTATATTTACAAACCTGTGGAGCATTCACGTCGATCACAGCTGCCATATCATGACAAAATTCTGCAAGAAGTTTTTGCATTTCAAGAAAGTTACCTCCGTTTCTTGACTCAGGTCTCTCATCATGACCTCTTAAAGCACAAGACTGAAATGTGAGCCACCTAACACATGCAATCATCGTTTTCAGTCTTAAATGGTCATTTTATTTATCCTCTTTGCTATTCCCTCTAAAATATTTGTTAAATGGTTTGGCTAATTCAATAAAGCTTGGGTATCTCTGACTGCATTGTTGTGTAGTGAGCAGGGACTTGATCTGATGTGAGTTAAAAATGCACACTTCTTTCCACCATAAACTTTCTTCCACCTATCAAAACCTTGTGTTGTGAATACATCAAAGCGGCCTCTTTTCTTTATATTTTTTCTGAAAAGGAAGCAAAACATACAATATGCACGGTCACTGCTCACCGAATACTCTAACCATGATGGAAAATGGCTGAAGTAGCTGTACTAAAAACGCCTTTTCTACCCTTCTATTCTAGTAGCTTCATATTTGTTTAGTTTAGGATGCATAGGACCCAACCTCAAGTATGCCTTTCGTACATCATCTCACTGATTTTGCGGGTATTGTCAAACCTGCGGGTGTAATGCGCGATCTCGCTCCAAGAACTCAACTCCACCCAAATATGACAGGTCCATTTGTTTGGTTCTCTTCTTCTTCTTGGAAATTAGAATTTTCTTGCTCGAATTTATCTTTCCTCATATTATCCTGTTCATCTTCATCTTCCCTTTGATTTACATATTGCACAACGGCCATAGAATCAAGAGCAACGTACATATGTTCAAAAAAATCTTCATCTCTCTTTCTTTAAAAGAATGACTGCATCTTCTGTTGTTTCCCCATCACTACCTAAATCAAAAAAGCACCAATTGAGCAATCCGGTGGAGGAATGGGTACCTAAGGTACTACTGCATCCCGATTCTCAGTTAAAAAATTGGAATTCATCTTTCAGAACCTTACCTTGTCGTTGACCTAGACGTGCAGCCGTGCAGGCAGGCCGCAGGGAGAGGGAGTGCGGAGCTGGGCGCCGCGGCCTGGGCGGAATAGGAGCGCACATCGGAGTGGGGGATCGTGGCGCGCAAAGCTAAGGAGGAGGGTCTAGGGGCGAGGAGGAGGATCGAAGGGCGGCTGCAGAGCCTAACGATTGGGCGAGTTCGCTATGGAGGACGGCGGCCGCGTGTTGTATCCCAGTATGTGTACGATCGATAGTTCCGTCCCGTGTACGTGTACCGGAAAGAAGAAAAAAGGTGGGCTGGATTTTTAGATGGGGAAAGTTAGAGTAGAATAATACCTAGTAAATTTTTTTCATTTTTCAGGGGGGGGGGGGGGGCAGCGGCCACTACTAGAAAACAGCTCTTCTGTGGCGCACCTTTTTTCACTATACGTGGCGCATATGTTAGTCGTCACTGATACGTCGCCACTAATAACTAACTTTAGTGGCGCATTTGTTTTCCAAAATTCAAAAAAAAGGCGGGCCAGATCTCAAACTTCTGTGGCGCATATGGCCAATATGCGCCACAGAAGTTTTTTTCAAATTTAAAAAAAAACGGGCCAGATCTAGATCTGGCCGGAGTTGGTGGTGGTGGTGGTGGCGGGCGGCGGCTAGGGCTAGGAGGAGGTTGCCGGAGTTGGTGGTGGACGGAGTTGGTGGTGGAGGATGAGGAGGAGGAGCTCGTCGGAGTTGGTGGTGGAAGAGGAGGAGGAGGAGGTCGCCGGAGTTGGTGGTGGAGGAGGAGGAGGTCGACGAAGTTGGTGATGGAGGAGGAGGAGGAGGAGGTCGCCGCAGTTGGTCGCCGGAGTTGGTGGTGGTGGAGGAGGAGGAGGAGGTCGCCGGAGAGTGGAGAAGGAGGAGGGAGGAGAATGGGAGAAGTGTGGAGGAGAGGAGAAGGGGAGAAGTGTGGAGGGGAGGAGAAGTGGGGAGGGGGAGAAAAAGGAAAACGGGAGGGAGAAGGGCGCTGGTGATGGCTCTGTGTATGGCGCCCAGAAAAGTGCTGGTGCGTGGTTGATGTAGAGCTCGTTGGGAACCCCAAGAGGAAGGTATGATGAGCACAGTAGCAAGTTTCCCTCAGTTATGAAACCAAGGTTAAATCGAACTAGTAGGAGCAAGGAAACACCCCAAAGGTGTTACTAGCTGAGCTTTGGCAGGGCGCACTACCGGTGCTAGTAGCAACGTGGAGACCTGCACAACACAACCACAGAACTTTGTCCCCAACTTGCGATGAGGTTGTCAATCTCACCGTGTTTTGCGGAAAACAAAGGATTAAACGTATCGAATGGAAAGAAGTAAAAGTTTGCAGAAAGTAAACACAAAGTAGTAAAAGATTGTAGATTGTATGTAAAGAAAAAGGACCGGGATCCATAGTTCACTAGAGGTGGCTCTCCTTAAGATAGATAACATGCTGGGTGAACAAATTACAGCGGGGCAATTGACAAACACCGAGAAAGCAATACATGCATATACTAATCATCTTGACTCCTTTGAGACTTGATTGGGCATTACAATATAATACATAGACCGCCATCCAACTGCATCTATGACTAATAATCCACCTTCAGGTTATCATCCAAACCCCCTCCAGTATTAAGTTGCAAGCAACAGATTATTGCTTTACGAACTGCATGTAAAATAAACAATACGATTGTTCTATGAACAAAGGATTATTGTTTTCCCTAGTAGCAACAGCACATCTAGTACCTTAGAGATTTCTGTCACTTTCCCAGATTACCAGAGGCATGAACCCACTATCGAGCATAAATACTAACTCTTGGAGTTTCTAGCATCTACTTGGCTAAGATAGCTACTAACAACGGAAAGCATGCAAGATCTCAAATAACAAAGACATGATAGAATCAATAATCAATCTGAAATAGCATCTCAGTATCCATCGGATCCCCGCATACACAACATGTATGGATTACAAATAGATGATCTTGATCATGAACGGAGCTCACAAGATCTATGAAGGAAATATGTCCTGAGAGGCAATAATAAAGTTGTTATTATATATTCCTTATACATGATAGATGTTTATTTTACATGCTAGAAATGTATTGATTCGGAAACATCAATACATGTGTGTTTAATAAACAAAAAGGATTCCTAGTCATGCCTCTCTTATAGACTAGCTTGTTGATTAACATCATGATCAAGGTTTCCTGATCATGGACATTGGATGTTGTTAATAACAAGGTCACACCATTGGTGGAATGATGTGATGAACATTCATCTGAAGTATAGCATTACGATCAAGTCATTATGTTTATATTGCTATAACATCATACGAAGTAATCTTTATCCTTAGACCATGAGATCATGTTAATTGCTGACACCGGAAGAGTATCTTGATAACATCAAACGTCACACCGTAACAGGGTGACTATAAAGATGGGTTCAGTACTACGAAGGTGTTATGTTGAGGCTCATGGATCAAGAGTGGAATTTGTCAATCCAGATGACGGATAGATATACTCTGGGCCCTCTCGGTGATATCACATTAGGATAGCTTGCAAGCAAGTGATGTGATCACTAGAATGTTATATCACGGCAACGAGAAAAGAGTGCATGTCGGTAACAAGATCAAACTAGGTATGGAGATACCGATGATCGAATCTCGGACATGTAATATATCGAGAGACAAAGGGATTTAGTTACAAGCGTTAAAGGTTCTCACGATCACAGGAGTCATCGTTGAATGTGTAGGAGTCGATGCGGATCTCCGTGTCCCGCTGCTGATTATTGATCGGAGAAGGGTCTCGATCATGTCTGCATTATTCGCGAACCATAGGGTGGCACACTTAAGAGTTACCGGACACCATTTTGGAGCACATATGTTTCAGACGAAAGAATTGCGAAGCGCAGGAATTGTTTCAATAGAAACCGGAAATTGTTTCGGATGAAATTGCAGAAGGTGGTTCTGCATGTGATATTGAAATATTACAGGGGGCTATATGTGAATGTTTGTTAATTAAAGTAATTAACAAAATTCTGAATAAATTTAATAAAAAGAGTTTTATTAAATGAGAGAGCATTAAATTTGGAGAAATTTAATGCATTTAAAGTGGAGACTTTAAAAGGGAATGTGAAGAGGCATTTTAATGTGGGGGGGTTACCACCACATGAATGGGGGAGGTGAGGGGTCACCCCCCATGCGCCGGTCATGGAGAGAGGGGGCACCCCCCTCCTCCTATAAAAGGCCACCCATTCCCTCCTTCATCCACACACCTCCTTGTGAAGGATCTCTCTCCCCCTCTAGAATTATTCCCCCATGGTCTCGGATTAGCGAGATACATGTTCCTGGTGGCATTTCGTCTGGAAGGAGTTGCTGCTTCTGCTGGATCGCTGGAGAGAGGAGGTGGAGGTTGTCCGATGGCTTGAACGTGTGTGCGAGTGCGGATGCGCCGCTGAGTTACGGCGCTCGGACTTCCTCACGATCTTGAGATCGGCAAGTGTACGACTACATCAACCACGAGTTCCTACTCGTTAACAAAGCTCGTTGCCTACGAGGGTAAGTTCTCGTTGGATATATGTCCACCCGTTGCTTTGTACCTAGTAGATAGATCTTGGCGTGTAGTTCACACCGTAGGAAATTTTTTGTTTTCTATGCTGTAGACCTAATAGTGGTATCAGAGCCTGATCTATGCGTAGGTGCTTAGCATGGGTAGTATACATATGGTTGATATGTGGGCGATGATGATCATGTTATTGCATCTTCTATGTATTTTGTATATTGGTGGCATAGTGGGATGAAGCGGCCCGAACCAACCTTACATGTCATCGTACATGAGACCGGTTCCACGACTGACATGCAACTTGTTTTGCATAAGTGGCTGGCGGGTGTCTGTCTCTCCTACTATAGTCAATATCCGATTTACAACGAGTTGCTGATAACTTAGTTATCCTCGTTGTGGTTCATGTTCATAGGTGAGAACGGTTCTATCTCCGAAAGCCCTAAGCCACGTAAAACTTGCAATTGATAAATTAGAGGCGTCTAGTTTAGATCGTTGCTGGGCTAGTGTATTGATATGGTATTTTTGTAAGTAGATGTATGGTAGATACTCTTATAACACAGTCAACGTGTAAGTTCCATAGACCTTGGCCTTACACACAAAGGAATGATAGAGATCATACCATGGTGCAAGTGATAGAGATCAAATGCATGGACCATATCATCTCACTTTACACATTAGATGTTAGCATCTTATACTGCTAGTTTGGCGCGTTTGGTAGCATTATAAGATGATCCCTCATTTAGATATCAAGATAAAAATGTGTTCTTCCTTGAGTATGCACCGTTCTATGGATCGTGTTTCGAGACATCACGTGATGATCGGGTGTACTCGAATCTACGCTTTCATAGGAACGGGTGTAAGACAGTTTTACACACGCGAATACTAAGGTTCTTACTTGGCGAGCCTAGCATGTACAGACATGGCCTCGGAACACGGACCGAAAGGTTAAGCATGAGTCATATGGTTGATATGATGCCCATATAGATGCTCGCCTTTGAAGCTGTATCAACTCACTTGATGATCGGACTTGATATAGTGGATTTGGTTCATGTAATCAGCAAAAGGACACGAGGGATGTCGTTTTTGAGTGGGAGTTCATTAGTAATTTGGATTAGTTGAATTCAATCTATCATAAACTTAGTCTAAATAAAATTTACAAATTCTGTAGATGGCACCACCTTTTAATTTCAATGTGTTCATGGAGAAAGAGAAACTTGCTGCAAATGGTAGCAACTTCACCAAGCTGGCTATGAATTTGAGGATTCTCCTCATTGCTGCACAAAAGCAATATGTGCTAGATGCCGCTAGGCCCCCACCAGCTCGATGCCTGACGAGGAAAAGAATGTCTATGTGACTCGTCGGGAGGACCTAACTTAGTTCATTGCGGCATCTTGTATGGGCTAGAGCGAACTTGAGCGTTTGAAAATGGTAATGCCTTTGATACCATGGGAGAATTGAAAATGATTTTCGATACCCATGCTGCTGTAGAGAGTTATAATGCTACAGAAAAGTTTTTTAGCTACATGATGGAGGAAAACAGCTCCGTTAGTGAGCACGTACTCAAAATGTCTGGGTACGCCGATAAGCTTGTGTCCTTGGGAATAACGATTCCCATTGACTTAGGCATACATCGTGTTCTCCAATCTCTGCCACCTAGCTACAAGAGCTTCGTGATGAACTATAATATGCAGGGCATGAAGAAGTCTCTTCCCGAGCTTCTGTCAATGCTTAAGACTGCAGAAGTGGAGATTAGGAAAGAACATCAAGTGTTGATGATCAATAGGACCACCGGTTTCAAGAAGGATAAGAAAGGCAAGAACAAGGGAAAGAAGGGTGGCAAGTCTGTTGCCACGCCTGAAAAGAAACCCCGGGCTGGCCCTAAGTCTGACACCGAGTGCTACTATTGCAAGGGGACTGGCCATTGGAAGCGCAACTGCCCCAAGTATTTGGCGGACAAGAAGTCCAGCAAGGCAAACAAAGGTATATGTGATATACATGTTATTGATGTGTACTTGACTAGTACTCGCAGTAGCACCTGGGTATTTGATACCGGATCGGTTGCTAATATATGTAACTCGGTTCAGGGGCTACGGAACAAGCGACAACTAGCAAGGGATGAGGTCAGGATGCGGCTCGGCAATGGATCACGAGTTGATGTGATCGCCGTCAGGACGCTACCTCTCCATTTGCCATCGGGATTAGTTATAAACCTAAATAGTTGTTATTTGGTGCCTGCACTGAGCATGAACATTGTATTTGGATCGTGTTTGATGCAAAGTGGTCATTCCTTTAAATCTGAAAACAATGGTTGTTCGATTTATAAGAATGATATCTTTTATGGTCATGCACCTATGTTGAATAGTTTATTTCTATTGGATCTTGATAGTAATATTACGCACATTCATAATTTTAATGCTAAAAAGATTAAACTTGATGATGATATGTCTACATATATGTGGCACTGCCGTCTAGGTCATATTGGCGTTAAACACATGAAGAAACTCCATTCTGATGGACTTTTGGAATCACTTGATTTTGAATCATTTGATACATGTGAGCCATGCCTTATGGGCAAGATGACTAGAACGCCGTTTTCCGGTTCAATGGAACGGGCGACAGATCTATTGGAAATCATACACACTGATGTGTGTGGACAAATGAGTGTGTCGGCGCGAGGTGGATATCGTTATTTTGTTACTTTCAAGGATGATTTGAGTAGATATGGGTATATCTATTTGATGAAACACAAGTCTGAAACTTTTGAAAAGTTCAAGGAATTCAGAATGAAGTGGAAAATCATCGTAATAGAAATATCAAATTTCTACGGTCTGACCGTGGAGGAGAGTATCTAAGTTACGAGTTTAGCACACACATGTAAGAGTGTGGAATAGTTTCACAACTCACGCCTGCCGGAACACCACAACGTAATGGTGTGTCGGAGCGTCGTAATCATACCATATTGGATATGGTTCGATCTATGATGTCTCTAACTGACTTACCTCTGTCATTTTGGGGTTATGCACTGGAAACAGCTGCATTCACTTTAAATCAGGCACCATCTAAATCCGTTGAAACGACACCGTATGAATTATGGTTTGGAAACAAACCTAAGCTGTCATTTCTTAAGGTTTGGGGATGCGATGTTTATGTGAAGAAACTTCAACCAGATAAACTCGAACCCAAAGCGGAAAAATGCGTCTTCATAGGATACCCTAAGGAAAAAATTGGGTATACCTTCTATCACAGATCCGAGGGCAAGGTTTTTGTTGCCAATAATGGATCCTTTCTTGAGAAGGAGTTTCTCGCGAAAGGTGTGAGTAGTCGGAAGGTAGAATTCAAAGAGGTTATTGAACCTTCTCTTCATGGAATGGCGAGTGGCGCAACACCGGAAGTTGTTTCGGATTTGACTTCACCTGATGAAGAGAGAGCTAATGATAATGATCATGAAACTCCGAAAGAGGACACTACCGAACCTCGCAGGTCAAGCAGACACGTGGCAGCCCTGCATGCGGCAATCCTGTTGTGAATTTCATGGTTGATGAAATGGATGACCCTGTGACGTATGAAGAAGCGATGATGAACCCGGATTCCAACAAATGGCTAGAAGCCATGAAATCCGAGATGGAATCCATGTACGAGAACCAAGTTTGGAACTTGGTGGACTTACCTCACGACCGAAATGCCGTGGAGAATAAATGGATTTTCAAAAGGAAGACTGATGCTGATGGTAATGTGACCATCTATAAGGCTCGACTTGTCGCAAAGGGGTTTTCGACAAATTCAAGGAGTTGACTACGATGAGACATTCTCTCCCGTAGTGATGCTTAAGTCAGTTAGGATTATGTTAGCAATTGCTGCATATTTCGATTATGAAATATGGCAGATGGATGTCAAAACTGCGTTCCTCAATGGTAACATTGAAGAAGAGTTGTATATGATACAACCTAAGGGTTTTGTCGATCCTAAGGATGTTAATAAGGTGTGCAAACTTCAGCGATCCATCTACGGACTGAAGCAAGCATCACGAAGTTGGAATCTCCGCTTTGATGAGGTGATCAAAGAGTTTGGATTTGTCCAAACTTATGGAGAGGCTTGTATTTACAAGAAAGTGAGTGGGAGCAATGTGGCATTTATGATATTATATGTGGATGACATATTATTGATTGGAAATGATATAGATCTTTTAAACAGTGTTCAAAGTTATCTAAACAGCAAATTTTCGATGAAAGTCCTTGGTGAAGCATCATATATATTAGGCATTAAAATCTATAGAGATAGATCAAGGCGCCTAATTGGGCTATCGCAGAGTACATACCTTGATAAGATATTAAAGAATTTTAATATGGACGAAAGTAAGAAGGGGTTCTTACCTATGTTACAAGGCAAGACATTGAGTAAGACTCAAAGTCCGGCTACGGCGGAAGAAAGAGAGATGATGGATAAGATCCCCTATGCCTCGGCCATAGGCTCTATTATGTATGCCATGCTATGTACAAGACCGGATGTGGCACATGCTATTAGTTTGACTAGTAGGTACCAATCTGATCCAGGTTCGGAACACTGGATAGTGGTAAAGAACATCCGCAAGTACTTAAGAAGAACTAAGGATATGTTTCTTATATACGGAGGTGAAGAAGAGCTAGTCGCTAAGTGTTATGTCGATGCTAGCTTTGACACCGATCCGGATGGCTCTAAGTCTCAATCCGGATACGTATTTCTCTTGAACGGAGCAGCAGTTAGTTGGAGGAGTTCCAAATAACCTGTGGTGGCTAGATCAACAACGGAGGCGGAATATGTTGCTGCTTCAGAAGCGGCGCAGGAAGCAGTTGGGATGAAAGAGTTCATTACGGAACTGGGTGTGGTTTCTAGTGCGTTGGACCCGATGGTGATCTATTGTGACAACAATGGAGCCATAGCCAACGCAAAGGAACCAAGGTCTCACAAGAATTCCAAGCATATTAAGCGTCGGTTTCACTCCATCCGCGAGCATGTCAAGGATGGAGATATAAAGATTTGTAAAGTACACACGGACTAAATGTAGCAGATCCGTTGACTAAAGTTCTCCCTAGGGCAAAACATGATCAACACCAGAACTCCATGGGTGTTAGATTTATCACTATGTGAACTAGATTATTGTATCTAGTGCAAGTGGGAGACTGAAGGAAATATGCCCTGAGAGGCAATAATAAAGTTGTTATTATATATTCCTTATACATGATAGATGTTTATTTTACATGCTAGAAATGTATTGATTCGGAAACATCAATACATGTGTGTTTAATAAACAAAAAGGGTTCCTAGTCATGCCTCTCTTATAGACTAGCTTGTTGATTAACAGGATGATCAAGGTTTCCTGATCATAGACATTGGATGTTGTTAATAACAAGGTCACACCATTGGTGGAATGATGTGATGAACATTCATTCGAAGTATAGCATTACGATCAAGTCATTATGTTTATATTGCTATAACATCATATGAAGTAATCATTATCCTTAGACCATGAGATCATGTTAATTGCTGACACCGGAAGAGTATCTTGATAACATCAAACGTCACACCGTAACAGGGTGACTATAAAGATGGGTTCAGTACTACGAAGGTCTTATGTTGAGGCTCATGGATCAAGAGTGGAATTTCTCAATCCAGATGACGGATAGATATACTCTGGGCCCTCTCGGTGATATCACATTAGGATAGCTTGCAAGCAAGTGATGTGATCACTAGAATGTTATATCACGGGAACGAGAAAAGAGTGCATGTCGGTAACGAGATCAAACTAGGTATGGAGATACCGATGATCGAATCTCGGACATGTAATATATCGAGAGACAAAGTTAGTTACAAGCGTTAAAGGTTCTCACGATCACAAGAGTCATCGTTGAATGTGTAGGAGTCAGTACGGATCTCCTGGTCCCGCTGCTGATTATTGATCGGAGAAGGGTCTCGATCATGTCTGCATTATTCACGAACCGTAGGGTGGCACACTTAAGAGTTACCGGACACCATTTTGGAGCACATATGATTCAGACGAAAGAATTGCAAAGCGCAGGAATTGTTTCAATAGAAACCGGAAATTGTTTCGGGTGAAATTGCAGAAGGTGGTTCTGCATGTGATATTGAAATATTGCAAGGGGCTATATGTGAATGTTTGTTAATTAAAGTAATTAACAAAATTCTGAATAAATTTAACAAAAAGAGTTTTATTAAATGAGAGAGCATTAAATTTGGAGAAATTTAATGCATTTAAAGTGGAGAATTTAAAAGGGAATGTGAAGAGGCATTTTAATGTGGGGGGGGTTACCACCACATGAATGGGGGAGGTGAGGGGTCACCCCCCATGCGCCGGCCATGGAGAGAGGGGGCACCCCCCCCTCCTCCTATAAAAGGCCACCCATTCCCTCCTTCATCCACACACCTCCTTGTGAAGGATCTCTCTCCCCCTCTAGAATTATTCCCCCATGGTCTCGGATTAGCGAGATACATGTTCCCGGTGGCATTTCATCTGGAAGGAGTTGCTGCTTCTGCTGGATCGCTGGAGCAAGGAGGTGGAGGTTGTCCGGTGGCTTGAACGTGTGTGCGAGTGCGGATGCGCCGCTGAGTTGTGGCGCTCGGACTTGTTCACGATCTTGAGATCGGCAAGTGTACGACTACATCAACCACGAGTTCCTACTCGTTAACAAAGCTCGTTGTCTACGAGGGTAAGTTCTCGTTGGATGTATGTCCACCCGTTGCTTTGTACCTAGCAGATAGATCTTGGCGTGTAGTTCACACCGTAGGAAATTTTTTGTTTTCTATGCTGCGGACCCAACAATCTAAACATGAAAGCACAAAGGAGGAGAAACCAGCCATCTAGCTACTACATGGATCCGTAGTCCAAGGATGAACTACTCACGCATCACACCAGAGGCTTGCATGGTGATGAAGAAGGCCTCCAGGGTGAATTCCCCTCCGATGGTGTCGGAAGAGCTTCGATCCTCCGATCTATGGATGGAGATGATGGCGACTCTGGACTCTTTCTTGGATTTTTGATCGGGAACTTAGGGTTTTCGTCCCGAGGGCAATATATAGGTGGAAGGAGAGGGAGGAGGGTGCCGAGACCACACCACACACCAGGCCTGGCCGCCGCTGCTGGGTGGTGTGGTGGCCCCCCGCCCCTCTCCGTCTCGTGTCGATGCACTTGATCCCTTCCGAAAATAGGCACTTTGTCTTTTGTCCCATCCAATTCGAGAATATTCATTTTCTTACTTTCCTGGAACCAAAAACAGCGAGAAACAGCAGGCAACTTTGTGGCTCTTGTTAATAGGTTAGTCCAAGAAATCATATGAAAAGTACTCCAAAGTTGGAACAAAACACAAGAAAGTGGATAAAACCAAGCATGGAACATCAAAAATTATAGTTACATTTGCAATGTATCAACATCCCAGCTTAACTCTGCTGGGTCCTCGAGTAGGTAAGTGAAAAAAAGAAAGAATAATTTTTGAGGTGACATGCACCATCAAAGACTTGATCAAAGTGTTTGCAAAACATTCAAAGCTAGGATCATAGTACTTTAATCATAACATGAAAGACAAAGTTCTAGCAATAAACAAAGAAACTATGATGCAACATGAAAAGGCACAAACAAAGGATTCATGAATAACATGCTTTGCAAGACGTTTGTTTGTTTCATATAAAGAAAAGATAGCATACTATTATTCAGCTTGTCCCTCAATAGAGTAGCAAATATAAATGCATAGGACACCTTCAAAGTTCATAAGAGAGACTAGATACAATAGTTTAAAGCAAGCAATAACAAGTTATGCATCAATCAACTAGTCTTGGGACAATGCACATAGAACTAAGAATGGCCACTATGCTCTCAAAGTAGGTGCATAAAGATAGAAATTGGAGACTCAATATAATGGTGGAAGAAAGGCCTTTTGTAAAAGGAAGTAGGGATTCAAATCTCATAAAGAGCTTCCAAAAATTATGGTACTTATAGCTTTCAGCTCTAATTGTCCCTATCATAAGCATCTTGAAGTGATTAAGGTTAAAGTGAACAAACTATGGTGTACATGCTTGACGAAGTATAAGTCAGAAATCTCATGTCCCTTGTATACGAGGGCCGCTCCTCATGCTACTCAAGTTTAGTCATCGGTAAGTTCTTGTCATTGTAAGTACATGTGTATCATTGAGAACCGCCAACGGGGTACCCCTTGCCAGATGATACAGAAGAATCCCCATATCAAAATGACAAGGCAAGCAGACAACGAGCATCTCAGCATTCTTCTTATTTACCATGGGAATATGGTGCTTTTTTCTCTCTTTCCTCTTTTCATAGTATCTTTTTTTTCTTTTCTCTTTTTTCTCAATATAGGACTCTTTTTTTATAAGAAGAATGCTTCATAGACAGCTCTTATGGTTACGCTGCAAGTTTCCACCATGTCAGCATGGATTAGACCAGCGGCCCAGGCGTTTCTCTAACACATATACATAACTCCATGGACTTACAAGCTCCCCTTTCATTTCACACCAATGACATCCATATACAAAAGAGCATGATATCAACTAGGTACAAGTACCAAGTGCAATGTTAAAAGCGTTCCCCATGAAAGCATGGTTTTGCTAATTCCCAACAAATAAGTGCAAGCATATACAACATAGAAGACACAATGGTTCAAGTTTATTAAGGGCAAGTAAAGTAAAGTGTGCCATCAAGTTCGTGAGAGCTTTAATCACTAGTTTTCTCATAACAAGTGGAAGGTAAACAAAAGCATGAATATACTTGGAATAGAATAAGCTAGTAGGTAGGTATGGTGGAATCTTTGGAATAACTTGGTTTAAGGAGTTGGATGCACGAGTGGAACTCATACTTGGTGGAGGAGGCTAGCAAAAGACTGGGAGCGACAAACTAAGAGAGTAATAATGGCCATAATCATGCAGAGCGACAAAACATCATTGAACTAAGCATAAAGTGATACTACAAGTTGAAAACTAAAGGATCATAAAGGCTATGGTGACTTGAGATAGTCATAACATGGTGTGAGCATGTGCCAAGTCAACCCAAATAAAGCATGAAAGGAGAATACCACTATACTATGCTTTAATATGCTAAAACAACGCATGATTCATCCAAGGCACATTAAGCGATCTCAATTATTTATAACAAGTCATGCTATAGCAAAGAATACTAAGCATAAAGCCAAAACAATATCAAGCATGGCATGACAAAGCATAGCCATAGTAAAAAAGGAGCTCTTTTTACCACATAAGTATAAACTTTCCTATTCTTTTCTAAACCAAACCAAACTATTTGCAAACCAATGCATGAAAGAGGGGGTCCAACCAACTTATTCAGAAAACTAAGCAAACAAAAGAAAACAAAAAACCAAAACGAAAACGAAAAAGAAGACGCTCCAAGAACAACACAACTGTGCATGAAACAATAAAAATGAAGCGTTTGGAAGAAACCTAGAATTTTTATTGATGAAGAAGGGGATGCCTTGGGCATCCCCAAGCTTTGACGCTTGTACTTCTTGGATATTTCTTCGGGTGACATGCGTGGCATCCCCAAGCTTGAGCTTTAGTCCATCCTTCATCTCATTACCCATTCCTTCTATACACCTGAAATTTTTTCTTCATACAAAACTTCACACAATCTTATTAGCAACATTAGTGCACTTAAGATAAATAAGTCTCAAGGTTCAGTTATAACACCAAATAAACTTCCATTAGAACACTAGCTACTGTAGTACTTCCCTCAAAAATCTCAATTCCCTAAAAGAACTCAAGAAGAAACCAACAAGAAGCAAATGCAGAAAATGGCAGAAATCTGTCAAAACAGACTAGGAGGTAAAGACGAATTTTTTCGAAGACCCTCTGTTGCTCAAATCAAAAAGTGTTGAACTAACGAAAGTTATATAACAACCTGGGGCAGAAGCACAAAAAATTACAGATCAATCCGACATACAGATCTCTCTCAGGAATGTTTACGGTGAAGCACAAAAATCTGTTTCGGGACAGCAACTTTCCCAATCATTACTTCACTCTCATTAGAGGTTACTCTTGGCACAAAAAGCAAATAAAAAGGATAAGGAGAGGTTATTACAGAGATAATAACTTCCAAGACTCATCTAAAACTCTTGGGTTATCTCCCAACAAGTACTTTTCTTTAACGCCTTTAAGTTAGGCATGAAAATCTGAGAAGATGCTCTCATAGGAAATATGAATTGAAGTAAAAGAGAGCATCAAGAAGCAAATACAAAACACATTTAAGTCTAAACCACTTCCTATGCATAGGAATCTTGTATGCAAATAAATGCACAAAGAGCAAAGTGACAGGCATAGGAAGATAAAACAAAAGTAACTTCAAAACTTTCAGCACATAGAGAGGTGTTACATTACCATAAAAACTTCTACAACCATATTTTCCTCTCTCATAATAATTTTCAGTAGCCTCATGAATAAACTCAACAATATAACTATCACATAAGGCATGCTTTTCATGATCTACAAGCACTAGATCTTTATTATAAACATTTTCAAAAGATTCCTCGGGAATATAACATTCACCCTCCTTTGATAAGCATGGGGGACAATCAAATAATGTAAGGGATAAAGAGTTACTCTCATTAGAAGGTAGGCATGGGTAGATCCATTCTTCCTCCTTTTGTCCATCACTCTCCTCCTCTTTTTCATCTAATTAGCTTTCAGGTTCAGCAATTTCTTCTTCCATGGAGGTTCTAGCAGGCGGTGGTTCACCTATTACCTTAGCAGTCATAATACTGTTCCCAAATAGGAAACTGAGTGAGCTATCCATAATGAAATGGTGATTGGAGCAGAGCTAGTCATAAAGGCAACTTAAGAAAGGAACTAATTTTTTTTGTTTTTCCAATAAGAAAGCAAACTAGTAAAACTTATTTGTTTGTGTTTTTGAAGAACAAAACAAACAAAGCAAAAAGAAACTAAGCAAAACAAAAACAACAAAGTAAAGAGATTGGTTATGAGGGACTCCCCTTGTGAAGATGTCCTTGACTCCTCGGCAACGGCGCCAGAAAAATCTTTAATGCAGTGTAGTTGACGTGGGAGTTTCTTCTTCTTCGTTCCCCGGCAACGGCGCCAGAAAAATGCTTGATGGCTCTGTGTATGGCGCCCAGAAAAGTGCTGGTGCGTGGTTGATGTAGAGCTCGTTGGGAACCCCAAGAGGAAGGTATGATGAGCACAGAAGCAAGTTTCCCTCAGTTATGAAACCAAGGTTTAATTGAACCAGTAGGAGCAAGGAAACACCCCAAAGGTGTTACTAGCTGAGCTTTGGCAGGGCGCACTACCGGTGCTAGTAGCAACGTGGAGACCTGCACAACACAACCACAGAACTTTGTCCCCAACTTGCAATGAGGTTGTCAATCTCACAGTGTTCTGCGAAAAACAAAGGATTAAACGTATCGAATGGAAAGAAGTAAAAGTTTGCAGAAAGTAAACACAAAGTAGTAAAATATTATAGATTGTATGTAAAGAAAAAGGACCAGGATCCATAGTTCACTAGAGGTGGCTCTCCTTAAGATAGATAACATGCTGGGTGAACAAATTACAGCAGGGCAATTGACAAACACCGAGAAAGCAATACATGCATATACTAATCATCTTGAATCCTTTGAGTCTTGATTGGGCATTACAACCTAATACATAGACCGCCATCCAACTGCATCTATGACTAATAATCCACCTTCAGGTTATCATCCGAACCCCCTCTAGTATTAAGTTGCAAGCAATAGATTATTGCTTTACGAACTGTGTGTAAAGCAAACAATACGATTGTTCTATGAACAAAGGATTGTTGTTTTCTCCCTAGTAGCAACAACACATCTAGTACCTTAGAGATTTACATCACTTCCCAGTTACCAGAGGCATGAACCCACTATCGAGCATAAATACTAACTCTTGGAGTTGCTAGCATCTACTTGGCCAAGATAGCTACTAACAATGGAAAGCATGCAAGATCTCAAATAACAAAGACATGATAGAATCAATAATCAATCTGAAATAGCATCTCAGTATCCATCGGATCCCCGCAAACACAACATTTTTGGATTACAAATAGATGATCTTGATCATGAATGGAGCTCACAAGATCTAAATATGAAAGAACAAAGGAGGAGAAACCAGCCATCTAGCTACTACATGGATCCGTAGTCCAAGGATGAACTACTCACGCATCACAGGTGATAAAGAAGGTCTCCAGGGTGAATTCCGCTCTCCGGCAGGGTGCCAGGAAGAGCTTCAGATCCCTCCCGATCTAGGGATGGAGATGACGGCGGCTACAGACTCTTTCATGGATTTTTGATCGGGCACTTAGGGTTTTCGTCCCGAGGGCAATATATAGGCGGAAGGAGAGGCTGAGGGGGTGCCGGGAGCCACCACACCACCCCCTGGCGCGGGCCAGGACTGGCCGCGTGGCCAGGTGGCGTGGCCGGCCCCTAGCCCCTCTCCGTCTTGTATTCTGACACTTGATCCCTTCCGAAAAATAGGCACTTTGGCTTTTGTCCCGTCCAATTCCGAGAATATTCATTTTTTGACTTTCCTAGAACCAAAAACAGCAGAAAACAGGCAGCTGGCACTGTGGCTCTTGTTAATAGGTTAGTCCAAGAAATCATATGAAAAGTACTACAAAGTTGGAACAAAACACAAGAAAGTGGATAAACCAAGCATGGAACATCAAAAATTATAGATACATTTGCAATGTATCAGCTGGCAGGATTCAAATTTCAAATCCCGCCCAAGACTTCTGTGGCGCATATGGGGGAAATGCGCCACAGAAGTTTGTCCCCCTTTTTTATTTTTTTGCAGGATAAAATCTTCTGTCTGCCATAACTTTTTACTCTTTTGGAATTTGGGGAATCTACAAAATCTTCTGAAATCAAGTAGAAAAATTCGAGACGGTCTTTTTGATAGGTTAAAGATTTTTTTTCGACATTGTATGCAAAAGTTAGAGCCGTTTTACCGTGCCATGACCTATTTTTGCAAAATACATCGAAATTCATGTTTTTCAATTTTGTCTAGATCTATAACATAAAATCTAACTACAACACAAAGGAATTATTTTTTTGAAGTTTCTATCATTTTGTCTATTTTTTACAAAACTGAAAAGGCGATCTAGGGGGGTGGGATCTGTTTTCCCCCCTATATGCTTGTTCTGTGAAGCATACACCTATATGCGCCACAGAAACATCACTTTCTATGGCGCATATGGACATATGCGCCATAGAAGTTTCTCCCCCTTTTTTTTGCTGCCTGGTCCCATTAACCTTCTGTGGCGCATACGTCTATATGCGTGATGACCCACAAGTATAGGGGGTGCACCGTAGTATTTTTGAGGGAAGTGAAACCCAATTTGTTGATTCGACACAAGGGGAGCCAAAGAATATTTATAAGCCTTAACAACTGATTCAATTCAGCTGCACCTGGAAACAATCTTGCTCACAACAGTTTATCAGTAGCAACAGTTTTGTAGTAGGAATAGTAAAGTAACAGCAGTAGTAAAGCAAAGACAGTAGTAACAAAAGCAGTAAACAGTGGGATTCGAGTGCTGTAGACATAGGGATGGATGGATGGGCGTTGCATGGACAAGACAATTCACATAGCAATCAGAACATAAGGCAATTGTAGATAAATAAGATAAATCATCCAAGTACTAGACAATCCTAGGCATGTGTTCCATATATAGTCATACGTGCTCGCAATGAGAACTTGCACAACATCTTTTGTCCTGCCAGCCCGTTTGCAGCGGGGCCTCTAGGGAACTACTGGCAATTAAGGTGCTCCTTTTAATAGAGAACCGGAGCAAAGCGTTAACACTCCGTGAACACATGTGATCCTCACATCAAAGCCATTCCCTTCCGGTTATCCCGATTTACATCGCCGGGGCCATAGGTTCCAGACAACAATGTGTGTATACAACTTGCAGATAAGACCAAAAACAATACTATCATAATGAATCAATAACATGTTCAGATCTGAAATCATGGCACTCGGGCCCTAGTGACAAGCATTAAGCACAAAAAGTCGCAACAAAGTCATAAAGCACTAATAAAAGATACTAGGCACCATGCCCTAACAATCTGATGCTATTACATGAACGATCTCATCCAATCCCTACCATCCCCATAGCCTACAGCGGGGGATTACTCACTCATAGATGGGGGAAACATGGATGGTCGATGGAGATGATGGTGGAGATTGATGGAGATGGCTCCGGGGGCACTTCCCCGTCCGTGCAGTCTTGAACAGAGACTTCGTCCCCGAATCTCCCCTTCGGTGGTGGCGGCGCTGCAGAACTTCTTCTAGAAAAACGTCGAACCCCCCTAAGTTTTTAGGTCAGAAGGCTTCTTATAGGCGAAGAGGGAGACCGAGGGGGTGCCTGGGGCCACCACACCATGCCCTGGCACGGCCAAGCCTAGCCCGCGCCTAGGGGTGGTGTGGCCAGGCCCTGTCCCTCCTCATCTCGTATTACGCCCGTGAGTCTTCTAGAAAAATAGGCACTTTGGCTTTTGTCCCGTCCAATTCCGAGAATATTCATTTTCTGACTTTCCTGGAACCAAAAACAGCAGAAAACAGGCAGCTGGCACTATGGCTCTTGTTAATAGGTTAGTCCAAGAAATCATATTAAAAGTACTCCAAAGTGTGGACAAAACACAAGAAAGTGGATAAAACCAAGCATGGAGCATCAAAAATTATATATACATTTGGAATGTATCAACATCCCCAAGCTTAACTCCTGCTCGTCCTCGAGTAGGTAAGTGATAAAAGGAAAGAATAATTTTTGAGGTGACATGCACCATCAAAGACTTGATCAAATTATTTGTAAAACATTCAAAGATGGGATCATAGTACTTCAATCATAACATGAAAGACAAAGTTCTAGCAATAAGACAAAGAAACTATGATGCAACATGAGAAGGCACAAACAAAAGATTCATGAATAACAATGCCTTGCAAGACGTTTGTTTGTTTCACATAAAGAAAACATATCATAGTGGCATTCAGCTTGTCCCTCAAAGAGTAGCAAACATAAATGCATAGGACACCTTCAAAGCTCACAAGAGTGACTAGATACAAATAGTTTAAAACAAGCAATATCAAGGTATGCATCAATCAACAAGTCTTGGGACAATGCACATAGAACTAAGAATGGCCACTATGCTCTCAAGAAAGTGCTCAAAGAATGTGTGGAGACTCAACAAGTAAAAGAAAAGGTTTCGAATAGTTTGAAAGGCTTCCAAATGCTGAAAGTATGGTACTCATTAGCTTTGAGCTCTCATTGCCCCTATCATAAGCATTTTAAAGTGATTAAGGTTAAAGTGAACAAACTATGGAGTATATGCTTGACGAAGTATAAGTTAGAAATCTCATGTCCCTTGTATACGAGGGCCGCTCCTCATGTTACTCAAGTTTAGTCACCGGTAAGTTCTTGTCATTGTAAGTATATGTGTATCATAGAGAACCGCCAACAGGGTACCCCTTGCCCGATGATACGGAAGAATCCCCATATCAAAATGACAAGGCAAGCAGACAACGAGCATCTCAGCAATCTTCTTATTTACCATGGGAATATGGTGCTTTTTTTTCTCTCTTTCCTCTTTTCATAGTATCCTTTTTTCCTTTTTCTCTTTTTTTCTCAATATAGGACTCTTTTTTATAAGTAGAATGCTTCATAGACAGCTCATTATGGTTACGCTGCAGGTTTCCGAGATGTCGACATGGATTAGACCAATGACAGGCGTTTCTCTAACACATATACATAACTCCATGGACTTACAAGCTCCCCTTTCATTTCACACCGACGACATCCATATACAAAAGAGCATGATATCAACTAGGTACAAGTACCAAGTGCAATGTTGAAAGCGTTCCCCATGACAACATGGTTCTGCTAATTCCCAAAAAATAAGTGCAAGCATATACAACATAGACGACACAATGGTTCAAGTTTATTAAGGGCAAGAAAAGTAAAGTGTGCCATCAAGTTCGTGAGAGCTTTAATCACTAGTTTTCTCATAACAAGTTTAATTTGGAAGGTAGAGAAAAACATGAATATACTTGGAATAGCATAAGCTAGTAGGTAGGTATGGTGGACACTTTGGCAATATTTGGTTTAAGGGAGTTGGAAACATGAGTAAAACACTCAGTGTAAGTGAAGGCTAGCAATAGTAAGGGAGCGACAAACGAGAGAGCAATAATGGACATAATCATGCAGAGCGACAAAACATCATTGATCAAAGCATAAAGTGACACTACAAGTTGAAAACTAAAAGATCATAAAGGCTTATGGTGACTTGGGATAGTCATAACATGGTGTGAGCATGTGCCAATTCAACCCAAATAAAGCATCAAAGGAGAATACCACTATACTATGCTTTAATATGCTAAAACAACGCATGATTCATCCAAGGCACATTAAGCAATCTCAATAGTTTATAACAAGTCATGCTACAACAAAGAATACTAAGCATAAAGCCAAAACAATATCGAGCATGGCATGACAAAGCATAGGCCACAGTCAAAAACAAGCTCTCTTTACCACTTAAGCATGAGCTTTCCTACTCTTTTCCAAACCAAACCAAACTATTTGAACACCAATGTATGAAAGAGGAGGTCCAACCAATTTATTCAGAACTAATCAAACCACGCAACCTAAAAAACAAAAACAAAAATGAAAAAGAAGACGCTCCAAGAACAACACAACTGTGCATGAAACAATAAAAATGAAGTGTTTGGAAGAAACCTAGGATTTTTATTGATGAAGAAGGGGATGCCTTGGGAATCCCCAAGCTTTGACGCTTGTACTTCTTGTATATTTCTTGGGGTGACACGCGTGGCACCCCCAAGTTTGAGCTTTAGTCCATCCTTCATCTCATTACTCATTCCTTCCATACACCTGAAATTTTTCCTTCATACAAAACTTCACACAATCTTTATTAGCAACATTAGTGCACTCAAGATAAATAAGTCTTAAGGTTCAGTTCCAACACCAAATAAACTTCCATTAGAACACTAGCTACTGTAGCACTTCCCTCAAAAAGCTCAATTCCCCAAAAGAACTCAAAAAGGAACCAACAAGAAGCAAAAGCAGAAAATGGCAGAAATCTGTCAAAACATACCAGCAGGTAAAGACGAATTTTTTCGAAGACCTTCTGTTAGTCAAATCAAAAAGTGTTGAACTAACGAAAGTTAGATAACAAACTGGGGCAGAAGATCAAAAATTCACGCCTCAAAAATTTGTTCAGAGATTTTACACGAATATTTATGGTGAAACACAAAATTCTGTTTCGGGACAGCAACTTTCCCAATCATTACTTCTCTCTCATTAGAGGTTACTCTTAGCACAAAAAGCAAATAAAAAGGATAAGGAGCGGTTATTACTAAAGTAATAACTTCCAAGACTCATCTAAAACTTTTGGGTTATCTCCCAATAAGTACTTTTCTTTAACGCCTTTAAGTTAGGAATAAGCAAAAACTAAAATGGATAGAATAGAAGTAAGCGGAGATAATCATGGTGAAAACATTGTTTTGTTCAATGAAATCCTTTTGTTAACAAGGTTGATCAGGTCTTGTTACCAAAACAATTTCATATGAGACAAAACTTTGTATTCCACTAATGATTATGTCACCTCAACCTTGATAGCAATGGTCCCAATCATAATAGTTTCAAATTTTTCTCTTGGTATGGGACAACATATTTCTCCAACTTGAATGCCCTCAACATGTTCAATTGAATTCAAAACCATAAGTCCTATCAATCTTCTTGGGGAAATATATAGTATGTTCCTTGTCATTGACATTGAAGGTCACCTTCCCTTGATTACAATTAATAACAGCTCCTGCAGTATTAAGAAAAGGTCTCCCAAGAATAATAGACATATTATCATATTTAGGCATAAAAGTTTGAGAGGATGCTCTCATAAGAAATATGAAGTGAAGTAAAAGAGAGAATCAAGAAGCAAATTCAAAACACATTTAAGTCTAACCCACTTCCTATGCATAGGAATCATGTATGCAAATAAATTCACAAAGAACAAAGTGACAGGCATAGGAAGATAAAACAAGAGTAACTTCAAAACTTTCAGCACATAGAGAGGTGTTTCAATACCATGAAAACTTCTACAACCATATTTTCCTCTCTCATAATAATTTTCAGTATCCTCATGAATAAACTCAACAATATAACTATCACAAAAAGCATGTTCTTCATCATCTACAAGCACTAGAGTTTTATCATAAACATCGTCAAAAGAATCCTCAAGAACATAACATTCATCCTTCTTTAGTAAGCATGGGGCACAATCAAATAATGTAACGGATAAAGAGTTACTCTCATTAGAAGGTAGGCATGGGTAGCTAATCCATTCTTCCTCCTTTTGTTCATCACTCTCCTTCTCTTTTTCATCTAATGAGATTTCAGGTTCATCAATTTCTTCTTCCATAGGATCCTGCAAGGCATTAGTCTCTTCCATTTGTGGAAAGCATCTATTAAATATTCAAGAATATAGCCATTTTCATCCTTATAATTATCAAAGAAAAATTTAAGTATACCATAAACCTCATACTTATAAGGTGAATCACCAATATTTTCAAGCAAACTAGCAAGTTCAAAAGCACCCTTCAAAGCAATAAATTCCTCAATTTGTTCCACATCATAAAGGTCATATTTTCCCTTAACATAGGAAGATATGGTAACATTATCATTATACTCACATTAAAAAGGGAGGTGTTTGTATCTCCTACAGCAACAAGATTTATCAAAGCAATAAGTAACATTATAAGTGGAGCACACGCTTCTAGCAATGGTATACAATTTATCAATTTGTTCCCATAAGTGTTTCCCTTTTTGTGACAAGCAGTGTTCCTTATAATAATTTTTTTCATCTTCCGTGAACCCACCTTGCCAATAAGATTCAGTTTCAAAGAAACCAACCATTGACAACAAGCATGATAAAGCAAGACAATAACAGACCAACGAAAATAACAACTAGAGTAGGAACCAATTTTTTTGTATTTTCAATAAAGAAAGAAGCAAACAAGGAAGAAATAAACTTAGCTTGAACAATAGTGATTCCAAGTGGACTTGATAAATAAAGCTATGCTCCCCGGTAACGGCGCCAGAAAATAGTCTTGATGACCCACAAGTATAGGGGGTGTATCGCAGTATTTTCGAGGGAAGTGAAACCCAATTTATTGATTCGACACAAGGGGAGCCAAAGAATATTTATAAGCCTTAACAACTGAGTTGTCAATTCAGCTGCATCTGGAAACAATCTTGCTCACAGCAGTTTATCAGTAGCAACAGTTTTGTAGTAGGAATAGTAAAGTAACAGCAGTAGTAAAGCAAAGACAGTAGTAACAAAAGCAGTAAATAGTGGGATTCGAGTGCGGTAGGCATAGGGATGGATGGATGGGCGTTGCATGGACAAGACAATTCACATAGCAATCAGAACATAGGGCAATTGCAGATAAATAACATAAAGCATCCAAGTACTAGACAATCCTAGGCATGTGTTCCATATATAGTCATACGTGCTCGCAATGAGAACTTGCACAACATCTTTTGTCCTGCCAGCTCGTTTGCAGCGGGGCCTCTAGGGAACTACTAGCAATTAAGGTGCTCCTTTTAATAGAGCACCGGAGCAAAGCGTTAACACTCCGTGAACACATGTGATCCTCACATCAAAGCCATTCCCTTCCGGTTATCCTGATTTCTGTCACTTCGGGGCCATAGGTTCCAGACAACAACGTGTGTATACAACTTGCAGATAAGACCAAAAACAATACTATCATAATGAATCAATAACATGTTCAGATCTGAAATCATGGCACTCGGGCTCTAGTGACAAGCATTAAGCATAAAAAGTCGCAACAAAGTCATAAAGCACTAATAAAAGATACTAGGCACCATGCCCTTACAATCTGATGCTATTACATGAACGATCTCATCCAATCCCTACCATCCCCATAGCCTATAGCAGGGTATTACTCACTCATAGATGGGGGAAACATGGATGGTCGATGGAGATGATGGTGGAGATCGATGGAGATGGCTCCGGGGGCACTTCCCCGTCCTGGCAGGGTGCCGGAACAGAGACTTTCTGTCCCCCGAATCTCCCCTTCGGTGGTGGCGGCGCTGCGGAACTTCTTCTGGAAAAACGCCGAACCCCCCTAAGTTTTTTAGGTCAGAAGGCTTCTTATAGGCGAAGAGGGAGACCCAGGGGGTGCCTGGGGCCACCACACCATACCCTTGAAGGAAATATGCCCTGAGAGGCAATAATAAAGTTGTTATTATGTATTCCTTGTATATGATAGATGTTTATTTTGCATGCTATAATTGTATTGATAGGAAACATCAATACATGTGTGTTTAATAAACAAAAAGGGTTCCTAGTTATGCCTCTCTTATAGACTAGCTTGTTGATTAACAAGATGATCAAGGTTTCCTGATCATGGACATTGGATGTTGTTAATAACAAGGTCACAACATTTGTGAAATGATGTGATGAACATTCATCCGAAGTATAGCATTACGATCAAGTCATTATGTTTATATTGCTATAACATCATACGAAGTAATCTTTATCCTTAGAACATGAGATCATGTTAATTGCTAACACCGGAAGAGTATCTTGATAACATCAAACGTCACACCATAACAGGGTGACTATAAAGATGGGTTCAGTACTACGAAGGTGTTATGTTGAGGCTCATAGATCAAGAGCGGAATTTGTCAATACAGATGACGGATAGATATACTTTGGGCCCTCTCGGTGATATCACATTAGGATAGCTTGCAAGCAAGTGATGTGATCACTAGAATGTTATATCACGGGAATAAGAAAAGAGTGCATGTCGGTAACGAGATCAAACTAGGTATGGAGATACCGATGATCGAATCTTGGACATGTAATATATCGAGAGACAAAGGGATTTAGTTACAAGCGTTAAAGGTTCTCACGATCACAGGAGTCATCGTTGAATGTGTAGGAGTCAGTACGGATCTCCAGGTCCCGCTGCTGATTATTGATCGGAGAAGGGTCTCGATCATGTCTGCATTATTCGCGAACCGTAGGGTGGCAGACTTAAGAGTTACCGGACACCATTTTGGAGCACATATGTTTTAGACGAAAGAATTGCAAACCGCAGGAATTGTTTCAATAGAAACCGGAAATTGTTTTGGGTGAAATTGCAGAAGGTGGTTCTGCATGTGATATTGAAATATTGCAAGGGGTTATATGTGAATGTTTGTTAATGAAAGTAATTAACAAAATTCTGAATAAATTTAATAAAAAGAGTTTTATTAAATGAGAGAGCATTAAATTTGGAGAAATTTAATGCATTTAAAGTGGAGACTTTAAAAGGGAATGTGAAGAGGCATTTTAATGTGGAGGGGTTACCACCACATGAATGGGGAAGGTGAGGGGTCACCCCCCCATGCGCCGGCCATGGAGAGAGGGGGCACCCCCCTCCTATAAAAGGCCACCCATTCCCTCCTTCATCCACACACCTCCTTGTGAAGGATCTCTCCCCCTCTACAATTATTCCCTCATGGTCTCGGATTAGCGAGATACATGTTCCCGGTGGCATTTTGTCTGGAAGGAGTTGCTGCTTCCGCTGGATCGCTGGAGCGAGGAGGTGGAGGTTGTCCGGTGGCTTGAACGTGTGCGAAAGTGCGCTGCTGAGTTGCGGCGCTCGGACTTCCTCACGATCTTGAGATCGGCAATTGTATGACTACATCAACCACGAGTTCCTACTCGTTAACAAAGCTCGTTGTCTTCGAGGGTAAGTTCTCCATGGATGTATGTCCACCCGTTGCTCTGTATCTAGTAGATAGATCTTGGCGTATAGTTCTCATCGTAGGAAATTTTTTGTTTTCTATGCTGCGGACCCAACAGTGGTATCAGAGCCTGATCTATGCGTAGGTGCTTTGCACGGGTAGTACACATATGTTTATATGTGGGCGATGATGATCATGTTATTGCATCTTCTATGTACTTTGGATATTGGTGGCATAGTGGGATGAAGCGGCCCGGACCAACCTTACATGTCATCGTACATGAGACCGGTTCCACGACTGACATGCAACTAGTTTTGCATAAGTGGCTAGCGGGTGTCTGTCTCTCCTACTATAGTCAATATCTGATTTACAATGAGTTGCTAATAACTTGGTTATCCTCGTTGTGGTTCATGTTCGTAGGTAAGACCGGTTCTATCTCCGAAAGCCCTAAGCCACGTAAAACTTGCAATTGATAAATTAGAGGCGTCTAGTTTAGATCGTTGCTGGGCTAGTGTATTGATATGGTATTGTTGTAAGTAGCTGTATGATAGATACTCTTACAACTTACTTAACGTGTAAGTTCCATAGACCTTGGCCTTACACACAAAGGAATGATAGAGATCATACCACGATGCAAATGATAGAGATCAAATGCATGGACCATATCACCTTACTTCACACATTAGCATCTTATATTGCTAGTTTGGTGCTTTTGGTAGCATTATAAGATGATCCCTCATTTAGATATCAAGATAAAATGTGTTTTTCCTTAAGTATGCACCGTTTTGTGGATCGTGCTTTGAGGAATCACGTGATGATCGGGTGTTCTCGACTCTACGCTTTCATACAACGGGTGTAAGACAGTTTTACACACGCAAATACTAAGGTTCTTACTTGACGAGCCTAGCATGTACATACATGGCCTCGGAACACAGACCGAAAGGTTAAGCATGAGTCATATAGTTGATATGATGCCCATATAGATGCTCGCCTTTGAAGCTGCACCGACTCACGTGATGATCGGACTTGGTGTAGTGGATTTCGTTCATGTAGTCACCAAAAGGACACGAGGGATGTCGTTTTTGAGTGGGAGTTCATTAGTAATTTGGATTAGTTGAACTCAATCTATCATAAACTTAGTCTAAATATATTTTACAAATTCTGTTGTAGATGGCACCACCTGCTTTTAATTTCAATGTGTTCATGGAGAAAGAGAAGCTTGCTGCGAATGGTAGCAACTTCACCAACTGGGCTATGAATTTGAGGATTCTCCTCACTGCTGCACAAAAGCAATATGTGCTAGAGGCGCTACCAGCTCCTGATGCCCCTGACGAGGAAAAGAACGTCTATATAACTCGTCAGGAGGACCACAACTTAGTTCATTGCGGCATACTGTATGGGCTAGAGCCAGAACTTCGAAAACGTTTCGAAAATGGCAATGCCTTTGATACCATGGGAGAATTGAAAATGATTTTCGATACCCATGCTGCCGTAGAGAGTTATAATGCTTCTGAAAAGTTCTTTAGCTGCATGATGGAAGAGAACAACTCCGTTAGTGAGCACGTACTCAAAATGTCTGGGTACGCCGATAAGCTTGTGTCCTTGGGAATAACGATTCCCATTGACTTAGGCATACATCATGTTCTCCAATCTCTGCCACCTAGCTACAAGAGCTTCGTGATGAACTATAATATGCAGGGCATGAAGAAGTCTCTTCCCGAGCTTCTGTCAATGCTTAAGACTGCAGAAGTGGAGATTAGGAAAGAACATCAAGTGTTGATGATCAATAAGACCACCGGTTTCAAGAAGGACAAGAAAGGCAAGCAGAAGGGAAAGAAGGGCGGCAAATCTGTTGCCGCGCCTGAAAAGAAACCCCGAGCTGGCCCTAAGTCTGACACCGAGTGCTACTATTGCAAGGGGACTGGCCATTGGGCATAATCGCCCCAAGTATCTGGCGGACAAGAAGGCCGGCAAGGCAAACAAAGGTATATGTGATATACATGTTATTGATGTGTACTTGACTAGTACTCGCAGTAGCACCTGGGTATTTGATACGGGATCGGTTGCTAATATATGTAACTCGGTTCAGGGGCTGTGGAACAAGTGACAACTAGCAAGGGATGAGGTCACGATGCGGGTCGGCAATGGATCAAGAGTTGATGTGATCGCCGTGGGAACGCTGCATCTCCATATACCGTCGGGATTAGTTATAAACCTGAATAATTGTTATTTGGTGCCTACACTGAGCATGAACATTGTATCCGGATCGTGGTTGATGCAAAGTGGTTATTCATTTAAGTCTGAAAACAATGGTTGCTTGATTTATATGAATAATATCTTTTATGGTCATGCACCTGTGTTGAATGGTTTATTTCTTTTGGATCTCGATAGTAGTATTACGCATATTCATAATGTTGATGCTAAAAGGATTAAACTTGATAATGATATATCTACATATATGTGGCACTGCCGTCTAGGTCATATTGGCGTTAAACGCATGAAGAAACTCCATTCTGATGGACTTTTGGAATCACTTGATTTTGAATCATTTGATACATGTGAGCCATGCCTTATGGGCAAGATGACTAGAACGCCGTTTTTCCGGTTCAATGGAACGGGCGATAGATTTATTGGAAATCATACATACCGATGTGTGTGGACCAATGAGTGTGTCGGCGCGAGGTGGATATCGTTATTTTGTTACTTTCGCGGATGATTTGAGTAGCTACGGGTATATCTATTTGATGAAACATAAGTCTGAAACCTTTGAAAGGTTCAAAGAATTCCAGAATGAAGTGGAAAATCATCGTAATAGAAAGATCAAATTTCTGCGGTCCGCCCGTGGAGGAGAGTATCTTAGTGACGAGTTTAGCACACATATGAAAGACTATGGAATAGTTTCACAACTCACGCTTGCCGGAACACCACAACGTAATGGTGTGTCAGAACGTCGTAATCGTACTTTATTGGATATGGTTCGATCTATGATGTCTCTGACTGACTTGCCACTGTCATTTTGGGGTTATGCACTAGAAACAACAGCATTCACTTTAAATCGGGCACCATCTAAATCCGTTGAAAAGACACCGTATGAATTATGGTTTGGAAACAAACCTAAGCTATCATTTCTTAAAGTTTGGGGATGCGATGTTTATGTGAAGAAACTTCAACCGGATAAACTCGAACCCAAAGCGGAAAAATGCATCTTCATAGGATACCCTATGGAAACGATTGGGTATACCTTCTATCACAGATCCGAGGGCAAGGTCTTCGTTGCCAAGAATGGATCCTTTCTTGAGAAGGAGTTTCTCGCGAAATGTGTGAGTAGTCGGAAGGTAGAACTCGAAGAGGTTATTGAACCTTCTCTTCATGAAATGGCGAGTAGCGCAGCTCCAGAAGTTGTTTCGGAGTTGACTTCACCTAATGAAGAGAGAGCTAATGATATTGATCATGAAACTCCGAAAGAGGACACTACCAAACCTCGCAGGTCAAGCAGGACACGTGCAACTCCTGAACTGCACGGCAATCCTGTTATGAATTTCATGATTGATGAAATAGATGACCCTGCGACGTATGAAGAAGCGATGATGAGCCCTGATTCCAACAAATGGCTAGAAGCCATGAAATCCGAGATGGAATCCATGTACAAAAACCAGGTTTGGACCTTGGTGGACTTACCTCACGATCGAAAGGCCGTTAAGAATAAATGGATTTTCAAAAGAAAAACTGATGCTGATGGTAATGTAACCATCTATAAGGCTCGACTTGTCGCAAAGGGGTTTCGACAAATTCAAGGAGTTGACTACGATGAGACATTCTCGCCTGTAGCGGTGCTTAAGTCGGTTAGGATTATGTTAGCAATTGATGCATATTTCGATTATGAAATATGGCAGATCGATGTCAAAACTGCGTTCCTCAATGGTAATATTGAAGAAGAGTTGTATATGATACAACCTAATGGTTTTGTTGATCCTAAGGATGCTGATAAGGTGTGCAAACTTCAGCGATCCATCTATGGACTGAAGCAAGCATCCCGGAGTTGGAATCTCCGCTTTGATGAGGTGATCAAAGAGTTTGGATTTGTCCAAACTTATGGAGAGGCTTGTATTTACAAGAAAGTGACTGGGAGCAATGTGGCATTTCTGATATTATATGTGGATGACATATTATTGATTGGAAATGATATAGATCTTTTAAACAGTGTTTATCTAAACAGCAAATTTTCGATGAAGGACCTTGGTGAAGCTTCATATATATTAGGCATTAAAATCTATAGAGATAGATCAAGACGCCTAATTGGGCTATCGCACAGTACATACCTTGATAAGATATTAAAGAAGTTTAATATGGACGGAAGTAAGAAGGGGTACTTACCTATGTTGCAAGGCAAGACATTGAGTAAGACTCAAAGTCCGGCTACGGCGGAAGTAAGAGAGATAATGGATAAGATCCCCTATGCCTCAGCCATAGGCTCTATAATGTATGCCATGCTATGTACAAGACCGGATGTGGCACATGCTATTATTTTGACTAGTAGGTACCAATCTGATCCAGGTTCGGAACACTGGATAGCGGTCAAGAATATCCTTAAGTACTTGAGAAGAACTAAGGATATGTTTCTTGTATACGTAGGTGAAGAAGAGCTAGTCGCTAAGTGGTATGTCGATGCTAGCTTTGACACTGATCCGGATGACTCTAAGTCTCAATCCGGATACATATTTCTCTTGAACGGAGCAGCAGTTAGTTGGAGGAGCTCCAAACAACCTGTGGTGGCTGGATCAACAACGGAGGCGGAATATGTTGCTGCTTCAGAAGCAGCGCAGGAAGCGGTTTGGATGAAAAAGTTCATTACGGAACTGGGTGTGGTTCCCAGTGGATTGGACCCGATGGTGATCTATTGTGACAACAATGGAGCCATAGCCAACGCAAAGGAATCAATGTCTCACAAGAATTCCAAGCATATTAAGCGCCGGTTTCTCTCCATCTGCGAGCTTATCAAGGATGGAGATATAAAGATTTGTAAAGTGCACATGGACCTGAATGTAGCAGATCCGTTGACTAAAGTACTCCCTAGGGCAAAACATGATCAACACTAGAACTTCATGGGTGTTAGATTTATCACTATATAAACTAGATTATTGTCTCTAGTGCAAGTGGGAGACTAAAGGAAATATGCCCTGAGAGGCAATAATAAAGTTGTTATTATGTATTCCTTGTATATGATAGATGTTTATTTTGCATGCTATAATTGTATTGATAGGAAACATCAATACATGTGTGTTTAATAAACAAAAAGGGTTCCTAGTTATGCCTCTCTTATAGACTAGCTTGTTGATTAACAAGATGATCAAGGTTTCCTGATCATGGACATTGGATGTTGTTAATAACAAGGTCACAGCATTTGTGAAATGATGTGATGAACATTCATCTGAAGTATAGCATTACGATCAAGTCATTATGTTTATATTGCTATAACATTACGAAGTAATCTTTATCCTTAGACCATGAGATCATGTTAATTGCTAACACCGGAAGAGTATCTTGATAACATCAAACGTCACACACCGTAATGTGGTGACTATAAAGATGGGTTCAGTACTACGAAGGTGTTATGTTGAGGCTCATGGATCAAGAGTGGAATTTGTCAATCCAGATGACGGATAGATATACTATGGGCCCTCTCGGTGATATCACATTAGGATAGCTTGCAAGCAAGTGATGTGATCACTAGAATGTTATATCACGGGAACGAGAAAAGAGTGCATGTCGGTAACGAGATCAAACTAGGTATGGATATACCGATGATCGAATCTCGGACATGTAATATATCGAGAGACAAAGTTAGTTACAAGCGTTAAAGGTTCTCACGATCACAAGAGTCATCGTTGAATGTGTAGGAGTCAGTACGGATCTCCTGGTCCCGCTGCTGATTATTGATCGGAGAAGGGTCTCGATCATGTCTGCATTATTCGCGAACCGTAGGGTGGCACACTTAAGAGTTACCGGACACCATTTTGGAGCACATATGTTTCAGACGAAAGAATTGCAAAGTGCAGGAATTGTTTCAATAGAAACCGGAAATTGTTTCGGGTGAAATTGCAGAAGGTGGTTCTGCATGTGATATTGAAATATTGCAAGGGGCTATATGTGAATGTTTGTTAATTAAAGTAATTAACAAAATTCTGCATAAATTTAATAAAAAGAGTTTTATTAAATGAGAGAGCATTAAATTTGGAGAAATTTAATGCATTTAAAGTGGAGACTTTAAAAGGGGATGTGAAGAGGCATTTTAATGTGTGTGTGTGGGGGGGGGGGGTTACCACCACATGAATGGGGGAGGTGAGGGGTCACCCCCCCATGCGCCGGCCATGGAGAGAGGGGGCACCCCCCTCCTCCTATAAAAGGCCATCCATTCCCTCCTTCATCCACACACCTCCTTGTGAAGGATCTCTCTCCCCCTCTAGAATTATTCCCCCATGGTCTCGGATTAGCGAGATACATGTTCCCGGTGGCATTTCGTCTGGAAGGAGTTGCTGCTTCCGCTGCTTCCGCTGGATCGCTGGAGAGAGGAGGTGGAGGTTGTCCGGTGGCTTGAACGTGTGTGCGAGTGCGGATGCGCCGCTGAGTTGCGGCGCTCGGAGTTGTTCATGATCTTGAGATCGGCAAGTGTACGACTACATCAACCACGAGTTCCTACTTGTTAACAAAGCTCATTGTCTACGAGGGTAAGTTCTCGTTGGATGTATGTCCACCCGTTGCTTTGTACCTAGTAGATAGATCTTGGCGTGTAGTTCACACCGTAGGAAATTTTTTGTTTTCTATGCTGCGGACCCAACAATCTAAACATGAAAGCACAAAGGAGGAGAAACCAGCCATCTAGTTACTACATGGATCCGTAGTCCAAGTATGAACTACTCACGCATCACACCAGAGGCTTGCATGGTGATGAAGAAGGCCTCTAGGGTGAATTCCCCTCTCCGGCAGGGTGTCGGGAAGAGCTTCAGATCCCTCCCGATCTAGGGATGGAGATGATGGTGGCTACAGACTCTTTCGTGGATTTTTGATCGGGCACTTAGGGTTTTCGTCCCGAGGGCAATATATAGGTGGAAGGAGAGGCCGAGGGGGTGCCGAGAGCCACCACACCACCCCCTGGCACGGGCCAGGCCTGGCCGCGCGGCTAGGTGGTGTGGCCGGACCCTGGCCCCTCTCCGTCTCGTATTCTGGCACTTGATCCCTTCCGGAAAAATAGGCACTTTGGCTTTTGTCCCATCCAATTCTGAGAATATTCATTTTCTGACTTTCCTGGAACCAAAAACAGCAGAAAACAGGCAGCTGGCACTGTGGCTCTTGTTAATAGGTTAGTCCAAGAAATCATATGAAAAGTACTCCAAAGTTCGAACAAAACACAAGAAAGTGGATAAAACCAAGCATGGAACATCAAAAATTATAGATACATTTGCAATGTATCAACATCCCCAGGCTTAACTCCTGCTCGTCCTCGAGTAGGTAAGTGAAAAAAAGAAAGAATAATTTTTGAGGTGACATGCACCATCAAAGACTTGATCAAAGTGTTTGCAAAACATTCAAAGCTAGGATCATAGTACTTTAATCATAACATGAAAGACAAAGTTCTAGCAATAAACAAAGAAACTATGATGCAACATGAAAAGGCACAAACAAAAGATTCATGAATAACATGCTTTGCAAGACGTTTGTTTGTTTCATATAAAGAAAAGATAGCATACTAGTATTCAGCTTGTCCCTCAATAGAGTAGCAAATATAAATGCATAGGACACCTTCAAAGTTCATAAGAGTGACTAGATACAATAGTTTAAAGCAAGCAATAACAAGTTATGCATCAATCAACTAGTCTTGGGACAATGCACATAGAACTAAGAATGGCCACTATGCTCTCAAAGTAGGTGCATAAAGATAGAAAGTGGAGACTCAATATAATGGTGGAAGAAAGGCCTTTTGTAAAACGAAGTAGGGATTCAAGTCTCATAAAGAGCTTCCAAAAATTATGGTACTTATAGCTTTCAGCTCTAATTGCCCCTATCATAAGCATCTTGAAGTGATTAAGGTTAAAGTGAACAAACTATGGTGTACATGCTTGACGAAGTATAAGTCAGAAATCTCATGTCCCTTGTATACGAGGGCCGCTCCTCATGCTACTCAAGTTTAGTCATCGGTAAGTTCTTGTCATTGTAAGTACATGTGTATCATTGAGAACCGCCAACGGGGTACCCCTTGCCCGATGATACGGAAGAATCCCCATATCAAAATGACAAGGCAAGCAGACAACGCGCATCTTAGCATTCTTCTTATTTATCATGGGAATATGGTGCTTTTTTCTCTCTTTCCTCTTTTCATAGTATCTTTTTTTTCTTTTCTCTTTTTTCTCAATATAGGACTCTTTTTTTATAAGAAGAATTCTTCATAGACAGCTCATTATGGTTACGCTGCAGGTTTCCACCATGTCAGCATGGATTAGACCAGCGGCCCAGGCGTTTCTCTAACACATATACATAACTCCATTGACTTAAAAGCTCCCCTTTCATTTCACACCAATGACATCCATATACAAAAGAGCATGATATCAACTAGGTACAAGTACCAAGTGCAATGTTAAAAGCGTTCCCCATGAAAGCATGGTTTTGCTAATTCCCAACAAATAAGTGCAAGCATATACAACATAGAAGACACAATGGTTCAAGTTAATTAAGGGCAAGTAAAGTAAAGTGTGCCATCAAGTTCGTGAGAGCTTTAATCACTAGTTTTCTCATAACAAGTGGAAGGTAAACAAAAGCATGAATATACTTGGAATAGCTAAGCTAGTAGGTAGGTATGGTGGACTCTTTGGAATAACTTGGTTTAAGGAGTTGGATGCACGAGTGGAACTCATACTTGGTGGAGGAGGCTAGCAAAAGACTGGGAGCGACAAACTAAGAGAGTAATAATGGCCATAATCATGCAGAGCGACAAAACATCATTGACCTAAGCATAAAGTGATTCTACAAGTTGAAAACTAAAGGATCATAAAGGCTATGGTGACTTGAGATAGTCATAACATGGTGTTAGCATGTGCCAAGTCAACCCAAATAAAGCATGAAAGGAGAATACCGCTATACTATGCTTTAATATGCTAAAACAACGCATGATTCATCCAAGGAACATTAAGCGATCTCAATTATTTATAACAAGTCATGCTATAGCAAAGAATACTAAGCATAAAGCCAAAACAATATCAAGCATGGCATGACAAAGCATAGCCATAGTAAAAAAGGAGCTCTTTTTACCACATAAGTATAAACTTTCCTATTCTTTTCCAAACCAAACCAAACTATTTGCAAACCAATGCATGAAAGAGGGGGTCCAACCAACTTATTCAGAAAACTAAGAAAACAAAAAACCAAATGAAAACGAAAAAGAAGACGCTCCAAGAACAACACAACTGTGCATGAAACAATAAAAATGAAGCGTTTGGAAGAAACCTAGAATTTTTATTGATGAAGAAGGGGATGCCTTGGGCATCCCCAAGCTTTGACGCTTGTACTTCTTGGATATTTCTTCGGGTGACATGCGTGGCATCCCCAAGCTTGAGCTTTAGTCCATCCTTCATCTCATTACCCATTCCTTCTATACACCTGAAATTTTTCCTTCATACAAAACTTCACACAATCTCATTAGCAACATTAGTGCACTTAAGATAAATAAGTCTCAAGGTTCAGTTCTAACACCAAATAAACTTCCATTAGAACACTAGCTACTGTAGTACTTCCCTCAAAAATCTCAATTCCCTAAAAGAACTGAAGAAGAAACCAACAAGAAGCAAATGCAGAAAATGGCAGAAATCTGTCAAAACAGACTAGGAGGTAAAGACGAATTTTTTCGAAGACCCTCTTTTGCTCAAATCAAAAAGTGTTGAACTAACTAAAGTTATATAACAACCTGGGGCAGAAGCACAAAAAATTACAGATCAATCCGACATACAGATCTCTCTCAGGAATGTTTACGGTGAAGCACAAAAATCTGTTTCGGGACAGCAACTTTCCCAATCATTACTTCACTCTCATTAGAGGTTACTCTTGGCACAAAAAGCAAATAAAAAGGATAAGGAGAGGTTATTACAGAGATAATAACTTCCAAGACTCATCTAAAACTCTTGGGTTATCTTCCAACAAGTACTTTTCTTTAACGCCTTTAAGTTAGGCATGAAAATCTGAGAAGATGCTCTCATAGGAAATATGAATTGAAGTAAAAGAGAGCATCAAGAAGCAAATCCAAAACACATTTAAGTCTAAACCACTTCCTATGCATAGGAATCTTGTATGCAAATAAATGCACAAAGAGCAAAGTGACAGGCATAGGAAGATAAAACAAAAGTAACTTCAAAACTTTCAGCACATAGAGAGGTGTTTCATTACCATAAAAACTTCTACAACCATATTTTCCTCTCTCATAATAATTTTCAGTAGCCTCATGAATAAACTCAACAATATAACTATCACATAAGTCATGCTTTTTATGATCTACAAGCACTAGATCTTTATTATAAACATCGTCAAAAGAATCCTCGGGAACATAACATTCACCCTCCTTTGATAAGCATGGGGGACAATCAAATAATGTAAGGGATAAAGAGTTACTCTCATTAGAAGGTAGGCATGGGTAGATCCATTCTTCCTGCTTTTGTCCATCACTCTCCTCCTCTTTTTCATCTAATGAGCTTTCAGGTTCAGCAATTTCTTCTTCCATGGAGGTTCTAGCAGGCGGTGGTTCACCTATTACCTTAGCAGTCATAATACTGTTCCCAAATAGGAAACTGAGTGAGCTATCCATAATGAAATAGTGATTGGAGCAGAGCTAGTCATAAAGGCAACTTAAGAAAGGAACTATTTTTTTTTTGTTTTTCCAATAAGAAAGCAAACTAGTAAAACTTATTTGTTTGTGTTTTTTGAAGAACAAAACAAGCAAACAAAGCAAAAAGAAACTAAGCAAAACAAAAACAACAAAGTAAAGAGATTGGTTATGAGAGACTCCCCTTGTGAAGATGTCCTTGACTCCCCGGCAACGGCGCCAGAAAAATCTTTAATGGCGTGTAGTTGACGTGGGAGTTTCTTCTTCTTTGTTCCCCGGCAACAGCGCCAGAAAAATGCTTGATGGCTCTGTGTATGGCGCCCAGAAAAGTGCTGGTGCGTGGTTGATGTAGAGCTCGTTGGGAACCCCAAGAGGAAAGTATGATGAGCACAAAAGCAAGTTTCCCTCAGTTATGAAACCAAGGTTTAATTGAACCAGTAGGAGCAAGGAAACACCCCAAAGGTGTTACTAGCTGAGCTTTGGCAGGGCGCACTACCAGTGCTAGTAGCAACGTGGAGACCTGCACAACACAACCACAGAACTTTGTCCCCAACTTGCGATGAGGTTGTCAATCTCACAGTGTTTTGCGAAAAACAAAGGATTAAACGTATCGAATGGAAAGAAGTAAAAGTTTGCAGAAAGTAAACACAAAGTAGTAAAAGATTATAGATTGTATGTAAAGAAAAAGGACCGGGATCCATAGTTCACTAGAGGTGGCTCTCCTTAAGATAGATAACATGCTGGGTGAACAAATTACAGCAGGGCAATTGACAAACACCGAGAAAGCAATACATGCATATACTAATCATCTTGACTCCTTTGAGACTTGATTGGGCATTACAACCTAATACATAGACCGCCATCCAACTGCATCTATGACTAATAATCCACCTTCAGGTTATCATCTGAACCCCCTCTAGTATTAAGTTGCAAGCAATAGATTATTGCTTTACGAACTGTGTGTAAAGCAAACAATACGAATGTTCTATGAACAAAGGATTGTTGTTTTCTCCCTAGTACCAGCAACACATCTAGTACCTTAGAGATTTCTGTCACTTCCCCAGATTACCAGAGGCATGAACCCACTATCGAGCATAAATACTAACTCTTGGAGTTGCTAGCATCTACTTGGCCAAGATAGCTACTGACAATGGAAAGCATGCAAGATCTCAAATAACAAAGACATGATAGAATCAATAATCAATCTGAAATAGCATCTCATTATCCATCGGATCCCCACAAACACAACATTTTTGGATTACAAATAGATGATCTTGATCATGAATGGAGCTCACAAGATCTAAATATGAAAGCACAAAGGAGGAGAAACCAGCCATCTAGCTACTACATGGATCCGTTGTCCAAGGATGAACTACTCACGCATCACAGGTGATGAAGAAGGCCTCCAGGGTGAATTCCGCTCTCCGGCAGGGTGCCGGGAAGAGCTTCAGATCCCTCCCGTTCTAGGGATGGAGATGACAGCGGCTACAGACTCTTTCATGGATTTTTGATCGGGCACTTAGGGTTTTCGTCCCGAGGGCAATATATAGGCGGAAGGAGAGGCTGAGGTGCCGGAGCCACCACCACCTCGGGCGCGGGCCAGACTGGCCACAGGCTGTGGCGTGTGGCCCCTAGCCCCTCTCCGTCTTGTATTCTGACACTTGATCCCTTCCGAAAAATAGGCACTTTGGCTTTTGTCCCGTCCAATTCCGAGAATATTCATTTTCTGACTTTCCTAGAACCAAAAACAGCAGAAAAAAAAGTAGCGCACTGTGGCTCTTGTTAATAGGTTAGTCCAAGAAATCACATGAAAAGTACTCCAAAGATGGAACAAAACACAAGAAAGTGGATAAACCAAGCATGGAACATCAAAAATTATAGATACATTTGCAATGTATCAACTGGCAGGATTCAAATTTCGAATCCCGCCCAAGACTTCTGTGGCGCATATGGGGGAAATGCGCCACAGAAGTTTGTCCCCCTTTTTTATTTTTTTGCAGGAAAAAATCTTTTGTCTGCCATAACTTTTTACTCTTTTGGAATTTGGGGAATTTACAAAATCTTCAATGGCTTCGAGACGGCGGAAGGAGATGACCCACAAGTATAGGGGGTGTACCGCAGTATTTTCGAGGGAAGTGAAACCCAATTTATTGATTCGACACAATGGGAGCCAAAGAATATTTATAAGCCTTAACAACTGAGTTGTCAATTGAGCTGCACCTGGAAACAATCTTGCTCACAACAGTTTATCAGTAGCAACAGTTTTGTAGTAGGAATAGTAAAGTAACAAAGAGAGTAAAGCAAAGGCAGTAGTAACAAAAGCAAGAAATGATGGGATTCGAAAGTCTTGTAGGCATAGGGATGGATGGATGGGCGCTGCATGGACAAGACAATTCACATAGCAATCAGAACATAGGGCAATTGTAGATAAATAAGATAAAGCATCCAAGTACTAGACAATCCTAGGCATGTGTTCCATATATAGTCATACGTGCTCGCAATGAGAACTTGCACAACATCTTTTGTCCTGCCAGCCCGCTTTGCGCTGGGCCTCTAGGGAACTCTCGGCAATTAAGGTGCTCCTTTAATAGAGCACTGAGCAAAGCGTTAACACTCCGTGAACACATGTGATCCTCACATCAAAGCCATTCCTTCCGGTTATCCCGATTTGCCACTTCGGGGCCATAGGTTCCAGACAACAACGTGTGTATACAACTTGCAGATAAGACCAAAAACAATACTATCATAATGAATCAATAACATGTTCAGATCTGAAATCATGGCACTCTGGCCCTAGTGACAAGCATTAAGCACAGAAAGTCGCAACAAAGTCATAAAGCACTAATAAAAGATACTAGGCACCATGCCCTAACAATCTGATGCTATTACATGAACGATCTCATCCAATCCCTACCATCCCCATAGCCTACAGCAGGGGATTACTCACTCATAGATGGGGGAAACATGGATGGTCGATGGAGATGATGGTGGAGATTGATGGAGATGGCTCCGGGGGCACTTCCCCATCCGTGGTGCCTAACAGAGACTTTCTGTCCCCCGAATCTCCCCTTCGGTGGTGGCGGTGCTGCAGAACTTCTTCTGGAAAAACGTCGAACCCCCCTAAGTTTTTAGGTCAGAAGGCTTCTTATAGGCGAAGAGGGAGACCGAGGGGGTTCCTGGGGCCACCACACCATGCCCTGGCACGGCCAAGCCTAGCCCGCGCCTGGGGGTGGTGTGGCCAGGCCCTGTCCCTCCTCTGTCTCGTATTCTGGCTCCGTGAGTCTTCTGGAAAAATAGGCACTTTGGCTTTTGTCCCGTCCAATTCTGAGAATATTCATTTTCTGACTTTCCTGGAACCAAAAACAGCAGAAAACAGGCAGCTGACATTGTGGCTCTTGTTAATAGGTTAGTCCAAGAAATCATATGAAAAGTACTCCAAAGTGTGGACAAAACACAAGAAAGTGGATAAAACCAAGCATGGAGCATCAAAAATTATAGATACATTTGGAATGTATCAACATCCCCAAGCTTAACTCCTGCTTGTCCTCGAGTAGGTAAGTGATAAAAGGAAAGAATAATTTTTGAGGTGACATGCACCATCAAAGACTTGATCAAATTATTTGTAAAACATTCAAAGATGGGATCATAGTACTTCAATCATAACATGAAAGACAAAGTTCTAGCAATAAGACAAAGAAACTATGATGCAACATGAGAAGGCACAAACAAAAGATTCATGAATAACAATGCCTTGCAAGACGTTTGTTTGTTTCACATAAAGAAAACATATCATAGTGGCATTCAGCTTGTCCCTCAAAGAGTAGCAAACATAAATGCATAGGACACCTTCAAAGCTCACAAGAGTGACTAGATACAAATAGTTTAAAACAAGCAATATCAAGGTATGCATCAATCAACAAGTCTTGGGACAATGCACATAGAACTAAGAATGGCCACTATGCTCTCAAGAAAGTGCTCAAAGAATGTGTGGAGACTCAACAAGTAAAAGAAAAGGTTTTGAATAGTTTGAAAGGCTTCCAAATGCTGAAAGTATGGTACTCATTAGCTTTGAGCTCTCATTGCCCCTATCATAAGCATTTTAAAGTGATTAAGGTTAAAGTGAACAAACTATGGAGTATATGCTTGACGAAGTATAAGTTAGAAATCTCATGTCCGTTGTATACGAGGGCCGCTCCTCATGTTACTCAAGTTTAGTCACCGGTAAGTTCTTGTCATTGTAAGTATATGTGTATCATAGAGAACCGCCAACAGGGTACCCCTTGCCCGATGATACGGAAGAATCCCCATATCAAAATGACAAGGCAAGCAGACAACGAGCATCTCAGCAATCTTCTTATTTACCATGGGAATATGGTGCTTTTTTCTTTCTTTCCTCTTTTCATAGTATCTTTTTTCCTTTTTCTCTTTTTTCTCAATATAGGACTCTTTTTTATAAGAAGAATGCTTCATAGACAGCTCATTATGGTTACGCTGCAGGTTTCCACCATGTCGATGGATTGAACCAGTGACCAGCGTTTCTCTAACACATATACATAACTCCATGGACTTACAAGCTCCCCTTTCATTTCACACCGACGACATCCATATACAAAAGAGCATGATATCAACTAGGTACAAGTACCAAGTGCAATGTTGAAAGCGTTCCCCATGACAGCATGGTTCTGCTAATTCCCAAAAAATAAGTGCAAGCATATACAACATAGACGACACAATGGTTCAAGTTTATTAAGGGCAAGAAAAGTAAAGTGTGCCATCAAGTTCGTGAGAGCTTTAATCACTAGTTTTCTCATAACAAGTTTAATTTGGAAGGTAGATAAAAACATGAATATACTTGGAATAGCATAAGCTAGTAGGTAGGTATGGTGGACACTTTGGCAATATTTGGTTTAAGGGAGTTGGAAACATGAGTAAAACACTCAGTGTAAGTGAAGGCTAGCAATAGTAAGGGAGCGACAAACGAGAGAGCAATAATGGACATAATCATGCAGAGCGACAAAACATCATTGATCAAAGCATAAAGTGACACTACAAGTTGAAAACTAAAAGATCATAAAGGATTATGGTGACTTGGGATAGTCATAACATGGTGTGAGCATGTGCCAATTCAACCCAAATAAAGCATCAAAGGAGAATACCACTATACTATGCTTTAATATGCTAAAACAACGCATGATTCATCCAAGGCACATTAAGCAATCTCAATTGTTTATAACAAGTCATGCTACAACAAAGAATACTAAGCATAAAGCCAAAACAATATCGAGCATGGCATGACAAAGCATAGGCCACAGTCAAAAACAAGCTCTCTTTACCACTTAAGCATGAGCTTTCCTACTCTTTTCCAAACCAAACCAAACTATTTGAACACCAATGTATGAAAGAGGAGGTCCAACCAATTTATTCAGCACTAATCAAACCACACAACCTAAAAAAAAAATGAAAACGAAAAAGAAGACGCTCCAAGAACAACACAACTGTGCATGAAACAATAAAAATGAAGTGTTTGGAAGAAACCTGGGATTTTTATTGATGAAGAAGGGGATGCCTTGGGCATCCCCAAGCTTTGACGCTTGTACTTCTTGTATATTTCTTGGGGTGACACGCGTGGCACCCCCAAGCTTGAGCTTTAGTCCATCCTTCATCTCATTACTCATTCCTTCCATACACCTGAAATTTTTCCTTCATACAAAACTTCACACAATCTTTATTAGCAACATTAGTGCACTCAAGATAAATAAGTCTTAAGGTTCAGTTCCAACACCAAATAAACTTCCATTAGAACACTAGCTACTGTAACACTTCCCTCAAAAAGCTCAATTCTCCAAAAGAAGTCAAAAAGGAACCAACAAGAAGCAAAAGCAGAAAATGGCAGAAATCTGTCAAAACAGACCAGCAGGTAAAGATGAATTTTTTCGAAGACCTTCTGTTAGTCAAATCAAAAAGTGTTGAACTAACGAAAGTTAGATAACAACATGGGGCAGAAGCTCAAAAATTCACGCCTCAAAAATACGTTCAGAGATTTTACACGAATATTTATGGTGAAACACAAAAATCTGTTTCGGGACAGCAACTTTCCCAATCATTACTTCTCTCTCATTAGAGGTTACTCTTAGCACAAAAAGCAAATAAAAAGGATAAGGAGCGGTTATTACTAAAGTAATAACTTCCAAGACTCATCTAAAACTTTTGGGTTATCTCCCAATAAGTACTTTTCTTTAACGCCTTTAAGTTAGGAATAAGCAAAAACTAAAATGGATAGAATAGAAGTAAGCGGAGATAATCATGGTGAAAACATTGTTTTGTTCAATGAAATCCTTTTGTTAACAAGGTTGATCAGGTCTTGTTACCAAAACAATTTCATATGAGACAAAAATTTGTATTCCACTAATGATTATGTCACCTCAACCTTGATAGCAATGGTCCCAATCATAATAGTTTCAAATTTTTCTCTTGGTATGGGACAACATATTTCTCCAACTTGAATGCCCTCAACATGTTCAATTGAATTCAAAACCATAAGTCCTATCAATCTTCTTGGGGAAATATATAGTATGTTCCTTGTCATTGACATTGAAGGTCACCTTCCCTTGATTACAATTAATAACAGCTCCTGCAGTATTAAGAAAAGGTCTCCCAAGAATAATAGACATATTATCATCTTTAGGCATAAAAGTTTGAGAGGATGCTCTCATAAGAAATATGAAGTGAAGTAAAAGAGAGCATCAAGAAGCAAATTCAAAACACATTTAAGTCTAACCCACTTCCTATGCATAGGACTCGTGTATGCAAATAAATTCACAAAGAACAAAGTGACAGGCATAGGAAGATAAAACAAGAGTAACTTCAAAACTTTCAGCACATAGAGAGGTGTTTCAATACCATGAAAACTTCTACAACCATATTTTCCTCTCTCATAATAATTTTCAGTAGCCTCATGAATAAACTCAACAATATAACTATCACAAAAATCATGCTCTTCATGATCTACAAGCACTAGAGTTTTATCATAAACATCGTCAAAAGAATCCTCAAGAACATAACATTCATCCTTCTTTAGTAAGCATGGGGGACAATCAAATAATGTAACGGATAAAGAGTTACTCTCATTAGAAGGTAGGCATGGGTAGCTAATCCATTCTTCCTCCTTTTGTTCATCACTCTCCTTCTCTTTTTCATCTAGTGAGATTTTAGGTTCATCAATTTCTTCTTCCATAGGATCCTGCAAGGCATTAGTCTCTTCCATTTGTGGAAAGCATCTATTAAATATTCAAGAATATAGCCATTTTCATCCTTATAATTATCAAAGAAAAATTTAAGTATACCATAAACCTCATACTTATAAGGTGAATCACCAATATTTTCAAGCAAACTAGCAAGTTCAAAAGCACCCTTCGAAGCAATAAATTCCTCAATTTGTTCCACATCATAAAGGTCATAATTTCCCTTAACATAGGAAGATATGGTAACATTATCATTATACTCACATTGAAAAGGGAGGTGTTTGTATCTCCTACAGCAACAAGATTTATCAAAGCAATAAGTAACATTATAAGTAGAGCACACGTTTCTAGCAATGGTATACAATTTATCAATTTGTTCCCATAAGTGTTTCCCTTTTTGTGACAAGCGGTGTTCCTTATAATAATATTTTTCATCTTCCGTGAACCCACCTTGCCAATAAGATTCAGTTTCAAAGAAACCAACCATTGACAACAAGCATGATAAAGCAAGACAATAACAGACCAACGAAAATAACAACTAGAGTAGGAACCAATTTTTTTGTATTTTCAATAAAGAAAGAAGCAAACAAGGAAGAAATAAACTTAGCTTGAACAATAGTGATTCCAAGTGGACTTGATAAATAAAGCTATGCTCCCCGGTAACGGCGCCAGAAAATAGTCTTGATGACCCACAAGTATAGGGGGTGTATCGCAGTATTTTCGAGGGAAGTGAAACCCAATTTATTGATTCGACACAAGGGGAGCCAAAGAATATTTATAAGCCTTAACAACTGAGTTGTCAATTCAGCTGCACCTGGAAACAATCTTGCTCACAGCAGTTTATCAGTAGCAACAGTTTTGTAGTAGGAATAGTAAAGTAACAGCAGTAGTAAAGCAAAGACAGTAGTAACAAAAGCAGTAAATAGTGGGATTCGAGTGCGGTAGGCATAGGGATGGATGGATGGGAGTTGCATGGACAAGACAATTCACATAGCAATCAGAACGTAGGGCAATTGCAGATAAATAACATAAAGCATCCAAGTACTAGACAATCCTAGGCATGTGTTCCATATATAGTCATACGTGCTCGCAATGAGAACTTGCACAACATCTTTTGTCCTGCCAGCCCGTTTGCAGCGGGGCCTCTAGGGAACTACTGTCAATTAAGGTGCTCCTTTTAATAGAGCACCGGAGCAAAGCGTTAACACTCCGTGAACACATGTGATCCTCACATCAAAGCCATTCCCTTCCGGTTATCCCGATTTCTGTCACTTCGGAGCCATAGATTCCAGACAACAACGTGTGTATACAACTTGCAGATAAGACCAAAAACAATACTATCATAATGAATCAATAACATGTTCAGATCTGAAATCATGGCACTCGGGCCCTAGTGACAAGCATTAAGCACAAAAAGTCGCAACAAAGTCATAAAGAACTAATAAAAGATACTAGGCGCCATGCCCTAACAATCTGATGCTATTACATGAACGATCTCATCCAATCCCTACCATCCCCATAGCCTACAGCAGGGTATTACTCACTCATAGATGGGGGAAACATGGATGGTCGATGGAGATGATGGTGGAGATCGATGGAGATGGCTCCGGGGGCACTTCCCCGTCCCGGCAGGGTGCCGGAACAGAGACTTTCTGTCCCCCGAATCTCCCCTTCGGTGGTGGCGGCGTTGCGGAACTTCTTCTGGAAAAACGTCGAACCCCATAAGTTTTTTAGGTCAGAAGGCTTCTTATAGGCGAAGAGGGAGACCCAGGGGGTGCCTGGGGCCACCACACCATACCCTTGAAGGAAATATGCCCTGAGAGGCAATAATAATGTTGTTATTATGTATTCCTTGTATATGATAGATGTTTATTTTGCATGCTATAATTGTATTGATAGGAAACATCAATACATGTGTGTTTAATAAACAAAAAGGGTTCCTAGTTATGCCTCTCTTATAGACTAGCTTGTTGATTAACAAGATGATCAAGGTTTCCTGATCATGGACATTGGATGTTGTTAATAACAAGGTCACATCATTTGTGAAATGATGTGATGAACATTCATCCGAAGTATAGCATTACGATCAATTCATTATGTTTATATTGCTATAACATCATATGAAGTAATCTTTATCCTTAGAACATGAGATCATGTTAATTGCTAACACCGGAAGAGTATCTTGATAACATCAAACGTCACACCGTAACAGGGTGGCTATAAAGATGGGTTCAGTACTACGAAGGTGTTATGTTGAGGCTCATAGATCAAGAGCGAAATTTGTCAACCCAGATGACGGATAAATATACTCTTGGCCCTCTCGGTGATATCACATTAGGATAGCTTGCAAGCAAGTGATGTGATCACTAGAATGTTATATCACGGGAACAAGAAAAGAGTACATGTCGGTAACGAGATCAAACTAGGTATGGAGATACCGATGATCGAATCTTGGACATGTAATATATCGAGAGACAAAGTGATTTAGTTACAAGCGTTAAAGGTTCTCACGATCACAGGAGTCATCGTTGAATGTGTAGGAGTTAGTACGGATCTCTAGGTCCCGCTGCTGATTATTGATCGGAGAAGGGTCTCGATCATGTCTGCATTATTCGTGAATCATAGGGTGGCAGACTTAAGAGTTACCGGACACCATTTTGGAGCACATATGTTTTAGACGAAAGAATTGCAAACCGCAGGAATTATTTCAATAGAAACCGGAAATTGTTTTGGGTGAAATTGCAGAAGGTGGTTCTGCATGTGATATTGAAATATCGCAAGGGATTATATGTGAATGTTTGTTAATTAAAGTAATTAATAAAATTCTGAATAAATTTAATAAAAAGAGTTTTATTAAATGAGAGAGCATTAAATTTGGAGAAATTTAATGCATTTAAAGTGGAGACTTTAAAAGGGAATGTGAAGAGGCATTTTAATGTGGAGGGGTTACCACCACATGAATGGGGGAGGTGAGGGGTCACCCCCCCATGCGCCGGCCATGGAGAGAGGGGGCACCCCCCTCCTCCTATAAAAGGCCATCCATTCCCTCCTTCATCCACACACCTCCTTGTGAAGGATCTCTCTCCCCCTCTACAATTATTCCCTCATGGTCTCGGATTAGCGAGATACATGTTCCCGGTGGCATTTAAATGCAGGAAGGAGTTGCTTTGCCTGCTGGATCGCTGGGCGAGAGGTGGAGGTTGTTCGGTGGCTTGAACGTGTGTGCGGATGCGGATCTTGCTGAGTTGCGCTCGGACTTCCTCACGATCTTGAGATCGGCAATTGTACGACTACATCAACCATGAGTTCCTACTCGTTAACAAAGCTCGTTGTCTTCGAGGGTAAGTTCTCCATGGATGTATGTCCACCCGTTGCTCTGTATCTACTAGATAGATCTTGGCGTATAGTTCTCATCGTAGGAAATTTTTTGTTTTCTATGTTGCGGAACCAACAGTGGTATCAGAGCCTGATCTATGCGTAGGTGCTTTGCACGGGTAGTACACATATGTTTATATGTGGGCGATGATGATCATGTTATTGCATCTTCTATGTACTTTGGATATTGGTGGCATAGTGGGATGAAGCGGCCCGGACCAACCTTACATGTCATCGTACATGAGACCGGTTCCACGACTGACATGCAACTAGTTTTGCATAAGTGGCTAGCGGGTGTCTGTCTCTCCTACTATAGTCAATATCTGATTTACAATGAGTTGCTAATAACTTGGTTATCCTCGTTGTGGTTCATGTTCGTAGGTAAGACCGGTTCTATCTCCGAAAGCCCTAAGCCACGTAAAACTTGCAATTGATAAATTAGAGGCGTCTAGTTTAGATCGTTGCTGGGCTAGTGTATTGATATGGTATTGTTGTAAGTAGATGTATGATAGATACTCTTACAACTCACTTAACGTGTAAGTTCCATAGACCTTGGCCTTACACACAAAGGAATGATAGAGATCATACCACGATGCAAATGATAGAGATCAAATGCATGGACCATATCACCTTACTTCACACATTAGCATCTTATATTGCTAGTTTGGCGCTTTTGGTAGCATTATAAGATGATCCCTCATTTAGATATCAAGATAAAATGTGTTTTTCCTTAAGTATGCACCGTTTTGTGGATCGTGCTTTGAGGAATCACGTGATGATCGGGTGTTCTCGACTCTACGCTTTCATACAACGGGTGTAAGACAGTTTTACACACGCAAATACTAAGGTTCTTATTTGACGAGACTAGCATGTATATACATGGCCTCGGAACACAGACCGAAAGGTTAAGCATGAGTCATATAGTTGATATGATGCCCATATAGATGCTCGCCTTTGAAGCTGCACCGACTCACGTGATGATCGGACTTGGTGTAGTGGATTTCGTTCATGTAGTCACCAAAAGGACACGAGGGATGTCGTTTTTGAGTGGGAGTTCATTAGTAATTTGGATTAGTTGAACTCAATCTATCATAAACTTAGTCTAAATATATTTTACAAATTCTGTTGTAGATGGCACCACCTGCTTTTAATTTCAATGTGTTCATGGAGAAAGAGAAGCTTGCTGCGAATGGTAGCAACTTCACCAAGCGGGCTATGAATTTGAGGATTCTCCTCCTTCTTGCACAAAAGCAATATGTGCTACAGCGCTAGCTAGGCCCCACCAGCTCTGATGCCTGACGAGGAAAAGAACGTCTATATAACTCGTCAGAGGACCACAACTTAGTTCATTCTGCGGCATCTTGTATGGGCTAGAGCCAGAACTTGAAACGTTACGAAAATGGCATTGCCTTTGATACCATGGGAGAATTGAAAATGATTTTCGATACCCATGCTGCCATAGAGAGTTCTAATGCTTCTGAAAAGTTCTTTAGCTGCATGATGGAAGAGAACAGCTCCGTTAGTGAGCACGTACTCAAAATGTCTGGGTACACCGATAAGCTTGTGTCCTTGGGAATAACGATTCCCATTGACTTAGGCATACATCGTGTTCTCCAATCTCTGCCACCTAGCTACAAGAGCTTCGTGATGAACTATAATATGCAGGGCATGAAGAAGTCTCTTCCCGAGCATCTGTCAATGCTTAAGACTGCAGAAGTGGAGATTAGGAAAGAACATCAAGTGTTGATGATCAATAAGACCACCGGTTTCAAGAAGGACAAGAAAGGCAAGCAGAAGGAAAGAAGGCGGCAAATCTGTTGCGGCGCTGAAAAAACCCGAGCTGGCCCTAAGTCGACACCGAGTGCTACTATTGCAAGGGGTCGCCATTGGGCATAATCGCCCCAAGTATCTGGCGGACAAGAAGGCTGGCAAGGCAAACAAAGGTATATGTGATATACATGTTATTGATGTGTACTTGACTAGTACTCGCAGTAGCACCTGGGTATTTGATACGGGATCGGTTGCTAATATATGTAACTCGGTTCAGGGGCTGCGGAACAAGCGATAACTAGCAAGGGATGAGGTCACGATGCGGGTCGGCAATGGATCAAGAGTTGATGTGATCGCCGTGGGAACGCTGCCTCTCCATATACCGTCGGGATTAGTTATAAACCTGAATAATTATTATTTGGTGCCTACACTGAGCATGAACATTGTATCCGGATCGTGTTTGATGCAAAGTGGTTATTCGTTTAAGTCTGAAAACAATGGTTGCTCGATTTATATGAATAATATCTTTTATGGTCATGCACCTGTGTTGAATGGTTTATTTCTTTTGGATCTCGATAGTAGTATTACGCATATTCATAATGTTGATGCTAAAAGGATTAAACATGATAATGATATATCTACATATATGTGGCACTGCCGTCTAGGTCATATTGGCGTTAAACGCATGAAGAAACTCCATTCTGATGGACTTTTGGAATCACTTGATTTTGAATCATTTGATACATGTGAGCCATGCCTTATGGGCAAGATGACTAGAACGCCATTTTTCCGGTTCAATGGAACGGGCGATAGATTTATTGGAAATCATACATACCGATGTGTGTGGACCAATGAGTGTGTCGGCGCGAGGTGGATATTGTTATTTTGTTACTTTCACGGATGATTTGAGTAGATACGGGTATATCTATTTGATGAAACATAAGTCTGAAACCTTTGAAAGGTTCAAAGAATTTCAGAATGAAGTGGAAAATCATCGTAATAGAAAGATCAAATTTCTGCGGTCCGCCCGTGGAGGAGAGTATCTTAGTGACGAGTTTAGCACACATATGAAAGACTGTGGAATAGTTTCACAACTCACGCTTGCCGGAACACCACAACGTAATGGTGTGTCAGAACATCGTAATCATACTTTATTGGATATGGTTCGGTCTATGATGTCTCTGACTGACTTGCCACTGTCATTTTGGGGTTATGCACTGGAAACAACAGCATTCACTTTAAATCGTGCACCATCTAAATCCGTTGAAAAGACACCGTATGAATTATGGTTTGGAAACAAACCTAAGCTATCATTTCTTAAAGTTTGGGGATGCGATGTTTATGTGAAGAAACTTCAACCGGATAAACTCGAACCCAAAGCGGAAAAATGCGTCTTCATAGGATACCCTATGGAAACGATTGGGTATACCTTCTATCACAGATCCGAGGGCAAGGTCTTCGTTGCCAAGAATGGATCCTTTCTTGAGAAGGAGTTTCTCGCGAAATGTGTGAGTAGTCGGAAGGTAGAACTCGAAGAGGTTGTTGAACCTTCTCTTCATGAAATGGCGAGTAGCGCAGCTCCAGAAGTTGTTTCGGAGTTGACTTCACCTAATGAAGAGAGAGCTAATGATATTGATCACGAAACTCCGAAAGAGGACACTACCAAACCTCGCAGGTCAAGCAGGACACGTGCAGCTCCTGAACTGCATGGCAATCCTGTTATGAATTTCATGATTGATGAAATAGATGACCCTGCGACGTATGAAGAAGCGATGATGAGCCCTGATTCCAACAAATGGCTAGAAGCCATGAAATCCGAGATGGAATCCATGTACAAAAACCAGGTTTGGACCTTGGTGGACTTACCTCACGATCGAAAGGCCGTTAAGAATAAATGGATTTTCAAAAGAAAAACTAATGCTGATGGTAATGTAACCATCTATATGGCTTGACTTGTCGCAAAGGGGTTTCGACAAATTCAAGGAGTTGACTACAATGAGACATTCTCTCCCGTAGCGATGCTTAAGTCGGTTAGGATTATGTTAGCAATTGATGCATATTTCGATTATGAAATATGGCAGATGGATGTCAAAACTGCGTTCCTCAATGGTAATATTGAAGAAGAGTTGTATATGATACAACCTAAGGGTTTTGTTGATCCTAAGGATGCTGATAAGGTGTGCAAACTTCAGCGATCCATCTTTTGACTGAAGCAAGCATCCCGGAGTTGGAATCTCCGCTTTGATGAGGTGATCAAAGAGTTTGGATTTGTCCAAACTTATGGAGAGGCTTGTATTTACAAGAAAGTGAGTGGGAGCAATGTGGCATTTCTGATATTATATGTGGTTGACATATTATTGATTGGAAATGATATAGATCTTTTAAACAGTGTTTATCTAAACAGCAAATTTTCGATGAAGGACCTTGGTGAAGCTTCATATATATTAGGCATTAAAATCTATAGAGATAGATCAAGACGCCTAATTGGGCTATCGCACAGTACATACCTTGATAAGATATTAAAGAAGTTTAATATGGACGAAAGTAAGAAGGGGTACTTACCTATGTTGCAAGGCAAGACATTGAGTAAGACTCAAAGTCCGGCTACAGCGGAAGTAAGAGAGATAATGGATAAGATCCCCTATGCCTCAGCCATAGGCTCTATAATGTATGCCATGCTATGTACAAGACCGGATGTGGCACATGCTATTAGTTTGACTAGTAGGTACCAATCTGATCCAGGTTCGGAACACTGGATAGCGGTGAAGAATATCCTTAAGTACTTGAGAAGAACTAAGGATATGTTTCTTGTATACGTAGGTGAAGAAGAGCTAGTCGCTAAGTGTTATGTCGATGCTAGCTTTGACACTGATCCGGATGACTCTAAGTCTCAATCCGGATACGTATTTCTCTTGAACGGAGCAGTAGTTAGTTGGAGGAGCTCCAAACAACCTGTGGTGGCTGGATCAACAACGGAGGTGGAATATGTTGCTGCTTTAGAAGCAGCGCAGGAAGCGGTTTGGATGAAAAAGTTCATTACGGAACTGGGTGTGGTTCCTAGTGCATTGGACCCGATGGTGATCTATTGTGACAACAATGGAGCCATAGCCAACGCAAAGTAATCAATGTCTCACAAGAATTCCAAGCATATTAAGCGCCGGTTTCACTCCATCCGCGAGCTTATCAAGGATGGAGATATAAAGATTTGTAAAGTGCACACGGACCTGAATGTAGCAGATCCGTTGACTAAAGTACTCCCTAGGGCAAAACATGATCAACACCAGAACTTCATGGGTGTTAGATTTATCACTATATAAACTAGATTATTGTCTCTAGTGCAAGTGGGAGACTGAAGGAAATATGCCCTGAGAGGCAATAATAAAGTTGTTATTATGTATTCCTTGTATATGATAGATGTTTATTTTGCATGCTATAATTGTATTGATAGGAAACATCAATACATGTGTGTTTAATAAACAAAAAGGGTTCCTAGTTATGCCTCTCTTATAGACTAGCTTGTTGATTAACAAGATGATCAAGGTTTCCTGATCATGGACATTGGATGTTGTTAATAACAAGGTCACAGCATTTGTGAAATGATGTGATGAACATTCATCTGAAGTATAGCATTACGATCAAGTCATTATATTTATATTGCTATAACATTACGAAGTAATCTTTATCCTTAGACCATGAGATCATGTTAATTGCTAACACCGGAAGAGTATCTTGATAACATCAAACGTCACACCGTAACAGGGTGACTATAAAGATGGGTTCAGTACTACGAAGGTGTTATGTTGAGGCTCATGGATCAAGAGTGGAATTTGTCAATCCAGATGACGGATAGATATACTCTGGGCCCTCTCGGTGATATCACATTAGGATAGCTTGCAAGCAAGTGATGTGATCACTAGAATGTTATATCACGGGAACAAGAAAAGAGTGCATGTCGGTAACGAGATCAAACTAGGTATGGAGATACCGATGATCGAATCTCGGACATGTAATATATCGAGAGACAAAGTTAGTTACAAGCGTTAAAGGTTCTCACGATCACAAGAGTCATCGTTGAATGTGTAGGAGTCAGTACGGATCTCCAGGTCCCGCTGCTGATTATTGATCGGAGAAGGGTCTCGATCATGTCTGCATTATTCGCGAACCGTAGGGTGGCACACTTAAGAGTTACCGGACACCATTTTGGAGCACATATGTTTCAGACGAAAGAATTGCAAAGCGCAGGAATTATTTCAATAGAAACCGGAAATTGTTTCGGGTGAAATTGCAGAAGGTGGTTATGCATGTGATATTGAAATATTGCAAGGGGCTATATGTGAATGTTTGTTAATTAAAGTAATTAACAAAATTCTGAATAAATTTAATAAAAAGAGTTTTATTAAATGAGAGAGCATTAAATTTGGAGAAATTTAATGCATTTAAAGTGGAGACTTTAAAAGGGAATGTGAAGAGGCATTTTAATGTGGAGGGGTTACCACCACATGAATGGGGGAGGTGAGGGGTCACCCCCCCATGCGCCGGCCATGGAGAGAGGGGGCACCCCCCCTCTCCTCCTATAAAAGGCCACCCATTCCCTTCTTCATCCACACACCTCCTTGTGAAGGATCTCTCTCCCCCTCTAGAATTATTCCCCCATGGTCTCGGATTAGCGAGATACATGTTCCCGGTGGCATTTCGTCTAGAAGGAGTTGCTGCTTCCGCTGGATCGCTGGAGCGAGGAGGTGGAGGTTGTCCGGTGGCTTGAACGTGTGTGCGAGTGCGGATGCGCTGCTGAGTTGCGGCGCTCAAACTTCCTCACGATCTTGAGATCGGCAAGTGTACGACTACATCAACCACGAGTTCCTACTCGTTAACAAAGCTCGTTGTCTTCGAAGGTAAGTTCTCCATGGATGTATGTTCACCCGTTGCTCTGTATCTAGTAGATAGATCTTGGCGTATAGTTCTCATCGTAGGAAATTTTTTGTTTTCTATGCTGTGGACCCAACAGCCCTGGCGCGGCCAAGCCCAGCCCTCCTCCGTCTCGTATTCTGGCTCCATGAGTCTTCTGGAAAAATAGGCACTTTGGCTTTTGTCCCGTTCATTTCCGAGAATATTCATTTTCTGACTTTCCTGAAACCAAAAACAGCAAAAAACAGGCAGCTCGCACTGTGGCTCTTGTTAATAGGTTAGTCCAAGAAATTATATGAAAAGTACTCTAAAGTGTAAACAAAACACAAGAAAGTGGATAAAACCAAGCATGGAGCATCAAAAATTATAGATACATTCGCAATGTATCAATGCGCCACAGAAGTTTGGCTCTTCAGTGGCGCACACAAAAATATGTGCCACAGAAATATGGACTTCTGTGGCGCATATTGGTTTCGTGCGCCACTGAAGTGCCAAACTTCTGTGGCGCATTTTTTCTAGTGCGCCACTGATATGTATCTGTGACGCATGGTTTTACATATGCGCCATTGAATATCTTGTCTATCTATAAGCTGTTTTCTAGTAGTGGGCCCACTTTCGCCTGCAAGAGGCTCCGCCGATGGATCAGACACATGGGTGGGTAGCAGACGTACTTACAGACGAACAGAAGCATAATTAGGCGGACAAAGAGAGAAACGCTCCTGCTTTTATTATTATTAGGAAACATGTCCGTGCGTTGCAACGGGAGAGAAAAATATACCTATATAACTTGTTCCATGGAGACAATTGCACCACCAGTGACTGTCGCCGGTTGCGCGGAGCTGGAAACATGCACGATAGTGATATTGTATTCTATGTATCTACTCTTGTGCTACCAACACCTCCTGATATTTGGATCGCCATGGTTGTCACCTCATGGTCGCTCCAGCGGTGGCATAGGAGTAGCACGTGTCGGTTCTCCAGCAGAATCGAATAAGTTTCTATATCCATAGGCAGCTATTTAGATGGTATGGCAATTTTATTATTTTATTTTATTTTCGAAAATATTTTAGTATTCTACCTGAAAATCACATTTAAAGAATAGTTAGACAAAAATAAACAAAGGTGGAGGTTACAAAAAATGTGTCTAGCACCTCACGTGATTGAGGAAAACGTTCTATATAGAGATACATAAGTGTCTTGTATATTTCTAAAACAAATACATGCATAAAGCTAAGCTAGCACCTCACTTCATCGAATGAACACGGGAAGAAGAGATACAGAAGCCTCTTGTATATTTGCTAAAAGAAATACATGAATGAATCTAAGCTAGCACCTCACCTCATCGATCGAACACGGGAATAAAATCTCGACCGGAAGATTGGCAGGTCTGCCTAAGCTCTGTCCAGAGCCGAACTTATCGGTCTCCACGTCCTAGTAGATAGTAGTGGACGTTGGTTACAACCACAATCTCGGTGCCAGAGATTCGAACTAATGATGTCGCATCTGATGTGGCAAGATAGTCGATTGATAAATGACATTAGTTTACATGGCTGCCTCCGATATGCCAAAATAACAAGGTGTAACATCTGAATTGTACTCTCAACTCTGATACTCGGCAAAAGTAAAACCGTAACAATCAGAGATGAGCCCGAGGGTGCAACACCTGGAATAGGCACACTTCCTGCACGATAGTGTCGCCCTGATACCGGACAGCCTGCCAATGGCGAGCTCATGGACCTGGCCATGGCGACCTCCTCCAACACCTCGGATTTGGACGATCCGGGTCGACTTATTGATCCTCGACTTCAGTTAGATCGCTCGCCGACCTCCCCCAGGACCTTCAGGTCGCTCCTTTGCACGCCTAGTATATCAGGCACCCGGTCTTGTCCTCGTATGTTCCCCGACTGCTCTCTTCTATGAAACGTTGTCCTTCTCGGTGTACTCGTGATCCAAAGAAAAAACTTCGAATACCTCGTGGAACGTCACCAGACACGTCTTCTACCGTTGCGACGACCGGTTCCCGATAGCACCAATTAGGTCGATACTTCGTGAGACGGTCGAGAAATCGAAGTCTGTCCGATCACACTCAATGTGCTTGAGTATATATAGGTTTGGTGATCGAGTCCCGAGCATAGTCCTATTCGTGTCCTATTAACTCTTTGGTTCAGTTTGTTGTCCAACACGGTCATGGTAATTTTTTTCCTCACACCCTTTTGTGGCTTTGGTTTCCTACTATACATGTTTATATAGCACCGATTGGTTTCCTGTAGGAGCTGGACAATTATCGTACGCGTTTTTTCCTTCTTCATCACATCGATCAGATTCCTTTACAAATAGGAAACGATCACCAAGGACACAGGACTCTACCTTTCCTTTTCTATTTAGACTCGGTAGAAGGGCTAGGGCTAGGAAACGACGGAAAAAACTCGGAGGGCCAATAGCTGAGGCTAGCGACTGACATCGTTCGAGTCAAACTCTGCTACAAGATCGGTGGAGGTAGCGCGGGCACGGCAAAGCCAGAGCTGGCGTACAACAATGGATGCGCTGTGATAGTCGGAGGCGCCTTTTAGGATGGACGAAAGCGCATAGAGACGGACCAAGAGAGAAACCTTAGCAAAAGAGGCCGTGCGATGCACCGGCAAAAATAAAACTTAGAAATCTGCCGGAATCATCATTGTTAAACACTTGTCCTTGGTGTCAGCATCTTGCAATGATGTCAAAAGATGAAACTTGCGAGCCCGGGGCCACTAGCTAGTGATCAACCGCTCGGATCCACGCGCGCGGTCACTTTAGGATCAGGCCATCTTTCCCTTTTTGGCTAAAAGGAATTTTCCTTTTTAGGAAAATGACAAGACGACGAGGATGGCTTCTCTAGGCTTCCCTTTGCGTGTCCTCGCACTTCCCTTTCCGCGCACTCTTCGCCGTGGTGTTTTCTGCCAATTTCTTTCTACAATTCCCTTTTTGCGCTGCTATTGACTTCAAATTTCGGTGCGAAAAAGTTCAAAATATTTCAATTCCCTTTTTGGGACAGCGATATTTTAGGGCAAAAAAGGGGAGGGGAATATCATATAATTTCACTTTCAACAAGATTTTACTGCCACTTTCAGCGGGAAGGAAATATGCAAATGTTTTGTACAATTCCCTTATTCCCACTAAAAAATAAGTGACAATTTGAACATGAACATAAAAAAAGAAAGCAATAGACATCCAGCTGCCATAGCAAGAACATTACTTTTCCCTGCAAAAAAAAAAGCAAGAACATTATTTTTGACCGTGACATTGTCGAAGATGTTGGCATCAGAAGAACTGAAAATTACAGTTGGATAGAATTAGTTCCACAGAAAATCAGTAAGATTATAATTAAAAAAATGGCATGAAAAACTAATAATATGAAGTCATTCAAAACACATATTATAAAAAACTACAGAAAATAATTTACCTTCTCTATAATGATGAGATGCCAACTTTCATAAATATGCACTACTTTCATTTGTATCTTGATTAGCCATTGTACACTGTGTAAGACACGGCGAAGTAAGGCGGCCCTGCAACACGAACCTGCGAACCCAAAAATATACAATTACCTGTAGTGCGTGCTGTTTGGGCATCCAATGCCAAGATTTGGGTCTTAATTTGAATCCACTGAGAACATGATCTGGGTCTTAATACTATTCAATCTTCAAGACATTCTCTTGGCACTTCTCATATACAATTCATTATTAAGAAACTGACAATTTAGCAAACTGAAATTGTAAATTAATCCATTATACAATAACAAATTCATAGAATACTCAGTTAAAATGGCTACAGGGTAACTTCAATTGATGATTCTGCTCGTGTCATACTTCCATTATATACTAGGCTAGATAGCTACAGAGTATCAGTTTTCTAACCTCCCAGGCATGCAACCAGACAAACACAGATTCTTAAATCACTTGCAATAACAATGACCTGTGGCTAGCATGGCACACTATATAATCTAAAATTATACCAATTGCATCCCATGTAATGGCATCATAGTGCTGACAATATCAAACACAACAAACATATGAGTGTCCTTGATATAGTTTATGTGCATACATCACTCGAGAAAGTAAGCAAATACTTGGATCCAACAAACTTGCAATGTCAAATGAATGTAAAACGAATCCAAATCAACAAAAAACTAAGCACAACAAAGATCAAGATGTAATACTATATAGGAACAAGAAGTAGCAACAAGGTTTGAGAGGATGGGATTTACCGAGTCGCCGCCTCAGTACTTGGTGAGCGTGTCCATCCTAGACACCTCGTGGTTTCGTGCCCAAGATGTAGGATGCATGACCTCTCCCGCGACATGAGTAATGCGGTGGTTACGGGCGGCACACCAGAAGTAGAACCAACAGGTGCAAGTAGAGGTCCTCGTTACCAACAGGTGCAAGTAGAGGTCCTCGTTGGAGAAGCGTCGACGCCACTGAACAACAGCAGCCTAGGGATTTCTGGGCTCCGAGACACGAGCGCTGACGATGCCAGAGTGTCCAAGTCACGCGGATCTAATCGGGGCGAGCCCAGAACCTGGACTAGTTCCTCCTGTCGCATGCCCTACGAGCAACGCCACCGGAGCAAGCAAGATGGTGCGCTTTGTAGAAAAGGCGATCTCTTTCCTCTTGATCTTGCTCCTCATTGGGTTCTGGTTGGTCGACGAGGAGGAAGGAAGTTGGCAAGAGAGAAGTTATCAAGTCAACAAAAAACATGCTACCAACATGTTAATTAGCAAGTTATCAAACATGTCATGGCAAAAGTATCAACACATCTATGAATAAAGTTATCAAGCCAAAGGAAGTTACGAAACATGTTAGCTAGCATGCTACCAATGTGAAGTGGAATAACTTATCCAAGCAAAAAATACGAACTAAAAAAGCTAGATAAAAAAATACCTAGGGGCATATATAGCAAATCATCAACCATGTCATGGTAAAACTATCAAGGCATTTATGAAAAAGTCTACCAACATGTTAACTAGAAAGTTATCAACCATGACATGGCAAAAACTATGAAGGTATTTATACAGAAGTTATCGAGCAAACAAAAGAATCTACGAAACATGTTAATTAGCAAGTTATCAACCATGTCATGGAAAATTATCAAGACATTTTATGAAGAAAGTTATCAAGTCAACAAAAAAGGTACCAACATATTAATTAGCAAGTTACCAATGTAATGTGGAAAAAACTTATCAAAGAAAAAAACAAAAATAGATATATACAAAATACCTAGTAATTGCATAGCAAGTTATCATCCATGTCATGACAAAACTATCAATGTATTTATGGGGAAGTTATCAAGTAAACGAAAATAGACATGCTAATTGGGCAAGTTATTAACCATATCATGGCAAAACTACTAAGGCATTTATGAAGAAGTTATGAAGCTAATGAAAGAAGCTATGAAACATGTTAATAATGTGATGTGGAACAACTTATCAACACAAAAAACAAAAATATATAAATCTAAAAAAATACGTAGGGGCATATATAGAAAGTTATCCACCATGTCATGGTAAACCTAACAAGCAAGATGGTGTGCTTTGTAGAAAAAGTGATATCTTTCCTCTTGATCTTCGCTCCTCGTTGGGTTCTGGTTGGTCGACAAGGAGGAAGGAAGTTGGCGAGGGAGAAATTATCAAGTCAACAAAAAACATGTTACCAACATGTTAATTAGCAATTTACCAAACATGTAATAGCAAAACTATCATCACATCTATGAAGAAAGTTATCAAGCCAAAAGGAAGAAGTTACAAAACATGTTAACTCGCATGCTACCAATGTGATGTGGAGTAAATTATCAATGCCAAAAAAAGAACTAAAAAATCTAGATAAAAAATACCTAGAGATATATATATAGCAAGTCATCAACCATGTCATGGTAAAACTATCAAGGCATTTTTGAAGAAGATATCAAGACACCGAAAAAGGCTACCAACATGTTAATTAGAAAGTTATCAACCATGACATGGCAAAAACTATGAAGGCATTTGTTCATAAGTTATTAAGCCAACAAAAGAACTTATGGAACATGTTAATTAGCATGTTAACAACCATGTCAGCAAAATTATTTGGGCATTTTATGAAGAAAATTATCAAGTCGACAAAAAGGTACCAATATGTTAATTAGCAAGTTACCAATGTAATGTGGAAAAAACTTATCAAAGCAAAAAAACTAAGAAGATAGATACAAAATACCTAGGGATTATATAGCAAGTTATCAACCATGTCATGACAAAACTATCAATGGATTTATGGAGAAGTTATCAAGTAAACAAAAATAGACATGCTAATTGGGCAAGTTATTAACCATGTCATGGAAAAACTATTAAGGCATTTATGAACAAGTTATCAAGCTAATGAAAGAAGCTATGAAACATGTTAATTAGGATGTTAACAATGTGATGTGGAACAACTTATCGAAACAAAAAACATAAATAAATAAATCTAGATAAAAAATACTTAGGGGCATATATAAAAAGTATCCACCATGTCATGGTAAACCTATCAAGACGTTTATGAAAAAGTTATCAAGATACATAAAAAGGCTACCAACATGTGAATTAGGAAGTTATCAACCATGTCATGGCAAAACTATCAAAGACATTTATGAAAAGAAGCTATCAAGACAATAAAAAACTATCAACATGTTAATTAGCAAGTTAAAAAGTTGTACTAAATTAGCGACACGAATTATGAATCGGAGGGAGTAACTAACATGATCTTTGTCTCTGTAATTTATGGTAATTACTCCCCAAGAACAAATATAGGACTAGGAATAATTTCCTAGATCTATTTCCATTACGAAAATAAGAAGGCGCCAGCATCAGTAGTGGGAATCTATAGAAGAACCCTACTACAACATATATGAGCTTTTGATGTAAAAATATAGTTCAACTATAATCAGAAGAAATAGAAGTAGAATTCAAATAAAAAAGCACCAGTAGTGTGAACTATGAACAATCCTATTACAAGAGTTGTAGGAAGGAACATAGTGCGTATAATTACAGAAGTTACTCGCATAGTGCTTTAAATTGGAAGAGAAAATCTAAAACATTTTTATGCATGAGAAGATTTTAAAATTTTAAAAGCATGGAATATGTAAAATTTTACAAAAACGTTTCTACCAATAATTAATAATAGTGTCATCTTATTTATAAGCAAAGTACTCAGACAGAATTGGTCCAGCAACATAACAATAGTATGCGACTCACATATCAGAATTTAGTAAATTACCCAAATCAAATACAAGTATCTAGTATATTATCAGAATCCCATATCAATATCTAACCAAATGTACATATACAGGATATAAATGAAAAGTCTCATATATATAGGGGCAGATTTTCTACCAAACAAAAAACCCACCAAGTGTATTGTGAAACATGCTACTTGATGCTTTAAAAATTGGTGAGTAGATGAAACTTTCTTCAGAATGTGAAACTACATCACGCAACAAACACATTGCCCTCCTCGCCATAAATATCCCGACTTAATAAAAAAACACAAATTACAAAAGTTATGTGGCATCAGGAAGGCACTAATCAAAAGTAGTAGCTTACATAAACAAAATATACCGCTCGTTGACGGAGAAGATGGTCGGAGCGTCACCTATGCCCAAGGCCGTCTTGTCTCACTCGGATCGTGGCGGTGCCACCACACCATGGACCTACTCTGGCCATGGTGCTGATATGTCCATTGTTAGACAATGGAGAGAGCCATAAACATCCAGCGATATACACATCTATAGCTCCTTTGCTTCTATGTTGCTTCTGTGAATATTTTATAGCTAATTTAAATCAAGAGATATTGGTATGTATATATCTCTAAGGCAGTCTTTAACTAGATTTGTAACCATTTCATCATCATTGCTCATCATCTAGAAGGGAGGGGAGCGGAAGATATCGTCAATGAACCTACATAACAACAAGGTATTCAGCTCGGTCACTATTACTAGTATACCGTGACAGCAGATTGCAACCGAAAAAATATACATCTTTTTGATAAAAACGGAGAGTTGCTGACTAATCATCTTCATCAAAGATCTATTTCAGCATATGAAACTGCATGCATACCCATGCTATAGAGGAAAAATCGAGAAAGTGTTGCATGTCTGAAACAATGAGTAAACATGTCAAAGTCCTAAAAATCATGGTATATATACGCACAACTCAAATTCCATTGAAGATTTCTTGGACATAAGTACTTCCTCTTCACAGTTATCTCTCGAGGGTGGAGAACACAAGAACATAGTTTATCTAGTTTAGTATGAAAAACGATGGATACTCCAAGGGGGGGGGAAAGCAGGTTACTATTGTCCAAGGAGATCAGTTGAATTTAGTCACTCATCCAGTAGCAACATAGATACATCTACAAAAATGTGAAAATACTACCAAAAAGTGTTATGTATGATCTAGACAGTAAGCCTACCGATAGCCACGGAAAATTAAGATCAAGTGAAGAAAAAAACACATATATTAGTAACATCTAAAAAATGTTCATGCGCTTCAGATAAGCTTGAGCATAACGGCCTTCAGTCATGATTCCAACTTCTCAGGTTGACAGCAAATCAGATTGAGTCAATAAATGTAAGCGACAAATCCAGAACAAAGAGAGGTGGAGAGGAAATGCAACAATATCAGCAATTTACAGAAACTAGTTCACTAATTCAATGACGAACACACGTATCAAAAAGAGGTCAGCTACAAATGTTCCTCTTCTTCCACTCTGATGATGTATGTGCAAGTGGAATTTGAGTGAAGACACAGTCCACGAAACACAGCAATGGGGCAACCAACTACCTAATTTAATCACTACGTACAGTTTAACACTTTGGAGATAAAACAATTAAAAAAGTGAGATAGCTGTGTGAGATAGACCACACCTGTGTTGCTGCTCGCCATCTTGAGGACAACACTGATGGAATCAATCCGAAGGGAGGGTGAGATTGGAAGGAAGAAGGGAAGGGGAAAATTACAACTTATTCTGCACCTCGAATTGCAGGTCCTTCCTTTGTTCCTCCAGCCCCAACGTGCCGAGTCGCCCATGTCCAGCAGGGGAGGATCTAGGATGGTTGCCGGCGGGAAAGTAGGGGAACGGCGGAGGCGACGACGCGCGTCAGAGGCGGCTTAGCGGGGTTGCATTGGGATGGGATTGAGGCGTCAATGGGCAAGCTTTGGGGCGGACGAGTCGTAGGGAAGAAGAAAGGTAAGAGGACAGAGGGGTCGCGGCCCGGCTAGGGTTCCGGTCCTCCTCCTGGTCCTGGAAGGCCCCGGCCTAGAAGGCGGCGGCATGGGAGTGAGAGGACGCGAGGGGGAGAGGTGTTGCCGAGGAGGAGGGCATTGGTGCGGCGGAGGACAGGCTAGGGATTGCTGGGCGGTGGGGGAGGCCTGCTCGAAATGACTGCCTGGCAGAGAAGGAAAGCTGCGGGAAGCGGCGCACACACGGAAAGGGAATTGGCATCGCGCGGCAGATTGACCGCAGCGCACGGTCGACCGCGTATGGGAGATTTACATCACCTCTTATAATATCACCGACTTGCAATGATTGTGGATGCTTCCCTATTAAATTTAAACTCGGTGCATTTAAAAATAATAGCCTAAAAGATATCTACCCTCTTCCGTCGTCCAGGCTCATCATGCTTCCCGCCTGTCTCCACGACCAATGCCTCCGAAACTGGTCGTCACACTGAATAAACTATTCCGGTCGGGGGGCCTCCTGTTGTTAAAACCTGCAAAAAAATATGAAACATTCTTTTTTACTTTGACTTGCGGGTGGCACATCCTGTTATTACTCTGACATGCCAAGGATAAAAGGGGAAACAAAAAAGAAGAAACCTTATGTCCTTTATTAGTAGGTATAGGTATAATAGATTAGGTATTTTATTAAATTGGATTTAATATAAATTGAAAAAAGAAGAAAAAAAAATAGAAATTCAGAAAACCAAAGTTTAGAAGCTAAATTGGAGGCTAAATCGGGCTACAACTAGCTATTAGTGGCTATTCTCGGTTTATCCTACCACGGCCCTAGCTAGTATAGCGAGATGTCTGTCAAAAAGATATAGCGGTTATATCTGGCGATTTAATTTTTTATTATTATTCAACATAGCCTTACAAAAAAGAATGAGTCTGTAATAATAGGAAGTTTAATGACAGAAAACACCAATTAACCAGTTGATGCAAACCGGGTTTATGGAAGTAGTTTGATCTATTTCTCTCTTGTTCTTCATAGATCTAGTACCATATGAGCTTCCAAACATGATTATGATCATATATGTAATTTCTATATGGTGAATCTTTATTCTATGATTTAATATATGAGATTCGAACCTATTATGTGTGAGATGTATTGTTAGATGCATATCATGTACCCCGTTCTTAAGTACCTGTTCTGATCCATCTTATATGCAAAAGCATGTGTGGGGAGAAGTGTGTATTAGATGGAGTAGCATGATGGTAGTGATTAAATAGTGACAATAAATTCAAGATCTATGATGGTATTTACCTTTTTTTTGCTGACTTACTGTGGATAAAGTGAATTCATGTGCTATAATTATCTTATGACAGTTGCATAATATTTTTGGTCAAGATAGCATATTTATGATTCAAGCATTATGTAAAATTACCTAAGGCCATACTCTATTGATTCTTAATTCAAGATTGCTTGGGTTTTTCTCTTTCTTTATGAGTATAAGAGAGATATGTTGCATCATCTCTATTTTAGGACTTGATGTCTATATAAATGCTTATCAAACACATGTTAAAGTTCCACCAATATTATGTCTTTGATGGATTGTTTGTGTCCGCTACAACCCAAAAAGAGAGTAGACAAGTGAACCCATGAACCCCGGTCCATTTTAAACCATAAGAAACACCTTTCCAACACCACTATCACATTTTACAGTTTTTGCCATTTATTATTTGGAAAATAAAAAATACTTTCTTCACTTGCAAACACACACAAAACCCCAAAAGAACTGTCCTTTCATTGCTTTTATCTTGCCTGCCTAGTTTACTTGCTTTACTTTCCTTTTTTTATATTTATATTTCATATTACTAATACGAAACCTTATGCTTGACAACCACACAGTAGAGTTGGGGCCACAAGACAAAAACTTTGCGTTGCAAGTTGCGAAAAGAGGAGAAGGAGAATCAACCCCTTTCCAATTTCCTGAGAGTTCGATATAAACCCTCAAGTCACCCTTATGGGGAAATAAGCTTGCTACAACACTCTGCACTTGTAGTCCCAATGAGTTGGTACACACGGAGTTGTTTCCATCAGCATCCTGGTCCTGCTATTGGTTATTGACTATAGAGGTGTCTCGATCATGTTAGCATATTCTCTAACCCGTCATGCACTTAATGCTTCGATGTCGCTAGGGTTTGTCGAGATAATAGAAGATGAGATTGAATATTGATTTGGAGTATTAATGAGATCCTAGATATCACGAGGAGCTCTGGAATGGTCTGGAGGTAAATAAAAAGTATATGGAAGGTGGTTTTGGTGTTCCGAAAAAAGTTCGGTATTTTCGGGTATTGTACCGGAAGGTTCCGGGGGTCCATCTATGGGTCCCACCTTTGAGGTGGGGACACATGGGCCTAAAAGGGGGCAACCTCGACTATTGGGCCAGGGCGCAACAACCCTCATGGCCCATGCGGCCAAAGAGGGGCCAAACCCTAGGTGGCTAGACAACTTGGGGGGCAAGTTCCCCCCCCCCCTTGTCGTCGCCTCCCTTACTTGGAAGGTGCACAAGCCTCCTAGGGCTCCCCATCCCTACATAAGGAGGAGGGTATGATGACCCACAAGTATAGGGGGTGTATCACAGTATTTTCGAGGGAAGTGAAACCCAATTTATTGATTCGACACAAGGGGAGTCAAAGAATATTTATAAGCCTTAACAACTGAGTTATCAATTCAGCTGCACCTGGAAACAATCTTGCTCACAACAGTTTATCAGTAGCAATATTTTTGTAGTAGCAATAGCAAAGTAATAGCAGTAGTAAAAGTAAAGAAAGTAGTAACAATTGCAGTAAACAGTAGGATTAAAGCGCGGTAGGCATAGAGATGGATGGACGGGCGTTGCATTGACAAGAAAATTCATATAGCAATCAAGACATAGGGCATTTGCAGATAAATAAGGTAAAGCATCCAAGTACTAAATAATCATAAGCATGTGTTCCATATATAGTCATATGTGCTCGTAATGAGAACTTGCACAACATCTTTTGTCCTGCCAGCCCGTTTGCAGTGGGGCCTCAAGGGAACTACTGGCAATTAAGGTGCTCCTTTTAATAGAGAACGGGAGCAAAGCATTAACACTCTATGAACACATGTGATCCTCACATCAAAGCCATCCCCTCCGGTTATCCCGATTATTGTCACTTCGGGGCCTTTGGTTCCAGACAACAATATGTGTATACAACTTGTAGGTAAGATCATAAACAATACTATCATCATGAATCAATAACATGTTCAGATCTGAAATCATGGCACTCGGGCCCTAGTGACAAGAATTAAGCATAACAAGTTGCAACAAAGTCAAAAAGCACTAATAATAGATACTAGGCACCATGCCCTAACAATCTGATGCCATTACATGAACGATCTCATCCAATCCCTACCATCCCCATAGCCTGCAGTGGGGGATTACTCACTCATGGATAGGGGAATCATGGATAGTCGATGGAGAAGCGATGGTGATGATGATGGCGATGATCTCCTCCAATTCCCCATCTCGGCAGGGTGCTAGAACGAAGTTTCTGGTTCTGATTCACGGAATATGGTGGTGGCGGCGTAGCAGAACTCTATCTGGAAAAACATCGACCCCTCCTGGATTTTTAGGTCAGGAGGCATCTTATAGGCGAAGAGGGAGGCCAAGGGGGTGACCAAGGCGGCCACACCACCCCTAGGCGCGGCCTAGGCTGGGCTGCGCGACCTGGTGGTGTGGGCCCCTGTGGCCCTCCTCCGTGTCGTCTTCTGGCTCGGTGAGTCTTATGGTGAAATAGGGTTTTTGGCATATTTTCCGGGATTTTTCCTGATAGTTGATTTTCTGAACAAAAACTAGACACCAAGGTAATTCTGCTGAAAATAGCGTCAGTCCGTGTTAGTTGTATCCAAATCACACAAGTTTAGAGGAGAAACAATATCAAAAGTGTTCGGGAAAAAAGATATGTTTTGGACGTATCAACCCCCCCCCCCCCAAGCTTAGCTTATTGCAATTCAGGTGAAAACTGAGTGCGATAAAAGAGCTTTCACGAACACATTTGCTTCATAAGATGTATATATTCTCAGCATATGGTCAACCACTTAAGCAATTCATAATAAAGAGTATGCAAATAAGTTTACTTAATGTTCATTGCAAACTATGAAGAGATTCCAACTCAAAAATAGTAAGTAGCATGAAACATAAACATAAGCAACATTTCAATGCTCATAAAAAGGTATGATAGAGTGGTATCTCGTTTGCCTTTGATTGTAGACCAAACATAAATGCCAAGGCACCTCTGAAGTTCAAGTGAAGACTAGAAATAAAGATATCAAAGATACAAGCATCAAAGTCATGGCACAATTAATCCAAATTTTGAGACAAGCATATTATACTAAGAATGAAAACCATGCTCTCAAGAAAGTGCTCATAGAATAAGTGGTGACTCAACAAGGAAGTGAAAAGGTTTTGAAAAGTTTGAAAGGCTTCCAAATGCTAAAAGTATGGTACTCATTAGCTTTGATCTCTCATTGCCACTATCATAAGCATCTTTAAATGGTTAAGGTGAAAGTGAGGTCCAATACGAGTTATATGCTTGACAGACCATAAACTGGAAATCTCATGTCCCTTGAGTACGAGGGTCGCTCCTCATGCTAATCAACTTTAGTTACCAGTAAGTTCTTATCATAGTAAATACATGCGTATCATAGAGAACCGCCAACGGGGTACCCCTTGCCCGATGATACAGAAGAATCCCCATATCAAAATGACAAGGCAAGCAGACAATGAGCATCTCAGCAATCTTCTTATTTACCATGGGAAAATGGTGCTTTTTTTTATCTCTTTCCTCTTTTCTCATAATCTTTTTTTCTTCTTTTTCTCAATAACTATCTCTCTCTTTTTTATAAGAAGAATGCTTCATAGATTGCTCATTATGGTTACGCTACAGGTTTCCACCATGATTAGCCATGGATTAGACCAGCCGCCCAGGCTTTTCTCTAACACACATACATAACTCCATGGACTTACAAGCTCCCCTTTTATTTCACACTGACGTCATCCGTAAACAAAAGAGTATGATATCAACTGGGTATATATTTACAGGTGTTGAAAGCGTTCCCCATGAAGACACGGTTCTGCTAATCCCCAACCTATAATTTGCAAGCATATAACTTTCATGGGCAGTCACAATAGTTCAGGTTTATTAAGTGCAAGAAATAAAGTGTGCCATCAAGTTCGTGAGAGCTTTACTAACTAATTTTCTCATAACAAGCAAACATTTTATTTGGAATAAAACAAGGCATACTGAATATGCACGGAATAGCAACTAATGATAATAGGTAGGTATGGTGGACACTTTTGGCAATATTGGTTTTAGGAAGTTGGAAACACGAGTAAAGCTCATACTCAGTGCAAGTGAAGGCTAGCAATAGTAAGGGAGCAACAAACGAGAGAGCAATAACTGGCATAATCATGCTTGCAACAAAACAAGACTAATTATAGCATGAAAGTGATTCAAGAACCCTGAGGCAAAATAATTCATCGAGGCTTAACTGATTGTTTTAGTCATATGCATGCGTGAGCATGTGCCAAGTCAATTCAAGTGAAACATTCAGAGGAGGATACCACAGTGTCATACCAAGTTATGAATAGAACAATGCAAGCACACATTCATATGACATGCTACAAACCATTAGCAAGCTGGAGCTAATCATAAGAAAGCAAGAACTATTAAGCATCCATAAATAACATACACCTTACATGAACAGACTAAGCATGCCCATAATGATGAGTATATGTACAAAAATGAAAACAAATCTTTTTACCACACCTCAAGTTGTTATTAATCTTCATTATTGCCCTTCACTTGTGTGGCTTGAATAATAACATCAAACCAAACTCCACTAAGGACTGCTGAACCCTGCAATGAACTTCACAAAACCAAAGAAGAACAAAAAATATTTTTGGTGTTTTTTATTTTTAAAGGCAAGAACAAAAAGGAAGAACAAGCAAAGCAAAATCTTTTTGGGTTTTTAGAATAATTAAGACAAAGCTAAAAGAAAGAGGCAAACCAAGGCAAAAAGAAAAAGAAGCAAGCAAAGAGAAATAACGAAAATATTTTTGATCTTTTTGTGTTTTGGAAAGTATAAATAAAGCAAGAACAAAGACTAAAAACAAAACAAAACATGGATATACAAAGTACCGACTGAACATGATATGTAGATGAGTGTGATGTCGGTGTTCCTCCCCCCAAGCTTAGGCTTTTGGCTTAAGTGGGTATCAATCCCAAGCTGGCCAAGATGTAGCGCCTCCATAATATGGCGAGAAAGTGCCTTCATCCTGATACGAACTCGAGGAAGCCCCAGCATAGTGCACAGAGTAGTCGTAAGAGGGCACATCCCCCTAGTGTTGCCCATGGAAACTAAGCAAGCGGAGCGCTCGTCCACCTCCTCCTTGGAACGTGACCATGGCATCCTGCATATGCTGAACACAGTGGACTATGGCAAAGGAATTTCGCTCTCGTCTCCATTAGTAAACAACATCCTGTAAACTAAATTCTTGATACTAGAGTCAGAAGTAACAAAATGATGTGTTCTCATAGCAGCAAGATCAAGCCTTTGTGGTGTCAACACAGTGTCATTAGGATCAACAGAAAGTTGTAAGGCAGCAACAATGCGTGAGGCAATGATTCCCCCATAAATGGGTCCTCTAGCAGCTAGGCGACGGGCAATGAGAGAACCCAGATTATACTTGGTATCATTATTAAGTGTAGCAGCAAGAAAGGCTAAATGATAGTTAGTAATATTACTAGTGTTCTCCCTACCAATAATGCTAGTGGCAAGATAATAAGCAAAATATCTAATAGCTGGAAGTTGAATGTTCCTTATCTTCCCACGCTGAGCTGTGCGGTCATCGTCATTTGTCACACTTCGGTATAGCTCCAGCAAATTAGCGGGTTGTCCTTGGATCTTCTTCACTGTCCTAGTCATACCTATCCCTATAATGCTACAAAATCTTTCCAATGGCATGGTAATAGGCATATTATAAATTTTGAACGAAACTGTTGACCGATAAGGGGTGTTGGTGAAAATGAAACTTTCGACAAAATTTTTGGTGAGCATGGCATATTTCTCACTCTCATCTTCCATGTATGTGGTCATACCAACCCTCTGAACTAGTAGTAAGAACTCATCAAGGATCCCTACAGCTTGCAAAAAGGTAAAACAAGGGAAGGTAGATGGGTAAGCATCTCCCTCATCTCCTTATTGCCAAAACATGGTGCAATAAGATCTTCATTATATGATGACCTAAATTGAGAAGTTGATCTTGAAGGCCTTGCCCTCCTAGGTGTGTCCCTCTCAAATACTTCTCCAAAAGTGTGGTTGTTCATCTCTTCTATTCTGAAATTTAAGCATCCATCATACAAGTGATTGCAAAGTGAATACATAATGAAAACGCATAGGGACTTGTAAGAGTCCTAAACATGCATCAAAACAATTTCTCTAAGCGTTGAACAAGATCTCAAGATCACATAACCTGTCACCTACAGTAGCAAAATAGTCAAGATATAATCTACTAAACACAAATCTACTTGGACAAGCGGAGGAGTCACATACCGGAGAACAAATGCTCCAAATTTCAGCAGCAAAGATGGACTGAGCAAGGAGATCGAAAAATCACGAGCAAGAACAGCAAGAACGCGAGTTTGAGCAATGAACTGGTGTTTTCTTGGGAGAGAGAAAGAAGTGGCAAGTGAGAGAGTAAGTGGAGGGCCAGGGGTGGCCCACACCATGGCCAGGCGTGCCCCTGGTGTGGCCACGCCACCAGGCGGTGTGCCTGCCTGGTGGGCCCCCTGGGTCACTCCAGGTATTTCTCTGCCCCTTTTTTCACGTAAAAAATTAATATGAATTTTCTGAAATTTTTCGAGACACTTTATTTTTTTTAGTAATTTTTAGGTATTGATGAATAATTTCTGGCAGAAAGATGTTTTTAGAATGATGCAATAACAAAATAAAACTAAAACTTCACAAGTTCTAAGACACTCTAATATGCAAGATACTAGCAAAAGAAAAGTAGACTAAGTGAAAGCAAAAATTAAAAAGGATAAAATAAAAGTAAGCAAAGATAATCATGGTGAAAACATTGTTTTGTTCATTAAAATCCCTTTGTTAACAAGGTTGATCAGGTCTTGTTACCAAAACAATTTTATATGAAACAAAACTTTGTATTCCACTAAATGATTATGTTACCTCAACCTTGATAGCAACGGTCCCAATCATACTAGCTTCATATTTTTCTCTTGGTATGGGACAATATATTTCTCCAACTTGAATGCCCTCAATATTTTAAATTGAATTTAAGCCATAATTCCTATCAATCTTCTTAGCGAAATAGATAGTATGCTCCCTGTCATTAACATGAAAAGTTACCTTTCCTTGATTGCAACTAATAACAGCTCCTGCAGTATTAAGAAAAGGTCTCCCAAGAATAATAGACATATTGTCATCTTCAGGCATTTCAAGCACAACAAAGTCAGTTAATATCAAGCATTCATGAGCCACTTGAACAGGTACATCCTCACATATACCAACAGGAATAGTAGTAGATTTATCAGCCATTTGCAAAGATATATCAGTTGGTATTAGTTTTTCCAATTGAAGTCTCTTATAGAGAGAAAAAGGCATAACACTAACTCCTGCTCACAAATCACACAAAGCAGTTCTAACATAGCTATTTTTAATCGAACATGGAATAGTTGGAATCCCTGGGTCTCCAAGCTTCTCTGGGACAATTAGCAAGCAAAGTAGAAATTTCCTCATTGGGGATCTTCCTTTTATTAGAGACAATATCCTTCATATACTTTGAATAAGGTGGTAATTTAATAGCATCAGTCAAAGGAATTTGCAAAAATAACGGTTTCATCCACTCACAAAACTTATTATAGTGTTCATCTTCTTTTGACTTGTGTTTCTTATCAGGGAAAGGCATAGGTTTTTGGACTCAAGGCTCCCTTTCACTACCATGTTTCTTAGCAATAAAATCTCCCTTACTATATTTAGTATTCTTAGTGTGTCTTTTAGGTTCTTCTTCACCTTTTTCTTTATCAGGATCATCATTTTCCTCATTGCCACTTTCAGTTTCAGCATCAGAGACAGATATACTATTAGGATCTTTAGCAGGTTCAAAAGACTCTACAATAGCTTTCTGTTTCTTTTTCCTTTTCTTAGGAGAAGTACCACTATTTTCAATTTGTTGAGAATTCTTGATACGTCCAAAACGTATCTACTTTCCCGAACACTTTTGCTATTGTTTCTCCTCTATACTTGTGTGATTTGGATACAACTAATGCGGACTGACACTGTTTTCAGTAGAATTGCCTTGGTGTCTACTTTTTTGTAGAAAACCAACTATCAGGAAAAATCCGGGAAAATATGCCAAAAATCCTATTTCACCCGAAGACTCCAGGAGCCAGAATACGAGACGAAGAAGAGCCAGGGGTGGCCACACCACTTGCTGGCGTGGGCCAGGCCAGGCCGCGCTGGGGGTGGTGTGGGCCTCCCAGGCACCCCCTCGGCCTCTCTCTTCGCCTATAAGGATCCTTCTGACCTAAAAACTTCGGGGGGGTCGACGTTTTTCCAGAAGGAGTTCCGCTCCGCCACCACCACTAGATTCCACGAAACAGCACCAGAAACTCCGTTCTAGCACCCTGCCGGGACGGGGAATTGGAGGAGATCATCTCCATCATCATCATCGCTTCTCCATCGACCATCCATATTTCCCCCATCTATGAGTGAGTAATCCCCCGCTCTAGGCTATGGGGATGGTAGGGATTGGATGAGATCGTTCATGTAATGGCATCAGATTGTTAGGGCATGGTGCCTAGTATCTTTTATTAGTGCTTTATGACTTTGTTGCGACTTGTTGTGCTTAATGCTTGTCACTAGGGCCCGAGTGCCATGATTTCAGATCTGAACATGTTATTGATCCATTATGATAGTATTATTTTTGGTCTTATCTGCAAGTTGTATACACACGTTGTTGTCCAGAACCTATGGCCCTGAAGTGACAGAAATCGGGATAACCGGAAGGGAATGGCTTTGATGTGAGGATCATATGTGTTCATGGAGTGTTAATGCTTTGCTCCGGTGCTCTATTAAAAGGAGCACCTTAATTGCCAGTAGTTCCCTAGAGGCCTCGCTGCAAACGGGCTGGCAGGACAAAAGATGTTGTGCAAGTTCTCATTGCGAGCATGTATGACTATATATGGAACACATGCCTAGGATTGTCTAGTACTTGGATGCTTTATCTTATTTATCTGCAATTGCCCTATGTTCTGATTGCTATGTGAATTGTCTTATCCATGCAACGCCCGTCCATCCATCCCTATGCCTACCGCACTCGAATCCCACTATTTACTGCTTTTGTTACTATTGTCTTTGCTTCGCTACCGCCATTTACTTTACTATTCCTACTACAAAACTATTACTCTTGATAAACTGCTGTGAGCAAGATTGTTTCCAGGTGCAGCTGAATTGACAACTCAGTTGTTAAGGCTTATAAATATTCTTTGGCTCCCCTTGTGTCGAATCAATAAATTGGGTTTCACTTCCCTCGAAAATATTGCGATACACCCCTATACTTGTGGGTCATCAAGACTATTTTCTAGTGCCGATGCCAGGGAGCATAGCTTTATTTATCAAGCTCACTTGGATTCTCTATTGTTTGCTGCTATCCATCCATCATGGGTAAGTCTCGTGATGGCAAGGTTCCTATTTTACCATCCACTACAAGAAGAGGTACGGTTCTGAACACCTATGTTGCTCTTGATTCACCATCTGTTTTGAGTAAGTTCCTTACACCACCACATACACATGCTACACACACTGCAACTACTGCTGAATCTGAAACTTCTGATGCTTACGATGTTGCTTCTACTGTGCTTGATAAGAGTGGTTCATTAGGTCATTTGCTAGATGCTACGATTGCTAGAACTATAGCTGGAAATACCGAAAATCCTAATGAAGACACCACCACACCTGTTAGCTCACCTCAGTCTAGTGAGAGTTATGATATTGAAGATGGTTATGTTGAGATGACTGATGAATTTATTAAAGAATGTAAAAACACCCATGATAGGAGCGCTGCTAAGAATCTCCTTGAGAGGCATACTATTAGACCCAAATTGTCTCCTATTGCTAAGTTTGCTGCTTCTCCCATAAACATTACAGATGAAGATTATGATTTCTCTCTCGATCTATCTTACATAGCTATTGTCGAGAAAGAACCTTTTTGTGGGACTAAGAATGAAAGTGCGGTAGCACATATGAATGAACTTTCTACCATGAGTGGCTTGTTTTCTGATGATATTAAGATGCGTACTTACTTTGTTGCTAAGATTTTCCCTTTTCACTGAAAGGAGAAGCTAAAACTTGGTTTAGTAATTTACCTCCTGGATATATTGATAGCCCTGAGTGCTTGATTAGTACTTTCCTGCAGAAATATTTTCCTCCCAGTGCTAGACATGCTATTTTGCAGGAACTTTTTGATTTTAAATAGGGAGAAAAAGAGTTATTGCCTGAATCTTGGGTAAGGTTTTGTGCTTTGATTCATGCACAGTCTGGAAGTCCATTACCTAAGAATGAGCTTCTTGATATATTTTATAATGGACTAACAGAGGAATCTAGGACATACCTAGATAGTTGTGCTGATTGTGTTGTCAGGAATAAGACTCCTAAGGAAGCTGAGGAATTAATGGCTAAAATAAGTAAGAATTATGAAGATTGGACTCCTCCTAAACAAGCTATACCTGAAGTAATTGTACCTGAACCATCTATTCCTGTGCCTATTCCAACATCAAAGAAGAGGGGAGTTATTGAATTAAATGATGAAGTGATGAAGGAAGCTAAGAAATGTCTTAAGGAGAAGGGAATTAAAGCTGCAGATGTCAAGAATTTACCTCCTATAGAAGAATTATGTAAGCCTATTCCCTACTCATCCACTATTGAGGTACACTCTCTCCAACACTTTGATGAAGGTGATATCCCTTACTCTAAACCTCCTGATCAATGCTTAGAAGAATTCAATATCTTTATTGTTAAGCAAGATAACTTTAATAAAAGGGTGCAAAATCATCTAATGGAAAACACTAGAGCTATTGTTGAGTTGAAAGATATTGTGTAAAGAACCACTAATGATGTTAAAATGATTGTTAAACACTTCCAAATGGTTCAAACTCAAATAGATCAACTCGTTAAAGTGCAAAATGACTTGCTAGTTAATGCTGCTAAAGAAAAACATGCTTATGAAATTAGAACTAGAAGTGGTGCTGCTACCCAGGATCCTCTATATCCTGAGGGGCATCCCAAAAGAATTGTGCAGGATTCTCAACAAGCTGAAAATAGTGGTTCTACTCGTAAGAAAAGGAAAAAGAAACATAAAACTGTTGTAGAACCCTCTGAACCTGCTATAGATCATAATAGTATATCTATCTCTGATGCTGAAACTGAAAGTGGTAATGAAGAAAATGAAGTTCCTAATGAAGAAAAAGTTGAAGAAGAACCTGAAAACCACACTAAGAATACTAAATACACCAAAGAAGATTTTATTGCTAAGAAACATGGTAGTGAAAGAGAACCTTGGGTTCAAAAACCTACGCCTTTTCCTGATAAGAAACACAAGTCAAAGGAAGATGAACACTATAATAAGTTTTGTGAGTCGATGAAGCCTTTATTCTTGCAAATTTCTTTGACTGATGCTATTAAATTGCCTCCTTACTCAAAGTATATGAAGGACATTGTCTCGAATAAAAGGAAGATCCCTAATGAAGAAATTTCTACTTTGCTTGCTAATTATTCCTTCAATGGTAAGGTTCCTAAGAAACTCGGAGACCTAGGGATTCCAACTATCCCTTGCTCTATTAAGAATAGTTATGTTAGAACTGCTTTGTGTGATTTGGGAGCTAGAGTTAGTGTTATGCTTTTCTCTCTCTATAAGAGGCTTCAACTTGAAAAATTAATACCAACTAATATGTCTTTGCAAATGGCTGATAAATCTACCACTATTCCTGTGGGTATATGTGAGGATGTACCTGTTCAGGTGGCTCACAATTGCTTGATATTAACTGATTTTGTTGTGCTTGAGATGCCTGAAGATGATAATATGTCTATTATTCTTGGGAGACCTTTTCTTAATACTGCAGGAGCTGTTATTAATTGTAATCAAGGAAAGGTGACCTTCAATGTTAAAGACAAGGAACATACTGTCTATTTCCCCAAGAAGATTGAAAGGACTTATGGTTTGAATTAAATTGAACATGTTTAAGGCATTCAAGTTGGAGAAATATATTGTCCCATACCAAGAGAAAATTTTGAAACTATTATGATTGGGACCATTGCTATCAAGGTTGAGGTAACATAATCATTAGTGGAGTACAAAGTTTTGTCTCATATGCAATTGTTTTGGTAGCCAGACTTGATCAACCTTGTTAACAAAAGGATTCCATTGAAGAAAACAATGTTTTCATTATGATTATCTCCGTTTATTTCTATCCTTTGCATTTTAGTTTTTGCTTTCGTTTAGTTTTCTTTTTGTTGTTAGTTGCTTGCATGTTAGAACTTCTGTAGTTCTACCCTTGTTTCGTCCTTGCATCATGTTTCCAAAAGAAAAAAAATCTGTCTGTCAGAAAAATCATTCTTCTATTTCTAAAAAATGCCAAAAAATAAAGTGTCTCGAAAAATTTCAGAAGATTCATATTAAATTTTTATGTGAAAAAAGGGGCAGAGGAGTACTGGAGGTACTGGGGGCTCACCAGGCACACCACATGGTGGCGCGGCCAGCCTTGGGTGGCGCCATGCCCTGGTGTGGGCCACCCCTGCCCCCCCACTAACTCTCCCGCCTGCCACTTTCTTCTCTCTCCCGAGTAAGCTCCAGTTCATAGCTCAAAATCGCATTCTTGCTGTGCTTGCTCTCGATTTTTTCGATCTCCTTGCTCAGCCCATCTTTCTTGCTGAAATTTGGAGCATTTGTTCCCTGGTATGTGACTCCTCCCCTTGTCCAAGTAGATTTGTGTTTAGTGGATTATATATTGAGTATTTTGTTGCTGTAGGTGACTGGCTATGAGAGCTTGTAAGCTTGTTTGATTCTTAGAGATATAGTTTTGATGCATGTTTAGGCCTCTTGCAAGTCCCTATGAGTAGAATCCTTCATTATATTTACTTTGCAATCACTTGTTTAATAGGTGTTTAAATTTCAGAATACCAAGCATGAACAACCATACTTTTGGAGAGATATTTGAGAGTGATGTACCTAGGAGGTCGAGGCCCTCAAGAACAGCCTCTCAAGCTAGGCCATCATACAATGAATATCTCATTGCAACTCGTATTGGAAGTGAAAGGGATGATGGGGATGCTCACCCAGCCTCTTTTCCTTGTTTTACTTTCTTACAAGCTGCAGGTATTCTTGATGATTTCTTGCTACTGATTGAGAGGGTTGGTTTGACCTCATATATGCAAGATGAGAGTGCGCAATACGCTATGCTCACCAAAACTTTTGTTGAGAGCTTCACGTTTACTAACACACCCTATCAGTCTACTGTCTCTTTTAAAATCTATGACATGCCCTTCACCATGCCTTTGGAGAGATTTTGCAGTATTGTAGGTGTGCGCATGACAGGAACCGTGAAGAAAATTCAAGGGCGACTGGTGGCTCAATGCACGGCGCCCAGGAAAGTGTTGATGGCTCGTGATTGATGTAGAGCTTGTTGGGAACCCCAAGAGGAAGGTATGATGAGCACAGCAGCAAGTTTCCCTCAGTTATGAAACCAAGGTTTAATCGAACCAGTAGGAGCAAGGAAACACCCCAAAGGTGTTACTAGCTGAGCTTTGGCAGGGCGCACTACCGGTGCTAGTAGCAACGTGGAGACCTGCACAACACAACCACAAAACTTTGTCCCCAACTTGCGATGAGGTTGTCAATCTCACCGTGTTTTGTGGAAAACAAAGGATTAAATGTATCGAATGGAAAGAAGTAAAAGTTTGTAGAAAGTAAACACAAAGCAGAAACAGATTGTAGATTGTATGTAAAACACAAGGACCAGGATCCATAGTTCACTAGAGGTGGCTCTCCTTAGATAGATAACATGCTGGGTGAACAAATTACAACGGGGCAATTGAGAAACACCGAGAAAGCAATACATGCATATACTAATCATCTTGACTCCTTTGAGACTTGATTGGGCAATACAACATAATACATAGACCGCCATCCAACTGCATCTATGACTAATAATCCACCTTCAGGTTATCATCCGAACCCCCTCCAGTATTAAGTTGCAAGCAGCAGATTATTGCTTTACGAACTGCATGTAAGGTAAACAATACAATTGTTCTATGAACAAAGGATCGTTGTTTTCTCCCTAGTAGCAACAGCACATCTAGTACCTTAGAGATTTCTGTCACTTCCCCAGATTACTAGAGGCATGAACCCACTATCGAGCATAAATACTAACTCTTGGAGTTGCTAGCATCTACTTGGCCAAGATAGCTACTAACAACGGAAAGCATGCAAGATCTCAAATAACAAAGACATGATAGAATCAATATCAATCTGAAATAGCATCTCAATATCCATCGGATCCCCGCAAACACAACATGTATGGATTACAAAAAGATGATCTTGATCATGAACGGAGCTCACAAGATCTAAACATGAAAGCACAAAGGAGGAGAAACCAGCCATCTAGCTACTACATGGATCCGTAGTCCAAGGATGAACTACTCACGCATCACACCGGAGGCTTGCATGGTGATGAAGAAGGCCTCCAGGGTGAATTCCCCACTCCGGCAGGGTGCCGGGAAGAGCTTCAGATCCCTCCCGATCTAGGGATGGAGATGACGGTGGCTACAGACTCTTTCGTGGATTTTTGATCGGGTACCTAGGGTTTTCATCCCGAGGGTAACTTATAGGCGGAAGGAGAGGCCAAGGGGGTGTTGGGGTCGGCCAGACCACCCCCTAGCATGGGCCAAGCCTGGCCGCGCAGCCAGGTGGTGTGGCCGGCCCCTGGCCCCTCTCCGTCTCGTATTCTAGCACTTGATCCCTTCTGGAAAAATAGGCACTTTGGCTTTTGTCCCGTCCAATTCCGAGAATATTCATTTTCTGACTTTCGTGGAACCAAAAACAGCAGAAAACAGGCAGCTGGCACTGTGGCTCTTGTTAATAGGTTAGTCCAAGAAATCATATGAAAAGTACTCCAAAGTTGGAACAAAACACAAGAAAGTGGATAAAACCAAGCATGTAACATCAAAAATTATAGATACATTTGCAATGTATCAACATCCCCAAGCTTAACTCCTGCTCGTCCTTGAGTAGGTACGTGATAAAAAGAAATAATTTTGAGGTGACATGCACCATCAAAGACTTGATCAAAGTATTTTCAAAACATCAAAGCTGGGATCAAAGTACTTCAATCATAACATGAAAGACAAAGTTCTAGCAATAAGAAAATAAACTATGATGCAACATGAAAAGGCACAAACAAAAGATTCATGAATAACAATGCTTTGCAAGACGTTTGTTTGTTTCACATAAAGAAAACATAGCATAATAGTATTCAGCTTGTCCCTCAATAGAGTAGCAAATATAAATGCATAGGACACCTTCAGAGTTCATAAGAGTGACTAGATACAATAGTTTAAACAAGAAATAACAAGTGATGCATTAATCAACTAGTCTTGGGACAATGCACGTAGAACTAAGAATGGCTACTATGCTCTCAAAGTAGGTGCATAAAGGTAGAAGGTGGAGACTCAATATAATGGTGGAAGAAAGGCCTTTTGTAAAAGGAAGTAGGGATTCAAGTCTCATAAAGAGCTTTCAAAAATTATGGTACTTATAGCTTTTAGCTCTCATTGCCCCTATCATAAGCATCTTGAAGGTGGTTAGGGTTAAAGTGACACAAATAAGAGGATATGCTTGACAAGTTATAAACCGAAATCTCATGCCCCTTACTTACGAAGACCGATCCTCATGCTACCCAACTTCAGTCACGAGTAAGCTCTTGTCATTGTAAGTATATGTGTATCATTAAGAACCGCCAATGGGGTACCCCTTGCACATGATATGGGAGCTTTCCCATAATCAAAATGACAAGGCAAGCAGACAATGAGCATCTCAGCAATCTTTTTATTTGCTATTTGCATAGGTTTTTATTGAGGATGCTTCATAGAGTGCTCATTATGGTGATGATGCAAGTTTCCACCATGATTAGGCATGGCTTAGGCTAGCGTCCCAGGCGTTTCTCTAACACACATACAAACTCCATGATCTTACAAGTTCCACTTTTATTTCACACCGCCGGGATCCGTAAGCAAAAGAACATGATATCAACGGGGTACAAAGTACAAGTGCAATGTTGAAAGCATTCCCCATGGTACATGGTTCTGCTAATTTCAACTTATAAAACGCAAGCATATACACAACAAAGAAGGACCCAATGGTTCAAGTTTATTAGAGGCAATAAAGGTAAAGTGTGCCATCAAGTTCGTGAGAGCTTTAATCACTAGTTTTCTCATAACAAGTGAAAGGTAGACAAAAGCATGAATATACTTGGAGTAGCATAAGCTAGTAGGTAGGTACGGTGTACTCTTTGTAAAAACTTGGTTTAGGGAGTTGGATGCATGAGTGGAGCTCATACTTTGTTGTGGAGGCTAGCAAAAGACTGGGAGCGACAAACTAAGAGAGCAATAATGGCCATAATCATGCAGAGCAACAAAACATCATTGATCAAAGCATAAAGTGATACTACAAGTTGAAAACTAAAGGATCATAAAGGCTATGGTGACTTGTGAAATTCATAACATGGTGTGAGCATGTGCCAAGTCAACTCAAATAAAGCATCAAAGGAGAATACCACTATACTATGCTTTAATATGCTAAAACAACGCATGATTCATCCAAGGCACATTAAGCAATCTCAATTGTTTATAACAAGTCATGCTACAATAAATAATACTAATCATAAAGACAAAACAATATCAAGCATGGCATGACAAAGCATAGCCACGGTAAAAAAGAGCTCTTTTTACCACATAAGCATGAACTTTCCTACTCTTTTCCAAACCAAACCAAACTATTTGCAAACCAATGTATGAAAGAGGGGGTACAACCAATTTATTCAGCAAACTAAGAAAACAAAAGCAAACGAAAAACCAAAACGAAAACGAAAAAGAAAACGCTCCAAAAAAAACACAACTGTGCATGAAACAATAAAAATGAAGCGTTTGGAAGAAACCTGGAATTTTTATTGATGAAGAAGGGGATGCCTTGGGTATCCCCAAGCTTTGACGCTTGTACTTCTTGGATATTTATTGGGGTGACACGCGTGGCATCCCCAAGCTTGAGCTTTAGTCCATCCTTCATCTCATTACTCATTCCTTCCATACACCTGAAAATTTTCCTTCATACAAAACTTCACACAATCTCATTAGCAACATTAGTGCACTTAAGATAAATAAGTCTCAAGGTTCAGTTCTTAACACCAAATAAACTTTCATTAAAACACTAGCTACTGTAGCACTTCCCTCAAAAAGCTCAATTCCCCAAAAGAACTCAAGAAGGAACCAACAAGAAGCAAAAGCAGAAAATGGCAGAAATCTGTCAAAACAGACCAGCAGGTAAATACGAATTTTTTCGAAGACCTTATGTTGCTCAAATAAAAAAGTGTTGAACTAACGAAAGTTAGATAACAACCTGGGGCAAAAGCAGAAAAACTTACAGCTCAATCCGACGTACAGAACTCTCTCTGGAATTTTTACGGTGAAGCACAGAAATCTGTTTCAGGACAGCAACTTTCTCAATCATTACTTCACTCTCATTAGAGGTTACTCTTGGCACAAAAAGCAAATAAAAAGGATAAGGAGAGGTTATTACAGAGGTAATAACTTCCAAGACTCATCTAAAACTCTTGAGTTATCTCCGAACAAGTACTTTTCTTTAACGCCTTTAAGTTAGGCATAAGAACCAAAGAAAGAATCAAGTGTTCTCAAATGAAGAAGCATTAAGACCAAATTTTGTTTTCATAAGAGAAGCAAAATAAATCTTTTATCTCTTTTTAGGGAAGTGTTGTATACCTTTCTTGAGTGGGAGTTGATATTTAATGGTGCCTTCTTTCATATCAATGATGGCACCAACAGTTCTAAGAAAAGGTCTTCCCAAAGTGATAGGACAAGAAGCATTGTATTCAACATTCAAAACATAGAAATCAACAGGGACATAGGAATCATTAACCATAATAAGAACATCATTAAGACTCCCACGAGTTTCTTTTTAGCATTAGCATCAAGTGGGACATTCAAATAGCAATCTTCAAGAGGAGGCAAATCAAGCATATCATAGATCCTTCTAGGCATAATAGAAACACTACTATCAAGATCACACAAAGCTTTGAAATCAAAGTCATTCACTTTCATATTAATGATGGGTTCCCAACCATCCTCTTGTTTTATAGGAATAGAAGCTTTATGTTTCATCTTTTCTTCCTTAATCTTTATGAGAGCATCGGTAATGTGTTTTGTAAAGGCCATGTTCATAGCACTAGCATTCGGACTTTTAGAAAGCTTTTGTGAACTTAATAACTTCAGAGATATTGCAACCATCAAGATCAAAATCAACTTTATCATCTAAAGTAGTAGAACTATTACTAGCCTCAATACTAGTGGTGGTGATAGTAGAAACACTAATGTTTCTAGCAATTTCATCTTCTCTTTCCCACTTAGCATGTAATTCAGCTAATAGTCTAACATTTTAATCAATTCTTACTTGTATGGCATTAGTAGCTGCAAAGGGATTCTCATTAGTTTCAGGTTTAGAAGCCATTTTATTCAAAGAAGATTGAGCTTCAGCCAAAGATGCTATGTTTTTTTCAGCATTAGAGAGTTTTTCCTCAATAGTTTTATTGAAAGCAATTTGTTTACTAATAAACTCTTTAAGCATAACTTCAAGTTCATAGGGAGCACTCTTATTATTGTTGTAAGAATTTCCATAAACATTACCATTGTTGGGAGGATATGGCTTATAATTGTTGTTACCAAAATTGTTCCTATAAGCATTGCTACCATAAGCATTGTTGCCAAAATTGTTATTTCTTATGAAGTTCACATCAACTTGCTCTTCTTGAGCAACCAAAGAGGCTAAAGGAACATTATTTGGATCAATATGGGCTTTCCCATTAACAAGTATAGACATAATAATATCAATCTTATCACTCAAGGAGGAGGTTTCTTCAACAGAATTTACCTTCTTACCTTGTGGAGCTCTCTCAGTATGCCATTCAGAATAATTAACCATCATATTATCCAATAGTTTTGTTGCAGCACCCAAAGTGATGGTCATAAAGGTACCTCCAGCAGCTGAATCCAATAGGTTCCTTGAAGAATAGTTCAATCCTGCATAAATTTTTTGGATGATCATCCAAGCAGTCAGTCCATGAGTGGGACAATTCTTTACCAAAGATTTCATTCTTTCCCAAGCTTGAGCAACATGCTCATTATCAAGTTGTTTAAACTTCATTATTTCACTTCTCATGGATATAATCTTAGCAGGAGGATAGTATTTTCCAATAAAAGCATCTTTGCACTTAGTCCAAGCATCAATACTATTCCTAGTTAAGGAATTCAACCATTCTTTAGTTTTCCTCTGAAAGAGAAAGGAAACAATTTCAGTTTAATAATATCACCATCTATATCCCTATGCTTTTGCATCTCACAAAGTTCAACAAAGTTATTTAGATGGGAAGCAGCATCTTCATTACCAATACCAGAAAATTGTTCTCTCATATCAAGGTTGAGCAAAGCAGGTTTTATCTCAAAGAAAGTATTTTCAGCCACAGGTGGAGCAATAGGTGTGCTCATAAAATCATTATTGTTGGTGCTAGTGAAGTCACACAACTTAGTGTTTTCAAGGGTAGTCATTTTTTTGGGTTTTCAAATAAGAAAGCAAACTAGTAAAACTAAAAAAGTTGTGTTTTTTTGAAGAACAAAACAAGCAAACAAAGCAAAAAGAAACTAAGCAAAACAAAAATAATAAAGTAAAGATATTGGTTATGAGGGACTCCCCTTGTGAAGATGTCCTTGACTCCCCGGCAACGGCGCCAGAAAAATTGCTTGATGGCTCAATGCACGGCGCCCAGAAAAGTGTTGATGGCTCGTGGTTGATGTAGAGCTCGTTGGGAACCCCAACAGGAAGGTATGATGAGCACATCAGCAAGTTTCCCTCAGTTATGAAACCAAGGTTTAATCGAACCAGTAGGAGCAAGGAAACACCCCAAAGGTGTTACTAGCTGAGCTTTGGCAGGGCGCACTACCAGTGCTAGTAGCAATATGGAGACCTGCACAACACAACCACATCACTTTGTCCCCAACTTGCGATGAGGTTGTCAATCTCACCATGTTTTGCGGAAAACAAAGGATTAAACGTATCGAATGGAAAGAAGTAAAAGTTTGCAGAAAGTAAACACAAAGCAGAAACAGATTGTAGATTGTATGTAAAAGATAAGGACCGGGATCCATAGTTCACTAGAGGTAGCTCTCCTTAGATAGATAACATGCTGGGTGAACAAATTACAGCGGGGAAGTTGACAAACACCGAGAAAGCAATACATGCATATACTAATCATCTTGACTCCTTTGAGACTTGATTGGGCAATACAACATAATACATAGACCGCCATCCAACTGCATCTATGACTAATAATCCACCTTCAGATTATCATCCGAACCCCCTCCAGTATTAAGTTGCAAGCAATAGATTATTGCTTTACAAACTGCATGTAAGGTAAACAATACAATTGTTCTATGAACAAAGGATCATTGTTTTCTCCCTAGTAGCAACAGCACATCTAGTACCTTAGAGATTTCTGTCACTTCCCCAGATTACCAGAGGCATGGACCCACTATCGAGCATAAATACTAACTCTTGGAGTTGCTAGCATCTACTTGGCCAAGATAGCTACTAACAACGGAAAGCATGCAAGATCTCAAATAACAAAGACATGATAGAATCAATAATCAATATGAAATAGCATCTCAATATCCACCGGATCCCCGCAAACACAACATGTATGGATTACAAAAAGATGATCTTGATCATGAACAGAGCTCACAAGATCTAAACATGAAAGCACAAAGGAGGAGAAACCAGCCATCTAGCTACTACATGGATCCGTAGTCCAAGGATGAACTACTCACGCATCACACCGGAGGCTTGCATGGTGATGAAGAAGGCCTCCAGGGTGAATTCCCCTCTCCGGCAGGGTGCCGAGAAGAGCTTCAGATCCCTCCCGATCTAGGGATGGAGATGGCGGCGGCTATAGACTCTTTCGTGGATTTTTGATCGGTTACCTAGGGTTTTCGTCCCGAGGGCAACTTATAGGCGGAAGGAGAGGCCGAGGGGGTGCTGGGGTCGGCCAGACCACCCCCTGGCGTGGGCCAAGCCTGGCCGCGCGACCAGGTGGTGTGGCCGGCCCGTGGCCCCTCTCCGTCTCATATTCTGGCACTTGATCCCTTCTGGAAAAATAGGCACTTTGGCTTTTGTCCCGTCCAATTCTGAGAATATTCATTTTCTGACTTTCCTGGAACCAAAAACAACAGAAAACAGGTAGCTGGCACTGTGGCTCTTGTTAATAGGTTAGTCTAAGAAATCATATGAAAAGTACTCCAAAGTTGGAACAAAACACAAGAAAGTGGATAAAACCAAGCATGGAACATCAAAAATTATAGATACATTTGCAATGTATCAGCGACCCACTGACTTGTTGGAGCTTTACCGAGGGGTGACCAATGATGATGACCGTGTGGCGCAGCGCGGAAAGATAAGAAATATCCAACTCCCTGCTCTTAGATACTTTGCATATTATCTTGATACTAGTGTACTTGGTAGGGAGAACACAAGTAATATCTCCAACTATCATTTAGCATTCCTTGTTGTTGCGCTTAACAATGATACTCGGTACAATCTTGGATCACTTACTGCTCGCCGCCTAGCTGCTAGGGGGCCTATCTATGGGGGCATCATTGCCTCACGTATAGTCAATGCATTAGATCTTTCAGTGGATCCCTATGATGCTATGCTGGCACCACAGAGGCTTGACCTTATTGCCATGAAAACTCATCACTTTGTCACTTCTACCTCTGATTTGAACAATCTAGTATATAGGGTGCTTTTCACTGATGGGGATGAAAGGGAGATCCTTTTGCCATAGCCTGCTTTGTTTAGTGTTCACAGGAGACCGTGGTCGCGCTCCAAGGAGGAGGTGGACGAGCAGCTTCGCTTGCTGGGTTTCCATGAGCAGCACCAGGAGGATGTGCCCTCCTATGATTACTCCGCGCATTACGGAGGGACGTACTCGAGTTCGCACCAGGATGAGGGGACCTCTTCGTCATACCAGGGTGACACTTCATCCTGGCCAGCTTGGGATTGATACCCACTTAGGCCAAACGCCTAAGCTTGGGGGGAGGTACGCCGACACCGCACTCATCTTCGTATCATGTTGTGTCGGTACTTTGTATATTCATGTTTTCGTTCTCTTTTTAGTTTTTGTTCTTCTTTGCTTTTGCTTTCTAAAAACACAAAAAGACCAAAATTATTTCTGTTGTTTCTCTTTGGCTTGCTTCTTCTTTTTGCCTTGGTTTGCTTTTCCCTTTTTGCTTTGTTTGAACTATTCGAAAAACCAAAAAAGATTTTGCTTTGCTTGTTTTTCCCTTTTGGCTCTTGTTTAAAAATCGAAAACACCAAAAATATTTGTCGTTCTTCTTTGGTTTTATGAGTTTGCTACAGGGTTCAGCAGTCCTCAGTGGATATTGGTTTCATATTATTATTCAAGCCACACAAGTGAAGAGCAATAATGAGGATGAATGACAACTTGAGGCGCGGTAAGAGGCTGGTAACGAAGTCTATTTGTTTTCATTTTGTACATATACTCATCATTGTGAGCTTGCCTAGTCCGTTCAAGTAGGGTGTATGTTATCTTTGGATGCTTAGTAGTTCTTGCTTTATTATGATTAGCTCCAGTTCGCTAATAGTTTGTAGCATGTCTTATGAATGTTTGCTTGCATTCCTCTATTCATAAATTGGTATGACACCGTGGTATCCTCCTCTGAATGTTTCATTTGGATTGACTTGGCACATGCTCACGCATGCACATGACTGTGATAATCAGTTAAGCCTTGATGAATTATTTTGCCTTGAGGATCTTGAATCACTTTCATGCTATGAGTAGTCCTGTTTTGTTGCAAGCATGATAATGACAGCTATTGCTCTCTCGTTTGTCGCTCCCTTACTATTGCTAGCCTTCACTTTCACTGAGTATGTTTTACTCAAGTTCCCAACTCCGTAAACCAAATATTTCCAAAGTGTCCACCATACCTACCCATTAACATCATTTGCTACCTCCATGCATATTCAGTATGCCTTGTTTTCTTCCGAATAAAATGTTTGCTTGTTATGAGAAAGTTAGTTAGTAAAGCTCTCACAAACTCGATGGCACACTTTATTTTCTTGCACTTAATAAACCTGAACCATTGCGTCCTTCTTTGTTGCGCATATGCTTGCGCTTTATGAGTTGAAGTTAGCAGAACCATGTATCATGGGGACCGCTTTCAACACTTCATAGGTACTTTGTACCTAGTTGATATCATGTTCTTTTGCTTATGGATCCCGGCGGTGTGAAAATAAAGTGGAACTTGTAAGATCATGGAGTTTGTATGTATGTTAGAGAAACGCCTGGGCCGCTAGCCTAAGCCATGGCTAATCATGGTGGAAACTTGCAGCATAACCATCATGAGCATTCTCTAAAGCATCCTCAATAAAAATCTATGCACATAGTAAATAAAAAGATCGCCGAGATGCTCATTGTCTGCTTGCCTTGTTATTTTGATTATGGGACATCTCCCATGTCGTGTGCAAGGGGTACCCCTTTGGCGGTTCTCTATGATACGTATATACTTACAATGACAAGAGCTTACTTGTGACTGAAGTTGAGTAGCATGAGGATCGGTCTTCGTAAGTAAGGGGCATGAGACTTCGATTTATAACTTGTCAAGCATATCCTCTTAGTTGTGTCACTTTCACCTTAACCACATTAAAGATGCTTATGATAGGGGGAATGAGAGCTCAAAGCTAATGAGTACCATACTTTCAGCATTTGGAAGCCTTTCAAATTATTCAAAACCTTTTTCTTTACTTGGTGAGTCTCCACATATTCTTTGAGCACCTTCTTGAGAGCATAGTTGTCATTCTTTGTGTTTGTTCCATTACTTGATTATTTGTGTTATGACTTTGATGCTTGTATCCTTGATATATTTACTTCTAGTCATCACTTGAACTTCAGCGGTGCCTTGGCATTCATAATCAAAGGCAAGAGAGATACCACTCTATCATACCTTTTTATGAGCATTGTAATGTTGCTTATGTTTGTGCTTCATGCTACTTATTATTCTTGAGTTGGAATCTCTCCATAGATTGCAATGACTATTAAGTAGACTCAGTTGCATACTCTTTATTATGAACTGTCTAAGTAGTTGATCACATTGCTGAGAATATTTACATCTTATAAAGCAAATGTGTTCGTGAAAGTTCTTTTATCGCACTCAGTTTTCAACTGAATTGCTTGAGGACAAGAAATAAGCTAAGCTTGGGGGGAGTTGATACGTCCAAAACGTATCTACTTTCTTGTCGTGGTGGTGTCACGACAGATGCCATGGATAGGCTAAAGGTGGGGACTAATACACGCTAGGGGAATCCAGGGAGGGATAGTGGAGTGATTCTCCACACAGAAGTTTGTATTGATTTCCTTTGCAGATTACAAGTGCTCCTTGAGCTGTATTGGCGAGAGGAGGAAGAAGGAGCTCTCTTACTCTTGCCTACAGTTCACCCCTAGAATCTTCACCGAAACCCTATGGCCTCGAAGAACTCAACTAGCGCTCAACCAACCCCTTCTACTGGAACCCTAGCCCCCCTTATATAGAGGAGGCTCGGTCCCTGCCTAGGGCATACGTGGAGGCATATTCCTAAGAATATGCCTCCTCCCAAAGTGGTAACCCGACCGGGGTGCTTTTCCCCCGCGTCATACATGCTTTAGCGACGTAAGCCTCTGCGGCGCCCGCGTCAGCCGACATGGGCGTCGTCACCCTTGTCGGCCATGACCCGGTGGTCCTGCCCTTGCTTTCTTCGCTCATGCGGTGCGTACCAGACCTTCTTTTTGACCAGAGAGATTCCTTCCTTCTCCTAGAAGCTAAGCGGGGACCCGGATCATAGTAGATCCGGCCACACCAGTTCCTGCATATAAGTTAGACAAGCACTTCCGACTTACTCCTTAAGTCGGATGAGACAATGTTAGGTGACCCCCCTGGTCCGGGTTACTCCGTGATCCGGCCTGCCTTGAGGTGACCCGGCCAGCATCCGCTTTGACCTTGCTGAACCTCGGCTAACTCGGCCCTTATACCCCGGAGTGACCCTACCCGGGGGTATCCCCCCAACATTAGTCCCCGAAGCTGGTGCGGTCTTAGCTGCCTTGGCCGCTAAGGCCACATCAGGTTCATCTATGTTCGAGCCTTGGACGTTTTGTTTCCAGGTTAGCTCTTTATCTCGGATTATATGGATTTACGTTCCCTTCGCACGTTCCAAGTTTTCACTTGCCGGCCGGGTTACCATTTTCGCTCGGATCCCATGGTTACCACGGTTTGATCCGGGCTTTGCTTCCTTCTCTCATACGCCAACCCACGCAGAGGCTAATCATCACGTTGTCTTATTTTAAGGGCCTGCACAGTAACCGCCGCAGTAATTGTCAGTTATCACTGTGCGAGGGTCACGTCACGCCTGCCTCCTCGTTTACCGCATCAGAGCGTCATGTCACGGGATTGCTTCTACTCTGTGGCCCTCTGTGTGGCTCCTCTACGATTGGCTGAGGCGTGCGATACACAGCCACACCATGTGGCTCGTTGGCACAGCGCGATCCCACTCACCCTCTCAGGGGGCGGTTAAGTAGCGAAGGGGCGCACCCCTTAGCGTTTTCCCACTTCTGCGCCCCTCTGCTCATTGCCCTTCTCCTTCGTCTTCCTAGCGACCGCGCCGCCGCCAGTGCTTCTAGCAGCAGCGCCGCCGCCGCACTTTCCCCGTGCTTCTGCATCGCAGCCACCGCTGCGCAACTTCTTCACTACGGGTCCTCGTCAATCCAGGCCTTAGATCCCCGCCGCCGCTAGCGTCAGCGAGGGTAGTGAATACGAGATGACGAAGGAGGAGCTTGTCGTCGCCGAGCAGGAAATGGAGGAGGACGCTGCCGCGGCGGACCGCGGCGCGTGGGCCGGATCATGGGTCTGTCAAGATGACCTTGACTGGGTCTACCGGACCAGGCGCATTCCTGCCGGTGTTGCCGCTCGTCTCCCCTCCGCCGAACTGGCCCCCTCACCCAATCCAGGTGAGTTTGTCGTGTTTCTGTCCCACTTCCAACGGGGATTTGGTCTATCGGTGAGCGATTTCTTCCGGGATTGGCTCAGCACCTACCACTTGCAGCCGCATCATCTCCCAGCCAACGCTATCACCTCTCTTTGCCTTTGCTTCTACGATCGAAGGCTACACCGGACTGTGGCCCACGAAGGAGATGTGGATCCGGTTTTTCGGCCTTCATCGCAACGTCATCCCCAACATCCAAGTAGAGTCGAAGGATAAGCAGCTCACCCAATTAGGAGCTGCCTCCATCTCGCCCCGGAGACTTTCTGTTTTCCCCCGGGTTACCAGGCTTGACTCCTGCAAAGGATGGGCCCGGACCTTCTTCTATGTCTGGAATGAGGGCACTGAAGATTTGATTCGGTTGCTGCCCTACGCTTCGGGTCCACCTGACACGGAATTCTGGGAGGAGGTCCCCAAGAAGCCTACATCTCTGGCGAACCAAGTTAACAAGAGGTTCGTGGAGCTAAAGAAACTCAGATTGCGCAACGAGGATGCCATGATCACGTTCGTGCGCAACCGAATCTCTCCCCTCCAGAAGCGCACCCACAAGTTGTGCCACATGAGTTTCGGCCGCGACCCCAACCAGACCTCCTCCTTCGAGCTGAGCAACACGGAGATTTTTCGCCGGGTTAAGGCTCTCTTCACCACCCACTGGGACTTCTCCGCCGAATGGACGTGGGGAATTGAGCACTACTGTCATGACAGGCTCCCTCCATGATAAGCTTTGCATGCGGAACTTATTTCGGATCAAACATGTGTCGGTTTTTGTTGTATTTTTGACTCTGTTCTTCATGCTTTTTCTCAGCTGTTCCTTCAGCAAACTCTCGAGGATGGTACGGATCCGACCCTTAAGTGGGCACCAGACCGAGAAATCCCGGATGAGGAGGAGCCAAACCAGGAGATGTTCCTCCCAATGACCGACGCTACCAAACGACCCAGCGGTAAATTCTCTTCTCTTAGAGATTGGCCCGATGATGAGGATGACTCGGATGTCGACGTGATTGAACCTGTTGAGGCTGTCCCTCTTTCTTTTGCCTTTCCGGCATCAGGTAACCCCGGTGGGCATATCCACGAGGATCCTCCACTTGCTACGGGCGAGCCAGTTCCGGTGGCGTCAAAGAAGAAGCGCGGAGCCGCATCAAGTTCTTCCTCCGAACCTTCTCAGCCCACCAAAAGGCAAAAGAAGGCCGGCGACAAGACTGCCTCCAAGCGGGCAGGCAAAGCCCCGGCACGAAGGGCTCGGAAAACCCAAGGAGGCCGAAACCTCGGATGCGTAAGTCATTTTTCGTTGCGTAATTTACTTCTCCTTGCATCGTGGTAATTTCTCTTCTGACATTATTCTCTTTTTTAGGCCTCCGGTGGAGGTCCCTCAGAGCGGATCAAGCTTTTCTTCACCCCTTCGATCCGGCCCTTCTCCTCCTCGTGACGACGAGTCACGCCCGCTGAGCCCTATTCCGGAGGGTTTTGCGGCTGCTCTGGGTTCCGCACTACCTCGTCGAGAGGAACGTGACCTTGGAGCGGGAGGGGTCGGTCCAGCCGAGGTGACGGCGTCCACCACTTCGGCATCGCCGCAACCAGCAACCACCGAGTCTACCTCAACACTAGCACCAGCAGCAGTTCCAGTACCAGCGACCGAGCCAGCACCAGCACCTGTTCCGGCACCAAGGAAACCAACAACAGCTCCAAGTTCAGCTACAAGAGCTCCGGTGCCAAGTTCTTCCGCCTCATCTGAGTCATCTCAGCCTCGGCGAGGAACTACTCTAGCAGCTTCTAAGGGGAAATCCACTGCAGTTACTTCTTCCCAGCAAGCTAAGGGCAAAAAGGCTCCGGATACTACCAAGTCAACATCCGTCGAGGCTGGGCAGCGAACCCTATCGTCGATGCTTCCCAAGAAAGCTCCAGTAGCGAAGGATGTTCCTCCCGAGCCAACTGACGTGCAGCAGATGGTTCTGCATACTAGCCTAGCCCTTGCCTTGGTTGAGAGGAAAGAAGCGCACACAAAGGGCTTGGTGGCACCCCATATGCCCACTGGTGAGCGGTACCCTCCGAGCCTTATCGAGTTCGTCATGAACTGGAACAAGGCGGAGTTCGTCCACAACGACGATCTCCCGGAAAAGTTCGGCCCCGCAGAATTTTCCGCCCAGATGAATACCGCCGCTAAGGCGATTAACCTCGTGGGGCGAATGATGGAGGTATGTCGGTTCTCCTTTACATGCTGTAGATAATAACCATTAGTCCCCGAGCCTCCGGTGGAGTAGCTTGTTACTCGGCCAGATGCTCATTAGAAACCTAACGTAGCTGCATGTAAACTTCGAATCTGCACATACCTAGAGCCGGGTTAAGTTCCACTTGGCCTGGATCTTGTACACTTCAAATATGCACACACCTAGAGCCGGGTTAAGTTCCACTTGGCCCGGATCTTGTACACTTCGAATATGCACACACCTAGATCCGGGTTAAGTTCCACTTGGCTCGGATCTTGTACACTTCGAATATGCACACACCTAGAGCCGGGTTAAGTTCCACTTGGCCCGGATCTTGTACCTTCAAATATGCACACACCTAGAGCCGGGTTAAGTTCCACTTGGCCCGGATCTTGTATACTTTGAATATGCACACACCTAGAGCCGGGTTAAGTTCCACTTGGCCCGGATCTTGTACACTTCAAATATGCACACACCTAGAGCCGGGTTAAGTTCCACTTGGCCCGAATCTTGTACACTTCGAATATGCACACACCTAGAGCCGGGTTAAGTTCCACTTGGCCCGGATCTTGTACACTTTAATATGCACACACCTAGAGCGGGTTAAGTTCCACTTGGCCCGGATCTTGTACACTGAATATGTACCAAGCTAATTTTACACTTACATACTTTTTCAGGTAACCACCAACCGCCGGAGCGCTGAATTCCAACGCCTGCTGGATACCCACAAGATGCTACGCGCAAAACATGTTGCACTTATTGCAGAACATGAAAAGAGGGGTAATTTTCTCCCTCGGCACTTCTCCGTTTTTCTTCACCTTCTTCTGCCAAACTAATCTCCTTATTCGATTTCTGCAGCTAGGGTGGAGGCTGAGAACAAGATCATGCGGAACTTGGAGGAAATCCGGGGTATGTCTTCTTTTGTCCGACCTCGTAGTGTTTTCCATTTCCTCTTATCCTTGGCTCGGCAAACATTCACTCCTCGGCTCTGCCGGGTCAACATACTATTTCAGCATCACTTGAGGATAGTGCGCCCGTGCCTGATATGATGCTACATTTTCTCGAACAAGCAGGACAGCATCAAGCCGAGCTAAAGAAAAAGGATGATGAGCTCGCTCTCCTCCGGGCTAAGGACAACGAGATTGCCAAGTTCAAGGTTGAGATGGAGAAGATGAAGGCCCAGCACCAAACCGAGCTCCAAAAGGTTGGCCAGAACTTCACAGAAGAGCGTGAGCGCCTTACTCTCCAGATCTCCAAGGACCAGGACCTACTTAAAGAATCCGACGTCCAGCTTGGGTCGGCGATCGCTGAGCTTGAACAACTTCGCAAGAGACGCGATGATTGCATCAAGGAGTTGACCCGGATCCACAGCCATATTTCACATAAATTCCTTTCCCTTATCCGAGATAATTCTCCAGGTTAGTTCATATGTCTTTGCTTCAACTTCTTCCTTTGCCTTGTTTCCAGACCACTTTCTAGAGGGTACTCCCATTGCAAGCGCTGCTGTTGCCAAATTTCGCCGAGAGTGGGGTCCTCCCGTCGCTCTTGATGGTGAGGGCATTCCCTTAGACATGGAGGACCTATTGGCCAACCTGTCAGCTCGCGTGGAAATCATCAAGAACTACGGCAAATATCTCCTCGACGTTTCGGTCCGGATCTTCAACACGTTCTGGCCTAGTGAGAGCGCTCCGAAGAGGATCGCACTTCTTGCTGAAAAGCTGTTGGATATCGAGACCTAGCTTGACCTCTGGAGAGAGTCCGCTGTGCGTGCCGCAGCTGATACTATCCTTCACCATATTCTCACATGGTACGAGAAGATCGACCTCAGCCTCCTTACATGCCGGCGCACCGGATCCAAATGGACCGATGATCCGGAGTGGGTAGCTCGGCGCCAGACATGCGCCTACAGCCTCGTCAAATATTCTCCTATCCATGACTGGGTTGAAGGACCGAGCTTCCTGGAATCCGCTGGGGACGAGCACGTTGAGAACGTTGAAGATGGGTCGGATGAGGGTGGAGAAGATGATGCTTCAGACATTGAAGACAACGAAGACGACGCCAAACTTCCTCCTCCTGCTGCTCCTTAGTTCAAAAAACTTGAAAATTTATCAGATCCCCGGTATGCCGGGTGTAACTGTATGTTGTATATGTGATATTTTGCTACTATGTTTCTATGCCGGATTAACTTGGGCGTAGTCCCCGAGTTTCATTTTCTTGTTCGTCCAATCCTCTGGCTCGGTCCGTGTCTACCTTGATTCGGTTTTACGACTTACGAATCCGAGCTTCAAAAATTGTTTTAACAATACTTAGAAACTTTTAGGCCTAGCTCAAAATAATTCAGCATAATAACTTGAAAATAAATACAAGGTTAGTCCGAAAAACAAACGTTAGCTCGAATAAATTCGTTTCCTTAGTCGTTTTTCATGTGCTACGCAATTCCAAACTTGTTCTCTTGCTTGCCATGAAGCCAATTCTTGTTGGACAGCAGCAAGTCGAAGAGTTGGATTTTTGGTGCTCACACATTACTAATCCGGGTTAAGTAGAACGACTTATTCCAGCTACCGCATAAGAAGTAACAACAAACATGATTAAGGCAGTCCCTGAGTTACTGCTCGAGGCGCTGCTATTTCATTGATAAGCTCATTGCCGACATACATACCGACATATGAGACAACTCGGATACATACACTTCTTAGCTAAGTGTAGAAGGGATGAAGTAGTGCTACATTCCACGGTCGCTTAGATTCCTCTCCGGACCTGTCCGCCTTGTTCTTTTCCTGTGGCTTTGCATCTATAAGATAGTAAGAATCATTGTGCAATGCTTTGCTCACAATGAATGGCCCTTCCCATGGGGGGATAATTTATGCATGCCAGTAGTACGTTGTACCAACCGGAGCACCAGATCGCCTTCCCGAAAGACTCGGGGGCACACTTCCAGTTATGATAGCGTCGGAGATTTTGCTGATATATGGCGGATCTGGACAGTGCCAGTTCTCTCGCTTCTTCCAGCAGATCGACATCATTTTGCCGGGCTTCTTGCACTTCGGCTTCTGTGTATTAGGTGACCCTAGGTGAATCATGCTCTATGTCGGCTGGTAATACAGCTTCTGCCCCATATACCAGAAAGAATGGCGTATAGCCTATTGATCGATTCGGAGTTGTTCTTAAACTCCACAGTACTGTTGGTAGTTCTTCTATCCAGCACCCCGCTGATCTTTGCAGCGGCTCAATGAGCCGGGGTTTTATCCCGGATAATACTAATCCGTTGGATCTTTCCACTTGTCCGTTTGATGCGGGGTGGGCTACCGAGGCTACGTCGAGTCGGATCTTCTTGTCTCGGCAGAAGCGCGCAAATGCTCCTTCCGCAAAATTTGTTCCATTATCAGTTATAATACTGTGTGGATAACCGTATCTCAAGATGATGTCTTTGAGAAATGTCACGGCCGTAGCTCCATCACATTTTCTTATAGGTTTCACTTCAATCCATTTTGTAAACTTGTCCACCATGACCAAAATGTGTATCATGTTTCCTCTTGCTGGTTTGAACGGGCCAACCATATCCAAGCACCATACAGGAAATGGCCACATAATTGTTATGGTCTTGAGTTCCGACATAGGCATATGTGTCTTGGTGGCGTACCTTTGACAACCATTGCATTTTCTCACCAGATATTCCTCTTGTTCTAAGGCACTTGGCCAGTAGAACCCATGCCGGAATGCTTTTGCCACTAAGGCTCGGGATGAGGCATGATTCCCGCATTCTCCTTGGTGTATATCTCGGAGGATGTCAAGTCCTTCTTCCGGGTCAACGCATCGCTGGAGGACGTTGGTTACACTCCGTTTGTACAGCTCGGAATTGATAATCGTGTATGCTTTTGCTCTCCTCTGAGTTTGCCTAGCTAACACCTCCTCAGCGGGTAACATTCCGTCTTTCAGGAATTGGAATATAGGCAGTGCCCAAGCTGGTATCGCTCGTGGAGGGAATACGTCCTCATCAATCTACCGGCATAACTTCAGCCGGATCATGCTGAGCAGTCCCCGGGTCTAGCGAGGTAGTCCCCGGGTTTGCTAAGGTAGTCTCTGGGTTTGCTGATGCAGTCCCCCGGTCTCGCGTACTACCTCCCGTGTCAATGTCCATGGGCTCAGCTCCGGATTCTGTATTTTCCGGGACATAGATCGAGTCGGTTCCTGGGGACGGCCTGATAGATGGTTTTCTGAGGTGTTCCAATGCTACACCCGGTGGAATTGCCTGTCGGGTTGATCCGAGCTTCGACAAGATGTCGGCCTCGTTTTCCACTCGGGGTACATGGTGAAATTCGCACCCCTCGAAGTAACCAGATATCTTCTGCACGTGAAATTTGTATAGTTCCATGTTTGGATCCAGGGCGTCCCACACTCCGGACACTTGCTGCACCACCAAATCCGAGTCACCAAAGCATATTATCCGACGTATGCCAATCTCCTTTGCCACTTTGAGCCCATGCACAAGAGCCTCGTATACAGCGACATTATTCGATGCCGCGAAATGGATCTGCAATACGTATTTTAGCTGGTCCTTCTTTGGCGAGGTAAGAACAACCCCGACGCCTAATCCGGTTTTGGTTTTCGACCCGTCAAAGTGCATCCTCCAGTAGTTCGGATCTGGTGGCGGTGGTTCGTATTGTACCTCGGCCCAATCTACAAAAAAGTCCGCCACAGCCTGAGACTTGATCGCTTCTCTTCTGTCGTATTGGGGCGCATAAGGGGCTAACTCGATTGCCCATTTTGCAGTTCTGCCACTCGCATCCTTGTTACCCATTATCTCGGATATGGGAGCTTCACATATCACTTTGATGGGGTGCTCCTCAAAGTAATGCTTTAACTTGTTTGCCGCCATATAGACACCATATGCCACCTTTTGAAAGTGCGGGTAGTTCTGTTTTGAGGTAGACAATACCTCGCTCAAGTAATATACTAGCCTCTACACCGACTTACCCTCTTCATTGCGCTCCACTACAATCACTGCACTTACAACTCAGTTGGTTGCGGCTATGTAGAGCAACATTGGCTCCTTTGATAGTGGAGAGGCTAACACTGGTGCGGTGGCCAACATCTTTTTTAAGTGGGCAAAGGCTTCATCGGCCTGTGGCGTCCAAACAAATTTATCCGACTTTTTCATGAGTTGGTAGAGAGGCAGTGCCTTTTCTCCCAACCGACATACAAACCGACTCAACGATGCCAGGCATCCAGTGAACTTCTGGACATTGTTAAGACACTTCAGCAGCTCCATTCGTTCGATGGCTCGGATCTTAGTTGGATTAACTTTGATACCTCGGCTGGAGACAAGGAATCCGAGTAATTTTCCAGCCGGGACACCGAAGGTACATTTTTCTGGGTTAAGCTTCATCCGGAACCTTCTCAAGTTCGTGAATGTTTGCCTTATGTCGTCCAGGAGCGTCGTGCTTTCCTTGGTCTTGATAACCACATCATCCACGTATACTTGTACGTTTTGACCTATTTGGTCGTGCAAACATTTTTGCATACATCTTTGGTACGTTGCACCTGCATTACGTAAACCGAACGGCATAGTGCGATAGCAGTAAGCCCCGTACGGGGTAATAAACGCAGTCTTTATTTGATCATCCGGGTTCAGAGGTATCTGGTGGAAGCCAGAATATGCATCAATGAATGACAACAGTTCACATCCCGCGGTCGAGTCTATGACCTGATCTATCCTCGGCAGTGGAAATGGATCTTTTGGACACGCCTTGTTCAGGTTCGTGTAATCGATACACATACGCCAAACCACTGCTACGTTCGGATCATCCTTCTTCTTTTCTACCAGCACCGGATTAGAGAGCCAATCCGGATATCGTACTTCCATGATAAATCCTGCTGCTAGCAATCGAGTTATCTCGTCTCCAATGACTTTTCTCCTATCCTCGGCGAAGCGGCAGAGAGGTTGCTTCACCGGCCTTGCTCCGGGTCTTACGTTCAAAGAGTGCTCGGCCAAGTCCCTCGGAACACCTTGCAAGTCCTGTGTAGACCAAGCAAAAATATCGCGATTCTCACGGAGGAAGTTGACGAGCTCGCTTTCCTATTTGTCAGTTAACCCGGCACCAATTGTTACGGTGCGCTCCGGGAACATGTCATTAACCGGAACCTTCTTGGTGTCCTTTGCGGCTTGAAATGAAATGCTGCCATGCGGGTTACTCAATGCCGACATATATTGCTGCGCGGACTGAGCTAATGCCGCCACCTGTTGGATTTTTCTTTTCTCTTGCGCAATCACGAGTGACTCGGCTAGGTTAGACCCGGCTGAAGCACACTCAATGGAACGTCGGAAATCTCCAGCAATGGTAATCACTCCATTTGGCCCGGGCAACTTCATCTTCAGATAACTGATATGGCAGCTTGCCATGAACTTGTTCAATGCTGGTCTTCCGAGTAATGCGTGATATGCACTTTCCAAGTTCACCACCTCAAACTCCAGATTCTCGGTTCGGCAGTTATCCCTTGTGCCGAATAGCACATCGACCCGGACTTTGCCTATGGGCTCACAAGAAATGCCTGGTACAATGCGATGGAAAGTTATTCTCGTAGCCTGGAGCATGTTCTCCGAGATGCCCAACTTGTGCATCGTATCCGCATACATTATGTTAATGCTACTGCCATTATCAATCAGTACCTTGGAGAACCTCACGTTGATGTTTGGTCCAGTGAATGTTGGATCTAGCACTAGCGCATACGAGCCTGGACTCGGCATAAGCTTAGGATGATCTTTGATGTTCTAGGTGATTTCCTGGTCCGACCAAGGCATGTACCTCGTCACTGCTGGCATTACCGCATTGACTTCCATATGTTGGCGCTGCAAGCTTTTCCTATCTGTTTCCTCAGTTGTAAACACACAATAGCTCTGGTGATGTTCTCTGTACTCATTCCTTCCCTCGTTTCCGGGGTACCTCTGATCTGGCTGTTGTTGATTTTCCACCTGATGCACTGCATCCCTTCTCTCATTGTTGTCATACCTCGGCGGGGGGAGGGGGAGGCAACATCAGCTGTTGCGTCTTCGCTCCGGAGAGCAATTGCTGTCGGGGTAACTCCTGCCGAGGTTGATCATTCCGGGGTGCCTAAGCATTCCCCGAACCACCTTGTTCTATCTTACGCATCCACTCACATTGCCTCGTTGTGTGACCCGCCGGGCTATTCGGATTTGGCGTGTGAAACTTACATGGCTGGTCCAACATCGACTCATAGGTATACCTCGGACGGTCTCTCCTTTCCTGCCACTGTTTCTTTTGCTTCGGAGTCCATGTTTTCTTGCCATCGTTTCTTGGAGTCCATTGCCCTCCTGTTTTCTGGCATTGGTTGCTCCCTGCTCCGGGTTGATCTTGATTCACAGCTGCAACTTGTTGCGAACCGTAGCGATGATCCGGTCTATCATCTCTTCTTTTTCCTCTATAATCGTTCCTCCGAGATGACCCGGCTCCATCCCTCTGATAGTATTCCTCGTTCGACTCGTTTGACGCGATCCTAGGTTGAGTCGGATCACCCAAAGCATACGAATCAGCAAAACGGATCATCTCTGCCAACGTAATTGGCATTTTCCTTTGCAACTTCATCCATAACTCGCTGCCATACCTGCACCCTTGTGCAAACCATGCTATGGCTTGTGATTCTATGACACCCTCACACGAGTTTCTCACGGTACACCACGGGGTTAAGAATTCACGGTCCGTCTCATTAGGTCTTTGCTTGCACATTGCTAGGGTCTGCGGCCTATTCGGCCTCTGATACGTACTTGAGAAGTTGCTGATAAACATTTCTTCAAAATCTATCCAGCAGTTGATACTTCCGGTGGTAAATTATTCAACCATACTCTAGCCGGACCTTCCAACATCTAGGGTACGTATCGTACAGCCCATCTCAAGTTGCCTGTGGCAATTTTCATAGCCTTATCATAGTTTATCAGCCAATCCTCCGGCTTGGTACTGCCGTCATACGTCTTCGTGCCTCTGGGCAGCTGGAAGTTTGGTACCGGTGGCTCCTTCATGATCCGGGGTCCAAAGCACGCTGGACCCAGGGGACCTTGACATTCGATCTGTTCCGACCTAAACAGGAGATCCAGTTTCAACCTGGCGTCATCCGGCATTAAATCCCTGCTTCCCAATCTTGACCCTATCACATGATAGTCCGTTTTGGGGTACCCTGCGTTCACCATCTCCGAATCGCCGTTGTTGTATCGGTTTTGCACTTGGCACGCACCTTTCTGTTGCATACCTCGGCCGGCGCTTTGCTCTTGCCTTGGTATATTCCGCTGCTGCGGTTGTCCTGCTCCTGCGGAGTTTCGCTGTCCGGCATTGCCGTTGGCAGCGCTTCCTTGACCGGCATTGCCTTGGTCATGGTTACCTCGGCTAGCTTCACCTCGGCTTACACTCCGTCGATCATCATTTTTTCGCGTCTCTTTTTCTTTTCCCGCACGCGTCGGGTCGTACGGGACGATCTGTTTGTTCCGTCTGGTCGAGGTTACTACCTCTTCTCTCCTTGGACCACCATGAGGTGATGATGCGGCTCCAGCGGATTTCTCCGGGTTACCCATCACCGAATGGACGATTTTTGAAGCTCCAGCTCTCTCCGGGTTAGCTCTCAGTAGCTCTTCATTCTGTCTGTGCGCGATCCGAACCAGCTCGTTAACCCTATCTTGCTGTCTCTGACGGGTCTCACCCATCAGACCCTCTAAATCGGATGCAGCCGCATCCGCTGCTCTGAGGTTCTTCGCTGGGGTACTATATCTCGGCAACCCCACAGACAAATAGTTTTCCGACCCCTCTGCTCCATCATCACCTTCTCTGTTCATCTCGCTCATGAGATTTCTCCCTTTTAGTTTTACCGTATCAACTTTGTTTGCCTTTGCATACTCACGCAGCGTCATGTTCAGCGACTGCTGAGCCACGACTATTTTCTTTGCGCCCTCTAGTATCTTTTGCCTAGTTTCCTCTAGCTCGGCTTGTGCCTGAGTCGGATCTACCACTGATGCTACCGGGTTAGCCAAGCTATCCATAGCTTCTCTCAGTATGTTCTCAGGCCTCTCTAGTGGAGGTCCTCTACCTTTCCTCGGTGCCTTAGGTGTTACCTCCGGGTCCGGTGCTAGATCCTTGCTTGCGCCTGCACCTAGCGCAGTCATCATCACCTCCGCATGGTCCGGGAGCGGCGTCGCGCGCATGAGCCACAGTAAGGGGTGGTTCCCCCGCATCGACGACACGGCGCGGATGAACGCATGATACGTCCACCGCAACGTAGACCTTGTGCGCACCGAGCTTGACGAAGAGGTCGTTGCACGGAAGTGGGCGCGTGCCGAAGCAACCAGCGTTGTCGCTGACGAAGTCCAGCGCTCCAAAGCGCTGAACGAGCCCGGAGACGATGCGTTCGCCGGTGCCAATGAGGTTTCCCGTCCGGATCTTCACCCCTGCTAGCGCCGCTAGCCCCATGCCGTCAGTTTGGTATCACGGCAGATGCCATGGATAGGCTAAAGGTGGGGACTAATACACGCTAGGGGAATCCAGGGAGGGATAGTGGAGTGATTCTCCACACAGAAGTTTGTATTGATTTCCTTTGAAGATTACAAGTGCTCCTTGAGTTGTATTGGCGAGAGGAGGAAGAAGGAGCTCTCTTACTCTTGCCTACAGTTCACCCCTAGAATCTTCACCGAAACCCTATGGCCTCGAAGAACTCAACTAGCGCTCAACCAACCCCTTCTACTGGAACCCTAGCCCCCCTTATATAGAGGAGGCTCGGTCGCTGCCTAGGGCATACTCAGGGTGCAGGTGGGACTGCCCGCGGGAGGCCCGCACAGTCCCACACAATTTAAGTGGGTGTTCCGCGGGAGCCCGCGAAACTTATGCGGGTGTCCATTATCCCACGTATACCCACATATACCCGCAAAATATGACTAGATATATTCAAATCTAAACAAATGTAAAAATATTAATTTGGATCGATTTTTTTTTTGATGTTCGCTCGATCGCGGGCTTCCCACAGAAACCCACTAATTTTTCTTGTTTACCCGCGGGTGTCCCGCATAGTCTTTTATGTGGGCTTGGGTAGTGGGCTCCGTGGGCAGCCCACTCCCGCCTGCACCCTGAGGGCATACGTGGAGGTATATTCCTAAGAATATGCCTCCTCCCAAAGTGGTAACCCGACCGGGGTACTTTCCCCCCGCGTCAGACATGCTTTAGCGACGTAAGCCTCTGCGGCGCCCGCGTCAGCCGACATGGGCGTCGTCACCCTTGTCGGTCATGACCCGGTGGTCCTGCCCTTTCTTTCTTCGCTCATGCGGTGTGTACCGGACCTTCTTTTTGACCAGAGAGATTCCTTCCTTCTCCCAGAAGCTAAGCAGGGACCCGGATCATAGTAGATCCGGCCACACCTGTTCCTGCATATAAGTTAGACAAGCACTTCCGACTTACTCCTTAAGTCAGATGAGACAATGTTAGGCGACCCCCCTTGGTCCGGGTTACTCCGTGATCTAGCCTGCCTTGAGGTGACCCGGCCAGCATCCGCTTTGACCTTGCCGAACCTCGACTAACTCGGCCCTTATACCCCGGAGTGACCCTACCCGGGGGTATCCCCCCAACATTTCTCGAACACTTTTGCTATTGTTTCTCCTCTATACTTGTCTGATTTGGATACAACAAATGCGGATTGATGCTGTTTTCAGAAGAATTGCCTTGGTGTCTACTTTTTTGATGCAAAAAACCAACTATCAGGACAAATCCGGGAAAATATGCCAAAAATCCTATTTCACCCGAAGACTCCAGGAGCCAGAATACGAGACGGAGAAGAGCTAGGAGGTGGCCACACCACCTGCTGGCGCGGGCCAGGCCAGGCCGTGCCAAGGGGTGGTGTGGGCCCCCCAGGCACCCCCTCGGCCTCTCTCTTCGCCTATAAGGAGCCTTCTGACCTAAAAACTTCGGGGGGTTCGACATTTTTCCAGAAGGAGTTCCGCTCCACCGCCACCACCAGATTCCACGAAACAGCACCAGAAACTCCGTTCTGGCACCCTGCCGGGACGGGGAATTGGAGGAGATCATCGCCATCATCATCACCATCGCTTCTCCATCGACCATCCATATTTCCCCCATCTATGAGTGAGTAATCCCCCGCTCTAGGCTATGGGGATGGTAGGGATTGGATGAGATCGTTCATGTAATGGCATCAGATTGTTAGGGCATGGTGCCTAGTATCTTTTATTAGTGCTTTATGACTTTGTTGCGACTTGTTGTGCTTAATGCTTGTCACTAGGGCCCGAGTGCCATGATTTTAGATCGGAACATGTTATTGATTCATTATGATAGTATTGTTTTTGGTCTTATCTGCAAGTTGTATACATACGTTGTTGTCCGGAACCTATGGCCCTGAAGTGACAGAAATCGGGATAACCAGAAGGGAATGGCTTTGATGTGAGGATCACATGTGTTCACGGAGTGTTAATGCTTTGCTCCGGTGCTCTATTAAAAGGATCACCTTAATTGCCAGTAGTTCCCTAGAGGCCCCACTGCAAACGGGCTGGCAGGACAAAAGATGTTGTGTAAGTTTTCATTGCGAGGACGTATGACTATATATGAAACACATGCCTAGGATTGTCTAGTACTTGGATGCTTTATCTTATTTATCTGCAATTTCCCTATGTTCTGATTGCTATGTGAATTTTCTTGTCCATCCATCCCTATGCCTACCGCACTCGAATCCCACTGTTTACTGCTTTTGTTACTACTGTCTTTGCTTTACTACTGCTGTTACTTTACTATTCCTACTGCAAAACTGTTGCTACTGATAAACTGCCGTGAGCAAGATTGTTTCCAGGTGCAGCTGAATTGACAACTCAGTTGTTAAGGCTTATAAATATTCTTTGGCTCCCCTTGTGTCGAATCAATAAATTGGGTTTCACTTCCCTCGAAAATACTGCGATACACCCCTATACTTGTGGGTCATCAATCCTGCTCAATTCTTTTAGGATGCCCCTCAGGATATAGAGGATCCTGAGTGGCAGCACCAGTTCTAGTTCTAATTTCATAAGCATGTTTTTCTTTAGAAGCATTAACTAGCAAGTCTTTTTGTACTTTAACAAGCTGATCAATTTGAGTTTGAACCATTTGGAAATGTTTAACAAGCATTTTAACATCATTAGAGGTTCTTTCCACAATATCCCTTAACTCAATAATAGCTCTAGAGTTTTCCATTAGATGATTTGGCACCCTTTTATTAAAATAATCTTGCTTCACAATAAAAATATGAAATTCTTCCAAGCATTGATCAGGAGGTTTAGAGTAAGGAATATCACCTTCATCAAAATTTTGGAGAGAGTGTACCTCAATAGTGGATGAGTGGGAGATTGGCTTACATAATTCTTCTATAGGAAGTAAATTCTTCACGTCTTTAGCTTTAATACCCTTCTCCTTAAGACATTTCTTAGCTTCCTTCATCACTTCATCATTTAGTTCAATCACTCCTCTCTTATTTGGTGTTAGTGTTGGCTCATGCACAATTAAGTCAGGTGTAGTTGTCTCAGGCGCAGTTGGCTCAGGTGGAGTCCAGTCATCATGATTCTTGCTTATTTTAGCCATTACAGCTTCCTTGGGAGTTCTATTCCTGAAAACACAATCATCACAACTATCCAGGTATGTCCTAGATTCTTCAGTTAGTCCATTATAATATATATCAAGAAGCTCATTTTTAGGTAATGGACATCTAGCCTGTGCATGAATCAAAGCACAAAACCTTTCCCATGATTCAGACAATATCTCTTTTTCTCCCTGTTTAAAATCAAAAAGTTCTTGCAAAATGACATGTCTAGCACTAGGAGGGAAATATTTCTGAAGGAAAGTACTAATCAAGCAATCAGGGATATCAATAGATCTAGGAGGTAAATTATTAAACCAAGCCTTAGCTTCTCCTTTTAGTGAAAAAGGGAAAATTTTAGCAACAAAGTAGTTGCGCATCTTAATATCATCAGAAAACAGGCCACTCATGGTTGAAATCTCAGTCATATGTGCTACAGCACTTTCATTCTTAGTCCCACTAAAAGGTTCTTTCTCAACAATAGTTATGTAAGATAAATCAAGAGAGAAATCATAATCCTTATCTTTAATGTTTATGGGAGACGTAGCAAACTTATCATTAGGGGATAATTTGGGTTTTATAGTACGCCTCTCAAGGAGACTCTTAATAGAAGTTTTACCATGAGTATTTTGACATTCTTTAATAAATTCATCATTCATTTCTATGTATCCGTCTTAAATATCATAGCTCTCTATAGACTCAGGTGAACTGACAGGTGTAGTAGTATCTTCATTAGGAGTTTCAGTATTTCCAACTATAGTTCTAGCAATCGTAGCATCTAGGAAAGGACCTAATGAACCACTCTTATCAAGCATAGTAGAAGCATCATAAGTATCAGAAGTCCCGGATTTAGCAGAAGTAGCAGTATGTGTAGCATGTGTATGTGGTGGTGTAAGGAGCTTACTCATGACAGATGGTGAATCAAGAGCAACAGAGGTGTTCAGAACCGTACCTCTCCTTGTAGTGGATGGTAATATAGGAACTTTTCCATCACGAGATTTACCCGTGATGAATGGATGGCAGCGAACAATAGTGATTCCAAGTGAACTTGATAAATAGAAGCTATGCTCCCCGGCAACGGCGCCAGAAAATAGTCTTAATGACCCACAAGTATAGGGGGTGTATGGCAGTATTTTCGAGGGAAGTGAAACCCAATTTATTGATTCGACACGAGGGGAGCCAAAGAATATTTATAAGCATTAACAACTGAGATTTCAATTCAAATGCACCTGGAAACAATCTTGCTCATAGCAGTTTATCAGTAGCAACAGTTTTATAGTAGCAATAGCAAAGTAGTAGCAGTAGTAAAAGTAAAGATAGTAGTAACAATTGTAGTAAACAGTAGGATTAAAGCGCGGTAGGTATAGGGATGGATGGATGGGCATTGCATGGACAAGACAATTCATATAGCAATCAATACATAGGGCATTTGCAGATAAATAAGGTAAAGCATCCAAGTACTAAATAATCATAGACATGTGTTCCGTATATAGTCATACGTGCTCGTAATGAGAACTTGCACAACATCTTTTGTCCTGCCAGCCCGTTTGCAGCGGGACCTCAAGGGAACTTCTGGCAATTAAGGTGCTCCTTTTAATAGAGCACCGGAGCAAAGCATTAACACTCCGTGAACACATGTGATCCTCACATTAAATCCATCCCCTCCGGTTATCCCGATTATTGTCACTTAGGGCCTTTGGTTCCCGATAACAATATGTGTATACAACTGGCAGGTAAGATCATAAACAATACTATCATCATGAATCAATAACATGTTCAGATCTTAAATCATGGCACTCGGGCCCTAGTGACAAGCATTAAGCATAACAAGTTGCAACAAAGTCAAAAAGCACTAATAATAGATACTAGGCACCATGCCCTAACAATCTTATGCCATTACATGAACGATCTCATCCAATCCCTACATTCCCCATGTTGGAGATATGCCCAAGAGGCAATAATAAAAGAGGTTATTATTATATCTTTGTGTTTATGATAAATGTTTACATCCCATGCTATAATTGTATTATTAGGAAACACTAATACTTGTGTGTTTTGTAAACATAAAAGAGTCCCTAGTAAGCCTCTTGTTGAACTAGCTTGTTGATTGATTGATGATCATGGTTTCCTGATCATAGACATTGGATGTGATTAATAACAAGGTTATATCATTAGGAGAATGATATGATGGACACACACCCATATTAAGCGTAGCATAAGATCAAGTCATTAAGTTCGTATTGCTGTAAGCTTTGAAATACATAGTAACCTAATCCTTCGACCATGAGGTTATGTTAATCACCATCACCGGATGGATACTTTGATGACATCAAACGCCGCTTAATCATAGCGGTTATAAAGGTGTCATTGGGTATTCTGAAAGTATGTGTTGAAGCGCATAGACCAAGATTGGGATTTGTCCATCCATATGACGGATAGATATACTCTGGGCCCTCTTGGTGGAATGTCATCTAGATAGCTTGCAAGCATGTGACTGGGTCACAAGGGATGACATAACATGGAACGAGTAAAGAGTACTTATCAGTAACGAGGAAGAACTAGGTATGAAGATACCGACGATCAAACCTCGGATAAGTAGAATATCGCGAGACAAAGGGAATTGGTTTCGTATGTTAAATGGTTCAATCGATCACGATATCATCGTTGAGTATGTGGGAGCCGTTATGGATCTCCAGATCCCGCTGATGGTTATTGATGGGAGAGGTGTCTTCATCATGTCTGCATATTCACGAACCGTAGGATGACACACTTAAGGTTCGAAGTTGTTTGAAGTAGATATGGAATTTGTGTTGGAGACCGAATGTTGTTCGGAGTCTCGGAATGGATCCGGGACATCACGAGGAGATCCGGAATGGTCCGGAGAATAAGATTCATATATTGGGAATCATTTTCTAAGTTAGGAAATGTTCCGGAGTGTTTGTATGGAGATTCTAGAAGGTTTCGGAATGTTCTGGAAGGTTCTAGAGGATTTCTTGGAGTTTGCTTGAAAACCAAGAAAGGGATCAAAGAAACCAAGTGGGGTAAGACACGGATTCGTGGGGGAGGAGGACTCCTCCCCCACCCGCCGGCCCAAGGAGGAGGGAGTCCTACTAGGACTCCCCCTCCCCAGGCACGCCTCCCTCCTTTAAATAGAAGGGAGGGGGCGCCCCCTCTTGCACCTTGTCTCATAACTCCAAATCTCAGCCGCCTCTCTCCTCCATGTTTCTTCTGCACAGGCATAGGCGAAGCCCTGCAAATTTCTCATCTCCACCACCACCACCACGCCGTCATGCAGCTGGGATTCCGTGGAGAAGATCTACTACCTCCGCTGCTCGCTGGAACAGGGAGAGGAAGGTCTGCTTCGACTCCACACGTGTGACCGTCTGCGGAAGCGCTGCCGGAACGCGGCGCCAGAAGGATCGTCCACACGATCTTGAGATCGGCAAGTGATCGACTACATCATCCACGAGATCTAATCTCGTTAACGCTTTCGGTTCTACGAGGGTTAGTACCGATCTATCTCGTTGCTCATGTCTAGTAGATTAGATCTTGGCTTTTATCTAGATTAGATCTGGGTTTTGTTCGTTCTTGCGGTAGAAATTTTTTGTTTTCCATGCTACGAAACCATCAGTGGTATCAGAGCCTTGTCTATGCGTAGATCTGTTGCATGAGTAGAACACAATGAGGTTGTGGGCGTTGGTGCTCGTGCCGTCTTTTGCTATATGTGTACTTTGCATCTTGCGGTATGGTGGGATGAAGCGGCTCGGGCTAACATTACATGTCATCGTACATGAGACTTGCTCCACGCTTGACGTGCAACTCGTATTGCACAAGTGGCTTTCCGGGTGTCTATCTCTCCCATCATAGTATAGATCAAATCTACACTTTGCACTTGATAGCACTTGTATCAACGTTGTGGTTCAGTTTCGTAGGTAAGATGCGTTCTTAGTCGAAAGCCCCAAGCCACGTAAAACTTGCAAAGAAAATTAGAGGCGTCTAACTTGTTTTTGCAGGGGTTTTGTGATGTGATATGGCCTACATGTTATTGTGATTGTATTTGATGTATGCAATGATCCTTGTTGTAATATGGCAACCGGCAGGAGCCTAATGGTTGTCTTTAATTCTGTTAAGACCTGTGTGTCTATTCATCTTGTAATAGCTTTGTTCCAAGTAGTTGTAATAGTTGCTAGTGATGATGGACAACCATGAAGCGGCGCTACGGACCTTGACGCAATGCTGGTGATGATGGAGATCATATCCGTGCTTTGGAGATGGAGATCAAAGGCATAAGAAGAAAGGGCCATATCATATCACACTAATTATGAATTGCCTGTGATGTTAATCCTTTATGCATCTTGTATTTCTTAGATCACGACGGTAGCATTATAAGATGATCCCTCTCACTAAATATCAAGTAATAAAGTGTTCATCCTTAGTTGGCACTGTTGCTAAGACTCGTCGTTTCGAAGCATCTCATGATGATCGGGTGTGATAGACTCTACGTGTGCATACAACGGGTGCAAGCCAGATTTGCACATGCGGAAACTAAGGTTAATCTTGACGAGCCTAGCATGTATGCACATGGTCTCGAACACGTATCATAAAAGGTAGAGCATGAGTCATATGATTGATATGATGAACATGAAGATTGTTCGCCGATGAAGCTACATCATCTCATGTGATGATCGGACTTGGTGTAGTGGATTTGGTTCGTGTAATCACTAAAACAACTGCGAGGGATGTTGTTTTGAGTGGGAGTTCACCTAGTTGATTTAAGAATTAAACTTGAACACTATTTATCATAAACTTAGTCTTAACTACTTGCAAATATGTTGTAGATAATGGCGAACGTTTCCATCAATTTCAATGCGTTCCTAGAGAAAGAAAAGCTTAAGAACAATGGAAGCAATTTCACGGACTGGTTCCGTGGACTGAAGATCGTCCTCAGGGCTGGTCAGTTGACCTATGTGCTCGAAGCACTGCTAGGTGACTCACCTGCAGAAGATGCCACCGATGACGTAAAGAATGTTTACGCCACTCGGAAACATCACTACTCCACAGTTTAGTGTGCCATCCTGTACGGTTTAGAATCGGAGCTTCAAAAGCGTTTTGAGCACCATGACCCATTTGAAATCATTAAGGAGCTCAAACTCATATTTGAGACTCGCGCGGCCATGGAAAGCTATGAAGCTTCTGAGAAGTTCTTTACCTGCAAGATGGAAGAGGGTAGATCCGTTAGCGAGCACGTGCTCACCATGTCTGGGCACGCAAACAAACTCCGAGAGTTGGGGATACCGATTCCTAATGAATTGGGGATTCACCGTGTCCTCCAATCACTGCCACCAAGTTACAAGAACTTTGTGATGAACTACAATATGCACTGCATGAACAAGACGTTGCCTGAACTATCGTCCATGCTGAAAACTGCTGAAGTGGAGATCATGAAAGAACACCAAGTGTTGATGGTCAATAAGACCACCAATTTCAAGAAACGGGGCAAGCCTAAGAACAAGGGCAACTTCAAAAAGGACGGCAAGAAAGCTGCCGCACTTGCTAAGAAGCCCAAGGCTGGTCCTAAACCTGAAACTGAGTGCTTCTACTGCAAGGGTGCTGGTCATTTGCGCGAATCGCCCCAAATACCTGGCGGATCTGAAGAACGGCAACATCAAGAAGAAAGGTATATTCGATATACATGTTATAGATGTGTATCTTACTAGTAATCGTAGTAGTGCCTGGGTATTTGATACTAGTTCGGTTGCTCATATTTGTAACTCGAAACAGGAGCTGCGGAATAAACGAAGACTGGCAAGAGATGAGGTGACGATGTGCGTTGGAAATGGCTCCAAGGTTGATGTGATCGCCGTCGGCACGCTCCCTCTACATCTACCATCGGGATTAGTTTTAAATTTAAATAATTGTTATTTGGTGCCTGCGTTAAGCATGAACATTATATCTGGATCTTGTTTATTGCGAGACGGTTACTCTTTTAAGTCTGAGAATAAAGGTTGTTCGATTTATATGAGTAATATCTTTTATGGTAATGCACCTGAGATAAATGGTTTATTCTTATTAAATCTCGATAGTAGTGATACACATGTTCACAACATAGATGCTAAACGAATAAAATTAAATGATAATTCTACATACATGTGGCACTGTCATCTTGGTCACATTGGAGTGAAGCATATGAAGAAGCTCCATTCTGATGGACTTCTTGAATCACTTGATTTTGAATCACTTGAAAGATGCGAAGCATGTCTAATGGGAAAAATGACTAAGACTCCATTATCTGGCATAATGGAGCAAGCTACAGACTTATTGGAAATAATACATACCGATGTGTGCGGTCCAATGAGTGTAGCATCGCGTGGTGGATATCGTTATGTTCTCACTTTCACGGATGACTTGAGTAGATATGGGTATGTCTACTTTATGAAACATAAATCCGAAACTTTCGAGAAGTTTAAGGAATTTCAAAGTGTAGTGGAAAATCATCGTAACAAGAAGATTAAGTTTCTGCGTTCTGACCGCGGAGGTGAATATCTGAGTTATGAGTTTGGCATGCATTTAAAGAAATGTGGAATACTTTCACAGTTGACACCGCCGGGAACACCACAGCGTAATGCTGTGTCCGAACGTCGTAATCTAACTCTCTTAGATATGGTTCGGTCTATGATGTCTCTTACAGATTTACCGTTATCATTTTGGGGCTATGCGTTAGAGACAGCCGCATTCACTTTAAATAGGGCACCATCGAAATCCGTTGAAACGACACCGTATGAATTATGGTTTGGTAAGAAACCTAAGTTGTCGTTCCTTAAAGTTTGGGGTTGCGAAGCATATGTAAAGAAGTTACAGCCTGATAAGCTTGAACCCAAAGCGGAGAAATGCGTCTTTATAGGATACCCTAAAGAAACAATTGGGTATACCTTCTATCATAGATCCGAAGGCAAAGTTTTCGTTGCTAAGAATGGATCCTTTCTGGAGAAGGAATTTCTCTCGAAAGAAGTGACTGGAAGGAAAGTAGAACTCGACGAGGTTATTGAACCTTATTTCAGAGTTGAGAGTAGCGCAGCACCGGAAGATGTTTCTGTGCCGCCTGCACCAACTAAAGAGGAATCTAATGATGCTGATCATGAAACTTCAAACGAAGTTACTACTGAACCTCGCAGGTCAACGAGGGTTCGTACCACTCCTGAGTGGTATGACTCTTCCTTGAACGTCATGTTGGTGGACAACACTGATGACCCTGCGACGTATGAAGAAGCTATGGTGAGCCCAGATTCCGACAAATGGCTAGAAGCCATGAAATCCGAAATGGGATCCATGTATGAAAACCAAGTATGGACTTTGGTGGACTTACTGGATGGCCGAAAGGCTGTCGAGAACAAATGGATTTTCAAAAGAAAAACAGATGCTGATGGTAATGTTACCGTCTATAAAGCTCGACTTGTCGCGAAAGGGTTCCGACAAATTCAAGGAGTTGACTACGATGAGACTTTCTCACCAGTAGCGAAGCTAAAGTCTGTGAGGATTATGTTAGCAATCGCTGCATATTTCGATTATGAAATTTGGCAGATGGATGTCAAAACAGCGTTCCTTAATGGTGACATTGAGGAAGAGTTGTACATGGTACAACCCAAGGGTTTTGTCGATCCTAGTGATGCTGACAAGGTATGCAAACTTCAGCGCTCCATTTATGGACGGAAGCAAGCATCCCGGAGTTGGAATCAACGTTTTGATAAAGTAATCAAAAACTTTGGATTTATACAAACTTATGGAGAAGCTTGTATTTACAAGAAAGTGAGTGGGAGCTCTGTATTATTCCTAGTACTATATGTATATGACATATTGTTGATTGGGAATGATATAGAACTTCTTAATAGCGTCAAAACCTATTTGAATAATAGTTTTTCGATGAAGGATCTTGGCGAAGCGGCATATATTCTAGGCATCAAGATTTATAGAGATAGATCAAGACGCCTAATAGCGCTTTCACAAAGTACATACTTAGACAAAGTTCTAAAGAAGTTTAGAATGGAAGAGAGCAAGAAAGGGTTCGTGCCCATGTTGTCAGGTAAGACCTTGAGTAAAACTCAAAGTCCGGCTACGGCAGAAGATAGAGAAAAGATGAATAAAATTCCCTATGCCTCGGCCATAGGTTCTATCATGTATGCCATGCTGTGTACAAGACCGGATATAGCACATGTTGTTAGTTTGACTAGCAGATATCAAAGTGATCCTGGAATGGAACACTGGACAGCGGTCAAGAATATCCTAAAGTACCTGAATAGGACTAAGGATATGGTTCTTTCTTATCGAGGTGATGAACAGCTTGTTGTAAACGGTTACACTGATACTAGTTGGAACACCGATCTAGATGACTCGAAGTCACAGTCTGGATACGTATTTATTTTGAATGGTGCTGCAATAAGCTGGAGGAGTGCCAAGCAGAGCGTTGTGGCAAAATCTTCAACTGAATCGGAATACATAGCTGCTTCGGAGGCTGCACAAGAAGGCATATGGATGAAGGATTTCATTACTGAACTTGGCGTGGTTCCCAGCGCGTTAGACCCGATGGCCATCTACTGTGACAACACAGGTGCCATAGCTAATGCATAGGAGCCAAGGTCACATAGCAAGCTAAAGCACATCAAGCTACGTTTTCATGCTATTCGCGAGTATGTCCAAGATGGTGACATAAAGATTTGCAAAGTACACACTGATCTGAATGTAGCAGATCCGTTGACTAAACCTCTCCCTAGAGCAAAGCATGACCAACACCAGAACGCCATGGGTGTTCGGTATATTACCATGTAATCTAGATTATTGACTCTAGTGCAAGTGGGAGACTGTTGGAGATATGCCCAAGAGGCAATAATAAAAGAGGTTATTATTATATCTTTGTGTTTATGATAAATTTTTACATCCCATGCTATAATTGTATTATTAGGAAAAACTAATACTTGTGTGTTTTGTAAACATAAAAGAGTCCCTAGTAAGCCTCTTGTTGAACTAGCTTGTTGATTGATTGATGATCATGGTTTCCTGATCATAGACATTGGATGTGATTAATAACAAGGTTATATCATTAGGAGAATGATATGATGGACACACACCCATAGTAAGCGTAGCATAAGATCAAGTCATTAAGTTCGTATTGCTGTAAGCTTTGAAATACATAGTAACCTAATCCTTCGACCATGAGGTTATGTTAATCACCACCACCGGATGGGTACTTTGATGACATCAAACACCGCTTCGTAACTGGGCGGTTATAAAGGTGTCATTGGGTATTCTGAAAGTATGTGTTGAAGCGCATAGACCAAGATTGGGATTTGTCCATCCATATGACGGATAGATATACTCTGGGCCCTCTCGATGGAATGTCATCTAGATAGCTTGCAAGCATGTGACTGGGTCACAAGGGATGACATAACATGGAACGAGTAAAGAGTACTTATCAGTAACGAGGAAGAACTAGGTATGAAGATACCGACGATCAAACCTCGGATAAGTAGAATATCGCGAGACAAAGGGAATTGGTTTCGTATGTTAAATGGTTCAATCGATCACGATATCATCGTTGAGTATGTGGGAGCCGTTATGGATCTCCAGATCCCGCTGATGGTTATTGATGGGAGAGGTGTCTTCATCATGTCTGCATATTCACGAACCGTAGGGTGACACACTTAAGGTTCGAAGTTGTTTGAAGTAGATATGGAATTTGCGTTGGAGACCGAATGTTGTTCGGAGTCTCGGAATGGATCCGGGACATCACGAGGAGATCCGGAATGGTCCGGAGAATAAGATTCATATATTGGGAATCATTTTCTAAGTTAGGAAATGTTAGGAGTGTTTGTATGGAGATTCTAGAAGGTTTGAATGTTCGAAGGTTCTAGAGGATTTCTTGGAGTTTGCTTGAAAACCAACAAAGGGATCAAAGAAACCAAGTGGGGTAAGACGGATTCGTGGGGAGGAGGACTCCTCCCCCAACCCTTGCCCAAGGAGGAGGAGTCCTACTAGGACTCCTCCCGAGGCGCCTCCTCCTTTAAATAGAAGGGAGGCGCCTCTGCACCTTGTCTTATAACTCCCAATCTCAGCCTCTCTCCTCCACGCTTTTCTTCGCAGGCATAGGCGAAGCCCTGCAGATTCTCATCTCCACCACCACCACCACCGTCGTGCTGGGATTCCGTGGAGAAGATCTACTACCTCCGCTGTCACCGAACGGGGAGAGGAAGGTCTGCTTCGACTCCGCACATGTGACCGTTTGCGGAAGCGCTGCCGGAACACGGCGCCGGAAGGATCGTCCACACGATCTTGAGATCGGCAAGTGATCGACTACATCATCCACGAGATCTAATCTCGTTAACGCTTTCGGTTCTACGAGGGTTAGTACCGATCTATCTCGTTGCTCATGTCTAGTAGATTAGATCTTGGCTTTTATCTAGATTAGATCTGGGTTTTGTTCGTTCTTGCGGTAGAATTTTTTTGTTTTCCATGCTACGAAACCATCACCCCATAGCCTACAGCGGGGGATTATTAACATGGATGGGGGAATCATGGATGGTCGATGGAGAAGCGATGGCGATGATCTCCTCCAATTCCTCGTCCCAACAGGGTGTTAGAACGGAGTTTCTGGTTCTGATTCGCGGAATCTGGTGGTGGCGGCGTAGCGGAACTCTATCTGGAAAAATGTCGAACCCCCCTGGGTTTTTAGGTCAGGAGGCATCTTATAGGCGAAGAGGGAGGTCGAGGGGGTGACCGAGGCGGCCACACCACCCCCAGGCGCGGCCTGGGATGGCCCGCGTGGCCAGGTGGTGTGGGCCCCTCGTGGCCCTCCTCCATCTCGTCTTCTGGCTCCATGAGTCTTTTGGTGAAATAGGATTTTTGGCATATTTTTCGGGATTTTTCCTGATAGTTGATTTTCTGCACAAAAACTAGACACCAAGGTAACTCTGCTGAAAACAACGTCAGTCCGTGTTAGTTGTATCCAAATCACACAAGTTTAGAGGAGAAACTATAGCAAAAGTGTTCGGAAAAATAGGTACGTTTTGAACGTATCAGGGTCTGGGGTGTGGCACCCCTGATGGCTGCCGCCTCTCCCCTCTCTCCCTCCACTTTCTCCTCCGTACGGCTCGGCGAAGCCCTGCAGAAATTCTCTCCACCACATCCACGCAACGCTGTCGTGCTGCTGGGATCTCGCGAGCCACTTCTCCCTTGCTTGCGGGATCAAGGAGGAGAAGTCGTTATCAAGATGAATGTGTAGATACCGTGGAGGTGCCGTCTGTTCGGTAATTGGATATAGAAGGTCAAAATCTACATCAGTTTGAACCGACGCAAGTGATCGACTACATCAACCACGATCAATATATTTTTAACCACTCTTCTTCAAGGGTAAGTGAATTAGATTTATTCTACTTGTTACCTACATATAGTAGATTCGATCTTGCGGGTTTCTCTCTTGCTATTCCGTAGGAAATTTTTTCTATGCGATGAACCCATCGCGTGCAACTCTCCAGACTTAAGCAACAACAACTATTTTTATAAATTAAATTATTTTAGTTGCTCATGAAGTATTTCACGCTGCAACGATAAATACTTTTAAAAACATGCCACATATGCAAATCATTATATTTTGAAACCAACCTGTAATTTATTTGAAGGAAATAGTATAGTGGTTATATTTATTAATGTATTTACGGATGCATTTATATTGGTTGCAACTAATTAATGTATTCCAATTAATGAGAATTATTTTCTAGATGTATTTTTGGAGGTGAGTGATTGTAAGTATGGTATGTTTAATATTATTTAGCGTATAAAACTAATATATTATCATTTTACCACATATTTATTACATAGATTATGTTTTTCTTATTTTGCGTATAACAATGTTAGGAAAGTAAGACAAAATTATTTGGACTCACTTTCTTGACCGGGTTAAAGAAAATCACCATATTCACACAAAAAAAAGAAATTTACTAGTCCTATTGTTCACAATGCTTCATGAGTATTTGCCCTAGGCGCCTTCAAGACAAAATGGCTCAGAACTCATGGTGCAACTCAAAAGGCCTACAGATTTGCAACGACCACAATGATACATGCAACTCTCCAAACTTAAGCGAAGACAACTATTTTTATAAATTAAATTAATTTTAGTTGCTCACCATGTATTCCAGGCGGTAACGACAAATGCTGTTAACTTCATCAAAACATGCCACACTCGCAAATCTTTATATTTTGAAACCAACCAGTAATTTATTTAAGGAAATAATATATTGGTTACATTTAATGTATTTATGGATACATTTATATTGGTTGCAACTAATTAATGTATTCCAATTAATAAGCATTATTTTGCTACTCCGAATTGACTTAATTTCCTCCCTCCCTCTCCCTATATATACGTGAACAATGTGTGGATAGAGCAACATGATCTTGTAGGACACATCTATCAGAAAATATACATAGAAAACCTCCAAGCAAGCATCACATTACAATTGCATCGTCTCAATGAGGAAGCGGACCAACATTGTCTATGCACCAGCCCTAGTTCGGTTCTTCTTCTCGTGTGCTTTTCTATCCATGCACACTGTAAGTACTAGTATTCACCATATCAATATCAAGTAGCTAGTCTTCTAAGATCAGCATTAGCAGAAAGGTGAACCGTCCATGTATGTTTCTTATTCGATTTGGTTAATCAATATTGGAGACTTATATGGATATTAATGCTAGATTTGTTTTTGTCGTGTAGGCCGCGCCACTGATGACAAGAGCAACGAGAAGATCAAATTACCAGACGGATTATGCGCGCATAAAAAAGATTCGCCGGATTGCAAAAGTGAGCCAGATAGGTCATTTTGCTATTGTTGTTTAATAAATAGTATGTGCTACTTAACCCTGTATGCATGTGAAGAAGAGTGCAATAAACCTTCTTCAAGCACAACAGTGACGCCGGCCCATCCTCCTTTCCCTTCCCGACGTGTCTAATTACCCCCAAAGTGATCATGCTAATATGCTAGCTGATGTACAATTTATAAATAAAAATAATGTCTTGTTTTATTCGTCGATGTCGAAACTCAAAATGTTGTTTTCGTGAAGGAGAGGCCGAGCCACAAACAAAATACATCGGATAAGAAATATATAACTTTCGATGGCACCGCTCAATCTGGTGCCTCGTCCTCTAAACCCTTGCCCTCGCACCACGAATCGCGGTCATTTCATGCACCATTGGATGTTGTTGCTGCTCCGTGTCAGGACAACCTCCACCTCATTCAATTGTGGCATCACCATAACCATAATTTTTACGCCCTCGCCGTCTCTATTTTTGGTGATTCGCACAGAAATCTGATGGTTTAAAATTCAACCATGTTTTAAGAAATAAGTGGTGGAGTAAGCTATAGAAAAAACTTACGGAAGGTAAAAAAATGAATAAATCTCTCCTCTCCTTTCTCAGTCCGATTGTCTTTCGTCTCATCTGTGTCACCACCGGGGGATCGCCGGCCGGAACAGGCCTCAGGCCTCAGTGTCGCGCATCCGCCTGCCTCTGCTGCTGCTCTTCCCCATAACCTTCACTCTCATCCTCCTCCTCATACCCTCCTCTCCGCCCCCTGCCCCCACCCCCACCTCCTTCTCCAATCCCCTATCCCCACATCTTGTAGATTACAATGTGTGGATGGAGCAACATGATCTTGTAGATTACATCTATCACAAAATATACATACAAAACCTCCAAGTAAGCTTCACATTACAATTGCATAGTCTCAATGAGGGAGCGGACCAACATTGTTTATGAACCAGCCGTAGTTTCGTTTCTTCTTCTCATGTGATTTGCTATCCATCCACAATGTAAGTACTAGTATTCACCGTATCAATATAAAGTAGCTAGTCTTCTAAGATCAGCATTAGCCCAAAGGTAAACCGTCCATGTTGTTTCTTATTCGATTTGGTTTTATCAATATCAATATTCGATTTGGGTTTGTGGTGTAGTCCACGTCACTGATGACAAGAGCAACAAGAAGATCAATGTACCATACGGATTATGCGCGTATAAAAAAGATTCGCCGGGTTGCAAAAGTGGCCAGATGGGTCATTTTGCTATTGTTGTTTAGTAAATGGCCTATGCTACTTAACCCTGTATGCATGTGAAGTAGGGTGCAATAAACCTTCTTCGAGCGCAACAGTGATGCCGGCCCATCTTCCTTTGCTCTCCCGACGTTTCTAATTACTCCTAAAGTGACCATGCTAATATGCTAGCTGATCGATGTACAATTTATATTTAAATAAATAATGTCTTTTTTTGTTCGTCGATGTTTCTGAAACTCATAATGTTGTTTTCGTGAAGGAGAGACCGAGCCACAAACAAAATGCAGCGGATATAAATAGGGTCAGTCTAAAGCTCAGCTGACTGAGAAATAAGCTAATTCTCAGTCAGCTGACGTCAGCCGCACGCTGTACTCAAAGTGATTTCCGGCGAGCGGTGCGTGTAGCCATGTTTGCCTGTGGAAATAGACGCGCGCGCGGCGTGCATGCCGTTTCCAGCAACGAGAGACACAGCATAAAGCGGGACCAGGTACACTGCGCCTCCTTGCCCACCACCCACATGAGCTGTGTACGGAGAAGGTAAACAACATTTTAATATGACCACATCGATTTTCACTTTGTTTGTAAGAATCGGTGTGGATTTCTGGCTGCATGTGTGGCATTTTCTTTCCTTGCTTGCTGGCTGGGTTGGTTAATATATAGACCTCTTTTATTTGTCCATATAAACTATGATTATTGTTGAACATACCGAGCTAAAATCCTTCACTCTCTTGGTTACAAAACATAAAAGATCGGTGTTATGTCAACTTCAAAACCTCAGTTCCGAGCCGCAATTGTAACTGCTGGATAACTAAGGTCTCGGGCCCCCTGTTGCAAGCGCAATTCCAACCTTCAATTTATAAAAAAGGTTGGATTTCACGTCAAATTCAAAAATCAATTGTGACTACAGTTGTTGTAACTCGATGATTAAAACATGTCTAAAAAGTCCAGTTGCATGTCCAGATGTAACTTAAAGGTAAATTTTAAACTTTTTAATAAAAAGGTCGATTTTATGTCAACTTCAAAATCTCAGTTGCGAGCATAGTTCCAACTGGATGATTAAAAAGATCTCGGCCCCCATTGCGAGCGCACTGGCAACTCAAGTGTTAATTTAAATAAATTAAAAACTCAAAATAAAAAGGTCTATTTTATGTCAACTTCAAAATCTCACTTGCGAGCATAGTTCCAACTGGATGATTAAAAAGGTATCGACTCCCAGTTGCCAGCACGGTTGCAACTCAAGTGTTAATTTAAATAAATTAAAAAATCAAAATGAAAAGTATATTTTATGTCAACTTCAAAATTTTAGAGCGTAGTTGCAACCGGTGGATAAATAAGGTCCCTCCCCTCGAGTTACGACGGTTCAACTCATAGGTCCCGCCACCCGAGTTACATGTCCAATTGCAACTTACAGGTCCTGCCACCCGAGTTGCATGTCCGGCTGGAACTCATGTGTCAGGTTGGAAAGATGAAAACTTCAAGATAAAAGGCTAATTTAATATCAATTTTAAAACTCAGTTGCGAGTGCAGTTGTAACTAGGTGATAAAAAGGTTTTCTTGTAATAAATAGAAAAATCCAAAATTAAAGGTCAAATTTATGTCAACTTCGAAAACATAATTGCGAGGGAAGTTGCAACTGGGTGATAAAAGAGGTTTCGCCTCCTTAGTTTACATGCTCCGTTGCAACTCACAAATCAATTTAAAAATTAAATTCAACAATAAAAGATCAAGTTTATGCCAACTTCAAAACTTTGCGACAATAGATGCAACTGGGTGATTAAAAAAGATCCCGTCGCCTACTTGCATGTCTAGTTCAATTAAGTTGCGTGTCAACTTCAAAATTCAGTTGCAACCACATTTGCAACTAGATGATCAAAAAGATCTAGTTGCATATCCACTTGCAACTCATAGATCTCGCACGAGTTGCATGTACAGTGGCAACTCATAGTGTCACCATCCCGAGTTGTATGACCAGTTGCAACTAATAGGTCCCACCACCCGAGTTGCATATCTAGTTGCAACTCATACATCCTGTCATCTGAGTTCCGTGTTCTCTGTGGTCTAGGCACGCTAGAGAAGGACATGCGAAGCAACACGGGCCGGGACAACGGGAGTTGTTGCAGGGATAGAAACAAGTTACAACTCAAACTGCAACTGGTAGAAAAACCCAAAAAATCACGAGTAGCTTAAATTCTTAATGAATTTCATTTGAATTACAAAAATCTAAGTTACAAATCAATTGCAACTCATAGATGAGCATCTAGCCTCAAAAATTTAAAAAAAAATGTTAGGCCATCCATGCATATTTAGTAAAAAAAAGGTCTTGCCATTTTTTTTGAAAATAATAAAAATTAAAAGTAACTCACGAGGGTCCGAAAATAAAATAAAATAAAAAAAATAAAAAAATTCAACAACCCCACACAGAATCCCGACCAACTAAAACAACCCAGAAAACAACACAAGCCCCGCCCCCGTTAAAACAGTCCAAACCTAGGCCCACCGTCGCTCAACGGCACAAAAAGACAGAAAAGACCTGACCAGACAACCAATACGAGCCAAGAAACTCAAAACCAAACAAGCATGGATCTTGGCACGTAGGTTTGATCAGATGGTGGTCAAGTTGACTGTGTTGTAAGGTATTTCTCATCTAGCTGAGAATTAGCAAATCCGAGAAAGAATACGGGGACCATGCAACTTGCATGTCAAGTTGCAACTCAGGAAAAAAAGCCGGGAAAGAAATCCAATTGCGTGTTGATTTACAAATTTAGGCAAGAAAGTACCAATTACAATGTCATTCTCAACTCAAGGCAAAAGGAGATGGGGGAGTCCTCAATTGCAACCCTAGTTGCACCTCTCCCAGCTCTACCGCTAGGAAAAAGGCCAGTTACGTGTCAACTTGCAACTCGAGGCAAAAAATACGGTGATCTAGTTGAGTTGCAACTTGGAAATGGCCAGCTGCATGTCGAGTTGTATTTGAAAGGGCCATTCTGCACAGTTCTCAGTTGCAACCCTAGTTGCAGCACCATCATAAAAAGGAAAAAACACGGTTTCATGTCGCGTTGCAACTCAAGTCGAGAAAATGACAATTATGTGTCGACTTGCAACTAAAACAACAACCATGCAACACAAAAAATAATAACCCTAGTTCCAAAAATCCTGTATTTCGTGTAATGTTGCAACTGAAGGCAAGAAAGAATAAAGGGGTCATGCAACTTGCATGTCGAGTTCAGCTCATGGCAAAAGCCAGTTATGTGTTGACTTGCAACTTCAGGCAATAAAGTACCAATTACAATGCAAGTTGCAACTCAAGGCAATAAGAGCTGGGAGAGAGTCCTCAATTGCAACCCTAGTTGAAACTCCCCATTCTACCACTAGGGAAAAGGCCACTTGCGTGTCAACTTGCAAATCGAGGCAAAAAATACGGTGAACTAGTTGCAAATCAAGTTGCAACTTGGAAAGGGGCAGTTGCATGTTGAGTTGCAACTGAAAGGGTCATTCTGCACAGTTCTCAGTTGCAACCCTAGTTGTGGCACCATCATAAAAAGGAAAAAACACAGTTTCATGTCGCGATACAACTCAAGTCGAAAAATGCCAGTTGTGTGTCGACTTGCAACTAAAACAACAACCATGCTACACAATTCATAAAAACCCTAGTTCCAAAAATCCCTTATTTCATGTAATGTTGCAAGTGAAGGCAAGAAAAAATATGGGGATCATGTAACTTGCATGTCGAGTTGCAGCTCGGGGCAAAAAGCCAGGGAAAAAGCCAGTCGCGTGTTGACTTGAAACTTTAGGCAAGAAAGTACCAATTACAAAAAGATATGGGGGAGAGTCCTCAATTGCAACCCTAGTTGCAACTCCCCAGCTTTACCCCGCTAGGGAAAAGGCCAATTGCTTGCCAACTTATAAACTGAGGCAAAAAATACGGTGATGTACTTGTACCTCAAGTTGCAACTTGGAAAGGGCCAGTTGCATGTCGAGTTGCAACTAAAAGGGCCATTCTGCACAGTCCTCGGTTGCAACCCTAGTTGCAGCACCATCGTCAAAAGCAAAAAACATAGTTTCATGTTGCATTGCAACTCAAGTCAAAAAAATCTAGTTGTGTGTCGACTTGCAACTAAAACAACAACCATGCAACACAAATCATAAAAACCCTAGTTCCAAAAAATTTGTATTTCGTGTAATGTTGCAACTGAAGGCAAGAAAGAATACGGAGATCGTGCAACTTGCATGTCGAGTTGCAGCTCAGGGAAAAAAGCCAAGGAAAAAGCCAGTTGCGTGTTGACTTGCAACTTTAGTCAAGAAAGTACCAATTACAATACGAGTTGCAACTCAAGGCAAAAAGAGATGGGGGAGAGTCCTCAATTGCAACCCTTGTTGCAACTCCCCAGTTCTACTGCTAGGGAAAAGGCCACTTGCGCGTCAACTTGCAAATCGAGGAAAAAAATACGGTGATGTAGTTGCAAATCAAGTTGCAACTTGGAAAGGGCCAATTGCATGTCGAGTTGCAACTGAAAGGGCCATTCTGCACAGTCCTCAGTTGCAACCCTAGTTGCAGCACCATCGTAAAAAGGAAAAACACAGCTTCATATCGCATTGCAACTCAAGTCGAAAAATGCCAGTTGCATGTCGACTTGCAACTAAAACAACAATCATGCAACACAAATCATAAAAACCCTAGTTCCAAAAAAATCCGTATTTCGTGTAATGTTGCAACTGAAGGCAAGAAATAATACGGGGATCATGCAACTTGCATTTCGAGTTGTAGCTTAGGGAAAAAAGGCAGGCAAAAAGCCAGTTGCGTGTTGATTTGCAACTTTAGGCAAGAAAGTACGGAATACAATGTGAGTTGAAACTCAAGGAAAAAAGAGATGGGGGAGAGTCCTCAATTGTAACACTAGTTGCAACTCCCTAGCTCTACCCCGCTAGGGAAAGGGCCAGTTGTGTGTCAACTTACAACTCGAGGCAAAAAATACGGTGATCTAGTTGCAACTTGGAAAGGGCCAGTTGCATGTCGACTTGCAAACGAATGGGTCAGTCTACACAGTGCTCGGTTGCAACCCTAGTTGTAGCACCATCGTAAAAAGGTAAAAACTACAATTGCATGTCACGTTGCAACTCAAGTTGAAAAAATGCCAGTAACGCATCGACTTGCAACTAAAACAATAACCATGCAACACAAATCATAAAAATCCTAGTTCCAAAAATCCCGTATTTCGTGTAATATTGCCACTAAAGGCAAGAAAGAAGACGGGGACCATGCAACTTGCATGTCGAGTTGCAACTCAAGGCGAAAAGCCAAGGAAAAATCCAATTGCGTTTTGATTTGCAATTTTAGGCAAGAAAGTATCAAGTACAATGCAAGTTGCATTTCAAGGCAAAGAGAGATGGGGAGAGTCCTCAATTACAACCCTAGTTGTAACTCACCAGCTCTACCGCTAGGGAAAAGGCCACTTGCGTGTCAACTTGCAAATCAAGGCAAAAAAAATACGGTGATCTAGTTGCAACTCAAGCTGGAACTTGGGAAGGGCCAGTTGCATGTCGAGTTGCAACTGAAAGGGCCATTCTACACAGTCCTCAGTTGCAACCCTAGTTGGAGTACCATCATAAAAAGGAAAAAAACACAGTTTCATGTCGCATTACAACACAAGTCGAACAAATGTCAGTTGCATGCCGACTTGCAACTAAAACAACAACCATGCAACACAAATCATAAAAACCCTAGTTCTAAAAATCCCGTCTTTCGTGTATTGTTGCAACTGAAGGAAAGAAAGAATATGGAGACCATGCAACTTGCATGTCAAGTTGCATCTCACGGCAAAAATCTAGGTAAAAAGCTAGTTGCGTGTTGATTTGCAACTTTAGGCAAGAAAGTACCAATTACAATGCAAGTTCCAACTCAAGGCAAAAAGATATGGGGGAGAGTCCTCAGTTGCAACCCTAGTTGCAACTCCCTAGCTCTACCGCTAGAAAAAGGCCAGTTGCGTGTCAACTTGCAACTCGAGGCAAAAAATACGGTGATCTAGTTGCCACTCAAGTTGCAACTTGGAAAGGACTTGTTGCATGTCGAGTTGCAACTCAAGTAAAAACAATGTCAGTTGTGTGTCAACTTACAACTAAAACAACAACCATGCAACACAAATTATAAAAAAGCCTAGCTCCAAAAATCTCGTATTTCATGTAACGTTGCAACTGAAGGCAAGAAAGAAGACGGGAACCATGCAACTTGCGTGTCGAGTTACAACTCAAGGCAAAAAAGCCAGTTGCATGTTGACTTCCAACTATAGGAAAGAAAATATCAATTACAATGCGAGTTACAACTCGAAGCAAAAAGAGATGGGGGAGAGTCCTCAATTACAACCCTAGTTGCAACTTCCTGGCTCTACTGCTAGAGAAAAGGCCAGTTTCGTGTCAACTTGCAACTCGAGGCAAAAAATACGATGATCTAATTGGAACTCAAGTCTGCACAGTCCTCACCATCATAAATGTTAAAAAGTACAGTTTCATGTCACGTTGCAACTTAAGACAAGAAAGAAGACGGGGACCACGGAACACATTCAACTTGGAAAGAGCCGATTGGATGTCTAGTTGCAACCGAAGGCAAAGAAAATGACAGTTGCTTATCTACCTTTAAGGAAAAGGCCGAGTTACCAATCGCTTTGCAATTGAAGGCAACAAAGAAGACATGGACCATGCAACAAATCATCATTTTGGATAACCTAGTTACAACTCCCAACCCCCTTTACCGTCAGGAGAAAATCCCAATTGCATATCGCGTTGCGACTCAAACAAAAAAAGACAAAGACAATGAAACACAGTCCACAAAATTGCAAAAAAACTTGTTACAAAGCCTCTACCACCAAAAAGAAAATCGGCAAAAATTCATGTCGAGTCACAAAACTCAAGGCGATACAACAACCATGCAACATGATTATCTAAATGTAATCATATTTCCAAATTGATGCCTCTACTATCTTGTAATACGTCTGTTGCGTGATGACCATGGAACATGAATAGGACCATGCAATTTACGTGAAGAAAGCAATTTGCATCTCGAGTTGCAACTCGGGGAAAAATGGTACCATGCAATATATAAAATAGCAGGCTAAAGAACAAAAAATGGAAAAATAAACTAAAAATAACAAAAAGTAAACTAAAAAATAGAAAATTCAAATCAGGAACAAAAGTCAAAAAATCCAAAATCCCAAAACTGCATGCACGCCTCTACTTTTTTTTAGGTAACACGCACGCCTCTACTAGGCGGACAAGTTTGAACAAACAACTACCAGCCGAGCACATCCCAACCTATCAGAAAAACGCCCAAAAAACAAAAGCTAATACAGGTGCATATAAACAGGCTGCTTTGCATTCCGGGACAAAAACGGCCAGCTAAAACAGTTCGCTCTCGGACAAGCACAGCGACAAGCAAACAGGCCGGAAACAACTCGAACCAAGGGCGCACGCATCTTGATGCGCGGTAAGATCAAACGGACAACGTGTTGACTGTGCTGTAAGATATTTCCTAGCTAGCTGAGAAATAGCAATTTCCATATAAATATATAACTTTCGATGGCACCGATCAATCCGGTGTATCGCCCTCTAAACACTCGCCCTAGCACCACGAATCGCTGTCATTTCACGAACAGTTGGTTGTTGCCTGTCAGCACAGCCTCCACCTCGGTCCATTCTGGCATCACCATAACCACCATTTTTGCGCCCTCGCCCGTCTCGATTCTCGGTGAATCGCACCGAAATCTCATGGTTTAAAATCCAAACCGTGTTTTAAGAAAGAAGTGGTCAAGCGAGCTATAGCAGAAACTAACGGCGTCTTTCTCAGTATGACTATATTTCGTCTCATCCGCGTCGCCGCCGGGGATCGCCGGCCGGAACGGGCCTCAGGCCGCAATGATGCGCCTCCGCCTACCTCTGCTGCTGTTCTTCCCCATAACCTTCACTCTCGTCCTCCTCCCCGTCCCCTCCTCCCCGCCCCCACCCCCACCCCCGCCGCCCTCCACCATCCCCTGCGGCGCTGCCCACTCCGACGACACCGCTGGCCGCTGGGTCCCCACCGCACCTCATCTTCCACCGTCCCTCTACACACCGTACTTCCCCTTCCAACGCAAAGCCTGGAACTGACTCCATAACGGTCGCCACGCTCTCCTGGCCTCGCGACCGCTGCGGCGGCGTCATCCGAGGGTCGTCCCCGCCGCGTTCCTCGCTGCGGCATGGTGCCGCATGATCGGGCTGGTGGGGGACTCACTGTCGGAGAACCTGGTCATGGTGCTGCTCTGCGCGTTGTTCTTGTTGTAGATTGCAGGACGGGATTGATCTGTAAGATCTTAGATGAATCATACGTTGTTGCTTTGGAATATTTGTGCTTTGCTTCATCATCATGGATGTGCAAGTAACTAAAACTGAACTATCATGGCAGCTCTACTATCTTTGAGAAATTAGGAATGATTTTATAGCAAATGATGTACCTATACGGTTTGTTGCCCCCACGCCTCCGGTGCATGATTCAGTTGTAGCATTACATTTTCATAAAGAAAATCCTATCAAACTGGGCGGCCCCTGGTGCGCCATGGCGGTGGTGGCCTCGCGGAGGTCGACGGGGTGGCTCCCTACGCGCCGGTCCTGCGACTTGGTGGCTGGCGGCGGCGGCCAGATCTGGGCCTATGTCTGGGCCTGGTTGGACCCTGGCGACATCCCCGTGGCCTGTTCTGGATTGGGTGCCGCTGTTCGGCAATGGTCAGCCATCGTCCCTGCTAGTTCACCGGGAGGGGTTCCCGACGCTGGCGTATGCTTGCCAGGGTAGGCAGCATGATCTCCCTCCAACCCTCGTGTGGGTCGATGGTGCGGTAGTGATTTCTACTGGGCCTGCTCTGCGTCCTCGTGTCGGTGTCCGGATTTTGGTTTGGTTGGATCTCAGCGAAAGTTGCAGTTGGCTTTGGCTAATTCCGGTGACGGCATCACCTCCGGGTGTCGTTCCTTGTTGAAGGCAGCTTGATGGATTCCCTGGGCCAGCTTGATGGATTCCGTCACTCTGCCCCAAGTTGTGACTTTGGGTGGACTCGCTTCGGGCTAGCCTCTCTGGCAGTGTCCTGTGGATCACCCTGTGACCTCCCGCTGGTGTCGCAGCCCTCGCATACCGTCGGCATGGCTGCATTTACACGGTATGGCTGCGGTAGCTGATGTCTCCTCTAGCGCCTTGGGGTGCTCTGCTAGGGTGGCGTCTGGTCGTAGCTGCTATTGGTGGGCTTTTCCCCAATGTCAGGGGAAGATGGTATGTGTAGGTCTGGTCATTGCCCGAGCTCCAGGGGTGGTGGTTTCGGGTTTGGGTGAAAGATTTGCAGGACCTCGATCCCTGCCGATGACGATGACGGGTTCTTGCGCCATTCACCTTCCTGGAGGCGTCGCCGCAAGAACCCCCCCCCCCCTCCTTTGGCTCCTCAAGTTCTGCTAGGTTGCTGAACCGTCATCAAGTTCCCCGTGGGCTACAGTCTTGGTGCGGTGGAGGCTTGTTGGTGTGGACTCGGTCGTTTTACTCTGGTGCAACAAAAGACAAGGCTCCCTCATCCTGGATCAAGCGGGCGCTCCGGCTTGATGTTTTCTGTGTTGTCTTTTGTTGTGTTTTGTGGTGGGCGCGTGTGTGTCGTAACTCCTAGCCGGTTGTTGGCTTCATTAATTCAAAGTTGGGCTCATTTCAAGCCTTCCGTCTAAACCTCCAATTATTCTGATTGCGTGCGACAGAAAGTCCATTTTGATGATTCTGAATATATGTTAGTAGCATTTTCTCTTGCTTTAATTAATATTGTTATTCCCTGTCTATATCCATATGTATATTTGGACAGTTTCTTGATGCATAAACTATAATTATGTGGATGTTTGCATCGATAGTTTGAAATTTTCGTACATGTTTAACTCCAACAGACGGCATATAACGTTTCAACTGCATGCACTTGTGCTTTTAGGCACACAAGCATGACTGTATTTATTGTCAATACTTCATAGTCCATATGAGAAATTCGTAAAGCCATTATTATTCTATCATTACCTTTCATGTTAACGCTTGTGACTTGTCCATTATCAAGTGGGTTCCGGATAAATTTCCAAATGAGACTCCCCTTGTTTTCTACCAAGGAGGAAAATGCATTGAGCCTCCACTCCGCATTTTCAATGGACTGAAAGTAGTCGTCAAAAGTATGGCCCCATGCATTGAAAGGGAGATCCCAAGTAAAACGCTGAAGCTGTAGCGCACACAATCACCAAGGCACTTTGAGAGCAAGAACAATAGTATAGCCAGCTGCTGGCTATAAGTCAAGCGTCATGTAACTAAATTAGAGCTAGCATGTACAATAGTTAGCTACAAAAATATACTATTTTAGCACTACATGACCCACATTTCACTCTCTCAAAGTGTCTAGGAGCACATGCTAGAGCTGATTCTTGCATAAAAGACCACTCTTCATTTCTCTTCTATTCTCTCTCTTCCAACTAGACAAGAAAATAATATTTTAATTCTTATAGCCAGCTTATTAGGACTTATTGTACTTGCTCTGATGGCGGTGAATCGGATCACAATGGTAGTTGTCTGTCCGATAGACTCCTAGATCAACACCAGGTACCATCCGAGGGCCAAGCTTTTATTGTTCTGGTATCTATGTAAAAAGTCCTGAGACATGATCCCCCTGGAAACTTGTGCAGCTCGACTCCTGGTTCGATCCTAGGTTCGGGGGAGTGAACAAAGAGCGAGACAAGTAAACCCGGTGATCCAGGAAGCGCTAGTTGACTCCTCAGAATCTTCATTTGAGAAGCAATGCCATGCTTGTTTGTTCAGTGGAGATGGGTCCGCCCACAAAATTTTGGGGTTGCACTAAAAATCTTATTCCAGCCCTGGCAGTTTTGAGATGTGAAACTTTTTTTTTGAAAGATTCAGCAACTGCTGGCTTTCGATTTTATTAGTAGGTAGAATATGTACATGCTCGCACTAGGCGAAAAGGAAGAAATAGAAGAGAAATAAAAAGGCTAACAAACCAGCCACCCTCGTGGCACTAATTTGTCACCCTTGCGGGGCAACACCAAGACCCCACCTCGAAGGACCATGGTAGTCATGCTTCCCGAGGCCGCCGCCTCAGTGCACTTCCACCGCCCGGAGCCGCCACTCGAGCATACACTACCAAGACCATGGAGCCACCACACGCGACAACTGCAAACCCTTCGCACCGCGAGGCTGAAAGACTCCAAGGCGGCGCTTCCAACAAAGTAACGACGTGTGTGCGTTGCCGCCGTCCGCTCCGGAGAGCATATGTTTTCACCTGGAGAGAATTCAGGCACTCGCGTCGGTAGAGGATCGTAGCTCCCAAACGGCGCAATCAAGAAGGAGAGCGACACCCTAGGGCGCCGCCGCCGGCACCTAAGTACAAGGCTTTCACCCGGAGTGCGATCTCGACCGCCAAACCCCACGTGGGGGCCTAGGCTAGGGAGCAGCATGCCGAGTAATGTGGCTCCGTCGCCTACCGCCAACCCCTAATACATCTACCGTCGAGGTGCCTGACCCTGAGGGCCAAACCCGTTGTCGATCCATGGACCTCGATTTCCTTGTCGACACCATGGAGATCCTCTACACAACCCTACTGATGTCGTCGACCACCACCATGCCCAGGGCCGCCGCCCCGGTATCCTTGCCATCGGGGGGAGGGGGACGACGCTGAAGCCCAGGCCCGCCGCCCCGACGCACAAGCCCAAGAGAAGCTCCCACCGCCGGCCAGCCAGGAACTGGGATTTCCTGCCCAGCGAGATCCCGTCGTGAGAGGACATGGTTGCAGCCACACTCGCCAGATCCAGCGGCCTAGGCACCGGATCCACCACTGCTCGAGCTGGGCTGCTAACCCGCCTCACCGGCCGACGCCCCAACCGTTCGGAGCCGCCGCCCCGATATCCAACCACAGATCCAACGAACAGGCGTGTCGCCGCGCCCCGAGCGCTGGCCAAAGCACAGCCCACGCAGCCACGTCGTCCGCCGTCCTCGCCGTACACCCAGGACTGCCGCCCTGGCTCCCTGCTCCACCACCTACAGAACGGCGTCTAGGGTGCCGCGCTCCACTAGCCAGAGGCCCCCGCATGCGAGGGAGGATGACCCTCCGCCGCCGACTGCCCCGGGCTTTTCCTAGCGGCAACACTAGGCGGCGGCGAGGGGAACGAAGGAGGAGGAGGGTTGAGGTGCGGAAGCACTGGGCTCGTCCGTGCCGCCCCCTGGGAGCGACGCGGATACGAGCGAGAGGTAAACTCGAGATGTGAAACTTGGCCGGAACTAGTCCACCTCGTTGTAACTAGCAGAAATGCAATACCACACTTAGGTTGGTCCCCCGGCACCATCGTTATCATTGATTTGTTGGAGATTCATGCAAACGACCCTTTCAACTCAGTCTACATTCATATGTGATTTATTAGAGATCTGAAACTGCTTTAAATCTTGCAGATACATACATGATTCAATATTAATCGTAGAATAAACAAGAAAAACAACCAAATTAACAATATTTTTTTAGAAAAAAAACAAAATTAACAAAAATTTGATGATACATACAAATTTCAGTAGACCTAGTCAAGAAACATACAAGTTTCAATGCCAGGTAGAGTGATACATTGCAAATGTATCTATAATTTTTGATGTTCCATGCTTGGTTTTATCTACTTTCTTATGTTTTGTCCACACTTTGGAGTATTTTTCATATGATTTCTTGGACTAACCTATTAGCAAGAGCCACAGTGCAAGTTGCTTGTTTTCTGCTGTTATTGGTTCCAGGAAGTCAGAAAATGAATATTCTCGAAATTGGACGGGACAAAAGCCAAAGTTATTATTTTACCAGGGGACACTTGGAGCCAGAATACGAGACGGAGAAGAGCCAGACGGCGGCCACACCACCTGGCTGCGCGGCCAGGCTTGGCCCGCGCCAGGGGTGGTGTGGCCAGCCCAGGCACCCCCTCGGCCTCTCCTTCCGCCTATATATTGCCTCTGATACGGAAACCCTAAGTACCCAATCAAAAATTCACGAAAGAGTCTGTAGCCGCCATCGTCTCCATCCCTAGATCGGGAGGGATCTAAAGCTCTTCCTAGCACCCTGCCGGAGAGGGGAATTCACACTGGAGGCCTTCTTCATCATCATGCAAGCCTCCGGTGTGATGCGTGAGTAGTTCATCTCTGGACTACGGGTCCATGTAGTAGCTAGATGGCTGGTTCTCCTACTTTGTGCTATCATGTTTAGATCTTGTGAGCTCCGTTCATGATCAAGATCATCTATTTGTAATTCTGCATGTTGTGTTTGCGGGGATCCGATGGATATTGAGATGCTATTTCAGATTGATTATTGATTCTATCATGTCTTTGTTATTTGTGATCTTGCATGCTTTCCGTTGTTAGTAGCTATCTTGGCCAAGTAGATGGTAGCAACTCCAAGAGTTAGTATTTATGGTCGATAGTGGTTCATGCCTCTGGTAATCTGGGGAAGTGACAGAAATCTCTAAGGTACTAGATGTGCTGTTGCTACTAGGGAGAAAATAACAATCCTTTGTTCATAGAACAATCGTATTGTTTACATTACACGCAATTTGTAATGCAATTATCTGTTGCTTGCAACTTAATACTGGAGGGGGTTCGAAAGATAACCTGAAGGTGGATTATTAGTCATAGATGCATTTGGATGGCGGTCTATGTATAATGCTGTAATGCCCAATCGAATCTCAAAGGAGTCAAGATGAGTAGTATATGCTTGTATGCTTTCTCGATGTTTGTCCATTGCCCCCCTGTAATTTGTTCACCCAGCATGTTATCTATCTTAAGGAGAGCCACCTCTAGTGAACTATGGACCCCGGTCCTTTCTTTTACATACAATCTACAATCAAACTGTTTACTGCTTTGTGTTTACTTTCTGCAAACTATTACTTCCTTCCATTCGATACGTTTAATCCTTTGTTTTCAGCAAAACCGGTGAGATTGACAACCTCATCACAAGTTGGGGCAAAGTTCTGTGGTTGTGTTGTGCAGGTCTCCATGTTGCTACTAGAACCGGTAGTGCGCCCTGCCAAGGCTCAGCTAGCAACACCTTTGGTGTGTTTCCTTGCTCCTACTAGATTGATAACCTTGGTTTCGTACTGAGGGAAAACTTGCTGCTGTGCTCATCACACCTTCCTCTTGGGGTTCCCCAACAAGCTCGATATATTTTGGGCCATCAAGCTCTTTTTCTAGTGCCGTTTCCGGGGACTCAAGGACATATTCACAAGGGGAGTCCCTCATAACCAATCTCTTTACTTTGTTATTTTTGTTTTGCTTAGTTTACTTTTGTTTAGTTTGGTTGTTTCTTTATCATAAACACACAAAAAATTAGTCTTACTAGTTTGCTTTATTTATTAAAAAACACAAAAAATTAAGTCTTTCTATAGTTGTTACCTTCCCCTTAGCACACCATGTTGATCCCTAAATTCACCCTGAAAGACCTTTCAATAGGTAGTGGTTCTATAATTGGAAGACATAATATTGAAGAATTCTTTAATCTTGTTAGTAAACATGAGGATAGATCCCTTGCAGAACTTGCTCCAAACTATGAGATTGCTGCAGCTTCTTTAGTTCACATGTTGGAAGCTATGTTTGTTAACCTTAACCCTTTAATGCAAGTAATGTTTCTTAAACTTGAAGAAATTGATGACCCTGAGAAGAGAGATTTTATTCTTGAAACTTTGCTTAAGGAATTCTATGATGTTGCTAAGGAAGCTCGAAAAGTCTTTGAACGTTTTAATATGCTGGGCTCATGCGTAGATGTTATTGGTACACGAGAAAAGATGGACAAAACCGAACCTAATGGGGAGGAACCTAAGATATCGATACCTTTTAAACTCGTACCAATGCATGAAGCCATAGAAAAGAATCTTGATCGGATTGTTCCTGAAAACCCTTTTGATGAAAATAGTGAATCCAAGAGCATTGAGAGAGGATCCTCTAGAACTTATTTGGATGATGTACCTTGCCTTGTTGAAGCTATTTCTGATATTGATCTTAATGCTTCTTCATTTGAGAATACTTGATTCCTTTTCTTGTTTCTTATGCCTAACTTAAAGGCGTTAAAGAAAAGTACTTATTGGGAGATAACCCAAAAGTTTTAGATAAGTCTTGGAAGTTATTACTTCTGTAATAACCGCTCCTTATCCTTTTTATTTTGCTTTTTGTGCCAAGAGTAACTGATGACCCACAAGTATAGGGGGTGTATCGAAGTATTTTCGAGGGAAGTGAAACCCAATTTATTGATTCGACACAAGGGGAGCCAAAGAATATTTATAAGCCTTAACAACTGAGTTGTCAATTCGGCTGCACCTGGAAACAATCTTGCTCACAGCAGTTTATCAGTAGCAACAGTTTTGTAGTAGGAATAGTAAAGTAGCAGCAGTAGTAAGGTAAAGACAACAGTAACAATAGCAGTAACAATAGGATTCGAGTGCGGTAGGCATAGGGATGGATGGACAGGCGTTGTATGGACAAGACAATTCACATAGCAATTAGAACATAGGGCAATTGCAGATAAATAAGATAAAGCATCCAAGTACTAGATAATCCTAGGCATGTGTTCCAAATATAGTCATACGTGCTTGCAATGAGAACTTGCACAACATCTTTTGTCCAGCCAGCCCGTTTATAGAGGGGCCTCAAGGGAACTACTGGCAATTAAGGTGCTCCTTTTAATAGAGCACCGGAGCAAAGCATTAACACTCCGAGAACACATGTGATCCTCACATCAAAGCCATTCCCTCCGGTTATCCCGATTTCAGTCACTTTGGGGCCATTGGTTCCGGACAACAACGTGTGCATACAACTTGTAGATAAGACCAAAAACAATACTATCATAATGAATCAATAACATGTTCAGATCTGAAATCATGGCACTCGGGCCCTAGTGACAAGCATTAAGCACAACAAGTAGCAACAAATTCATAAAGCACTAATAAAAGATACTAGGCACCATGCCCTAACAATCTGATGCCATTACATGAATGATCTCATCCAATCCATACCATCCCCATAGTCTACAGCGAGGGATTACTCACTCATAGATGGGGAAACATGGATGGTCGATGGAGAAGCGATGGTGATGATGATGGCGATGATCTCCTCCAATTCCCCGTCCCGGCAGGGTGCCAGAACGGAGTTAATGGTGCTGCTTTGTGGAATCTGGTGGTGGCGTCGACCCCCCCCCCCGGAGTTTTTAGGTCAGAAGGATTCTTATAGGCGAAGAGGGAGACCGAGGGGATGCCAGGGCAGCTGACCATGCCTGCGCGGCAGCAATGCACTGGGGTGTGGCCATCCCCTGGCCCTCCTCCGTCTCGTATTCTAGCTCCGTGAGTCTTCCAGAAAAATAGGCACTTTGGCTTTTGTCCCATCCAATTCCGAGAATATTCATTTTCTGACTTTCCTGGAACCAAAAATAGCAGAAAACAGACAGCTGGCACTGTGGCTCTTGTTAATAGGTTAGTCCAATAAATCATATGAAAAGTACTCCAAAGTGTGGACAAAACACAAGAAAGTGGATAAAACCAAGCATGGAACATCAAAAATTATAGATAACCGCTCCTTATCCTTTTTATTTGATGTTCCATGCTTGGTTTTATCTACTTTCTTGTGTTTTGTCCACACTTTGGAGTACTTTTCATATGATTTCTTGGACTAACCTATTAACAAGAGCCACAGGAATGGACATATGTTGGCCACTGTTTTGGCGTGAAAGTCCCAAATGAATACTCAGGCATTGACGGGCCAAAAAGCCCCCTGGCCAAGACTCCTCCAGCCTAAAAGAGCCTCCCGATACCAAACCCTAGGAATCAATCAAAATCACGAAAAGTTCCTGGTGCCGCCCATTCAGGGGGCCAGACTGCTGGCCACCACCCTGCCTTCGGCAAAAGAGGCCCCCGAGCCATCTCCATCTCACCACCATCTCCATCACCATTGCTGATTCCATGATGAGGATGGAGTAGTTCTCTCTCGAGGCTAAGGGTTCTCTGAGCCAGCTATGTGTTCATCTCTCTCTCCATGATCATATTGTGATCATGAGCTTGTAATCTATAGATCTACCTTGCTACTCAAGTGCTTTATTAGATCTCTGCCTCCCCATGTGTCATAGTGACGTGACCATGGGTAAGTGGCACTTAGGCTAGAGATTACTAATACTTGTTATGAGTTATATTTGGAGTTGGATGTTTCTATGAAATTGTGGTGTTTGTTGGACTCATTTAGTGCTCAAGGTGACAGTGTGGGGTTTTCTAGATGGAAAAGACTTACTTTGAGGTGTGCTGTTATAGCCCTACCAATGATTAGAGTGTCCAACCGGAGAGTAGTTCAGCGTAGTATCATGAAGATGATATATTTATATGAGAGTGGTCACTAGTGAAAGTATGATCCCTAGGCCTTGTTTCTAAGCATTGATACACCGTTTGCATCTAGATCTATTACATGTTTGCTTGCTTCCTTCTTTATTTCAGTTTGCCTTTAGTCTCTTCCACGCCATAAAAGTATTTTCTAGCACCGTTATCTTATATCCATACCACTTGTATTTCACTATCTCTTCACCGAACTAGTGCACCTATACACCTGACAAGTGTATTGGGTGTGTTGGGGACACAAGAGAATTCTTGTATCTTGATTGCAGGGTTGCTTGAGAGGGGATACCTTTGACCACTTCCTCCCTGAGTTCGATAAACCTTGGGTAATCCACTTAAGGGAAAACTTGTTGATGTTCTACAAACCTCTGCACTTGGAGGCCCAACAACTGTCTACAAGAATAGAAGTGCGTAGACATCAAGCTATTTTCTAGCGCCGTTGCCGGGGAGGTAAGGTAAAAGGTATTCACACCGGAGGATTAAAGAAGAAGAACCTCCCACGGCAAACGCCTATTTTCTGGCGCCTGTCGGGAGGTAAAGGTACTCACATCCTCCGGTGAGTGCTCAAGTTATTTCCTTTAGATTCTACAATTTTGTCTTTTGTTTCTTGTTTTCACTAGTTAGGCAATGTAAACAACAACAAAATTAGAGAGCTTTATAGTATTTATCTTGAGTTAGGACATGAAGTGTTTGAAGAGAAAATTAAAAAACCTATGGAACTTTATTTGCATGCTAATAGCAATGTTGTTAGTATGAATTCTTTGGACACCATTATTGCTAATGCTATGGAAAAGTCTGAGCTTGGGGAAGCTAGTTTTTATGAAAATGATCTTTTTAGTTCCCTAGCTTTGGAAGATAGCTATTCTATTGCTTATGATGATACCAAACCTCCAATATATGATGAATACAATGATGAATATGATATTTTCAGTCCACCTACTATTGAGGAGGAAATTAATTATGACTACAATATGCCTCCTATATTTGATGATTATGGTGATGAGAATAATAATGATAGCTATTTTGTTGAATTTGCTCCCACTATAATTAATAAGAATGACTATGTTTATGTGGAGAGTATTAATTCTTTTATGCATGTGGCTCATGATGAGAATATTTCATGTGATAGTTATATTGTTGATTTTATTCATGATGCTACGGAAAGTTATTATGAGAGAGGGAAACATGGTTTTATGTATCTCAACAATATTAAGTTTCCCCTCTTTATGTTGAAAATTTTGAAGTTGCACTTGTTTTGCTTTCCTATGCTTGTTGCTTTGTGCTTTCATGACTTGTTTCTTTACGAGATTCCTATGCATAGGAAGTGGGTTAGATTTAAATGTTTTTTGAATTTGCTTCTTGATGCTCTCTTTTACTTCAATTCATATTTCTTATGTGAGCATCTTCTCAAACTATCATGCCTAACTTAAAGGCGTTAAAGAAAAGTACTTATTGGGAGATAACCCAAAAGTTTTAGATGAGTCTTGGAAGTTATTAACTCTGTAATAACCTCTCCTTATCATTTTTATTTGCGTTTTGTTCCAAGAGTAACCTCTAATGAGAGAGAAGTAATGATTGGGAAAGTTGCTGTCCCGAAACAGATTTTTGTGCTTCACCGTAAAAATTTGTGAGAGAGCTCTGTATGTCGGATTGAGCTGGTATTTTTTTGTGCTTCTTACCCAGGTTGTTATCTAACTTTAGCTAGTTCAACACTTTTTGATTTGAGCAACAGAAGGTCTTCGAAAAAATTCGTATTTACCTGCTGGTCTGTTTTGACAGATTTCTGCCATTTTCTGCATTTGCTTCTTGTGGTTTCTTTTTGAGTTCTTTTGGGGAATTGAGATTTTTGAGGGAAGTGCTACAGTAGCTAGTGTTCTAATGGAAGTTTATTTGCTGTTAGAACTGAACCTTGAGACTTATTTCTCTTGAGTGCACTAATGTTGCTAATAAAGATTGTGTGAAGTTTTGTATGAAGGAAAAATTTCAGGTGTATGGAAGGAATGAGTAATGAGATGAAGGATGGACTAAAGCTCAAGCTTGGGGATGCCACGCGTGTCACCCCAAGAAATATCCAAGAAGTACAAGCGTCAAAGCTTGGGGATGCCCAAGGCATCCCCTTCTTCCTCAATAAAAATCCCAGGTTTCTTCCAAACGCTTCATTTTTATTATTTCATGCACAGTTATGTTGTTCTTGGAGCATCTTCTTTTTTGTTTTCGTTTTCGTTTTTTAGTTTGCCTGGTTTTCTTATTTTTCTGAATAAATTGGTTGGACCCCCTCTTTCATACATTGGTTTGTAAGTAGTTTGGTTTGGTTTGGAAAAGAGTAGGAAAGTTCATACTTATGTGGTAAAAAAAGAGCTTGTTTTTGACTGTGGCCTGTGCTTTGTCATGCCATGCTTGATATTGTTTTGGATTTATGCTTAGTATTCTTTGCTGTAGCATGACTTGTTATAAACAATTGAGATTGCTTAATGTTCCTTGGATGAATCATGCGTTGTTTTAGCATATTAAAGCATAGTATAATGGTATTCTCCTTTGATGCTTTATTTGGGTTGACTTGGCACATGCTCACACCATGTTATGACTATCTCAAGTCACCACAGCCTTTACGATCCTTTAGTTTTCAACTTGTAGTATCACTTTATGCTTTTATCAATGATGTTTGTCGCTCTGCATGATTATGGCCATTATTTCTCTTTTAATTTGTCGCTCCTAGTCTTTTGCTAGCCTCCACAACAAAGTATGAGTTCCACTCATGCATCCAACTCCCTAAACCAAGTTATTCCAAAGAGTCCACCATACCTACCTAGTAGCTTATGCTATTCCAAGTATATTCATGCTTTTGTTTACCTTCCGAATTAAACTTGTTATGAGAAAACTAGTGATTAAAGCTCTCACGAACTTGATGGCACACTTTACTTTTCTTGCCCTTAATAAACTTGAACCATTGTGTCGTCTATGTTGTATATGCTTGCACTTATTTGTTGGGAATTAGCAGAACCATGCTGTCATGGGGAACGCTTTCAACATTGCACTTGGTACTTGTAGCTAGTTGATATCATGCTCTTTTGTATATGGATGTCGTCAGTGTGAAATGAAAAGGGGAGCTTGTAAGTCATGGAGTTATGTATATGTGTTAGAGAAAACGCCTGGGCCGCTGGTCTAATCCATGCTGACATGGTGGAAACCTGCAGCGTAACCATAATGAGATGTCTATGAAGCATTCTTCTTATAAAAAAGAGTCCTATATTGAGAAAAAAGAAAAAAAGATACTATGAAAAGAGGAAAGAGAGAAAAAAGCACCATATTCCCATGGTAAATAAGAAGAATGCTGAGATGCTTGTTGTCATTTTGATATGGGGATTCTTCCGTATCATCGGGCAAGGGGTACCCCGTTGGTGGTTCTCAATGATACACATATACTTACGATGACAAGAACTTACCGGTGACTAAACTTGAGTAGCATGAGGAGCGGCCCTCGTATACAAGGGACATGAGATTTCTGGCTTATACTTCGTCAAGCATGTACACGGTAGTTTTTTCACTTTAACCTTAATCACTTCAAGATGCTTATGATAGGGGCAATGAGAGCTGAAAGCTATAAGTACCATAATTTTTGGAAGCTCTTTATGAGACTTGAATCCCTACTTCCTTTTACAAAAGGCCTTTCTTCCACCATTATATTGAGTCTCCACCTTCTACCTTTATGCACCTACTTTGAGAGCATAGTGGCCATTCTTAGTTCTATGTGCATTGTCCCAAGACTAGTTGATTGATGCATAACTTGATATTGCTTGTTTTAAACTATTTATATCTAGTCACTCTTATGAACTTTGAAGGTGTCCTATGCATTTATATTTGCTACTCTATTGAGGGACAAGCTGAATGCTACTATGCTATGTTTTCTTTATGTGAAACAAACAAACGTCTTGCAAAGCATTGTTATTCATGAATCTTTTGTTTGTGCCTTTTCATGTTGCATCATAGTTTCTTTGTCTTATTGCCAGGACTTTGTCTTTCATGTTATGATTGAAGTACTATGATCCCAGCTTTGAATGTTTTACAAATACTTTGATCAAGTCTTTGATGGTGCATTTCACCTCAAAAATTATTCTTTCTTTTTATCACTTACCTACTCGAGGACGAGCAGGAGTTAAGCTTGGGGATGTTGATACATTGCAAATGTATCTATAATTTTTGGTGTTCCATGCTTGGTTTTATCTACTTTCTTGTGTTTTGTCCACACTTTGGAGTACTTTGTCATATGATTTCTTGGACTAACCTATTAACAAGAGACACAGTGCCAGTTGCATGTTTTCTGCTGTTTTTGGTTCCAGGAAAGTCAGAAAATGAATATTCTCGGAATTGGACGGGACAAAAGCAAAAGTTACTATTTTCCCGGAAGACTCACGGAGCCAGAAGGAGAGTCGGAGAGGGACCATAGGGTGGCCACACCACCCCTAGGCACGGGTCCACCTAGGCCGCGCCAAGGAATGGTGTGGGCCCCCTGGCTGGCCACCGACCTTGCCTCCTTCGCCTATAAGAGCCTCCCGATACCAAAACCCTAGGGAATCAATCATAAATCCATGAAAAGTTCCACAGCGCCGCCGCCACCAAAGGGGAGATTCGGGGGACATAAAGTCTCTGTTCCGGCACCCTACCGGGACGGGGAAGTGCCCCCGGAGCCATCTCCATCAATCTCCACCACCATCTCCATCACCATTGCTGATTCCATGATGAGGAGGGAGTAGTTCTCTCTCGAGGCTAAGGGTTCTACCGGTAGCTATGTGTTCATCTCTCTCTCTATGCATGATCATATTGTGATCATGACCTTGTAATCTATAGATCTACCTTGCTACTCAAGTGCTTTATTAGATCTCTGCTCTCCCCATGTGTGTGAAAGTGACAGCGTGCACACCATGGTGGCACTTAGGCTAGAGATTACTAATACTTGTTATGAGTTATATTTGGAGTTGGATGTTTCTATGAAATTGTGGTGTTTGTTGGACTCATCTAGTGCTCAAGGTGACAGTGTGGGGTGTTCTAGATGGGAAAGACTTACTTTTAGGTGTGCTGTTATAGCCCTACCAACGATTAGAGTGTCCAACCGGAGAGTAGTTCAGCGTAGTATCATGAAGATGATATATTTATATGAGAGTGGTCACTAGTGAAAGTATGATCCCTAGGCCTTGTTTCTAAGCATTGATACACCGTTTGCATCTAGATCTGTTACATGTTTGCTTGCTTCCTTCTTTATTTCAGTTTGCCTTTAGTCTCTTCCACGCCATCAAAGTATTTTCTAGCACCGTTATCTTATATCCATACCACTTGTATTTCACTATCTCTTCGCCAAACTAGTGCACCTATACACCTGACAAGTGTATTGGGTGTGTTGGGGACACAAGAGACTTCTTGTATCTTGATTGCAGGGTTGCTTGAGAGGGGATACCTTTGACCACTGCCTTCCTGAGTTCGATAAACCTTGGGTGATCCACTTAAGGGAAAACTTGCTGCTGTTCTACAAACCTCTGCACTTGGAGGCCCAACAACTGTCTACAAGAATAGAAGTGCGTAGACATCAATCCTGCAAGGCATTAGTCTCTTCCATTTGTGGAAAGCATCTATTAATATATTCAAGAATATAGCCATTTTCATCCTTGTAATTATCAAAGCAAACTTTAAGTATACCATAAACCTCATATTTGTAAGTGATGACCCACAAGTATAGAGGGTGTATCGCAGTATTTTCGAGGGAAGTGAAACCCAATTTATTGATTCGACACAAGGGGAGCCAAAGAATATTTATAAGCCTTAACAACTGAGTTGTCAATTCAGCACACTGAAACAATCTTGCTCACAACAGTTTATCAAGAGTAACAGTTTGTAGTAGGAATAGCAAAGTGGCAACACTAGTAAAGTAAAGACAAAAGAACAATAGCAAGCAATGGGATTCGAAAAGCGATAGGCATAGGGATTGATGGACGGGCGTTGCATGGACAAGACAATTCACATAGCAATCAGAACATAGGGCAATTGCAGATAAATAAGATAAAGCATCCAAGTACTAGATTATCCTAAGCATGTGTTCCATATATAGTCATACGTGCTCGCAATGAGAACTTGCACAACTTCTTTTGTCCTGCCAGCCCGTTTGCAGCGGGGCCTCAAGGGATCTACTGGTAATTAAGGTGCTCCTTTTAATAGAGCACCGGAGCAAAGCATTAACACTCTATGAACACATGTGATCCTCACATCAAAGCCATTCCTTCCAGTTATCCCGATTTCTGTCACTTCGGGGACATTAGTTCCGGACAACAACGTGTGTATACAACTTGCAGATAAGACCAAAAACAATACTATCATAATGAATCAATAACATGTTCAGATCTGAAATCATGGCACTCGGGCCCTAGTGACAAGCATTAAGCACAACAAGTCGCAACAAAGTCATAAAGCACTAATAAAAGATACTAGGCACCATGCCCTAACAATCTGATGCCATTACATGAACGATCTCATCCAATCCCTACCATCCCCATAGCCTACAGCGGGGGATTACTCACTCATAGATGGGGGAAACATGGATGGTTGATGGAGAAGCGATGGTGATGATGATGGCGATGATCTCCTCCAATTCCCTGTCCGACAGGTGCGAACGGAGTTTCGGTGCTGTTTCGTGGAATCTGTGGTGGCAGCGGATCGAACTCCTTCCGGAAAACGTCGAACCCCTAGCGCGGCTGGCTCGGCGCGCCACCAGGTGGTGTGGCCACCCCTGGCTCTTCTCCGTCTCGTATTCTGGCTCCTGGAGTCTTCGGGTGAAATAGGATTTTTGGCATATTTTCTGGGATTTTTCCTGATAGTTGATTTTCTGCACAAAAAGTAGACACCAAGGCAATTCTGCTGAAAACAGCGTCAGTCCGCGTTAGTTGTATCCAAATCACACAAGTTTAGAGGAGAAACAATAGCAAAAGTGTTTGGGAAAGTAGATACGTTTTGGATGTATCAACTCCCCCGAAGCTTAGCTTATTGCTTGTCCTCAAGCAATTCAGTTGAAAACTGAGTGCGATAAAAGAACTTTCACGAACACATTTGCTTCATATGATGTAAATATTCTCAGCAATGTGATCAACTACTTAGACAATTCATAATAAAGAGTATGCAACTGAGTCTACTTAATAGTCATTGGAAGCTATGAAGAGATTCCAACTCAAAAATAATAAGTAGCATGAAGTATAAACGTAAGCAACATTACAATGCTCATAAAAAGGTATGATAGAGTGGTATCTCGCTTGCCTTTGATTATGAATGTCAAGGCACCTCTGAAGTTCAAGTGATGACTAGAAGTAAAGATATCAAGGATACAAGCATCAAAGTCATAACACAAATAATCAAGTAATGGGACAAGCACAAAGAATGATAACTATGCTCTCAAGAAGGTGCTCAAAGAATAAATGGAGACTCAACAAGTAAACGAAAAGGTTTTTGAATAATTTTTGAAAGGCTTCCAAATGCTGAAAGTATGGTACTCGTTAGCTTTGAGCTCTCATTGCCCCTATCATAAGCTTCTTTAATGTGGTTAAGGTGAAAGTGAGGTCCAATCTGAGTTATATGCTTGACAGAGTATAAACTGAAAATCCCAAGTCCCTTGAGTACGAGGATCGCTCCTCATGCTACTCAACTTTAGTTACCGGTAAGTTCTTGTCATTGTAAGTATGTGCATATCATAGGGAACCGCCAACGGGGTACCCCTTGCCCAATGATACGGAAGAATCCCCATATCAAAATGACAAGGCAAGCAGACAATGAATATCTCAGCAATCTTCTTATTTACCATGGGAAAATGGTGCTTTTTTCTCTCTTTCCTCTTTTCATAAATCTCTTTTTTTTCTTTTTCTCAATAGCTATCTCTATTTTTTTTATAAGAAGAATGCTTCATAGATATCATTATGGTTATGCTGCAGGTTTCCACCATGTCAGCATGGATTAGACCAGCGGTCCAGGCGTTTCTCTAACACACATACATAACTCCATGGACTTACAAGCTCCCCTTTTATTTCACACCGACGACATCCGCAAACAAAAGAGCAAGGTATCAACTGGGTATATATTTACAAGTGTTGAAAGCGTTCCCCGTGACAGCACGGTTCTGCTACTCCCTAGCCTATAATTTGCAAGCATATAACTTTCATGGAGAATCACAATGGTTCAGGTTTATTAACTGCAGGAAATAAAGTGTGCCATCAAGTTCGTGAGAGCTTTACTAACTAAATTTCTCATAACAATCAAACATTTTATTCGGAAGAAAACAAGGCATATTGAATATGCAGGGAAGTAGCAAATGATGCTAATAGGTAGGTATGGTGGACACTTTGGCAATATTTGGTTTATGGGAGTTGGAAACATGAGTAAAACACTCAGTGGAAGTGAAGGCTAGCAATAGTAAGGGAGCGACAAATGAGAGAGCAATAGTTGTCATTATCATGCTTGCAACAAAACAGGACTACTCATGGCATGAAAGTGATTCAAGATCCACAAGGCAAAATAATTCATCGAGGCTTAACTAATTATTACAGTCATGTGCAGGCGTGAGCATGTGCCAAGTCAATCAAATGAAACATTCAGAGGAGGATACCATGGTGTCATACCAATTTATGAATAGAGCAATGAAAGCAAACATTCATAAAACCTGCTACAAACTATTAGCGAGCTGGAGCTAATCATACGAAAGCAAGAATACTAAGCATCCAAAGATAACATACACCCTACATGAACGGACTAAGCAAGATCACAATGATGAGTATATGTACAGAAATGAAAACAAATAGAGTTCGTTACTAGCCTCTTACCATGCCTCAAGTTGTCATTAATCCTCATTATTGCTCTTCACTTGTGTGGCTTGAATAATAATATGAAACCAATATTCCATTGAGGACTGCTGAACCCTGTAGCAAACTCACAAAACCAAAGAAGAACGACAAATATTTTTGGTGTTTTTTATTTTTAAACAAGAACCAAAAGGGAAAAACAAGCAAAGCAAAATCTTCTTGGGTTTTTCAAATAGTTCAAACAAAGCAAAAAGGGAAAAAACAAACCAAGGCAAAAAGAAGAAGAAGCAAACCAAAGAGAAACAACAGAAATATTTTTGGTCTTTTTGTGTTTTAGAAAGAAAAAGCAAAGAAAGAACGAAAACTAAAAAGAGAGTGAAACATGAATATACAAAGTACCCACGCAACATGATATGGAGATGAGTGCGGTGTCGGCGTACCTCCCCCCAAGCTTAGGCTTTTGGCCTAAGTGGGTATCAATCCATGTACAAATAGGGGTTCCAAGCAGGTGGATCTTGATAAGAATGGTCGTAGTTGGGCCCGTGGGAAGAAGAAGAGGCTCTCCAATCATAAGCAGGCTGCTGATATGAAGACTCTCCCTCATTCGAGGGATGGGCCGAATCATCCGTGACCTCCCTTCTAGTGTCCTGCTCCTATTGGGAGAGCTCTCCCAAGTACGTGTCAAGCTCCTCCTCAGTGAGGGACCATCCTTCCCTGTTATCAAGGTTAAACAAAATAGGTGCAGGCAAAAGAACAACACGCTCGGACTTGATCTTTCTCCAACCAGCTTTGAGAAAGGTTATTTCATAAGATAACTCACTCATTCTAGCACACGAGGAAACAAATTTATGTTGTATCATGGAATTAAGATCAAGCCTTTTTATGGGAAACTGTAGGTCTAGATGATGAGGCACTAAACCATGCAATGCTGGTAAACGAGAAGCAATGAGGCCTCCACAAATTCCACCTTTCTCACGGTTAGCAGCAAGACGGAAAGCTATCAAAGCACCTAAGTTGTAAGACCTATCTCGTTTAAGAGCAGCAGAGATAAATGCTAGATCAAACGAAGATAACTTATTGGCAGTTTTCCTAGCAAGAACACACTTGGCAATAAAGTAGGCAAAGTACCGAATGGAGGGAAAATGAATGTTACGGATTTTTCCACTCTCCTTCGAGAAGCTGCTCCCTTGGCAAATTTCTACGTATAAATCCATGAGTGGTTCAGGTCTCTCCTTAATCTTTCTACATGATCCCCATTGAGGTACCTTAATAGTTGCACAAAAATCATCAAGAGAAAGGTCGACAACAATATTGTAAATTTTGTAATGGACCATGGGGTTAGGCAAAGAGTGACTAAATTGGAAGTCCTGCACCACAGACAGGGTTAGCTTCACAAATTGACAAAGTTCATCTTCCAAAAAGTGCTCTAATCTGCATTAGAAACCAAAGTGTGGAAATCTTGTAGAATTCCTGCAGCTCTCATGAACTCAGAGCATGGATAAATGGAGGGAAAAACTTCCTCCTCCCGGTGGGCCTTCATGACCTCAGGCACCCAAAGCTCATGTTGGTTTAGGTGATGTTCACTCATCTTCTATTCTGAAATTTAAACACCTATTAAACAAGTGATTGTAAAGTAAATATAATGAAGGATTCTACTCATAGGGACTTGTAAGAGGCCTAAACATGCATCAAAACTATATCTCTAAGCATCAAACAAGCTTACAAGCTATCATAACCAGTCACCTTCAGCAGCAAAATACTCAATATATAATCCACTAAACACAAATCTACTTGGACAAGGGGAGGAGTCATATACCAAGGAACAATTGCTCCAAATTTCAGCAAGAAAGATGGGCTGAGCAAGGAGATCAAAAAAAATCGAGAGCAAGCACAGCAAGAACGCGATTTTGAGCAATGAACTGGAGCTTACTCGGGAGAGGGAAGAGAGTGGCAGGTGGGGGAGTTAGTGGGGGGCCAGGGGTGGCCCACACCAGGGCATGGCGCCACCCAGGGCTGGTCGCACCACCAGGTGGTGTGCCTGCCTGGTGGGTCCCCAGTACCTCCTGTGTACTCCTCCGCCTTTTTCACGTAAAAAATTAATATGAATTTTCTGGAATTTTTCGAGACACTTTATTTTTGGGCATTTTTCAGAAATAGAAGAATGATTTGCTGACTGACGGATTTTTTTTTGGAAATGATGCAAGGACAAAACAAAGCTAGAACTACATAAGTTCTAAGACACTCTAACATGCAAGCAACTAACAACAAAAAGAAAACTAAACGAAAGCAAAAACTAAAATGCATAGGATAGAAATAAAAGGAGATAATCATAGTGAAAACATTGTTTTATTCAATGAAATCCTTTTGTTAACAAGGTTGATCAGGTCTTGCTACCAAAACAATTCCATATGAGACAAAACTTTGTATTCCACTAATGATTATGTTACCTCAACTTTGATAGCAATGGTCCCAATCAAAATAGTTTCAAATTTTTCTCTTGGTATGGGATAATATATTTCTCCAACTTGAATGCCCTCAACATGTTCAATTGAATTCAAACCATAAGTTCTTTCAACCTTCTTGAGGAAATAGATAGTATGTTCCTTGTCATTCACATTTAAATTCACCTTTCCTTGATTACAATTAATAATAGCTCCTACAGTATTAAGAAAAGGTCTCCCAAGAATAATAGACATATTATCATCTTCAGGCATTTCAAGCACAACAAAATCAGTTAATATCAAGCAATCATGAGCCACTTGAACAGGTACATCCTCACATATACCCACAGGAATAGTGGTAGATTTATCAGCCATTTGCAAAGATATATCAGTTGGTATTAATTTTTCTAGTTGAAGCCTCTTATAGAGAGAGAAAGGCATAACACTAACTCCAGCTCCCAAATCACACAAAGCAGTTCTAACATAACTATTCTTAATAGAGCAAGGGATAGTTGGAATCCCTGGGTCTCCAAGTTTCTTAGGAACCTTAACATTGAAGGAATAATTAGCAAGCAAAGTAGAAATTTCTTCATTAGGGATCTTCCTTTTATTCGAGACAATGTCCTTCATATACTTTGAGTAAGGAGGCAATTTAATAGCATCAGTTAAAGGAATTTGCAGGAATAAAGGTTTCATCCACTCACAAAACTTATTATAGTGTTCATCTTCCTTTGACTTGTGTTTCTTATCAGGGAAAGGCATAGGTTTTTGGACCCATGGTTCTCTTTCACTACCATGTTTCTTAGCAATAAAATCCTCTTTGGTGTATTTAGTATTCTTAGTGTGGCTTTCAGGTTCTTCTTCAACGTTTTCTTCATTAGGAGCTTCATTTTCTTCATTACCACTTTCAATTTCAACATCAGAGATAGATATACTATTAGGATCTATAGCGGGTTTAGAGGGTTCTACAATAGTTTTATGTTTCTTTTTCCTTTTCTTACGAGTAGAGCCACTATTTTCAGCTTGTTGAGAATCCTGCTCAATTCTTTTGGGATGCCCCTTAGGATATAGAGGATCCTGGGTAGCAGCTCCACTTCTAGTTCTAATTTCATAAGCATGTTTTTCTTTGGCAGCATTAACTAGCAAGTCGTTTTGCACTTTAATGAGTTGATCTATTTGAGTTTGAACCATTTGAAAGTGTTTAACAATCATTTTAACATCATTAGAGGTTCTTTCCACAATATCTTTCAACTCAACAATAGCTCTAGTGTTTTCCATTAGATGATTTTGCAAACTTTTATTAAAGTTATCTTGCTTAACAATAAAGATATTGAATTCTTCTAAGCATTGATCAGGAGGTTTAGAGTAAGGGATATCACCTTCATCAAAGTGTTGGAGAGAGTGTACCTCAATAGTGGATGAGTAGGGAATAGGCTTACATAATTCTTCTATAGGAGGTAAATTCTTGACATCTGCAACTTTAATTCCCTTCTCCTTAAGACATTTCTTAGCTTCCTTCATCACTTCATCATTTAATTCAATAACTCCCCTCTTCTTTGATGTTGGAATAGGCACCGGAATAGAAGGTTCAGGTACAATTACTTCAGGTATAGCTTGTTTAGGAGGAGTCCAATCTTCATAGTTCTTACTTATTTTAGCCATTAATTCCTCAGCTTCCTTAGGAGTCCTATTCCTGAAAACATAATCAGCACAACTATCTAGGTATGTCCTAGATTCTTCAGTTAGTCTATTATAAAATATATCAAAAAGCTCATTCTTAGGTAATGGACTTCCAGCCTGTGCATGAATCAAAGCACAAAACCTTGCCCAAGATTCAGGCAATACCTCTTTTTCTCCCTGTTTAAAATCAAAAAGTTCCTGCAAAATAGCATGTCTAGCACTAGGAGGAAAATATTTCTGCAGGAAAGTACTAATCAAGCACTCAGGGATATCAATAGAACCAGGAGGCAAATTACTAAACCCAGTTTTAGCTTCTCCTTTCAGTGAAAAGGGGAAGATCTTGGCAACAAAGTAAGTACGCATCTTAATATCATTAGAAAATAAGCCACTCATGGTAGAAAGTTCATTCATATGTGCTACCGCACTTTCATTCTTAGTCCCACAAAAAGGTTCTTTCTCGACAATAGCTATGTAAGATAGATCGAGAGAGAAATCATAATCTTCATCTGTAATGTTTATGGGAGAAGCAGCAAACTTAGCAATAGGAGACAATTTGGGTCTAATAGTACGCCTCTCAAGGAGACTCTTAGCAGCGCTCCTATCATGACCCACAAGTATAGGGGGTGTATCACAATATTTTCGAGGGAAGTGAAACCCAATTTATTGATTCGACACAAGGGGAGCCAAAGAATATTTATAAGCCTTAACAACTGAGTTGTCAATTTAGTTGCACCTAGAAACAATCTTGCTCAAAATAGTTTATCAGTAGCAACAGTTTTGTAGTAGGAATAGCAAAGTAGCAACAGTAGTAAAGTAAAGACAGCAGTAACAATAGCTGTAAACAGTGGGATTCGAGTGTGGTAGGCATAAGGATGGATGGACGGGCGTTTCATGGACAAGACAATTCACATAGCAATCAGAACATAGGGCAATTGCAGATAAATAAGATAAAGCATCCAAGTACTACATAATCCTAGGCATGTGTTCCATATATAGTCATACGTGCTCGCAATGAGAACTTGCACAACATCTTTTGTCATGCCAGCCCGTTTGCAGCTGGGCCTCAAGGGAACTACTGGCAATTAAGGTGCTCCTTTTAATAGAGCACCGGAGCAAAGCATTAACACTCCGTGAACACATGTGATCCTCACATCAAAGCCATTCCCTCCGGTTATCCCGATTTCAGTCACTTCGGGGCCATTGGTTTCGGACAACAACGTGTGTATACAACTTGCAGATAACGCCAAAAACAATACTATCATAATGAATCAATAACATGTTCAGATCTGAAATCATGGCACTCGGGCCCTAGTGACAAGCATTAAGCACAACAAGTTGCAACAAAGTCCTAAAGCACTAATAAAAGATACTAGGTACCATGCCCTAACAATCTGATGCCATTACATGAACGATCTCATCAAATCCCTACCATCCCCATAGCCTACAGCGGGGGATTACTCACTCATAGATGGGGGAAACATGGAAGGTCGATGGAGAAGCGATGGTGATGATGATGGCGATGATCTCCTCCAATTCCCCGTCCCGGCATGTTGCCAGAACGGAGTTTCTGGTGCTGTTTCATGGAATCTGGTGGTGGCGGCGTAGCGGAACTCCTTGTCGAAAAACGTCGAACACCCCAAAGTTTTTAGGTCAGAAGGCTCCTTATAGGCGAAGAGAGAGACCGAGCGGGTGCCTGCGGGCCCCACACCACCCCCTGGCGCGGCCTGGCCTGGCCCGCACCACCAGGTGGTGTGGCCACCCCTGGCTCTTCTCCGTCTCGTATTCTGGCTCTTGGAATCTTCGGGTGAAATAGGATTTTTGGCATATTTTCCGGGATTTTTCCTGATAGTTGATTTTCTGCACAAAAAGTAGACACCAAGGCAATTCTGCTGAAAATAGCGTTAGTCTGCGTTAGTTGTATCCAAATCACACAAGTTTAGAGGAGAAACAATAGCAAAAGTGTTTGGGAAAGTAGATACGTTTTGGACGTATCAGTAAGGTGAATCATCAATATTTTCAAGCAAACTAGCAAGTTCAAAAGCACCCTTCCAAGCAATAAATTCTTCAATTTGTTCCGCATCATAAAAGTCATAAATTCCTTTAGCATAAGAAGATATGGTAACTTTATCATTATACTCACATTGAAAAGGGAGGTGTTTATACCTCTTTCTGCAACAAGATTTATCATAGCAATAAGTAACATTACAAGTAGAGCACACGTTTCTAGCAATGGTATACAATTTATCAATTTGTTCCCATAAGTGTTTCCCTTTTTGTGACAAGCGGTGTTCCTTATAATAATATTTTTGATCTTCCGTGAACCCACCTTGCCAATAAGATTCAGTTTCAAAGAAACCAACCATTGACATCAAGCATGATAAAGCAAGGCAATAACAGACCAACGAAAGAAACAACTAGAGTAGGAACAAATTTTTTTGTATTTTTGATAAAGAAACAAGCAAACAAGCCGAAAATAAACTTAGCTTGAACAATAGTGATTCCAAGTGGACTTGATAAATAAAGCTATGCTCCCGACAACGCAGCGCGCGGAAAATAGTCTTGATGACCCACAAGTATAGGGGTGTATCGCAAGATTTTCGAGGAAGTGAAACCCAATTTATTGATTCGACACAAGGGGAGCCAAAGAATATTTATAAGCCTTAACAACTGAGTTGTCAATTCAGATGCACTGAAACAATCTTGCTCAGCAGTTTATCAAGAGTGATTTTGTAGTAGGAATAGTAAAGTAGCAAATAGTAAAGTAAAGACAGTGAATAATAGGATTCGAGTGCGGTAGGCATAGGTATGGATGGACGGGCGTTGCATGGACAAGACAATTCACATAGCAATCAGAACATAGGGCAATTGCAGATAAATAAGATAAAGCATCCAAGTACTAGATAATCGTAGGCATGTGTTCCAAATATAGTCATACGTGCTCGCAATGAGAACTTGCACAACATCTTTTGTCCTGCCAAATTTGCGGCGGGGCCTCAAGGGAACTATCGGCAATTAAGGTGCTCCTTTAATAGAGCACCGAGCAAAGCATTAACACTGCGTGAACACATGTGATCCTCACATCAAAACCATTCCCTCCGGTTATCTCGATTTACTTCGCCGGGGCCATTGGTTCCGGACAACAACGTGTGTATACAACTTGTAGATAAGACCAAAAACAATACTATCATAATGAATCAATAACATGTTCAGATCTGAAATCATGGAACTCGGGCCCTAGTGACAAGCATTAAGCACAACAAGTCGCAACAAAGTCATAAAGCACTAATAAAAGATACTAGGCACCATGCCCTAACAATCTGATGCCATTACATGAACGATCTCATCCAATCCCTACCATCCCCATAGCCTACAGCGGGGGATTACTCACTCATAGATGGGGGAAACATGGATGGTCGATGGAGACGCGATGGTGATGATGATGGCAAAGATCTCCTCCAATTCCTTGTCCCGGTAGGGTGCCAGAACGGAGTTTCTGGTGCTGTTTCGTGGAATCTGGTGGTGGCGGCGGAGCGGAACTCCTTCTGGAAAAACATCGAACCCCCCGAAGTTTTTAGGTCAGAAGGATCCTTATAGGCGAAGAGAGAGACCGAGGGGGTGCCTTGGGGGCCCACACCACCCCCTGGCGTGGCCTGGCCTGGCCCGCGCCACCAGGTGGTGTGGCCACCCCCTGGTTCTTCTCTGTCTCATATTCTGGCTCATGGAGTCTTCGGGTGAAATAGGATTTTTGGCATATTTTCCGAGATTTTTCCTGATAGTTTATTTTCTGCACAAAAAGTAGACACCAAGGCAATTCTGCTGAAAACAGCGTTAGTCCGCGTTAGTTGTATCCAAATCACACAAGTTTAGAGGAGAAACAATAGCAAAAGTGTTCCAGAAAGTAGATACGTTTTGGACGTATCAGTAAGGTGAATCATCAATATTTTCAAGCAAACTAGCAAGTTCAAAAGCACCCTTCCAAGCAATAAATTCTTCAATTTGTTCCGCATCATAAAAGTCATAAATTCCTTTACCATGATATGATATGGTAACTTTATCATTATACTCATATTGAAAAGGGAGGTGTTTATACCTCTTTCTGCAACAAGATTTATCACAACAATAAGTAACATTATAAGTAGAGCACACGTTTCAAGCAATGGTATACAATTTATCAATTTGTTCCCATAAGTGTTTACCTTTTTGTGACAAGCGGTGTTCCTTATAATAATATTTTTGATCTTCCGTGAACCCACCTTGCCAATAAGATTCAGTTTCAAAGAAACCAACCATTGACATCAAGCATGATAAAGCAAGACAATAACAGACCAACGAAAATAACAACTAGAGTAGGAACTAATTTTTTTTTTTGTATTTTTGATAAAGAAACAAGCAAACAAGGCGAAAATAAACTTAGCTTGAACAATAGTGATTCCAAGTGGACTTGATAAATAAAGCTATGCTCCCCGGCAACGGCGCCAGTAAATAGTCTTGATGACCCACAAGTATAGGGGGTGTATCGCAGTATTTTCGAGGGAAGTGAAACCCAATTTATTGATTCAACACAAGGGGAGCCAAAGAATATTTATAAGCCTTAACAACTGAGTTGTGAATTCAGCTGCACATGGAAACAATCTTGCTCACGGTAGTTTATCAGTAGCAACAGTTTTGTAGTAGGAATAGTAAAGTAACAGCAGTAGTAAAGCAAAGACAGTAGTAACAAAAGCAGTAAACAGTGGGATTCGAGCGCGGTAGGCATAGGGATGGATGGACGGGCGTTGCATGGACAAGAAAATTCACATAGCAATCAGAACATAGGGCAATTGCAGATAAATAAGATAAAGCATCCAAGTACTAGACAATCCTAGGCATGTGTTTCATATATAGTCATACGTCCTCGCAATGAGAACTTACACAACATCTTTTGTCCCACTGCTTGCAGCGGGGCCTCTAGGGAACTACTGGCAATTAAGGTGCTCCTTTTAATAGAGCACCGGAGCAAAGCATTAACACTCCGTGAACACATGTGATCCTCACATCAAAGCCATTCCCTCCGGTTATCCCGATTTCTGTCACTTCAGGGCCATTGGTTCCGGACAACAACGTGTGTATACAACTTGTAGATAAGACAAAAAAACAATACTATCATAATGAATCAATAACATGTTCAGGTATGAAATCATGGAACTCGAGCCCTAGTGACAAGCATTAAGCACAACAAGTCACAACAAAGTCATAAAGCACTAATAAAAGATACTAGGCACCATGCCCTAACAATCTGATGCCATTACATGAATGATCTCATCCAATCCCTACCATCCCCATAGCCTACAGCGGGGGATTACTCACTCATAGATGGGGAAACATGGATGGTCGATGGAGAAGCGATGGTGATGATGATGGCGATGATCTCCTCCAATTCCCCGTCCCGGCAGGGTGCCAGAACGGAGTTTCTGGTGCTGTTTTATGGAATCTGGTGGTGGCGACGGAGCGGAACTTCTTCTGGAAAAACGTCGACCCCCCTCCCGGAGTTTTTAGGTCAGATGGCTTCTTATAGGCGAAGAGGGAGACCGAGGGGATGCCTGGGGTGGCCATACCATGCCCTGGCGTGGCCAGGCCCACCCCGCGCCTAGGGGGGGAGGTGTGGCTAGCCCCTGGCCCTCCTCCGTCTCGTATTCTGGCTCCATGAGTCTTCCGGAAAATAGGCACTTTGTCTTTTGTCCCGTCCAATTCCGAGAATATTCATTTTCTGACTTTCCTGAAACCAAAAACAGGCAGCTGGCACTGTGGCTCTTGTTAATAGGTTAGTCCAAGAAATCATATGAAAAGTACTCCAAAGTGTGGACAAAACACAAGAAAGTGGATAAAACCAAGCATGGAACATAAAAAATTATAGATACATTTGCAATGTATCAGTAACCTCTAATAAGAGAGAAGTAATGATTGGGAAAGTTGCTGTCCCAAAACAGATTTATGTGCTTCACCATAAAAATTCGTGTAAAATCTCTGAACATCCTTTTGAGGCGTGAATTTTTGTGCTTCTGCCCCAGGTTGTTATCTAACTTCGTTAGTTCAACACTTCTTGATTTGAGCAACATAAGGTCTTCAAAAAAATTGGTCTTTACCTGCTGGTCTATTTTGACAGATTTCTGCCATTTTCTGCATTTGCTTCTTATTGATTCCTTTTTGAGTTCTTTTGGGGAATTGAGCTTTTTGATGGAAGTGCTACAGTAGCTTTTGTTTTAATGGATGTTTTATTGGTGTTAGAACTGAACCTAAAGACTTATTATCTTCAGTGCACTAATGTTGTTAATAAAGATTGTGTGAAGGAAAAATTTCAGGTGTATGGAAGTAATGAGTAATGAGATGAAGGATGGACTAAAGCTCACGATTGGGGATGCCACGCGTGTCATACAAAGAAATATACAAGAAGTACAAGCGTCAAAGCTTGGGGATGCCCAAGGCATCCCCCTCTTCATCAATAAAAATCCCAGGTTTCTTCCAAACGCTTCATTTTTATTGTTTCATGCACAGTTGTGTTGTTCTTGGAGCGTCTTCTTTTTCTTTTTCGTTTTGGTTTTTCGTTTGCTTGGTTTGCTTAGTTTGTTGAATAAATTGGTTGGACCCCCTATTTCATACATTGGTTTTCAAATAGTTTGGTTTGGATTGGAAAAGAGTAGGAAACTTCATGCTTAAGTGGTAAAGAGAGCTTGTTTTTGACTGTGGCCTATGCTTTGTCATGCCATGCTTGATATTGTTTTGGCTCTATGCTTAGTATTCTTTGTTGTAGCATGACTTGTTATAAACAATTGAGATTGCTTAATGTGCCTTGGATGAATCATGCGTTGTTTGAACATATTAATGCATAGTATAGTGGTATTCCCCTTTGATGCTTTATTTGGGTTGACTTGGCGCATGCTCACACCATGTTATGACTATCTCAAGTCACCATAATCCTTTATGATCCTTTAGTTTTCAACTTGTAGTATCACTTTATGCTTTGATCAATGATGTTTTGTCGCTTTGCATGATTATGGCCATTATTGCTCTCTTAGTTTGTCGCTCCCAGTCTTTTGCTAGCCTTCGCAACCAAGTATGAGTTCCACTCATGCATCCAACTCCCTAAACCAAGTTATTCCAAAGAGTCCACCATACCTACCTACTAGCATATGCTATTCTAAGTATATTCATGTTTTTGTTTACCTTCCAAATTAAACTTGTTATGAGAAAACTAGTGATTAAAGCTCTCACGAACTTGATGGCACACTTTACTTTTCTTGCCCTTAATAAACTTGAACCATTGTGTCGTCTATGTTGTATATGCTTGCACTTATTTGTTAGGGATTAGCAGAACCATGTTGTTATGGGGAACGCTTTCAACATTGCGCTGGTACTTTGTACCTAGATGATACCATGCTCTTTTGTCTATGGATGTCATCGGTGTGAAATGAAAAGGGAGCTTGTAAGTCCATGGAGTTATGTATATGTATTAGAGAAATGCCTGGGCCGCTAGTCTAATCCATGCTGACATGGTGGAAACCTGCAGCATAACCATAATGAGCTGTCTATGAAGCATTCTTCTTATAAAAAAAGAGTCATATATTGAGAAAAAAGAAAAAGAGAAAAAAGGGATTATGAAAAGAGGAAAGAGAGAAAAAGCACCATATTCCCATGGTAAATAAGAAGATTGCTGAGATGCTCATTGTCTACTTGCCTTGTCATTTTCATATGGGGATTCTTCTGTATCATCGGGCAAGGGGTACCCCGTTGGCGGTTCTCTATGATACACATGTACTTACAATGACAAGAACTTACCGGTGACTAAGCTTGAGTAGCATGCGGAGCGGCCATCGTATTCAGGGGACATGAGATTTCTAACTTATACTTCGTCAAGCATGTACACCATAGTTTGTTCACTTTAGACTTAATCACTTCAAGATGCTTATGATAGGGGCAATGAGAGCTGAAATCTATTAAGTACCATAATTTTTGGAAGCTCTTTATGAGACTTGAATCCCTACTTCCTTCTATGAAGGCCTTTCTTCCGCTTATATATTGAGTCTCCACCTTCTATCTTTATGCACTTACTTTGAGAGCATAGTGGCCATTCTTAGTTCTATGTGCATTGTCCCAAGACTTGTTGATTGATGCATAACTTGATATTGCTTGTTTTATACTATTTGTATCTAGTCACTCTTATAATCTTTGAAGGTGTCCTATGCATTTATATTTGCTACTCTATGAGGGACAAGCTGAATGCTACTATGCTATGTTTTCTTTATGTGAAACAAACAAACGACTTGCAAAGCATTGTTATTCATGAATCTTTTGTTTGTGCCTTTTCATGTTGCAACATAGTTTCTTTGTCTTATTGCTAGAACTTTGTCTTTCATGTTATGATTGAAGTACTATGATCCCAGCTTTGCATGCTTTACAAATACTTTGATTATGTTTATGATGGTGCATGTCACCTCAAAAATTATTCTTTCTTTTTATCACTTACCTACTTGAGGACGAGCAGGATTAAGCTTGGGGCTGTTGGTACATTGCAAATGTATCTATAATTTTTGATGTTCCATGCTTGGTTTTATCTACTTTCTTATGTTTTGTCCACACTTTGGAGTACTTTTCATATGATTTCTTGGACTAACCTATTAGCAAGAGCCACAGTGCCAGTTGCCTATTTTCTGTTGTTATTGGTTCTAGGAAGTCAGAAAATGAATATTCTCGGAAACCCTAAGTACCTGGTTCTAGGAAGAGGGCGGCCACACCACCTGGCCGCGCGGCCAGGCTTGGTCCGCGCCAGGGGTGGTGTGGCCAGCCCAGGCACCCCCTCGTCCTCTCCTTCCACCTATATATTGCCTCTGATATGGAAACCCTATGTACCCGATCAAAAATCCACGAAAGAGTCTGTAGCCGCCGTCGTCTCCATCCCTAGATCGGGAGGGATCTTAAGCTCTTCCTGGCACCCTACCGGAGAGGGGAATTCACCCTGGAGGCCTTCTTCATCATCATGCAAGCCTTCTGTGTGATGCGTGAGTAGTTCATCTCTAGACTACGGGTCCATGTAGTAGCTAGATGGCTGGTTCTCCTCCTTTGTACTATCATGTTTAGATCTTGTGAGCTCCGTTCATGATCAAGATCATCTATTTGTAATTCTGCATGTTGTGTTTGCGGGGATCCGATGGATATTGAGATGCTATTTCACATTGATTATTGATTCTATCATGTCTTTGTTATTTGTGATCTTGCATGCTTTCCGTTGTTAGTAGCTATCTTGGCCAAGTAGATGCTAGCAACTCCAAGAGTTAGTATTTATGCTCGATAGTGGGTTCATGCCTCCGTAACTGGGAAGTGACAGAAATCTCTAAGGTACTAGATGTGTTGTTGCTAGTAGGGAGAAAACAACAATACTTTGTTCATAGAACAATCGTATTGTTTACATTACACGCAATTCGGATGCAATTGTCTGTTGCTTGCAACTTAATAATGGAGGGGGTTCGGATGATAACCTGAAGGTGGATTATTAGTCATAGATGCAGTTGGATGGCGGTCTATGTAT